>CM066321.1:116390054-117700054 GCA_033807775.1 Saussurea involucrata | reverse complement strand
GGACCAAATCGTTACGAAAACACGAACCACATGGCCTTATTTGGAATAAAAAAATTGTAGGGACCATTTTCGTTTCGTTTTTTAAACCACAGGGACCAAATCCGTAATTTACTCTAAAAAATATATTTTTTAGTTATTTATATAACATCTCATCCTATTTTTTTAGTATAATAAAAACTGATGATAAACAAAATGAATGAAGTCAACTTTAAAAAAATCAAAAATTTATATGATCAATAAAAAAACTCAAAATGTTTAAAACATCTGAAATCAATCAAATTCAGGTCTTTTTTACATAAATAAGGTTTTCAAAAATGGTTTTCAGATGTATGGGCCAATTGGGAAGTTGGTTTAGGTGTATGTCTATATGAAGAAAGCATAGGAAGTAATTATTCAAAAAAAAAACATAAATATTACCCAAAAGGGGAAAGAATCCATTGGCCTTTTTCATCCAATATCTTTGGAAACCTTATCCCCCACCTTAAACAATCCTTACCTCTATTTTTTTTTAATTGTACGGACGGACACTTGCTGCACCAAAAACAAATTCAAACCATTACCAATGCACTCAACTTTATATACCAATAAATGGTTTTGTATTTTTGTTTTGAAAAAACTCTATAAAATTTTAATTTGTTCTGAACTTAAAAAAATAATCAGTGTTTTGTATAAGGTATGGCATTTTTTTAAATATATTTTTAATATTTACAATTTATACCTTTATAGTTAATTATTTAATTTACGGTACTCTTAGGTAGCGTTTGGTACGCATACTAGATGGGACGGGACGGAACTGGACGGGACTGAACTGAAGGAGATAATTTTAATCTAAGTTACGTTGGAAATACATCGATCATTTTGTGCATACTCTGTAACTGCAAATACTTCAGCTCCAAACACACATGAATCATCATTCGCCAAATACCCATTTTCACAATTTTTAAATGAGTCCAGTGATACCGACTTGTCAAAACCCCATTTAATATTCTTCTCGTGAAACCTTCTCCTATTGCCATTCACGATATCTATAAACACATTCAAATAATAATAATTTAAAACGATTTAATGAATTAGTTAATATATGATTATTATGTTAATGCGATAGGAGTGTAAAACAAAATTGAAAAAAAAATAAGAGATGTACCATAAATTAAATAATTAACTATAAGGGTATGAATTTTAAATATAATTTTTTTTATGTAGTGTATAACTGTATATGATATATATTAAAATATATAAATCCAAAAAAATTCAAGATTGGGCTCATTTCGAATGTATCGAAGAGACGATTATAATGGTGTAATTTGTTAAAATTAAAACGTATTTTTTTAACGTATTTTAGTTAATAAACGATTATATGTGTTAAATGTAAAATTAAAATAATGAAAGTAAAAGGTATAAAGTAAATTTAGTAAATAAGTATAGGGGTTGAAAGTGTAACATTTCATTTTAAATTCGTAAAATTGGACGAAAGCAGGGGGGTGAACAGTGAAAGCGAGGGTGAACAGTGTCAAACGCGGGTCAAATTTACAAAAATGGTTCCTGGAATTTTTCAAAAATGGTCCCTTGCAATTGAAAAGTCACAAAAATAATCTCATCGCGGGATGAGCCCGCGATCGCGGGATTCCATTTTTCAAAAATGGTCCCTGCAAGTTTAAAAAAGTGTCAGAAATGGTCCCTGGCCCGCGATCGCGGGCTCCCATCGCGGAAAAAAGGGTATTTTTGCAAAGTGGGAGAGATTTAGGGCATTTTGGTAACACTTGGTCAAACTTAGGGTATTTTAATTAATTTCCCTTTTGTATAAGGTATGGCATTTTTTTTAAATATATTTTTAAAGTAAAATAAATTTCGTGATCATTACTGATTTTTTTTAAATAACCTATTAACTAGTAAAGATGAGTTCAAGAGAGAACACTACAAACCAGAAAGAAACTCATTCGGATCATCTATTTATCTTAATTCCAAGGTTGAAAAATAATAAATAAATAAAAACAATTATATTTTGCCGAAAGAAAATCAGCTATTATAAAAACGATTAAATTTGCCAGGAGTTCCGCCTCCTTTCCAAAAAAAGAGTTGTTTGGTTGGTTTTTCATAAACTCCTGTATAGATAAAACTCTTTGTATAGATTGATAATACTTTTGTTTATTAGGGTTTTCTGAAAGAAACATATTATTTATTTCAATTTGAAGGAAGAGAGTTTTTTTTTTTTAAAAAAGCTTAACTTTATAAATTCCTCCCAAAAATTTATTAAACAAGTCACTTTCTATATCATTAAGACATTAAGAGCATCCAACAACGTTGCTAAAATAGAAAAAATGAGTTTTTGTTTGCTATTCTTCTTCAACAACATTGCTATCATGTTTGTTAAAATAGAGATTAATAGAAAAATCTCTAAATATAGAGAACTCTTTATCTATACTATATTATAAAGCATCAAGGAACCTAACTCTTAAAAACAACCTTTAAAGCTATTGGTACCATCATTTAAAGCATGGTTACTTAAATTTGAGAGAGAGAGGGAGAGAGCGTGCGCGTGTAATCTTTTATTACCGGTTCAAAATATTTATCTTTCCAAGAAATGCACTCACGCCTCTTCCTTCTCCAAGACAATGAGTATTCAACCTCCCAAGAACTCATCCACAGTTTACCATATCAGTTTGAATTCAAATTTTAAAAGAGCTTTTCACACCCTAATCCATAATCCTCAAATTCTCCTTGGATGCTCTCTTCACCGTCTCGCTCTCCTCCCTCCGGTGTTGTTCCTCATTTTTTGTCCCAAATCCGGTAATAGTTATTTCATGTATGTTTCACGATTTCATATCGATTTCACAACGAGTTGGGTTAACAATTTCAAGTTCTTTGCACACATTTTTATTTCACGGTTTACCCTCGTCGATTTCAAGTCTTGTTTGTGTTCATCGATTTCAATTTTCGATTTCACGGTTTGTGTTCATCGATTTCAAGTTCAGTTTGGTGTTGGTTTATGTAAATGGTGTGTCTCTGACTCTCGACCAGTTCCATCTAAATGGGTTTTTTCATTCCAATGGTTAGTTTTTATTTTCGTTTCTTATGGTAGTGCATTTCCTTCTCATGTTTCCTGCTTTTATGGGTATTTTCAGATCACCATTCATATGCGATGTGTATATTATGTTTTGATTTAACATGTGCATATTATGTGTTTGATGAAATGCGTCAATGAAAACCATCCCTTGTTGAATAACTAAGGAACCCTCTTGGTTTCAATTTTTTTGGGGGGTTTCTCAATCGATATCGGCTTCCTTCACAATCATGAAGAATGTATCAAATCACAGAAGACTTCAATGGTTTTGCATCACTTCTTAAAAACCGTTGGGTCAGATGAAGGTAACATATTCGATCTTTTTTATTTAATTGTTATCTTTTACTCCTTTGATTGTAAATAACTTAACCATTTCTATTATTCAACCATAGATGTTTCTTGTCAATCTATGTCTGCATGCAATACTTCACCAAGAAAATCAATGGTAAGCTTGCTGATATGGTTTCCAAAATCACATATTTCCTTAGTAATTTGTGTATTCAGAGTGAATGACTTATTTTTATGTATAAACCCAGGATGAAGATCCCATCATGCTCTTTGGGATGGAGGAGAGTCCCATTCCGACAATAGAAGATCGACCTCGTCAATACAGTGGACAAAGTTCCCCAATTTTTGGAAGCCCAGATTCTCCAAGATGGCCATGCATGAACGATTGGGACGACATTCCTAACTTCATCTTACGACCAAAGTACCATTTTTTGGGTATCGTGTGCCGTTTCTTATGGGTTTTTTTTTGTGTTCTAGCTTACTTGGAGGTTTATTTGGAAGATCATTTTTATACTGCTTAGTGTTCTAGGGTACCAAATGCTAAACCGCTATGCAGTGTTCTTTTTATGTTCCTGTATTATTATCCCAAATTATTTTCAAACACCATTCATTAAAGATGTCTTGGTTGTTTTTAACGAAAACAAAAAAATCTCTAGCTTCAAAATCTGTTAGTTAAGTTAGTTAGGCATTGTTTTTTGTTATTAGTTGAGCTATTAATAACATAAGATCTTATTTGGTTAGAGCCTCTTATTACAAATGATCCTTGAGTTGTTAGTTAGGCTAAATAAAATGGGGGACGTTTCTTTAAGATTTGTGCAACAAGAGAATACTCTTAAAGTAAATCTGATAATTATATCCTACAAATTGATAGACTGGTCAAATGTTCCCCTTGTTTTTATTTCATATGTTTTAAATATTATTTTGTGAAGTATTGGTTGAGTGAGGCACATTATAAATGCTTTTTCATCATCATGCATTCACCTCCTACCAACCATTTGGTTAGTTCATTACTTGACATGATAGGTAACCTTAAAGTATACTTGTTAATTGTTATATTCAGGCTAGGCGGGCCCTATGAGCTCTGAAAGGATTGGTCAGACTACAAGCTCTTGTTAGGGGACATGCTGTGAGAAAGCAGGCTGCAATAACTCTTCGTTGTATGCAAGCATTAGTGAGGGTTCAGGCTCGTGTTAGAGCTAGGCGTGTTCGCTTAGCATTGGAAGGCCAATCCGAACAAGGCCAATCCGAACAAGGCCAATCCGAACAAGACCAGCTTCAACATGAGGCTCGTGTTCGAGAAATAGAGGTAACCATGCAAATCTACAATCTCAATCAACCATATGTGCTTCTTTTAATGACATCACAAAAAACTTGGACATTTGAAAGAAATCTTGGATGATACAAACATAATGCATACATCCTTTTGTCCAAAATCTGATAAAAAAACTGTTGAATATTGCTTCTATGTGATTTTTGGCGGCATATAGTATTGACAATAGTTATCATACAATATAAAAGATGATTTCAATCAAATTAGCAAGATCCAAATGTGTTCTGGATTATGTACCACTGAATCTCATCTCATCTCATCTAAATAGATCTGTATTAGCTTCATGTTAAGAGTGAATTTTTTGAATATTGCAATGCCTTTGTTGTATAACTGGATATTGCATTCTCTATGAATAAGTCCAACGACACACAGCTATATTGTGCTAATATCTATGTTTTCTAACTTCTATTTCTTTTTTTGTTTTGTTTTTGCCTCTCATTCGTTCTTCTTTGACAGGAAGGATGGTGTGAGAGTGTTGGTTCTGTTGAAGAAATTCAAGCAAAGTTGATAAAGAGGCAGGAGGCTGCTGCCAAACGTGAGAGAGCCATGGCATATGCTCTTGCTCACCAGGTAATGTTAAATATCGTATCATTTCATGATCATAAAATGAATACTTCAAATTTCCTATCCTCCATATTCAAATTGGCTTGTGAGATCTTTCACATCAAGGATTTTATTAAGGGTCTTAAGATGTTAAATTGTCCAACTTCAATTATTGGTAGATACATCAACCACATCAAATTATCTTTCACATTAAGGCTTTTATGAAGGGTCTTAAGATGTCAAAAATTGTCCAACTTCAGTAATAGATAGATATGCCAACTACATGTGTTGCACTCATTGTCTTAATACACACTATGCACGGCTGTTATTTTATAAGTACCTTTTAACGCACTCTATGAAAGGTCTTAAGAATCTTTTTAACATGAACTACGGAAAGCGAATTGTACTTTCAGCAGAGCAATACCTATGTATGTATGAACGCTCTCTGTACATATCTAGGCATGCATATGAAAATATAGGACTCAAAAAAGTACCCAAATTTTGTTAGAAAAACCGGAATAAATAATGGCAAAACGGTCCAATGAGCAATAAGAAAAGAAATTTCAATGAAGACTTAAATGTAAATGTTTATTGGAATAAGTTGATCACTATACACCCAAGGTTTTAAAAAGAAGAATCAGGCCTCCATGCGTTTTTTTCCTTCCTTTTGTGATGAGAAGATAATTCAAGATAAATGGGATGAGAAGATATCAATTTCTTGCAGCCATATAGAAAAATAAACATATAAACATAAAACATCTATTTTACCAAATATTGGCTGCATCTAAAACCAGTCATTACCTAAAACTCCAAAAGGGTTGATTTGTTTTGGGCAAGAATGCATGCATTGCAAAATAGACATCTTCTGCTTGGTGGTGAACTTTATTTTTATTACAGGTATTAAATAATCAACAAGACTTGTATTTATTAGTTTATTGGGTTTGGGTAAGAGTTTCAACATGTTTGGATGGGACATTTTATAAACTTTTTTACCCAAAGTTAATTTTTCAGCTGGAAGGCTCTAGCCTCTCCTAAATACTCATAACAAATCGGTTTTAGCTTTATATTTTGTGTATCAGGAATGAAACAGGAAGCTTGAGGGTCAAAGTATATATGTATTTTTAGAGTGCGTATGGGTTGTTTATTTTTGCTCTACCAGGTTCTTTCTTGCCAAAGTATATATGTATAGTTTTATAGTTTTTATATCTTTCTTTCTTACTGTAGTTTTTGTCAAAACATGTAATTAAGCCGTATATCCCATATTTTAAGCTAGCTTTTGAGCATTTTTGCATTCATGCCGGTGGGAGAGCTGTTTTGGATGAAATTGAGAAGAATTTGCAGCCATTAGGAATGACACTTAATCGATTTGACAACACTTCAAGTAGTTCACCTTGGTACGGATTGGCTTATTCGGAAGCAAAAGGGAGGATCAAGAAAGGAGATAGAGCTTGGCAAATAGGGAGGATCAAGAAAGGAGATAGAGCTTGGCAAATAGCTTTTGGATCTGGATTTAAGTGCAACAGTGCTGTTTGGAAAGCTTTAAAGACTGTCAATCCAGCGAAAGTGAAGAGCCCTTGGATCGGTGAGATTGATCAGTCCCTGTAGATGTCTCAAAGTTATCTTCCATATAAGCTGAATTAAATCTTAATTTTTTTTCTTTTCAGTTTCTAAGTTATTATTCATGGGATTTTCTTGGTTTTGAATTAAGGGGCAATGATTTTTATTTCTTAATTGTACTGGGATTACATCTTCTTTATCAAGGGATGCTATATTTTTTCAAGAACATCTTAAGAGGTTGTGTTGTGATTCAGAACTTCGAACTTGATTCTGTTTGGGACTAATTTATGTATCAATGTTTTTATCGTTCGACTGTATGCAAACTTTATGGTTCCATTTGGTTTAAAGATCAAGAAAGCTGGTGGCCTTTTTTATGTTCTTTGTACAACAATCTAGCAATGGCTGCATATGTTTTCTAAGGTTTTGTCTTCATTTTTGACTTCCGGTTGGAAGAAGTGTCTGAAGGGATCTTGAAGAATGCTGCAAAACTTATACATACAAATGGCTGAAAATATCAGGGTTAGCCCGCTGGTCTGGATCCACACGGTTGTCAGAATTGGGTTTAAGACATTTTCAAGTTGTCTATTAGACATTTTCAAATTGTAATGTTATTATATCATGAGCTTTAATTGATATGTTTTTTTTACAACATGAACATCCGTTTGTTTCTTGGTAATTTTGTTCAACCTACGTATGAAGGCAGAATCCTGAGTTAGTCAAATAATCACAATGGATCCCATGGATAGTTGATGATACAAAGTTACATTGGGTTTAAGAAGTATGGAGGATTTGAACTTGAGTAATGTTGTTTTACCCCTTTGCCATTTAAGTATCCTGATGCATTGCACGGGTACCCTACTAGGGTTTGGAATTCAGGTTTGGAAAAGATTTTAGGCATATAAGGAGGTCAAGTTTTGGAAGTCAAGTTTTGGATATCAAATCGTTTGATGTTTGGAATTCACTTTTGGAAATGGCAAGAGTAGTTATCCTTCCTTATTCGATAAGAGCATCACTATCATCATATTTATCAAGTAACATTCTTGGCTCTTTCCATGTTCAAAATCATTTACATTTGTGACTCCCGCCGCATTGCACGGGTACACAACTAGTAATTTTCTAAATAGGAGAAAGAAATAATTATTTAATTCAACCTACCAATAACATAAATATTTGGGAAATTAATTAAAATACCCTAAGTCCAACTTCGTGTTACCAAAATACCCAAAATCTCCCCCAGTTTACAAAAGTACCCAAAAAATCCGCGATGGGCCCCGCGATCGCGGGCCCAGGCCCACGTGGCAAACTGTTTCGGCCAAAAGCCCCGCGAAGCCCCCTAACTTTGCCCGCGTTGGCAAGTTTCGTCCCTGCCCGCGATCGCAGCTCGCGATAGGCCAAAAAATTTTACATTTTTGGTCCCTGTTTTTTGTGTCTTTGTTCAGTTAAAAAAAATACAAACCGTTAAAAAAAATTTTTAGCAAAACCGAGCTGCGTGAGCACGAGATTTTGGAGCTGCATTCGTGTCCGCAGGTCGCGCTCGCACACAAGTTCGACGATTTTAGCTTGCGAAATCGTCAATCGGCACCCCCCCTGCGCGCGGGTAGGTGTTGGAGTAAAACCATGCAAGGAGCTTGTCAACTCCTCACACTTCTTTCCTTATAAACCAAATAATGTTCCTTACTCCTTCCTATGTGGGACAACTTCCCACACCCAAATTGGTTTTTGCTAATTTCATGGTTTTTACTCAACTTTGAGCATCGATATCTCATTCACACATACTCCGTTTTCGACTCATTATATATCGTTTCGAAGCTCTCATATAGGAGAACATAAACCCACTATAAGTTAATTATATATACTACATATATATATATATATATATATATATATATATATATATATATATATATATATATATATATATATATATATATATATATATATATATATATTTAAATGTGTCAAAAGTTCCCTAAAAACCATTAAATATAAGAACTTTAGACACATTTAAATATATGTGTATTTAATTAGTTTTCTTTATTTTAGGGATACAATTTAAATACTAGTTGATGGTTAATTGTTAATTATTTGATTGTTAAATGTTAATCTTTTTGTATTGTATTTCATCAAACAAATGGAAAACTGCAGAGAAAAAAGGTGGTCAACATCAATGTTCTTTGCTGGATTCACAGTCACAAGTTTCATTGATAAAAACTGTAGAGAAAAAAAACAAATTAATTTCATTCATCTGATGATGACTTTCAAGATCATAAATCAAAAGGAAAGTATGTATCACTTCTATAATTCATTTAAAGAGCTGTTGCCATTGAAAACCAAATCTCACACACACACACACACACCATATAAACATGGATACAAAGAGATATGGTATTTATATACAAATGTAAACCTTCTTGGGAAATTAATAGGCAATAGAAATAGGAAATATAGGATGTTTATAGGTATTATACCTCAACCTGACGTTGGAGTGACTGAACGTAGTTGATGAGCTCATCAGACATTCCAGGGACCTTTAACAAACAACAATCATCAGAAAAACACACTCACAAACATATAACTGAAACAGAAACATATATACATATACATAGAGAAAGGATAATGCGAGAAGTTAAACATTATGCGAGAAGGCGAGATATCATATATGATTACACGACATGTGGCCCACATTACTAATAGTTCGGGATGTTAGTAGTACTCTTTTTATAAAAACCTTTTTTTCTCTGCAATTTTCCATTTGTTTGATGAAATACAATACAAAAAGATTAACATTTAACAATCAAATAATTAACAATTAACCATCAACTAGTATTTAAATTGTATCCCTAGAATAAAGAAAGCTAATTAAATACACATATATTTAAATGTGTATAAAGTTCTTATATTTAATGGTTTTTAGGGAACTTTAGACACATTTATATATATATATATATATATATATATATATATATATATATATATATGTAGTATATATAATTAACTTATAGTGGGTTTATGTTCTCCTATATGAGAGCTTCGAAACGATATATAATGCGTCAAAAACGGAGTATGTGTGAATGAGATATCGATGCTCAAAGTTGAGTAAAAACCATGAAATTAGCAAAAACCAATTTGGGTGTGGGAAGTTGTCCCACATAGGAAGGAGGAATGAACATTATTTGGTTTATAAGGAAATAAGTGTGAGGAGTTGACAAGCTCCTTGCATGGTTTTACTCCAACACCTACCCGTGCGCAGGGGGGGTGCCGATTGACGATTTCGCAAGCTAAAATCGTCGAACTTGTGTGCGAGCGCGACCTGCGGACACGAATGCAACTCCAAAATCTCGTGCTCACGCAGTTCGGTTTTGCTAAAATTTCTTTTTAACGGTTTGTATTTTTTTAACTGAACAAAGACACAAAAAACAGGGACTAAAAATGTAATTTTTTTTTGGCCTATCGCGAGCTGCGATCGCGGGCAGGGACGAAACTTGCCAACGCGGGCAAAGTTGGGGGGCTTCGCGGGGCTTTTGGCCGAAACAGTTTGCCACGTGGGCCTGGGCCCGCGATCGCGGGGCCCATCGCGGATTTTTTGAGTACTTTTGTAAACTGGGAGAGATTTTGGATATTTTGGTAAGAGATGGTCAAACTTGGGGTATTTTAATTAATTTCCCTAAATATTTTATCATTTTATATTAAGTTTTTTCTAAAGTTTATTGAAAATATAAATTAAAGAATATTATATTAATATAATTTGTGTTAAAATCTTTAAAATAACAAAGCTGTTGGAGATGAATGCAACTCTTTTTAAATATTTTAATATATTTAATTCTCTATTTTTTAGAAAAATTATAAAAAACTGTTGGAGATGATGTAAGAGCATTCACACACGTCTTACAAAACCCTTGCAAGATGACATGGCATGCCATGTGACTTGCAAGACAACCCTCATCTTTATAAATTAAAAAGCTTTTTCACAAAATAGATATATTAAACAAAAACATTTTTTAATTTAATTAATTTGTTTGTTTGTTTAAACATTTATTATTAATATTATTTATATTATAATTTATTAGTTTAGAAAAGAAGTTTGATCTTACACACTGAAGATGTTATAAAAACTTAATATAAAATGATAAAATATTTATGTTATTGGTAGGTTGAATTAAATAATTATTTCTTTCTCCTATTTAGAAAATTATAAAGAGTTTTCTATATTTAGAGATTTTTCCATGAATCTCTATTTTAACAAATATGATAGCAATGCTGTTGAAGAAGAATAGCAAACAAAAATCCATTTTTTTCTATTTTAACAACATTGTTGGATGCTCTTAATGTCTTAATTATATAGAAAGTGACTTGTTTAATAAAATTTTGGGAGGAATTTATAAAGTTAAGTTTGGTATAACCCACCACCAATCAGTAAATATTAACCCACAAACTCCTTTTAATTTTTTAAGGTTCCAAGTGAGTGTAGATAAAGCCCATATGTGATTGGCCACAGAATTCTCTATATTTACACATTACTCCTTTCCTTCTCTCTCTCTCTCACACACACACACACATCAATCTTGGTTGAAACAACAAATGGCACTTGGCATGTAGGGATTCTTTCTCCTTCACAATTGGATTTTTGTTTCAAACATCCCTCTCTTCTTACTTACTACTTACTTACAAGGTATGTTTTCTTCTTCTTCTTCTACTATTATCTCTCTTGTTATTGTCACCATCTTTCTCAGAATATTCCCCTTGACTTTCTTCTTCTTCTTCTGCATCTCATGTCCCTTTTCTTATCTGGGTTCATCTTATAATCAGGATCCTCATATCTTTTCTTTCTGCTTTCCTTTCACATATGTATTCAATCATATATATTACCCCTTGTCTTTCTTTTTATCTTCTTGTAAATGTTCAAATTTATTTGTTCATGGAGTGTAAATTGGATTGTGGGTTGCGTGGATTGAGCTACTAGGGCTGTTTGAAAATATTTCTAATGATTTTTCATACGAATTCAAAATTTGCAGGAATTGGGTCAAGTTTTCTGCAAATATTTAACTTCAATTTGATCTGAGCTAGAATGAATTCCGTGTATTACAAAGAACATGATGATGGGATTGCTTCCAATCCGGTGGGTCCACTGTCATCTGGGTCGGGTCCTTGGTGGAGTGGACTTGTGACCCGATCCACTTTGGAAGAATCAATGGGCAGAATGAAGCCTTCATCAATGGAAGAACAACTCATGCCAATTGCCCCTAAACCCTCTGCTAAAGAGAATATCACTCAATTCAACATCTTTCCTGGTAAAATTTGAATCAATAACTTGGTTTATAAATAGTTAAATACCATTAACCCATGTTAATCTTGAAACCAACTCCAATGTTTCAATTCTATGCCATTTTTAACACTACTTGTTTAAGGGTTTGATTCAAGTTGTGTGTATTTGGATCTTTGAATTTGAAGAAGTTTGTATGGAAAATGGGACAAGAAATCTTGTGGGAAATTTTGATCGAAAGCTTTAAATGATTCAGGTGAGTGCAAGAGTTCATCAAATGGGCAAAAACCAGTGCAAGTTCAGGCTGCTTTCTCTATGCAATATGCTCCACAGGAGTATGGAGGTCATCTTGAGCTAGGATTTGGTCAGCCGGCTGTGGTAAGAATTTTGTACTCGATAAACATGTTTTCTATTTTAGACGATTTTAATTAATGTTAATCTTTATGGTTGGTGCTCATACGTTTGTTTTGGTTTTTGATGAATTGCGTAGATCTGTGGCAAGAATCCTTATGGGGATCAATATTATGGCGTTCTCTCCGGTTATGGAACTCAAATCACAGTGTGTCCTCTCTTTGAGCTAATCTCTTCACTTGATTTTATCGTTTTAATTATTTGGATTCAAATTCATCTAAGAAATTAGTGATTGTAATTAAACGGTTTTAAGAATGAGATTCGAGTGATTCCTCTTATGATTCATGTTTTCTTCATTGATTTCGGGTAAAACAATGTATGCTGCTATAATATATAACGAGAGTGAATTAGTTTTCTACCGATTATACATGTAGTTTTGTTGCAAACTAACCACTGATCTTGTTAAAATGCAAAAAAGAACACTAAAGTATGTGAAATAGAGTGATTTTAGGTCATTTTCAATGGTTATTTAGATTGAAATATACCATAAATAGTTAGCATTGATGATATATAAATAGCACTCAAATGTGACCACATTTAATTTTTTTATTTTTTTATTTTTTTTATGGTTCTGTGAAAATGACCTAAAATCACTCTGTTTGGTACATGAGAAATATTGTATGTCCCACTTCTTGTCACAATGCGATTTACACTGTGACAAGTCATGACTGGGACAAACATGCATTTTTGTGGGAACAAAAATATGGGAGATCGGACAAGATTGTTAAATTACTAAATTACCCATATCAAATTAGAACGACTCTTCGTACCACCTCTTTGTTGCACCATTTGATTTTATTCTCTCTGAATGGTCTCTTTCTCGATGATTCAGGGCCGGGTTATGCTGCCTTTGAACTTGGGCAGTGATGATGGGCCTATATACGTGAATGCGAAGCAGTATCACGGAATAATCAGGCGCCGGCGATCCCGAGCCAAGGCAGAAATGGCAAAAAAAGTTTCAAAGAGTCGTAAGGTATGTGATTTGACCTTTTTACCCTCGCAAACTATCTCACTTTCTTGAGGCTTAAAATGCATTTAGTTATTATTCTTGGTCGTTGTACGCAGCCATTTCTGCACCTCTCACGTCATCTCCACGCAAAGCGCCGGCCAAGAGGCTGCGGGGGCCGCTTCCTGAACACAAAAGAAATGGACAAGGGTAAATCTGGAAATCCGGATTCAAAGACGGAGCATCGAACCGTCTCCCCAAGATCCGAGGTTCTACAATGTGATCTTGGCAACTCGACTTCTCCTTACGAAACAAACACTAGTAGGTCCCACATATCGGGATCGGAGGTAACAAGCATGTTCTCCATGGGAGACCTCAATCACTTCCCAATCGGGAATCTCAACGTTGTTTCTCTTTCAGACATGATGATGTCTGGAAACGGCATGCATGCTTTTTGCATGCATAACAAATGGGTTGCAACAGCTACCGGTGGTGGTAACTGTTGCAACCTGGCGGTCTAACGGCACATGGGGTTTCGATGATCGATCTGATCGACACATCGGACTCCAGTCTTCGATGGTCAAATGGAACGGATACGTCCACTGTTTGGCTAGGCAAATCATCCTTGGCTTAATGTGTTAAGGTTGTGTCTTTAAGCTTCATCCCCCTGCAAATATTGTAGCGTTTGGGAGTTGGTTAGAGATGCTTAATGGCCTTGATGCATATCATGGGAGATGAACAAATACCCCTTCTGGATGTGTTTGTTTCATCTCACATTTGTTGTTTGAATCAATTGTGTGTTTTTTCATGTGTGTTTTTTTTACTTCCAAGCATTTGGGAAATAATGTCTTGTATTGGGGTAGTTTTGTAAATTAACGTGAATCTTGGATGTTGCTATGTCCACGTGCGTGTTATTAATCTGTTTTTTTTTTATGTATTTTTAGATTGAGTTTCATTTTATATGATATAAGATATGGCGTGAATTCTAATTGAGAGTAATCGTGAGTTTTTGGATCAGATTATATATACCGATTAATCTTTCTAGGAGTATAAGATGATAACTTCGTAGAAATTCGTAATTCCATGTAGAAGTAGCTTAATAAACTTTTTTTACTTAACTTTCTAGGAGGGAAATTATTTACTTTTCCTCCCAAATGTGATGGAAATTAAATTACGAAGAAAATCTGTGATATTTGTGAAACACCCCTTGCATTTTATAAATTTTAAGAGTACACCATTTAAGTTTTATAACTTATAAGAGTTTATCCTTAAATTTTCATAAGTTAAAACGGTAAAAACTTGTTTTGATCTTGATTCCAGTTCACGTTCGAGCTTGATTCCAGCTCATTTGAGTTTGAGTTCGAGCTCAATTCGAGTTTTAGTTTGATTTCGAGTTTAAAATATTGTTATCAAGTTCGAGTCGAGTTTGGATTTGAACTACTTGCGAGTTTCAAGTCGAGTTCGAGCTTGAAAAATGGTTTTCAAGTTCAAGTCGAGCATACTAATACAGGAGTACAACTAGCATCATTTACAACCAAGAAACAACCATGTTCCAATTAATTTGTTTCGGGTTGGTTCTGCAGCTTACTGAAACATTTTCGTTTTTATATGCGTTCCTATAAATTCTAATAAAATGTTTGCTTTTAAAAAAAATGGAAGCAACGGGAAACTGCAATTTTGACTTTAATTTTTATTTGCTTCTGAAACGTAATACAATTGATTTCAAGCAGTATATTTACTTAAAAAACTTAGGGGCTGTTTGTTTTAAGAGTTCCATTAAGAGGCAGTCTCTTAATCGTTAAGAGGCAAATCCTGATTTAGCAAAAAAATGTCTGCCTTTTAATGGTTCTAAAACCCTCTTAATGATTTAGCATCATGGGCCTCCCTTAACCATTCAGCACACTGATTTCATTCTAAACAATTATCAAACAACCATATTTCATTTTGCACTATATCATAAAAGTCTCTTAATCATTGCGATCACTTAATCATTGCGATCACTTAATCATTATACACCAAACTATTCAGCAACGGCCAAACAACCCCTTATCAAATAAGATTGTATATTTTTTAAAACACAAAGACATGCCAAACAGCAATAACCTTATCTTCTGTTTCACTCGGAGCTTTGCATTACTCGAACCAGATTCCAAAAATGTCTGCTGCTTCATCATCATTAATCTTCATTGCCGCTTCTTCAAATTCACTCTGTAACTCAAAAACTCTTAACCTCATTTCCATCTCCAAAACCCACTTCAAAACCCCCAAATTATCTTTCAATTTTAAACCCCATTACTTGAATTTCCATCCACTGCTTCGATCCTCTCTAACATCCCCCAATTCCTCCCTACACTATGAATCTCTTCAAGTCGACGAAAACCCGGAATCAGAACCATCAGCAATTGTAGAAGAATTAGAAAAAGACGACGACGACGATGATGAAGAAGAAGAAGAAGATTATGAAGATGAAGATGATGAAGAAAGTGAACCCGAATCGCCGGAAGCTGGGAGACTTTACATCGGAAACTTGCCGTACGCGGTTACTTCTTCAGAATTGTCGCAAGTATTCGGAGAAGCTGGCAATGTCGTTTCTGTTGAGGTAATTACTAGCAATTGTTTTCTGTTGTCGGCGAGATAGATTGTTTGTTTCATTTACAGATATAATTATTCGATTTTTTTGTTTAATTTTGAGGACGATTCGGCTTTTAGTAACCCTAATTTTTTGTTGGATCAGATTGTTTACGATAGAGTTACAGACAGGAGCAGGGGATTTGCGTTTATTACAATGGCAAGTGTTCAAGATGCTAAAGAAGCCATTAGAATGTTCAATGGATCTGTAAGTGTTCCCCCAATCACCCTTCACATTCATAAATAGTTACCTCTTAATAGTTCCATCAAGAGGCAACCACTGAATCATTAAGAGGCAACCTCTGAATCGGTAAGAGGTGAATCTTGTTTGGCAAAAAAAAGTCTGTCTCTTAATGGTTCTAAAACCCTGAATGATTTTGTATTTTGGGACTCCCTTAACCATTCAGAGCACTAATTTCATTCTTAACAATTACCAGACAAACTATATTTCATTTTACACTATATCATAAGAGCCTCTTAATCATCCTGCACCAAACCATTCAGCAACTGCCAAACAGCCCCTTCGACTCTTCAAAAAATTGATTCAATTCAGACCCATTTGGAGTATAAGATGAAAACTCCAAAAAAATTCGTAATTCCATGTAGATGTAGCTTAATATCAAATATTAAATTTGTATCATGATCCACATATATTCTGCATTTGAAAAGCCTCTTTACATTAAGTTCCATTAAAAATCAAAGCTTGTTACTGATTTCCATTATCATTAATGAACCCATATAAGTGAATATGTTGATACTTCATAGTTTTAAACCTGTGATGCAACTACTGATTTTTGGTGTAATAATTTGCAGCAAATTGGTGGGAGAACTGTGAAGGTAAACTTCCCAGAAGTGCCAAGGGGAGGTGAAAGGGAAGTAATGGGGCCAAAGATTAGAAGCAGTAACAGAGATTTCATTGAAAGCCCTCACAAGATCTATGCAGGTAACCTTAGTTGGATCATAACTTCAGAGAAGCTTAAAGACGCTTTTGCCCACAACCCTGGTCTATTGAGTGCAAAGGTCATCTACGAGAAGCATTCGGGCAGGTCTCGAGGTTTTGGATTCGTGACCTTTAGCTCCGCTGAGGCTGCAGAGTCTGCACTTACTGCCATGAATGGAAAGGTGAGCTTGAAAACTCTTATTATTGTTTCTGTATAGGTTGTTTTTTTCTATGGTTTTTTGATTTTCTAGTGTTTGTTGTGAACAGGAGGTTGAAGGTCGGCCTTTGCGACTGAACTTGGGGGGAGATGCGTCGAGATCAGGGAGAAGTGGTGAGATAAATGACGATGGGAATGAGATCCTTTCGAGTGTTGGCTCATAATTTAGGCAAAAACGCGTGCGGAAGTTAGAAATTTTTAGTCTTCGTTTGTAGGGACATGAGACGAGAGATTGTGATGTTTTATACACAAGTTTTGTGCAAAAAAAGGGCATTTGTATGCATTTGGTCGTGTATTCAAGTATAGTATTTCACTCAAATGGCGAATACAGGCTAGGTCTTGAGATTCTCAAAGCTTCACACGTATGTCGTTAGTTCAACACGTATGTCGTTAGTTCGAGTTCACACGTATGCCGTTAGTTCGATACATATGTCGTTAGTTCGAGTTCACACGTACGTCGTTAGTTCGAGTCTCAACAACGGGGCTTATATATAGGTGTAAAAATTTTAAGAAAATTATTCGATATGTTAACATTTTCTATATCCACTATTAAGATGAGAGAGAGCGGGAGGAGAGAGAGTTTCGGCGACCGAGAGAGAGAGAGAGTTCCGGCGAGATATTCAGCGGGGTTATGGGACAGATTTAGGTATAGTGAGATACGGTTGAACCGATGGAACAACTACCCTAGGTCTTCAACTCAGGTGTCGTTTTTGTTCTTCAATTTCCCGAAAGATTGGGAAGTAATTCATCTGTGGAAACTATTCAAAAGGTACGGGACAGTATTAGATGTGTACATGGCCAAGAAGAGGATGAGGAATGGAGAAAGGTTTGGTTTTGTAAGGTTTAAAAGAGTGGAAAATGAACAAAGGATGGAAAGGATCTTGAACTCAATATGGATTGGTCCTATAAGCTGAGAGCTTTCATAGCTAACAGAAGGAGGAGTGACGTAGCAACAAGTGATAAGAAGGTAGAAGGAAAAATGCTTACAGGTGGCACGAAAGAAAATGGTACTATCCAAAAGAATAGCAGAAACATCTCCTATGTAGAGGCAGTAAAAAACGGTAAATCGGAGAAGAAAACAGAAGGTGAAAATAGCAGAAACATAGTGGCGGGGACGTGGGAAGCGGACGAGAAATCACTAACATACCTTCAAAATTGCGCTGTGGGGTACTTGATGTCGCTAGATAATGTAGAGGTAGTACAATCCTTATGTAATTCAGAAAGTATGGAAGGTAGTGACATCAAATTATTGGGAGGGAGGAACATCATGATCAAATTCAAGTCAAAAGAGACGATGGACAAAACCATAAGGAACAAAACTCTGGGGA
The DNA here is from genome assembly GCA_033807775.1 of Saussurea involucrata. Taxonomy (NCBI): domain Eukaryota; kingdom Viridiplantae; phylum Streptophyta; class Magnoliopsida; order Asterales; family Asteraceae; genus Saussurea; species Saussurea involucrata. Next base: position 117,681,545 of record CM066321.1, on the reverse strand, counting down.
TCCACCAATGGGTAAAGGACCTGAGAAAATGGACAGAAGGATTTAGAACCTTAGATAGACTGGTATGGCTACGCATTGAGGGAGTCCCGCTGCATGTTTGGAACCAGGCGACTTTCACGGGGATTGCGAGTAAATGGGGGAAAGTTCTCAAGGTCCAAAACTGCTGTCTGGAGGAAAGCTCTAATCTGATGTGGAGTAAAATCCTCATCTTTACAAGTCTGGTGGAAAAGATTAGCGCAATCAGAAGCATTAAAGTGGGGAATTTGTTTCATGTGATTAAATTAGAAGAAGAGGATAGCAGTCTATTAGGATAGCAGATTAAGAAATCCGAGACATGGGAGTGCGATGAAGATGAGCAAGACTACTCCATTCCATCAGAGTGGTCGGAGGAAGATCCCCATAGTGAAAATGACATCATGGTTGAGGAAAGTGTGTTTGAAAATGCAACCAGAAAGGATGAGGGGAAGGAATTTGAAGATGAGGGGTACAAGGCAGAAAAAAGAACAAAGGAGAATGAAGAATGGAAAGAGAACTCTGGAAGGTCGTCGAAACCAGAGCCGAAGGTACGATCGCCGGCGACTGCAGGGGCGGAGAACAATCCACAGGAAGGTGAAAGGTCACCAAATGGCATCATTAGACCTAGTTCCAATGCAAACAGGAGGAATATCGAGAAAGGCCAGGAAGATCCCGTTGGAGGTACTGTGCAAGTAATGGATGGGCTAGTGTTTGGGCTGGAAAATTCCCTTGGGCTATCCCCAAAAAGGCCAAAAACTAACAATTTTGAAAGAGGTGGCGTAGAAGGCCCAATCCAGGAAGCAACAAGACTTGGGCTGTCTACCAAGGCACAAATTGGGCTGGAAAACATAGTAATGGACAGCGACAACATTGATTTGGCAGAGCACGGGAATGCATCTCAATGCAACGAACAGCTCGATAGAAAGAAGATGTCCAGCGATAGACCAAACGAAACTGAGAATTCAACCACAAAATGCGCAGGGGGAGCAAATCTGAAAGGTAGAAGGCAAGATCATATTGGCATGGGAAGAGGAAAAATCAGCTTTCATTATTTAAAGCAGATGGCGAGGAATACACAGAACCAAAAAGGGAGACAAAAAAGTTCGTCTAAATCAGACAATGGAAACAGAGCGGGCAGGGGAAAACCAATAAAATCGGCGAAAGGATCCAAGGCATCACAAGTAGCGATCTCAAACGAATTAAAGAGTTCAGATAGCATGGTAGGTTTAGAGGAATTTGGTAACGAAATTGGACTCCAATGGGAGGCTAACAGCGGACGGAAGGCAGTGGAAGAGGAACGCAAGCAGTAAACCGGCGTTTTTTCAGGTAAGTGTCGAATCCCAATTATTGATGAAGATTATCTCACTTAATGTGGGAGGATTAGGGTCAAGTGATAAAAAAGCGTGGATCAAAGAAATTTGTAGAAAGGAGGGACCTTGTATGTTGGGATTACAGGAAACTAAAACGAAATCGGTGGACATTCAGTTCATTGGAAACATGTAGGGAAGTGACGAGGGGGATTTTGTTCAAATGAAACCTTCCGGAAAGTCGGGAGGATTATTGATAATTTGGAACAGGAGAACTTTTAACTGTGAATTTGTAATCGAGGACGAAAACTTCCTAGCGGTCGTGGGAAAGTGGGACAATATAGTAGGCTTGGTCGGGTGTGTTAACATTTACGGGCCAAGGGAGTATAGGGGAAGAACAGAACTGTGGGCGAGATTAGACCGATTGTGCGAAAAGGAGGAAGTGAAATGGGTTCTATTCGGGGACTTCAATGAAGTCCGAAGCCCGCAGGAAAGATTAAACTCGATCACTAACCCCAAAGGCACCGAAGAGTTCAACGATTTCAACCGAAGATGTAAACTTGTAGAAGTTCCTTTGGCAGGACCAAAGTTCACTCGAGTGAGCGACGACGAGAAGAAATTCAGCAAGTTGGATAGATTCTTGATGACAACTGAATTCGGGTTGAGTTGGAAAAACTTGGGGGCGAAGACGTTAGAGCGGAAATGGTCTGACCATGTGTCGATCCTTTTACACGACCAAAGTATAGACTTTGGACCGAAGCCATTTAAATTTTTTGACACGTGGTTGAAAGACGAGACATTAGAGGAGACGGTAAGACAAGCTTGGGGGGGGGAGGTACAATCGGGGAGACCGGATTGTAGGCTCCGGGAAAAACTTATAAATGTCAAAAAAAAACTTTGAAAGGGTGGGCTAGAGAAAGGTGGGGGTGTGGAGAAGGAAGCAAAAAATAAAAAGGATGAAGTGATCAAGTGGGAGAAAGAGGCCGAACATAACCAATTGGGGGAATTAAAGAGGACAAGATGGTTGGAGTCTCGGAAAAAATGGTTAGTTTTAGAAGAAAGAAGAACGGAAATGGCAATGCAACGAGCAAAAGTCAAATGGATCCAAGAAGGCGACGAGAATACAAAATTCTTTCATATGGCGATAAAAAATAGAGAGAGGAAGAACAACATCCGGGGACTATATGTGGACTCAATGTGGACAGAAGATCCGGAACGGATAAAGAAGCATGCCTTTGACTTTTTCAAGAATAAATTCTCTAGTCATAGGAATGAGAATCCGAAGTTGAAGTTAGACAGATTCAAGAAACTGTCGGAGGAGGAAGCGAACCACTTGGAAAGAAGTGTCACGGAGGAAGAGGTACGGGAGGCGATACAAGAATGTGGCAACAATAAATCGCCGGGGCCGGACGGATTTACGATTGGTTTTGTTAAAGCATTATGGGGATTTGTAAAAAATGACTTGATGGCGGCGATCCAATGGTTTTGGGATAGAAGAGAATTAAGCTATGGATGCAATGCCTCATTCGTGACTTTGATACCGAAAAAGGTGAATCCGGTTGAATTAAGCGAGTTTAGGCCGATAAGCCTCATTGGAATCCTCTATAAAATCATCGCAAAAGTGTTGGCCGATAGAAAGAAGACGGTAATGGGAAAACTAATAAGTAAAGAACAAAGTTCCTTCGTAAAAGGGCGGTCAATCCTTGATGGTGTTCTAATTGCAAATGAGACGGTTGCGTTCATGAAAAAGACAAAGAAAAAAGGCCTAATCTTTAAGGTCGACTTTGAAAAGGCCTACGATTCGGTTGAGTGGCCCTTTCTCTTACAAATGCTAAAGGAATTGGGATTCGGAGACAAGTGGCGAGGATGGATTGATGCATGCCTAAGATCGTCGACGATCTCGATTTTGGTCAACGGAGCACCGACATAGGAATTCCGAATGGAGAAAGGATTGAGGCAAGGGGATCCACTTGCCCCTTTCCTATTTTTAGTGGTTGCCGAAAGCTTGCACAATTTGATGGAAGAGGCGGTGGAAAAAGGATTATTCGAAGGGATAAAGGTGGGACGCGATCAAGTACCGGTATCACATCTCCAATACGCGGATGACGTGATCTTCTTCGGAAATTGGAAACTATCAAACTTGAGGAACTTAATGAAGATATTGAAGTGCTTCCACATGGTATCGGGATTGAAGATAAACATGAGTAAAAGTAAGCTCTATGGAGTGGGGGTGCCGGAAAGTGAGGTTCAAGCATGGGCTAAAGGTTTGGGATGTGGGAGTGACTCATTCACGTTCACATACCTCGGTTTGCCGGTGGGAGTGTCGATGAGGAGAGTTGAGCATTGGAAAAAAGCTATCGAAAAGGTTAAAAACAAGTTGGCGAATTGGAAAGCAAAAGCTATATCGTTTGGGGGTCGGTGGACGTTGGTAAGATCGGTTCTTGGTAGTATCTCACTATATTTCTTTTCCTTGTTTCGTGCCTCGCTAGGAGTGTTAAAACAGTTGGAGGGTGTGAGGTGTGACTTCTTTTAGGGAGGAAGGGGATCCGGGGAGGGGGGGCATGCGGTCTTGTGACGGATGCCGAGTCCACCAAATAATAAGTTTCAACTATTGACTAATTACAACCAAAATTGTAATAGTGGTAAGTTGGGTCGAATCCACAGAGACTCGGTTTTAACCAGTTATTTCCAATCAATCCAAGTACAAGAACGAAATATTAATAATAACTACGAAAAGGGGGGTTTTGTTTGTGCAAAAATTTAACATGACAAAATTAAAACGAATTTAATTACAATAATAACGAAAACGAATTCAACTTTGGGTAGCAAATACTAATGCAATTCCACTCAAGAGTTGTATATTGATGATGTACTAGATTATCGCGACTACTTTGATTAACCCAGTTATAATTGTTAACAAGCTCTAACAACCAATTCCACCATATAAAGCATTTGAGAGGAATAAGCTCTCCTATCAAACCTTAGTATGTAACTAGCCTCAAACAAGCTCTTGAAGGCTTAATTCATACTAGCATGAAAAGCTTAAGGAACCCGAGTTCGGATATATTAACACATAAGCTCGGTTAATACATTTCTACCGTTTCACCCACTTTCACAACAAAAATGGAAATCTTTGACAAAACCCAAATTGTTGCTTGTTACTAACACTTGTTAACTAAACAATTACGAATTTAGGAAACAAATTAACCACAATCAATTTCCACACAATTGATCAAAAAGCATGAAAACTAATTTTATAAACCAATAATCTCAGAAATTGGATGAATAATCACAGTAAAGTTGGATTACACCATCTCAAACAACCATGTGAATTAGAAATTGCAAAAGCTAACAACCCAACGTCGAATTCTAAGAGAAATTAGCCACACATGGCTAATTTAGGTTACCAAATTGAAAAGTTCAAGAAATACCTAAGAAATTAACAAGAAATGGTTGAGAAATTGCTCCCCAATCGATCTCCTTGCTTTTTCTCCTTCAAAATCGTGTTCTTCCCAGTGTTTTTTTTTCCTCCAACTGCAGTTTTGACTGACTTTTAAGCACCACTCGAATGGAAACCGCCAAAAAACACACACACACTCTGATTTCTGAATGGCGCGGCCTAGGACGCGGTTTGAAGCCGCGGGAGAAGCCGCGCATGTCTATGTTTCAAAACGATTTCGCTACTGTTATGCTCCGATCGAAAAGACGACGCAAGGACCAAAATTATGTAAACTTCTTTTTTTTCTTTTCTTTTAATCTAACCAACAATATAATTTAAATATTTATTTTGTTTTTGTTTTCCTTTCAATTATTTTATTTTTCAATTTAACTTAAATATATTTACAAATAATATAACTAAAACTTAATATAAAAGGGGTACTTTAGGCAGCTAATCGACACTAATTGTAAGGGGTTTTGACACAAAAATATATATAAAAACGACACCTATCAAATTCCCCCACACTTAGACCATTGTCCGTCCCGGCAATGAATTAGGTTAGCATGTGGTGATCGAAACGAATCAAACGAGAGTGTCAACATATATAGCATATCATGAACTCGAGATTTGCAACTTAGCATCAATTATAGCACATACCAATTAAAATAGACTTAAGCTAATCTCGAGGACTCTCACGAATAGGATAATCAAACAACACTCAATTCACTCTTGGGTTCAAAGTGTATCGCTCAAAACGTCTCTACACTAGTATATAACTACCATAAGCTTGAATAATCTCTCACTCTCCACTACTCGGATAAATTACATGCATATAAATCAAAAGGGCTTTTCGGGTGTAATGTAAAATAAGGCTTTGGATAAGGTAGGGATTTATTTGGGGAAAAAGTGACTAAGACCGTACAGAAAAGATGAGAGAGATTGTAAAAATATCTAATTTTAAAGAAATCTTTAAATAAATGGTTTTTCCCAAAAATTAATTATTACCCTACAAAAACAAACTTTCTTCTCCCAACTTTTCATATATTTAATATTTTGAGAGTAAACTACACTTTTGGTCCTTGAGGTTTAGTGTTTATAACACATTTGGTCCCTGCAATTTAAAAATTACACTTTAACCACTACAATTTGCTATTTGGTCCGGATTTGGTCCCTCGTCGTTATCTCCGTTGAAAACTCAGTTAAATTAAGGGGTATTTTCGTCTTTTACTTTTATAGGGAGAAATGATACAATTCTTTTAAAACAATAGGGACCAAATTGTAATTTTTTCTAATTTATATTAATATTATATAGAGTAAATTACACTCCCGACCCCTATGGTATGCACGTATTACGGATCAGGTCCCTAAAACGTAGAAATTACACTAGACGTCCCTGTGGGCTGTGGTATGCCAAAACGCATGCAGAGGGTCCATCCCTCTAACGGAATCTGTTAACCCAGTTAACTCAAGGGTATTTTTATCTTTTTACTATCTCTTTTGTCCTTTTCACAATAAGAAAATTACAAAAAAACAATATATAATAAAAAAACCACCAACCCCCACCCCTACCCTCACCCCCCCCCCCCATGACCCACCATCCCCACCTACACTTTTTCTTTCTTCTATTTGATTTCTCTTTCTTTCTCTCTCTTCTTTTCCCATGAAACCCACTGCAACTTTCTTCTTCTCTTTTAATCTTTCTTTCTTCCTTTCCCATGAAAAATCGACAGGGGCTGTGGTCGAGAGGTGAGGTGCGGTGGAGATGGTGGCTGTGAGAGAAATCGAGAGCGAGAGGAGGATTAGGGCGGAAATCGAACAAGGGGTCTTGATAGAGAGAGAGAGAGAAGTTGAGAACCCATTACCATAATCACCGCAAGAACTCTGATTACCGGTCCGACAGACCCGTGGTGGCTCGAATGAGGGTTGTAGGCCTGTTCTTGCATTACCGGCGGGAATGGCGGCGGTTGTTGTTGCACCGGATCGAGCGTCGGCGTAGTTGACATGGTCAAACTCTCAAAATGCATGCTTTATGTAAATGGCAAACTTATCAAGAAATCAAAAGGTGGAGTTGGTTTTACAAGAATCTTTCTTAGAAACCCAAATTCAAAAGCTTTACATTGGGTATAAAAATCCCAAAAAAATAGGTAATCTTGAGATGAATCAAGAAGCACAAACTAGGTTTTCAAGAATCTTTCTCAAAACCCAAATTAAAATACTTCACAATGATCTCAGAAATCATGAACCAAGTCAAGAAACACAAATTGGGTTTCAAGAATCTTTTCAGTGAGCGTGTGGAAATTCCCAAAAAGAATGGTGAATCAAGAAGCCACCGGTGAGATGGGTCTCGGTGGTGGTCGACGGTTTCAAGGAGGAAGGAGAAAGTATTGAGGGGGGGGGGGTTATTATTTTTTGTTTTTTTGTTTTTTTTTCTAATTAAGAAAAGGACAAAAGAGAGGGTAAAAAGACAAAAATACCCCTTGAGTTAACTGGTTAACGGATTCCGTTAGACGGAGGGACCCTCTGCGTGCGTTTTGGCATACCACAGGGACACCCAGTGTAATTTCTGCGTTTTAGGACCTTATCCGTAATACGTGCATACCACAGGGACCGGGAATGTAATTTACTCTATTATATATATATATACACACACATACATACATGCCACATGAACGACCCACCACCCCTTATCCGGCGTCTTCTCCGGCACCCTCCTCCGGCAACCACACGACCACGTCAGGTAGTCTCTACGAGTGTCTTCTTCTTCCTAACTCACAGACACATAAACGATGCCACGGGAGGGGAAAAGATCGTTAAGCAGCGGGTGTATGTGTCTGTGTTGTGTGTGTGTGTGTTGATTTATCGCTCAAAGAAAGGTGATGATGATGATCCCAGTGGAAATCATTCTTGAATTCTTTAGTTTGAAAATAAAATTTGTTGTTGTTGATATACATACGACATATATACATACGCACACACGACAAACCATCTCCGGTGACCCAGCAATCTGCAGCCTCCTATCGTCCATCTATCGTGAACCACATCCACCGAACCACCACCACCTGCATCATCGGCGAACAACCACCACCTGATGATTTGATTTACTGGTCTTCAGTCACCATCTCCGGTCATCATCTACGACGAGCAAACTCCGGTCACCATCTCTGTTCGATCCCACCCCACCTTTGTATGAATTCGTCCAAGAGATCTCACACAACCGGACACCACCTCCATCCTCCCTCTCCAGTGGTCTCACCAGCACATCACCGACACCAGCTCAGACGATCCTCACCAGCACCCACATCGCCCTCCTCCGGTAGTTTTCTCTAGTTGTGCCAACACCTTAGCAACGGTTACTTGTGAAAAACAGCAGGTTCACAAGGTGGTTCACGTTGTGTGTGTGTATATATATATTAATATAGGGAAAGGTTCAATAGAGAAGTGCAAATATTTAGAGAAGTAGAGAAGTAAAAAAACACGGGTCCGTTCATATATGAACGTTCATATATAAACAGTCATATATGAACGTTCATATATGAACGTTCATATAACAGTCATATATGAACATTCGTATATGAACGTTCATATATAAACAGTCATATATGAACGTTCATAAATGAACGTTCATATAACAGTCATATCTGAACGTTCATATATGACTGTTTATATATGAACGTTCATATATGAACGGACCCGTGTTTTTTTACTTCTCTACTTCTCTAAATATTTGTACTTCTCTATTGAACCTAAGGCTATTAATATAATATATAAAATATAAAATATGTAATTTTATTTTATTTTTAACAGAAAAAGACAAAAAAGGGTGTAAAAAGACTAAAGTACCCCTCACTTAACTGAGTTTTTAATGGACTTAACGACGAGGGACCAAATCCGGACCAAATGGCATATTGTAGTGGCTAAAGTGTAATTTTTAAACTGTAGGGACCAAATGTGTTATAAACACCAAACCACAGGGACCAAAAATGTAGTTTACTCATATTTAATAATAATTAAATAAATTGTATATTTTAATAAAATAATTATTACTAGAGTTGCTAAAATAACATAGTTGTTGGAGTTTGGTGTATTTTTTTCTAGGTAGCGTTTGGTTCACAGAATGTTTTTGGATGAAATGGAATCTGTCAAAGGAATTTGACTTTGAAGGAATTGGAATGGAATGTTGTCAGGTTTGACCACCTGTTTGGTTGACAGAATTGGAATTTGTCTGTTTGGTTCACAGAATGTAGCTTTGAAATTGAAATGAATTTATTATAAATGACCAAAATACCCTTTTTGATAAGTTTTAATTTTTTAAAACAAAAAATTCTTTAATAAAATAATCATTAAATATATTTTTTCACTAAAAATACTTTAATAAAATAATTTTTAAGTACTTTAATGCGCAAAAAAATATAATATACACAATCCAGATAAAATATATTGTCAAACAAACAAAATTATATTTTAAAAAATAAAATATATTTTGAGAAAATAAAAAAATGTATTAAATTATATTATATAAAATAAAATTAAAATTAAAAATAAAATAAAAAATATAAAAATATAAAAATAAAATATGAATATAAAAATAAATATAAATATAAAATCAAAATAAAAAATAAAAAATATAAACCTAAATTATTAAATTAAATTATGTTATATTTAAGTTAAAGGGTACATTTGAAATTATGAAAATACAACATTCCATCAATTTCAATTCCATCAAAATCCTTCAAGATTGCTAAGGAATTTCAAATTCACTTATTTATGGAATCTGGTGGAATTGTACAATCCTTTCCGTCGAAAAGAATGAACCAAACGAAGGAATAAAATTCGGTCAATGGAATTCGACATTCCAATTCCATCAGAATCCGTGAACCAAACACCCCCTTAGAGATTTTGAGTTTTTTTATTCTATTTAGAAATTTTTTAACATAGCTGTTGGAGATGCTTTTAGAGACCAAAAAAAGTTTACTCTTAAATTCTTAATAATTTGTTTATATTATATTTGAATTCACTAATTTTTTTAATATGTCACTAGTCAGTATACCCGCACGATGCGGCGGGTGATATCTTTTATTGGAAACCACATGTCTTTGTCCCGACGGTATCTAGGTTACTGGTATATCACAAATGCATTATCAAAGCTAAGGAACTTTAAACCCAAGAAGAAATTGATAAGACCAAACGATAGAACAAATCCAGTTAATACGATCTAGGTCTCTTTTTACATATAAACATATCGTCTCCCTTGTTATTATTCTTCCATAAACAACATTTTAAGCTTAGAAAGAATTCGAGACAAAGTACTATCCAGATAGAGTCCATGGCAGGATTAGGGAATAACAATAAACATTCAAACGGGAAAGATACAAGTACGAAGAATACAGGCGGTTAACAATCAGTTCTTACTCCTTATACTTCCTTTAACGTATCCATTATAGGTCGAAAGCCAGATTTCAAGGGAACAACTGATACAACTCTCTGATGTTGTGCATTGGCATTCTTCGGTTTCGAAAGTGTAACCATCAACATCTCTCCCTCGAGGATCTTACTTGCAGTCTTAGCTGCCAGAAAGAAATATATTTCCAATTTGTTAGCTATTTGCATATACATCCATGATCGTTGCTAGATATGTTTTTACAGAACAAGGAAGGAATCAGGCTTACCATGTCTCTTTTCTGCCTTTCATATATTTCCCATACGTGCTGCCCTCTTTCCAGAAAATAAATCGTAAAGCATGATAGTCATTAAAAAAGTGAAGATATAAAGAGTGTAGTTAACATTTCTTTTATATGTTGTTTAATTTGTTTTACATGATAGAGATCTGCTCAAGTGGAAAAAGGCAGAGATGATGAAACAGCGGCAACATTACAGAACCCATTGTCTATTAGTTTCTTATTTCCTGAAAACACAAATTAGAACATTCAACCTTGTTAGTAAAAATACAAACTCATATTAGTATAAGTTCTTTTATACTAAAGTAATGATTTTTTTACCTTTGATTAATTTTCTAGATTCGGTTATTTGTTTGCGAGAAGTTTTTTGTAAGCAAGCTCCACCTGCTCAAGATCTCTGCATAACAACCACATGATGTTTATATTTGTACCAAGAATCCAACCGGCCTAAAGTGACAACAAGAGATCCACATATAAAGTATAAAATTTTTACATATTTGCTCCAAGTATGTATTCTTTTTAACATTCTGTATAATAAAGGAAATAAATGAAAGCACATTAAAATATGGTGATCATATGAAATGCTTAATTAAGCTGAAGCTTGTGAACAAACGAATGAGACAATGCAAATTAGCGGTCTCGCCAGATAACCTGTTGTCGGAGTCTTGTCTTCAGCCGGTCGATTTCATGCTTGATTGCTTCGTCCTCCATGTCATCCAAGTTAGGCTGTCAAAAGGCAAGAAAGGAGTTGGAATAAAATAATGAAAGTTAGACCCGTTCGAACACAAACAGTTCAAGTTTTTGTTCAAGCTCACCACCAAACAGTTCAAGTTTAATAATATAATTTTCAAGATATTATAGTTAGCGAAATTCATAACCCTAAATAGTAAAATAAAAGCAAATAGAGAAGTAACAATGGCAAAAGAAATAAATCAAGCTTATTTATATATGGTACTTGCAAGCATAGAACTGATACCCCATAAATCTTTTCAGAGCATAATGGAGTCTTGTAATTACAATTTTTGACCAAATAAAGAAAACCACAACAGAAAGTTGGTATTCTAAACAGTAAAATAAAAGCAAATGGAGAAGTAACAATGACAAAGAAAGTTGGTAATCTAAACAAATACTAAAGAATTCATGAGAATAATAAATTGAAACTCAAATGTCATTCCCAAATGTGTCCTCGGGACCTATGTATGGTACAACCGTACAGAGGTACAGGTGACCAATGCACATCCCGCACAATTCTGGTTCCATGAGTTCTCTTAGAGATCAGTTAGAACACATGTTACACTACTAAAGAGTTTGGCGGATCAGATCAATAGTTGACACTCTACAAGTAGCAATTTTTATTCGGACATGTTCTTTATACAAGATGTACAACTTTCTTATTTTGTTGGATTTAACTAAATTTGACCATGAAAACGTGACAACATCAGCGATTTGGGACCAAAGGATATATATATATATATATATATCTATATATATATATATATCAAGCCTAGTTGTATACATGTTATGGACTTATAGAATCTTTGTAATATGTCTTCATGTTAGTAATTAGTATACGCATAGGATTATTGATTAGATATTTATTGATTTACCATAATTAAACATTCATGGTTAATATACAATCTTGTGACTTGAACCATTCAATTCACATATTTGTGTTAGAAGATCTATGGTTGGCGAATTAACAGTGGAACATGTAGAGGTACTAACTGTAAATATATTGAAATTAGAAAATGCAGAAAGTTTATGATCATCTAGGACCCTGCTAAAAAATTAAATTGAAAAACATGAACCAGAAAGGGCAGCCATTTGGCGACCTTGGTTGTTTAACTCCATCTGGTCAGTATCATCCAATTCATGGGAAGTAGATGGGCCAACAACAAAGGGAGTCCCTACAATCAACCCTGTTACAAAAGACAACAAGTAAAGCAGAGTAAATAACAAGAGCATGCTATAAACAACAATTAGCTGAAAGTGGAAAATTATAGAACTTGGAGATTCCAAGTTAACTGGTTCATCCAGATCCTTTTACCTTCTTAATGACTTGTTTCAAGTTTGATCACCTAATACCAACTGATAGATACCTTAGACATGAAATTCTTGGATTTCTAAAATATTAGACCCACCCAAGCATTCAAGACTCCTTATAGACAACTTAAAATCATGGATGTTAACCCAAATATAAAACCAGAAGTTTGGAGATCTGTGCTTACTTCTCTGCAGCTGGAATATGTAAATTAGGATAGATACATTGATGAGGCTGTTTTAAGTAACCTGGTCTGTCAGCGATCTGATCAGACCTTGCCGCTGTTTGAAGTTCACCGCGTATGCTGTTCGATTAAACCATCAGATGTTTGTAAAACAGTTATGTTTTTACATTTCTTTAATATTAATATATCCAGAATTCATGTCCCAATCGATAACTCGAGTCTTTTCCGTTTCTACATTTTGCCAATTGTGATCAGAAAAAGAATAGCAAACTGGGTAAAAAGAATTCGGTCAATATGTCGAAGAAAACACACCAAGCTTCCGAGAAATCCAATGAAACAGAGGGAACTCAAACTCGATCTACGGCTGTTGAGTGCGTAGCTGAGTTGGACAACAAGAACCTTCCGGAAGCTTCACAGCTGCAAAGCTTTTCGAAGAAAGGTTTCTAGTAACTATCTATATGTTTTTTTAACACATTTTCAAGATTTTCATCAAGAACTCGAAACCATTTAGTAAACTGTACCTCCAAAGTGTCATGTGAAACCAAAGTTTTGAACTTTTTGACATTTATGATGCAGTGAGTAGTAACATTGATGAGAAGTTGATGATAACTGATATAGATTCTGATCAGAAAGATCCTAATATGTGCAGCCTTTATGCAAGTTAGATATATAACAATTTACGTGCCGCATATTAGTCAACTTCGTAAGCTCTCGCGCCTTTTCCCCTAAAAGATAGATATTCTAAAACAAAAATGTCAATTTTAGTCTACCTGTAATAATCTAGAGGGAAGCATGAATGTCCCTCTTCTAACCAGTTCACAGGGATCACTAAGGGTGTGTTTACTTATGACTTATTGGACTTATTGGGGAAAATGGCTTATTCGCACAGACAAAATTGGGTGTTTACTTGCGACTTAATGGGACAGCAACCGTCTTATTCGCACAGATGGTTTATGGCACTTGTCCCCATTAAGCTGAAAATATGACCATTCTACCCTTTAGAGAAAAGAACACGCTAAAACCCTTTCTCCAGGGCTCTCTCCCATTTCTCCAGGGCTCTCTCCCGGCGACAGCTTCTTCCGGCTTTCTTCTCCATTTCTTCTCCGGCGACGGCGGCGACAGCGGCTTTCTTCTCCATTTCGGCGGCAGCGGCTTTCTTCTCCATTTCTTCTCGGTGATTCAGAGGTAATTTCTTCTCCATTTCTTCTCGGTGATTCAGATGTAACAACTCCTAAATAACATCCATTTCCAGTTCCATTAACAAACCTTCGATTCCATTATGCAGTGATGTTTGATTCTGTTTGTTAGGAATGAAGAAATGGTTTGACTTTATGGTCAAACTGACTTCTTTGTAACTTCAATTTTAAAACTGATTTTGCTGCTGATTTTTATTTTTGTGAGCTATTGTGATTTTTGCTGCTATTGTAAAACTGATTTTGCTGCTGATTTTTAAAACTGTATGCTGCTGATTTTGTTAGCTTCTAGCGTGATTTTTGCTGCTATTGTTATTTTTGTGAGCTATTGTGATTTTTGCTGATTTTGCTGTGTTTTTTTGCTGCTGATTGATGTATGCTACTGATTTTGCTGCTGATATTGTTAGCTTCTAGTGTGATTTTTGCTGCTGTTTTTTTTCCTGCTCAAAATGGTGTGATTATATGTGTTTTTAGGTATGGAACAAACCGGTGAGTCCACCAACAAAAGCGTGTTAGGATAAGTTGGAAAGATCACAATGTTGTGAAAACTTTCGTTAACAATGTTTAATTTTGAAGTGTTTGTATTTGATCTTGGCTACTTTGTGTTTGAACTTGGATTTTTAAAGACTATGAATTTATATTTTGATTTTTGGATTATATCAATGAATTTATGAATTTATATTTTGATGATTAAATAATTTTGTGTTTCAGATATATAATTTGGCTTAAAAAATAAACAGAATATATAAAACAGCTTATAATTCATACTCGGGGGTAAATCGGTCATTTCTGCTATTCAGACTGTTGATTCAGATAGAAAAGTAAACAACAGCAACAATTTATCCAGACAGACACATTTATCCATACAGGACTTAATGAAAATTTTGGTAAACAGCCCCTAAGACAATAATGATGTTTGATATATAATTGTTGACTTTTAAAAACAGATGTGTGTTAAGTAAATATATATACATTGCACTTATGAGTAAAATATAATGTGTATGAGCCTCACCAATCAACCAATGATGTATGTGGAAAGCAAAAGTTAGCCATCAACAATAATGTTACAAAGTGATGTGTTGCTGTTCTTTTCCATCTCCTGCAGCAAGAATGTTCAAATTATAATATTAATGAGTAAAAAATAATCAACTTTGTCAAGCCATCATCGTTATAAAAACAACAAAAAACACCAAAAACAACAGGAAGAAAACACCAAAAACAACCTTCACAAGGCTTTTGGAGGAAACAAAACCGATGGATGCTTCAGTCAATAGCTTGGTACAACCGTTTTCAGAAATTAAATGATGAATTCGAGATTTACCGTTTCAGAAAGTGATCCGAATGCAAAGCGTTTGCTGAAGAGTACAACATTGGATATTTAACAAAACACAGACAATCAAAAAAAAAATTACCTTAATCCTCTTTGTGATGGGAGTTCTTGGGAGTTTGCAGATAATGGGGATGAAAATACAACACACTGAACCCAAGGAAAAATTACTATGATCGGAAGAAAAGAAACTCACAGAAGTATTATAAAATCCATGGATCGTTCTTTGATAGATCGGTATGAGGAGAAGAGATAGCCACAAAATCGAGCAAAGAGAGGGAGAAATCGAAAGAGTAAACCAGATAAAAGATGAAAAAAATCAACAATTAAAGTACCTCTGTTTTTGCAGAATTAGAATTTTTCTCATAAGCATCCATGGCTAGGGTTCTACTCCATCAACAAAATATCAAAATGTTAAAAAACTAAGCGATGACATATACAGAAGATGAAGCAGAGATGCAACGTTCGTATTGGAACAATGAAATAGAAAACTGATATGGCTTTGGATTCTAGGGTTTCCATTCTTACCATCATTTTAAGACCAAAATATACAGAAGATGAAGGAGAGAGTGAAGGTTTTGAATTCGTGAGCAACACGGACATCAAATTGAATCGACATTCAAATTTTTGAATTCATGAGCAATAGGGATAGCAATCGTCATTCTTGGAAGAGGACATGGTTTATGCTTAGAGGAGAGAAATTTGGGGAGAATGTGGAGGTCGTGGAGAAGAGACGGAGGGGAGAAAGAACGTGGCTAATAAAAAAAAACTGACTAATCTTGAAAAAAAACCGCACCTTATTCTATTTGATTTCTCTTTCTTTCTCTTTTAAAAAAGAACGTGGCTATTAAAACACAAATTTTCTTTTGCATTCACGTAGGGTGCTTAATACATAATCTTCTTTTTACATCGTTGTTGTTATGTTTTTGACATTTATATTAGTTTCTGATATAGTAGTACTTCGATATACAAATTCGGATTAGTGTATACATTCTATCATATATTGTACATGTCCTTGATTTTGAAATTATTCTTTCACAATAATCAGTTACCTAATTATTTTGTTATTAAGTCAAGTGTTTTTTTTTCCCAATAAATAATATTAAACAATTATATTTTTGTTAAAATTGGTTCCCAAGATAATAACCCACCATTTTCCATTGGATAATAATAAGGTGTGTGTCAATTCTTTTTTATAAGTCATTTTTATTTACAATTTCCCTCTCAAAAATAAATTCAAATTTGAAAAAATAAAAAAAGTAAATCTGATAAAGATATTTTTAATAAAATATTAAAAGTTAAACAAATATTACATTTATTTGTAAAAAAATAAAATAAAAAAGAAAGAGAGCGGTGGAGTAGATGCTAGACGTCCCTGTGGGCTGTGGTATGCCAAAACGCATGCAGAGGGTCCATTCCTCTAACGGAATCTGTTAACCCAGTTAACTCAAGGGTATTTTTATCTTTTTACCATCTCTTTTGTCCTTTTCCTAATAAGAAAATTACAAAAAAACAATATATAATAAAAAACCACCAACCCCCACCCCTACCCTCACCCCCCCCCCCCATGACCCACCATCCCCACCTACACTTTTTCTTTCTTCTATTTGATTTCTCTTTCTTTCTCTCTCTTCTTTTCCCATGAAACCCACCGCAACTTTCTTCTTCTCTTTTAATCTTTCTTTCTTCCTTTCCCATGAAAAATCGACAGGGGCTGTGGTCGAGAGGTGAGGTGCGGTGGAGATGGTGGCTGTGAGAGAAATCGAGAGCGAGAGGAGGATTAGGGCGGAAATCGAACAAGGGGTCTTGATAGAGAGAGAGAGAGAAGTTGAGAACCCATTACCATAATCACCGCAAGAACTCTGATTACCGGTCCGACAGACCCGTGGTGGCTCGAATGAGGGTTGTAGGCCTGTTCTTGCATTACCGGCGGGAATGGCGGCGGTTGTTGTTGCACCGGATCGAGCGCCGGCGTAGTTGACATGGTCAAACTCTCAAAATGCATGCTTTATGTAAATGGCAAACTTATCAAGAAATCAAAAGGTGGAGTTGGTTTTACAAGAATCTTTCTTAGAAACCCAAATTCAAAAGCTTTACATTGGGTATAAAAATCCCAAAAAAATAGGTAATCTTGAGATGAATCAAGAAGCACAAACTAGGTTTTCAAGAATCTTTCTCAAAACCCAAATTAAAATACTTCACAATGATCTCATAAATCATGAACCAAGTCAAGAAACACAAATTGGGTTTCAAGAATCTTTTCAGTGAGCGTGTGGAAATTCCCAAAAAGAATGGTGAATCAAGAAGCCACCGGTGAGATGGGTCTCGGTGGTGGTCGGCGGTTTCAAGGAGGAAGGAGAAAGTATTGAGGGGGGGGGGGTTATTATTTATTGTTTTTTTGTTTTTTTTTCTAATTAAGAAAAGGACAAAATAGAGGGTAAAAAGACAAAAATACCCCTTGAGTTAACTGGTTAACGGATTCCGTTAGACGGAGGGACCCTCTGCGTGCGTTTTGGCATACCACAGGGACACACAGTGTAATTTCTGCGTTTTAGGGACCTTATCCGTAATACGTGCATACCACAGGGACCGGGAATGTAATTTACTCTATTATATATATATACACACACATACATACATGCCACAGGAACGACCCACCACCCCTTCTCCGGCGTCTTCTCCGGCACCCTCCTCCGGCAACCACACGACCACGTCAGGTAGTCTCTACGAGTGTCTTCTTCTTCCTAACTCACAGACACATAAACGATGCCACGGGAGGGGAAAAGATCGTTAAGCAGCGGGTGTATGTGTCTGTGTTGTGTGTGTGTGTGTTGATTTATCGCTCAAAGAAAGGTGATGATGATGATCCCAGTGGAAATCATTCTTGAATTCTTTAGTTTGAAAATAAAATTTGTTGTTGTTGATATACATACGACATATATACATACGCACACACGACAAACCATCTCCGGTGACCCAGCAATCTGCAGCCTCCTATCGTCCATCTATCGTGAACCACATCCACCGAACCACCACCACCTGCATCATCGGCGAACAACCACCACCTGATGATTTGATTTACTGGTCTTCAGTCACCATCTCCGATGATACGAGCAAACTCTGGTCACCATCTCCGGTCATCATCTACGACGAGCAAACTCCGGTCACCATCTCTGTTCGATCCCACCCCACCTTTGTATGAATTCGTCCAAGAGATCTCACACAACCGGACACCACCTCCATCCTCCCTCTCCAGTGGTCTCACCAGCACATCACCGGCACCAGCTCAGACGATCCTCACCAGCACCCACATCGCCCTCCTCCGGTAGTTTTCTCTAGTTGTGCCAACACCTTAGCAACGGTTACTTGTGAAAAACAGCAGGTTCACAAGGTGGTTCACGTTGTGTGTGTGTGTATATATATATATATATTAATATAATATATAAAATATAAAATATGTAATTTTATTTTATTTTTAACAGAAAAAGACAAAAAAGGGTGTAAAAAGACTAAAGTACCCCTCACTTAACTGAGTTTTTAATGGACTTAACGACGAGGGACCAAATCCGGACCAAATGGCATATTGTAGTGGCTAAAGTGTAATTTTTAAACTATAGGGACCAAATGTGTTATAAACACCAAACCACAGGAACCAAAAATGTAGTTTACTCATATTTAATAATAATTAAATAAATTGTATATTTTAATAAAATAATTATTACTAGAGTTGCTAAAATAACATAGTTGTTGGAGTTTGGTGTATTTTTTTCTAGGTAGCGTTTGGTTCGCAGAATGTTTTTGGATGAAATGGAATATGTCAAAGGAATTTGACTTTGAAGGAATTGGAATGGAATGTTGTCAGGTTTGACCACCTGTTTGGTTGACAGAATTGGAATTTGTCTGTTTGGTTCACAGAATGTAGCTTTGAAATTGAAATGAATTTATTATAAATGACCAAAATACCCTTTTTGATAAGTTTTAATTTTTTAAAACAAAAAATTCTTTAATAAAATAATCATTAAATATATTTTTTCACTAAAAATACTTTAATAAAATAATTTTTAAGTACTTTAATGCGCAAAAAAATATAATATACACAATCCAGATAAAATATATTGTCAAACAAACAAAATTATATTTTAAAAAATAAAATATATTTTGAGAAAATAAAAAAATGTATTAAATTATATTATATAAAATAAAATTAAAATTAAAAATAAAATAAAAAATATAAAAATATAAAAATAAAATATGAATATAAAAATAAATATAAATATAAAATCAAAATAAAAAATAAAAAATATAAACCTAAATTATTAAATTAAATTATGTTATATTTAAGTTAAAGGGTACATTTGAAATTATGAAAATACAACATTCCATCAATTTCAATTCCATCAAAATCCTTCAAGATTGCTAAGGAATTTCAAATTCACTTATTTATGGAATCTGGTGGAATTGTACAATCCTTTCCGTCGAAAAGAATGAACCAAACGAAGGAATGAAATTCGGTCAATGGAATTCGACATTCCAATTCCATCAGATTCCATCAGAATCCGTGAACCAAACACCCCTTAGAGATTTTGAGTTTTTTTATTCTATTTAGAATTTTTTTAACATAGCTGTTGGAGATGCTTTTAGAGACCAAAAGAAGTTTACTCTTAAATTCTTAATAATTTGTTTATATTATATTTGAATTCACTAATTTTTTTAATATGTCATGATTATTTTACATTTATCAATTAACTTGTACCACTTATTTTATTAACGAAGGGCTAGGTTTATGAGCTAATTTGCCAAGCATATTCCGAAGGTTCAAAACTTCAAATGTCATGGTTAAAAAAGTAGGGGTGCAGTTTGCATAGTTCTTAGAAAGTAAGGTGTTCTTTTGCAATTCTCCAGAAACTGAAAACTGTAGTCTAAACATTGTTCATTTGTTTTGACTGTTTTTTCCCTTCCATCTCTCTCTCTCTCTCCAACAATGGAGATTCCGGTTACCTCAATGATACTCATCGCCGTCGTGATAACCCTATCTACGAAGTTGTATTTGGTCGAATCGAGCAGCGACAACAACCACGTATTCTCTCCGTGTGCCGATGCCTCGGTAGAAAAGTCCGACGGTTTCACTTTCGGAATCGCTTTTGCGGCGAGGACTGCGTTTTTCTTCAACAATTCGGTCCAGTTATCACCTTGCGATAGGAGGCTCTCGTTATCTTCCTCAAACTCACAGCTCTCCGTTTTCCGCCCTAAGGTCGATGAGATCTCTCTCCTCACCGTCAATTCCAGTAGCTTTTCGCCGGTAATTTTTGCCTTGCTGCGAGTATTTATGCTTTTCTTATTAGTTTGTGTAGAAATATTTTGATCTGTGTATAGCCTATTCGGTTGATGGATCAAATGGCTTCTTGCTAATGGAAATACCTTAATCGACTATAAATTTAATACCATATATCGGGGTTCATACTCTTGCGAATATATATATATATATATATATATATATCACGAGATGTGTGTCAGTGTGTGTGCCTTTGAAGGAAGAAACAAACATCCTTAAGAATCGTCTGAGATTTTGTGTTTCTCTTAATTAGCAATTTGACATCATTGCACCAAGGAGGACTCATGGTGGTGGTGGTGGATTTTACTACCATTACGCTTTGTGAATTAATAGGATAGAGAAAACATGCACAAAGTTCACATTTCAGTGCTTCTTGAAGAAAAAAACTAACCGAAAATGAACATTTCCTGCTAGGAAACGATAGTACCCTTTTCTTAAATTCAATTGGTGTTCAAATTTGAATAATATCCAACAAATGTATTTGGATTTGGATATTGGGTTGGCTAATCTATCTCAAAGTTGAGCATGCTAATATTCAATTCAATTACCATTTGCTTACAAGCCCTAGAGAATTCATATAGAATATACCAATGTAAGTTCTATTTTGATCCTTGAGAAGAATATATCTATGAATTATTGGTACTCATAGGATTTGTCCGACTGGAGTTGTAATTTCATGAAAACATAGATTATAGATGAGATTTTTTTAACGCAAATCGTCATATAAATATACCCTAGAATCTCGCCCATGACCATGAGACTTGAACCCCCTCCAGTGGGTTGATGAGAATGAAAGACTTTTTGGATGGTAAGGTACTAAGTTATTATGGGGAAAATATATATGATATCTTATTTTGAAGCAGTTACAGTTGAATTCGTGAATAACATGGGATGGAGTGCCATTATGTACGCAACTCGCAGATGACAAATTGTGCAGCATTGGACAAATCTCATTCAATCAGGATAAGTGAGAAGTACAGTACCTAGAATTTATTATAGATTAGATTAGTAATAACCAAATACAGATTTCAACAGTGGTATGTATGTTTCATATAGGAGCTTATAACTGGTGGTTTTGTTTTTCATGATATAAACTGGTATGACCTCAGTCTAACTAGGGAGAGTGAAATACTGGTGTGGTGAGCATGATAATATAAATACACGGTATCTTCTCAATTTACATTATTTTGGGGATATATGGAGTAAGGAACTTTTCCCTCCATATCTAATGTTTATTAGTTCTTTTTCAAATTACTTAAATATCATTGAGATCGAGTTTTGGTCTAGCAATTAGGTTTTCTAGGGCTAGGAGTAACTTGTACCAAGAGAAAAGAGCCAGAACAAGTAGATCTTGGCTGAAATTAAACAGGGTAGAGGTAGTACAAGTATATCATTTTGTTTAGAAGTGATAGATATTGGTGGTCCAACCCTGATAGACTAGTAATGGTGCCTGAGGTTTCCCCTAGTGGTAACTTGTTGGTGATAACTGAAGAACCGTCTTGGTTGAACTACTGTTGCTGAAACCTAGGGCGTTGCTTGTTCCAAGAAGATATGTGAGAGGGTTCTTTTCTCTTCATAAAGGAGCCTGAAAGTGATTTGGAGGTTTGCTCATGTTAGAAAGTCCTAGTATGTTGTATTCATGGGAAATTTTGTTTATGTTGTAATGCCTACACTCGCAGAGTGGACTTGATACGAATTCAGATAAGCCCAACCCAACTGAATTGGCCCAGGAGGTGGCAAACCCAAAGGTTTGGAAGGTCTATTCTAGAAAACACAAAAGGGTAGAAAAGGAAAAGGATGGGAGTTAGTTACAACAGATTGTTTAAAAGGAGGGAAGGGGGAGAGCGTGGAAGGCATGTATGAAATTTATCTTCTCTTTGATTTGAGGCTCTTAGCTTATGCTTTGAGAGAGGGATGATTGCCCTGGTTTAGTTTTCTCTTTTCTTTTGTGTTTTCAGCTTTCCCAATTCAATAAACAATCCAATTACCGCCATTGTTTTACTGCAACTTTTCCATTTCCTATCATTTGTCCGACCTACCTTTGACCTGCCGTGATTCAATGGAAACTCGAGCACAACAAAACCGTTTGGATCAACACGAGGAGCAATTGCAGAAACTTCAATCAGATGTTTTGGAGATTAAAACTGCAATTATGGCCTGGGAAGCAGATCGAGGCGAGGAAGAGGAATTTCGCAAAATGTTGACGTCGTGGATTAAGCAGCAGGGTAAAATGCCTACGAGTGATAGCGGGGGGCATTCAGTGATTTCTGGCAGATCTCCGGTTCAGGTATCGCCGCAGGGAGGTGCGATTCCAGGGACGATGGACGGTACTTCTTTTGTTCCTCCTATTCTTAACGGCGGGGGTGTTTCAGGGATGCAGGAGGGGAATTCTCTGTTGGCGCACACACAACTGGGTTCTACTCGATTGTTTCCTTGGGCCGCTAAGAAAGTTAAACTCCCTGAGTTCTGGTTTTGATCCGCAAGGGTGGATTAAGAAGGCCGAATTGTACTTTGAAATCCACGGTACGCCACCTACTATTCGGATTCAATTGGCTCAGTTGAGTATGGTCGGTGTCGCCCAACACTGGTTCACGATTGTGAAACAGATTTACGATTCGCTGACGTGGGAACAATTAACCAGCGAGCTATTGCAACGTTTTAGTGGCCTTGAAATTCAGAATCCATATGAACAGCTAGCAACACTTAAACAGGTATCGTCGATTCATGATTATATTGACGATTTCGAATATCTGCTATCGTTAGTTCCTCGTCTGCCTGAATCTCAAGCTTTGGGTTACTTTGTGACGGGATTGCGAGAGGAGGTAAAACGATGGGTCCGTCTTCATCGACCTCAGTCCCGTTTAGATGCGATGTATCTCGCTAAGGATGTAGAGGAAATGCTTCATCCCTCACCGCTGAATGTTTCTCAGTCGCGTTTCCGATATCAAGGGGGTGGATTAGGGTCTCAGTCACGGGCCGAGTCTAAACCATCTGTTTTGGGCCGATCTGATTTTAAAGGGCCCAGTTCTGTTGGCCTAAGTGAGAAAGGGGTTCCCATGCGTACTCCGGCCCATTCTTCTTTTGGTCAATCACGTTCCCAGTCGTCGTCATCGACCGAGTCGCCACCGATGTTGAATCGCAATCGAGGTTTTCGATCGCTAACCCGGTCAGAGTGGGAAGAACGCAGGAAGAAGGGTTTGTGCTTTCGTTGCGGTCAGACGTTTGGACCTAGTCATAAATGCCCCGAAGGTAAACTACGAGTTCTCTTGTTAGCAGATGATGAAACCATCGATTCTGAGGGTGAAATTTGGGGACTGGAATCGACTGAAGATACGTTGGTTCCTGAGGACGCCTCACCCCCTACGGGACACTGTTCCGTTTTGGAGTTTCAAGGGGCTCTGTCTGATTCAAATTGTGGGGGAAAAACCTTAAAGTTTGAAGGTACGATTTCGGGAATTCCTATTGTTGTGCTGGTAGATAGTGGTGCATCCCACAATTTTATCTCGCGTAAATTGGTTAATGCGTTGG
This sequence comes from Saussurea involucrata, assembly GCA_033807775.1. NCBI lineage: Eukaryota > Viridiplantae > Streptophyta > Magnoliopsida > Asterales > Asteraceae > Saussurea > Saussurea involucrata. The sequence goes on along the minus strand of CM066321.1, from coordinate 117,657,504 downwards.
GCCTATTGTGCCAATTTTTTTCGGGAATTAATATTCAATTGGGGGACGGACATAAGGTTTTCGTGACTCAAAAATGTGTTCGGTTACATTTGTGGATTGGGGACTGTGAATTTATTATCGATGCTTTGTTATTTGATATGGATCATTTGGATTTGGTGTTGGGAATGGAATGGCTTAATACGTTGGGGGATGTAATCCATAATTGGAAGCAACACTCAATGCAATTTATGTGGGATGGGAAGTCGGTTAAAATTCAAGGTTTATCGAGTATTCCATCGTCCTTACAAACTTGGTTATCTCTGGAGGAATCTGCGCCGTTAATTCCGAAGGATAGTTCGGGAAAATCTATTGGGCATATGGGTATTGTGTTGTCTTTCACTCAACAGGGAGAACTTCAGTCTTTATTGAACAGTTTTGCTGCCATTTTTCGAGAACCAAATGGATTACCACCGTGTCGCATCCATGATCATGGAATATCGCTGATGTCCCCAGCGTCTTCTGTATGTGTTCGCCCCTACCGCTACCCCCATGTGCAGAAAACAGAAATCGAACGCCAAGTGCAGGAACTTTTATCTCTCGGTATGATTTGTCCGAGTAAAAGTGCATTTTCGAGTCCGGTAATTCTAGTACGTAAGAAGGACAACTCATGGCGTATGTGTGTCGATTACCGAGCTCTAAACAAAGCTACTGTTCCGGATAAGTTTCCCATTCCGGTGGTGGAAGAATTAATCGACGAGTTAAGAGGAGCGAAGTTCTTTTTCAAACTCGATCTAAAATCGGGTTACAACCAAATTCGCATGCAACCGGATAGTATTGAAAAGACGACCTTTCGTACTCATGATGGTTATGAGTATTTAGTTATGCCGTTCGGGCTTACTAATGCTCCAGCCACCTTTCAAGCAGTAATGAATGACATTTTTCGGGCCCATTTACGAAAATTTGTGGTGGTTTTCTTTGACGATATACTAATATACAGCCCTACGTGGTCTCAACATTTGAGAGACTTAAGTGCTGCGTTGACGATATTGATTGACAATCAATTCGTGGTCGATCGGAAGAAATGCTCGTTTGGGCAATCGGCGGTGGATTATTTGGGGCACATCATTGATGGTCAAGGGGTTTCCATGGACCCTAACAAGATAAGCGCAATTGTGGATTGGCCTATTCCAAAACATGTGAAGGGATTACGTGGGTTTTTGGGACTCACCGGCTACTATCGCAAATTTATACGACACTATGGTAGCATCGCGAAGCCATTGACAGATCTGACCAAAAAGGATGCCTTCGGGTGGAGTTTGGAGGCCCAACAAGCCTATGATGCTTTAAAAAATGCCATGGTGACAGCCCCGGTCTTGGCGTTACCAGATTTTTCGACACCTTTCATTGTCGAGTGCGATGCATCGGGCAAAGGTATTGGGGCTGTTTTGATGCAAAATAGGCGTCCTATCGCTTATTTCAGCAAGGCCTTGAGTGAGCGGAATCTCTCGAAATCGGCTTACGAGAGGGAAATCATGGCGCTCGTACTTGCGGTCCAACATTGGAGATCTTATTTGTTGGGTACGAGTTTTATTGTGTATACAGATCAAAAAAGCCTAAAGTTTCTTTTACAACAAAGGATCACAAATCCGAGGCAGCAAAATTGGGTGGCTAAACTTCTAGGCTATCAATTTGAAATTCATTACAAACCGGGCCGTGAAAATAGAGCAGCCGATGCGTTATCACGAAGGGTTGAGGATGGCGAATTACACTCATTAGTTTCCAATCCGGTTTGGTTACAAGGGGCGCAGATTATTGAGGAGGCGAGAGTTGATCCGGTCATTCAGCAACTGATCAAAGAATGGCAGCATGATCCGATGTCTCATCCGGGTTATCTAGTACATCACAATATTTTGTATTACAAGGACCGCTTGGTTATTCCCCGTACGTCAAAATTTATTCCGATCCTTCTTAATGAATTTCATACGTCAGCTACTGGGGGACATTCCGGATACTATCGTACGTATCGTCGTTTGGCTGCCAACGTGTATTGGCCAGGTATGGTAGACGTTGTCCAAAAATTTGTGCAAGCTTGCGACACGTGCCAACGCTCTAAAGCGAGTGCAACAACTCCGGGTGGTCTTCTCCAACCCTTGGATATTCCCGAAGCTATTTGGGAACATGTGTCTATGGATTTTATATTGGGCTTACCTAAGTCCAAAGGATACAACGCCTTGTTAGTAGTGGTGGATCGACTATCGAAGTATAGTCATTTTATCTTAATCAAACACCCGTATACAGCACGATCGATAGCTGACATCTTTGTTAAAGAGGTAGTGCGACACCATGGTATTCCAAAATCCATTGTCAGTGACCGAGACCCGCTATTTCTCAGCCATTTTTGGCAAGAAATATTCCGTCTCCAAGGTACTCAACTCCATATGAGTTCGGCTTACCACCCAGAATCTGATGGCCAAACCGAGGTCATAAACCGCTGCTTGGAAACTTACCTTCGTTGCTTTGCCATCGATCAACCCCGATCGTGGTCTACATGGGTTCCTTGGGCCGAGTTTTGGTATAATTCGACTTTTCATGGCTCGACGGGTCGATCACCATTTGAAGTGGTGTATGGTCGCAAACCGCCTTCGGTGTTTCAATACCTTCCGGGGGAAATTAGAGTGGAAGCTGTGGGGCAGGAATTATGAGATCGGGACGAAGCCTTACGGCAGCTTAAAATGCATTTATCTCAAGCACAGTCGGTAATGAAGGAACAAGCTGATAAGCGGAGAAGAGATGTCAATTTTCAAGTCGGAGAGTGGGTTTACGTAAAACTCAAACCATACAGACAAATGTCCGTAGCTCAACGAATTCACCAGGCAGCGCGCTTTTTTGGGCCTTTTAAAGTGTTGGAAAGAATCGGTCCAGTGGCGTACAAGTTAGAGTTACCTCCGTCATCGAGAGTGCATCCGGTCTTTCATGTATCTCTACTTAAGAAGGCTGTGATTTCCAATACCGTTGAGCACGTGTTACCCCCTGAGTTAGAGTTAGATGCTACTGACTCTATGCTTCCCGAAGCGATTCATGCGGTCCGTATGATTCGTCAAGATGGAGAGCCGGTTCGTCAGTGGCTTATTCAGTGGAAAGGGCGGTCACTGGAAGAAGCTACGTGGGAGGACGCGATAACAATTAAGAGTCAATTTCCGGATGTAAGTCTTGAGGACAAGACTTTATTGGCAGGCGGGAGTAATGATACGAATTCAGATAAGCCCAACCCAACTGAATTGGCCCAGGAGGTGGCAAGCCCAAAGGTTTGGAAGGTCTATTCTAGAAAACACAAAAGGGTAGAAAAGGAAAAGGATGGGAGTTAGTTACAACAGATTGTTTAAAAGGAGGGAAGAGGGAGAGCGTGGAAGGCATGTATGAAATTTATCTTCTCTTTGATTTGAGGCTCTTAGCTTATGCTTTGAGAGAGGGATGATTGCCCTGGTTTAGTTTTCTCTTTTCTTTTGTGTTTTCAGCTTTCCCAATTCAATAAACAATCCAATTACCGCCATTGTTTTACTGCAACATTTCCATTTCCTATCAGGACTATAGCACTAAACATGGCAACTCATATCTATCTTCAATAGATGCATAAATGCATCCCTTAAGTTTTCCCTTAAACCATTATTGGTATTTCCGGAGTGGTAATAATTATTATATTTTCATCTTATCAGGCGAAAACCGGTAACGTGTAGAAGCTTGTGTCTTGCACATTTTTCTACTCTCGGTTGTAAGTTTAAAAAATAGGGGAAGTTATAAACTTTTCTTCACAACTGAGTATTGGGTTCCTACCTTATGATTAGATCATTGCAAAGTATTGATACTTCAAGTTGAGTAGTTGACAAGGTATCTATTTCTTTATTGTTTATGATATAGGTACATATATGATTTCAATGTATCCCCTAAATATTGTCCCTTTGCTTCTTTTTGTTAACTTTTCAGAACTATAATACGATGTATTGTGTAGCTGTGCTTCATTGATTTTCGTACCTTCACTAAGTTCTCAAAGGTAGTTGTTAGTGGAAATATTGTAAACCCTGTTTATGGTTGTGGGCTGTAGGTTTTACGTAGTTAATACATCCAACTGTTTAACTTTCTAAGTTTGAGGAAAAACAGTTTGCATACTCTTTCTTGATTGGGGTTTGTTCAAACTCCTAGTCTTTTATACTCTATATTTGCTAATTATAAAGGTATTATGATCATCTTGCACTTTTGACATGATAGGATTCTTACGGTGGGTACATGGTGGCATTTGCTGGTAGAAAATATGCTGCAAGGTCAATCCCTGCTTTTGTTGCAAACAGTACATATATCGTGACCAGCTTTACACTGGTAAGTTAGTATTCTCTTACCCAAATAAATGTATCAATTTCCTTTTGGGGACATCCAAAGAAAATACACCATCTTCATTATTGACAAAGTATCAATCCAAGATTACCACCTTATCCCTTGGTTACTCCAAATTATTCTTGACTAATAGCATTAATTGAACTATGTGCCTAATCGAACATAGCATTAATTTTGGAACATATGGAGTAAAATTTTCCCCTATTATATTACATTCACAAACACATTATCATCAGCTTTTGGCACACATTTTTAATCACCAAGGTGGTTGTAATTTTTGGTGATAGGTCCTAGAATTCCAGAAGGGTAGGCTACAAAACTTGTACTGGAAGAGAGATGGGTGTTCTTCGTGTTCGGGCAAAAGCAACTTTGTGTGCCTCAACGATCAGGACTGTGCAATCAGAACTAGTTCCTGTAAAAACCGAGGAGGAAACGTGGATTGCAGCCTCGGAATACAACTTGCATTTTCTGGAACAGATAAGCATGCGTCGGTTTTCAACTCGTGGTATGAAGTCAAAAACCTCCGGCAATACTCACTATTCGGCCTGTACAAAAACCTCAAGGATTCTCTTACCAGCCAATACAACAGCTTCTTTTAGCTTCCATGCTTCTTTTTTGTATGTATGTTTCCGGAAAAAAAGTTTGTTAATTTGTGGACATCAAAGAGGTAAAGTTATTGTTGTATGTGATATGAACATTTGACTTGCTTTCTAAGCTCATTTGGTCGATATTCGACTCACTATAGATCATTGACACTTTATATTGAATTGAAACGATTCAAGTTTCTTCAGGGTCATCGGAGATTTTCTTGGTTGTTATGTTCGTGCAAGATGGCTTGATCATCCATGGTTAAAAGAAAAAGTTTAACCTTGGTGCTTAAGGTAAGCCAAACTAAACATATTTGATATATCGTTTTTGTTTATCAGCTGAGCTAGTTCTTAAGGTTCTATGAAACTTTAAGTTCGAGTACTTCATCAAGGGGAAATAATAATCCAAAACTGATGACATTCTTGTTTTTTAACTTCCCGGAAAACATGGAGGTGGGAAACCTTTGGAGGATCTTCAAAAGATACGGTACGGTACGGAATCTACATGGCCAACAGAAGATTAAGATGTGGAAAGAAATTTGGTTTTGTGCGATTCAAGTGTGGAGCTGAATATAAGGGATTGGAAATTAGCTTGAACAAAATTTGGATAGGATCGTATAAGATGAGAATTTATGCAGCGACATCAGAGAAAGACCGAGAGAGGGGAAGAGCTCCAACAGAAAGACATATAAGGCAAGAAGGAGGATACAACCAGAGAACAAATAACACGATGTCGTATGCGGAGATACTAAAGTATGGGAGCAAAGGAAGTGACAAGAAGAAATCAAGTGGAGGAAGATGGGCTCAACTCAAATGGGCCTAATGAAGTGTGAAATGCAAATAAAGAGAATCCAGCAGGAAAAAGTGCAGCAGATCGTAAAAAACAAACCAGTGACGTCTTTAAGATGGGGTCACGCATGCAGAAACCACAACAGAAGAAAATAAATAAGGGGGGAAATTCCAGAGATGAAATTGAAGAAGTTAACAGTATACGAGAGGAAAAGGAAACGCAAAATCTGAGAGGAGAAAAATCGAAAGTTAACATAACGGAGTTCGTTGGTTACGGCAACGGAAAGATCAGTTTTCACATGATAAAGCAATTGCAAGACAAAGTAAAAAAAAGCAACGATGCAAGCAGGAAAGCAAGCGAAAAAAGGACAAGAAAAGAACCAAGAAAAACGGCAAGCAGTGTGTCCACGTCAAACGAATTGGGGAGTAAAGATACGCCCGAGGGATTAGAGGAATTCGGGGAAATGTTGGGAATGGATTGGAAGGGGCAAAACAGTCCGGGAAGGAAGGATCACGAATCAGATGGCAACAATGGAGGTAACAAAGGTACGGATCGAATAATCGTTAATTGATGTTAATTATCTCACTAAATACAAGGGGGCTAGGTTCGGATTTAAAGAAGACGTGGGCAAGGGATATTTGTAGAAAAAATAATCCAACGGTGATAGGTATCCAAGAGACAAAGATCAAGAAATGTGAAAATTTCCAAATTCGAAACCTTTGGGGCAACGATGGGTTTGATTTTGTACAAGTGGAAGCTAAAGGAAATTCGGGAGGCATAATCACGATTTGGGACAGCAAACGTGTTAGTCCCAGATGGCTTAACAAGTATTGTAGAAGGGGGGGGGGGGGGGGTTGAATACAATACTCAAAATTTTCACAATTTTAATTCTTTATATTGAAAATCTTTCAACTAGAATTACACAAAGAAACTTAAAGACTGTTGCAGAAAAGAACAGATAAACTATTCTAACAATCTTTCACAAAGTAAACTAAACAATACAGCAGAGAACACTAAGAGCAAGGCTATAAGGTTATCAAGCAATATGAAAATCTTGCACTGAGAGAAATCCAGAAAGCGTAATTTGCATGGAGTCTTCATCTTCCTTTTATAGTGAGGATAAGGTACTGAGCATTAAATGCATGGTACTATTATCCTCAAGTCACTTGCAACGTACCAATGGTCTTTGGAAAAGTACCAGTGGACTTCTAAAAAGCTGATAAGTCACTATCACCTTTTTCTTGAAACCAGGAATAGAAGCCATGCTGAAAGGACATCTTCTAAAAAGATAATAAGACAAAATGTTACTTTTGCCTTGTATCACATTTTGTCCCTAAATAAATGATCTTCTTTATGAGTATTCAAGACAATATCACCGAAAGAGTTCCACCGATAATATTGTCAAGAACATATAACCATCTGCAAAGAAGTACCATTTCCATAAAGTTCCTACCGAGTTTAAGAAGCATATCGGTGGAAGCTGTTCACCGAATCCCACAATGTATTTTCGGTGGAGGCAGTTCACCGAAAAATGAGAGCTACTTCGGTGGAAATGAAGGCCACCGAAATTGTGAAGACAATTCGGTGGTGATGATGGCCACCGAAATTGTGAAGACAATTCGGTGGTGATGACTTGTTTGTTTGATGAGAAGAGTCTTCTAATTTCCACAAGTAGAGAGTCTTCAAGCTTGGTTTCGGTTGATCTTCGACTTCACCGAACATTTGCTATTTTGTACAAGTCATTCAAAGAACCAAACTAAAATATTCTAAGTAGGATTTTTAGGGAAAACATCGGTGAGTCAATTTCAAATCCTTGGTGACCCAACAATCTCCCCCTATTTGAATTTGAGCTCCTTTCTTAGAATATTTAAGAGTATTGAAAAGTAAAGTGCATTTTGACCCTTTTTACTCTTTTTAGGTTCTTTTCACATAGACCATTCTTTTTGTTCTTTTTGATCTTTTTTTTGTATGAGTATGTATACTATGTACAGTATTTACAAGTAAATGAAAGTAAGGATATGTACCGAAATAAAATTCAAATAGAGAGATACTTGTATTAAGATAAGTTTTCTCGTACATTTTTACAAAATGAGAAACAAACTCTTTACAAGTATCAAAGGAAAAGAGAGAACCTATTTCTCGGTGGTTTGCCTTCGTTTGATTTCATCCGTCACATTTTTGAAGAAGGGTTGAGCTTCGGGAATGTAAGGAAATAGGTTGTAGATACCTTGAAGGAACAGAGTATCGGCAATGGAAATCTGAGCAAATCTGAAGAAGGATCTTCGACCGAAACCATCATTGAAGTAAAGCCCCGGAATCGGTGCAAGGCTCAGAGTTGTAGAGGGATGTGGTACCGAGGTAGGAAGGGATAGATTTAGGTTGCTGACATTTGGAATCTTTCCTTCAGATGCCATCTCTTTGAATACTTTGTCTATAGGATTCTTGACTTTGGGAACCCGAATGTCTTCTTTCATTGATTGAAGTTTGGCCCTTTCATCGGTGGAAAGGATGATGTTGTGTTTTCTTTTGATCTCCTTCATCCTATCCATCAAACCTTCAATGCATTTGATGAATGTGTCCTTCTTCGGGTTTGGACTTTTGACAAGATGTTGAGAGATTTCGAACCATTCAGTGAGGCCGAAATTCTTGAGGTGGACATCTGTCAAGCTTTTCAACGAACCATCATCTCTGTTAATGATTAGCCTGATATCCTTTGGGTTGACTTTGGAAGTAGCAATTTTGGCACTTGTGATTGTGGCTGTGCTCATTCGGTGGTGCATGGTTCTTTTGTACCAGACAATTTCTTCGTTCTTTTCTTCTTCAAATGCACTTAGTACGGATTTTTGAGTTTGGATGGCATCAGTGGACTTCACTTTGGCGGCTTCTTCTTCGGCAGCTTTCATGGATAGAGCTTTAGATTTATCCAAAGCTATTTGGGCAAGTTTAGCTTCCTCAATTTCTTGAGGAGAAAGGCCGAGATCGGTGAAAGTTGTTTGAGGAGGAGGCTTGAGTTTTAGAGTTTCAGCACCTTCAGGTCTTGCCCCATACTTAGCCAATTCTTTCTTCTTCTTTTCTTCCTTTGCCAAGTCTTCGGCCGAAATTACCTTCTTTCCTTTATCTTTGGGAGCTTTGCTCGATTGCTCCCCCTCAGATGATGCAATCACTTCCACGATCTTAGGAATTTTGTTTTTCGGTGAAGAAATGGATTCGGTGGTGCCTGTTTGGTGAGTTTTGAGGTGATTTCGGTGGTGGAGAAGGGGTTTTCGGTGGAGGCTTGTTGCTGGTAGATTTCTTGAGAGTGGGAAGTTTTCTTGGTGTAGTAGTGGTTTTCTCCCCCTCAACAACAGTCGGAAGCTTAAAACCCATCTCATAAAATACTTTATCGAATTTGGAGTGAAGAGAGGCCAAGCTGGTAGACATGGAATCGGGAACCAGGGAGAAATCACCCAAGCTCATTTCCCATTCAGACTTTTCGGTGGTGGAGGCATTTGTGAGGAATGCCACCTTTGAAGACAAAGTATCAAGGGAGTCATTTATTGGTTTAAGGGCATCGGTGATGGCGTTGAAAAGTATTTGAGGAAACTTAGTCTCAAGAGTTGAAATTCTAGAGTTGGCCTGGGAGATCAAAGAAATGGTAGATTGTAGAAAAGTAGAGTGTTGGCCATGGTGTGTGGAAACATAACCACCGATTTCTGGGAAAGAACATCGGTAGCGTAGGGGATCAGTTTCTGTAGGCCGATGTGGGAGGAAAACTGCTAACTCATCGGGATAGAGAAGTCTCGGTGGTGTAGAATCCTGCCGAATCGGTGTTGGTGATCTTTGCGGGGTAGGCGATCGGTGTGGAGTAGGAGATCGCCGAGGAGAATCCTGATGTTCCGGTGAGGGAGTCTCGGTGGGATTTTCTTCGGTGGACGGGATGATTCGGGGAGAACCAGTGTCCTCCAAAAGAAAATCAAAGAAGTCTCTCGGGGGGATGTAATGGGGGGAACCCTGATTGGGTTGTGCATCATCATCGATCATAAACTGACCGGGTGAAAGGCCGTGTAGTGTCAAATCTACTCCTTCGAGGGAAGAGGGCTCGAAGTCATCTCTTTTACCCGAAGAAGTGGGTGAAGAGGCAAATGTAGGGACTTCCTTTTCTACAACTGTGGTCTTTTGAGAGACCTCAGAGTAGTCGGTCGTGGGTTTAACAAATTCCCTAGAATGGAATGGTTCAGCCAAAAGTACCCGAGATCTTTTCAGAGAAGATTTCGGGGGGGATGACGAGTGCCTCCGCTTAGAAGGGTTTTGAACCGGGGAAGCCGTCGAGGGTTCTCTCGTTGGCGTGGTTCTAGAAGCGGGTGCGGAGGTGTCAGTGGCCTTTTGTTGTTTCTTTTTAGCGCCATCGGACTTTACTCGAGGACGGGGAGAAGGGGCCACGACATTTGGAGTGACCTCGGGAATTTCCAGGTGACGAAACCCGGGAATTTCCGCATCACCCCAATGTAGTTCGGGAGAGAGGGCAAAAGAAATCATACCTGGTCGTAAATGGCGATCGGTTGCGAGCGGTTTAACATTTAGAGTTTTGGTGCCAACGAGCGGAGATGACCAGTCATATGTGAATCGTGGAGTAGATGAGTTGCGATCGGTATCCAAAGCTTTAGTAAGTTTATGTTGAATGATCATCGAGATGAACCGAGGATATGCAACATAGCATTTCTTTGGGTGCTTAATTACCTCAACAAGTTCAGTGAAGAAGTATTGAGCGAAGTCAACTTTCCTTTGAAAGATGAGGGCATGAGCGAGCTTCGTGATATATGACGGCGATTGATCGTGCCCACTAGTCTTGCGAGAGAGACAATGGATAATATGGGCAAAGAAAAAATTCCATATGCCGCCCATTTTGCTTCGAAGGAGAGTGTCGGGGCCCTTTTTAGATGAATCATCAATAACATACCCAAGAGTTTGAACAACGTCTTCAAATATGTTATCGACATGTAAATCATCATATTGAGGAAAGGCTTGGATTTTGAGAGCTAGGCGAACATCATCGACCCCAAAGGTAAGGTCGTGATCACCTTCTTCATTGGTAAGAATAGAGGCGTGAATGGCTTCGTTTGAGGGATCGTACACACAGGTTAACCAAAACTGTCCAATGAGCATTTTGCTCATTTTAGGGTTGCAGGAGAAAGCATGGAGGAGAGGAGATCGGGTGAGAAACTTGGTTACCGTAGAGAACTCTGGATGAGATGAGTCGGAATCGAAGCGGGCAACGTGATTGCATGCATTGAACTTGAGGTCTTCGAATCGAGTGGGAACAGCGGATCTGGAGGAAGCCATTGAAAAGGGTATCGAAGGTTTTTTGAGAGAGGTAAGAGAGAAGAAGGGTTGCAGGTTTCGTGTGAAAGAAATGAGAGGGAAAAGTTTAGGGTTATGAGTATATATAGAGGTGAGAGAAGGTAGATTTAAAAAGAAAAAAATAATGATGATTGTTTTTGGGGAGTTGGGACAAAAACGGCTAGAAGGGGAAAGGTCTCACATCACTGACATCTTTTAGGGATTTGTGGACTCAAGAAGGCATGGGGAAATGAATTGGATAAGAAGAAAAGAAATCGGTGATAATTCGGTGGACACAGTACCGAAGTCTCACCGATGATGGGGAGTCGGTGTGAGACATGAATTTCGGTGGAAGGGCTAGACGAAAGGATATTACCGAAATTTCCTTTGGTGGAAGAATGGAGAAGACCTTCGGTGTTTGAAGTTTCCACCGAATTCAGATTTCGGTAAAAGAGAAGAGAGTACCTTCGGTGTTGACTTGATTCCACCGAATCATGTGACGAGAGATTTCGGTGGACGGGTGTGTCGGTGGAATCACTCTGGAATGTTTCCACCGAATTGATGTTTCGGTGGTAAGGGAAGAAAGTGTGATATCGGGGTTAGGATTTCGGTAGAGATGAAATCGGTGTAGAAGCACAAAGAAGTTTGTCCACCGATGTGAGATCGGTGGAGAATAAAAACACATTTTATTCTTGTAGATTGCACATTCCAAGTTCACTTATTAGAAAGTTGAACCTGGTTTCATCAAGGGGTTTAGTAAATAAATCAGCAAGTTGCAAATCGGTGGGAATGAAGTGCAGCTCAATGTCACCTTTGGAAATGTGGTCCCTGATGAAGTGATACCTGATATCTATGTGTTTAGATCTGGAGTGAAGAACAGGATTGTTTGCACTGGAATTATCACACAGAATTGGGACTTTAGAAAAGAATTGAGTGTAGTCCCTGAGTTGGTTTCTCATCCACAGGATCTGAGCACAACAGCTTCCAGCAGCTACATATTCAGCCTCAGCAGTAGAGGTTGACACAGAGTTTTGTTTCTTGCTGGACTAACTTACCAATTTACCACCAAGAAGTTGGCAGCTTCCTGTAGTACTCTTTCTATCAATCTGGGAACCTGCATAATCTGAATCTGAATACCCAATTAGTTCAAAACCTGAGTCTTTGGGATACCAAAGACCCAAGTGCAAGGTAACCTTGAGATACCGAAAAATCCATTTTACAGCCTTTAAATGTGATTCTTTAGGATTGGCCTGATAACGTGCACATAGACAAGTAGCAAACATAATATCCAGTCTGCTAGCAGTTAAGTACAGAAGAGAACCAATCATTCCTCGATAAAGGGTAATGTCCACAGATTCACCTTTAGGATCAGCATTGAGTTTCAAAGGTGGTGCCATGGGAGTTTTCATAGGAGAGCTATCTAGAAAGTTGAATTTCTTCAGAAGGTCACGAATATATTTACTTTGGTTTATAAAAATTCCTTCTGAAGTTTGTTTGACCCGAAGGCCCAAAAAGAATGTAAGCTCTCCCATCATGTTCATCTCATATTCACTCATCATGAGAGAAGCAAACTCATCACAAAGTGATTCATCAGTGGCACCAAAGATGATGTCATCAACATAGATTTGGACAAGAATGAGATTACCTGAGGTTTCCTTGATGAAGAGAGTGTTGTCGATTTTACCTCTGGAATATCCATGCTTTAGAAGGAAGTTGGTAAGAGTGTCATACCAAGCACGAGGAGCTTGCTTGAGACCATAAAGAGCCTTGTCAAGTCTGTACACATAGTCTGGATGAGCTGGGTCTTCAAAGCCAGGAGGTTGTTTCACATAGACTTCCTCTGCAAGTTCCCCATTGAGGAAGGCACTTTTAACATCCATTTGAAAGACCCTAAAATTTCGGTAGGCAGCATGAGCCAGAAAGATTCTTATAGCTTCAAGTCTTGCAACAGGGGCAAATGTTTCATCATAGTCAATGCCCTCTTCCTGTCTGTATCCTTGAGCTACTAGTCTGGCCTTGTTTCTGATAACTGTACCATCTTCATCCATTTTATTCCTGAAGATCCATTTGGTTCCAATGATTGTCTTCTTTCGGGGTCTGGGGACCAATCTCCAAACTTTGTTTCTCTCAAATTGAGAAAGCTCTTCTTGCATGGCAGTGATCCAACAGGGATCTGCTAGAGCTTCATCAATATTTTTGGGTTCAATAAGAGAGAGGAAATTCACATAGAGACAAATATTTCCAATTCCTCTACGTGTTTGAACACATGCTTGTTGATCACCGATGATTTGATCTATTGGGTGATCTTTGGTCCATTTGGTTGCAGGAGGTAAAGGTGGTAGAATGTTTTGTGTTTGGGGTGAAGAAGTAGTGGGATCAGAGGTTCGGTGTGATGCAATGGGATCGGTGGACGATATGGGATCGGTGTTGACATTGGTGGGGTTTGATCTTTTTAGCAAGGTGACTTTTGTGGAGTTAGAGGATGAGGCTTCATCAAAGTTTGATCTTTTTGAGAGATCAGGGATGAGTTTTGAAATTTCATCAGAGACAAGTTCCTCAACGAATTGATTTGAGGAAGCCTCTTTTGCTTTTATAAACATTCCATATTTTCGAGCTTCACCCAAATCTAAAGAATTTAAGGAGATGGAATCACAAGAACTTGAATCAGAGGCATCATCCCACACACTGGAGATAGGAATAAGTGCATGGGAAGAAGCTTCAGGATGGACTTTGCCGAATCCTAGACCGATTTTGCTCTTTCCACTGATTTGACTTTGAAAGAGTTGTTCAACATTTTTTGAAGAATCTGTCCATTTTCTTACAACCTCTTGCTCCTTTTTAAGTTTCTTAAAAAGCGAGTTCTTTTCTTTTGAAATCACATGATTTATAGTTTTCAAGTCCTCAAGCTCAGCTTTGGTTTCCTCAAACTTTTTAAGCTTAGACATGCAAATTTCAAGTTCAGATTTGAGTTCTTTCACTTGAGCAGATTTTCTATTCTTGCTATCTTTGACAGAATAAAAGTCTTTAGTTAAAGATTCATACGCATCTATCTTTTCACTATCAGTCATATCATTAAAAGGATGTACCTGAGCATAAGCTGTCGAGCACCCAGTCGACACAAGAGCCATTGGAGAGATAGCTTTTTCAGAATCCTCCATCTCTTCAGAAATGGCCATGAAGCACATATTGTGAGAATCACTGTCAGAGGTGTCTTCTTCATCCCAGTTATGAGTTTCTACCATTAGACCTTTTCCTTTTCTTTCAAGACCCTCACTCCTTTCTTTCTCTTTCTTGTACTTGGCTTTATACTTCTCAGCGCGCTCCTGATGGTCTAAGGAAGAGGATTGGGAATCCTTTTTGGAAAAGGTTGATTTGAAAGGATTATTTCTGGGTTTCTCATTCTTTGAAGAATATTTGTCAGATGATGGGTTCCTAGACTTAGTAACACGCTTACTTCTACACTCAGATGCAAAGTGTCCTTTCTTGCCACAGTTATAGCATTCTTCATTTGACTTATCAGATGAAGTCTTGGAAGAAGATTTTCTAAAATTTCTGGATTTGATGAAAGGACGAAATTTGTTTTTAGAGCCAGCCATCATTTCCATTTCTTCAGACAATTGTTCAACCATAATTTCCTCACCTTCATCATCAGCATCACTAAGATATGCCTCCGTTTGGTGGGTAGAGTTATTTTGGCTGTCATTGTCAGAGTCTGATGACGGATAGGTGATTCTAGGAACATTTTGAGATTTCTTGGAGCTTTCACTGACAAGAGCTATAGAAGAGCTCTTTATCTCTTTGATGAAAGATTTCCTTTGTAACTTTGTTTGCTCAAAAATGAAGAGAGTTCCATAAAGTACAGTTAAAGGCATGAACTCAAGGTCCTTGGTAGTTTTAATGCAAGTACATATATTCTCCCAAAAATCTGGAAGACAATCCATGAACTTGCTTAAGACTTCCTCATTATCATAGACTCTGCCCAATAACTTCAGATCATTTAAAAGAGAGTTGAAACGATTATAGTAGCTAGGAAGAGATTCTCCTTTTTCAAAAGCAAAGAGTTCATATTTTCTAATGAGACCAATCTTTTTACATTTCTTCACTTCCACAGTACCCTCGTACAGTACACAGTGTGGTCCACATCTCTTTAGCAGTTTCAAAGTTGACTAGAGAGTGATAGACCTCATCAGGAAGAGAGAGTGCAATAATTGCTCTTAGCTTAGAGTCGAGAGAGACCAAACGTTTTTCCTCATCAGTATATTTCTTAGGATTTTTGAGGATGTAACGACCAGTAGCACTGGATTTTTCTTCATCAGAATCACTAGAGATTTCTTTTTCCAAGGTTTCTTTACCAGGCCTCTGCGTTTCATAGCGAGCCCAAACTCTGGGGATGATAGGTCCCTCTTTGAGAATGGTTGGATATCTAGTATCCACTCCTTCCATGAATAGCATCATGCGGCTCTTCCACAAAGAGACGTTATTAGCATTAAACTTAGGAGGTTTGGTTATGGAGCCATTCTCAGAGAAGTTGTTTTGAAAAGAGTTTTCAATTGTAGAAGAAGAAGAGGCAGCCATCGCAGATCAAGTTTATGGGTTTAAACTTTCTGCTCTGATACCACTTGTTAGTCCCAGATGGCTTAACAAGTATTGTAGAAGGGGGGTTGAATACAATACTCAAAATTTTCACAATTTTAATTCTTTATATTGAAAATCTTTCAACTAGAATTACACAAAGAAACTTAAAGACTGTTGCAGAAAAGAACAGATAAACTATTCTAACAATCTTTCACAAAGTAAACTAAACAATACAGCAGAGAACACTAAGAGCAAGGCTATAAGGTTATCAAGCAATATGAAAATCTTGCACTGAGAGAAATCCAGAAAGCGTAATTTGCATGGAGTCTTCATCTTCCTTTTATAGTGAGGATAAGGTACTGAGCATTAAATGCATGGTACTATTATCCTCAAGTCACTTGCAACGTACCAATGGTCTTTGGAAAAGTACCAGTGGACTTCTAAAAAGCTGATAAGTCACTATCACCTTTTTCTTGAAACCAGGAATAGAAGCCATGCTGAAAGGACATCTTCTAAAAAGATAATAAGACAAAATGTTACTTTTGCCTTGTATCACATTTTGTCCCTAAATAAATGATCTTCTTTATGAGTATTCAAGACAATATCACCGAAAGAGTTCCACCGATAATATTGTCAAGAACATATAACCATCTGCAAAGAAGTACCATTTCCACAAAGTTCCTACCGAGTTTAAGAAGCATATTGGTGGAAGCTGTTCACCGAATCCCACAATGTATTTTCGGTGGAGGCAGTTCACCGAAAAATGAGAGCTACTTCGGTGGAGATGAAGGCCACCGAAATTGTGAAGACAATTCGGTGGTGATGATGGCCACCGAAATTGTGAAGACAATTCGGTGGTGATGACTTGTTTGTTTGATGAGAAGAGTCTTCTAATTTCCACAAGTAGAGAGTCTTCAAGCTTGGTTTCGGTTGATCTTCGACTTCACCGAACATTTGCTATTTTGTACAAGTCATTCAAAGAACCAAACTAAAATATTCTAAGTAGGATTTTTAGGGAAAACATCGGTGAGTCAATTTCAAATCCTTGGTGACCCAACAATCTCCCCCTATTTGAATTTGAGCTCCTTTCTTAGAATATTTAAGAGTATTGAAAAGTAAAGTGCATTTTGACCCTTTTTACTCTTTTTAGGTTCTTTTCACATAGACCATTCTTTTTGTTCTTTTTGATCTTTTTTTTTGTATGAGTATGTATACTATGTACATTATTTACAAGTAAATGAAAGTAAGGATATGTACCGAAATAAAATTCAAATAGAGAGATACTTGTATTAAGATAAGTTTTCTCGTACATTTTTACAAAATGAGAAACAAACTCTTTACAAGTATCAAAGGAAAAGAGAGAACCTATTTCTCGGTGGTTTGCCTTCGTTTGATTTCATCCGTCACATTTTTGAAGAAGGGTTGAGCTTCGGGAATGTAAGGAAATAGGTTGTAGATACCTTGAAGGAACAGAGTATCGGCAATGGAAATCTGAGCAAATCTGAAGAAGGATCTTCGACCGAAACCATCATTGAAGTAAAGCCCCGGAATCGGTGCAAGGCTCAGAGTTGTAGAGGGATGTGGTACCGAGGTAGGAAGGGATAGATTTAGGTTGCTGACATTTGGAATCTTTCCTTCAGATGCCATCTCTTTGAATACTTTGTCTATAGGATTCTTGACTTTGGGAACCCGAATGTCTTCTTTCATTGATTGAAGTTTGGCCCTTTCATCGGTGGAAAGGATGATGTTGTGTTTTCTTTTGATCTCCTTCATCCTATCCATCAAACCTTCAATGCATTTGATGAATGTGTCCTTCTTCGGGTTTGGACTTTTGACAAGATGTTGAGAGATTTCGAACCATTCAGTGAGGCCGAAATTCTTGAGGTGGACATCTGTCAAGCTTTTCAACGAACCATCATCTCTGTTAATGATTAGCCTGATATCCTTTGGGTTGACTTTGGAAGTAGCAATTTTGGCACTTGTGATTGTGGCTGTGCTCATTCGGTGGTGCATGGTTCTTTTGTACCAGACAATTTCTTCGTTCTTTTCTTCTTCAAATGCACTTAGTACGGATTTTTGAGTTTGGATGGCATCAGTGGACTTCACTTTGGCGGCTTCTTCTTCGGCAGCTTTCATGGATAGAGCTTTAGATTTATCCAAAGCTATTTGGGCAAGTTTAGCTTCCTCAATTTCTTGAGGAGAAAGGCCGAGATCGGTGAAAGTTGTTTGAGGAGGAGGCTTGAGTTTTAGAGTTTCAGCACCTTCAGGTCTTGCCCCATACTTAGCCAATTCTTTCTTCTTCTTTTCTTCCTTTGCCAAGTCTTCGGCCGAAATTACCTTCTTTCCTTTATCTTTGGGAGCTTTGCTCGATTGCTCCCCCTCAGATGATGCAATCACTTCCACGATCTTAGGAATTTTGTTTTTCGGTGAAGAAATGGATTCGGTGGTGCCTGTTTGGTGAGTTTTGAGGTGATTTCGGTGGTGGAGAAGGGGTTTTCGGTGGAGGCTTGTTGCTGGTAGATTTCTTGAGAGTGGGAAGTTTTCTTGGTGTAGTAGTGGTTTTCTCCCCCTCAACAACAGTCGGAAGCTTAAAACCCATCTCATAAAATACTTTATCGAATTTGGAGTGAAGAGAGGCCAAGCTGGTAGACATGGAATCGGGAACCAGGGAGAAATCACCCAAGCTCATTTCCCATTCAGACTTTTCGGTGGTGGAGGCATTTGTGAGGAATGCCACCTTTGAAGACAAAGTATCAAGGGAGTCATTTATTGGTTTAAGGGCATCGGTGATGGCGTTGAAAAGTATTTGAGGAAACTTAGTCTCAAGAGTTGAAATTCTAGAGTTGGCCTGGGAGATCAAAGAAATGGTAGATTGTAGAAAAGTAGAGTGTTGGCCATGGTGTGTGGAAACATAACCACCGATTTCTGGGAAAGAACATCGGTAGCGTAGGGGATCAGTTTCTGTAGGCCGATGTGGGAGGAAAACTGCTAACTCATCGGGATAGAGAAGTCTCGGTGGTGTAGAATCCTGCCGAATCGGTGTTGGTGATCTTTGCGGGGTAGGCGATCGGTGTGGAGTAGGAGATCGCCGAGGAGAATCCTGATGTTCCGGTGAGGGAGTCTCGGTGGGATTTTCTTCGGTGGACGGGATGATTCGGGGAGAACCAGTGTCCTCCAAAAGAAAATCAAAGAAGTCTCTCGGGGGGATGTAATGGGGGGAACCCTGATTGGGTTGTGCATCATCATCGATCATAAACTGACCGGGTGAAAGGCCGTGTAGTGTCAAATCTACTCCTTCGAGGGAAGAGGGCTCGAAGTCATCTCTTTTACCCGAAGAAGTGGGTGAAGAGGCAAATGTAGGGACTTCCTTTTCTACAACTGTGGTCTTTTGAGAGACCTCAGAGTAGTCGGTCGTGGGTTTAACAAATTCCCTAGAATGGAATGGTTCAACCAAAAGTACCCGAGATCTTTTCAGAGAAGATTTCGGGGGGGATGACGAGTGCCTCCGCTTAGAAGGGTTTTGAACCGGGGAAGCCGTCGAGGGTTCTCTCGTTGGCGTGGTTCTAGAAGCGGGTGCGGAGGTGTCAGTGGCCTTTTGTTGTTTCTTTTTAGTGCCATCGGACTTTACTCGAGGACGGGGAGAAGGGGCCACGACATTTGGAGTGACCTCGGGAATTTCCAGGTGACGAAACCCGGGAATTTCCGCATCACCCCAATGTAGTTCGGGAGAGAGAGCAAAAGAAATCATACCTGGTCGTAAATGGCGATCGGTTGCGAGCGGTTTAACATTTAGAGTTTTGGTGCCAACGAGCGGAGACGACCAGTCATATGTGAATCGTGGAGTAGATGAGTTGCGATCGGTATCCAAAGCTTTAGTAAGTTTATGTTGAATGATCATCGAGATGAACCGAGGATATGCAACATAGCATTTCTTTGGGTGCTTAATTACCTCAACAAGTTCAGTGAAGAAGTATTGAGCGAAGTCAACTTTCCTTTGAAAGATGAGGGCATGAGCGAGCTTCGTGATATATGACGGCGATTGATCGTGCCCACTAGTCTTGCGAGAGAGACAATGGATAATATGGGCAAAGAAAAAATTCCATATGCCGCCCATTTTGCTTCGAAGGAGAGTGTCGGGGCCCTTTTTAGATGAATCATCAATAACATACCCAAGAGTTTGAACAACGTCTTCAAATATGTTATCGACATGTAAATCATCATATTGAGGAAAGGCTTGGATTTTGAGAGCTAGGCGAACATCATCGACCCCAAAGGTAAGGTCGTGATCACCTTCTTCATTGGTAAGAATAGAGGCGTGAATGGCTTCGTTTGAGGGATCGTACACACAGGTTAACCAAAACTGTCCAATGAGCATTTTGCTCATTTTAGGGTTGCAGGAGAAAGCATGGAGGAGAGGAGATCGGGTGAGAAACTTGGTTACCGTAGAGAACTCTGGATGAGATGAGTCGGAATCGAAGCGGGCAACGTGATTGCATGCATTGAACTTGAGGTCTTCGAATCGAGTGGGAACAGCGGATCTGGAGGAAGCCATTGAAAAGGGTATCGAAGGTTTTTTGAGAGAGGTAAGAGAGAAGAAGGGTTGCAGGTTTCGTGTGAAAGAAATGAGAGGGAAAAGTTTAGGGTTATGAGTATATATAGAGGTGAGAGAAGGTAGATTTAAAAAGAAAAAAATAATGATGATTGTTTTTGGGGAGTTGGGACAAAAACGGCTAGAAGGGGAAAGGTCTCACATCACTGACATCTTTTAGGGATTTGTGGACTCAAGAAGGCATGGGGAAATGAATTGGATAAGAAGAAAAGAAATCGGTGATAATTCGGTGGACACAGTACCGAAGTCTCACCGATGATGGGGAGTCGGTGTGAGACATGAATTTCGGTGGAAGGGCTAGACGAAAGGATATTACCGAAATTTCCTTTGGTGGAAGAATGGAGAAGACCTTCGGTGTTTGAAGTTTCCACCGAATTCAGATTTCGGTAAAAGAGAAGAGAGTACCTTCGGTGTTGACTTGATTCCACCGAATCATGTGACGAGAGATTTCGGTGGACGGGTGTGTCGGTGGAATCACTCTGGAATGTTTCCACCGAATTGATGTTTCGGTGGTAAGGGAAGAAAGTGTGATATCGGGGTTAGGATTTCGGTAGAGATGAAATCGGTGTAGAAGCACAAAGAAGTTTGTCCACCGATGTGAGATCGGTGGAGAATAAAAACACATTTTATTCTTGTAGATTGCACATTCCAAGTTCACTTATTAGAAAGTTGAACCTGGTTTCATCAAGGGGTTTAGTAAATAAATCAGCAAGTTGCAAATCGGTGGGAATGAAGTGCAGCTCAATGTCACCTTTGGAAATGTGGTCCCTGATGAAGTGATACCTGATATCTATGTGTTTAGATCTGGAGTGAAGAACAGGATTGTTTGCACTGGAATTATCACACAGAATTGGGACTTTAGAAAAGAATTGAGTGTAGTCCCTGAGTTGGTTTCTCATCCACAGGATCTGAGCACAACAGCTTCCAGCAGCTACATATTCAGCCTCAGCAGTAGAGGTTGACACAGAGTTTTGTTTCTTGCTGGACTAACTTACCAATTTACCACCAAGAAGTTGGCAGCTTCCTGTAGTACTCTTTCTATCAATCTGGGAACCTGCATAATCTGAATCTGAATACCCAATTAGTTCAAAACCTGAGTCTTTGGGATACCAAAGACCCAAGTGCAAGGTAACCTTGAGATACCGAAAAATCCATTTTACAGCCTTTAAATGTGATTCTTTAGGATTGGCCTGATAACGTGCACATAGACAAGTAGCAAACATAATATCCAGTCTGCTAGCAGTTAAGTACAGAAGAGAACCAATCATTCCTCGATAAAGGGTAATGTCCACAGATTCACCTTTAGGATCAGCATTGAGTTTCAAAGGTGGTGCCATGGGAGTTTTCATAGGAGAGCTATCTAGAAAGTTGAATTTCTTCAGAAGGTCACGAATATATTTACTTTGGTTTATAAAAATTCCTTCTGAAGTTTGTTTGACCCGAAGGCCCAAAAAGAATGTATGCTCTCCCATCATGTTCATCTCATATTCACTCATCATGAGAGAAGCAAACTCATCACAAAGTGATTCATCAGTGGCACCAAAGATGATGTCATCAACATAGATTTGGACAAGAATGAGATTACCTGAGGTTTCCTTGATGAAGAGAGTGTTGTCGATTTTACCTCTGGAATATCCATGCTTTAGAAGGAAGTTGGTAAGAGTGTCATACCAAGCACGAGGAGCTTGCTTGAGACCATAAAGAGCCTTGTCAAGTCTGTACACATAGTCTGGATGAGCTGGGTCTTCAAAGCCAGGAGGTTGTTTCACATAGACTTCCTCTGCAAGTTCCCCATTGAGGAAGGCACTTTTAACATCCATTTGAAAGACCCTAAAATTTCGGTAGGCAGCATGAGCCAGAAAGATTCTTATAGCTTCAAGTCTTGCAACAGGGGCAAATGTTTCATCATAGTCAATGCCCTCTTCCTGTCTGTATCCTTGAGCTACTAGTCTGGCCTTGTTTCTGATAACTGTACCATCTTCATCCATTTTATTCCTGAAGATCCATTTGGTTCCAATGATTGTCTTCTTTCGGGGTCTGGGGACCAATCTCCAAACTTTGTTTCTCTCAAATTGAGAAAGCTCTTCTTGCATGGCAGTGATCCAACAGGGATCTGCTAGAGCTTCATCAATATTTTTGGGTTCAATAAGAGAGAGGAAATTCACATAGAGACAAATATTTCCAATTCCTCTACGTGTTTGAACACATGCTTGTTGATCACCGATGATTTGATCTATTGGGTGATCTTTGGTCCATTTGGTTGCAGGAGGTAAAGGTGGTAGAATGTTTTGTGTTTGGGGTGAAGAAGTAGTGGGATCAGAGGTTCGGTGTGATGCAATGGGATCGGTGGACGATATGGGATCGGTGTTGACATTGGTGGGGTTTGATCTTTTCAGCAAGGTGACTTTTGTGGAGTTAGAGGATGAGGCTTCATCAAAGTTTGATCTTTTTGAGAGATCAGGGATGAGTTTTGAAATTTCATCAGAGACAAGTTCCTCAACGAATTGATTTGAGGAAGCCTCTTTTGCTTTTATAAACATTCCATATTTTCGAGCTTCACCCAAATCTAAAGAATTTAAGGAGATGGAATCACAAGAACTTGAATCAGAGGCATCATCCCACACACTGGAGATAGGAATAAGTGCATGGGAAGAAGCTTCAGGATGGACTTTGCCGAATCCTAGACCGATTTTGCTCTTTCCACTGATTTGACTTTGAAAGAGTTGTTCAACATTTTTTGAAGAATCTGTCCATTTTCTTACAACCTCTTGCTCCTTTTTAAGTTTCTTAAAAAGCGAGTTCTTTTCTTTTGAAATCACATGATTTATAGTTTTCAAGTCCTCAAGCTCAGCTTTGGTTTCCTCAAACTTTTTAAGCTTAGACATGCAAATTTCAAGTTCAGATTTGAGTTCTTTCACTTGAGCAGATTTTCTATTCTTGCTATCTTTGACAGAATAAAAGTCTTTAGTTAAAGATTCATACGCATCTATCTTTTCACTATCAGTCATATCATTAAAAGGATGTACCTGAGCATAAGCTGTCGAGCACCCAGTCGACACAAGAGCCATTGGAGAGATAGCTTTTTCAGAATCCTCCATCTCTTCAGAAATGGCCATGAAGCACATATTGTGAGAATCACTGTCAGAGGTGTCTTCTTCATCCCAGTTATGAGTTTCTACCATTAGACCTTTTCCTTTTCTTTCAAGACCCTCACTCCTTTCTTTCTCTTTCTTGTACTTGGCTTTATACTTCTCAGCGCGCTCCTGATGGTCTAAGGAAGAGGATTGGGAATCCTTTTTGGAAAAGGTTGATTTGAAAGGATTATTTCTGGGTTTCTCATTCTTTGAAGAATATTTGTCAGATGATGGGTTCCTAGACTTAGTAACACGCTTACTTCTACACTCAGATGCAAAGTGTCCTTTCTTGCCACAGTTATAGCATTCTTCATTTGACTTATCAGATGAAGTCTTGGAAGAAGATTTTCTAAAATTTCTGGATTTGATGAAAGGACGAAATTTGTTTTTAGAGCCAGCCATCATTTCCATTTCTTCAGACAATTGTTCAACCATAATTTCCTCACCTTCATCATCAGCATCACTAAGATATGCCTCCGTTTGGTGGGTAGAGTTATTTTGGCTGTCATTGTCAGAGTCTGATGACGGATAGGTGATTCTAGGAACATTTTGAGATTTCTTGGAGCTTTCACTGACAAGAGCTATAGAAGAGCTCTTTATCTCTTTGATGAAAGATTTCCTTTGTAACTTTGTTTGCTCAAAAATGAAGAGAGTTCCATAAAGTACAGTTAAGGGCATGAACTCAAGGTCCTTGGTAGTTTTAATGCAAGTACATATATTCTCCCAAAAATCTGGAAGACAATCCATGAACTTGCTTAAGACTTCCTCATTATCATAGACTCTGCCCAATAACTTCAGATCATTTAAAAGAGAGTTGAAACGATTATAGTAGCTAGGAAGAGATTCTCCTTTTTCAAAAGCAAAGAGTTCATATTTTCTAATGAGACCAATCTTTTTACATTTCTTCACTTCCACAGTACCCTCGTACAGTACACAGTGTGGTCCACATCTCTTTAGCAGTTTCAAAGTTGACTAGAGAGTGATAGACCTCATCAGGAAGAGAGAGTGCAATAATTGCTCTTAGCTTAGAGTCGAGAGAGACCAAACGTTTTTCCTCATCAGTATATTTCTTAGGATTTTTGAGGATGTAACGACCAGTAGCACTGGATTTTTCTTCATCAGAATCACTAGAGATTTCTTTTTCCAAGGTTTCTTTACCAGGCCTCTGCGTTTCATAGCGAGCCCAAACTCTGGGGATGATAGGTCCCTCTTTGAGAATGGTTGGATATCTAGTATCCACTCCTTCCATGAATAGCATCATGCGGCTCTTCCACAAAGAGACGTTATTAGCATTAAACTTAGGAGGTTTGGTTATGGAGCCATTCTCAGAGAAGTTGTTTTGAAAAGAGTTTTCAATTGTAGAAGAAGAAGAGGCAGCCATCGCAGATCAAGTTTATGGGTTTAAACTTTCTGCTCTGATACCACTTGTTAGTCCCAGATGGCTTAACAAGTATTGTAGAAGGGGGGTTGAATACAATACTCAAAATTTTCACAATTTTAATTCTTTATATTGAAAATCTTTCAACTAGAATTACACAAAGAAACTTAAAGACTGTTGCAGAAAAGAACAGATAAACTATTCTAACAATCTTTCACAAAGTAAACTAAACAATACAGCAGAGAACACTAAGAGCAAGGCTATAAGGTTATCAAGCAATATGAAAATCTTGCACTGAGAGAAATCCAGAAAGCGTAATTTGCATGGAGTCTTCATCTTCCTTTTATAGTGAGGATAAGGTACTGAGCATTAAATGCATGGTACTATTATCCTCAAGTCACTTGCAACGTACCAATGGTCTTTGGAAAAGTATCAGTGGACTTCTAAAAAGCTGATAAGTCACTATCACCTTTTTCTTGAAACCAGGAATAGAAGCCATGCTGAAAGGACATCTTCTAAAAAGATAATAAGACAAAATGTTACTTTTGCCTTGTATCACATTTTGTCCCTAAATAAATGATCTTCTTTATGAGTATTCAAGACAATATCACCGAAAGAGTTCCACCGATAATATTGTCAAGAACATATAACCATCTGCAAAGAAGTACCATTTCCACAAAGTTCCTACCGAGTTTAAGAAGCATATTGGTGGAAGCTGTTCACCGAATCCCACAATGTATTTTCGGTGGAGGCAGTTCACCGAAAAATGAGAGCTACTTCGGTGGAGATGAAGGCCACCGAAATTGTGAAGACAATTCGGTGGTGATGATGGCCACCGAAATTGTGAAGACAATTCGGTGGTGATGACTTGTTTGTTTGATGAGAAGAGTCTTCTAATTTCCACAAGTAGAGAGTCTTCAAGCTTGGTTTCGGTTGATCTTCGACTTCACCGAACATTTGCTATTTTGTACAAGTCATTCAAAGAACCAAACTAAAATATTCTAAGTAGGATTTTTAGGGAAAACATCGGTGAGTCAATTTCAAATCCTTGGTGACCCAACAATCTCCCCCTATTTGAATTTGAGCTCCTTTCTTAGAATATTTAAGAGTATTGAAAAGTAAAGTGCATTTTGACCCTTTTTACTCTTTTTAGGTTCTTTTCACATAGACCATTCTTTTTGTTCTTTTTGATCTTTTTTTTTGTATGAGTATGTATACTATGTACAGTATTTACAAGTAAATGAAAGTAAGGATATGTACCGAAATAAAATTCAAATAGAGAGATACTTGTATTAAGATAAGTTTTCTCGTACATTTTTACAAAATGAGAAACAAACTCTTTACAAGTATCAAAGGAAAAGAGAGAACCTATTTCTCGGTGGTTTGCCTTCGTTTGATTTCATCCGTCACATTTTTGAAGAAGGGTTGAGCTTCGGGAATGTAAGGAAATAGGTTGTAGATACCTTGAAGGAACAGAGTATCGGCAATGGAAATCTGAGCAAATCTGAAGAAGGATCTTCGACCGAAACCATCATTGAAGTAAAGCCCCGGAATCGGTGCAAGGCTCAGAGTTGTAGAGGGATGTGGTACCGAGGTAGGAAGGGATAGATTTAGGTTGCTGACATTTGGAATCTTTCCTTCAGATGCCATCTCTTTGAATACTTTGTCTATAGGATTCTTGACTTTGGGAACCCGAATGTCTTCTTTCATTGATTGAAGTTTGGCCCTTTCATCGGTGGAAAGGATGATGTTGTGTTTTCTTTTGATCTCCTTCATCCTATCCATCAAACCTTCAATGCATTTGATGAATGTGTCCTTCTTCGGGTTTGGACTTTTGACAAGATGTTGAGAGATTTCGAACCATTCAGTGAGGCCGAAATTCTTGAGGTGGACATCTGTCAAGCTTTTCAACGAACCATCATCTCTGTTAATGATTAGCCTGATATCCTTTGGGTTGACTTTGGAAGTAGCAATTTTGGCACTTGTGATTGTGGCTGTGCTCATTCGGTGGTGCATGGTTCTTTTGTACCAGACAATTTCTTCGTTCTTTTCTTCTTCAAATGCACTTAGTACGGATTTTTGAGTTTGGATGGCATCAGTGGACTTCACTTTGGCGGCTTCTTCTTCGGCAGCTTTCATGGATAGAGCTTTAGATTTATCCAAAGCTATTTGGGCAAGTTTAGCTTCCTCAATTTCTTGAGGAGAAAGGCCGAGATCGGTGAAAGTTGTTTGAGGAGGAGGCTTGAGTTTTAGAGTTTCAGCACCTTCAGGTCTTGCCCCATACTTAGCCAATTCTTTCTTCTTCTTTTCTTCCTTTGCCAAGTCTTCGGCCGAAATTACCTTCTTTCCTTTATCTTTGGGAGCTTTGCTCGATTGCTCCCCCTCAGATGATGCAATCACTTCCACGATCTTAGGAATTTTGTTTTTCGGTGAAGAAATGGATTCGGTGGTGCCTGTTTGGTGAGTTTTGAGGTGATTTCGGTGGTGGAGAAGGGGTTTTCGGTGGAGGCTTGTTGCTGGTAGATTTCTTGAGAGTGGGAAGTTTTCTTGGTGTAGTAGTGGTTTTCTCCCCCTCAACAACAGTCGGAAGCTTAAAACCCATCTCATAAAATACTTTATCGAATTTGGAGTGAAGAGAGGCCAAGCTGGTAGACATGGAATCGGGAACCAGGGAGAAATCACCCAAGCTCATTTCCCATTCAGACTTTTCGGTGGTGGAGGCATTTGTGAGGAATGCCACCTTTGAAGACAAAGTATCAAGGGAGTCATTTATTGGTTTAAGGGCATCGGTGATGGCGTTGAAAAGTATTTGAGGCAACTTAGTCTCAAGAGTTGAAATTCTAGAGTTGGCCTGGGAGATCAAAGAAATGGTAGATTGTAGAAAAGTAGAGTGTTGGCCATGGTGTGTGGAAACATAACCACCGATTTCTGGGAAAGAACATCGGTAGCGTAGGGGATCAGTTTCTGTAGGCCGATGTGGGAGGAAAACTGCTAACTCATCGGGATAGAGAAGTCTCGGTGGTGTAGAATCCTGCCGAATCGGTGTTGGTGATCTTTGCGGGGTAGGCGATCGGTGTGGAGTAGGAGATCGCCGAGGAGAATCCTGATGTTCCGGTGAGGGAGTCTCGGTGGGATTTTCTTCGGTGGACGGGATGATTCGGGGAGAACCAGTGTCCTCCAAAAGAAAATCAAAGAAGTCTCTCGGGGGGATGTAATGGGGGGAACCCTGATTGGGTTGTGCATCATCATCGATCATAAACTGACCGGGTGAAAGGCCGTGTAGTGTCAAATCTACTCCTTCGAGGGAAGAGGGCTCGAAGTCATCTCTTTTACCCGAAGAAGTGGGTGAAGAGGCAAATGTAGGGACTTCCTTTTCTACAACTGTGGTCTTTTGAGAGACCTCAGAGTAGTCGGTCGTGGGTTTAACAAATTCCCTAGAATGGAATGGTTCAACCAAAAGTACCCGAGATCTTTTCAGAGAAGATTTCGGGGGGGATGACGAGTGCCTCCGCTTAGAAGGGTTTTGAACCGGGGAAGCCGTCGAGGGTTCTCTCGTTGGCGTGGTTCTAGAAGCGGGTGCGGAGGTGTCAGTGGCCTTTTGTTGTTTCTTTTTAGTGCCATCGGACTTTACTCGAGGACGGGGAGAAGGGGCCACGACATTTGGAGTGACCTCGGGAATTTCCAGGTGACGAAACCCGGGAATTTCCGCATCACCCCAATGTAGTTCGGGAGAGAGAGCAAAAGAAATCATACTTGGTCGTAAATGGCGATCGGTTGCGAGCGGTTTAACATTTAGAGTTTTGGTGCCAACGAGCGGAGACGACCAGTCATATGTGAATCGTGGAGTAGATGAGTTGCGATCGGTATCCAAAGCTTTAGTAAGTTTATGTTGAATGATCATCGAGATGAACCGAGGATATGCAACATAGCATTTCTTTGGGTGCTTAATTACCTCAACAAGTTCAGTGAAGAAGTATTGAGCGAAGTCAACTTTCCTTTGAAAGATGAGGGCATGAGCGAGCTTCGTGATATATGACGGCGATTGATCGTGCCCACTAGTCTTGCGAGAGAGACAATGGATAATATGGGCAAAGAAAAAATTCCATATGCCGCCCATTTTGCTTCGAAGGAGAGTGTCGGGGCCCTTTTTAGATGAATCATCAATAACATACCCAAGAGTTTGAACAACGTCTTCAAATATGTTATCGACATGTAAATCATCATATTGAGGAAAGGCTTGGATTTTGAGAGCTAGGCGAACATCATCGACCCCAAAGGTAAGGTCGTGATCACCTTCTTCATTGGTAAGAATAGAGGCGTGAATGGCTTCGTTTGAGGGATCGTACACACAGGTTAACCAAAACTGTCCAATGAGCATTTTGCTCATTTTAGGGTTGCAGGAGAAAGCATGGAGGAGAGGAGATCGGGTGAGAAACTTGGTTACCGTAGAGAACTCTGGATGAGATGAGTCGGAATCGAAGCGGGCAACGTGATTGCATGCATTGAACTTGAGGTCTTCGAATCGAGTGGGAACAGCGGATCTGGAGGAAGCCATTGAAAAGGGTATCGAAGGTTTTTTGAGAGAGGTAAGAGAGAAGAAGGGTTGCAGGTTTCGTGTGAAAGAAATGAGAGGGAAAAGTTTAGGGTTATGAGTATATATAGAGGTGAGAGAAGGTAGATTTAAAAAGAAAAAAATAATGATGATTGTTTTTGGGGAGTTGGGACAAAAACGGCTAGAAGGGGAAAGGTCTCACATCACTGACATCTTTTAGGGATTTGTGGACTCAAGAAGGCATGGGGAAATGAATTGGATAAGAAGAAAAGAAATCGGTGATAATTCGGTGGACACAGTACCGAAGTCTCACCGATGATGGGGAGTCGGTGTGAGACATGAATTTCGGTGGAAGGGCTAGACGAAAGGATATTACCGAAATTTCCTTTGGTGGAAGAATGGAGAAGACCTTCGGTGTTTGAAGTTTCCACCGAATTCAGATTTCGGTAAAAGAGAAGAGAGTACCTTCGGTGTTGACTTGATTCCACCGAATCATGTGACGAGAGATTTCGGTGGACGGGTGTGTCGGTGGAATCACTCTGGAATGTTTCCACCGAATTGATGTTTCGGTGGTAAGGGAAGAAAGTGTGATATCGGGGTTAGGATTTCGGTAGAGATGAAATCGGTGTAGAAGCACAAAGAAGTTTGTCCACCGATGTGAGATCGGTGGAGAATAAAAACACATTTTATTCTTGTAGATTGCACATTCCAAGTTCACTTATTAGAAAGTTGAACCTGGTTTCATCAAGGGGTTTAGTAAATAAATCAGCAAGTTGCAAATCGGTGGGAATGAAGTGCAGCTCAATGTCACCTTTGGAAATGTGGTCCCTGATGAAGTGATACCTGATATCTATGTGTTTAGATCTGGAGTGAAGAACAGGATTGTTTGCACTGGAATTATCACACAGAATTGGGACTTTAGAAAAGAATTGAGTGTAGTCCCTGAGTTGGTTTCTCATCCACAGGATCTGAGCACAACAGCTTCCAGCAGCTACATATTCAGCCTCAGCAGTAGAGGTTGACACAGAGTTTTGTTTCTTGCTGGACTAACTTACCAATTTACCACCAAGAAGTTGGCAGCTTCCTGTAGTACTCTTTCTATCAATCTGGGAACCTGCATAATCTGAATCTGAATACCCAATTAGTTCAAAACCTGAGTCTTTGGGATACCAAAGACCCAAGTGCAAGGTAACCTTGAGATACCGAAAAATCCATTTTACAGCCTTTAAATGTGATTCTTTAGGATTGGCCTGATAACATGCACATAGACAAGTAGCAAACATAATATCCAGTCTGCTAGCAGTTAAGTACAGAAGAGAACCAATCATTCCTCGATAAAGGGTAATGTCCACAGATTCACCTTTAGGATCAGCATTGAGTTTCAAAGGTGGTGCCATGGGAGTTTTCATAGGAGAGCTATCTAGAAAGTTGAATTTCTTCAGAAGGTCACGAATATATTTACTTTGGTTTATAAAAATTCCTTCTGAAGTTTGTTTGACCCGAAGGCCCAAAAAGAATGTAAGCTCTCCCATCATGTTCATCTCATATTCACTCATCATGAGAGAAGCAAACTCATCACAAAGTGATTCATCATTGGCACCAAAGATGATGTCATCAACATAGATTTGGACAAGAATGAGATTACCTGAGGTTTCCTTGATGAAGAGAGTGTTGTCGATTTTACCTCTGGAATATCCATGCTTTAGAAGGAAGTTGGTAAGAGTGTCATACCAAGCACGAGGAGCTTGCTTGAGACCATAAAGAGCCTTGTCAAGTCTGTACACATAGTCTGGATGAGCTGGGTCTTCAAAGCCAGGAGGTTGTTTCACATAGACTTCCTCTGCAAGTTCCCCATTGAGGAAGGCACTTTTAACATCCATTTGAAAGACCCTAAAATTTCGGTAGGCAGCATGAGCCAGAAAGATTCTTATAGCTTCAAGTCTTGCAACAGGGGCAAATGTTTCATCATAGTCAATGCCCTCTTCCTGTCTGTATCCTTGAGCTACTAGTCTGGCCTTGTTTCTGATAACTGTACCATCTTCATCCATTTTATTCCTGAAGATCCATTTGGTTCCAATGATTGTCTTCTTTCGGGGTCTGGGGACCAATCTCCAAACTTTGTTTCTCTCAAATTGAGAAAGCTCTTCTTGCATGGCAGTGATCCAACAGGGATCTGCTAGAGCTTCATCAATATTTTTGGGTTCAATAAGAGAGAGGAAATTCACATAGAGACAAATATTTCCAATTCCTCTACGTGTTTGAACACATGCTTGTTGATCACCGATGATTTGATCTATTGGGTGATCTTTGGTCCATTTGGTTGCAGGAGGTAAAGGTGGTAGAATGTTTTGTGTTTGGGGTGAAGAAGTAGTGGGATCAGAGGTTCGGTGTGATGCAATGGGATCGGTGGACGATATGGGATCGGTGTTGACATTGGTGGGGTTTGATCTTTTCAGCAAGGTGACTTTTGTGGAGTTAGAGGATGAGGCTTCATCAAAGTTTGATCTTTTTGAGAGATCAGGGATGAGTTTTGAAATTTCATCAGAGACAAGTTCCTCAACGAATTGATTTGAGGAAGCCTCTTTTGCTTTTATAAACATTCCATATTTTCGAGCTTCACCCAAATCTAAAGAATTTAAGGAGATGGAATCACAAGAACTTGAATCAGAGGCATCATCCCACACACTGGAGATAGGAATAAGTGCATGGGAAGAAGCTTCAGGATGGACTTTGCCGAATCCTAGACCGATTTTGCTCTTTCCACTGATTTGACTTTGAAAGAGTTGTTCAACATTTTTTGAAGAATCTGTCCATTTTCTTACAACCTCTTGCTCCTTTTTAAGTTTCTTAAAAAGCGAGTTCTTTTCTTTTGAAATCACATGATTTATAGTTTTCAAGTCCTCAAGCTCAGCTTTGGTTTCCTCAAACTTTTTAAGCTTAGACATGCAAATTTCAAGTTCAGATTTGAGTTCTTTCACTTGAGCAGATTTTCTATTCTTGCTATCTTTGACAGAATAAAAGTCTTTAGTTAAAGATTCATACGCATCTATCTTTTCACTATCAGTCATATCATTAAAAGGATGTACCTGAGCATAAGCTGTCGAGCACCCAGTCGACACAAGAGCCATTGGAGAGATAGCTTTTTCAGAATCCTCCATCTCTTCAGAAATGGCCATGAAGCACATATTGTGAGAATCACTGTCAGAGGTGTCTTCTTCATCCCAGTTATGAGTTTCTGCCATTAGACCTTTTCCTTTTCTTTCAAGACCCTCACTCCTTTCTTTCTCTTTCTTGTACTTGGCTTTATACTTCTCAGCGCGCTCCTGATGGTCTAAGGAAGAGGATTGGGAATCCTTTTTGGAAAAGGTTGATTTGAAAGGATTATTTCTGGGTTTCTCATTCTTTGAAGAATATTTGTCAGATGATGGGTTCCTAGACTTAGTAACACGCTTACTTCTACACTCAGATGCAAAGTGTCCTTTCTTGCCACAGTTATAGCATTCTTCATTTGACTTATCAGATGAAGTCTTGGAAGAAGATTTTCTAAAATTTCTGGATTTGATGAAAGGACGAAATTTGTTTTTAGAGCCAGCCATCATTGCCATTTCTTCAGACAATTGTTCAACCATAATTTCCTCACCTTCATCATCAGCATCACTAAGATATGCCTCCGTTTGGTGGGTAGAGTTATTTTGGCTGTCATTGTCAGAGTCTGATGACGGATAGGTGATTCTAGGAACATTTTGAGATTTCTTGGAGCTTTCACTGACAAGAGCTATAGAAGAGCTCTTTATCTCTTTGATGAAAGATTTCCTTTGTAACTTTGTTTGCTCAAAATTGAAGAGAGTTCCATAAAGTACAGTTAAGGGCATGAACTCAAGGTCCTTGGTAGTTTTAATGCAAGTACATATATTCTCCCAAAAATCTGGAAGACAATCCATGAACTTGCTTAAGACTTCCTCATTATCATAGACTCTGCCCAATAACTTCAGATCATTTAAAAGAGAGTTGAAACGATTATAGTAGCTAGGAAGAGATTCTCCTTTTTCAAAAGCAAAGAGTTCATATTTTCTAATGAGACCAATCTTTTTACATTTCTTCACTTCCACAGTACCCTCGTACAGTACACAGTGTGGTCCACATCTCTTTAGCAGTTTCAAAGTTGACTAGAGAGTGATAGACCTCATCAGGAAGAGAGAGTGCAATAATTGCTCTTAGCTTAGAGTCGAGAGAGACCAAACGTTTTTCCTCATCAGTATATTTCTTAGGATTTTTGAGGATGTAACGACCAGTAGCACTGGATTTTTCTTCATCAGAATCACTAGAGATTTCTTTTTCCAAGGTTTCTTTACCAGGCCTCTGCGTTTCATAGCGAGCCCAAACTCTGGGGATGATAGGTCCCTCTTTGAGAATGGTTGGATATCTAGTATCCACTCCTTCCATGAATAGCATCATGCGGCTCTTCCACAAAGAGACGTTATTAGCATTAAACTTAGGAGGTTTGGTTATGGAGCCATTCTCAGAGAAGTTGTTTTGAAAAGAGTTTTCAATTGTAGAAGAAGAAGAGGCAGCCATCGCAGATCAAGTTTATGGGTTTAAACTTTCTGCTCTGATACCACTTGTTAGTCCCAGATGGCTTAACAAGTATTGTAGAAGGGGGGTTGAATACAATACTCAAAATTTTCACAATTTTAATTCTTTATATTGAAAATCTTTCAACTAGAATTACACAAAGAAACTTAAAGACTGTTGCAGAAAAGAACAGATAAACTATTCTAACAATCTTTCACAAAGTAAACTAAACAATACAGCAGAGAACACTAAGAGCAAGGCTATAAGGTTATCAAGCAATATGAAAATCTTGCACTGAGAGAAATCCAGAAAGCGTAATTTGCATGGAGTCTTCATCTTCCTTTTATAGTGAGGATAAGGTACTGAGCATTAAATGCATGGTACTATTATCCTCAAGTCACTTGCAACGTACCAATGGTCTTTGGAAAAGTATCAGTGGACTTCTAAAAAGCTGATAAGTCACTATCACCTTTTTCTTGAAACCAGGAATAGAAGCCATGCTGAAAGGACATCTTCTAAAAAGATAATAAGACAAAATGTTACTTTTGCCTTGTATCACATTTTGTCCCTAAATAAATGATCTTCTTTATGAGTATTCAAGACAATATCACCGAAAGAGTTCCACCGATAATATTGTCAAGAACATATAACCATCTGCAAAGAAGTACCATTTCCACAAAGTTCCTACCGAGTTTAAGAAGCATATCGGTGGAAGCTGTTCACCGAATCCCACAATGTATTTTCGGTGGAGGCAGTTCACCGAAAAATGAGAGCTACTTCGGTGGAGATGAAGGCCACCGAAATTGTGAAGACAATTCGGTGGTGATGATGGCCACCGAAATTGTGAAGACAATTCGGTGGTGATGACTTGTTTGTTTGATGAGAAGAGTCTTCTAATTTCCACAAGTAGAGAGTCTTCAAGCTTGGTTTCGGTTGATCTTCGACTTCACCGAACATTTGCTATTTTGTACAAGTCATTCAAAGAACCAAACTAAAATATTCTAAGTAGGATTTTTAGGGAAAACATCGGTGAGTCAATTTCAAATCCTTGGTGACCCAACAAAACGATTTGAATGCAGTCACGTGGTGGAAGAAAATGACTTCTTGGCGACTATCGGGAAGTGGGTAGGGGTAACCGGGTTGATAGGCTTGGTAAACATTTACGGGCCGAGGGATGGTAGGGAAAGAAAGGAATTATGGAAAAAGCTAGAGGATCTCACAACAAAGGAGGAAGTAAAATGGTGCCTTTTCGGCGATTTCAATGAAGTAAGAGGAGAAAACGAAAGCGCCAACTCGATGACGAACCAAAGCAGAACGATGGAATTTAACGATTTCATAAATAGAAGCAACCTTGAAGAAGTCCCAATGATCGGAAGGAAATTCACGTGAATAAGTGACGATGGCTTGAAATTTAGCAAGTTAGATCGCTTATTAATCACAAGCGAGTTCGGTGGCGTATGGAAAAACTTGGGGGTAAAGACCCTAGAGAGAAAATGGTCGGATCACCTTCCGATTGGTTTGTTTGAATATAAAACCGATTTTGGGCCAAAACCGTTCAAGTTCTTTGACGTGTGGATGAAAGAGGAGGGGTTTGAAGATATGGTGAAGGAAGCATGGGGCAAAGAAGTACGATCAAAGAGGCCGGACCGCGTTTTTTGTGACAAATTAAAATATGTCAAAAGCATCATAAAGGAGTGGAGAAAGAGCAACTATGGGGAATCGGAGAGAAGTTTGGAGCAAGCAAAAGAAGAAACACTTAAATTGGAATTGGAAGCGGAAACAAAAGGATGGGCGGAAGTGGATAGGAACCGATGGGTGGTCGCAAGAAGTAAATGGCTAGATGATAAGCACTAATTTTAGATGCTTTTTATATCAAAGTTCCCTACAATTAGTGTTAATTGAAAGCTTCAATATCCATAATTTTAGTATTTTATTATTAGTAATTAAATTAAGTTGAAAAAGAAAACAAATTAAAAAAAATGGTCTTATTGTTGGCGTGAGTGCAGCCAAAAAAAAGAAAAAATAGTAATAATAATAATTTAGTTTTATTAATTTGATTTCTTGTGTGTGTAGTTCAAAAGAAACAAAAGAAAAATAAAAATTTTGTGGCCCAGATCTCGTGAGCAGCCCAAGTAAGGATGAGAAAAAGAAATAAAATAAAAGCCCAAGCAAAAGCATCAGCCCAACAGCAGCTAGCCAGTCCATCACGCAGCAAAATCGCACAACACTTTCGACAGCAGCAAACCGACGACGTTTCTTCACGCCGCGACTTCTCTAGCGGCCGGAACCGCGCCATGGATCGCGGGGGTTCTGTTTCTTGCATCCCCGCGCCTTCTCGCGCGACCCAAACCGCTCCCCAAGCCGCGCACGACCAGAAATCGTGGGTTTTGAACCCTTTTTGGAGCGGTTTTCATTTGGAGGGTATAAATATGGCAGAAAACCGTCGATTGGAGGGGGATGTCAGCAGAAAATTCGACCAATTTCAGAGAAGGGGAGAGCACAACAACAATGGCCGATTTCTAGATTTGAACATCGATTTTGGAGAAATTTCTAGGGTTCTTCACCATTTTCTGATTTCTACCATTTTGTAAGTTTAATTTCAGTTTTTAAGCACAATTATGAGTAGCTAAATTTCTTTGTTTCTAGTAATGAGATGTAACTAGTTGGTTTGAACTTTGTTGAGACTTGTTTTGAGTTTAATTATCAGTTATATTTTATTTATACGATCTTCGTTTAAAATGTGTTCTTCAATTTGGGGTTTTTGGTTTTGAGATGGATCCCTTGAATCCTATCATCCCTCTTCGAATCGCTAATTGTAATTAGGAATATGTAATTGTTCTTAATTTCGATTTAGTAGCAAGTAATGCATCAATTGAGCTCCATATTAATTGATTGCATTA
Organism: Saussurea involucrata; assembly: GCA_033807775.1. Lineage (NCBI taxonomy): Eukaryota > Viridiplantae > Streptophyta > Magnoliopsida > Asterales > Asteraceae > Saussurea > Saussurea involucrata. The sequence continues at coordinate 117,620,726 of CM066321.1, read as the reverse complement.
TAGGATTGTATAATCTAATTTAAATGGTCGGGCTTCCGGTCATTAGTTAGGATTGGGTGTTTGTCTAATTTTAATGTGTAACACCCTCAAATTTGGAACGAGCAACTAACTTTAATTTCAATAAAATAACCAAAAGTAGATAAAATCATCTCTACAATTCATTCCTGAAATACCTCAGAATTTAAACATTATGATATCCACAACTAAAACTTAAGACGGGCGTTACTTAATACAACACAAGTTGCTAGTCCCAAATAAATGCGGAAGACTTCACTAATCAAAATCAGCTCTCGTGCACTCTACTAGCACTCGCCACTTCACAGTGTAGCTAAAGTTACTCCCAACCTGAGCCTGTTGCACATGCCGGCAAATAAAAAGGGTTAGGCCAACGCCTAGTGAGTTTAAGCATTTTATCATGACTATATAAATTCATAAATCGAGAGGGGTGTAGTTTTAGTCATGATTTCAAAAGAGTTTACTTTAAATGCAAATCACCCATTTTCCAACTCACACAATTCCCCTGCTGAAATCTTTAATATAACATAATTCTCTAAATGATTTGCATTAAAGTATGACGACAATCTGATTTCCAAGAATACGTATTTTAGACAATGGCAACGCCACGTAAAACATTTCTTTGCGATGCAAGCTCGTACCCAAAACTCACCCAAAATGTGAATAAACATTAAATCTCCAAATACTATAAACATAAATAAAACTCCATTATTCAAAACATCCCAACTATGATTAAACATAATACATTGCCCATAAATCATAGAAGACAATCCACTTGGATATATAATCACGTCACCGAAATCACGAATAAAATGCTCAAATACTCATTAGACCCATACATGACGGTCATCATAGCTTAAAATGCATTTAAATATCGATTAGGTAAACAAGTACCACAAAATCACTAATACCCAAAACTAGACACGGGTTAAACAAAAGGGTTTTTCCAAAAGGACTCATAACCTTATAATTCTCAAAATGACCGATGACACTAAACGTGCATTCTCCCAAATGGTTTATAAAATCATTTATACTAATATGATTAAACCATTAAATAAACATCATTTTGAGCAATAAATCTTTTAAGGATATATTTATGATTTCTACACATCAAATATCCAAAATCCCAATGATGGGTGTTTTACCACATTTACCAAGTTAAACATTTCAAAGGTTAAAACCCACCAAATAACCCAACATTAGATAATTTTCATGTAAACACATAATTACTTGGAAAATAACATTTTTGGCATGTACAAAGTTTTCACAAAGTAACTTGAACTTACCTTGCTAGATTTAGGCTAAATCTAGATTTTTCCCAAACGTATGCTCCTTTGAAGCAACTTGCATCTTCAAGCCAAAATCTCCAAAAACTTAGATCCATAATTTTCCAACCATCAATATTCCGATCTAACCATGTACAATCATTCCCAAACACTTTTCATCCAAGAACCCCAAATATACCAAACCCTAATCTTCATAAATGAAGAAGGAAGATCACCTCAACCAAACCCCACCAAAATCACCCAACAATACTCCAACATAAAAAGAAGGTGAAAACCAACAACAACCTAGCATTTGGGTAAAGAAATATTACCTTTATCACATGAATCTCCAAACACAAGCTTCTAATCATCCACAAAGGCTCCATGCTTCCATATCTTCAACAATAGTGAAAAGTGGGTTAAGTTTGGTGAAGAAATGAGGAAGAAGAGGAGATGGGTTTGCATTCTTGAGAGAAAACGGCTGAGAGAGGGAGAGGGAGAGGGAGAGTGTTTTAGGGTTTAGAAAGTGAAATGAGGAGAGAGAGGGAAAAAGGGCTTGAAATACCCAATTCAACCCATCAGACAGGTCGCGAACGTCCGCATGGTACCTCGCGGACGTCCGGCCTCGGCCGAACCCGAAACCACCAAATAATTTTGTTGCTTCCGCGGATGACCCGTGGATTTCCGCGCCCTGCGGACGTCCGACATGCCCCATCGCGGACGTCTGTGACCCTAGTTTTGGTTCTTCAATTTTTGGGGTGTTACATAATGCAATTGATAGGTTAAGTCTAAGTTCGTGACTAGACTTAGTTTAATCAATTAGGAACTAGTTCACCGAGCTCCTCGGGCTAGTTTAATCACAAGGACAAACGGAGTGTTTGACGCGTGTTGGCACTTACGGCCCGTTTGAAATCGATTGAGAAAATTCATTTTTCTTTATACAGGTCAATGATACATTGTTTCATAATAGATTGGTTACACTCGTTACTAGATTCTTTTCGTTGTTATTAGTAGTCTCATTTTATTTTGCATATTTAGATTAATTTCAACAATCCAAACCCCCCTTTAATTATTGTTCTAAAAAGACTTGTACATGACATCGTCTTGGACCTACGGTTGATTCCGAGTCCCTAAGGAGACGACCCTACTTATCGCTATCACAATCAATTGTGTTTAGAGGTACTAGGCTAATTATATAAATCTTATTATTTCCGGACTCGACACCCGTCACTAGAGTTAGAAAAAAAGAAAGTCGAGATGGAGAAACAAAAGGCGAAATTGAAGGATGGAGACGAAATCTCTAAAATATTCCATGCGGAAATCAAACATAGAGAAAGGAAGAATATGCTTAGGGGTTTGAACACAAACGAGGGGTGGACGGACGAACCATCAAAGATTAAGAGGTACGCCTTCGATCTTTTCAAGAATAAATTTGAATCAAATAATGTAGGAGGTCCAAGGATTCTTGGGGAGAAATATAATAAAATATCTTTGGAAGAGGCCACGAGTTTGGAAAGACATTTTGGGGAGGAGGAAATTTGGGAAGCCATTAAAGGGTGCGATAGTAACAAGTCTCCGGGACCGGACAGATTCACGTTCGGTTTTGTGAAGAAATTTTGGGGAGTGTTAAAGACGGATTTGATCAAGGCAATTAGTTGGTTTTGGGAGAAAGGAGATATTAGTTGGGGATGCAATTCCTCTTTTATCACTTTAATCCCAAAGATTGACACTCTGGAAAATCTAGGGGATTTTAGACCGATAAGCTTGATTGGGACTTATTATAAAATCATAGCAAAAATCTTGGCGGAAAGATTGAAGAAAGTGATCGGTAAGGTAATTAGTAACACTCAAACCGCTTTCATCAAAGGAAGATACATACTTGATGGAGTTCTTATTGCAAATGAGGTAATGGATCACATGAGGAAAGGAAAGAAAAGTGGGCTAATATTTAAAATCGACTTCGAGAAGGCGTATGATAGCGTAGAATGGGACTTTTTGTTTGATAGCATGGAGAAGATGGGATTCGGTCTCAAGTGAGTAAGGTGGATCAAAGCTTGTTTAAAATCCACAATGGTGTCAGTGTTGATCAATGGAACTCCAACCGAGGAGTTCCCGATGGGAAAAGGATTGAGACAAGGGGACCCCCTAGCCCCGTTCCTATTCCTTATAGTTGCTGAAAGCTTGCACATCCTCATGGAAGAAGCGAAAAATCAAGGATTGTATGAAGGCATAAAAGTAGGACCGAATGAGATATCTCATCTACAATATGCGGATGATGTGGTATTTCTCGGCAAGTGGAACTTAGTGAACCTTAAAAATCTCCTAAAGATTTTACGATGTTTCCAAATGATAACGGGTTTGAAGATCAATGTAAATAAGAGTAAATTTTTTGGAGTGGGTGTTCCGGAAGAGGAGGTTCAACTATGGGCAAGGAGTGTGGGATGTGGACATGGAAAATTACCGTTCACGTACCTTGGTCTACCGGTGGGCATCTCGATGAAAAGGATAGATCGTTGGAAGACGGTCGTGGAGAAATCAAGAAAAAGCTCGCATCATAGAAAACAAGACTTATCTCTTTTGGAGGACGATTAACCTTGATCAAGTCGGTGTTGGGTAGTTTACCCTTGTATTTTTTCTCTTTGTATCGAGCCCCGATAGGAGTGTTAAAAGAACTAGAGAGAGTGAGATGTCTTTTCTTTTGGGGGGAGGAGGGTCACAAGAGTGCGAGAGGAAAGGGTTGGTGTGGGTAAAATGGGTAAACACTTTAAAGCCGTTCGAGAAGGGATGATTAAACATAGGAAGCTTACATTCATTCAACTTGGGACTTTTGGGGAAATGGTGGTGGCGATACCTAACGGAAAAGAGGGCACTTTGGGTCCAAATTATAAAAGGACTTTACGGTAAAAATGGCGGATTATGGGGTGACTCACATGGTTGTGTTGGTGCAGGTAAAACTTGGTTGAATATAGTACGTGCAGGTGCAGAAATGGACAAAAGCGGGACCAACTTTACAAGGTCGTTTGGCAAGAAACTCGGGAACGAGATGGAGACAAGAATGTGGAAAGAAAGGTGGATCGGAAATGAGACATTGCAGGAGGTTTTTCCGAGGCTGTTCCGGTTGGAAACAGACAAAGAGGTAAAGGTGACGGAACGGGGGGAATGGATAGGAGACACATGGAGATGGAAGTGGAATTGGAGAAGAACACCACGTGGAAGAGAGGTCGGAGAACTACAACAGCTAAGTAACATTTTAGAAGGAGTGAAACCGGTAAGAGATCAGGATGACAAGATGGAATGGCTACTCCACGAATCCAAAGAATTCAATGTAAAAAGGATGAGGAAGCTTATCGACGATCAAGAGGACACGAGCAATGGAAACTTGGCACAAACGAAATGGTCCTCAATAATACCGAGGAAGATCAACGTGTTTATGTGGAGGGTAAGATTAGGAAGGCTGCTGTGTCGAGCGATCTTGGATGGAATGGGAATCGACATGGACATCGTATTATGCCCAAGGTGTGGAGAAGGGATCGAGACAATGGGCCATGCACTAGTCGGATGTTCTTTCATAAAGGAGTTATGGACGTTAATAGGAAAATGGTGGAATAAAGATCTACAAGAGGTCCGAACTATAAATGACATCCTTATCGAGGACAACCAAATCGATAATAAAACGATAAATTCGAGTACGTGGATCGGGGTGAAATGGGCTGTCCTATATTTGATTTGGTCGGAACGGAATAAGTGGGTATTCAAAGCGGAAAAAAGAGACATCCGAGAGGCGTTATTCGAGTTCCAAAGGATAATATTCGAATGGATAACTCGAAGACGATCAAAAATAAAAATGGATTGGTCGAAATGGCTTGGAGATCCCCCAAGAAACTAACAGATGCAACTCTCGCTTCAAAGTGACGGAGAAACAGGACGCTATACGGAAACTGGAAGTACCCTTTTTTGCATCTCGCAAACAGCGGGTTTAAGCTTTTGGTGCAGCTAAGTTTCTTTTAGTCTCTTTAGTGTAATATGCTACTGTTGAGTTTCGTGCATTGGCAAAGGTGTTAGGGAGGTGATGCACTTGTTTTAATGGTGTGGTGGAATTGTGTACCTTAATTTGGTTTTGGTGGTAAGAGCATCCACAACAAGGATTTCATTTGGATTGCAAAAGTGCCATGTAGAATTTGCTAAATTAGAAATTGTAGTGGTTGTGAGTATGATTGGTAGATTAGAAATTGGTTTTGGTAATTTGCAATGTCAAATCAGTACTTTTTGCTGATGTGACAGTGAATAGTATAAAAAATTGTAGGGAATAATTTCTAAATTAGAAATTGCTTTATGTCAAATCATGTTTTGTGATGTTTTGTAGAGAATGTTTATGAAAAAATGTATGAATAATTTTATTTGTTAATAAAAATATTAATTTTTTTAAAGGCATAAATATTAAAAAATGCAAAATATAATTTATATTAAAGTACAATAAAAAATTACATATTAAAAAAATACAAACTTAACACATAAAAATACATCATTGTTCTTTTAGAAGTTCCAACTATTATTTTAGAAGTTGTTGCTTCACAAGATCTATGGATATGGATGCATTTTTTGGTCTTCTGGGTACCTTAAATGATATCAACGTGTTAGACCGTTCTCCCGTATTCCATGAGGTTTTGGAAAGGAAAGCACCACAAGTTAATTCATCCGTCAATGGTAACAATTACAATTTAGGATATTATCTTGCAGATGGGATCTATCCTAATTGGACTACATTCGTGAAGTCAATTCCATTACCCCAATCCCCGAAATATCGACTATTTGCAAAGAAACAAGAGGCTGCTAGGAAAGATGTAGAGAGAGCGTTTGGGGTACTCAAATCACGTTTCGCTATTATATGTGGCCATCTCGTATGTGGTGCAAAGAGATAATTGGAGAAATAATGAGAGCATGTATAATAATGCACAGCATGATCGTCGAAGATGAACGTCATATTTATATTCGTCAATTTGATGATATAAACGGTGATGTTAATTTTACTATAACTACGCCTCAAATCTCTCGTAGCATACTTTCCGAGTACGAAAACTATCTCCAAAATCACATACAAGTACGTAATCGGTCAACGAATCATTGTTTACAATCATATTTGATTGAAGAGATTTGGCAAAGATTTAGAGAAGAAGAAAATGACGATTAATGTAATATTTTTACTTTGTATTTTAATTTAATGTTTTATAAATTAAATATTTTAATTAATAAAATATTACATATTAAATTATAGTAAAGAATATTTAATTGTAGTTTTGTTGTTATTTGATTAAAATATAGTTTTTATGATGATGTGTCACTTTAGAAAGTGGTTGAAATTTCATTGTTGTATGTGATAATTTCAAGATAATTACAAAGCTGATGTGGCGCTGATATGGTCCATTTGCAATTGAAATGAAATTTCATTGTTGTAGATGCTCTTAATAAATCCTTTTCTGTTGTGCAAAAAAAAAAATACAACCAAAATTTTGAATTTCGTTAAATGAAATCTAAAATTTCATTCATTCCAACCAAACACCATATGGATTACAACCATCTTGTTTAAAATTGTTTCCCTTTAAAAGAAAACTCTTTTTCGGGCCTAAATGATTATGACACAATAAGATAACAAAGAGAAATTAAACAAAATGCCCCAAGTTCACATTGCTTTCATCCATTTGCCCTATCTCCCTCTCAATTTGCCAAAATACCCTGAAAATCCGTGGGCTAACCCGTGGCCCACGGATTTGGTTCAAAAAATCTCGCCCACGGAAGTTTTGTGAAGACCCACGGATTTTAGGTCCGTGGCCCACGGAATTTTTTCATTGCCACGGATTTTTTTGCTGGTCCACGGATGTCCATGGATTTTTAGGGTATTTTGGTAAATTAGGAGAGAGAGAGGACAAATGGATAAAAGGGTTGGTGAACTTGGAGCATTTTAATGAATCACTCGATAACAAATTTCAAGTACTGAACTTGAGTGTCAAAAGGACGTATGAAGAAGATTGCATCCGTTAATTCAATTCGGAATCATAGGTTGTAGACATGACAAGCAATCCAATAACTCATTCGATCACATGTAATGTTTTGTCTTTATTGCTCTTCTTCATTATCTTTTTGGTAGAAAAAAATTATCTTATAATTATTATAAGAGGAATATATATTTCTCATCCCAAAAAGAACACAGATTAAACGGTTAATAACACAATTTAAGCTTTGATATTAAACTAAAACGGTTATTAATAAAACAAAATGGAGAATCAAATATCAAGATCTCAAAAAATTTATGTTTAGCTCCAACAGCTTATTCATTTTTTGAGATTACAATATAAATTATATTATTAGCATTTTTTTTGGTTTTCTATATATTTATTTTTGGAGAGTTTTCAAAATTTGGGGCTGTTTGTTTACCTCTTAAGAGTTCCATTAAGAGGTAACCTCTGAATCGATATAAGGAAAATATTGTTTGGCAAAAAAAAGTATGTCTCTTAATGGTTCTAAAACCCTTTGAATGATTTTGTATCTTGGGTCTCTCTTAATTATTTAGTACCCTGATTTCATTCTGAAGAATTACCAAACAACCATAGTTCATTTTGCACTTTATCATAAGAGACTCTTAATGATTTTGATCACTTAATCATTCTGAACAAACCATTCAACAACTGTCAAACAACACCTTCATAGAATTTCAACTTCTCTCTTACTTTCTTTATTTTGAAGAACCTGTTTGAAATGATAGTAGGTTGGTTAAAAGAGTCGTCTAGCTAAAGTCTCCAAAAGAGTATGAACTGTTTTGTAATTAAAAGAAGGTTAAGTGCCATAAATGACAAGTAACGCAAACTATTGGGCACCAAAGAGTAAATTATCGATAAACACTAACCGCTGGTATAAATAGTCTTCCTCGAATGTTTCGTCTCTGCTATTCACACACTCTCAGATTGTAGAATCCAATGGCAGGAATTCAAAGCAAGCTTTTCGTCGTGCTACTTTGTTCGGCTTATCTGATCGCACCTTTTGCTGATGCCATAGATGTGAAATACTGCAGTAAGTTTGTTTAGTTCCAATTTTGAGTTCGGTATGTCCAAGTATCTTAAGTTAGGGTTTGCGGATTTAGTTTTTGATTTCGAATACATGATCGATTGATTTACGCAACGAGGTTAAATTTTGTGCCTTTTAGTTTTTCCTATGGCCCTTGCTGTTTTAGCATTAACTTAACCTTTGGGGTGTTGACCGTGGGAGTGCTCCCTCGTTCCGATAATGTTTGTTTTGGTTTTGATGTTATACGCTGTAGTTTTCAGATGAAAATTTGATATAAATTTTGTTGCTTATGGTGGTGCTTGTCGTTCAGTTTAGTGCAGTTAGGAAGCCCATGTCAGTTTGAAGCATGTTAGCGCCGTCTTTAGGATGAGGCATCTTGTTCTGGACTGCACTTGAATTGATATGATGATGTTGGCACGTACGAGTATGTAGAATTGAAACCAACAAAGTGCTGGTAGTTACCCTAATTTGTTGTTTTTTAGAAGTTGAGTTATCTAGTAAATGTGCAGATTTAGGATTTCTAAAATTGGCTTCTCGAAGTCAACATGTATACCTTGTTGAATTTAGGGAGTGATTTGTTTGCAGCAGTTGGAAATCAATGAAGCAAAGCCATTAATAGTAGAAGTCATGCCCTACCTTGCTAAGAAATAGGGTTTCAAAGTTTTACAAAAGCATGAATATGGAATTCACTTGCCGAACTGTTAAAGGCTATTCATGATGTGCGTCGAACTGGTGAACTGCAGTTCATTGTGTTAGAATTTTGATGAAGGGATGGTCCTAACTGAAGCAAAACAGAAATACTGGTAACCATTTAGACCTCAGTAATTGTAGTTCTTTTCTCGTGACTGGATCCTATAATTAGATTTATGTAATTGTAAAAGTCAATGAGTCAAGCTAGATTCTCATATTTTCCCTATGCTGTATTATTAATGCCATTGCATTCACTTCTCTGCTTTGTGGGCTTCATGTCATTAACATCACATAATGATATAGTATAAAGTTCAACTATCTTACTTAATCAACGAGGAAACAAACCCAATTCTTCATTATGCTCCTAAATCATGTTGAAGGATGAAAGTACGATACTTTAGGAACTAGCCCTATGCTGAAGGAGCTGCATTTTGGGCATTAAAACATGCAAAAGATTGCATAAACTACAATTGAGCACACACACGTATAAACACACACTCACACACATACATATATTAATATATATATCATATGGATGTCATAATATAGTTAGTGAATTCCTTGAAACAGTCTTTTCTTGGTATTGTTGGTCACTTTATCTGGGAGGCTGAGTTGTGCTTACTTGTTTGGTGGAATTGTGGGATGATGATTTGGTGTGAGATTATGGTTTTAGTATACTATATACACTTACCCATTGGAAGGGGCTGCTTTCCCCCAACGTTGCATGGCTGTGTAGATAAATTTGATTGCTTAATAAGCTAACAGGGGTCTCATTAGTGGCTTTGTCAGTTGACTTCAACAAAGAAAAAATGCAAGCGTATTACCTTTTTCATGTTGGTATTGTCGGTTAGTTTATCTTGGGGTTTTGCTCCAATGGTAAGAGTTGACTTGTTAGGACTTACATGTGTGGGTTCAATTGCAAGGAGAGAATATGGAATCATGTTTCTATCCCAAATAGAAAAGAAATAACAAAAGAGTACGTACTTTTCCTCATTTTCTACGTATTTTATTATAAAATTGATCTTAGTACCAGACACAAAGTTCCCCGGTTTATAACCCACTTTGTGTGAGGTTTAGTTTCTTACTGAACCCCCTAAACTGTGGCTAGTACCACGTGCTTCAATCCTCTGAGGACACACTCCGTTCTGTCTCCACTGGATCAATTCAAAGAGGACCCTCAAGAATAGGAATTGACACTTGCCAGTGCTGTTATAGCGGTTCACGGTCCTTGGGAGAATAGCGGTGTGAAATCATGGTGCTGCTAATAGCGGAAAGTTGCAATAGTGATGCTAAATCAGCTATTTTCTTGTGCTTGATTTTTTAAATCTTACTTTAGTTGCACTCAAATTGTTGGGCTCTTTTTTTGCCAAGTGTCAGAGCTCTTTTAGGTTTAGGTTAAGATTTCTGAAGCTCGCGACTTCTGACTTCTGAAGTAGCTCAACAATGTTTCGAAATGATGTCAATTTTGAAGCTTAAATTTAGTCTACAAGTCATTTGAGACTTTGATTATTTCTTTTTAATCGTTAGGAGCACGTATTTAGCTGCCTCGGAACATACACATTCATATGCAAGTTCAATAACTATTAGATGGACTTTTGTGTTTGTTTCATATGTATTTGATTCACGATGTGAAACATTTTTACTTGTATTTTTTTTGTTTCAAAGACACGCCAAAAAGTTTCACATTGTGAAACAAATTTTTGTTAATGAATATTCTAAATTGTAGTTTATAGATGAAAAAGAATCATATGAAATAGCACACAATGTTCTAAAAAACTCGTCGCACAGCCGCCATGGCACCAAGGCTTGTGTCTCACGCCACGTTAAGCCCTTGGCACACCATGGCCTAATGCGCAGTTTTCGTAATCCGATATTTGATTTTTCTTTACATTTTTAATGTCTTATTTGCAAGTTTTTTAATATATAACCTAATTTAACTTGCTTATTACTATTGGCTCATTGAATAACACTACAAAACATATCTTTTTATATATAATATTATATATGAATTAGAATTTTGACGCCATAAGTCACGTCTTGAAAACGCTGGCTCCTAAGGCTTGAGGCTTGGCCTCGCCGCCACGCCACGCCACGCCTCACGCCATTTAGAACCTTGATAGCACATGATGCACTAGTTCTTAGGTTCTCAAAATTTTGTAGATTCTTAATTAATTAGCCCTCTCTATATATAATTCTAACTAGTATATATGAACCGCTATTTTGTACCACTATACCACTGCTTTACATCGATGATCGCTATTCAAATCATAGTCGTGGCCCCGATTTCAGATTTTGACTGCTTAACAACCTAGACACTTGCTTATGAAAATATTATTTCAATTCTCTAGTTTGAACTGGATTTATAAAAATACCCTCTTCTTTCTTGTGAGTATGCGTACTGTTCCAGTAGCTTGCGCATTTACTGAGGATCGTATGTTCTGTTATCTATGCATGTACAGAAAAAAATAAAGATTATGATGTCAAGGTCAGTGGAGTTGAGATTACTCCTTACCCAATAACAAGAGGCACAGAGACCACCTTCACTATTACTGCCTCTACAGGTAAAAAGAAAATTCTACTTTCTCTATCTTACTTTCTAGTTTGAAGGATAACGCAAAACCAAGCTTTAGGTCTTGGTTAGCAATAGCATAGCTTTTCTTGCGTATCACTGCTTGTCTTCTGCTTTATCGTTATTATATCTTCTTATAAGATTTGATGCAACAGTGCTATTGTGAGAAAGTAAAAGGTACACTCTTCTTATTGCCACACTTATGATTTACTTCTAGCCTGTTTTTATGGCTTTGAGATCCACATGAATTTGAAAGGAAAAAAAATGTACTTGGAAGATGCAGGATTCCTGCTGAGGGAATTTGCGTTGACCAGCTTGTGACCTTATTTTGTTCATCTTTTAGACTGGCAGGGAATAATTTAAAAGTGCATCTAAAATCAATTTAACTTGTAACATGTTACGTTTTTGTGCTGCTCCATCAGATTTATGGTGAATGTTGTTGGCGTGCAGATACACCCATCGTTGGAGGAAACCTTCAGATTGATGTTTCATACTACTTTCTTGGTGTCTATAGCGAGACCAGTGACCTATGCACGAAGACTGATTGCCCTGTTTCTATTGGTGACTTCGCGATCTCTCACTCCCAATCCTTGCCTTCAGTAACTCCACCTGTAAGTGTCTTTTCCACCTGTTATTTTCTAAAAATGCTGTTTATATCTATATCCATGGTTTTGGCAACAACACTTGTTCAAAAAAGTTCATGTCAAACCAGTTGTTTGATGGTAGCATTTGTTAATCAGCAAATGAATAGTATTTAGAATTATTGTAATCATCAAGTCCCCCGGGTTCTCTTTGGTCAAATGACCTTTTGAATACAATAAAGCCACTGGTATCAAGTATCAACACACCGATTGCTACACATATCCATTTTGTTTTCGCTTTTTCATGAAACTGACGAGCATTGTTTGCAGGGCTCATATACGCTCACAATGAAGATGAAAGATGCTGACAAAAACGAGTTGACATGCATCACGTTTGATTTCAGCATTGGCTGGTATAACTCCGAGGAGGCAGTGGCTGCCAGTTAAGTGCTTGAAATCCGTTTCTCGATCAATCCGTCAATAACAGCTATATTAGATTATCTCATGTGCCCTTCTGTTTACAGTTCTGTGTAACATAGATCATCTCGTATTTGGTTCTGTACTACCTTTAATGGTTTGACTGTAATAACCGGTGTTAATGTTTACTAAGTCCTATGTTTGTACATTAAAAATTGATGCTTTCCCATGTTATTCTATCTTCGTATCACCATGGTTATTTGGTCCAAACAAAAAGGCTCTAGGTGACAGTTACACTACTGTTCTTGAAGGGTTTGAAGTGGTGAAGACTCTCATAGGCCCTATTTCACAATTGAGTAAGCACACCTCGCAGATCTGCACATTCCTCGGAGTGTCAAGTCCCTAGGGTGTTGACTTGGCTCTGATACATGTGAGAATATGTGGAACCCCGTTACATTACTTTCCAAAAGAGCCCTTGATGAGAGAAGAGGTTCTAACATATATAGAGGAGAAATGGTCAAAGTCTAGCCGATGTGGGACTCTACACTTGCAGCCAATTGCACACATCTTAGAACTTTTGTCTCGACTCATATGCCGAAACGCGCAACTAGTGGCTAGGCCCATCACTTTGCTACCAGGTCAATGACTCTTGGTTTATGGGTGTCAAGGATGTAGTTACCTTTGACTTTCTTTGCTTCATAATGGTGCATCATGCATATGTGATTGAAAAGTTCTTTTCTTAAACCTTAAATCCATAATGATGCATGTGTTTTAGTGAAAGTTTCCAATTAAATAACTCATTATAGGGGATGTATACACGAATCTGGGTACTGTTATACCCCCGTGCATTGCATGCGTTTTTGTGTTCATTTATTTATATACAGACAATAACATGTGCTCAATAATGTCTTGACTAAGCTTGTGTACAGGTCTGGTCCATGAGTATGCTAATCAAGAAATGGGCATCATGGTCCAGTGGGGTAGTTATGAGAAGCTGAAAGGTTCAGAAACAGGTATCATGCTTTGTACAAATAAGTCCTTAACCCCTCCACTATTGCTCTTACTTTATATCCACAAAAGTCTAGTTGATGAAAAAGGGTAAAAGAAGCTGCTTTTATTCTTTTGCTAGAAGCCCCCCTTGTGACTGTATTATGAGTGGTACCACACCTTGTCTCCCATTGTTTCAACCCTAATCTGGTTCACCATCTCCATCATCGCCAAATGTTTGGTCTAGATTTGACTGATCTACAAGGTCATTTTGGTCATTTCACTGGCCACACACTATCTTGGAAATTACCCTTATGCCCATCGTCAAATTGATGTGTGCCATCACTATTGGTTGATTGTAGCTAAGCTTACTATAACAGGATTGGTATGTCCAACCAAAGATTGGAACCTTACTATCCCCACCACTAGGCTAGACCTCTACCTCTCACCTTTTCTGCTACTCTTTTGGTCCCATCAGGATTATAACATCTAAGTTTTCGTATTAAAGTTATTTTTATTACTTCTTTTAATGGTATTTTAGATATTTGACAAATAGTTGGACTTTCTTAGACCCTGTGCCAATGATAGGGACCCACCTTTGCTAGTTATAAACCCACCTCAAGCATATGAGAAATGTTGTGAAGAGATGAAAGGAATGAGAGGAAGATTCTTAGGGAAGCCGAAATCCGTTTCAGCCATGACCACTGTGAAACAAGGTCTAGTTTTCCAGGAAAATACCTTCAATCAATACTTCCAAACACAAACAGTCATAAGTGACACCAAAGATGAAGAGAATTGTAGAGCCGCCATAAGCTTGGAAGATATGGAGAAGAACGTATTGGTTTTGGAAAAAACCTGCAACCATTTGTCGTTATTAGAATTCGAGGAGAAATGTCCGCCAGGAGGAAGTGATTCTGTCATCTTGTATACAACAAGCTTGAGAGGTATACGCAAGACTTTCAAAGATTGCAGCAGTATTAGGTTTCTGTTGGAGAGTTTCCAGGTTTTGTATGATGAGAGAGATGTTTCCATGCACATGGAATTCAGGGAGGAGTTGTGGCGGACATTGGGCGGCAGGGTGATTCCTCCAAGGCTGTTCATCAAAGGAAGACATATTGGAGGGGTTGACGAGGTGGTCGGGCTCCATGAGCAAGGGAAGTTAAAAAACCTTGTAAATGGGATACCGAGAAGTCCTGTTAGTGGGCCCTGCAAAGGGTGTGGCGGGATGCGGTTTGTGCTCTGCTTTTCATGCAACGGTAGTCGGAAGGTTGTGTTGGAGGAAGTAGCTGATAGCGATGTGGGATTTCCAGTTAGTTGTGTAGAGTGCAATGAAAATGGACTCGTGAAATGCCCTATTTGCTTCTGATTCTTGGAATCTTTACTCGAGGTAGGGCATTTCTCTTCTAGATGTTGGTTAGGAAATCTATGGTGTTAGAACCCATAATCTTGACACCAAAATACGGGTCTAGGGCCAGCTAAACTGGCAAATAAATATGTCTTGGGACATTTTCTCATAGGTCACCAGTTCGGGTCTTCTCAATGCCACCGGGGTGTTTCTGGCTGTTATCTTTGCCAAGTTGCACACAAACTGGCTTAGACATTCACAGTTACCAAAAAACGTGTCCAAAATGCATCGATCGGATGATTGGACAAATGTTCCAAACCTTTTTTAAGAAAAGTAGATGGAAGATAGATGTAAGTATGTAAGTTTTAAAGGCAACATGTAAATATTTGCTAATGATTGTGGTATCATATGTTTTCAGGTGAAAGCATAGCTTGTGTTCCTATATTTTGTTGTGCTTTTCCGGTCTTTGGGGTCGTTTCACATCGGCAATACAGATCAAAAAGTTATCTGATTTTTGGTCATCGGAGATCGTGTTTTAGGCCATGCTAAATTCAAATATGGCTCTAAAGAAGCATATGTCATCAATCGCTTTTAGAGTGTGTGAGTCTTTATATGTGGAAGACTTTAAAATATGGATTAAAATAAGCAACTCACTGTTAACTTCAATAAATTGATCTTCCAATTCTATAATACTAAGTGAATTCTATATTTGGATAAACTTAAACACACACACACACACAAATAGGCATGGGATCATGTGAGAAATGTCATTTTTGGTGAAGAGTATGAGAAGTGTTTTTAGATCGTTAATCAAATGTTCTCTCATGAATTGCGGCTCAAAAGGGAATTGATCCGGTGCAACTCGACGATGTTCATTCATTTCTCATTCAACAGTTAATAACTACTTCTCACTAAATTTGACATTTCTAACTAGAACACAACCCTACATATATGTATATGGTTGAGATCGGTTTATAGAATTTGTAATAACTATATGGTTTGCACGGACCCTATATATATATATCTATCTATCTATATATATATATATATAAAAATAAAATAGAGATCAAAAAGAAACATAGAGAAGGATAGATTGGTATTTTTACTAACAAAAAGTAACCATTAAAAAGATGAATAACTTATATTATATCACAAAGACTAAAATATAATGTCCAAAATCATGAAAAGAGGTGAATAACTTATTTGTAAAAATTGATGAGTAATGTAAGTATATACAAAAGTATTTATCTCACTTATGGAAACTACTAAGAGCATCTCCAATGGTGACCATGAATGACTTGATCAAGTCATTGGTTGGTGGGGTCCACCATTTGTTTATTAATTAAATGGAAGACTTGGTACAAATCGCTTGGTGCAGACCAAGTGGTTGGAGAAGGGTTTGTGAGAGGCAACCCAAAATTGCTTCAAGTCATTGATGGGTCCCACTGAATTTTTTATTTTTTTATATTGTTTCAAGTCATTTGAAAGGGTAGACCATTGTGGATGCCCTAATATGCTAAGTGGATTGCTAGTTACTACGAGCCACTCAACTTGTCTTTGGTAAAATGCAAAAAAAATGAGGATGTGCCCAGGAGTCCCCTAGACCAAGGCTGGCTTCGTCAGTGTTTGTAATGCTCATCCGGTAAAGTAAGATACACCATGCAGGGATGGTGGGTAAACTACATGATTGGTTGGATTTTGTTTGTTTGTTTGTTTTTAATTGCGTAAATTTGTCGCTATCATTTGTGGTTCACATATATATATATATATAGAGAGAGAGAGAGAGGGGTTCAGGGAAAAACCTAAAAAAACGGAAAACTGAAGAACACTCTGGTGGCTCTTCATCTGGAAGGTATGCACTTGTGCATGCAGGTAAATTATGTTGTTTTTTTAGTTTTTATGCACAAGTGCATTATGCATTTGTGCATATGTACAAATGCATGTTACAAATTACATGTATGCACAAGTGCATACCACCCAGATGAAGGGCTACCAGAGTGTTCCTTAGTTTTTCATTTATTTGAGGTTTTCCCTTAAACCTTGCCCTATATATATATATATATATATATATATATATATATATATATATATATATATATATATTGTTTCGTCTTGGTTAGAAAAAGAGTTATTTAATTACTAATATATTGTTCTTACTAACAGGGCCGTTCCTGATATTTCAGAAGCCTTGTACGAAAAACTAAATGCGTCCTTAATTTTTTTAATTTATATTATTTATTAAATTATTTTTATTATATTTGGTCTTTGTTTGATAATAAATCGACGAATAACTCATCTTTTGACTTTGAATAAATTGTTCATATTTTTTTCCAACAAATTTTTATTTTTAATATTAATATGTTAGTGTGGATTCAAAATTTATTTTTATTTTTAAGGGGATGGTGAGTGAAGTAGATGGTAACATTTATCTGACTGATGAAAAGATATGAAAAATATTTTTTATATAGAATTGATGAATCATTATAGTAACTACGAAAACACATATCAACAAAAATCTTATAATAATCTACTGTAATTGAAAAACACTATATTAAAAATTGAAAGTGTTAAAAAAACATATATAGAAAAAAATCAATGAATATTAAAAAGTATTAAATATTCAAATAAAAGTATAAAATAAGTAATTAAAAAGGTACTAAACAATTAAGGTTATTCACAACATCTCTAACAATTATTCTTATTTTTTTTAAATAGAGAATCTAAATTTAAAATTTTAAGAAAAATTACACTCAACTTCAATAACTACTATATTTTAATAAGATCAACATTCAATATATTTAAAAATATCTTATAAATTTATATATCAATACACTTTTACAAAATATTTTAGAAAAAAATAACATATTAAATAATTTGATTATTAGATTGAAAAAAATTAAAGAACATTAGAAATAATTATATACTTAAGTCGTCATAAGAAAAAGATTTTCAAAAATTAAGAAACCATTAAAATTTTGTATATTTAATTAATCTCAACGAAAAGGTGTAATAAAAGATTTTAAAAAATAAAAATAATTGAAAGAATTAATTTAAAACACATTTTTCTAAAACAAAACTATATGAAATGATTAATTAAAACAAATTAAAATAAAACTAAAGCTTATCGGATTAGAACCTGGGGTAAAATACAAGAGGTGCTACCTTCTTGCCATTTGCCACTACGCCAAAGTCTATTTTGTTTAAATATTTTTCTTAATTAATTTATATAGTATTTCAGTACAAGTAAAAAATTGAAAAAAAAAAATTCAAAGAGCCCCGACGATCGGAGGTCCTGTACGGTAGGACATGTTGCCTGTTGGAACACCCTAATGCACGGGCCTGCTTACTAAATTACTATATGTCAAAGTAAATATAATTAAAAAAATGTACTATGGTTATCATTTAGTGGGTAAAAGCACAGTGAAGCTTCATGATGGCGTCTCCATGTGAGGCAAAAAGGGTGAACGGTGGTTAGAAATTATATTCAATTTATGTTGTTTTAAATAAGAATAGTTTTGGAATATGACACACATGATGTGTCTGTCAATTAATAAATATTGAATTTTAAAGTTGATAAATATTGTTTTTAAGTGCTTGCACGTGATACTTGGGGTCCATTCATTGAAATGGGTCTTTCACGAAAACATCCATTTTTTCGTTAAATAGTTCGTGATCACGAACTCATGCATAATGCTCCAATTTGGTCCGTGAAATGGTTTGAAATTGGTCAACTCATGCATAATGGTCCAATATGGTATGTGAAATGCATGAGTTTGGTCCGTGAAATGCTCCAGTATGGTCCGTGAAATGGTTTGAAAAATTGGTCCGTGAAATTGAGTTCGTGATCACGAACCATTTCACGAAGAAAATGAGTATTTTCGTGAAAGTGGGGTCGGCCAAATGAGTATTTTAATTAGTTACTCTATAGTAAGGGTAATCCGGTAATTTTAAATGTTTATTTATATAGTATTTTCAATTAATTCATCATTTTTATCTTCTATCTTTTTCTCTTAAATTGTGTCATCTATATGATAGTTTTTCTTTTCTCATTTTGTGCAAAGCCCTTTGGCTATGTCAACCTTTCTATGAGGAGGAGGGTTTGCCCCTTCTGGTGTCGTATGGCCGTGGAGTTCGAACCATGTATGTGAATTGATGATTTTTGGTTGTTGATGTCACTTAAAAAATGATATGAAAACAAATTTAACTACCATCACCACCATACCAGAATAATTACCAAGATTCTAAATGGCGTGAGACGTGGCGTGGCGGCGAGGCCAAGCCTCAAGCCTTAGGAGCCACTGCGTGTCATGCCGTTTATCAAGGTGTGACTTATGGCGGCAAATTTCTATATCATATATACTATTATACTATATAAAAACATATGTTTTGTACTATTAACCGATGAGTCAATGACAATAACCAAGTCAGTGGCGGACCTAGAGTAGAGCATACGGTGGCACGTGCCACCGTATCGTTTGTCCGGCGAAGGGTAAAATTTTGTACCTGTATGAAGAGTGCAACCGTATTATTTTGGAGGGTGCAACCGTATCGTTTTAAATGGTGCAACCGTATCTAAAAAACTCTTAAAATCAACCAAAAACCCAAAAAAAACTCTTAAAATCAACCAAAAAAACCCCGAAAAGTTCTCTCGAAATTGATTTTTTTTAAAAGTTCCTCGAAATATAGAAAAAAATTCTCAAAGCAGTGGAATTAGGCTAAAACAACATCGGGCGATGTGGAAAAAATTTAGGTTCGTCAAAGGTGCCACCGTAAGAAAAAATTCCTGAGTCCGCCTCTGAACCAAGTTAAATTAGGTTATATATTAAAAAATAAAAACTAGCAAATAAAACATTAAAAAGGTAAAGAAAAATCAAATATTGCGTTATAAAAGACCGCACATTAGGTCATGGCGTGCCACAAACATAATGTGGCGTGAGACACAAGTCTTAAGTCACGGCGCGTCATGACGGCTGTCGTGACGAGCCTTTTAGAACAGTGATAATTACTGACACCGAATTCATGAAAACCAATCAAAATGATGTGGTCAGAGTTGTTCGTAAAGAAATCTTTTAACAATAAAGATATTTGTAACACCCTAAAAATCATGGAAAATTTAAACCTGAAATAAAAGGGTTTACGCATCCAGTATCCATAACATAAACATTCTATATGAGTGTAAATAGTAACAAGAGTCAATTTACATCAACTTGTAGCCACTATAAACTCTCCGCTCGTCCCATTACTTCCCTGAGCTCATACCTGATAAGAAAATGTTATTTGAAACGATTAGGCTAACGCCTAGTGATAACATTCAGTTTCAAAATAATACTTTTAAATCAATGTAAACAAGGTTTATCAAACTTGACTTACACTCGTTCTTACCGTACTCATACTCGTCTCATAATAACATAATCATACTCAATCTCATGAGTATAACTACCATTCATAAAGTCATATCACCATATTCAATAGCCTACTACGAATCATCATAGATTCTACTTTATCGATCAATCCTACAGACTTACATTTAAACATCATACCTTCTTCTTGAAATGGATACAGAAATATCACTTATATATTGCCTATTTTTAATCCGCCGAAAACACATGAAAACAACACTTACTCTTCGTCTAATTCATATTTCCACATCTCAAATAAGAATAACAACTCTGCTTTGTCTATTCAATCAATCTACCTGAATAGGAATTATGCTTTTGCCTCTTCAACCGTTCCTATATGAATAGTAATTCTATATTACCTATTCAATCATTCCATATGAATATCAATTCTACTTTTGCCTATTCAATCATTCAACATGAATAACAATTCTACTTTGCTTATTCATTTCATTCCTAGTTAACGGAAATATGACCAACACTAAGTCAGTCATGATATCATGTTCCAGAGTCGCACTACGAATCTCCACGGATTCTAGATTAATGCTCATATCATATTCCAGAGCCGCACTACGAATCATTACTGATTCTAGATTAATGCTCATATCATATTTCAGAGCCGCACTACGAATCATCATTGATTCTAGATTAATGCTCATATCATATTCCAGAGTCGCACTACGAATCATCACTGATTCTAGATTAATGCTCGTATCCAAGAAATTGCAATTACACATGCCCATTTCTTGGAAAGGAAGTAGAGATTACAATTACACATGCCAATCTCTCCACTTCCTTAGAAATCAAGAATTACGATTAATCCACACGCCCATTCCACGATTTCTCACACACACTGGAATTTACGATTAATCCACACGCCAATTCCATGTGTTCATAACAACTAGTGCATATGGATCCATTACACTTAACCGTACTCATACAGGTTATTACTGTAACACCCTAAAAACAGGGCCAATTTAAACCTTAAAATTGCTACAAGTTATGATCATAAAACTTCAAACTTCTATAACCTATTAATCTAACCATACAACAATAATCAGATTAATTTGGTTATCTAATCCTTTGTCCCAAAAGCATCAAAATATCAGCACTTCCCGCCTACTTCCCGGAACTTGTACCTGGTAAGAAATTTAACTTTAAAACATTAGGCTTTCGCCTAGTGAGAATATTCAAATCAAATTAAAGTTAAATAATTAAAATCTCAACAGATACATCAAACCTGTTCTCAACCATCTTACCGTATGACAACTCCTTTCAATACTGGGAATCTACCCCACTCCCATACTTATGACTAATTTGATTTAGCCACAGTAACACTACCAAGAGATTACCCTAAATCACACCAGTTTTAAAGTCTATACTCTTGTCTAAGAAATTACAAGTCAAAACCTGCCTATTTCTTAATCCTCTTTATAAATTGGGAAATCTCTGATCTTCCCTATAACAATGGAAATCTCCGATCTTCCATTTGGAAATGGGAATTACAAATCAACATCTGCCTATTCCACATTTCATATATCCTCACCTCAGAACCAATGGTCCCAATGGGATTATTATATCGTGATAAACAATCGGGACCCCCGATGATTCAAGGTATACTCAATTACTAGAAATTACATCCCTTTGGTCAATGGCGAGTATCCGGTTCCCATTATACCGTACCCAAGTGCCCCCGATGACCGGATGCCTACTTTTAGCAATTACAACAACATAATACAAAAGTATTATAACTCTTATATGTATATATGCATAATACACAAAATAATACATTTCTACATATGTATATATATAAAGAATTTTGATAATTCTAGTACCTCGATTTCGTGACTATTCACTCCTTGCAATTTAGAACAAGGATCAATATAGCATAACTATTAGTTAACTAACTGGACTATTTATTGAATAATACCAGTCCTTTAATTATCATGCTTAGACATACATTTTTCATATTTATTTCAATGTTAATTACTGAACATTTAAAGAGAGTTAAATAAATTCACCTGATGCGTAGTCACTTCCTTTAATCCTTAAAAGTCGTAGGGACTCCTGTCTTCACTACCACAGCTTACTGTAATATTCAATATTCAAGTATATTGATATTAATTTATAAAACAAAACCCTCCACATCTAAGGATCTTTAATCTCTTAAAATTACATCTCAAGTCGCAATGCACTGGACCAAATCGTAACCAACTATTGCGACTCCAACTCTAAATCGCAACTCACCATTGCGATTCTAACTCAAGTCGCAATCAACTGTTGCGACTCCAATGCCAAGTCGCAATCAACTGTTGCGATTCCAACTCCAAGTCGCAACGGTCTATTGCGACAAGCATGAATGTCGCAGCTTAAGGTTGCGACATCTATGATGTTCATCCAAGTCTCAGTTCACTATGTTCATCCTTAAACCCAGATTTTTATATTTTTAAGCTATGTTTGTTTATGCAAACTTGCAGATATGATTAATACTCTAAACATAACATACCTATAAATTCAGATTCTCATAATCATGTTTAAATCATCAAAACCCACCTAAAACTTCATAAAAACTTTTAACTTATAAAGATGAAGAAATCAATGAGATGTTTACCTTTTATGATTCTTTACTAAACACCAGATTAGATGATTTCCTGCTATTCTTCTTCTCCTTCTCTTTTCTCGATCTCTCTATCTCTATCTCTCGGCTTCTCTTTCTCTTAAAACCGAAAACACACACACAAACTCACACTCACACAATTAGTCTTTAATGACTAGTTGTTTGACACCTCCTCACTTAATTAACACGAGTCATAGGACATTTTACCAAATAAACCCCCAACTTTAAAAGAATGACACTACAAACTCTCAAATTGAAAATCTACTTCAACCAACAACTTTTAAACAATTACAAACTTAACCCCAAGTTAAAACTTGTAATTCACAAAATAATACAACGAAAAATTCGGGATGTTACAATTACTTAATATAGATTCCTTATAGCATTCAGTATGAGCAAATCATGTTTATACCACATAGATTCCTCATATCATTTAGTATGGGCAAATCTCCTTTATAAATCTCTCATATCATTCAATATAAGCAAATCACATTTAATATGTCAATTTCTTATAACATAAGTCTAACCATCAATATCATCATTCACGGTCCTTGATATAAATATTATTGTAACCCACTTGCTCATTAAATCCAATAGTTAAAACTCGTATAATCGCTCATCCAAAATTCATTCAAAACATTTCATTATAAAAATGAATCTTACCATAATTTAAAACATTATAAAAAGGTAAGGTAAGAATGAACTCACCTGATAGTAGTCGCGTCACTCTTACTTTACTTTCTTATAATCGTATGAATTTTCGTCACCAACTTCACAGAGATCTGAAATACTCATATACATATTGTACTGGTATTAATATACTGTACATGACCCTTAAAGACTAAGAATCCTAAATATCCAAAATTCTCGACTCCTATCGCAACCCACTAGCTGCGATAACCCTTTGTCGCAACACACAGTACTTGTCGCAACCCACTGTTGCGACATCTTCTTCTTATCGCAACCAACTGTTGCGACGAGCATTTTATCGCAACCAACTGTTGCGATACAACCTACTTGTCGCAACCCATGGTTGCGACACTCATAACTATCGCAACTTCATCATAACTATCGCAACTTCATCATAACTATCGCAACTAACTGCTGCGATATTCATAACTGTCTCAATCAACTGAAATCCTATTAAACCCAAAAATCTATAGGTTTAAGCCATGAATGATTCTGTAACTTTCCAGATATGTTTAAGACTATTAATAAAACATAATTATCAACCCAGATTTCTCATAATATTCAAAAATATCAAGACCCATTTCTAAACCATTAGAAAACTTTATAAACATAAGATGAAGAATTATGTAAGATGGTGATACGATCAAAACGGGCGATCTAGCCCACACTCTTCAAGCGAGTGCCGACTCCAAAAGATTGTAGCAAACGAGGGAGAAGAGAATAAGAATTAATTCAAACTTGCATAAATCAATAGTTAACAAAGCCTAAATATAAATACTTCTAATACTATGAAAAGATAAACATAAAGCAATAAACTAATAATCCTATCCCAATACCAACTAATAATCCTATCCCAATACCAATACTACGTTTCCTTAATTATTTATCATAATCCAATAGGTTCACCCTATCACATAATTTTTATGCCAAACAGGAGCAACTAAAATTCTTTTAGAACGTCTTGGATGCTCACTCACACTAGCCACCTGCTTTGTTTCCATAGTCTCTTGGATAGGACCAGTAGGTGTAACACTCCCCCCTTCTTCAGATATCACCTTGTCCTCAAGGTGGTAATCAGGGTACAAACCTGTTTTGTTGGTTTCCCATTTCTTAGCACACTTCGCACATCACAAATAGCCAGGGGATGTTCGATTGGATGCCCATTTTTGAGCTCGGTCGGTAAATAATGGACAACTGGTTCGCATCCTTTATAAGGCTTAAGGAGAGACACATGAAACACCGAGTGGATACGACTTGCTATTGGCAAATCCAACCGATATGCTACTGCCCCAATGCGTTCCACAATAGTAAATGGCCCATAAAATCTTTTGGACAACTTATTGGAAAGTCGAGAGGCAACCGTTACCTGTCGATATGGTTGCAATTTTACCAAGACCCTATCCCCTACTTCAAAGTTGACTTCTCGGCGCCCACGATTAGCGATCATCTCCATTCGGTTTCTTGAAACAACCAAGTTTTCTTTTAATTCCCGCAACAATGCATCTCGCTCAATTAGCAAGTCTTCAACTGCAGCTATTTTGGACGTTCCTGGTGTGTACGGAATTAAAGCAGGAGGTCGCTTACCATACAACGCTTGATATGGGGACATCTTGATGCTGCTGTGGTAGCTCGAGTTATAACAAAACTCAGCCCAACTCAATAGTGATGACCATTGATGCGGCCGCTCGGACACCATTGCTCTTAAATATTGTTCTAAGCCTCTGTTGACCACCTCGGATTGACCATCTGTTTGAGGATGATACGAGGTACTATGTTTTAATTTTGTGCCGCTTAATTCAAACAAGTGTTTCCAAAACTTACTTAGGAATATCGCATCCCGATCCGACACGATAGACTTTGGAAAGCCATGATGTTTGATTACAATCTCAACGAATAACTCAGCGACTTTCTTGGCATTATAATGAGTGGGCAATGCACCAAAATGGGCATATTTTGTCAACCGATCCACCACGACCAGGATGACCGATGTTTCCTTTGAAAGGGGCAATCCTGTTATGAAGTCCATAGTCACATCATCCCAGACTGCCTCGGGTATGGGCAATGGTTGTAAAAGCCCTGTCGGTGCTTGAGTAGAATACTTGGTTTGTTGGCAAACCAAACATTGACCAATAAACTTGTCAACAGATTGTGGCATTCCCTTCCAATAAAATAATGCTGATAAACTAACCAGCATCTTTTTCACTCCACAATGTCCGGAATACGGGGTTGTATGAAATTCTTGTAGTAGCCTTTGCTTCAGTTTAGACAGGTCACCAAGAAAGTAACGATTTGTAAAAGTTAAAATGCCATCTTGCTGTTGGAATTCGGGGGGTAATTCACCTCGGGATAACTTGTCATTTAGTTTTCGTAGTTCTTCCAGCGACTTATTTTCGTCTTTCAATTCATCTAACAGCCCCATGATTGGCTTACTTAAAGCCATAAAAGACGAGTAAACATCTCATCCTCTTCGTGTACCCGGGATAAAGCATCGGCCACTTTATTTGTTTCACCCGACTTATATTCAATTACGAAATCAAATCCCAAGAGTTTCCTGGCGTATTGTTGTTGCACGGGTGTTTGGATTACTTGTTGCATTAGTTCTTTGATGCTTTTGTGGTCCGTTCGTATCACAAACTTCCTTCCTAGGAGGTATTGGCGCCATTTATAGATAGCTTCCACGATGGCAAATAATTCTCTCTGATAAGTTGCTGCTCGCATTCGGGGACCTAACTTTTTGCTGAAATAGCAAATTGGGTGACCACCTTGGAGCAAAACTGCTCCAATTCCAACCCCTGATGCATCGGTTTCAACGATAAACTGCTCGTTAAAATTCGGCAGTCTCAACAAGGGGGCGCTGGACAACTAATGTTTAAGTTCTTTAAATGTCGTTTCTTCTAGCTCGCCCCATTTAAACCCGTCCTTTTGTAAAAGATCGGTCAGAGGTGTAGCTATAGTTGCATACCCTCGGATAAATCTTCTATAATATCCTGCTAGCCCCAAGAACCCCCGGACCTGTTTTTGATTTTTGGAGGGCGGCCACGTCTTTACTACTTCTATTTTCTGGGGATCCATTGCCACTCCACGACCTGAAATTATGTGCCCAGGATAGTCCAATGAGTCAGCGCCAAACACACATTTGGACAACTTTTCAAAAAAATGGTTTTCGTGTAAACAATCGAAAACACGTTGCAAATGCTCCACATGTGAAGTAATTGAGGCGCTGTAAACTAATAAGTCATCGAAGAAGACAATGACAAATTTTCATAGATACGGTGAGAAAATTCGATTCATGGTGGCCTGGAATGTTGAGGGTGCGTTGGTGAGTCCGAATGGCATAACTAGGAACTCATAATGCCCTTCGTGAGTCCTAAATGCCGTTTTATAGATATCTCTGTTATGAACACGGATCTGGTGATATCCTGCTCGCAAGTCCAACTTGCTGAACACACTCGCTCCACCGAGTTCATCAAACATATCGTCTGCTGTCGGTATTGGAAATTTATCCTTGATAGTCACCGCATTTAAGGCCCTATAATCCACACAAAATCGATAGGTCCCATCCTTCTTTTTCACCAACAAGACTGGTGACGAAAAAGGGCTCTGGCTAAATCGTATGATTCCTTGCTTTAGCATTTCGGAAACCAACTTTTCTATTTCACCCTTCTGGTAATGGGGGTAACGGTAAGGACGTACGTTGACCGGTTTAGTGTTTGGTAGAAGGTGGATCTTGTGGTCAATAAGGCGATGGGGTGGTAGTGTGGTGGGGTTTTGAAACAGATGTCGGTAACGCTCTAACAACTTACTAATGTCTGGTTGCATTATCGATGGTTCCAGGGCTGGCCTTTTTGTTGGGTCATCAAGATTTGAAGATGACCTCATGATCTCCTTTTATACTTTGAAAAACATTTTATACTTAGAGAAATTTTGGATGCATGGTTCTTTAGATGACTTGTACAAAATATCAAATGTTCGGTGAAGTCGAAGATCAACCGAAACCAAGCTTGAAGACTCTCTACTTGTGGAAAATAGAAGACTCTCGGCAACATTCAAACAAGTCATCACCACCGAAATTCCTTGACATTTCGGTGGCCTTCTCTCCACCGAATTTATAGGACAATTTCGGTGGCCTTCTTCCACCGAAGTGCATGGACAAATTCGGTGGCCCCATCCACTACCGATGACTTTTTCGGTGCTCCTCTCACCACCGAAATATACTTGTAATTTCGGTGGTCCTCTCACCACCGAAACATGCTTGCAATTTCGGTGGACTAGTCTTCTTTCCACCGAAGATTTCTCAATCTCGGTGAAAACCACTTCGGTGCTAAAAGCTCAAGATAGAAGATCATTTAGTATGGGACAATATCCTCCAGCAGAGAAAAGTGACAGTTTGTCTCTTTATCCACTTTCAGTTAAGGTCCCTTTTATCTGCTCAAGCTACTCTGTCTGCACCTAGTGAAAAGTGACAAGGACATTACAGTTCTCCTGAAGTCAACATTATCAGCATATGTGAAGATGACAAGTGTCCCAAGCATTTAATGCTTGGGCACTCCTTGGCACTATAAAAGGAGAAGACATCCCCTTGCAAAAAAAAAGGCTTTAAGAATTCTCTCAGTGCAAGAAATCTTCCTTTAAGCCTTAAAACTTTATAGCTTTGTTCTAAGTGTTCTTAGTTATTTTGTTAGTATACTTTGTGTAAGATTGTTAGAATAGTTTATCTGTTCTTTTCCACAACAGTCTTAAGTTTTCTATGTGTAATTCTTGTTGAAAGATTTTCAATATAAAGAATTAAAATTGTGAAAATTTTGAGTATTGTATTCACCCCCCCCCCCCCCCTTCTACAATACTTGGGGATCCATTGCCACTCCACGACCTGAAATTATGTGCCCAGGATAGTCCAATGAGTCAGCGCCAAACACACATTTGGACAACTTTTCAAAAAAATGGTTTTCGTGTAAACAATCGAAAACACGTTGCAAATGCTCCACATGTGAAGTAATTGAGGCGCTGTAAACTAATAAGTCATCGAAGAAGACAATGACAAATTTTCATAGATACGGTGAGAAAATTCGATTCATGGTGGCCTGGAATGTTGAGGGTGCGTTGGTGAGTCCGAATGGCATGACTAGGAACTCATAATGCCCTTCGTGAGTCCTAAATGCCGTTTTATAGATATCTCTGTTATGAACACGGATCTGGTGATATCCTGCTCGCAAGTCCAACTTGCTGAACACACTCGCTCCACCGAGTTCATCAAACATATCGTCTGCTGTCGGTATTGGAAATTTATCCTTGATAGTCACCGCATTTAAGGCCCTATAATCCACACAAAATCGATAGGTCCCATCCTTCTTTTTCACCAACAAGACTGGTGACGAAAAAGGGCTCTGGCTAAATCGTATGATTCCTTGCTTTAGCATTTCGGAAACCAACTTTTCTATTTCACCCTTCTGGTAATGGGGGTAACGGTAAGGACGTACGTTGACCGGTTTAGTGTTTGGTAGAAGGTGGATCTTGTGGTCAATAAGGCGATGG
Source organism: Saussurea involucrata (assembly GCA_033807775.1). Taxonomy (NCBI): domain Eukaryota; kingdom Viridiplantae; phylum Streptophyta; class Magnoliopsida; order Asterales; family Asteraceae; genus Saussurea; species Saussurea involucrata. The sequence goes on along the minus strand of CM066321.1, from coordinate 117,591,566 downwards.
GGTGGTAGTGTGGTGGGGTTTTGAAACAGATGTCGGTAACGCTCTAACAACTTACTAATGTCTGGTTGCATTATCGATGGTTCCAGGGCTGGCCTTTTTGTTGGGTCATCAAGATTTGAAGATGACCTCATGATCTCCTTTTATACTTTGAAAAACATTTTATACTTAGAGAAATTTTGGATGCATGGTTCTTTAGATGACTTGTACAAAATATCAAATGTTCGGTGAAGTCGAAGATCAACCGAAACCAAGCTTGAAGACTCTCTACTTGTGGAAAATAGAAGACTCTCGGCAACATTCAAACAAGTCATCACCACCGAAATTCCTTGACATTTCGGTGGCCTTCTCTCCACCGAATTTATAGGACAATTTCGGTGGCCTTCTTCCACCGAAGTGCATGGACAAATTCGGTGGCCCCATCCACCACCGATGACTTTTTCGGTGCTCCTCTCACCACCGAAATATACTTGTAATTTCGGTGGTCCTCTCACCACCGAAACATGCTTGCAATTTCGGTGGACTAGTCTTCTTTCCACCGAAGATTTCTCAATCTCGGTGAAAACCACTTCGGTGCTAAAAGCTCAAGATAGAAGATCATTTAGTATGGGACAATATCCTCCAGCAGAGAAAAGTGACAGTTTGTCTCTTTATCCACTTTCAGTTAAGGTCCCTTTTATCTGCTCAAGCTACTCTGTCTGCACCTAGTGAAAAGTGACAAGGACATTACAGTTCTCCTGAAGTCAACATTATCAGCATATGTGAAGATGACAAGTGTCCCAAGCATTTAATGCTTGGGCACTCCTTGGCACTATAAAAGGAGAAGACATCCCCTTGCAAAAAAAAAGGCTTTAAGAATTCTCTCAGTGCAAGAAATCTTCCTTTAAGCCTTAAAACTTTATAGCTTTGTTCTAAGTGTTCTTAGTTATTTTGTTAGTATACTTTGTGTAAGATTGTTAGAATAGTTTATCTGTTCTTTTCCGCAACAGTCTTAAGTTTTCTATGTGTAATTCTTGTTGAAAGATTTTCAATATAAAGAATTAAAATTGTGAAAATTTTGAGTATTGTATTCAACCCCCCCCCCCCCCCCCCCTTCTACAATACTTGGTTAGCCATCTGGGACTAACAAGTGGTATCAGAGCAGAAAGTTTAATTCCATAAACTTGATCTGCGATGGCTGCCTCTTCTTCTTCTACTGTTGAAAACTCTTTTCAAAACACTTTTTCTGAAAACGGCTCTATAGCCAAACCTCCCAAGAATCACCTACCCATCTGACTCTGATCATGATAGTCAAGAAGATCCCAATGATCATTCGGAGGCATATCTTAGTGATGCTGAGGATGAATGTGAGGAAACTTCAATTGGTAAATTATCTGATGAAATGGCCATGTTGGATGGGTATTCTAAATCCAAATCCTACCACCCTTCTAGAAAGTCTAAGCCTCTCTCCAAACACTCTTCTTTGGACAAATCTAATGAGGAATGTTTTAACTGTGGTAAAAAGGGTCATTTTGCTTCTGAGTGTAAAAGTAAACATTTTGAAAGACCCAGAACTGCTTCCTCAGGCCGATTCTCCTCAAAATCGGGAAGATCCAAATATGATTCCCAAAAGTTCAACCAATCTTTCTCTTCTGCAGATTCTGACAGGGCCGAAAGATACAAGGAGAAATACAAGAGAGAAAAGGAAAGAAATGAAAGACTTGTTAGGAGAGGAAAGGGTCTGCCTGCTAAATCTTATGATTTGGCAGATGAACCCACATCTGAAAGCGAATGACTCCTCAACTGCTCTTGTATCAGCTAAGTGATTCTCCTCCTCTCCACAGGTTCACCCATTTCTATCTCTCTCTGATGCTGAAAAGATTGAAGCATTTAATTCTGTATCTATTGTCTTTAGATGATGCATCCTTCTCTTCTAACTCATGCAAAATATTTTCTAACTCTGAAAAATGAAAGCTTTTGGGTGTTGATTCCTTCTGAAAAATAAATTCCTTAATTTTTTAAAAATACCTGTGTGACATCTCCTACCGATTTTCCTTCTGTGTGTCTCAAATTGTCTATTTCAAAAGAAAAGATTTTTGTCCTCCCAAATCTTGATAAAGGAATTTTAGAAGCTGCACCCCAATTCTTTGTTACCAAAAATGTCAAGTTTCTAAAAGGATCTTTCCTCATAGAAAATTCTATATCTGTGGTGCTACTTTTCATTTTGCCAAAGACTGCCAGAAAGAAAGAACTGATCTAAAGTGACCCCAACCCCTTTCTTCTAACCCAAAAGGACCCACCTTCAAAATGGGTACCTGGAAATCAAATTCTTTGTGATTGCAGATTTTGAGCTGGGCAGATGGATCTATGTGAACAAGTGAGAAAGTTGACAAAACCTTAGAATTCTTTACTCTCATGACATCATAAGCATGATGATGTCATTCTCATGACATCACCATCTCCAATCTCTTAAAATTCCATTTCTTTTCTAAACCTCACCACCGAAATTTTCCTTAACCACCGAACCAAAAAATTCGTCATCTTCCACCAAATATTCTTTTTCACCACCTTTTCTCTCTCCTCCTTCAATCACTTCAAGACAATAACAATCCATCCTTTTGTGATGACACCCATCTCCACCGAAATCCCAAACCATGCAATCACCACCTCCTCTTTTCTATATTTTTCTTCCACAATTTCTCTATCTTGCTGCCGACACAAACCAAAACCATATCCCACCATACTTTACTTCCCATCATATGTTTTGCCTCCTCGATCGGTGGTACCCCTCAAATTCGGTGGAACCCTTCAAATTCGGTGGAACCATTCACAGATCCACCACCGAATCTCCACCGATCTCTAAGCTCGGTGGTACCCCTCTAATTCGGTGAAACCCTTCTAAATTCGGTACAATCCTTCAAACTCCTCGGTGGAATCTTCACGCTTGATCCACCACCGATACTTCAAATCCTCGGTGACATCCTCACACCGATCCACCACCGAGTCTACACCGACCCACACCGATTCTACACCGAATCTCCACCGATCCACCACTGAATCTCCACCGATCCACCACCTCAAATCCCACCGATCTCTCCTCCTCAATAAGAATCTTTTTGACTCATGCTACCTACAGAAATTTCAGAGTCTTTCAAAAGAATGTCAAAAGTGCCTTCCTCAATGGGGAACTTGCAGAGGAAGCCTATGTGAAACAACCTCCTGGCTTTGAAGACCCGGATCATCCAGACTATGTGTACAGACTTGACAAAGCTCTCTATGGTCTCAAGCAAGCTCCACGTGCTTGATTATGCAGGTTCCCAGTTTGTGACAGAAAAAGTACTACAGGAAGCTGCCAACTTCTTGGTGGCAAATTGGTAAGTTGGTCCAGCAAGAAACAAAACTCTGTGTCAACCTCTACTGCTGAGGCTGAATATGTAGCTGCTGGCGGCTGTTGTGCTCAGATCCTATGGATGAGAAACCAACTCAGGGACTACAATCAATTCTTTTCTAAAATCCCAATTCTGTGTGATAATTCCAGTACAATAGCTATTGCAAACAATCCAGTTCTTCATTCCAGATCAAAGCACATAGATATCAGATATCATTATCAGATATCATTTCATCAGGGACCACATCTCCAAAGGTGACATTGAGCTACACTTCATTCCTACAGATCTTCAGCTTGCCGACTTGTTCACCAAACCTCTAGATGAAACCAGGTTTAATTTCCTCATAAATGAACTTGGCATGTGTAATCTTCAATAACTATGTGTCCTAAGTTTCCACCGAATTCTCATCGGTGGACACTATTCTTCTCTCACAAATCTCCTCTCCTATCTAGAAACATAGGAAAAAAACCCCTCCAAATGATGTCATCCCATGCATGGTAGACACCTTTTTCTTTTAATGATGTCATCACCATGATCTCATCTCACCAAAGTTGTAGACCTCTACCATTTCCTCTACCGATTCTCTCCCCACCAATTTTATCTAGCTTCTCATATACTCTTCCTCTCACCTAGCCCAACTTCCTATGTGTCATCTCCTCATCCCATCCCTTTTTCCATCTTTTTCACTCTTGGTCTGCAACCCATCTCTCCTTTCATAAAATCCACCCACCACAAACTCTTCTGCAGATGTCACCCCAAATCCTCAAACTCAATCTTTTTGGGTCATCAAAATTGGAAGATAAAATTCCAATCTTTTCTTCACTTTGAAGATTTTCTCCATAATGCCTTAGAAGACTTTCTCCACACTCTGCTGAAGATGTCTTAGAAGCTTTCCTTCAAGAAATTACACCGAATTTTTGTCTAACTCTTGCAAATTTTCGATGGGAATATTAAAAAAAAAATCGTCTTGGTTCTGGTCGATCTTTTCATTTTCTCTTGGTGTTTTTCCTAAGTCGGCCGCTGAGGGGGAGAATTCATCTGAGGGGGAGCAACATAAACCCTCAGTACTCATATACAGCGACCAACTTGAAAAAAAAATGAGGAAATCGGGCGGACCGGTCAAGGGGGAGCATATCAGTCCAGACGGATTTTGCTGAGGGGGAGAAACACAAAGACCGGCTGATCCAACCGAGGGGAAGCAAATCAAAGACACTTGATAATGATGCCAAAGATGCCAAGAAAAAGATAGAAAATGCTACAGATTGGCAGAAGCTTCCTGAGGCTTATTCACTTAATCTCAAACCTCCCTCAAAGATTCTCACCATAATGGGTTTGTCTCTCTCCAGAAACCACAGACTCATTTGGCTGAAATCTTTTGGAGCAAGTGAATGGCTTGAAGATTTGAAACATCTGAAGAAAAGCAAAAGTGCCTGAAAGATAAAGTTCTCCAACAAATCAACAGGCTGCTGATCAAAATGAAGAATCCTCAAGTCAGACATAAGTTTCAACTCTCCTCTCCAATGATACAAGTAACATCCGCTTTGTTCATAGTGTTTATACTTCTTTCCATTTTTTCATTCATTTGTACAGCTATACCTTTTTATTTTATCTTATATGTAAATATCATATATACATACACAAAAAAAAATGGACTGTATGAAAAAGAACCCAAAAGAGTAAAGAAGGGTCAACATGCATTATTCACTGTCTTACTCATGTTTTTCTAAGTATGGATGTCATCATCAAATAGGGGGAGATTGTTGGGTCATCAAGATTTGAAGATGACCTCATGATCTCCTTTTATACTTTGAAAAACATTTTATACTTAGAGAAATTTTGGATGCATGGTTCTTTAGATGACTTGTACAAAATATCAAATGTTCGGTGAAGTCGAAGATCAACCGAAACCAAGCTTGAAGACTCTCTACTTGTGGAAAATAGAAGACTCTCGGCAACATTCAAACAAGTCATCACCACCGAAATTCCTTGACATTTCGGTGGCCTTCTCTCCACCGAATTTATAGGACAATTTCGGTGGCCTTCTTCCACCGAAGTGCATGGACAAATTCGGTGGCCCCATCCACCACCGATGACTTTTTCGGTGCTCCTCTCACCACCGAAATATACTTGTAATTTCGGTGGTCCTCTCACCACCGAAACATGCTTGCAATTTCGGTGGACTAGTCTTCTTTCCACCGAAGATTTCTCAATCTCGGTGAAAACCACTTCGGTGCTAAAAGCTCAAGATAGAAGATCATTTAGTATGGGACAATATCCTCCAGCAGAGAAAAGTGACAGTTTGTCTCTTTATCCACTTTCAGTTAAGGTCCCTTTTATCTGCTCAAGCTACTCTGTCTGCACCTAGTGAAAAGTGACAAGGACATTACAGTTCTCCTGAAGTCAACATTATCAGCATATGTGAAGATGACAAGTGTCCCAAGCATTTAATGCTTGGGCACTCCTTGGCACTATAAAAGGAGAAGACATCCCCTTGCAAAAAAAAAGGCTTTAAGAATTCTCTCAGTGCAAGAAATCTTCCTTTAAGCCTTAAAACTTTATAGCTTTGTTCTAAGTGTTCTTAGTTATTTTGTTAGTATACTTTGTGTAAGATTGTTAGAATAGTTTATCTGTTCTTTTCCACAACAGTCTTAAGTTTTCTATGTGTAATTCTTGTTGAAAGATTTTCAATATAAAGAATTAAAATTGTGAAAATTTTGAGTATTGTATTCACCCCCCCCCCCTTCTACAATACTTGGTTAGCCATCTGGGACTAACACTTTTCTCCAAGTCGGTCTCGGGTTGGATTGAATGCAACTCGTATACTCCATATACGTCATCGGTGTCCATTAGTGCTTGCATTTGATTGAAACTGATTTTCTTCATCTTCAAGACCTCTTCCCCTCTCAAAACCCGACTTTTTCCGTTCAACGTGAATTCCATGGATTGTTGAGTGTAATCATGTGTCACCTTGCCTAACTTTTGCAACCATTGTATCCCCAAGACAACTTCAGCTCCTTTCATTGGCAATACAAAAGGATCGAGGTCAAATTGGAGTCCTTGCATGACTATCGTGACTTTCGGGCAAACGTTTTCGCATAATAAAGTTTCACCACTACCGATATAAACTTTAAAGGCCTTGGTCGTTTTAACAGGTAGTTGAAATTTCTCCACCACACTCGGTTGAACAAAATTATGTGTGCTACCATTATCGATTAAAACATGAACCTCACTATTGCCGACCTTTCCCCACAATTGTAATGAACGTGGGCTACCATGGCTAACTAACGAGTTTATGACTGAAACATCCCCACTTTCAAGTGCCTCCTCGTCCTCCGCCACATTATCGACTTGGTCGAGTTCATCGTCTCTGTTATTGTCTTCTTCAGAGGTCATGAGTAGTAAAAACTTCCATGTACACTTATGCCCTCTTACATATTTTTTATCACAGTTAAAGCATAAACCTTTGCTCATCCTTTCTTGTCTTTCAGCAGGGGAAATCCATTTGATTGGTAGTGTCGGGATCGGCTTGGATGGGGTATTTGGTGTTGGTAGTAGAGGTGGTTTGGTTGGGTTTGACCGTGCATTATTCGGGCAAGTCAAAGTTTGGGTATTACCACCGGTGGGTTGCGGAAGTATTTTATGTGTGGTGGGTTGGAACATTTGAGTCGTTCCTATTATCCTCCCCGGTGTATTTGCTTGTGCAGTCGGCCAACTATCTTCAAACCTGGCTTCAGAAATACGAGCTAAGGCAAACGCTTCACCCAACGTTCGGGGTTTGGCTACCAGTAACTCTCGTTGTAATGAGGGTTTAAGGCCAGACGTATAAAACGAGATCAATAATGATTCGCTGATTCCGGTTACTCGGTTCATCATCTTCTCGAAATCAGCCTGATACTCTGCAACCGTTCCCCTTTGCAGCAATTTAGAGAGTGCACCCTGTGGATCTTCAAATTTGGACGAACCAAATCTATTTCGAACATTCTCCAGGAAGTCTTCCCATGTGGTGATTAAGTTATTTCGACGCATCATCGATACCACTCAGCTGCGTCACCGTCCATATTAAACCCTATGATGCGAAGTCTTTGATCGGGTGGCGTTTCATGTAAATCGAAATATTCCTCCATCGCAAAGATCCATATTTCAGGTTCTGACCCATTGAATCGAGGTACTTCTAATCGCATGGACCTGGGAAGTTCGCCTTTTGACTGCGGATCTCCCCGGTTACGGTTAATCTGTAGCTTTGCCGCTTGTAATTCTGTGCTCAAGCTATCGATTTTTTCTGTTAAGGCGTCAATCTGTTCTTTCCATAGCAACTGCAACGCTGTTTCATCCCCCATTGATTTTGATTAAGCGAGAAAAGAAAATTGGCTCTCAATGAAAGCACCAGTTGATACGGGCGATCTAGCCCACACTCTTCGAGCGAGTGCCGACTCCAAAAGATTGTAGCAAACGAGGGAGAAGAGAATAAGAATTAATTCAAACTTGCATAAATCAATAGTTAACAAAGCCTAAATATAAATACTTCTAATCCTATGAAAAGATAAACATAAAGCAATAAACTAATAATCCTATCCCAATACCAATACTACGTTTCCTTAATTATTTATCATAATCCAATAGGTTCACCCTATCACATAATTTTTATGCCAAACAGGAGCCACTAAAATTCTTTTAGAACGTCTTGGATGCTCACTCACACTAGCCACCTGCTCTGTTTCCATAGTCTATTGGATAGGACCAGTAGGTGTAACAGATGGTTACCTTTGTCTCTTCAGTTTGCTCTTAAAATCCCAACTGAATTAATTCAGTTTTCTTGCTTCTTGTTCTTTCTCTTTCTTTTCTCTTTCTCTCTCTTTGGTTCACAGTAACACACACACACACACACACACAAATAAGACTAAAGATGAGAAAATATCTCATCTTTCCTATTTTAATAACATGAGGCGGTGGGTGGTGAATGACTTTCATCACCCTAACCAATCAGCCCCCTTCAACTATCAACACTTGGCAATTTATACCCTTTAACTTATAAATTAAAATTAAAATTTACTCCTTAACTTATAACTCCGTAAAACAAATAACGTAACTTAATCGGGGTTAAACTCTAAAATTAATCTATCACATAATAAATCATAATTTATCAATAAAACCCATCTTAATACTTTATACAAAAATCGAGATGTTACAATATTAGAATAAAAAACAGCAGAATATTATAAAAAGTAGCTTAATTGATTTTATCCTTTACTTGGTAGAGTAATTTTAATAAATTAAATACATATCATTAGATAATAGGTAGTCATCAAAATTTGGTGATGGAAGAGGAAACTAGTGAATCATGCCAGAATTAAAGTATTTCCATTACTTTTAATCTCTGTAATCAAATCTATGAATAAATTAAAAGAAAGTTTAAAATCATCACTCAACGTTCATCAAGAACAAACAAGACAATATCTTGAAATCTGAAATTAAAACCTAAAACGTTAAGCTAATTCTTAAAAATCAAAGATAAAGTTTAGTTCAGGCTCGTCGTTTGTGTTTTGGATCTTAGTGGTCATGACAATCGAACCATTATTGAATATTGATGAGTAACCAAGTGGATGATGATATAGTGAGTAGGAGCAAGAAAAACGAGGGATGAGGATTTCAGGGGATGGTGAAGGTAGTGATCGGATTCTAGGTGAAAAATATCAAAATTTTGTTGATTCTTCGATCATTGAAATATAATAGTAGCAGAGTAACACCCTATACAATCACAATGAAAATCATACATAAATGTTCAAGTGATTAACATGTAGATCAAAGTGAGCATTATTTGCCTCAGAGAGATGTCAAAACGAGTCCCATAAAAGTCCAAATAACTTCGTATTTATACAAGAACGTATATGTGATCCAGACACTCACAATTGACTATCGAAAGCAACAATAAACATCTTACCGTTTGACAAATTATAGATGTTGTGAACAATTTATGATTAACTGTGGAATAGTGCATGGTCGACCGTGACCCTATTCGTTAGCCTATCACTTTTCCGTTTCATATAATATATGAATTTTCAAATAAAAGTTCCTTCTCAACTTATTTCAAAAACAAATTTCTCAAATAAATTTGCGTTAATTAACTTGTATTAAATTCAAGTTTACTTAGGCATTGTTTGGCAACAAAAAAACTAGCTTATAAGCTAGCTTATTTTTGGGGTACATGTTTGGATGACCATAAGCTAGCTTTTTGAAAAGCTGCTTGGAGTAGCTTATGAGTAGCTTTTTATAAATATTCCAATTATGCCCTCATTAACATTAATTATTATTTATTAACTATTTTTTTAATATGTCTTTTTTGGTCATTTAAATGCTTATAAGCTACTTTTTTTTACCAAACATGACTTTTTCATCAGCTAGCTTATCTGTCAACAGCCAGCTTATCAGCTACCAGCTAGCTTATAAGTCATAAGCTAGCTTATCAGCTAGTTTGCCAAACATAGCCTTAAACTTACATTTTATATGATTACAATTCATTTGACCCTCGAGAAAGTTTTTGATGGGAAGTTTCATCATATCTTCTTCTATCTCCAAGCTTTAATATTTGATTGTAAACTTTATTTTAACGTTCAAACGTAACTTTGGAAGGCAAAGACATTTGATATTATGAAGTTAAACTCAAATTTGTGTAGAAACCAAAGCTAACATTTCCACCAACGGTCATATAAGGTCATTTATCTTCTATTCACTGGATTATAAATTGAATAACAGCGAACATATATGGGCATTTAAGATAATTGATCAGTCTTAGGACAAATCTTAACTAGTTCCGGATCCGGTTTCATCCTCTAAAAACATAACCGATCCTGATTGATTGAGACTAGGCTACAGTTTTTTTTACTTGACTTGATGATAATATGTCCTTTTAACCACCATACCCATCTCAGGATGAATATGAAATGCAATTAAGTTTCATTATTTTTTATTTATATAATGATTATAATCTAAAAAGAGAACTTTAAATGTGGTTTTTTATCATTAAGAAAAAAAGAATCTTTCCAATACTCAAAACACCCCTAGAGAACACAGGTGAAAAGCATCTTTTTTCCCATAGTTAGAATTTGTCATACCCAAAGCAATAGACAACTTTTTAGTACATAAGATACAGCTCATTCAAACGCATTCCTTTGAATTTAAAATCCTCTTTACCATAAAAATGTGGGTCACATCACATGGTAAACCCTTAAAAAGGCCAATCAAAAAAATTCCCAGAAAAGACCACTTGGGAATTGGAATCAGAGCCACTCACATTTCCTGAACTCAAAAAGCTTCAAGAATATCTTGGAACAGAAAAAAGATACATCATGCATTACAGGTTGTACATTGACAGCACAGGAAGAGAAACATTCAAATGGATATCTTTACTTGCACCAAAAGAGATCACAAAGTTAGCTTTAACAAAACTATCCCCTTTTCAAGAAACAAGAAAAGGAAAAAAACAAATTGGTGGGGTTGGGGGAGTCAACATAAAAAGTCAAAGACTATGACACCAAATCTCCTAGTAAGAACCCTAAAAAATTCTGGTTTTTTTTTCTTTTTTGAAAAAAAAAACCAATCAACAACCTAAAAGAACAATCTTTAACCATGGTTAAGGTAAGACAAAGTTAGAAATTCTGGCATACCCTTAAAGTTGCAACATTCTTCTATGTAGCAATCTCAGTGTGTGCACCTTCAACCACTGGTGATGACATGGTGCTGACTGGGCTGCTGACCTGGACCAGATCATCCATGGCTCGCGGTTGTAACCGAGTGTAGTGAAACTCTATTTGCAGTCTTTGATGAACCGGTATCGAAGAGATTAAACCTTTCTTGATATCTGCTTCCAATTCCCTAATAGGAATTGCAGCCAAGAAACTCTTGATATACTCCTTACAACACTCTTTTCCATTGCAAACAACCTCAAATTCACTCTCATTTTTCACTGGTTCATCACCAAGATCCTCCGAAATGCTGAATCGATCAGCAGCAGGCCTCTGTTCGACTGAATTCGAGACGGGTATCTTGTAGATTGTCGTGTTTCTATCAAATTTCAAGATGTAAGCTTGATTGCATCCCTCAAAGAGCCTCTCTCCCAAAGTGTCAATTATGTAAAAGGCTTCGGGTTCCACTTTCAAGACAAAAAAGTGGTCGTTCCAGCTCACGATGTAGACCAGGGGTTCACTGTGGTTAAGACCATCCGACTCATGGCTAATCTCATCCCACATACCATCAAACGACATTGCTCCATCCAAAAAGTCAAATTTGCCCTCTTCGACTTGATCTGGATGAAAGAACCCGATAAAAGATTTCTCTTGGACTACGGAGATAGGGCGCACATTGGCTTGAATGATGGTTTCGAGATCAAAGTGCTTGTCGGGGAACTGTGATCTGTAAGTTTCATTTTCGCATAGGTTCCTCCATTCTAGAGAACCCTCTCTGATGAGAGAATCGAGTTGGGACTTAATTGGCATCAGATCGTGGTTATTTTGGAACCAATCAGCAACCACCGCCACCAGGGCTGTACAGGCACTCTCTCCGGCAGCTCGCTCACTGCGTTGATCGATGGAAGCAAAGAAAACTTGCGTTTGAAGTTTCATGTACCCGTCACGGCTGATTATATCCCTCTGTTCCCAGTTTCCGACAGCAAAACTGTCGTCCCCAAACTCAGATATTGAGGATTGGTTCGCAGAAGATTCTTCGTATGCCTTGTGCCACTGTAGCAATGTTAGCCGTTTGTCAATTGACGAAATACCCTTAGGAGAAAACTAGAGAATCTTGCAAAGCCATCTCAATGTAAACAGTTATGTAACAATCTCAATGGACAAAAACGTAAATGTATTTTAAAAGCTTCTCAAAACTAGAATTTGATGCAATTTTCATGAGCAAAAGCAAGTTCTAAACCAAGAAAGTGAAAAGATTTTACCCCAACAAGAGATTCATCAGAGCTGAGTTGTCGGCGGTCAAAGTCAATGTCATCTCCACCTTCTTCACCGTAAGCTTTCTTTAACAATGGCTCCCCTTTGACTTTTGGTGATTTAAAGTTCAGTTTCCTCTTCTTCCATGGTAAGATGCTGCGTTTTGAATTCTGAACAAGATACCCTTCCAAAACGGAAGCATCTGGATCCTCTTTCTGAGAACAACCCACATCAGATTTACGATAACTATAGTAAACACTGTTCTCATAAAGAGACCCTCCGGTATAATTTGCGTTCGCTAGTGTGCCATAGCAAAACGACTTCCTAAAAGTAGCATCCTCCTCTTTACTCTCGTGTACTTCTCTTTCTTCTGATTCAGAAAGTGAATCTGAATCAAAAGGGTAGTTATAATCACCCTCTTCGCTCCTGCATTCGCTGATTTCATTATCATCTTCTTGCAAAGTTTTTTTGGCACGCCGGATTGACACGTAATCCTTAAAGATCTTGACTTTTCTTAATCCAGCTTTAAGTGCAGAAAGCTCGTCCTTTTCTCCAGATGAATTTTCGGTTGTTTGACTTTGATTCTGCATTGACTCTGCTGATTCTTGAGAAGCTCTCAGTTCTACTAATCCAAGCGATATCTGCACCACATGCCCTCAAGAATTCAAGATCTTGAAAGTAGAGTTTCAATGGATTTACATCCAAGAATGAATGATTTAGAACAAATTTAAGAAATGCAAACAAGATTCATCTTTGGCATTTTACTTCAAACTCCAAGATTGCTCTCTCTTACAAATCACAATGTTTTTCCCATTTAATGATGGCTTGTTTATAACGAAAAGCCAAGTATGCTGATTTAAAAACTGAAATGACTATATTTAAAAAGTATCGAAATGTTATAATGGTACGTACATGAAGCGAAGGGCGAGAATCAGTTGCTCCACAGGGGACAGTAAGAGGTATATCGAGCTCAAAATCTTTTTCTTTGGCTGCAGAAGCATAATCAGCAAGGTTCAAGGATGCTGTTCCAACTACAGGAACCTTATTCTTCGGCCCTGGGCTTAGTCCCTGAATTAAAACAAAAAAATAACCCAATCTCTTAGTAAAAACATACCAGGATACGAAATTAATAGCATCGTTTATAATCAAGATAGAAGATTAAAAAAACGGCATAAAACATAATCAATAAATTCAAGAATCAGAATTTACTATTTATAAGAGAAACCCAAACATAGAATCCATATTTGATACAACAAAAAAAACAGTTTTAAGGGGTTTTCCAAACTAATACATGAATTTATGATTTTCCCATAATGTGACAACAATGATGTGCTTAACACGATCATGTTGATGCAAACAATACGTGATATACCTCTCTATCCATTTATATATTAGTATGTAATGAGACAAATATATAGTTAGCCTAATATGTTGTATAATGGCAAATCCTCTACCAAAAAAGGATACATTATCATTCTCGAGCTAAACTAAGCTTCCAACATCCCCTGCAAACACAAATATAAACTCGAAATGAATCAATAAAACCTGCATTTCACGAAACCCCTTTTTTGCCTTTCCTCTCAAGTATTCCCCCAAAGAAAGTCTTGAAATTGCCTTTTGTTGTTGAAGGTGGTATTTTTCATGTGGAATTGATATTGGTTTCTTGCAAATTATTCACCAGCAGTATTTTGTTTTTAGAACTTGTTAAAAGGTTGAGTTGTAGTAATTTTCTTGAAAACATCAAACTCTTTTTGAAAATTTAACCCTTCTTTGGTTCTTTTTTACTATATATACATTACAATAGCAGAAGGGAATAGAATCAACTGTGGATAAATAGCATTTGTCCTAACATCAAATCAAAACCCTAATTGCATCCACATCAAGATTATAGAATAAAACAAGATACCCATAAAAAAAGGTATGAAATATCCCAATTTGGGTAAGAAAAAAGAACAGTAAACTTGTGACCAATTCAGCATAATCTAATTGAGATTCAGTAAGAAGGCAATGAATTGATAAAAAATAAAGAAAGCAATTAAACCAAAAATCAAAAGGGGAATCAAGAACTCACAGTCAAGACAGTGAATCCAATCTCCCAAGGATAGAAGACGTTCTCTTTATACCCAGAAAGGGTACAGATAGTATTAAATTCTTCATCCCACTGAACGATACCGTTTGGTTCCACAACTGTCTCCTCCCTTGTGAAATTCCTCTTCACTGATCTCCTAAATGTACTGAGAGCGATCTTGGGCCCCTTCCATCGAACCTCCACAGCCCTTAGATTATCTTTCTCAAGATCCCCACCTTTCCCTCCTTCCATCTTCTTCACCACCAATTTCACCTGAAATTTCTTTGACAGAAGCGGCGGCCACGGCCTCCATTTAATCATCTTCACAACCATGGTTTAAGAATTTCAGCGAGAAAGAGGGGAAAATGTAGGTGGGTGAGAGAAAAGATTACAGATTTGCATCAATTTGGTGGTGGTGTTCGGATCTTTGAAGAGATGTTTTCATGAAACAAAGAAAGATTCAATGTGGGTTTTTTGAGGAATGGGTTTTTGTCTTGGTAGAAAGATCGATGATTCGAGACTCGAGAGAGAAGATGGGGTGAATGTGCCGTTAATTTCTTGGTCGGTGTGGATGCCTAGAGAAAGATTGTGTGTGTGTGTGTGTGTGTGTTCAAGTCAAGTGGCAAAGGGAAAAAATAAAGAAATTTTCTGAACCCGCAAACCAAGTTATAGTTTCAAAACATTTTATGGAGTAAATTACAAATTTTGGTACATGTGGTTTAAAAATTATAAAATCTTTTCTTTGGTAACGGTTTTGATACGGAATTGATTATTATTGGGCTTAAATGTCGTTAATTCAAACCCTGTTATTTAATTATATGTATCGAGCATGTGAGGCTATTTTGGTAATTTTCATTTTTTATAAGATAATTTTTATGTACAAGTGTATATAGAATTAAAAAAACACCCGTCCCCCTCCCTTTTTAGGCATTGTTTTCCCCTTCTTCTTTGATGATACCCCCTAACTCACGACCTACACATTCGTGTTAACTCTACACTTGTTTATTTCATTCATTTATTGACCTCCAAAGATTAAAGGTTTTTACCATTATTTATTAAGCTTCAACCACCGCAAGTTGTTCATCGTCATCGTCATCCCCACCGTCCTCATTCCCTTTGACCCCCCCCCCCAATTCAACAATTATTTAATTAGTCGGTTGCCGCTATCCGTTCTCTAATGAATCCACTCAAGAGGTGGACCTATAAACTTTTTTGAGTTGTGGTGTCATTTGACTATAAAAAGCGATGTTATGGTTATTTTTCAAAAAAATATATCATTGGTCTGTTGATTAGTTCTTTACTTTTCGTATGTGATGTCATGTGTTGGGGTCTTTTATCACACCTAATTTTCAAAATCTTAATAAATCTGAAATTAACAACTAGAAACTAAGAAAATGATTGGAACATGATTCAAACCCGCACCAAGACCTTCACCATCGAATATGGTTTTCTTCACATTGGTTAGCCATGTTCCAAATTAACACAACAACGTAGACACAAATACCAACAAGATTCATGATCAAATAAATGTAAAGTCCATATAAGAAGATAAGAAGACAAAAGAACTTGATTGGGGAATAAGGAGGTGCAGAGTAAGAGGTTGTGGTGGGGGTTGACAAAGGAAAAGGGTCATGGTTGGGGTGGGAGGTTGACAAAGGAAAAGGGTCATGAAAGGAAAAGGGTCATGGTTGGGGTGGGAGGTTGACAAAGGAAAAGGGTCATGGTTGGGGTGGGAGCAGACCCGTTCCTGACATTTTATTGGTCATGGGCAAGATGTAAAAATGGTCCCTCGATAGCTATGATTTTTTTTCAATATATTATTTATATCATAAAAAATGACATTGAATTCAAGAAATACTAATTTATATAAAACCGTTTTCCCGTTATTCCTAGCACAAGATCAATCAATAATGATTTATAATTTAATATTAACTACCATATCATTTTTACATAGCATCGTTAATCCGTTCCATCATCACAGATATTTTATGATATACCTTTAATATATGGATTGAAATCATTTGAGGTCACTATCTTGACCATTCAGAGTGACACATTAAGTAAATCAACATAATTAGTTGAGTTTTTACATGTTATCTGGTGTTAATGTTTTCATCACCATTTTAAACTTTTAGAGTTGAAACTAACTTTTTAAGAACCATCGATCTTATAATCAAAAGTCTATGTTGGTTATAGTTTGATATCTTATTCTTGTTTTAGAGATAAGGGGGTACTTAAGATTCATGCATTCAATATTAGCTAATAAGGAGTCAATAATGTATGAAAAAAGAAGATGATGGTTTTGAAATCTTAAATATAGATATAAGTTGGGTCGTCTCATATATTTGGCAATTGTTTTCAAAAGGTAGGAGTTTTCTTAGTTAACAACAAAATTCTAGTATATTCTAACACACACACACACACAAAATCATGCGGATGGAATAATCAAAAGAGCATGTGGAAGATGAGTAATGAAGTATATATATATATATCAAGGTTTCTAGACAAAAATAACATTTAGATATTAGTACTAGATAAAAAAAAACTTAGAGAAATAACAAGCAATAGTATAAAATGAAAGACCAATTAACTTTTTACATATTTTATTGTCCAATGTAATTAATTAATACATGTTTGGGTCCTTATTATATTGCTAAATTCTTTTTGGGTCTTATTATATACTATTTTTTTGTTTTTTTTATTTACAATTTTTGTAACTACTACTATATGGTAAATACTTAAAAAATTTGGGCCCCTATTTCATTTGGGCCATGGGCATGCACCCGACCCTCCCTCCCCACCCATGAACAACCCTGAGTGGGAGGTTGCCGGATGAAGAAATGGACGGTGGATGATGAGGTTTTTATTTAAAATACTTTAAATACTCGTACATTGCTTCACATATATGTACAAGAAAGTTATTTAATAAATAAAAAGTAACATATTTGTACAAGAAAGTTATTTAATAAATAAAAAGTAACATGATCAAATTGCCATCACATGCTTGGCACGTGAGGGCCATGATCAAATCCAAAACAAAATCAAACTACAAGAAAGATTTTGCAATTTCTAAACTGTTTAGGGACTGAAACCGCAAGAATAACAAACCATAAGAGCTAAAATTGCAATTTACTCTTCTATAAGGAGTAAATTACATTTGTGGTCTTGATGGGTTCTTTTATTGTTTCTAAATCAAACTAATTATAATTTATGATCATTGCAGTAGCTATATGTTACAATTTTTTATCCATCTCACTAATTTTTGTTAAAAAAGTTTGCTAACTTTGGGGTGTTTTTTTTGGTTTCATAACATAGATGTTTCTTTTTATCCAAGTATTTGAAATTAATTTTATGGACTGTATCAATCATTTGTTGTGAGGACTGAGTTGGTTGAGAGACTGGAATTGAATTTTGATGGGATAAAAGACCAAAAACATATTTTACTTAGTATAATAAAATAATAACAATACAAATTATTAATACATAATAAAATGTAATAATCTATCTATTTTAATATTTTAATAGAAAATTAAAGAAATTATAAAAAGAAAATATATTTGAGTTAGAGAGACCTAAAATATAACTAGAGCTATTCATGGACGATACGATTGGTTAGATCCACTTGGTCTGTTAGAAAAGCAGACATGGATCGCTAAAATTAATGGACGGGCTTGAGCAATGAAAAAAAGAACTCAGACAAGCTCATTTGACCCGTTCTATTATTATAGTTGATTAAATTTATATATATTTAATAGTTTATTAGTGAATTTTATTAACTTAATTTAAAGTGGCTTGGGTTGGATTCCTTCTACTAAGTACCAACCGTCATGCATATATATATATATAATATGTGATAAATATGTAATATATGACGTCTAAAATCTCGATCTTGAAATATTAGATGAATAAATGTTTTGTTATTAGAAAAATCTAGACTTTATAATTTAATAAATCATTAGAGAGAAGATGTATATACTCCATATTTTATGAAACTGTTTTTTCATACGCTATATACGTTTGATATCTTTTAGTCTTATTTTAATATTCGAAAAAACTTATGTAATTTAAATGAGTTTATATAATTTATACTTTTATGTAAGTTTTGTTTTTAAAATATAAAACAATAAGCTAGCCCGTAAATAAGCCCGGCCCATTTATAAGTGTAATTAGTTTTGGTCTAAAAATAAAAGTTGACAGGGACCAAAATTGTAAAAATCCACTAAAAATTTTAAACGGTCGGATTTGCGTTGATAATAAGCAAAACGCAATCTGCTATGATACGATACGATACGATACGATACGATCCTATTTGATCAGTAAAGAGGTCGGATATCCGTATTTTATTTCAAGACAGTCATCGTTGCAAATTAAGCTTAGGTCTGTTCATACTTCCACCGCCAATGGCTTCTTCCCCTTTTCGTCCCCAATTGTCTGAATCAGAAAGCTCATTACCACTTCTCCTTTCCCGTAAACTATCAAACGCACCACCACCACCACCACCACCACCACTGAATCGCCGGCCTTCATCTTCTTTCTTCTTTGAATCAGCACCGCCGTTAGATTCAGATCTAACATTCCTTCGTCCCTCAGATGGAGTGTAGCATTTATTGGATACCTTGTGCTGTGGACGACTACGATTAGGGTTTTTAAGGTACTTTACATTAAACATATGTTTCTTAATCTACATATATATCTGCCATTGTTGATTTTAATCATAAACGACATCGGTGGTGATTGAATAATTGTTAGGATGCAAATTTAAGTCGACACTACCAGACGTCGTGGATGAATCAATCGAAGAATACTACAACGGTTCCTTCCACAGGTAAGAATGTTCAGTCGCTCCCTACTTTTGCCCTCTTTTATTGTTCAATTATATTCGATATGTGCTTGTAGACATGGCTGTTACGTGCAAAACATCACTGCTGGCCCTTGGGTGGAGAGAATATTGCTACAGAACGGATCCTATCCGTCATGTCATCATCTCTCTGCAGATACTGAAGGTGATGTGAATAAGTCATATTCTTAAATATTGTTTATGCTCTGTTTTCCTTTTCCACGGCATGGTAGTTTTTAGTTTTTGTGACTTGGAAAAAACCTGAGACTTTGTCTAGATCCTTATTTTGAGAGCATATATAGAATTTTGGCTTCAACTTTGTTTTTGTTGATCTTTTCGTGAATTTTTTATGTCTTCAAATTATATGTGGGGGAACTATAGGATGGGCAATACCTTCAGCCATTAGAGGCCTATGAGTGAGTCTTGGACTCCTTAGCTTTGGTGGCTCGACCTACACATGTTGTCGTGTTTATATGCAAGAAAATCACACGAACATCACTGAACCAAGAAAAGCACATGAACATAACATAGCAGGTAAATTTGGTCCTGTACTTTGGAAGCAAGACAGAAGTTAAAGCACTGTTTAGACACCTAATCTGCTAAAGAGAGGCCCAACAATGTATATTATGCTTCATTTGTCCATTGTAATACTGACATTATAAATACGCTTTGTCTCATGAAGTTTGATTATGTTGTTTTCTGGTTTCTTTAGTAGTGAATTTCCACAAGGTGCAAATGATGCATCTGCATTCCAAAAAAAGCTACCAACTCGCTTTCATAAACAAGCATGTGGTCATGTTTACATAACTCATGCTCTATCTCACTTAAATACAATTTACGTTAAAACAATTATGCATACACATCATCTCAATGCTATGCTCACAATAGATATACTCACAAAGAGATCCTAGTGCTTTTTTCTCTCCTCTGGATACATAGAAGTTTTTGTCATGTTTGTAGCTCTTAAAGGTTTTTGGTTTTATTTTTGCTAATCCATTTGTGTTGATTTGACTGTGTTTTTCTAATATCACTCTTTATATCATGGAATTGTTTTTGCACAAGTTATATAACTTCTTTTACTTGGCTTTCCTACCTATTGCTCTTGTTTTTTTTTGTGTTATAGGAATGTTTATGTTCAATTTACATAACTATTTTTTTGAAAGATTTTGTTTTTTGGTTTTAATGATTTTGGATTTTTTAAGTAGAGTTACTTTTATACTCGATATTTTACAAGTCTCGTTCTACAAGTCTCACCTCACCATTGAGGACTTAAAATCCCTTTGCAATGACGTCTCAACCTGCCATGCGCAACGTGCGATGGTGGATCCAAGATTTTTACATAGTGCCACCTTAAAAGTAGGTTAAAAGACTGGAAAGTCGTCCGATGTGTTTTTAGCCTAATTTTACGGTTTCGAGAGATATTTGAAGCTTTTCGGTTGATTTGGAGGGGTTTTAAAGTTTTTTTGTCGATTTAGAGGGACTTTTTCGATTTTCTGGTTGATTGAGGTACTTTCTTTGGTTTTTTGGTTGGTGGGGGAACAGGCAGAAAAACTTCAACTACCGTTGATGTGAATTTTTATCTGGTCATGGGGTTGTTTTAGTTTGTGTTATCTTCTACAAATATTTCAAACGTTTACGGTAAAACCTGCCTTGAACTTGAGATTATACCTGTAGACTTTGGTTTATTTTGTAGAAGGTTTTCATCGTGTTTGTAGCTCTGAAGGATTTTGGTTTTACTTTTGCCTTACCTATTGCTGATGGTTTTGACTCTGTTTTTTTGTGTGTTATAGGATTGTATATGGTCAATTTACATAAATATTTTTTTGAACGATTTTGTTTTTTGGTTTTAATGATTTTGGCTTTTTAAGTTGAGTTACTTTTATACTTAATATTTTACAAGTCTCATTCTACAAGTCTCACCTCACCTTTGAGGACTTAAAATCCCTTTGCAACGACGTCTCAACCTGCCATACGCAAAGTGCGGTGGCGGATCCGAGATTTTTACATAGTGGGGGCACCTTAAAAGTCAGTTAAAAGTCGGCAAAGTCGTCCGATGTGTTTTTAGCCTAATTCTACGGTTTCGAGGGATTTTTGAAGTTTTTCGGTTGATTTCGTGGGATTTTAAAGTTTTTTGGCTTTAGTTTTGCCTATTTATTGCTGTTGGTTTTGACTCTGTGTTTTTTTGTGATATAGAATTGTTTATGTTCAATTTACATAACTATTTACGGTAAAACCTGCCTTGAACTTGATACCTGTAGACTTTGGTTTTTTTTGTATAAGGTTTTCATCGTGTTTGTAGCTCTAAAAGATTTTGGTTTTACTTTTGCCTACCTATTGCTGTTGGTTTTGACTCTGTTTTTTTGTGTAATAGGATTGTTTATGTTCAATTTACATAACTATTTTTTTTGAAAGATTTTTTTTTGGTTTTAATGATTTTGGCTTTTTTAAGCCTACCTATTGCTGTTGGTTTTGACTCTGTTTTTTGTGTAATAGGATTGTTTATGTTCAATTTACATAACTATTTTTTTTGCAAGATTTTTTTTTGGTTTTAATGATTTTGGCTTTTTTAAGTCGAGTTACTTTTATACTTAATATTTTACAAGTCTCATTCTACAAGTCTCACCTCATCTTTGAGGACTTAAAATCCCTTTGCAATGACGTCTCAACCTGCCATGCGCAACGTGCGGTGGCGGATCCAAGATTTTTACATAGTGGGGGCACCTTAAAAGTCCGCAAAGCCGTCCGATGTGTTTTTAGCCTAATTCTATGGTTTTGAGAGTTTTTTGAAGCTTTTCGGTTGATTTCGAGAGATTTTAAAGTTTTTTTCTGGATTTAGAGGGCTTTTTCGATTTTTTGGTTACTGAGGTACTTTCTTTGGTTTTTTGGTTAGTGGGGGCACAGGCAGAAAAACTACAACTACCGTGGATGTGAAATTTTTATCTGGTCATGGGGTTGTTTCAGTTTGTGTTATCTTCTACAAATATTTCAAACGTTTACGGTAAAACCTGCCTTGAACTTGTGGTTATACCTGTAGACTTTGGTTTATTTTGTAGAAGGTTTTCATCGTGTCTGTAGCTCTGAAGGATTTTGGTTTTACTTTTGCCTTACCTATTGCTGTTGGTTTTGACTCTTGTGTTTTTTTTGTGTTATAGGATTGTTTATGTACAATTTACATAACTATTTTTTTGAAATATTTTGTTTTTTGGTTTTAATGATTTTGGATTTTTTAAGTAGAGTTACTTTTATACTCAATATTTTACAAGTCTCGTTCTACAAGTCTCACCTCACCATTGAGGACTTAAAATCCCTTTGCAATGACGTCTCAACCTGCCATGCGCAACGTGCGATGGTGGATCCAAGATTTTTACATAGTGCCACCTTAAAAGTAGGTTAAAAGACTGGAAAGTCGTCCGATGTGTTTTTAGCCTAATTTTACGGTTTCGAGAGATTTTTGAAGCTTTTCGGTTGATTTGGAGGGGTTTTAAAGTTTTTTTTGTCGATTTAGAGGGACTTTTTCGATTTTCTGGTTGATTGAGGTACTTTCTTTGGTTTTTTGGTTGTTGGGGGCATTGGCAGAAAAACTACCGTGCATGTGAAATTTTTATCTGGTCATGGGGTTGTTTCAGTTTGTGTTATCTTCTACAAATATTTCAAACGTTTACGGTAAAACCTGCCTTGAACTTGAGGTTATAACTGTAGACTTTGGTTTATTTGTTAGAAGGTTTTCATCGTGTTTGTAGGTCTGAAAGATTTTGGTTTTACTTTTGCCTACCTATTGCTCTTGGTTTTGACTGTGTTTTTTTTGTGTTATAGGAATGTTTATGTTCAATTTACGTAACTATTTTTTTGAAAGATTTTGTTTTTTTGTTTTAATGATTTTGGCTTTTTTAAGTAGAGTTACTTTTATACTTAATATTTTACAAGTCTCACCTCACCTTTGAGGACTTAAAATCTCTTTGCAATGACGTCTCAACCTGCCATGCGCAACGTGCGGTGGCGGATCCAAGATTTTTACATAGTGGGGGCACCTTAAAAGTCGGTTAAAAGTCCGCAAAGTCGTCCGATGTGTTTTTGGCCTAATTGTACAGTTTCAAGAGATTTTGGAAGTTTTTCGGTTGATTTCTATGGATTTTAAAGTTTTTTTTGTCGATTTAGAGTGACTTTATCGATTTTTTTGTTGATTGAGGTATTTTTTTGGTTTTTTTGTTGTTGGCGGCACAGGCAGAAAAACTACCGTGGATGTGAAATTTTTATCTGGTCATGGGGTTGTTTCAGTTTGTGTTATCTTCTACAAATACTTCAAACGTTTACGGTAAAACCTGCCTTGAACTTGAGGTTATACCTGTAGACTTTGGTTTATTTTGTAGAAGGTTTTCATCGTGTTTGTAGGTCTGAAAGATTTTGGTTTTACTTTTGCCTACCTATTGCTGTTGCTTTTGACTGTGTTTTTTTGTGTAATAGGATTGTTTATGTTCAATTTACATAACTATTTTTTAGAAAGATTTTGTTTTTTGGTTTTAATGATTTTGGATTTTTTAAGTAGAGTTATTTTTATACTTAATATTTTACAAGTCTCATTCTACAAATCTCACCTCACCTTTGAGAACCTAAAATCCCTTTGCAATGACGTCTCAACCTGCCATACGCAACGTGCGGTGGCGGATCCAAGATTTTTACATAGTGGGGGCACCTTAAAAGTCGGTTAAAAGTCCGCAAAGTCGTTCGATGTGTTTTTAGCCTAATTCTACGGTTTCGAGAGATTTTTGAAGTTTTTCGGTTGATTTCGTGGGATTTTAAAGTTTTTTGGCTTTACTTTTGCCTACTTATTGCTGTTGGTTTTGACTGTGTTTTTTTTGTGATATAGAATTGTTTATGTTCAATTTACATAACTATTTACGGTAAAACCTGCCTTGAACTTGAGGTTATACCTGTAGACTTTGGTTTATTTTGTTGAAGGTTTTCATCATGTTTGTAGCTCTAAAAGATTTTGGTTTTACTTTTGCCTACCTATTGCGTTTGGTTTTGACTCTGTGTTTTTTTGTGTAATAGGATTGTTTATGTTCAATTTACGTAACTATTTTTTTTGAAAGATTTTGTTTTTTGGTTTTAATGATTTTCGCTTTTTTAAGTAGGGATACTTTTATACTTCATATTTTACAAGTCTCATTCTACAAGTCTCACCTCACCTTATTTAAGGACTTAAAATCCCTTTGCAATGATGTCTCAACCTGCCATGCGCAACGTGCGGTGGCAGATCCAAGATTTTTACATAGTGGGGGCACCTTAAAAGTCCGCAAAGTCGTCTGATTTGTTTTTAGCCTAATTCTATGGTTTTGAGAGATTTTTGAAGCTTTTCGGTTGATTTTGAGAGTTTTTAAAGTTTTTTCTGGATTTAGAGGGCTTTTTCGATTTTTTGGTTATTCAGGTACTTTCTTTGGTTTTTTGGTTGGTGGGGGCACATGCAGGAAAACTACAACTACCGTGGATGTGAAATTTTTATCTGGTCATGGGGTTGTTTCAATTTGTGTTATCTTCTACAAATATTTCAAACGTTTACGGTAAAACCTGCCTTGAACTTGAGGTTATACCTGTAGACTTTGGTTTATTTTGTAGAAGGTTTTCATCGTGTTTGTAGCTCTAAAAGATTTTGGTTTTACTTTTGCCTACCTATTGCTGTTGGTTTTGACTCTGTTTTTTTTGTGTTATAGGATTGTTTATGTTCAATTTACATAACTATTTTTCTGAAGGATTTTGTTTTTTGGTTTTAATGATTTTAGCTTTTTTAAGTAGTTACTTTTGTACTCAATATTTTATAAGTCTTATTCTACAAGTCTCACCTCACCTTTGAGGACTTAAAATCCCTTTGCAATGATGTCTCAACCTGCCATGCGCAACGTGCAGTGGGGGCTCCTTAAAAGTCGGTTAAAAGTACGCAAGTCGTCCGATGTGTTTTTAGCCTAATTCTACGGTTTCGAGAGATTTTTGAAGTTTTTTGGTTGATTTCGAGGGACTTTAAAGTTTTTTTGTCGATTTAGTGGGACTTTTTCGAATTTTTGGTTGATTGTGGTACTTTCTTTGGTTTTTTGGTTGTTGGGGGCACCGGCAGAAAAACTACCGTGGATGTGAAATTTTTATCTGGTCATGGGGTTGTTTCAGTTTGTGTTATCTTCTACAAATATTTCAAACGTTTACGGTAAAACCTACCTTGAACTTGTGGTTATACCTGTAGACTTTGGTTTATTTTGTAGAAGGTTTTCATCGTGTTTGTAGCTCTGAATGATTTTGGTTTTACTTTTGCTTTACCTATTGCTGTTGGTTTTGACTCTTGTGTTTTTTTTGTGTTATAGGATTGTTTATGTACAATTTACATAACTATTTTTTTGAAAGATTTTGTTTTTTGGTTTTAATGATTTTGGATTTTTTAAGTAGAGTTACTTTTATACTCAATATTTTACAAGTCTCGTTCTACAAGTCTCACCTCACCTTTGATGACTTAAAATCCCTTTGCAATGACGTCTCAACCTGCCATACGCAACGTGCGGTGGCGGATCCAAGATTTTTACATAGTGGGGGCACCTTAAAAGTCAGTTAAAAGTCCGCAAAGTCGTCCGATGTGTTTTTAGCCTAATTCTACGGTTTCGAGAGATTTTTGAAGTTTTTCGGTTGATTTCGTGGGATTTTGAAGTTTTTTGGCTTTACTTTTGCCTACTTATTGCTGTTGGTTTTGACTCTGTTTTTTTGTGATATAGAATTGTTTATGTTCAATTTACATAACTATTTACGGTAAAACCTGCCTTGAACTTGAGGTTATACCTGTAGACTTTGGTTTATTTTGTTGAAGGTTTTCATCGTGTTTGTAGCTCTAAAAGATTTTGGTTTTTATGGATTGCTATTTCAAGTATTGCTCCTGTCGGCCTTCTTATGTCAGGATATGGCTCAAATAATAAATATTCTTTTTTAGGTGGTCTACGAGCTGCTGCTCAATCAATTAGTTATGAAATACCATTAACTCAATTTACTTTTGCCTACCTATTGCGTTTGGTTTTGACTGTGTTTTTTTTTGTGTAATAGGATTGTTTATGTTCAATTTACATAACTATTTACGGTAAAACCTGTCTTGAACTTGAGGTTATACCTGTAGACTTTGGTTTATTTTGTTGAAGGTTTTCATCGTGTTTGTAGCTCTAAAAGATTTTGGTTTTACTTTTGCCTTGCGTTTGGTTTTGACTCTGTGTTTTTTTTGTGTAATAGGATTGTTTATGTTCAATTTACATAACTATTTTTTTTTGAAAGATTTTGTTTTTTGGTTTTAATGATTTTCGCTTTTTTAAGTAGGGATACTTTTATACTTCTTATTTTACAAGTCTCATTCTACAAGTCTCACCTCACCTTTAAGGACTTAAAATCCCTTTGCAATGATGTCTCAACCTGCCATGCGCAACGTGCGGTGGCGGATCCAAGATTTTTACATAGTGGGGGCACCTTAAAAGTCCGCAAAGTCGTCCGATTTGTTTTTAGCCTAATTCTATGGTTTTGAGAGATTTTTAAAGCTTTTCGGTTGATTTTGAGAGTTTTTAAAGTTTTTTTTCTGGATTTAGAGGGCTTTTTCGATTTTTTGGTTATTTAGGTACTTTCTCTTTTTCGATTTTTTGGTTATTTAGGTACTTTCTTTGGATTTTTGGTTGGTGGGGGCACAGGCAGGAAAACTACAACTACCGTGGATGTGAAATTTTTATCTGGTCATGGGGTTGTTTCAATTTGTGTTATCTTCTACAAATATTTCAAACGTTTACGGTAAAACCTGCCTTGAACTTGAGGTTATACCTGTAGACTTTGGTTTATTTTGTAGAAGGTTTTCATCATGTTTGTAGCTCTAAAAGATTTTGGTTTTACTTTTGCCTACCTATTGCTGTTGGTTTTGACTCTGCTTTTTTGTGTTATAGGATTGTTTATGTTCAATTTACATAACTATTTTTCTGAAGGATTTTGTTTTTTGGTTTTAATGATTTTAGCTTTTTTAAGTAGAGTTACTTTTGTACTCAATATTTTATAAGTCTTATTCTACAAGTCTCACCTCACCTTTGAGGACTTAAAATCCCTTTGCAATGATGTCTCAACCTGCCATGCGCAACGTGCAGTGGGGACTCCTTAAAAGTCGGTTAAAAGTACGCAAAGTCGTCCGATGTGTTTTTAGCCTAATTCTACGGTTTCGAGAGATTTTTGAAGTTTTTTGGTTGATTTCGAGGGACTTTAAAGTTTTTTTGTCGATTTAGTGGGACTTTTTCGAATTTTTGGTTGATTGAGGTACTTTCTTTGGTTTATTGGTTGTTGGGGGCACCGGCAGAAAAACTACCGTGGATGTGAAATTTAATCTGGTCATGGGGTTGTTTCAGTTTGTGTTATCTTCTACAAATATTTCAAACGTTTACGGTAAAACCTGCCTTGAACTTGTGGTTATACCTGTAGACTTTGGTTTATTTTGTAGAAGGTTTTCATCGTGTTTGTAGCTCTGAAAGATTTTTGGTTTTACTTTTGCCTTACCTATTGCTGTTGGTTTTGACTCTTGTGTTTTTTTATGTTATAGGATTGTTTATGTACAATTTACATAACTATTTTTTTGAAAGATTTTGTTTTATGGTTTTAATGATTTTGGTTTTTTTTAGTAGAGTTACTTTTATACTCAATATTTTACAAGTCTCGTTCTACAAGTCTCACCTCACCATTGAGGACTTAAAATCCCTTTGCAATGACGTCTCAACCTGCCATGCGCAACGTGCGATGGTGGATCCAAGATTTTTACATAGTGGGGGCACTATAAAAGTAGGTTAAAAGACTGGAAAGTCGTCCGATGTGTTTTAGCCTAATTTTACAGTTTCAAGAGATTTTGGAAGTTTTCCGGTTGATTATCATGGATTTTAAAGGTTTTTTAGTCGATTTAGAGTGACTTTATCGATTTTTTTGTTGATTGAGGTACTTTTTTTGGTTTTTTTGTCGTTGGCGGCACAGGCAGAAAAACTACCGTGGATGTGAAATTTCTTGAAACCTGCCTTGAACTTGAACTTGAGGTTATACCTGTAGACTTTGGTTTATTTTGTTGAAGGTTTTCATCGTGTTTGTAGCTCTAAAAGATTTTGGTTTTTATGGATTGCTATTTCAAGTATTGCTCCTGTCGGCCTTCTTATGTCAGGATATGGCTCAAATAATAAATATTCTTTTTTAGGTGGTCTACGAGTTGCTGCTCAATCAATTAGTTATGAAATACCCTTAACTCTATTTACTTTTGCCTACCTATTGCGTTTGGTTTTGACTCTGTTTTTTTTGTGTTATAGGATTGTTTATGTTCAATTTACATAACTATTTTTCTGAAGGATTTTGTTTTTTGGTTTTAATGATTTTAGCTTTTTTAAGTAGAGTTACTTTTGTACTCAATATTTTACAAGTCTCATTCTACAAGTCTCACCTCACCTTTGAGGACTTAAAATCCCTTTGCAATGATGTCTCAACCTGCCATGCGCAACGTGCAGTGGGGGCTGCTTAAAAGTCAGTTAAAAGTACGCAAAGTCGTCCGATGTGTTTTTAGCCTAATTCTACGGTTTCGAGAGATTTTTGAAGTTTTTTGGTTGATTTCGAGGGACTTTAAAGTTTTTTTTTTGTCGATTTAGTGGGACTTTTTCGAATTTTTGTTTGATTGAGGTACTTTCTTTGGTTTATTGGTTGTTGGGGGCACCGGCAGAAAAACTACCGTGGATGTGAAATTTTTATCTGGTCATGGGGTTGTTTCAGTTTGTGTTATCTTCTACAAATATTTCAAACGTTAACTTGTGGTTATACCTGTAGACTTTGGTTTATTTTGTAGAAGGTTTTCATCGTGTTTGTAGCTCTGAAGGATTTTGGTTTTACTTTTGCCTTACCTATTGCTGTTGGTTTTGACTCTGTGTTTTTTTGTGTTATAGGATTGTTTATAGTCAATTTACATAACTATTTTTTTGAAAGATTTTGTTTTTTGGTTTTAATGATTTTGTATTTCTTTTAAGTAGAGTTACTTTTATACTCAATATTTTACAAGTCTCACCTCACCTTTGAGGACTTAAAATCCCTTTGCAATGACGTTTCTACAAGCCATGCACAACGTGCGATGGTGGATCCAAGATTTTTACATAGTGGGGGCACTTTAAAAGTTGGTTAAAAGTATGCAAAATCGTCTGATGTGTTTTTATCCTAGTTCTACGGTTTCGAGAGATTTTTGAAGCTTTTCGGTTGACTTTGTGGGCTTTTAAAGTTTTTTTTGTCGATTTAGAGGGACTTTTTTTTATTTTTAGGTTGATTGAGGTACTTTCTTTGGTTTTTTGGTTGGTGGGGGCACAGGCAGAAAAACTACTGTGGATGTGAATTTTTTATCTGGTCATGGGGTTGTAAGTCTGTGTTATCTTCTACAAATATTTCAAACGTTTACGGTAAAACCTGCCTTGAACTTGAGGTTATACCTGTAGACTTTGGTTTATTTTGTAGAAGGTTTTCATCGTGTTTGTAGCTCTAAAGCATTTTGGTTTTACTTTTGCCTACCTATTATTGTTGGTTTTGACTCTGTTTTTTTTTGTGTTATAGGATTGTTTATGTTCAATTTACATAACTATTTTATTGAAAGATTTTGTTTTTTGGTTTTATTAATTTTGGATTTTTTAAGTAGAGTTACTTTTATACTTAATATTTTACAAGTCTCACCTCACCTTTGAGGACTTAAAATCCCTTTGCAATGACGTCTCAACCTGCCATGCGCAACGTGCGGTGGTGGATCCAAGATTTTTACATAGTGGGGGCACCTTAAAAGTCGGTTAAAAGTCCGCAAAGTCGTCCGATGTGTTTTTAGCCTAATTCTACGGTTTCGAGAGATTTTTGAAGCTTTTTGGTTGATTTCGAGGGATTTTAAAGTTTTTTTTTGTCGATTTAGAGGGACTTTTTCGATTTTTTGGTTGATTGAGGTACTTTCTTTGGTTTTTTGGTTGGTGGGGGCAATGGCAGAAAAACTACCGTGGATGTGAAATTTTTATCTGGTCATGGGGTTGTTTCAGTCTGTGTTATCTTCTACAAATATTTAACGTTTACGGTAAAACCTGCCTTGAACTTGAGGTTATACCTGTAGACTTTGGTTTATGTTGAACTTGAGGTTATACATGTAGACTTTGGTTTATGTTGTAGAAGGTTTTCATCGTGTTTGTGGCTCTGAAAGATTTTGGTTTTACTTTTGTCTACCTATTGTTGTTGTTTTTGACTCTGTGTTTTTTTGTGTTGTAGGATTGTTTATGTTCAATTTACATAACTATTTTTCTGAAGGATTTTGTTTTTTTGGTTTTAATGATTTTGGCTTTTTTAAGTAGAGTTATTTTTGTACTTAAAATCCCTTTGCAATGATGTGTCAACCTGCCATGCGCAACTTGCAGTGGCGGATCCAGGATTTTTACATAGTGAGGGCACCTTAAAAGTAGGTTAAAAGTCCGCAAGGTCGTCCGATGTGTTTTTAGCCTAATTCTACGGTTTCGAGAGATTTTTGAAGTTTTTCGGTTGATTTCGAGGTATTTTAAAGTTTTTTTGCTTTACTTTTGCCCACCTATTGCTGTTGGTTTTGACTCTGTGTTTTTTTGTGTTATAGAATTGTTTATGTTCAATTTACATAACTGTTTTTCTGAATGATTTTGTTGTTTTGGTTTTAATGATTTTGGCTTTTTTAAGTAGAGTTACTTTTATACTCGATATTTTGAATTCTCGTTGATTTAACTTCTATAATTTATCATTTTTTTCTTTACGTAACCATATGTGTTATTGGTTTTATTGTTTCCTCTTTTTGTTGTATAACTTCTCTACTTTTGTTTTATTTTTGACTTTGCAATTTGTAATTGTTTTGACAAGGGGCGACGTTTTAGATATCATATAGTTTTACTAGTCTCGCCTCTCCTTTGAGGACTTATAATCCCTTTACAAGGACATCTCAATGGTTGTTGATGTAGTAGGGATTGCATTCTTCATGGGTATCTTGCTCGGAGGCACAAATAAACCTATGATTTGCAATCTAGTGTTTTAATCTCTTGTTGTGTTTGCCAATTTCTTTGGGTATTAGTGTTATTTGGGTAATGGATGTGAAATTTTTGTCTGGTCCTTGGGTCCTTGGGGATGTTTCAGTTTGTGTTATCTTCTACAAATATTTCAAACGATTATGGTAAAACTTGCCTTAACCTTGACATTGAGGTTATACCTGTTGGTTTATGTTGTAGAAGGTTTTCATCGTGTTTGCGGCTCCGAAAAATATATGGTTTTAGTTTTGCTAATTCATTGTTGTTGATTTTGGCTGTGTTTTTTTACTTTTTTTATAGGATTGTTTTATGCTCAATTTACATTATTTTTTGTACTTGAGCTTTCTTTATTGTTTTATTAAAATCCCTTTACAATGCCATGTCTTATGTGTTCATCGAGTCTATAATGGTTGCATCTCTTGTGGTGTTTGAAGTTCTTTGGGTATTAGTGCTATTTTAGTTCACAGTCATTGTTTTTTTTTCAGTTTGGGTAATCTTCTATAAAGACTTCAAACGATTACGGTAAAACCTGCCTTGACCTTGACACTGAGGTTATACGTGTAGACTTTGGTTGTTGTTGAGAAAGTTTTCATCGTGTTGGCGGATTTGAAAGATTTTAGGTTTTAATTCTGCTATTCTGCTGTTGAGTTTGACTCGGTCCTCTTGTTTTTCAGTTTATTTTGTATGGGATTGTTTATGCTCATTTTACATAACTTTTTGCACTTGAGTTTCCTTTCTTTTTTTGATTCTGGCATTTTTAAGTAATGTGTAATTTTTATACTCAATGTTTTGAATTCTCTTTGATTTTTGGCTTCCATGCTTTCTCAATTTTCTTTTCTAAAAAAGGTACCAACTCGCTTTTCATATAAAATCATAGCATCTGAGATACCAACTCGCTTTCATAAACAAATATTTGGTCTTGTTTGCATAACTCATGTTCTATCTCAGTTAAATACAATTTACGTTAAAACAGTTGTGCACATTTTATACAGTATGTTTTGGTCAAACCAACTTAATCAGCTTATGGTACATCTATCAAAAGTCACGGAGTCTCATGCCATTTACAAACATATAGGTGTTGAAGAATGGAGAGTGATGCACATGCATAAATTCATCAAATTACTTTTATATTGTGTTTCATTAGTTTTGAGGATGCTTTGCTTTTCAGTAGGTTTAGTTATGTAACTGCATCCCGTTTTCAGAAACACTAAGCGTATTAGAAGCTTTACATAATAACTACAGCTCGATGCATGTATCTCACAACCACGATCCAGCCTACTACAAAAGCAGCTTTGGTGAAACCCACGAGTCCTTATTCATGCTAGTACTGGACCATCATGACAGGCTATGGGTTTTGGGTTTGCACCAGGATCCACATCGACTGTAAAAGCTAGCCTAACCGAGTCAGGTATTTCGCCTAAAGAGTTGGCTTTGCGTTTAATCTTTTGGCTCGTGCTTGATAATTGCACACTCGGGCGAAGAAGGGACTACAAAAGACTGGTACCATTTGTGACTACTAATGGTAACCCTCAACCTTAACCTTCACACTTCACAATTTCGTTTCCCTATATGTATGCGTATGCTACTTGCTACAGGTGCTGGTTCGGGGTTCGGAATTTCTTTTAAAACATCAATGTATGAGATAATTATCGTTCATCAATTGATTCATCATGAGAAGTTACCCAAGTATGAGATTTAAGCACCTGGGTGCTGGATTGCATGTAAATGAAGCTAGAATAGTGACTCTTTGCAAAGAGCCAAAGACTACCAACAGCGGTAGCTAAGTTTTTGTTTGTGACAAATGCTGCCATTGTTGATAGTCTTTGTATTATAATAAAATGCAGTTAAGTTAAACTATATCATAAAACAACTATGTTTTTCTGATTAATGTTCTAATATCATATATTTATTAGAGTTTTTGCTTGGCCCCTCAACTATTTGTGTATGCAAAGAGACCCCTTCATTTGTAAATCTAGAATTTCAATCCCTCACAAGAATCAAATGGGTTGGGAGGTCATCTTTGTAGGAATAAATTTGAGTATTTGACCTGCTCCAAATGTTGAAAAT
Organism: Saussurea involucrata; assembly: GCA_033807775.1. Lineage (NCBI taxonomy): Eukaryota > Viridiplantae > Streptophyta > Magnoliopsida > Asterales > Asteraceae > Saussurea > Saussurea involucrata. The sequence continues at coordinate 117,558,231 of CM066321.1, read as the reverse complement.
TTGAATATTTGCTATTAATCGAAGAAAAAAAATTTATATATGTTGCCAATTTGCTGTTATATCAACTTCATATTTGATTCAAGGTTGTTTTTATTATATATTGAATCAGTTAAAATAAAAATTACTTATGAAATGTGAAAGACTTTCTAATTTGCTAAAAGATATTATCGAGCGAGAGCTTCTATACAAAAGCGTAAAATTCAAATTAAAGGGTATATCAACTTAAACAAAAAAACTCCCAATCCAAAAAATTTACAATCTCTAGAATTTAAAAGTTGTATTTTCTGTAAGCGGAGAGCCTAAGATGTTTTGTTTCGTCGGGCAGCGTCATTTCTAGCTAGGTGCTTAAGATGTTTTACTGTCAACATACCCTGTTTTTCTTGGCATATTCTGCATTGTCACTTCTACCTCTCATGTGCATGCCTCTTCTCATTCTTTATGTGGTATACCAATTGAAATCTATCAACACCCATCTCATTTTCTATGTAACAGGATTGAATTGATGACGATGAAAGATGGTATATGTGTTACAACTATAATGCAAGATACCTATCATGTATACTTCCTAACGTAGACTTATTTTTGAAGTATATAATATTTATATACGGAAAATGCAACAAATATACTCACACATCCGTCTCCCAAATAAGTTTCTTTTCAGATTAAATTTGTATCAGTTGTATACTACTTCTCAGCTAGCATGTAGATTCCGTTAAGAAAAAAATGGAGCTACGAGTGCAAGGAACATAGCTATATGGACAACCAGTAAGTTTTTCTTTTTCTTTCCTAAGATCTACTATTCGATGGTTGAAAAGCTGAGTTTCCCTGGAAAATGCCAAAAGGCCCATAATTATAATACTGGGATGCCAACTTTTGATTATTGCGTGTAACCGATGATTTCTGTGTGCCCAGTCGCCACAACTGAAATTCAACTTCTTTCGATGCTGATCTATCTGTTGCTTCATCCTGTCCTGGGCTTCGATTAAATGCATCCTTGAATTATCTATTATTTCATCTCTGTTTTTCAGCACTTGCTCTACTGTGGGGCCTCGGCATCAACAGCTTAACTCACTGGAACGTAGCCCTTCTCGCAACACGTGTGGAGTATCCTTAGTCATAAGGAAATGTTATGACTTCAAAAAACATCCTTAGGATTAGAGAATGGGTGATGGTACTCGGATTTCAACGTGGTTTGATTCATGGCTCCGAATAGGCCCTCTATGTAATACAATCTCAACTCAGATGATTTACCCATGACAGGTTCAACCTATCCGATGAAGTGTGCAACATCTAGGACAATTATGGCTGGAAATGGCCAACAACTTGGCCTTTGATCATAGAGGCTCTGGAGAACGCCACAGCCCCTGCTATTCAGCAAGGTTCCAGAGAGACCAGGTGTTATGATCGGATGGTCATGGCAAGCACATTGATTTCTCGGTTGGGTTGGTGTGGCGATCCATTAGGGAGGTGGGTGAGGAAGTTTCTTGGCATAAACTTGTTTGGTGCAAATCTTAGAGCATCTCCAACAGCTTTGCTAAAATAGAAAAAATTGAGTTTTTGTTTGCTAAACTTCTCCAACAGCTTTGCTATCTTGTTTGCTATAATAGAAAAAAACTTGAAAATTTTCCATGTTTAGAGAATTCTCTAAAACTTGATGGTAGGAGAGAGAAACAATTATTTTATACAATCTCACCAATGACATTAAACTTTTATCATTTTATATTAAGTTTTTTTTTAAATAAGTGTATTGGGAAGATAAATTAGAGAATATTATATTAATATAACTTTTGTTAAAATCTCTAAAATAGAAAATCTGTCGGAGATGAATGCAAATCTTTTTATAGATTTTAACTTTTGATTCTCTATTTTAGAAAAACTATAGCAAATCTGTTGGAGATGCTCTTATATCCCTAAACACTCCCTTGCCCTTCAAACTCATGGCATAATGGTAGCATGGTCTACAAGGTCATCCAGCATGTAATGCCCCTTGCATGGCTACACCAGATTCGCAAAAGCATATGTTTTTTTCTTGCAAGTCTTCTAAGGGGCTGTTTACCAACACTTAGGGGCTGCTTACAAAATTCTTACCGGGTATTACCGGCAAGAGATTCACCTTCATTTACCTTATCATGTAACATGCTTGGCTATGAAAGTGGATTGCTGGTAAGCATCTTAAACCCGGTAAGCGCTTAGTAAACAACCCCTTATTGCGTAAGCGGGTAAGAGTTACCACCCTCGCTTACCGGGAAAATTTCTTGTTCAAGAAAATGGTATCATAAGATTGATTATAAACACCATCATCTTTGAATGGGTAAGCGCCTCTTACCCGGTAAGAGGCAGTCGGTAAGAGGTCGTAAGTGTTACGTAAACAGCCCTTTGCTCGGTTAGTGCTGACTCCCTGGTAGCGCTTATCCAATTTTTGTTGGTCAAGGCCCCTATGGGTGCATGGTCAGTTGTAAAAGGCATCATTAAAGACAGAACTATTCCTGATGATTGGGATGGAGTCATAACCCATTTCCAGACAAGCTACATTACGGGCTCCCCAAGTAGTGTGGCTTCCCACTCTATCCTTGTTGGTTTAGTTTATTTGGCAAGAGAGAAAATCAAATTGTTAGAGGATATGTGGGAACTAAGGGGCCGTTTACTAAACGCTTACCCGGTAAGTGTTTACCGGCTCACTTTACCTTATCAGATAAACATGACAAGGATCTGTTTTAGGAATATGCCATTGTTACACTTTTTAATCTACTAAATGATAGTTTTACCTTTAATAATAGAGAGAAACTTTCTCCATTTCATAATTAAGGGTAGAATGAAAAAGTAGACACTCTTGAAAATGGACACTTATTTTGCGACTGGTAACTATAAATTTGCAGGATTCCTTGCGATGAGAGAAATAGAAAAAGCAAGCATGGTGCACAAATCAACTAATAAGGAGGATTTCTGGAAACAACAATTGGATATGTTTGTTTTGCTTAGTTGATTGGTTAGTGCTCTCTTCATTCCAGAGGTTCCGTCCTTTTCCCAAAAAAGAAAGATCCTTGCTTAAAATGTAAGTTAGCCGGTGGCTCCCTAGCAGGTAAGGTCCTGAACTTTGGAAGCAATCCAGAAGTTAAAGCAATGTTTAGGAACCTAATCTGCTAAAGAGAGGAAGATGGAGTTATGAGTTTAACTGAAAATGGAAAATAAAGTAAGGAACATAGCTATATGGACAACTGGTATGTTTTCTTTTTTTCTTTCCTAAAATTTACTAATCAATGGTTGAAAAGCTGAGTTTCACTGGAAAATGTAAAGAAAAAGGTTGGGAAAATGGTAAAAGCTAGTAGTGGACCATAACAATAGGCTATATATGGGTTTTGGATCCGCATCGACTGTAAAAGCTAGCCTAACTGAGTCAGGTATTTCGCCTAAAGAGTTGGCTTTGCAGACTACTCGTTTAATCTTTGTGCCAAGAAGTGACTACAAAAGTCGGTACCATTTGTGGCTACTATTGGTAACCCTTAACCTTCACACTTCACGTTATTTAGTTTCCCTATATGTATGTGCATGCTACTTGCTACAGGTGCTGGGTCTGGGTTAGGAATTTCTTTTAAAACATTAATGTATGAGATAATCATCGTCCATCAATTGATGCATCATGAGAATTTACCCAAGTATGAGATTCAAGCACCTTGGAGCTGGATTGCATATGAATGAAGCTACAATAGTGATTCTTTGCAAAGACTACCAATAGTGGTAGCTAATTTTTTGTTTGTGACAAATATTGCCATTATTGATAGTCTTTGTATTATAATAACTAAATGCAGTTAAGTTAAACTATATTATATAAAAAAACTATCTTTTTCTAGTGATTTACTATTCGATTGTATTGCAGGTCCCACCCCCAAAAGCCTCACCTTGTCCTCAAGGTGAAAGTAAAGGACTGATCCTGTAACACAATGTACTCCTCCCACAATGCCTCAAACATAGGCAGACCCTTCCATTTAATCAACACCTCCCTAGTTCCAACTTGTTGGGGCCAGACCTGTACAACCGCTTCCGGCTCTACAACCATCTCGAATTTTTTCATTTAATAGAATTGGTAGGTTGGTGAAGAGGTACACTGACCCATTGCTTCCTTCAGCTGTGAAATATGAAATGCAGGATGAATTGTCAAATCTAGTGGCAATTCCAGTCAGTAAGTCATGTTACCCATCTTTTCTAAAATGCGAAAAGGCCCATAATACTGGGCTGCCAACTTTTGATTATTTGCGTGTCACTAACGATTTCTGTCATGAAATCCAACTTCTTTCATGTTGATCCACCTGTTGCTTCATCCTTTGTTGGGCTTGGATTCAATGCTTACGTGAATTATCTAATTTTCAGTTGTGTCTTTCAGCACATGCTCTACTGTTGGGCCTCGGCATCTAAAGCTTATTAATTATAAGATGGAGAAAATTTATCCCTATTATTTAGGGTAAAATTATCCTCTAGGTAATTAAAAAGTGTGATAATTACACGTCCTTTAAACTATGTCCCTTTTTCATTGTGGACATTTATTTTGGGACTAGAGGAGTAAAGTGTTGTATATGGTTTTACCATTGTAACCTTGTTACTTGTTAGTTTCCATGGTTAGGTGAACGAGCATTTAAATCGCACGCCCAAAGCAATGTTATTGGCACTACAACTAACTCCTGAGCTATGGGAATAAACAACATAGCGGCTGTTTACCAAATTCTTACCGGGTAAGTGCTTACTAATAGTTTACCGGATGAATATGGTATGGACCAAAAATCTTACCCGGTAAGAGTTAGGCAAGTACCAAGAGTCTTATCCGGTAAGTGAGGACGACGGCTCTTACCATGGTTAGCGCTTACCAATTAAATTGTTACATACGATGCCGTTTTTGTGGACTAAAATCTTATCCGATATGCAAGCAATAATGTTGAATTTTATCGGTAAGCGCTTACCGGGTAAGTGGTTGGTAAACAGCCCCATAGTTTCATCTTAAAAGTTACCCCCTCTAAGGCTCTGACCCGACCCAAGTAACAAGGTTATTTCTATGCTCGATTAGTGCTCTGACGGAAGGAAGGAGTGTTGAGAGTTGGGGGATGAGGATAGGGTTAGAGCATCTCCAATGGTTGCTTGAAGAAGGCTTGATGAAGACTTGATTTGAACAAGTCTTTACTTATCAACCACTTGAGGTTTCTGAAGTGTTTGAAGAAATTATTGTGAGAGGCAAAGAAAGAGAAAAGAACAATATGGTGGGACCAAGATTTTTTTAATATATTTTTATTTTGCTCAAGTCTTTCACATGGATTAACCATTGTGGATGCCCTTAGTGAGTTTCTAGTTAGATCTTTTGAGACTTAGGTTAGACTAGGGTGTGTAGTTATCTCTATCGTGGTTATGTTTTCTTCTGCTTGTTTATGTTTTGATTGTTGTTTACTTCTAACTCGTTCTCAAACCTTAGCATGCCTTTCTTATTTTCAAGTTTTTGTGTTTTTTTCCATTGTTTATTATTATTATTTGTAACACCCCAAGATTGGAAAAAAGTGTGAATAATTTAAAGTTTTTTAATACATCAAATAAGGATTTGATTCTAACGGTCAGTAGTCGGTATAACATCAATAAAGCACAACCCAAACTTACTCAAGGTCTAGGGTAAGGTTAGTTGCTATTGAACCCCCATCCTTTTTTTTCAATCCAAAGAGCGATTGGTTAATTTTTTTAACGTGAGAAGTGGATCTGAACCATTGATTACTTTTAATCAAATGCTTTCCCATGAATTGGGACTTAGAAGGGAATTAATCTGGTGCATCTCGATACATCTTATCTTAGTGCATCCATTTCTCGTCCAACTTCTCTTGCTTCTCATGCTAATCTCTTACATCTTTTTTTTTATTGAGGTATTCACAAAATTCACATGATGTTTTAAAATGGTATGTTTTGTAAGTTTAGTGGTACAATGTAAAGTTGAATTCTAAAAATAACTCTCTCTCTCTCTCCATGTGGCCCGTAACATGCACGCACACACACACATACACCCAATTGAATGCATACAAAAGGTACATTGTGAACACAGTGTAAACAACCTTAATTTTCTTACTGAGGTGTTCACAAGATTCACATGGTGTTTTAAAATGGTATGTTTTGTAAGTTTAGTTGGTGATCACAATGTGTTCACAAACTATACCATATCTTGTAGATTCACAATGTGTTCACAAACTATAATAATATTTGCTAAGAAAGTGTTCACAGTGTGTTCACCTTAAATACACATTCAATTGTATGGTTTGCTTCTTAAAAGAGGAGAGTTGAGTTGAGGTCGTGGCCACATACCCTTGCGTTGACCGTTGGTGTTGATTTTGCACGTGATTTGGTCGTTTTTGCCTTCTCTTATGTAGTTACTTTTCTCGTTTGAACATAAATAATCGTATATGAACTAAAATGCATTAAAAAAATACATTTTTACAAATTATACCATTATAATTGTTTCATTAATACCTTCAAAATGAGTTCAATATGAATATTTTTGAATTGAATCATATTATTAAATAGCATAAATACGTAGTGGATTATTTTTTAAACTTACATTTTATATCTTATATGTATTTAATTTATTTTATATCCTTTAGCTTTTTATTTTTCATCTATATTAATATTTCTTTATAAAAGACGAGTTACAATTTTTTTTGAAACTTTAAGAGGTACTATATTTCATCCCTAATATACACATCTTAAAGCGTGACTCAAAGATGTAGTTGTCTTAAAATTTTCAAGATTGCGGTTTCCAAGAAATATTTAAGACACGTACAAGTATACAGTCCAACCACCTCCCTCTTTTCTCTCATCGGCCACCCCGTCCCCCAACAAGTGTTGGGACATCTCTTTTAACCCACGTTCCCAAGATGACTCCCGCCCCTATACGCAGTGATGTCGGATGGGTTGGAGGAAAATCCTGGGTGTGCGGGATAAGAATCGAGATTGCATTGTCTCTCAGAATGGCGGTGTGACCACCTCTGTCTTGTTTGATAACTTGCATTCTGATGGTCCTCTTTGTAGGTCTATAACCCCTCGCAACATCTTTAATGCGAACCCTTCTCTGAATGCCAGGGTTATAGACATTATTCATAATGGAAGTTGGGTTTGTCCTATATAAAATGCGGGACAACCCTACTTCCCCCTTGGTAGTCTCACTCTCACGGTTATCTCCCCTAATAAACCTGACAAACCCCTTTAGAGAAAACGAGATGACAACCTCACTCCTTTCTCGGTGTATGAAGTCTGGCTCAACATCCGCCCCAATGAGCCTAAGACTGATTGGCATCACATGTCTAGTTCTTGCAGAATATTTCTATACATGTTTTCCTACTCTGGGTTGCCATGCAGCAGCGTATCAAGACGCATGATAAACTCCGCTCGTGGAAGGCCTATTTGAATCTGCCGTGTGGTTTCTGTCAAAATGGGTCTGATTCCCATAATCATCTCTTTTTCGAGTGTAACTACCCCAAGCCGAAGTTGAACCTCCCTAATGTCCCGGACAATTGGGCGGACATTATCAGACTTCTCTAGCCGCCCACCAAAGGTAAGACCATATGGTCTATTATTCGCATATTGGTGTTGGATGGGACTGTCTACCACTTGTGGAACGAAATGATTAATCTGATAAGTGCCAATTTTATACACATTTTATATCAAATTTACCCTAAAAATAATGTTAATTAGATGTTTAAAATACCCCTATTAATTCGAGTTGATATTTATTTGTGAAAAGATGTAATCTAATGCAAAAAGCTGATTTTGAGATATTTTGTATACATCCAATGCCCACCGTGGACACACTGGAAAACCACTGTGCCTACTGTGGGCACTCCAGTTTACACCACCGCCCAATTGTCGCTCATATTGCTATGGAGAAAATGAGGATAAGGCACGCATAACGAGGCAGCCCATCCCTTACATTTACTATAAATAGAAGGTGTTACTCAAGAAGAAATCTCGTTCAAGTTCAAGGATCATCTCAGTTTCTTTTAGAATAGTTTAATTTCTCGTTTCTCATTTCTCAAGTTACTTACTTTCCAAAAACCACTTCAAGTCTTAGGCTTGAAGTGTAACACTTTAAATTCTGTATTTAATTCCGTACTTACTTTCCGTATTTTATTTCTCGTATTAACTTTATGAAAGTAGTTACTTCGTATTTTCTTTTCTTTTATTATGTCTTTTACTTTTAGTATGAGCTAACCACCTCTTTGGGTGTGGGTGTGAATTAAACTTGAGATTAGTATACGACACTTGGATGTTACCATTATTTCTAATAATGGTGACTTTACGGGCACTTTGTAGGACCGGTCTATAAAAATCCACTTTCGAGAGATCGGGCTTTTTATAGACATTCGTACTACAAAGTGACTAACCAAATCGTCACTACAACCATCTCAAGGAAAATTTACACCCATACCCATTCTTTAATTAATTAATTAAAATACATTTCATATCTTATAATTACTTCACCAATTCTCAAGCTTTATAATTTTATTTCGATTTTCGTTTGTTAGATATGAGTAGCTAGTTTATTATTTCTAGCAATGGGTATGTAATCCACCTCGAAAGCTTGGATATGTTGAGATTTAATTAGGCTTTTAACATCATTAGAATTCGTTTATGTAACCTTTGGTTATATTGTTCTTCGAGTTTTTGTTAATTATTTCGAGTTGGATCCCTTGTTTTCTTTAATTTAAACTCGAATAGCTAGTTAATTCTTTGAATCCGTAATTGTTCATTGATTTAAGGAGGTAGCAACCAATATCTATATTCAATATTTTATTGAATTATAGTGTTGTAAGGTTACATAATTTGATCATAATGATCGGCTTCGATTATTAATCAAGGGTGGTAAGTTGGTTGAATTTTAATGTGGCTAGCATTTGAATCCAAGTCCGTGACTTGATTTTGTTGGTGCAAGTGTACCACATCTCTATATATTTATATATATTTATTTTGATGATTACAAACACACCGCATTATTGTTTGTCTAACAATTTAATCCAAGTGTGCAGTTGTTGAAGAACACGAAGATTTAATCTGAAGGGTTCAAGACGGAAGTGTTTACGTCGTCATTATTGTTTATAACTAATAATGATAAACACCCTAAAATAATATACCACTTGGATATTTCTAAAAACCCAACAATTAATTTTAATAAGGTTTTGAGAAGATTCAGCAAGATTTGGTTGCAGGCCTGGAAGCTGACTTTTCCTGACGGCGGTATACCGCGGCGGTACAGCCGGTATACCGCGGGTACACTTTTGCCGGTATACCGCGGGTGATCAGCCGGTATACCGCGGCAGTCCGTGTGCAATTCCTATTGGTTGAAGTTGCTTTTCCTGACGGCGGTATACCGCGAGACCCAGCCGGTATACCGCGGGTACGTTTTTCCTGCCAACTTTGCATGTAGCCGTTGGTGTGTCAGCACACTTTTCTGACGGCGGTATACCGCATGCATTTGGCGGTATACCGCGCCTCACAATACCGTTGGAGATGCTATGTATAAATGATGCTTGCTGGTAATGAAGACCACACACAACAACAACAGTAACAAGCAAACAGCACCTCTCAGCTCTCTCCTCTATTTATATATATATATTTTATAAAACTTTTTTTATAAAATATCCAAGTGTGAGATATTATACAAGAGTGATTACCCATTGTGAGTTATACTCCTCTTGTAAGCATTTGAATAACGGGTGTGTGATCCTGTACATCTCATAGCAGAAGCTTGAGAATCAATTACGTTACCTTTGTACTTGGTTTGTATTCTACCGTAAAGAATACATTTATTGGATCGTGTCGGGAAGTGTCTCGGCTGCTGGTTTATCACAGTTGGTGGTAAATCAGTAAATCTCTGTGTCAAGTATCTCTATCCCTTATCTCTTTATTTATTCCGCTGTGCTTTATTATATTTATTTATATAAACTGCTTTGCATTTATATTTATTTATATAATCTCTGTGCATTTAAATTATATCTGTTTATATAATTGTTGTATACTTATTTATTTATACTCTGCTTTATTTTTTCTGTATTTATTTGTAAAAAGAATTTTTGAAAGTAAAAGATTTTAAAATACAACCTTCCCCCCCCTAGGTTGTCCAACATTTGGTATCAGAGCGGGGCTTTCAAAAATTTTCTGTTTAAATTTTTAAAGTCATTTCTTTAATTTTTTTTTAAATGGCTCAACAAACTAATTTTGTGTTCTCTAAAACTCCTTTGATAGATACTGAAAAGTTTGGCATTTGGGCCGAGCTATTTGAATGTCACGTTCGTGGCAAAAGTCAAAAAATTTGGGATATTATAGAAAATGGGAATTTTAACCCTACTATTATAAAAAATAATGTTATTGTTGATAAACCTGTTAAGGACTGGACTCCCGCTGAAGAATCTCTTTTTTGTTTAAATTTTGAGGCTAAAAATATATTATATGCTGCTTTAACTTCCGATGAAATAGAAAGAGTTTATACCTGTAAAACTGCTAACCAAATCTGGCAAAGCTTGAGTGACACTCATCGTGGAAATACTCAAGTTAAAAGTTCTAAAATAAACATTTTAGTTCATGATTATGAATTATTTGAAATGTCAAAAGATGAGTCAATCGACTCAATGTTTAAACGTTTTAACCTCATCATGACTACTTTGAAGGGATTAGGTCGCACTTATCCTAACGAAGACTATGTAAGGAAAATTCTTCGAGCACTTCCTTCGGAGTGGATGGCAAAAATCACATCCTTGGAAGACTCCCGAGATCTCGCAACTATGAAGCTCGATGATCTCATCGGCAATCTTAAAGTGCACGAAATCGCACTAAAAAGAAATCAAGTCCGGGAGCAAGTCAAAAAGAAATCCATCGCTCTCAAGGTCGTTGCCTCAAAAGAAAAGGAAGAGGAGGAAGATGCAAGTTCATCCGATGATGAACCCGAAAATCTTGACGATTTAGTCAAGTTGGTAAGAAAACTTTCTAAACTTCTTTCTAACAAAAAGTTTGCCAATATTGATAGGTTTCAAGAAAATGAAGACTACCGTCGTGGTAGTAAAAACCAAAGTCGCAACGTCCACAAAAGTGAAGACAAATACGACGAATCTAGCGACGATGAAAAAGCCAATAAAAAGAAAGGCTTTTGCTATGTGTGTGGTGACAAGGATCACTATGCAAGTGTGTGTCCAAAACGAGCAAAACAAATCAACACACCAAAAGCTCTCGTTGGAGGCGCGTTGAGCGCAAGCATAGATGAAGCCAAAAATTTTTGTTTCATGGCCGACCATGATAATGAGGTATCTTCATCATATCTTTTTGAAAATAATTGTGATAGTAATTATAGTGATAATTATTACAGTGACGATGAAAATAATCTTGACGAATTATATAAATCATTTCATGCTATGGCCGCTCTCGCAAATAAATATAAAGATGAAATTTCTAATTTAAAAGAAACCGTATCTGCATATAAAAAGGAAATAGATGACGGTAAACAAAAATCTGCTCATGATTTAGATGTTATCACTAAATTAGAAAATAAATTAAGTGAAAAAGATATTTGTAAATCTTGTGTTATTTTAAATGATAAAATTGCATGCTTAAGTGAAAATAAAAAAGAAAGTATTGCATGTACAAAATGCGAGTCTCTTGAAAATGAAGTTGCATATTTAAATACTAAATGTAAATCGCATGAGAAAGATAATCTGTTAGCTAATGCTTTTCAAAATAGCAATGATAAAGTGTTAAAAATGCTAAATATGTCTAATCGCATAAATTGTCGTAAAGGCATTGGTTCCGATACATGTGTTGATAAATGTTCGTGTAAACCCATTAAAAGATTTTTTGCATCTCCTAAAGTTGATACGAGAAAACCTCCATACATGTCAAAAATAAAAAATGTGAATTATGGAAGGAAACCGCATGCGTTTATGTATAATAATAAGTTTGCGAATCCTAAGAAAAATGTTAATCCGCATACTTCTTTTTACGTCTATGATGAATACGATCGTAAAATTAAAATGGTTAGAAAATGGATTCCGAAAGGAATGTTTAATGTTGACAATCCCGGTGGGATGCGTTTGTGGTTTTAAACCATTTTTATGGTTTTATATGTTGTCGTATTTTGTTTTATGTCGACAACATATTTTTTTGCAGTTTATGTTGTATACTAACTGTTAAAAGGACCCATAAGAAAAGGGTACCACGAAATATTTTCTTTGCCTTTTGTAGGTGTTACCTGCCGAGGTTATAATACGTGGTTACCTGCCGAGGTTATAATACGTGGTTACCTGCCGAGGTTATAATACGTGGTTACCTGCCGAGGTTATAATACGTGGTTACCTGCCGAGGTTATAATACGTGGTTACCTGCCGAGGTTATAATACGTGGTTACCTGCCGAGGTTATAATACGTGGTTACCTGACGAGGTCATAATACGTGGTGATTTTTTTTAATCACATAAAATTAACCGAATATTGAAGCCTTAAGATCCGTTTTGGTGCAAGTGTTTCGTATTGGTTTGTATATCTTTGTCTCTATTGCTTTTTGCATTTTATTTTATCCCTCAAATTTTATAAAATCAATTTGATATCGTTATTAATTTGAGGGGGAGCGTTTTAGCTCTTTTACCCATGAGTGTATGCTACCTCAATTATATGCATATTTTGAAGGGGAGCATCTCTCGAGGGGAAGCATACCTTCTTTCTTGACCCTTTTTGTTTCAACAAACGGGGGAGAGAAACCGCATATGCTCTTGCTTAGCGGTTGTGTTTGTCATCATCAAAAAGGGGGAGATTGTTGGTGCAAGTGTACCACATCTCTATATATTTATATATATTTATTTTGATGATTACAAACACACCGCATTATTGTTTGTCTAACAATTTAATCCAAGTGTGCAGTTGTTGAAGAACACGAAGATTTAATCTGAAGGGTTCAAGACGGAAGTGTTTACGTCGTCATTATTGTTTATAACTAATAATGATAAACACCCTAAAATAATATACCACTTGGATATTTCTAAAAACCCAACAATTAATTTTAATAAGGTTTTGAGAAGATTCAGCAAGATTTGGTTGCAGGCCTGGAAGCTGACTTTTCCTGACGGCGGTATACCGCGGCGGTACAGCCGGTATACCGCGGGTACACTTTTGCCGGTATACCGCGGGTGATCAGCCGGTATACCGCGGCAGTCCGTGTGCAATTCCTATTGGTTGAAGTTGCTTTTCCTGACGGCGGTATACCGCGAGACCCAGCCGGTATACCGCGGGTACGTTTTTCCTGCCAACTTTGCATGTAGCCGTTGGTGTGTCAGCACACTTTTCTGACGGCGGTATACCGCATGCATTTGGCGGTATACCGCGCCTCACAATACCGTTGGAGATGCTATGTATAAATGATGCTTGCTGGTAATGAAGACCACACACAACAACAACAGTAACAAGCAAACAGCACCTCTCAGCTCTCTCCTCTATTTATATATATATATTTTATAAAACTTTTTTTATAAAATATCCAAGTGTGAGATATTATACAAGAGTGATTACCCATTGTGAGTTATACTCCTCTTGTAAGCATTTGAATAACGGGTGTGTGATCCTGTACATCTCATAGCAGAAGCTTGAGAATCAATTACGTTACCTTTGTACTTGGTTTGTATTCTACCGTAAAGAATACATTTATTGGATCGTGTCGGGAAGTGTCTCGGCTGCTGGTTTATCACAGTTGGTGGTAAATCAGTAAATCTCTGTGTCAAGTATCTCTATCCCTTATCTCTTTATTTATTCCGCTGTGCTTTATTATATTTATTTATATAAACTGCTTTGCATTTATATTTATTTATATAATCTCTGTGCATTTAAATTATATCTGTTTATATAATTGTTGTATACTTATTTATTTATACTCTGCTTTATTTTTTCTGTATTTATTTGTAAAAAGAATTTTTGAAAGTAAAAGATTTTAAAATACAACCTTCCCCCCCCTAGGTTGTCCAACAGATTTATTTAGCTAGCTAGAGGCTAATCATCGAGCTTCTCGTGATAGTCATGTTTTTTAGAATCAACATAACTTTGGTGCATATCATAGTTTAAACCCACTCTTTTCGTGCAGGTTCACCAATCCCAATCGATCCAGAAATTGAGAAAACCGCCAAGAAGTTAAGGAAACAAGCTAAGCTTCGAAAGAAGCAAGGCGAGTCGACTTCTTCACCGGAGCTCAATATCTGGAAAGATATTGAGTTGTCTACAGATTCAGAGAGCGATAAGGAGGAATTGCATTTTGAAGAAGAAAAGCCTTATTCTGAAAAAGAAGAACCGGTCGCCGAGACCGAAGACAAGGAAGAAGAGGAAATGGCGAATCCCGAGCGCACTTTGAGGGAATGGGCAGCACCCAACGTCGATGAACAACCTCTTTGCATTACATATCCGACGGAAGAGGTGGGCACCGAACTTAAAACTGGTTTAATTCACTTACTACCTCATTTTCATGGTTTAGCTAATGAAGACCCGTACAAGCATATGACCGAGTTCCACATGGTATGCTTGGGAATGAAGCCGCAAGGCACGACTGTGGAGAACCTAAAGCTAAAGGCATTCCCGTTCTCCCTAGTTGACGCGGCTAGGGAGTGGCTTTTCTATCTGCCACCGGGATCGATCACTACTTGGGGACAAATGGCGAGAGCATTCCTCGACAAGTTCTTTCCCGCATCCAAAGCCGCCGGGCTAAGAAGAGAGATATGTGGAATCAGGCAGAAGGACATGGAATCACTCTACGAATATTGGGAGCGCTTCAAGCGCCTCTGTGTAAGTTACCCTCAACACGGCATTTCTGAGCAATTACTAATTCAATATTTTTATGAAGGTTTGCTACCGATGGAAAGGAAGATGATGGATGCCGCGAGCGGGGGAGCCATAGTGAACAAGACGGCAACTCAAGCGAGGACTTTGATAGATACAATGGCGGAAAACTCCAAGCAATTTGGAGCTCGGAGTGACGTTGGTCGAGGCGCTAGTGAAGTACACGTTAAATCCCTAGAAACTAAGATTACTGATTTGACTAACCTTGTGAAACAACTTGCTATGGGGAATGTGCCTCAAGTTAAAATGTGCGGATTTTGCTCATCAGTGGCACATCCCACTGACGCATGCCCGACTTTGCATGAAGAAGAAGAACAAGTAAATGCCATCGGGGGTAGCAATTTCCAGCATTCTCACATCCGGGCTCCCGATCCTTTCTCGAGCACATACAACCCCGGTTGGAGACAACATCCGAATCTGAGCTATGCCCCAAGGCAAGGACAAAGTCAAGGTCAACAATTCCAGCAAAAAGTTCAATTCCAGCAACCACAACAATTCCAAGGCCCACCCGGATTTCAACCACAACACCATCCGAAGGCATCATTCCAGTCGGGTGCCCAACAACAACATCAAATGACACCTCAAGCTCCTAGTAGCTCAGGTATGTCATTGGAAGATGTGGTTAAATCTATGGCGGCTAACATGGCAAAATTTCAACAGGATACACAAGCGAGTATTCAAGATCTCCAGGCCACTGTTGGCCATTTGGTAAATAAAGGCAAGTTACCTTCCCAAACGGAGACTAATCCAAAAGCCAATGTGAATGCTATCACTTTGAGGAGCGGAAAAGAGCTCAAAGATAGTGTAGAAAAGAACAAGAAGGCGATTGAAGAAGAAGATGAGTTAGAGGTCAAGGAATCCGCTTCGGGTGAAAAGGAGGTCAAAGATGACGAGACAAAGAATAAAGGACCCGAAGTAATCGTGCAACACCGCCATTCCCAAGCCGATTCGAGAAGACCAAACGGGAAAGCGAAGAGAAGGAGATCCTTGACACTTTCCGGAAAGTTCAAGTAAACATCCCTCTTTTAGATGCTATAAAACAAGTTCCAAGATATGCTAAATTTCTTAAAGAGCTTTGCACTAATAAAAGGAAACTAAAAGGGAATGAAAAGATAAGCATGAGTCAAAATGTGTCCGCCATCTTGCAAAAGCGGTTACCACCAAAGTGTAACGACCCGGGAATGTTTACCATACCATGTAAGGTAGGCAATGTATCGGTCAATCAGGCAATGTTGGACTTGGGGGCATCAATCAATGTTATGCCATATGCCATTTACTCATCTTTGAATGTAGGACCCCTAAAGCCAACCGGTGTGGTAATCCAATTAGCGGATAGGTCGATGGTCTACCCAAAAGGGGTATTAGAGGATGTACTTGTTCAAGTGAATGGATTGGTCTTTCCAGCAGATTTTTATGTTATAGACATGGAGGAGAATAATACCTCTAAGGACGGTATGATTTTGCTAGGTATACCATTCTTGAAAACCTCTAAGACCAAGATAGATGTTCATGATGGTAACTTGACTATGGAATTTGATGGCGAGGTAATTAAGTTTAATATATATGACGCCATGCGATATCCGAGTGATGTCTCTTCATTATGCTTTGTTGATATTATTGAGTCCTTATCTGACACTATGTTTGATTTATCTAATGAGGATGTGTTAGAAGTGATTTTTGACAGAGATTTGACTAATGGAAGCTTGAAAAAGCTTGCTCAAGAGTACAAGCTTGATGATGAATTTGCAGAATTGGTGTCTTGGATGGAAAAAGGGCGAGCACCAAAGCCAAGGTATGAGGTCTCTAAAATAGATTTGCCTTTATCTCACACTAGACTTCTACCTTCTGTTGAACAGGCACCCGAGCTAGAATTGAAGCCGTTGCCGGACCATCTGAAGTACGCTTATTTAGGAGACAAGGATACACTACCTGTGATTATATCCGCCACCTTGTCATCTCAAGAGGAAGGAGCATTGGTTGAGGTGTTGAAAGAGCACAATAGAGCAATTGGATGGACCATCGCTGACATTAAGGGTCTTAGTCCGTCACTATGCCAACACAAGATTCTACTAGAGGAGGAGTACAAGCCCTTTCGAGAGGCGCAACGGAGGTTGAACCCACCTATGATGAAAGTGGTAAAGAAGGAGATATTGAAGCTTTTGGATGCCGACATGATCTACCCAATCTCCGACAGCAAGTGGTGAGCCCCGTATAGGTAGTACCCAAGAAAACCGACATTACTGTGGTAGAGAATGCCGAAGGTGAGTTGGTGCCCACTCGTGTTCAAAACGAGTGGAGGGTATGTATTGATTATCGTAAGCTTAATGCATCAACTAGGAAAGATCACTTCCCTTTACCCTTTATAGATCAAATGTTAGAACGATTAGCAGGTCGTACTCATTATTGTTTTTTGGATGGTTATTCAGGTTTCCATCAAATACCGGTGGCAAGAGAGGACCAAGAGAAGACTACGTTTACATGCCCCTTCGGTACATTCGCCTACTGAAGGATGCCTTTCGGTCTTTGCAATGCACCGGCGACATTCCAACGATGTATGGTGAGTATCTTTTCTGATTATGTTGAGAACATTATCGAAGTTTTTATGGATGACTTCACGGTCTATGGTGATTCATTTAGTGTGTGTCTAGATAACTTGACCAAAATTTTAAAGAGGTGCATTGAAACCAAATTAGTCTTAAACTATGAAAAATGTCACTTCATGATAAATCAAGGTATAGTACTTGGCCATGTTATCTCAGAAAGGGGAATAGAGGTTGACAAAGCGAAAATAAATGTCATAAAATCCTTGCCTTACCCCTCGAGTGTTAGAGAGGTCCGTTCTTTTCTCGGTCACGCAGGTTTCTACAGGCGTTTCATCAAAGACTTTTCCAAGATCACTCGACCCCTATGTGAGCTCCTACAAAAAGAGGTAGACTTTGACTTCAATAAGGTATGTAAGAGTTCGTTTGATTTGTTGAAAGATATGCTTACTTCTGCCCCTATCATCCAACCACCCAATTGGCAATTGCCATTTGAGATCATGTGTGATGCTAGCAATCACGCGGTTGGGGCGGTATTGGGACAGAAAAATGGTAAGAACTCTCATGTCATATATTATGCATCACGATCACTCGATAGTGCACATTGCAACTACTCAACCACCGAAAAAGAGTTGCTAGCGGTTGTTTTTGCCTTAGAAAAGTTTAGATCTTATTTGCTAGGCACTAAAGTGATTGTATTTTCTGACCATGCAGCTTTGAAATACCTGTTAAAGAAGAAAAATGCAAAACCGCGATTGATAAGGTGGATTCTCTTACTCCAAGAGTTTGACTTGGAGATAAATGATAAGAGTGGGGCCGAGAATCTTGTAGCCGGCCACCTTAGCCGCCTAGCATCGGATGAAGAGCCAAAACCGTTCACTGATGAGTTTCCGGATGAGCACCTTTTCTCCATCTCGGGAGAAACCCCGTGGTATGCCGATATCGTTAATTACTTGGTTTCAAAGACCTTTCCAGGTGACTTATCTAGACCCGAGAGAGAGAAAATCAAGAGAGAGGCTCGTCTTTATATGTGGGACGAGCCATATTTGTGGAAACATTGTCCGGACTAAGTGATTCGGCGATGTGTGCCCCAAGGAGAGTTTCAATCAATATTAAAATTTTGTCACTCCGAGGCTTGTGAGGGCCACTTTGGCCACAAACGGACATACCGAAAGATCCTTGAGTGTGGGTTATATTGGCCAACTATGCGAGATTGCTATCGACTTTGTAAGAGTTGCATGAGATACCAAATGACGGGAAACATTAGTTCCCGAAATCAAATGCCCCAATTTCCCATGCTAGTATGCGAGATCTTTGATGTTTGGGGCATGGATTTCATGGGACCTTTCCCTGCATCTTTTGGTAACCTCTATATTATTTTGGCTGTTGATTATGTCTCAAAATGGTTCGAGGCAAAGGCCACTCGAACTGATGATTCTTGTGTAGTTGCAGATTTTGTCAAATCTCACATATTTTCCAGGTTCGGGACGCCGAAGGCCATCATCAGTGATCGAGGTACCCACTTTTGCAACAAGGTCATTGGCGCTCTTTTCAAGAAGTATGGGGTTATCCACCGCATATCCACCGCCTACCATCCACAGTCTAACGGACAAGCTAAAGTGTCCAATAGAGAGATCAAATCCATTTTGGAGAAGACTGTGAATCCCAACCGGAAAGACTGGAGTTTAAGGCTCAATGATGCCTTGTGGGCTTATCGTTCAGCCTACAAGACGCCCATAGGAATGTCACATTTCCGCTTGGTGTACGGTAAGCCTTGCCACCGTCCGGTGGAACTGGAGCATAAGGCTTATTGGGCGGTGAAGACATGCAATATGGATTTGGACGAAGCGGGATCGCATAGGAAGCTTCCAATTCTAGAGTTGGAGGAGATAAGAAATGACGCCTACGAGAACGCTCGTATATATAAAGCAAAGGCTAAGGCGTTTCATGACTCGCGCATTTCACGTAAGAAATTTACCAAAGGTCAAAAAGTTCTTCTTTATCACTCTATATTGAAATTATTTTCGGGTAAGTTAAGGTCCAGATGGATAGGACCTTTTGTTGTTCTAACTGTTTTTTAGCATGGTGCAGTCGAAATCCAAAGTCTATCTACAGGGAAGATTTTCAAGGTTAATGGCCATAGACTGAAGCCATTTTATGAGGGCTTTGATGAAGGGGACTTAGAGAGGGTAGCGTTGGACACGCCAAGCTACACAGAATGAACTGAGTGTGGTCTAGCCAAAGACCTAAAAGAAAAGCGTTGCGTGGGAGGCAACCCACGGATTTCCATTTCTTGTTTTTATTGCTTTATGTTAGTTAGTTTGTTTTCGTTAGATTTTCCACTTTCACTCTTAGCTTTCTCTATCTTCACAGGCTCACCAAGGCATTGGAAACTCAAGGAGACGCGCCGACCATCACAAATTCATGCATTGGGGAGACCACTCACTAAATCAGGGGAGTTTTTTTGTTCCCTCGTCTTTTCATGTTTAGAGTGCCCTCTATATATTGAATACATTGAGGACAATGTATGAATTAAGTGTGGGGGTGGGGGTTATTTGCATGATTTTGCATGATTTGGGTATATGCTCGATTTTTAGGGGTAAATTTTTGCATTTTTTTGCAAAATTTGTGCTTAAACGTGGGTCGTTGTTCGTTTTGAAAATGTATTAGCACGTTTTTAATGAGCTTAAATGGTTGATGACAATGAGTTTGGATACATGTATAGCACGATTGAACTTGATTGATAGCACTTAGAATCAACTAGTGGTAGTATACCGATCAAAGTTAGACTATTGCTAATCTTTTGAACTAGCTTTAACACCGTGAGACTTTGAGCCTATTAGACTAAACATTTTATATTAGTCTCTAATTCATTTCTTGTGTGATTACGTCATGCCTAGTTATACACCTCTAGAACTTGATTTGTCTCTCCTTAAGTCTACATGATATTTACATGCTAATAAATATGATAAAGGCCATCGTTTGTTCAATTTGTTAACCCAATAGCCTTAAGCCTACCTTTATGTTACTACCCTTTTTGTACACCACTTTGAGCCTTAGCCTATTTCTTTTGTCACCCACATCATAAACCAAACCAAACACGACTCACCCGACCAACCACCAATGGAGTGTCTCGGTATCCCTATGTGCTCGAAAGTACAACATATATGTTGAAAAAAAATCATTGAGAAAAAATGGGTCGTTAATAAATAAATAAAGTAAGACGACAGAAATGATGATATGGTCTATTATAAACGTTTCATCTTTATTCCCTATCATCATCCAGACGGAAATGTGCTTCAAAGACAAATATCTAAAGTCCTTTGTTGAAATATATATATATATATATAAAATAAATAATAATAATAATAATATCAATGTCGAAGAACCGATTTCTCCATTAGTGTATGGTCTTTAGCCACTTTTCCCAAATACATCCCTACCTTACCCAAAACCTTATTTTACATTACACCCGTAAAAGTCCTTTTGATTATATGCATGTATTATATCCAAGTAGTGGAGGGTGAGAGACTTTTCAAGCTTATGGTAGGTATATGCTAGAGTAGTGACGGTTTGAGTGATACACTTTGATCCAAGAGTGAATTGAGTGTTCTTTCAATTATCCCATTCGTGAGAGTTCTGGTGATTAGCTTGTGTCTATTCGATTGTGTGTGCTCACTTTTTGATGCTAAGTTGCAAATCTCGAGTTCATGAAATGCTATATGTGTTGACACTCCCGTTGGATTCGATTTTTATACCACGTGCTAACTTAAGTCATTGCCGGGACGGACAATGATCTAAGTGTGGGGGAATTTGATAAGTGCTAATTTTATACACATTTTAAATCAAATTTACCCTAAAAATAATGTTAATTAGATGTTTAAAATACCCCTATTAATTCGAGTTGATATTTATTTGTGAAAAGATGTAATCTAATGCAAAAAGCTGATTTTGAGATATTTTGTATACATCCAATGCCCACTGTGGACACACTGGAAAACAACTGTGCCCACTGTGGGCACTCCAGTTTACACCACCGCCCAATTGTCGCTCAAATTGCTATGGAGAAGATGAGGATAAGGCACGCATAACGAGGCAGCCCATCCCTTACATTTACTATAAATAGAAGGTGTTACTCAAGAAGAAATCTCGTTCAAGTTCAAGGATCATCTCAGTTTCTTTTAGAATAGTTTAATTTCTCGTTTCTCATTTCTCAAGTTACTTACTTTCCAAAAACCACTTCAAGTCTTAGGCTTGAAGTGTAACACTTTAAATTCTGTATTTAATTCCGTACTTACTTTCCGTATTTTATTTCTCGTATTAACTTTATGAAAGTAGTTACTTCGTATTTCTTTTCTTTTATTATGTCTTTTACTTTTAGTATGAGCTAACCACCTCTTTGGGTGTGGGTGTGAATTAAACTTGAGATTAGTATACGACACTTGGATGTTACCATTATTTCTAATAATGGTGACTTTACGGGCACTTTGTAGGACCAGTCTATAAAAATTCACTTTCGAGAGATCGGGCTTTTTATAGACATTCGTACTACAAAGTGACTAACCAAATCGTCACTACAACCATCTCAAGGAAAATTTACACCCATACCCATTCTTTAATTAATTAATTAAAATACATTTCATATCTTATAATTACTTCACCAATTCTCAAGCTTTATAATTTTATTTCGATTTTCGTTTGTTAGATATGAGTAGCTAGTTTATTATTTCTAAATGGGTATGTAATCCACCTCGAAAGCTTGGATATGTTGAGATTTAATTAGGCTTTTAACATCATTAGAATTCGTTTATGTAACCTTTGGTTATATTGTTCTTCGAGTTTTTGTTAATTATTTCGAGTTGGATCCCTTGTTTTCTTTAATTTAAACTCGAATAGCTAGTTAATTCTTTGAATCCGTAATTGTTCATTGATTTAAGGAGGTAGCAACCAATATCTATATTCAATATTTTATTGAATTATAGTGTTGTAAGGTTACATAATTTGATCATAATGATCGGCTTCGATTATTAATCAAGGGTGGTAAGTTGGTTGAATTTTAATGCGGCTAGCATTTGAATCCAAGTCCGTGACTTGATTTATTTAGCTAGCTAGAGGCTAATCATCGAGCTTCTCGTGATAGTCATGTTTTTTAGAATCAACATAACTTTGGTGCGTATCATAGTTTAAACCCACTCTGAATTCTTTTGAAATAATATTGCCGATTAAGTCTCTAATACATTATCCAAGCAAGTAGTTGATTTCTACTCATTGCTAGAATTCTTTTTATCGAATTTTTAAATCCTTATTTTGTTGTTACATATTTAAATTTTTTATAAACCACCCCCTTTCTATATATAATGTTTTCGATGAGTTTGCACGTGATTACACCTTGGACTCACGGTTAACACCGAGCTCCTGAGGAGACGACCCTACTTACCATTATCACAATTTATTGTGTTTTAGAGGTAATAGGAGTAATTTTATAAATCTTATTATTTTCCGGACTCGACACCCGTCATAATCATATCTTCAAGAATAAAAGAAAATCGCATTATACACTGGAAAACTCAGTCTTGGTTGTAATGGCCTCTCGTGACTTGTGTCGTGCACAAAAGTTAAATTTTGGGGAATCGGGGGGTTTCTGGGCGAGTATGCCCGGCGACTATGCCACATAGCATAGTCGCTGTGTCAAGGTCGCGGGGAAGGCACTTCCTCTCGGTACAGATTGGGCGAGAGTGCCCGGCGATTGTGACATGGTCACTCTCGCCGTGGCACAATCGTGAGGTTGGGTTTGGGCACAGTACAACGCGGGCGAGAGTGCCCTACGAGAATGACAGTGGCACAATCGCCTGTCACTCTCGCCGTCGGGCTCCAGAGGGTTTTAAACCCACGAATTTCAGCTTTCTTTCATTTCTATTCCATCTCTCTCTCTCTAAACTCTCCCAAACCGAACTCTAACCCTCTAAATAATTTTTGGAGCCCTTGAAGCCATAAATCTTGTAAATCAAAGCTTCTCCCTCATCTCTTAACAAGGATTTATGGATGGAGGTTGGAGGTTGGAACCCTTCTTCTCACTTTCATTTTGGTGAGATTTCTACACTTTCTAAGGTTTTACCTAACCCTCTTCTAAACCCTTCCATCCCTCTTGAAGAAATGAAGATTGAGGTTCATTGTTGGCAACCTAGATGTGTTTTGTTGGTGGATTCTTTATGTGATTGAGGTAATCTTTTATTTTCTTCATCTAATAAATTAGGGTTTTGGTATTATTGGTGGTTTTGATGTTTTATGTTGAGGGGAACACATCTAAGTGTTTGGGGATGATCATCACAGATATCTTGTGATATACCTTTAATATATGTATTGAAATCATTTGAGGTCACTATCTTGACCATTCAGAGTGACACTTTAAGTAAATCAACATAATCAGTTGAGTTTCTACATGTTATCTGGTGTTAATGGTTTTCATCACCATTTTAAACTTTTAGAGTTGAAACTAACTTTTTACGAACCATCAATCTTATAATCAAAAGTCTATGTTGGTTATAGTTTGAGATCTTATTCTTGTTTTAGAGATAAGGGGATACTTAAGATTCATGCATTCAATATTAGCTAATAAGGAGTCAATAATGTATGAAAAAAGAAGAAGATGGTTTTGAAATCTTAAATATAGATATAAGTTGGGTCGTCTCATATATTTGGTAATTGTTTTCAAAGGTAGGAGTTTTCTTAGTTAATAACAAAAATTCTACTATATTCTAACACACACACACACACAAAATCATGCGGATGGAATAATCAAAAGAGCATGTGGAAGATGAGTAATGAAGTATATATATCATGGTTTCTAGACAAAAATAACATTTAGATATTAGTACTAGATAAAAAAAACTTAGAGAAATAACAAGCAATAGTATAAATTGAAAGACCAGTTAACTTTTTACATATTTTATAGTCCAATGTAATTAATTAATACATGTTTGGACCCTTAATATATTGCTAAATTTTTTTGGATCCTATTATATACTATTTTTTGTTTTTTATTTACAATTTTTGTAATTACTACTATACGGTATATACTTAAAAATTTTGGACTCCTATTTTATTTAGGCCCTGGACATGCACCCAGCCCACCCTCCCATGGACAACCTTGGGTGGGAGGTTGCCGGATGAAGAAATGGACGGTGGATGAAGAGGTTTTTATTTAAAATACTTTAAAGGCTTTAAATACTCGTACATTGCTTCACATATATGTACAAGAAGGTTATTTAATAAATAAAAAGTAACATATTTGTACAAGAAAGTTATTTAATAAATAAAAAGTAACATGATCAAATTGCCATCACATGCTTGGCACGTGAGGGCCATGATCAAATCCAAAACAAAATCGAACTACAAGAAAGATTTTGCAATTTCTAAACTGTTTAGGGACTGAAACCGCAAGAATAACAAACCATATGAGCTAAATTTGTAATTTACTCTTCTATTAGGAGTAAATTACATTTGTGGTCTTGATGGTTTCTTTTATCGTTTCTAAATCAAACTAATTACTAGTCATCGTGCCCGCGCAATGCGGCGGGATGTCAAATTTTATTATGATTCGAGAAAAAGACTCCAATATACTCGGTATATCTCACTCAAATATACGTAAAATGTTTTAAAGTAGATTTGTGTTTGTGTGTGGAAGAGAGGCCTTTTTTGTCCTCAACATCTCATTTTACACCATGTTTGTATCATATTTATAAGTTGTACTTGATACATATTGTGGTAACTTAACATATTCATTGCAAAAACACCACAGTCAAGTGTATAATCAAA
This sequence comes from Saussurea involucrata, assembly GCA_033807775.1. Taxonomy (NCBI): domain Eukaryota; kingdom Viridiplantae; phylum Streptophyta; class Magnoliopsida; order Asterales; family Asteraceae; genus Saussurea; species Saussurea involucrata. The sequence continues at coordinate 117,533,009 of CM066321.1, read as the reverse complement.
CTTAAATCAACATCCCGTTTTGTTTTTATAGATTCTATAACAAACACACAAAAAGATCTACAACGGTAAGTATAATCAGGAAATAAAACAAAGTGAGCCTCAAGATTTTGCTTCTCCTTCCACTTCGATTGTACATAAAATTCTATACTAATTGGTAATCATTTGGGTGGACTATGCCACTTGAACCCTCAGCAATGCCAACTTTTTCCTTCACATACTGGAAAAGATTCTTGGTCTTTACCATGCTCACCCAGTAAAGTCAGTGACATCCGGTAAGCGTTGGTAAATGCCCCAACTAAAATGTCGATCCAAATTGAAAGTAAATGAGAAGTATTAGGTATCAACCTCTAAATTTAAAAAAAAATATTTTTAAGAAGGAAAGAGGGAACAAAAGCAATCAGAACATATAGTTGTTTGTTCAAGGTTACATTATCATCATAAAAATCAAAGCCAAACGGCATGATACCTAATACTTCTCATCCTTTTATGCCATGCAGCAGAACCATTTTTTCTGCAAAACAAAGTTTTTCCCATATCATCAAATTGTACAAATCTTTAAAAATACACTTATTAAATTATAGCCAAATATGTTGATAAAATGTCTAACATTGAAACAATTGAGAAGTGAATTAAGTTTGTATTCGTATTTTGAGATACAGAGGAAAGTTTAAATAAGAACCATAAATACTTTGAGAACCACATAACCAATTATTATGTGGCAACTGAAAGCTCAAGCAATACATTGCCTGCAAGACAGATTAAGGGTCATAAATCTTGAATTCTTGTAGCAAATCGTGTGAAAAAGTGCAATATTTTTTTATTTTTGAGAAGATTTTTATATCAGGTTTTACCTTATTTGGAGCAACATCTCTAATCGATGAAATATTGGCTCGTGTATCTTATATCATTCAAGAGATATTTTGCCTCCTGCAGAGCAGATGTTATCAGTTAAAGAAGAAACATAATCCTTCTTACTCCATTTGTCCCAAAATAAATGTCCACCTATGAAAAAGACACCGTTTTCAAAAAATTATAACAATTTTACCTTTGATAATAGAGGGAGTAATGAATTTCTCCATCTCATAGTTAAGAGTAGAATTGAAAAGTAGGCACTTACTTTGGGACAAACAACAACAGAAATGTGTACACACACATATTTGGGACGGAGGATATATATATTTTCCTTTTTTTTTGGGGGGGGGATACATATAAACATATCGTCTCCCTTGTTATTATTCCTCCATAAACAAATTTTAGAATCAAAAAGAATTCAGGACAGACTACAATCCAAGTCGAAAGCCAGACTTCAAGGGAACAACTGATACAACCCTGATGCTGTGCATTGCCATTCTTTGGTTTCGAAAGTGTAACCCTCAGCATCTCTCCCTCCAGGATCTTACTTGCAGTCTCAACTACCAGAAAGAAATATATTACCAATCTGTTAGCTATTTGCATATACAATCATGATCATTGTTAGTTACGTTATTACTTACTATATCTCATGAATTTCAGTAGTATTATTTATCTAAAGACCAACCCCATTTCAATCAAGAATCAAGAAAATAACACAAAAGAACTTAGGGTGAAAAGATTAGTTGACTTCTTGAAGCATTCCACCAACAAATTTATATAAAGATTCTAAGAACAAATGAAAAATGATGATTAGAAATAATAGTTATGACAATTTTCTCAAATGGGTAATTTAGGAACAACATGGTATATGGAACATCTATCGTTCATAAGAGCCTTAAAGATACCTTGACTGTTATGCAAATCAAACGCATAAGTCATACCTTAGCCATCATAAGAGAGGAACTTACCGATCATACTCGGTATTCTCTGTGGGAGATATGGTAAGATTATTTGCACTTTCAAGAGACAAAAGGTAAGAAATTCCATCCTGTTAAATACGAGAAATCACAATTACTGAATTTTAAAGCTATGGAGTTGCTGAAAATAAAATAAATGAATATTTAAACAGTAAGCATTAAGTATATAAATATAATGAAGTTTGTTTTCCCAAAAAAAGTAGAAGAATCTGAAAGAGACGGAAAAAACTGAAGTCAAGCACTCAAGCCTAATAAGTCCCCATGCGATCAAAGTGGTCTTATACCATTTTTGGCCGTGGTATCAACTTTCAAGCCTCCTTAGGTCAGTCAAAATTGAATAATTATAGCACTTTGTGAGCAAGTATTGTTTGTGGTCACCAAAAAGCAAAAAAAAACTATTATTCCAAGATTTTCTCGAGAGGATACAACAAACAAATGATATCTCAAATGTAAATACCGGAGTTTGAGTTATTGTACCGGAAGCAGAATAGGAATAAAGGCTTACTGCAGTAGATGAGCTTAGACATGAACTATCAAGACGCTTTGTCCCGCAAATGAATCCCGTGATGCCCTGCACAAATTAAAATCAAGACTTTATCAGCAAACAAAAACTTCAAAGTTTGGTGCAGAGAAGAGAAAGGATCTATCAATGACTATGGTTTCAGTACCATGGCAATAATCGTGTTGGATATTCAATGTGGAGCATTAATTGCTTTTCTGAAAAGTCTAGGTATTCATTAACATCTAACGACTATCATAGATTAAAGCAAATCTTTAACCTGCTTTAGATGGTTTCCTCCATGTTGTACTGCATACACTGCTCCTTTTGCGTAACTTCCCCACTTGCATTCTTCCGGTGTATCAGATGGATGGTTTTCTTGGATCTTGCCATTTGACTTGCCAATATGCTTTGGAAGCTGAATGTTCCAATCTCAATATAAGAACAGATATTGTGAACTGTTAGTATTCACATACAACATAACAATAAAAGAAAAATTGAGGAGGTGTTATATCATAACTATGTCTGGAGGTACTTCCTTCATTTAGCTTACTTTATTCCATATCAAGATACGTGACAGTCATCGATGGCCAGACAAATTTGGAATCCCGACTAAAGAAACAAATGTATCATAAACTTGGTGCACATAAATGATATTGAAACAAATATGAATAGAACAAAAGCTAAATACCTGAAACGAACTTCTCCGCTAAACTGTCCAAACCTTAGTAGAACCTTTGTATACAGATCCATTTTAACATGAAGAGAAAAAAAGGCTATTAAATCAAAATAAACATTAACCAAAGAAACTATCAAAATTCTTAACACAGTTTTTTCATAGGTCCACCCTATATCAAGATGATGGCATGGTGAGAGAACCATACTTGATGATCACCAGAAGGTACAAATCCAAGAATTATACCCTTATCGATTGTCATGGCTGAAACTGTTCCACCCTGTAGCATCAAAAACTTATTAGTAGCTCAAGTTATTCATAATATTATATAAAGTTCTTCACAAGCAAGGGTTACAACTTGAAGCAATCAATGGCGTTAGAACTGAAATCGCCATCAAATAGTCAAATAAACAATAATTTAAAAACACATAATATCTACCTACTGTATTTGCGTAGAAAAGAATTTAATCAAGTAATGATTATGTAAGATGTTTACAGCAAAGACAACCTAATAAACCCATCAAAATTTTAATATTTTATCAGCATGGGTCATTATCAAGTTAATACCAAAACCCCATAAAGTAGAAAGAGATCTAACACAGACAACCTGCAAGAAACTGGGAGTGAAGAATCACACGAAACAATCTACATATCTAAACCCATAACTTATGAATAAGATAGAACTATTTAAAACCTATATTATCCCTAAGTAAGCACAATACAAATCAAGCCAACCCCAAATATATTAATAACTTGCATCTTTCTTGTCGAAGGGCATCAAAAATGGATCTCTGGCACTTAAACCAGCAACGATAGTCATTATTGGATCGAGGCAGTTGAAAATAGCCCCTAATACCAACGTCTTACCAAGTTTGGGCTCAACTGGAAGCACTGACAATTTGCGACCTGTGAAAAAAAAACAACCATGAATTAACAGTAAAAGGGAAAGGGAAACCAATTGAATCCGAAGTGTTCCTTACCTAACACTGTAAGGTTTTCATTGTCATCTAGGGCACCGATTATTTTCAAGTACTCAATAGCATTTTGAACCTGTAATATGGCGAATTTTGGGTATCATGTTGAGAATAATAATAACAATAAAATATATAAGATGTGTTCTTTTTACTTGTGAAATAAGTTTATGTTTGAACTTACTGATAATGGTTCTGGTGGCTGCAAGGCATTTGATAAGAACTCCGAAATACTACCAAGTTGCAAGCTTTTAATTTGGAGGCATAAAGATTGTAAGGGTGTCCTCAACAGTTCTGGCAGTTGATATTCAGCAAAAGCATCATATACAGATTTGGGATACAAGCGATAGCATTCACCTGGCTGTACACGGCCAGCTCTTCCCCTCCTCTACAACAATGGATGAAAAGTTGATGAGCTCGCAAATGCAAAATAGCACATTGTGTAAAGCTACTCAAATCCAAGAATCTTATTTAGTTGCAGAATTCAAATTTCTTATGAATCCTAAAATATTTTCAAGATAACGCTCTTGTCCACTTGCAGTATATATCATTCAATATAGTCATCAGTTTTCCCCAAATTTGAAGAAATTGATATTTCACATTTAAATTGATATTCTTCATAGGTCATTCATGACGCAACTTAATCACAGTAGTCTTACTTGGCGAGCAGAAGCCGCCTTTGAGATCCAGGCCGGAAGCAAACATGGAGTGTTGTTGAGTGCATCATAGGAAGTTTCCTTAGCTTTTCCACAGTCAACCACGAAAACTACATCGTTGATGGTTATGCTTGTCTCAGCCATGTTGGTGGCTAAAACTATTTTCCTGATGCCATCTTCAGGTCTATTGAATATCAATTTCTGATAAGAACAGCCACAACAAATAAAGTAGTGTAAAACAATTACCTTCTCAAGAAACATAATTCATAACCCATAATAAAAGAAGATTAATGTAAAGAAAAAGAAAATATCCACAATATTACCTGTTCTGAGCTGTCCATAGAACCGTGGCATGCAAGCAGTAAAACTTTGGTTGGATCTCCGAGCAGTGGATGAGATTGGAGTTGATCCTTGAGAGAATTTATGTCATCCCAACCAGTCATAAACACCAAAACAGCACCAGGCCTTTCTTTTCTACATATATGACAAAGAACATTCTCAATAAGATTGAACCCAATTCAAATAGGGTTCCAACATGATAAGGAATCCCGAGCCCGTGGGTTAAAAGCCATGAAAGTGAAGATTACTTGCTACCATTACATCTTCTTTGTATACATGTTCTGCAAACTTAAACAACAAAAAGTATAGTCTTAATTATGTTTTATTCACTTCAAACAATTTAAATGCACTTCTGTAGCTCTCAACCTTGATCAATTATCAGATTACAAACTGTAATGGTTAACATTAATAAGAGAATAACTGAATAAAAATATGTCACAACAGAATGATAAACAAAGCTCAAAAGTTTATCAGAATTTAGAAATTTAACAAAAAATACAAGAGATCGTAATGGAATTCAGTAATTCTAAGATCAAAACAAGGTTTCTCTACCTGAAATTTCTCCATAATCAATATACAAAAGCAAGCGTCGGAATGATAAACAAAGCTCAAAAGTTTATAAGAATTCAGAAATTTAACAAAAAATACAAGAGATCGTAACGGCATTCCGTAATTTTAAGATCAAAACAAGGTTTCTCTAACTGAAATTTCTCCATAATCAATATACAGAGGTTAATGTTGGAAAACCTAATTCAGTTGCAGTTGGTGGAATATAAGCCTAACTTCAGTCAGATCATCAAATTGAAGAAAAGTAATGAATGAGAGATTGAATTCAGAAATTTGACAAAAAATACAAAAGATCGTAATGGCATTCCGTAATTCTAAGATCAAAACAAGGTTTCTCTAACTTCAATTTCTCCATAATCAATAATTCAATATACACAAGTAAACATCGGAAAACCTAATTCAGTTGCAGTTGGTCGAATAGAAGCCTAACTTCATTCAGGTCATCAAATTGAAAAAAAGTAACGAATGAATTCAGAAATTTAACAAAAAATACAAGAGATCGTAATGGCATTCCGTAATTCTAAGATCAAAACATCGTTTCTCTAACTGAAATTTCTCCATAATCAATATACACAAGCAATCGTCGGAAAGCCTAATTCAGTTGCCGTTGGTCAAATACAAACCTAACTTCATTCAGATCATCAAATTGAAGAGAAGTAAAGAAACAGAGATCGTAATGGCATTCCGTAATTTAAGATCAAAACAAGGTTTTTCTAACTGAAAATTCTCCATAATCAATATACACAAGCAATCGTCGGAAAACCTAATTCAGTTGCAGTTAGTCAAATACAAACCTAACTTCATTCAGATCATCAAATTGAAAATAAGTAATGAATGAGAGATTGAATAACTGACGTGGACATGTGATTGCTGACGGTGATTAGAGGAACTCCGGGAGGTCGAGATCTGACGAGGCGGAGGAGAGTGTCGGCGTTTTGAACGGAAGTAGAGTTGAGGAGAATTGCAACCGCTTTCGCAAATGTTCCGACGGCCATTATCACCGTCTTCCTTGGTAATCCTCGTCGTCTAGAGCGAGAGCGTATCTCGAGAGTGAGAGCGAGGAGTTTAGGTCGATAACAGTTGTGGAGAAGAAACGGGAGGGAGGGGAAAGGTTTAGAAAATAACTGAGTTTAGAAATTGAAAGTTTGGAAAAACGGTTTCCTTATTCTTTTAATCATTAAAGTAGTATAGATAATTTAGAGTAAATTACGTTTATCGTCCTTGTGGTTTGCTAAAAATTTCAGATTTCGTCCCTGTGGTTTTGAAATTTCGGTTTTCGTCCCTATGGCATGTAATTCATTTCTATTTTCGTCCCTGAGACCAAAACACTACTTTTAAGTATGAAAGACTAAAATAGAAATGAAATGTAAACCATAGGGATGAAAATAGCAATAAAGTTTAAATCATTAGGACGAAAAAAGTGATGAATTATAAACCATAAGGATGAAACTCACAATTTTATAACCATAAGGATGAAAATAGAAATTTTCAACATACCACAGGGACTAAAAATGTATTTTACTCTATAATTTATGATCATTGCAGTAGCTATATGTTTACAATTTTTTATCCATCTCACTAATTTTTGTTAAAAAAGTTTGCTAACTTTGGGGTGTTTTTTTTGGTTTCATAACATAGATGTTTCTTTTTATCAAAGTATTTGAAATTAATTTTATGGACTCTATCAATCATTTGTTGTGAGGATTGAGTTGGTTGAGAGAGTGGAATTGAATTTTGATGGGATAAAAGACCAAAAATCATATTTTACTTGGTATAATAAAATAATAACAATACAAATTATTAATACATAATAAAATGTAATAATCTATCTGTTTTAATATTTTAACAGAAAATTAAAGAAATTATAAAAAGAAAATATATTTGAGTTAGAGAGACCTAAAATATAACTAGACGTGTTCATGGGCGGTATAATTCGTTAGATCCAATCCACTTGGTCTGTTAAAAAATCGCTAAAATTAATGGACGAACTTGAGCAATGAAAAAAAGAACTCAGACAAGCTCATTTGATCCGTTCTATTATTATAGTTGATTAAAATATATATATATATATATATATATATTTAATGATTTATTACTGGTTTTTATTAACAAAATATAGAAGTGGCTTGGGTTGGATTCCCTCTACTAAGTACCAACCGTCATTCATATATACATATATATATAATATGTGATATGTTATATAGGACGTCTAAAACCTCGATCTTGAAATATTAGATGGATAAATATTTTGTTACTGAAAAAATCTATACTTCAGAATTTGATAAATCATTAGAGAGAAAATATATATAATACTCCATATCTTGTGAAACTTTTTTTAACACGCTATATATGTTGATATATTTTATGTCTTATTTTAATATTTGAAAAAACTTAGAGTTAAAATGTAATAATCTATCTGTTTTAATATTTTAACAGAAAATTAAAGAAATTATAAAAAGAAAATATATTTGAGTTAGAGAGACCTAAAATATAACTAGAGCTATTCATGGACGATACGATTGGTTAGATCCAATCCACTTGGTCTGTTAGAAAAGCGGACATGGATCGCTAAAATTAATGGATGGGCTTGAGCAATGAAAAAAAGAACCCAGACAAGCTCATTTGACCCGTTCTATTATTATAGTTGATTAAATTTATATATATTTAATAGTTTATTAGTGAATTTTATTAACTTAATTTAAAGTGGCTTGGGTTGGATTCCTTCTACTAAGTACCAACCGTCATGCATATATATATATATATATATATATATGTGATAAATATGTAATATATGACGTCTAAAATCTCGATCTTGAAATATTAGATGAATAAATGTTTTGTTATTAGAAAAATCTAGACTTTATAATTTAATAAATCATTAGAGAGAAGATGTATATACTCTATATTTTATGAAACTGTTTTTTCATACGCTCTATACGTTTGATATCTTTTAGTCTTATTTTAATATTCGAAAAAACTTATGTAATTTAAATGAGTTTATATAATTTATACTTTTATGTAAGTTTTGTTTTTAAAATATAAAACAATAAGCTAGCCCGTAAATAAGCCCGGCCCATTTATAAGTGTAATTAGTTTTGGTCTAAAAATAAAAGTTGACAGGGACCAAAATTGTAAAAATCCACTAAAAAATTTAAACGGTCGGATTTGCGTTGATAATAAGCAAAACGCAATCTGCTATGATACGATACGATACGATACGATACGATACGATACGATACGATACGATCCGATTTGATCAGTAAAGAGGTCGGATATCCGTATTTTATTTCAAGACAGTCATCGTTGCAAATTAAGCTTAGGTCTGTTCATACTTCCACCGCCAATGGCTTCTTCCCCTTTTCGTCCCCAATTGTCTGAATCAGAAAGCTCATTACCACTTCTCCTTTCCCGTAAACTATCAAACGCACCACCACCACCACCACTGAATCGCCGGCCTTCATCTTCTTTCTTCTTTGAATCAGCACCGCCGTTAGATTCAGATCTAACATTCCTTCGTCCCTCAGATGGAGTGTAGCATTTATTGGATACATTGTGCTGTGGACGACTACGATTAGGGTTTTTAAGGTACTTTACATTAAACATATGTTTCTTAATCTACATATATATCTGCCATTGTTGATTTTAATCATAAACGACATCGGTGGTGATTGAATAATTGTTAGGATGCAAATTTAAGTCGACACTACCAGACGTCGTGGATGAATCAATCGAAGAATACTACAACGGTTCCTTCCACAGGTAAGAATGTTCAGTCGCTCCCTACTTTTGCCCTCTTTTATTGTTCAATTATATTCGATATGTGCTTGTAGACATGGCTGTTACGTGCAAAACATCACTGCTGGCCCTTGGGTGGAGAGAATATTGCTACAGAACGGATCCTATCCGTCATGTCATCATCTCTCTGCAGATACTGAAGGTGATGTGAATAAGTCATATTCTTAAATATTGTTTATGCTCTGTTTTCCTTTTCCACGGCATGGTAGTTTTTAGTTTTTGTGACTTGGAAAAAACCTGAGACTTTGTCTAGATCCTTATTTTGAGAGCATATATAGAATTTTGGCTTCAACTTTGTTTTTGTTGATCTTTTCGTGAATTTTTTATGTCTTCAAATTATATGTGGGGGAACTATAGGATGGGCAATACCTTCAGCCATTAGAGGCCTATGAGTGAGTCTTGGACTCCTTAGCTTTGGTGGCTCGACCTATACATGTTGTCGTGTTTATATGCAAGAAAATCACACGAACATCACTGAACCAAGAAAAGCACATGAACATAACATAGCAGGTAAATTTGGTCCTGTACTTTGGAAGCAAGACAGAAGTTAAAGCACTGTTTAGACACCTAATCTGCTAAAGAGAGGCCCAACAATGTATATTATGCTTCATTTGTCCATTGTAATACTGACATTATAAATACGCTTTGTCTCATGAAGTTTGATTATGTTGTTTTCTGGTTTCTTTAGTAGTGAATTTCCACAAGGTGCAAATGATGCATCTGCATTCCAAAAAAAGCTACCAACTCGCTTTCATAAACAAGTATGTGGTCATGTTTACATAACTCATGCTCTATCTCACTTAAATACAATTTACGTTAAAACAATTATGCATACACATCATCTCAATGCTATGCTCACAATAGATATACTCACAAAGAGATCCTAGTGCTTTTTTTCTCTCTGGATACATAGAAGTTTTTGTCATGTTTGTAGCTCTTAAAGGTTTTTGGTTTTATTTTTGCTAATCCATTTGTGTTGATTTGACTGTGTTTTTCTAATATCACTCTTTATATCATGGAATTGTTTTTGCACAAGTTATATAACTTCTTTTACTTGGCTTTCCTACCTATTGCTCTTGTTTTTTTTTGTGTTATAGGAATGTTTATGTTCAATTTACATAACTATTTTTTTGAAAGATTTTGTTTTTTGGTTTTAATGATTTTGGATTTTTTAAGTAGAGTTACTTTTATACTCGATATTTTACAAGTCTCGTTCTACAAGTCTCACCTCACCATTGAGGACTTAAAATCCCTTTGCAATGACGTCTCAACCTGCCATGCGCAACGTGCGATGGTGGATCCAAGATTTTTACATAGTGCCACCTTAAAAGTAGGTTAAAAGACTGGAAAGTCGTCCGATGTGTTTTTAGCCTAATTTTACGGTTTCGAGAGATATTTGAAGCTTTTCGGTTGATTTGGAGGGGTTTTAAAGTTTTTTTTGTCGATTTAGAGGGACTTTTTCGATTTTCTGGTTGATTGAGGTACTTTCTTTGGTTTTTTGGTTGGTGGGGGAACAGGCAGAAAAACTTCAACTACCGTTGATGTGAATTTTTATCTGGTCATGGGGTTGTTTTAGTTTGTGTTATCTTCTACAAATATTTCAAACGTTTACGGTAAAACCTGCCTTGAACTTGAGATTATACCTGTAGACTTTGGTTTATTTTGTAGAAGGTTTTCATCGTGTTTGTAGCTCTGAAGGATTTTGGTTTTACTTTTGCCTTACCTATTGCTGATGGTTTTGACTCTGTTTTTTTGTGTGTTATAGGATTGTATATGGTCAATTTACATAAATATTTTTTTGAACGATTTTGTTTTTTGGTTTTAATGATTTTGGCTTTTTAAGTTGAGTTACTTTTATACTTAATATTTTACAAGTCTCATTCTACAAGTCTCACCTCACCTTTGAGGACTTAAAATCCCTTTGCAACGACGTCTCAACCTGCCATACGCAAAGTGCGGTGGCGGATCCGAGATTTTTACATAGTGGGGGCACCTTAAAAGTCAGTTAAAAGTCGGCAAAGTCGTCCGATGTGTTTTTAGCCTAATTCTACGGTTTCGAGGGATTTTTGAAGTTTTTCGGTTGATTTCGTGGGATTTTAAAGTTTTTTGGCTTTAGTTTTGCCTATTTATTGCTGTTGGTTTTGACTCTGTGTTTTTTTTGTGATATAGAATTGTTTATGTTCAATTTACATAACTATTTACGGTAAAACCTGCCTTGAACTTGATACCTGTAGACTTTGGTTTTTTTTGTATAAGGTTTTCATCGTGTTTGTAGCTCTAAAAGATTTTAGTTTTACTTTTGCCTACCTATTGCTGTTGGTTTTGACTCTGTTTTTTTGTGTAATAGGATTGTTTATGTTCAATTTACATAACTATTTTTTTTGAAAGATTTTTTTTTTGGTTTTAATGATTTTGGCTTTTTTAAGTCGAGTTACTTTTATACTTAATATTTTACAAGTCTCATTCTACAAGTCTCACCTCACCTTTGAGGACTTAAAATCCCTTTGCAATGACGTCTCAACCTGCCATGCGCAACGTGCGGTGGTGGATCCAAGATTTTTACATAGTGGGGGCACCTTAAAAGTCCGCAAAGCCGTCCGATGTGTTTTTAGCCTAATTCTATGGTTTTGAGAGTTTTTTGAAGCTTTTCGGTTGATTTCGAGAGATTTTAAAGTTTTTTTCTGGATTTAGAGGGCTTTTTCGATTTTTTGGTTACTGAGGTACTTTCTTTGGTTTTTTGGTTAGTGGGGGCACAGGCAGAAAAACTACAACTACCGTGGATGTGAAATTTTTATCTGGTCATGGGGTTGTTTCAGTTTGTGTTATCTTCTACAAATATTTCAAACGTTTACGGTAAAACCTGCCTTGAACTTGTGGTTATACCTGTAGACTTTGGTTTATTTTGTAGAAGGTTTTCATCGTGTCTGTAGCTCTGAAGGATTTTGGTTTTACTTTTGCCTTACCTATTGCTGTTGGTTTTGACTCTTGTGTTTTTTTTGTGTTATAGGATTGTTTATGTACAATTTACATAACTATTTTTTTGAAATATTTTGTTTTTTGGTTTTAATGATTTTGGATTTTTTAAGTAGAGTTACTTTTATACTCAATATTTTACAAGTCTCGTTCTACAAGTCTCACCTCACCATTGAGGACTTAAAATCCCTTTGCAATGACGTCTCAACCTGCCATGCGCAACGTGCGATGGTGGATCCAAGATTTTTACATAGTGCCACCTTAAAAGTAGGTTAAAAGACTGAAAGTCGTCCGATGTGTTTTTAGCCTAATTTTACGGTTTCGAGAGATTTTTGAAGCTTTTCGGTTGATTTGGAGGGGTTTTAAAGTTTTTTTTGTCGATTTAGAGGGACTTTTTCGATTTTCTGGTTGATTGAGGTACTTTCTTTGGTTTTTTGGTTGTTGGGGGCATTGGCAGAAAAACTACCGTGCATGTGAAATTTTTATCTGGTCATGGGGTTGTTTCAGTTTGTGTTATCTTCTACAAATATTTCAAACGTTTACGGTAAAACCTGCCTTGAACTTGAGGTTATAACTGTAGACTTTGGTTTATTTGTTAGAAGGTTTTCATCGTGTTTGTAGGTCTGAAAGATTTTGGTTTTACTTTTGCCTACCTATTGCTCTTGGTTTTGACTGTGTTTTTTTTGTGTTATAGGAATGTTTATGTTCAATTTACGTAACTATTTTTTTGAAAGATTTTGTTTTTTTGTTTTAATGATTTTGGCTTTTTTAAGTAGAGTTACTTTTATACTTAATATTTTACAAGTCTCATTCTACAAATCTCTTTGCAATGACGTCTCAACCTGCCATGCGCAACGTGCGGTGGCGGATCCAAGATTTTTACATAGTGGGGGCACCTTAAAAGTCGGTTAAAAGTCCGCAAAGTCGTCCGATGTGTTTTTGGCCTAATTGTACAGTTTCAAGAGATTTTGGAAGTTTTTCGGTTGATTTCTATGGATTTTAAAGTTTTTTTTGTCGATTTAGAGTGACTTTATCGATTTTTTTGTTGATTGAGGTACTTTTTTTGGTTTTTTTGTTGTTGGCGGCACAGGCAGAAAAACTACCGTGGATGTGAAATTTTTATCTGGTCATGGGGTTGTTTCAGTTTGTGTTATCTTCTACAAATACTTCAAACGTTTACGGTAAAACCTACCTTGAACTTGAAGTTATACCTGTAGACTTTGGTTTATTTTGTAGAAGGTTTTCATCGTGTTTGTAGGTCTGAAAGATTTTGGTTTTACTTTTGCCTACCTATTGCTGTTGCTTTTGACTGTGTTTTTTTGTGTAATAGGATTGTTTATGTTCAATTTACATAACTATTTTTTAGAAAGATTTTGTTTTTTGGTTTTAATGATTTTGGATTTTTTAAGTAGAGTTATTTTTATACTTAATATTTTACAAGTCTCATTCTACAAATCTCACCTCACCTTTGAGAACTTAAAATCCCTTTGCAATGACGTCTCAACCTGCCATACGCAACGTGCGGTGGCGGATCCAAGATTTTTACATAGTGGGGGCACCTTAAAAGTCGGTTAAAAGTCCGCAAAGTCGTCCGATGTGTTTCTAGCCTAATTCTACGGTTTCGAGAGATTTTTGAAGTTTTTCGGTTGATTTCGTGGGATTTTGAAGTTTTTTGGCTTTACTTTTGCCTACTTATTGCTGTTGGTTTTGACTCTGTGTTTTTTTTTGTGATATAGAATTGTTTATGTTCAATTTACATAACTATTTACGGTAAAACCTGCCTTGAACTTGAGGTTATACCTGTAGACTTTGGTTTATTTTGTTGAAGGTTTTCATCGTGTTTGTAGCTCTAAAAGATTTTGGTTTTTATGGATTGCTATTTCAAGTATTGCTCCTGTCGGCCTTCTTATGTCAGGATATGGCTCAAATAATAAATATTCTTTTTTAGGTGGTCTACGAGCTGCTGCTCAATCAATTAGTTATGAAATACCATTAACTCAATTTACTTTTGCCTACCTATTGCGTTTGGTTTTGACTGTGTTTTTTTTGTGTAATAGGATTGTTTATGTTCAATTTACATAACTATTTACGGTAAAACCTGTCTTGAACTTGAGGTTATACCTGTAGACTTTGGTTTATTTTGTTGAAGGTTTTCATCGTGTTTGTAGCTCTAAAAGATTTTGGTTTTACTTTTGCCTACCTATTGCGTTTGGTTTTGACTCTGTGTTTTTTTGTGTAATAGGATTGTTTATGTTCAATTTACATAACTATTTTTTTTGAAAGATTTTGTTTTTTGGTTTTAATGATTTTCGCTTTTATACTTCATATTTTACAAGTCTCATTCTACAAGTCTCACCTCACCTTTAAGGACTTAAAATCCCTTTGCAATGATGTCTCAACCTGCCATGCGCAACGTGCGGTGGCGGGTCCAAGATTTTTACATAGTGGGGGCACCTTAAAAGTCCGCAAAGTCGTCCGATTTGTTTTTAGCCTAATTCTATGGTTTTGAGAGATTTTTAAAGCTTTTCGGTTGATTTTGAGAGTTTTTAAAGTTTTTTTCTGGATTTAGAGGGCTTTTTCGATTTTTTGGTTATTTAGGTACTTTCTTTGGTTTTTTGGTTGGTGGGGGCACAGGCAGGAAAACTACAACTACCGTGGATGTGAAATTTTTATCTGGTCATGGGGTTGTTTCAATTTGTGTTATCTTCTACAAATATTTCAAACGTTTACGGTAAAACCTGCCTTGAACTTGAGGTTATACCTGTAGACTTTGGTTTATTTTGTAGAAGGTTTTCATCGTGTTTGTAGCTCTAAAAGATTTTGGTTTTACTTTTGCCTACCTATTGCTGTTGGTTTTGACTGTTTTTTTTTTGTGTTATAGGATTGTTTATGTTCAATTTACATAACTATTTTTCTGAAGGATTTTGTTTTTTGGTTTTAATGATTTTAGCTTTTTTAAGTAGAGTTACTTTTGTACTCAATATTTTATAAGTCTTATTCTACAAGTCTCACCTCACCTTTGAGGACTTAAAATCCCTTTGCAATGATGTCTCAACCTGCCATGCGCAACGTGCAGTGGGGGCTCCTTAAAAGTCGGTTAAAAGTACGCAAAGTCGTTCGATGTGTTTTTAGCCTAATTCTACGGTTTCGAGAGATTTTTGAAGTTTTTTGGTTGATTTCGAGAGACTTTAAAGTTTTTTTGTCGATTTAGTGGGACTTTTTCGAATTTTTGGTTGATTGAGGTACTTTCTTTGGTTTATTGGTTGTTGGGGGCACCGGCAGAAAACTACCGTGGATGTGAAATTTTTATCTGGTCATGGGGTTGTTTCAGTTTGTGTTATTTTCTACAAATATTTCAAACGTTTACGGTAAAACCTGCCTTGAACTTGTGGTTATACCTATAGACTTTGGTTTATTTTGTAGAAGGTTTTCATCGTGTTTGTAGCTCTGAAGGATTTTGGTTTTACTTTTGCCTTACCTATTGCTGTTGGTTTTGACTCTTGTGTTTTTTTTTTGTGTTATAGGATTGTTTATGTACAATTTGCATAACTATTTTTTTGAAAGATTTTGTTTTTTGGTTTTAATGATATTGGATTTTTTAAGTAGAGTTACTTTTATACTCAATATTTTACAAGTCTCGTTCTACAAGTCTCACCTCACCATTGAGGACTTAAAATCCCTTTGCAATGACGTCTCAACCTGCCATGCGCAACGTGCGATGGTGGATCCAAGATTTTTACATAGTGGGGGCACCTTAAAAGTAGGTTAAAAGACTGGAAAGTCATCCGATGTGTTTTTAGCCTAATTCTACAGTTCCAAGAGATTTTGGAAGTTTTTCAGTTGATTTCTATGGATTTTAAAGTTTTTTTTGTCAATTTAGAGTGACTTTATCGATTTTTTTGTTGATTGAGGTGCTTTTTTTGGTTTTTTTGTTGTTGGCGGCACAGGCAGAAAAACTACCGTGGATGTGAATTTTTTATCTGGTCATTGGGTTGTTTCGGTTTGTGTTATCTTCTACAAATACTTCAAACGTTTACGGTAAAACCTGCCTTGAACTTGAGGTTATACCTGTAGACTTTGGTTTATGTTGAACTTGAGGTTATACCTGTAGACTTTGGTTTATTTTGTAGAAGGTTTTCATCGTGTTTGTAGGTCTGAAAGATTTTGGTTTTACTTTTGCCTACCTATTGCTGTTGCTTTTGACTGTGTTTTTTTGTGTAATAGGATTGTTTATGTTCAATTTACATAACTATTTTTTAGAAAGATTTTGTTTTTTGGTTTTAATGATTTTCGATTTTTTAAGTATAGTTATTTTTATACTTAATATTTTACAAGTCTCATTCTACAAATCTCACCTCACCTTTGAGAACTTAAAATCCCTTTGCAATGACGTCTCAACCTGCCATACGCAACGTGCGGTGGCGGATCCAAGATTTTTACATAGTGGGGGCACCTTAAAAGTCGGTTAAAAGTCTGCAAAGTCGTCCGATGTGTTTTTAGCCTAATTCTACGGTTTCGAGAGATTTTTGAAGTTTTTCGGTTGATTTCGTGGGATTTTAAAGTTTTTTGGCTTTACTTTTGCCTACTTATTGCTGTTGGTTTTGACTCTGTGTTTTTTTTGTGATATAGAATTGTTTATGTTCAATTTACATAACTATTTACGGTAAAACCTGTCTTGAACTTGAGGTTATACCTGTAGACTTTGGTTTATTTTGTTGAAGGTTTTCATCGTGTTTGTAGCTCTAAAAGATTTTGGTTTTTATGGATTGCTATTTCAAGTATTGCTCCTGTCGGCCTTCTTATGTCAGCATATGGCTCAAATAATAAATATTCTTTTTTAGGTGGTCTACGAGTTGCTGCTCAATCAATTAGTTATGAAATACCCTTAACTCTATTTACTTTTGCCTACCTATTGCGTTTGGTTTTGACTCTGTTTTTTTGTGTTATAGGATTGTTTATGTTCAATTTACATAACTATTTTTCTGAAGGATTTTGTTTTTTGGTTTTAATGATTTTAGCCTTTTTAAGTAGTTACTTTTGTACTCAATATTTTACAAGTCTCATTCTACAAGTCTCACCTCACCTTTGAGGACTTAAAATCCCTTTGCAATGATGTCTCAACCTGCCATGCGCAACGTGCAGTGGGGGCTCCTTAAAAGTCAGTTAAAAGTACGCAAAGTCGTCCGATGTGTTTTTAGCCTAATTCTACGGTTTCGAGAGATTTTTGAAGTTTTTTGTTTGATTTCGAGGGACTTTAAAGTTTTTTTGTCGATTTAGTGGGACTTTTTCGAATTTTTGGTTGATTGAGGTACTTTCTTTGGTTTATTGGTTGTTGGGGGCACCGGCAGAAAAACTACCGTGGATGTGAAATTTTTATCTGGTCATGGGGTTGTTTCAGTCTGTGTTATCTTCTACAAATATTTAACGTTTACGGTAAAACCTGCCTTGAACTTGAGGTTATACCTGTAGACTTTGGTTTATGTTGAACTTGAGGTTATACCTGTAGACTTTGGTTTATGTTGTAGAAGGTTTTCCTCGTGTTTGTGGCTCTGAAAGATTTTGGTTTTACTTTTGTCTACCTATTGTTGTTGTTTTTGACTCTGTTTTTTTGTGTTGTAGGATTGTTTATGTTCAATTTACATAACTATTTTTCTGAAGGATTTTGTTTTTTTGGTTTTAATGATTTTGGCTTTTTTAAGTAGAGTTATTTTTGTACTTAAAATCCCTTTGCAATGATGTCTCAACCTGCCATGCGCAACGTGCAGTGGCGGATCCAGGATTTTTACATAGTGAGGGCACTTTAAAAGTAGGTTAAAAGTCCGCAAGGTCGTCCGATGTGTTTTTAGCCTAATTCTACGGTTTCGAGAGATTTTTGAAGTTTTTCGGTTGATTTCGAGGTATTTTAAAGTTTGTTGGCTTTACTTTTGCCCACCTATTGCTATTGGTTTTGACTCTGTGTTTTTTTGTGTTATAGAATTGTTTATGTTCAATTTACATAACTATTTTTCTGAATGATTTTGTTGTTTTGGTTTTAATGATTTTGGCTTTTTTAAGTAGAGTTACTTTTATACTCAATATTTTGAATTCTCGTTGATTTAACTTCTATAATTTATCATTTTTTTCTTTACGTAACCATATGTGTTATTGGTTTTATTGTTTCCTCTTTTTGTTGTATAACTTCTCTACTTTTGTTTTATTTTTGACTTTGCAATTTGTAATTGTTTTGACAAGGGGCGACGTTTTAGATATCATATAGTTTTACTAGTCTCGCCTCTCCTTTGAGGACTTATAATCCCTTTACAAGGACATCTCAATGGTTGTTGATGTAGTAGGGATTGCATTCTTCATGGGTATCTTGCTCGGAGGCACAAATAAACCTATGATTTGCAATCTAGTGTTTTAATCTCTTGTTGTGTTTGCCAATTTCTTTGGGTATTAGTGTTATTTTGGTAATGGATGTGAAATTTTTGTCTGGTCCTTGGGTCCTTGGGGATGTTTCAGTTTGTGTTATCTTCTACAAATATTTCAAACGATTATGGTAAAACTTGCCTTAACCTTGACATTGAGGTTATACCTGTTGGTTTATGTTGTAGAAGGTTTTCATCGTGTTTGCGGCTCCGAAAAATATATGGTTTTAGTTTTGCTAATTCATTGTTGTTGATTTTGGCTGTGTTTTTTTACTTTTTTTATAGGATTGTTTTATGCTCAATTTACATTATTTTTTGTACTTGAGCTTTCTTTATTGTTTTATTAAAATCCCTTTACAATGCCATGTCTTATGTGTTCATCGAGTCTATAATGGTTGCATCTCTTGTGGTGTTTGAAGTTCTTTGGGTATTAGTGCTATTTTAGTTCACAGTCATTGTTTTTTTTTTCAGTTTGGGTAATCTTCTATAAAGACTTCAAACGATTACGGTAAAACCTGCCTTGACCTTGACACTGAGGTTATACGTGTAGACTTTGGTTGTTGTTGAGAAAGTTTTCATCGTGTTGGCGGATTTGAAAGATTTTAGGTTTTAATTCTGCTATTCTGCTGTTGAGTTTGACTCGGTCCTCTTGTTTTTCAGTTTATTTTGTATGGGATTGTTTATGCTCATTTTACATAACTTTTTGCACTTGAGTTTCCTTTCTTTTTTTGATTCTGGCATTTTTAAGTAATGTGTAATTTTTATACTCAATGTTTTGAATTCTCTTTGATTTTTGGCTTCCATGCTTTCTCAATTTTCTTTTCTAAAAAAGGTACCAACTCGCTTTTCATATAAAATCATAGCATCTGAGATACCAAC
Organism: Saussurea involucrata; assembly: GCA_033807775.1. NCBI lineage: Eukaryota > Viridiplantae > Streptophyta > Magnoliopsida > Asterales > Asteraceae > Saussurea > Saussurea involucrata. The sequence continues at coordinate 117,513,418 of CM066321.1, read as the reverse complement.
TCGCTTTCATAAACAAATATTTGGTCTTGTTTGCATAACTCATGTTCTATCTCAGTTAAATACAATTTACGTTAAAACAGTTGTGCACATTTTATACAGTATGTTTTGGTCAAACCAACTTAATCAGCTTATGGTACATCTATCAAAAGTCACGGAGTCTCATGCCATTTACAAACATATAGGTGTTGAAGAATGGAGAGTGATGCACATGCATAAATTCATCAAATTACTTTTATATTGTGTTTCATTAGTTTTGAGGATGCTTTGCTTTTCAGTAGGTTTAGTTATGTAACTGCATCCCGTTTTCAGAAACACTAAGCGTATTAGAAGCTTTACATAATAACTACAGCTCGATGCATGTATCTCACAACCACGATCCAGCCTACTACAAAAGCAGCTTTGGTGAAACCCACGAGTCCTTATTCATGCTAGTACTGGACCATCATGACAGGCTATGGGTTTTGGGTTTGCACCAGGATCCACATCGACTGTAAAAGCTAGCCTAACCGAGTCAGGTATTTCGCCTAAAGAGTTGGCTTTGCGTTTAATCTTTTGGCTCGTGCTTGATAATTGCACACTCGGGCGAAGAAGGGACTACAAAAGACTGGTACCATTTGTGACTACTAATGGTAACCCTCAACCTTAACCTTAACCTTAACCTTCACACTTCACAATTTCGTTTCCCTATATGTATGCGTATGCTACTTGCTACAGGTGCTGGTTCGGGGTTCGGAATTTCTTTTAAAACATCAATGTATGAGATAATTATCGTTCATCAATTGATTCATCATGAGAAGTTACCCAAGTATGAGATTTAAGCACCTGGGTGCTGGATTGCATGTAAATGAAGCTAGAATAGTGACTCTTTGCAAAGAGCCAAAGACTACCAACAGCGGTAGCTAAGTTTTTGTTTGTGACAAATGCTGCCATTGTTGATAGTCTTTGTATTATAATAAAATGCAGTTAAGTTAAACTATATCATAAAACAACTATGTTTTTCTGATTAATGTTCTAATATCATATATTTATTAGAGTTTTTGCTTGGCCCCTCAACTATTTGTGTATGCAAAGAGACCCCTTCATTTGTAAATCTAGAATTTCAATCCCTCACAAGAATCAAATGGGTTGGGAGGTCATCTTTGTAGGAATAAATTTGAGTATTTGACCTGCTCCAAATGTTGAAAATTGGAATATTTGCTATTAATCGAAGAAAAAAAATTTATATATGTTGCCAATTTGCTGTTATATCAACTTCATATTTGATTCAAGGTTGTTTTTATTATATATTGAATCAGTTAAAATAAAATTTACTTATGAAATGTGAAAGACTTTCTAATTTGCTAAAAGATATTATCGAGCGAGAGCTTCTATACAAAAGCGTAAAATTCAAATTAAAGGGTATATCAACTTAAACAAAAAAACTCCCAAATCGTTATCCAAAAAATTTACAATCTCTAGAATTTAAAAGTTGTATTTTCTGTAAGCGGAGAGCCTAAGATGTTTTGTTTCGTCGGGCAGCGTCATTTCTAGCTAGGTGCTTAAGATGTTTTACTGTCAACATACCCTGTTTTTCTTGGCATATTCTGCATTGTCACTTCTACCTCTCATGTGCATGCCTCTTCTCAGTTTTTAAATTATAACCTTCAAGTTTCTATGTTGAATGTAACCAATGTCGTCTCTCTTTTAGTTTTCTGTTGATTTTTGGTGTAGATTTTTTTTAGAGTTTTACCATTGATGTCCCCGTTCTTCTCTCATTCTTTATGTGGTATACCAATTGAAATCTATCAACACCCATCTCATTTTCTATGTAACAGGATTGAATTGATGACGATGAAAGATGGTATATGTGTTACAACTATAATGCAAGATACCTATCATGTATACTTCCTAACGTAGACTTATTTTTGAAGTATATAATATTTATATACGGAAAATGCAACAAATATACTCACACATCCGTCTCCCAAATAAGTTTCTTTTCAGATTAAATTTGTATCAGTTGTATACTACTTCTCAGCTAGCATGTAGATTCCGTTAAGAAAAAAATGGAGCTACGAGTGCAAGGAACATAGCTATATGGACAACCAGTAAGTTTTTCTTTTTCTTTCCTAAGATCTACTATTCGATGGTTGAAAAGCTGAGTTTCCCTGGAAAATGCCAAAAGGCCCATAATTATAATACTGGGATGCCAACTTTTGATTATTGCGTGTAACCGATGATTTCTGTGTGCCCAGTCGCCACAACTGAAATTCAACTTCTTTCGATGCTGATCTATCTGTTGCTTCATCCTGTCCTGGGCTTCGATTAAATGCATCCTTGAATTATCTATTATTTCATCTCTGTTTTTCAGCACTTGCTCTACTGTGGGGCCTCGGCATCAACAGCTTAACTCACTGGAACGTAGCCCTTCTCGCAACACGTGTGGAGTATCCTTAGTCATAAGGAAATGTTATGACTTCAAAAAACATCCTTAGGATTAGAGAATGGGTGATGGTACTCGGATTTCAACGTGGTTTGATTCATGGCTCCGAATAGGCCCTCTATGTAATACAATCTCAACTCAGATGATTTACCCATGACAGGTTCAACCTATCCGATGAAGTGTGCAACATCTAGGACAATTATGGCTGGAAATGGCCAACAACTTGGCCTTTGATCATAGAGGCTCTGGAGAACGCCACAGCCCCTGCTATTCAGCAAGGTTCCAGAGAGACCAGGTGTTATGATCGGATGGTCATGGCAAGCACATTGATTTCTCGGTTGGGTTGGTGTGGCGATCCATTAGGGAGGTGGGTGAGGAAGTTTCTTGGCATAAACTTGTTTGGTGCAAATCTTAGAGCATCTCCAACAGCTTTGCTAAAATAGAAAAAATTGAGTTTTTGTTTGCTAAACTTCTCCAACAGCTTTGCTATCTTGTTTGCTATAATAGAAAAAAACTTGAAAATTTTCCATGTTTAGAGAATTCTCTAAAACTTGATGGTAGGAGAGAGAAACAATTATTTTATACAATCCCACCAATGACATTAAACTTTTATCATTTTATATTAAGTTTTTTTTAAATAAGTGTATTGGGAAGATAAATTAGAGAATATTATATTAATATAACTTTTGTTAAAATCTCTAAAATAGAAAATCTGTCGGAGATGAATGCAAATCTTTTTATAGATTTTAACTTTTGATTCTCTATTTTAGAAAAACTATAGCAAATCTGTTGGAGATGCTCTTATATCCCTAAACACTCCCTTGCCCTTCAAACTCATGGCATAATGGTAGCATGGTCTACAAGGTCATCCATCATGTAATGCCCCTTGCATGGCTACACCAGATTCGCAAAAGCATATGTTTTTTTCTTGCAAGTCTTCTAAGGGGCTGTTTACCAACACTTAGGGGCTGCTTACAAAATTCTTACCGGGTATTACCGGCAAGAGATTCACCTTCATTTACCTTATCATGTAACATGCTTGGCTATGAAAGTGGATTGCTGGTAAGCATCTTAAACCCGGTAAGCGCTTAGTAAACAACCCCTTATTGCGTAAGCGGGTAAGAGTTACCACCCTCGCTTACCGGGAAAATTTCTTGTTCAAGAAAATGGTATCATAAGATTGATTATAAACACCATCATCTTTGAATGGGTAAGCGCCTCTTACCCGGTAAGAGGCAGTCGGTAAGAGGTCGTAAGTGTTACGTAAACAGCCCTTTGCTCGGTTAGTGCTGACTCCCTGGTAGCGCTTATCCAATTTTTGTTGGTCAAGGCCCCTATGGGTGCATGGTCAGTTGTAAAAGGCATCATTAAAGACAGAACTATTCCTGATGATTGGGATGGAGTCATAACCCATTTCCAGACAAGCTACATTACGGGCTCCCCAAGTAGTGTGGCTTCCCACTCTATCCTTGTTGGTTTAGTTTATTTGGCAAGAGAGAAAATCAAATTGTTAGAGGATATGTGGGAACTAAGGGGCCGTTTACTAAACGCTTACCCGGTAAGTGTTTACCGGCTCACTTTACCTTATCAGATAAACATGACAAGGATCTGTTTTAGGAATATGCCATTGTTACACTTTTTAATCTACTAAATGATAGTTTTACCTTTAATAATAGAGAGAAACTTTCTCCATTTCATAATTAAGGGTAGAATGAAAAAGTAGACACTCTTGAAAATGGACACTTATTTTGCGACTGGTAACTATAAATTTGCAGGATTCCTTGCGATGAGAGAAATAGAAAAAGCAAGCATGGTGCACAAATCAACTAATAAGGAGGATTTCTGGAAACAACAATTGGATATGTTTGTTTTGCTTAGTTGATTGGTTAGTGCTCTCTTCATTCCAGAGGTTCCGTCCTTTTCCCAAAAAAGAAAGATCCTTGCTTAAAATGTAAGTTAGCCGGTGGCTCCCTAGCAGGTAAGGTCCTGAACTTTGGAAGCAATCCAGAAGTTAAAGCAATGTTTAGGAACCTAATCTGCTAAAGAGAGGAAGATGGAGTTATGAGTTTAACTGAAAATGGAAAATAAAGTAAGGAACATAGCTATATGGACAACTGGTATGTTTTCTTTTTTTCTTTCCTAAAATTTACTAATCAATGGTTGAAAAGCTGAGTTTCACTGGAAAATGTAAAGAAAAAGGTTGGGAAAATGGTAAAAGCTAGTAGTGGACCATAACAATAGGCTATATATGGGTTTTGGATCCGCATCGACTGTAAAAGCTAGCCTAACTGAGTCAGGTATTTCGCCTAAAGAGTTGGCTTTGCAGACTACTCGTTTAATCTTTGTGCCAAGAAGTGACTACAAAAGTCGGTACCATTTGTGGCTACTATTGGTAACCCTTAACCTTCACACTTCACGTTATTTAGTTTCCCTATATGTATGTGCATGCTACTTGCTACAGGTGCTGGGTCTGGGTTAGGAATTTCTTTTAAAACATTAATGTATGAGATAATCATCGTCCATCAATTGATGCATCATGAGAATTTACCCAAGTATGAGATTCAAGCACCTTGGAGCTGGATTGCATATGAATGAAGCTACAATAGTGATTCTTTGCAAAGACTACCAATAGTGGTAGCTAATTTTTTGTTTGTGACAAATATTGCCATTATTGATAGTCTTTGTATTATAATAACTAAATGCAGTTAAGTTAAACTATATTATATAAAAAAACTATCTTTTTCTAGTGATTTACTATTCGATTGTATTGCAGGTCCCACCCCCAAAAGCCTCACCTTGTCCTCAAGGTGAAAGTAAAGGACTGATCCTGTAACACAATGTACTCCTCCCACAATGCCTCAAACATAGGCAGACCCTTCCATTTAATCAACACCTCCCTAGTTCCAACTTGTTGGGGCCAGACCTGTACAACCGCTTCCGGCTCTACAACCATCTCGAATTTTTTCATTTAATAGAATTGGTAGGTTGGTGAAGAGGTACACTGACCCATTGCTTCCTTCAGCTGTGAAATATGAAATGCAGGATGAATTGTCAAATCTAGTGGCAATTCCAGTCAGTAAGTCATGTTACCCATCTTTTCTAAAATGCGAAAAGGCCCATAATACTGGGCTGCCAACTTTTGATTATTTGCGTGTCACTAACGATTTCTGTCATGAAATCCAACTTCTTTCATGTTGATCCACCTGTTGCTTCATCCTTTGTTGGGCTTGGATTCAATGCTTACGTGAATTATCTAATTTTCAGTTGTGTCTTTCAGCACATGCTCTACTGTTGGGCCTCGGCATCTAAAGCTTATTAATTATAAGATGGAGAAAATTTATCCCTATTATTTAGGGTAAAATTATCCTCTAGGTAATTAAAAAGTGTGATAATTACACGTCCTTTAAACTATGTCCCTTTTTCATTGTGGACATTTATTTTGGGACTAGAGGAGTAAAGTGTTGTATATGGTTTTACCATTGTAACCTTGTTACTTGTTAGTTTCCATGGTTAGGTGAACGAGCATTTAAATCGCACGCCCAAAGCAATGTTATTGGCACTACAACTAACTCCTGAGCTATGGGAATAAACAACATAGCGGCTGTTTACCAAATTCTTACCGGGTAAGTGCTTACTAATAGTTTACCGGATGAATATGGTATGGACCAAAAATCTTACCCGGTAAGAGTTAGGCAAGTACCAAGAGTCTTATCCGGTAAGTGAGGACGACGGCTCTTACCATGGTTAGCGCTTACCAATTAAATTGTTACATACGATGCCGTTTTTGTGGACTAAAATCTTATCCGATATGCAAGCAATAATGTTGAATTTTATCGGTAAGCGCTTACCGGGTAAGTGGTTGGTAAACAGCCCCATAGTTTCATCTTAAAAGTTACCCCCTCTAAGGCTCTGACCCGACCCAAGTAACAAGGTTATTTCTATGCTCGATTAGTGCTCTGACGGAAGGAAGGAGTGTTGAGAGTTGGGGGATGAGGATAGGGTTAGAGCATCTCCAATGGTTGCTTGAAGAAGGCTTGATGAAGACTTGATTTGAACAAGTCTTTACTTATCAACCACTTGAGGTTTCTGAAGTGTTTGAAGAAATTATTGTGAGAGGCAAAGAAAGAGAAAAGAACAATATGGTGGGACCAAGATTTTTTTAATATATTTTTATTTTGCTCAAGTCTTTCACATGGATTAACCATTGTGGATGCCCTTAGTGAGTTTCTAGTTAGATCTTTTGAGACTTAGGTTAGACTAGGGTGTGTAGTTATCTCTATCGTGGTTATGTTTTCTTCTGCTTGTTTATGTTTTGATTGTTGTTTACTTCTAACTCGTTCTCAAACCTTAGCATGCCTTTCTTATTTTCAAGTTTTTGTGTTTTTTTCCATTGTTTATTATTATTATTTGTAACACCCCAAGATTGGAAAAAAGTGTGAATAATTTAAAGTTTTTTAATACATCAAATAAGGATTTGATTCTAACGGTCAGTAGTCGGTATAACATCAATAAAGCACAACCCAAACTTACTCAAGGTCTAGGGTAAGGCTAGTTGCTATTGAACCCCCATCCTTTTTTTTCAATCCAAAGAGCGATTGGTTAATTTTTTTAACGTGAGAAGTGGATCTGAACCATTGATTACTTTTAATCAAATGCTTTCCCATGAATTGGGACTTAGAAGGGAATTAATCTGGTGCATCTCGATACATCTTATCTTAGTGCATCCATTTCTCGTCCAACTTCTCTTGCTTCTCATGCTAATCTCTTACATCTTTTTTTTTATTGAGGTATTCACAAAATTCACATGATGTTTTAAAATGGTATGTTTTGTAAGTTTAGTGGTACAATGTAAAGTTGAATTCTAAAAATAACTCTCTCTCTCTCTCTCTCCATGTGGCCCGTAACATGCACGCACACACACACACACATATACACCCAATTGAATGCATACAAAAGGTACATTGTGAACACAGTGTAAACAACCTTAATTTTCTTACTGAGGTGTTCACAAGATTCACATGGTGTTTTAAAATGGTATGTTTTGTAAGTTTAGTTGGTGATCACAATGTGTTCACAAACTATACCATATCTTGTAGATTCACAATGTGTTCACAAACTATAATAATATTTGCTAAGAAAGTGTTCACAGTGTGTTCACCTTAAATACACATTCAATTGTATGGTTTGCTTCTTAAAAGAGGAGAGTTGAGTTGAGGTCGTGGCCACATACCCTTGCGTTGACCGTTGGTGTTGATTTTGCACGTGATTTGGTCGTTTTTGCCTTCTCTTATGTAGTTACTTTTCTCGTTTGAAAATGTTATATATATATATATATATATATATATATATATATATATATATATATATATATATTAACATAAATAATCGTATATGAACTAAAATGCATTAAAAAAAATACATTTTTACAAATTATACCATTATAATTGTTTCATTAATACCTTCAAAATGAGTTCAATATGAATATTTTTGAATTGAATCATATTATTAAATAGCATAAATACGTAGTGGATTATTTTTTAAACTTACATTTTATATCTTATATGTATTTAATTTATTTTATATCCTTTAGCTTTTTATTTTTCATCTATATTAATATTTCTTTATAAAAGACGAGTTACAATTTTTTTTGAAACTTTAAGAGGTACTATATTTCATCCCTAATATACACATCTTAAAGCGTGACTCAAAGATGTAGTTGTCTTAAAATTTTCAAGATTGCGGTTTCCAAGAAATATTTAAGACACGTACAAGTATACAGTCCAACCACCTCCCTCTTTTCTCTCATCGGCCACCCCGTCCCCCAACAACTGTTGGGACATCTCTTTTAACCCACGTTCCCAAGATGACCCCCGCCCCTATACGCAGTGATGTCGGATGGGTTGGAGGAAAATCCTGGGTGTGCGGGATAAGAATCGAGATTGCATTGTCTCTCAGAATGGCGGTGTGACCACCTCTGTCTTGTTTGATAACTTGCATTCTGATGGTCCTCTTTGTAGGTCTATAACCCCTCGCAACATCTTTAATGCGAACCCTTCTCTGAATGCCAGGGTTATAGACATTATTCATAATGGAAGTTGGGTTTGTCCTATATAAAATGCGGGACAACCCTACTTCCCCCTTGGTAGTCTCACTCTCACGGTTATCTCCCCTAATAAACCTGACAAACCCCTTTAGAGAAAACGAGATGACAACCTCACTCCTTTCTCGGTGTATGAAGTCTGGCTCAACATCCGCCCCAATGAGCCTAAGACTGATTGGCATCACATGTCTAGTTCTTGCAGAATATTTCTATACATGTTTTCCTACTCTGGGTTGCCATGCAGCAGCGTATCAAGACGCATGATAAACTCCGCTCGTGGAAGGCCTATTTGAATCTGCCGTGTGGTTTCTGTCAAAATGGGTCTGATTCCCATAATCATCTCTTTTTCGAGTGTAACTACCCCAAGCCGAAGTTGAACCTCCCTAATGTCCCGGACAATTGGGCGGACATTATCAGACTTCTCTAGCCGCCCACCAAAGGTAAGACCATATGGTCTATTATTCGCATATTGGTGTTGGATGGGACTGTCTACCACTTGTGGAACGAAATGATTAATCTGATAAGTGCCAATTTTATACACATTTTATATCAAATTTACCCTAAAAATAATGTTAATTAGATGTTTAAAATACCCCTATTAATTCGAGTTGATATTTATTTGTGAAAAGATGTAATCTAATGCAAAAAGCTGATTTTGAGATATTTTGTAAACATCCAATGCCCACCGTGGACACACTGGAAAACCACTGTGCCCACTGTGGGCACTCGAGTTTACACCACCGCCCAATTGTCGCTCATATTGCTATGGAGAAAATGAGGATAAGGCACGCATAACGAGGCAGCCCATCCCTTACATTTACTATAAATAGAAGGTGTTACTCAAGAAGAAATCTCGTTCAAGTTCAAGGATCATCTCAGTTTCTTTTAGAATAGTTTAATTTCTCGTTTCTCATTTCTCAAGTTACTTACTTTCCAAAAACCACTTCAAGTCTTAGGCTTGAAGTGTAACACTTTAAATTCTGTATTTAATTCCGTACTTACTTTCCGTATTTTATTTCTCGTATTAACTTTATGAAAGTAGTTACTTCGTATTTCTTTTCTTTTATTATGTCTTTTACTTTTAGTATGAGCTAACCACCTCTTTGGGTGTGGGTGTGAATTAAACTTGAGATTAGTATACGACACTTGGATGTTACCATTATTTCTAATAATGGTGACTTTACGGGCACTTTGTAGGACCGGTCTATAAAAATCCACTTTCGAGAGATCGGGCTTTTTATAGACATTCGTACTACAAAGTGACTAACCAAATCGTCACTACAACCATCTCAAGGAAAATTTACACCCATACCCATTCTTTAATTAATTAATTAAAATACATTTCATATCTTATAATTACTTCACCAATTCTCAAGCTTTATAATTTTATTTCCATTTTCGTTTGTTAGATATGAGTAGCTAGTTTATTATTTCTAGCAATGGGTATGTAATCCACCTCGAAAGCTTGGATATGTTGAGATTTAATTAGGCTTTTAACATCATTAGAATTCGTTTATGTAACCTTTGGTTATATATTGTTCTTCGAGTTTTTGTTAATTATTTCGAGTTGGATCCCTTGTTTTCTTTAATTTAAACTCGAATAGCTAGTTAATTCTTTGAATCCGTAATTGTTCATTGATTTAAGGAGGTAGCAACCAATATCTATATTCAATATTTTATTGAATTATAGTGTTGTAAGGTTACATAATTTGATCATAATGATCGGCTTCGATTATTAATCAAGGGTGGTAAATTGGTTGAATTTTAATGTGGCTAGCATTTGAATCCAAGTCCGTGACTTGATTTATTTAGCTAGCTAGAGGCTAATCATCGAGCTTCTCGTGATAGTCATGTTTTTTAGAATCAACATAACTTTGGTGCATATCATAGTTTAAACCCACTCTTTTCGTGCAGGTTCACCAATCCCAATCGATCCAGAAATTGAGAAAACCGCCAAGAAGTTAAGGAAACAAGCTAAGCTTCGAAAGAAGCAAGGCGAGTCGACTTCTTCACCGGAGCTCAATATCTGGAAAGATATTGAGTTGTCTACAGATTCAGAGAGCGATAAAAAGGAATTGCATTTTGAAGAAGAAAAGCCTTATTCTGAAAAAGAAGAACCGGTCGCCGAGACCGAAGACAAGGAAGAAGAGGAAATGGCGAATCCCGAGCGCACTTTGAGGGAATGGGCAGCACCCAACGTCGATGAACAACCTCTTTGCATTACATATCCGACGGAAGAGGTGGGCACCGAACTTAAAACTGGTTTAATTCACTTACTACCTCATTTTCATGGTTTAGCTAATGAAGACCCGTACAAGCATATGACCGAGTTCCACATGGTATGCTTGGGAATGAAGCCGCAAGGCACGACTGTGGAGAACCTAAAGCTAAAGGCATTCCCGTTCTCCCTAGTTGACGCGGCTAGGGAGTGGCTTTTCTATCTGCCACCGGGATCGATCACTACTTGGGGACAAATGGCGAGAGCATTCCTCGACAAGTTCTTTCCCGCATCCAAAGCCGTCGGGCTAAGAAGAGAGATATGTGGAATCAGGCAGAAGGACATGGAATCACTCTACGAATATTGGGAGCGCTTCAAGCGCCTCTGTGTAAGTTACCCTCAACACGGCATTTCTGAGCAATTACTAATTCAATATTTTTATGAAGGTTTGCTACCGATGGAAAGGAAGATGATGGATGTCGCGAGCGGGGGAGCCATAGTGAACAAGACGGCAACTCAAGCGAGGACTTTGATAGATACAATGGCGGAAAACTCCAAGCAATTTGGAGCTCGGAGTGACGTTGGTCGAGGCGCTAGTGAAGTACACGTTAAATCCCTAGAAACTAAGATTACTGATTTGACTAACCTTGTGAAACAACTTGCTATGGGGAATGTGCCTCAAGTTAAAATGTGCGGATTTTGCTCATCAGTGGCACATCCCACTGACGCATGCCCGACTTTGCATGAAGAAGAAGAACAAGTAAATGCCATCGGGGGTAGCAATTTCCAGCATTCTCACATCCGGGCTCCCGATCCTTTCTCGAGCACATACAACCCCGGTTGGAGACAACATCCGAATCTGAGCTATGCCCCAAGGCAAGGACAAAGTCAAGGTCAACAATTCCAGCAAAAAGTTCAATTCCAGCAACCACAACAATTCCAAGGCCCACCCAGATTTCAACCACAACACCATCCGAAGGCATCATTCCAGCCGGGTGCCCAACAACAACATCAAATGACACCTCAAGCTCCTAGTAGCTCAGGTATGTCATTGGAAGATGTGGTTAAATCTATGGCGGCTAACATGGCAAAATTTCAACAGGATACACAAGCGAGTATTCAAGATCTCCAGGCCACTGTTGGCCATTTGGTAAATAAAGGCAAGTTACCTTCCCAAACGGAGACTAATCCAAAAGCCAATGTGAATGCTATCACTTTGAGGAGCGGAAAAGAGCTCAAAGATAGTGTAGAAAAGAACAAGAAGGCGATTGAAGAAGAAGATGAGTTAGAGGTCAAGGAATCCGCTTCGGGTGAAAAGGAGGTCAAAGATGACGAGACAAAGAATAAAGGACCCGAAGTAATCGTGCAACACCGCCATTCCCAAGCCGATTCGAGAAGACCAAACGGGAAAGCGAAGAGAAGGAGATCCTTGACACTTTCCGGAAAGTTCAGGTAAACATCCCTCTTTTAGATGCTATAAAACAAGTTCCAAGATATGCTAAATTTCTTAAAGAGCTTTGCACTAATAAAAGGAAACTAAAAGGGAATGAAAAGATAAGCATGAGTCAAAATGTGTCCGCCATCTTGCAAAAGCGGTTACCACCAAAGTGTAACGACCCGGGCATGTTTACCATACCATGTAAGGTAGGCAATGTATCGGTCAATCAGGCAATGTTGGACTTGGGGGCATCAATCAATGTTATGCCATATGCCATTTACTCATCTTTGAATGTAGGACCCCTAAAGCCAACCGGTGTGGTAATCCAATTAGCGGATAGGTCGACGGTCTACCCAAAAGGGGTATTAGAGGATGTACTTGTTCAAGTGAATGGATTGGTCTTTCCAGCAGATTTTTATGTTATAGACATGGAGGAGAATAATACCTCTAAGGACGGTATGATTTTGCTAGGTATACCATTCTTGAAAACCTCTAAGACCAAGATAGATGTTCATGATGGTAACTTGACTATAGAATTTGATGGCGAGGTAATTAAGTTTAATATATACGACGCCATGCGATATCCGAGTGATGTCTCTTCATTATGCTTTGTTGATATTATTGAGTCCTTATCTGACACTATGTTTGATTTATCTAATGAGGATGTGTTAGAAGTGATTTTTGACAGAGATTTGACTAATGGAAGCTTGAAAAAGCTTGCTCAAGAGTACAAGCTTGATGATGAATTTGCAGAATTGGTGTCTTGGATGGAAAAAGGGCGAGCACCAAAGCCAAGGTATGAGGTCTCTAAAATAGATTTGCCTTTATCTCACACTAGACTTCTACCTTCTGTTGAACAGGCACCCGAGCTAGAATTGAAGCCGTTGCCGGACCATCTGAAGTACGCTTATTTAGGAGACAAGGATACACTACCTGTGATTATATCCGCCACCTTGTCATCTCAAGAGGAAGGAGCATTGGTTGAGGTGTTGAGAGAGCACAATAGAGCAATTGGATGGACCATCGCTGACATTAAGGGTCTTAGTCCGTCACTATGCCAACACAAGATTCTACTAGAGGAGGAGTACAAGCCCTTTCGAGAGGCGCAACGGAGGTTGAACCCACCTATGATGAAAGTGGTAAAGAAGGAGATATTGAAGCTTTTGGATGCCGACATGATCTACCCAATCTCCGACAGCAAGTGGTGAGCCCCGTACAGGTAGTACCCAAGAAAACCGGCATTACTGTGGTAGAGAATGCCGAAGGTGAGTTGGTGCCCACTCGTGTTCAAAACGGGTGGAGGGTATGTATTGATTATCGTAAGCTTAATGCATCAACTAGGAAAGATCACTTCCCTTTACCCTTTATAGATCAAATGTTAGAACGATTAGCAGGTCGTACTCATTATTGTTTTTTGGATGGTTATTCAGGTTTCCATCAAATACCGGTGGCAAGAGAGGACCAAGAGAAGACTACGTTTACATGCCCCTTCGGTACATTCGCCTACTGAAGGATGCCTTTCGGTCTTTGCAATGCACCGGCGATATTCCAATGATGTATGGTGAGTATCTTTTCTGATTATGTTGAGAACATTATCGAAGTTTTTATGGATGACTTCACGGTCTATGGTGATTCATTTAGTGTGTGTCTAGATAACTTGACCAAAATTTTAAAGAGGTGCATTGAAACCAAATTAGTCTTAAACTATGAAAAATGTCACTTCATGGTAAATCAAGGTATAGTACTTGGCCATGTTATCTCAGAAAGGGGAATAGAGGTTGACAAAGCGAAAATAAATGTCATAAAATCCTTGCCTTACCCCTTGAGTGTTAGAGAGGTCCGTTCTTTTCTCGGTCACGCAGGTTTCTACAGGCGTTTCATCAAAGACTTTTCCAAGATCACTCGACCCCTATGTGAGCTCCTACAAAAAGAGGTAGACTTTGACTTCAATAAGGTATGTAAGAGTTCGTTTGATTTGTTGAAAGATATGCTTACTTCTGCCCCTATCATCCAACCACCCAATTGGCAATTGCCATTTGAGATCATGTGTGATGCTAGCAATCACGCGGTTGGGGCGGTATTGGGACAGAAAAATGGTAAGAACTCTCATGTCATATATTATGCATCACGATCACTCGATAGTGCACAATGCAACTACTCAACCACCGAAAAAGAGTTGCTAGCGGTTGTTTTTGCCTTAGAAAAGTTTAGATCTTATTTGCTAGGCACTAAAGTGATTGTATTTTCTGACCATGCAGCTTTGAAATACCTGTTAAAGAAGAAAAATGCAAAACCGTGATTGATAAGGTGGATTCTCTTACTCCAAGAGTTTGACTTGGAGATAAATGATAAGAGTGGGGCCGAGAATCTTGTAGCCGACCACCTTAGCCGCCTAGCATCGGATGAAGAGCCAAAACCAATCACTGATGAGTTTCCGGATGAGCACCTTTTCTCCATCTCGGGAGAAACCCCGTGGTATGCCGATATCGTTAATTACTTGGTTTCAAAGACCTTTCCAGGTGACTTATCTAGACCCGAGAGAGAGAAAATCAAGAGAGAGGCTCGTCTTTATATGTGGGACGAGCCATATTTGTGGAAACATTGTCCGGACTAAGTGATTCGGCGATGTGTGCCCCAAGGAGAGTTTCAATCAATATTAAAATTTTGTCACTCCGAGGCTTGTGAGGGCCACTTTGGCCACAAACGGACATACCGAAAGATCCTTGAGTGTGGGTTATATTGGCCAACTATGCGAGATTGCTATCGACTTTGTAAGAGTTGCATGAGATGCCAAATGACGGGAAACATTAGTTCCCGAAATCAAATGCCCCAATTTCCCATGCTAGTATGCGAGATCTTTGATGTTTGGGGCATGGATTTCATGGGA
The DNA here is from genome assembly GCA_033807775.1 of Saussurea involucrata. Lineage (NCBI taxonomy): Eukaryota > Viridiplantae > Streptophyta > Magnoliopsida > Asterales > Asteraceae > Saussurea > Saussurea involucrata. The sequence continues at coordinate 117,498,353 of CM066321.1, read as the reverse complement.
CCTTTCCCTGCATCTTTTGGTAACCTCTATATTATTTTGGCTGTTGATTATGTCTCAAAATGGTTCGAGGCAAAGGCCACTCGAACTGATGATTCTTGTGTAGTTGCAGATTTTGTCAAATCTCACATATTTTCCAGGTTCGGGACGCCGAAGGCCATCATCAGTGATCGAGGTACCCACTTTTGCAACAAGGTCATTGGCGCTCTTTTCAAGAAGTATGGGGTTATCCACCGCATATCCACCGCCTACCATCCACAGTCTAACGGACAAGCTAAAGTGTCCAATAGAGAGATCAAATCCATTTTGGAGAAGACTGTGAATCCCAACCGGAAAGACTGGAGTTTAAGGCTCAATGATGCCTTGTGGGCTTATCGTTCAGCCTACAAGACGCCCATAGGAATGTCACCTTTCCGCTTGGTGTACGGTAAGCCTTGCCACCGTCCGGTGGAACTGGAGCATAAGGCTTATTGGGCGGTGAAGACATGCAATATGGATTTGGACGAAGCGGGATCGCATAGGAAGCTTCCAATTCTAGAGTTGGAGGAGATAAGAAATGACGCCTACGAGAACGCTCGTATATATAAAGCAAAGGCTAAGGCGTTTCATGACTCGCGCATTTCACGTAAGAAATTTACCAAAGGTCAAAAAGTTCTTCTTTATCACTCTATATTGAAATTATTTCCGGGTAAGTTAAGGTCCAGATGGATAGGACCTTTTGTTGTTCTAACTGTTTTTGAGCATGGTGCAGTCGAAATCCAAAGTCTATCTACAGGGAAGATTTTCAAGGTTAATGGCCATAGACTGAAGCCATTTTATGAGGGCTTTGATGAAGGGGACTTAGAGAGGGTAGTGTTGGACACGCCAAGCTACACAGAATGAACTGAGTGTGGTCTAGCCAAAGACCTAAAAGAAAAGCGTTGCGTGGGAGGCAACCCACGGATTTCCATTTCTTGTTTTTATTGCTTTATGTTAGTTAGTTTGTTTTCGTTAGATTTTCCACTTTCACTCCTAGCTTTCTCTATCTTCACAGGCTCACCAAGGCATTGGAAACTCAAGGAGACGCGCCGACCATCACAAATTCATGCATTGGGGAGACCACTCACTAAATCAGGGGAGTTTTTTTGTTCCCCCGTCTTTTCATGTTTAGAGTGCCCTCTATATATTGAATACATTGAGGACAATGTATGAATTAAGTGTGGGGGTGGGGGTTATTTGCATGATTTTGCATGATTTGGGTATATGCTCGATTTTTAGGGGTAAATTTTTGCATTTTTTTGCAAAATTTGTGCTTAAACGTGGGTCGTTGTTCGTTTTGAAAACGTATTAGCACGTTTTTAATGAGCTTAAATGGTTGATGACAATGAGTTTGGATACATGTATAGCACGATTGAACTTGATTGATAGCACTTAGAATCAACTAGTGGTAGTATACCGATCAAAGTTAGACTATTGCTAATCTTTTGAACTAGCTTTAACACCGTGAGACTTTGAGCCTATTAGACTAAACATTTTATATTAGTCTCTAATTCATTTCTTGTGTGATTACGTCATGCCTAGTTATACACCTCTAGAACTTGATTTGTCTCTCCTTAAGTCTACATGATATTTACATGCTAATAAATATGATAAAGGCCATCGTTTGTTCAATTTGTTAACCCAATAGCCTTAAGCCTACCTTTATGTTACTACCCTTTTTGTACACCACTTTGAGCCTTAGCCTATTTCTTTTGTCACCCACATCATAAACCAAACCAAACACGACTCACCCGACCAACCACCAATGGAGTGTCTCGGTATCCCTATGTGCTCGAAAGTACAACATATATGTTGAAAAAAAATCATTGAGAAAAAATGGGTCGTTAATAAATAAATAAAGTAAGACGACAGAAATGATGATATGGTCTATTATAAACGTTTCATCTTTATTCCCTATCATCATCCAGACGGAAATGTGCTTCAAAGACAAATATCTAAAGTCCTTTGTTGAAATATATATATATATATAAAATAAATAATAATAATAATATCAATGTCGAAGAACCGATTTCTCCATTAGTGTATGGTCTTTAGCCACTTTTCCCAAATACATCCCTACCTTACCCAAAACCTTATTTTACATTACACCCGTAAAAGTCCTTTTGATTATATGCATGTATTATATCCAAGTAGTGGAGGGTGAGAGACTTTTCAAGCTTATGGTAGGTATATGCTAGAGTAGTGACGGTTTGAGTGATACACTTTGATCCAAGAGTGAATTGAGTGTTCTTTCAATTATCCCATTCGTGAGAGTTCTGGTGATTAGCTTGTGTCTACTCGATTGTGTGTGCTCACTTTTTGATGCTAAGTTGCAAATCTCGAGTTCATGAAATGCTATATGTGTTGACACTCCCGTTGGATTCGATTTTTATACCACATGCTAACTTAAGTCATTGCCGGGACGGACAATGATCTAAGTGTGGGGGAATTTGATAAGTGCTAATTTTATACACATTTTAAATCAAATTTACCCTAAAAATAATGTTAATTAGATGTTTAAAATACCCCTATTAATTCGAGCTGATATTTATTTGTGAAAAGATGTAATCTAATGCAAAAAGATGATTTTGAGATATTTTGTATACATCCAATGCCCACTGTGGACACACTGGAAAACAACCGTGCCCACTGTGGGCACTCCAGTTTACACCACCGCCCAATTGTCGCTCAAATTGCTATGGAGAAGATGAGGATAAGGCACGCATAACGAGGCAGCCCATCCCTTACATTTACTATAAATAGAAGGTGTTACTCAAGAAGAAATCTCGTTCAAGTTCAAGGATCATCTCAGTTTCTTTTAGAATAGTTTAATTTCTCGTTTCTCATTTCTCAAGTTACTTACTTTCCAAAAACCACTTCAAGTCTTAGGCTTGAAGTGTAACACTTTAAATTCTGTATTTAATTCCGTACTTACTTTCCGTATTTTATTTCTCGTATTAACTTTATGAAAGTAGTTACTTCGTATTTCTTTTCTTTTATTATGTCTTTTACTTTTAGTATGAGCTAACCACCTCTTTGGGTGTGGGTGTGAATTAAACTTGAGATTAGTATACGACACTTGGATGTTACCATTATTTCTAATAATGGTGACTTTACGGGCACTTTGTAGGACCAGTCTATAAAAATCCACTTTCGAGAGATCGGGCTTTTTATAGACATTCGTACTACAAAGTGACTAACCAAATCGTCACTACAACCATCTCAAGGAAAATTTACACCCATACCCATTCTTTAATTAATTAATTAAAATACATTTCATATCTTATAATTACTTCACCAATTCTCAAGCTTTATAATTTTATTTCGATTTTCGTTTGTTAGATATGAGTAGCTAGTTTATTATTTCTAAATGGGTATGTAATCCACCTCGAAAGCTTGGATATGTTGAGATTTAATTAGGCTTTTAACATCATTAGAATTCGTTTATGTAACCTTTGGTTATATTGTTCTTCGAGTTTTTGTTAATTATTTCGAGTTGGATCCCTTGTTTTCTTTAATTTAAACTCGAATAGCTAGTTAATTCTTTGAATCCGTAATTGTTCATTGATTTAAGGAGGTAGCAACCAATATCTATATTCAATATTTTATTGAATTATAGTGTTGTAAGGTTACATAATTTGATCATAATGATCGGCTTCGATTATTAATCAAGGGTGGTAAGTTGGTTGAATTTTAATGCGGCTAGCATTTGAATCCAAGTCCGTGACTTGATTTATTTAGCTAGCTAGAGGCTAATCATCGAGCTTCTCGTGATAGTCATGTTTTTTAGAATCAACATAACTTTGGTGCGTATCATAGTTTAAACCCACTCTGAATTCTTTTGAAATAATATTGTCGATTAAGTCTCTAATACATTATCCAAGCAAGTAGTTGATTTCTACTCATTGCTAGAATTCTTTTTATCGAATTTTTAAATCCTTATTTTGTTGTTACATATTTAAATTTTTTATAAACCACCCCCTTTCTATATATAATGTTTTCGATGAGTTTGCACGTGATTACATCTTGGACTCACGGTTAACACCGAGCTCCTGAGGAGACGACCCTACTTACCATTATCACAATTTATTGTGTTTTAGAGGTAATAGGAGTAATTTTATAAATCTTATTATTTGCCGGACTCGACACCCGTCATAATCATATCTTCAAGAATAAAAGAAAATCGCATTATACACTGGAAAACTCAGTCTTGGTTGTAATGGCCTCTCGTGACTTGTGTCGTGCACAAAAGTTAAATTTTGGGGAATCGGGGGGTTTTTGGGCGAGTATGCCCGGCGACTATGCCACATAGCATAGTCGCTGTGTCAAGGTCGCGGGGAAGGCACTTCCTCTCGGTACAGATTGGGCGAGAGTGTCCGGCGATTGTGACATGGTCACTCTCGCCGTAGCACAATCGTGAGGTTGGGTTTGGGCACAGTACAACGCGGGCGAGAGTGCCCTACGAGAATGACAGTGGCACAATCGCCTGTCACTCTCGCCGTCGGGCTCCAGAGGGTTTTAAACCCACGAATTTCAGCTTTCTTTCATTTCTATTCCATCTCTCTCTCTAAACTCTCCCAAACCGAACTCTAACCCTCTAAATAATTTTTGGAGCCCTTGAAGCCATAAATCTTGTAAATCAAAGCTTCTCCCTCATCTCTTAACAAGGATTTATGGATGGAGGTTGGAACCCTTCTTCTCACTTTCATTTTGGTGAGATTTCTACACTTTCTAAGGTTTTACCTAACCCTCTTCTAAACCCTTCCATCCCTCTTGAAGAAATGAAGATTGAGGTTCATTGTTGCCAACCTAGATGTGTTTTGTTGGTGGATTCTTTATGTGATTGAGGTAATCTTTTATTTTCTTCATATAATAAATTAGGGTTTGGGTATTATTGGTGGTTTTGATGTTTTATGTTGAGGGGAACACATCTAAGTGTTTGGGGATGATCATCACAGATATCTTATGATATACCTTTAATATATGTATTGAAATCATTTGAGGTCACTATCTTGACCATTCAGAGTGACACTTTAAGTAAATCAACATAATCAGTTGAGTTTCCACATGTTATCTGGTGTTAATGGTTTTCATCACCATTTTAAACTTTTAGAGTTGAAACTAACTTTTTACGAACCATCAATCTTATAATCAAAAGTCTATGTTGGTTATAGTTTGAGATCTTATTCTTGTTTTAGAGATAAGGGGATACTTAAGATTCATGCATTCAATATTAGCTAATAAGGAGTCAATAATGTATGAAAAAAGAAGAAGATGGTTTTGAAATCTTAAATATAGATATAAGTTGGGTCGTCTCATATATTTGGTAATTGTTTTCAAAAGATAGGAGTTTTCTTAGTTAATAACAAAAATTCTACTATATTCTAACACACACACACACAAAATCATGCGGATGGAATAATCAAAAGAGCATGTGGAAGATGAGTAATGAAGTATATATATCATGGTTTCTAGACAAAAATAACATTTAGATATTAGTACTAGATAAAAAAAAACTTAGAGAAATAACAAGCAATAGTATAAATTGAAAGACCAGTTAACTTTTTACATATTTTATAGTCCAATGTAATTAATTAATACATGTTTGGACCCTTAATATATTGCTAAATTTTTTTGGATCCTATTATATACTATTTTTTGTTTTTTTATTTACAATTTTTGTAATTACTACTATACGGTATATACTTAAAAAATTTGGACTCCTATTTTATTTAGGCCCTGGACATGCACCCAGCCCACCCTCCCATGGACAACCTTGGGTGGGAGGTTGCCGGATGAAGAAATGGACGGTGATTAGAGGAACTCCGGGAGGTCGAGATCTGACGAGGCGGAGGAGAGTGTCGGCGTTTTGAACGGAAGTAGAGTTGAGGAGAATTGCAACCGCTTTCGCAAATGTTCCGACGGCCATTATCACCGTCTTCCTTGGTAATCCTCGTCGTCTAGAGCGAGAGCGTATCTCGAGAGTGAGAGCGAGGAGTTTAGGTCGATAACAGTTGTGGAGAAGAAACGGGAGGGAGGGGAAAGGTTTAGAAAATAACTGAGTTTAGAAATTGAAAGTTTGGAAAAACGGTTTCCTTATTCTTTTAATCATTAAAGTAGTATAGATAATTTAGAGTAAATTACGTTTTTCGTCCTTGTGGTTTGCTAAAAATTTCAGATTTCGTCCCTGTGGTTTTGAAATTTCGGTTTTCGTCCCTATGGCATGTAATTCATTTCTATTTTCGTCCCTGAGACCAAAACACTACTTTTAAGTATGAAAGACTAAAATAGAAATGAAATGTAAACCATAGGGATGAAAATAGCAATAAAGTTTAAATCATTAGGACGAAAAAAGTGATGAATTATAAACCATAAGGATGAAACTCACAATTTTATAACCATAAGGATGAAAATAGAAATTTTCAACATACCACAGGGACTAAAAATGTATTTTACTCTATAATTTATGATCATTGCAGTAGCTATATGTTTACAAATTTTTATCCATCTCACTAATTTTTGTTAAAAAAGTTTGCTAACTTTGGGGTGTTTTTTTTGGTTTCATAACATAGATGTTTCTTTTTATCAAAGTATTTGAAATTAATTTTATGGACTCTATCAATCATTTGTTGTGAGGATTGAGTTGGTTGAGAGAGTGGAATTGAATTTTGATGGGATAAAAGACCAAAAATCATATTTTACTTGGTATAATAAAATAATAACAATACAAATTATTAATACATAATAAAATGTAATAATCTATCTGTTTTAATATTTTAACAGAAAATTAAAGAAATTATAAAAAGAAAATATATTTGAGTTAGAGAGACCTAAAATATAACTAGACGTGTTCATGGGCGGTATAATTCGTTAGATCCAATCCACTTGGTCTGTTAAAAAATCGCTAAAATTAATGGACGGACTTGAGCAATGAAAAAAAGAACTCAGACAAGCTCATTTGATCCGTTCTATTATTATAGTTGATTAAAATATATATATATATATTTAATGATTTATTACTGGTTTTTATTAACAAAATATAGAAGTGGCTTGGGTTGGATTCCCTCTACTAAGTACCAACCGTCATTCATATATACATATATATATATATAATATGTGATATGTTATATAGGACGTCTAAAACCTCGATCTTGAAATATTAGATGGATAAATATTTTGTTACTGAAAAAATCTATACTTCAGAATTTGATAAATCATTAGAGAGAAAATATATATAATACTCCATATCTTGTGAAACTTTTTTTAACACGCTATATATGTTGATATATTTTATGTCTTATTTTAATATTTGAAAAAACTTAGAGTTAAAATGTAATAATCTATCTGTTTTAATATTTTAACAGAAAATTAAAGAAATTATAAAAAGAAAATATATTTGAGTTAGAGAGACCTAAAATATAACTAGAGCTATTCATGGACGATACGATTGGTTAGATCCAATCCACTTGGTCTATTAGAAAAGCGGACATGGATCGCTAAAATTAATGGACGGGCTTGAGCAATGAAAAAAAGAACCCAGACAAGCTCATTTGACCCGTTCTATTATTATAGTTGATTAAATTTATATATATTTAATAGTTTATTAGTGAATTTTATTAACTTAATTTAAAGTGGCTTGGGTTGGATTCCTTCTACTAAGTACCAACCGTCATGCATATATATATATATATAATATGTGATAAATATGTAATATATGACGTCTAAAATCTCGATCTTGAAATATTAGATGAATAAATGTTTTGTTATTAGAAAAATCTAGACTTTATAATTTAATAAATCATTAGAGAGAAGATGTATATACTCTATATTTTATGAAACTGTTTTTTCATACGCTATATACGTTTGATATCTTTTAGTCTTATTTTAATATTCGAAAAAACTTATGTAATTTAAATGAGTTTATATAATTTATACTTTTATGTAAGTTTTGTTTTTAAAATATAAAACAATAAGCTAGCCCGTAAATAAGCCCGGCCCATTTATAAGTGTAATTAGTTTTGGTCTAAAAATAAAAGTTGACAGGGACCAAAATTGTAAAAATCCACTAAAAAATTTAAACGGTCGGATTTGCGTTGATAATAAGCAAAACGCAATCTGCTATGATACGATACGATACGATACGATACGATACGATACGATACGATACGATACGATACGATACGATCCGATTTGATCAGTAAAGAGGTCGGATATCCGTATTTTATTTCAAGACAGTCATCGTTGCAAATTAAGCTTAGGTCTGTTCATACTTCCACCGCCAATGGCTTCTTCCCCTTTTCGTCCCCAATTGTCTGAATCAGAAAGCTCATTACCACTTCTCCTTTCCCGTAAACTATCAAACGCACCACCACCACCACCACTGAATCGCCGGCCTTCATCTTCTTTCTTCTTTGAATCAGCACCGCCGTTAGATTCAGATCTAACATTCCTTCGTCCCTCAGATGGAGTGTAGCATTTATTGGATACATTGTGCTGTGGACGACTACGATTAGGGTTTTTAAGGTACTTTACATTAAACATATGTTTCTTAATCTACATATATATCTGCCATTGTTGATTTTAATCATAAACGACATCGGTGGTGATTGAATAATTGTTAGGATGCAAATTTAAGTCGACACTACCAGACGTCGTGGATGAATCAATCGAAGAATACTACAACGGTTCCTTCCACAGGTAAGAATGTTCAGTCGCTCCCTACTTTTGCCCTCTTTTATTGTTCAATTATATTCGATATGTGCTTGTAGACATGGCTGTTACGTGCAAAACATCACTGCTGGCCCTTGGGTGGAGAGAATATTGCTACAGAACGGATCCTATCCGTCATGTCATCATCTCTCTGCAGATACTGAAGGTGATGTGAATAAGTCATATTCTTAAATATTGTTTATGCTCTGTTTTCCTTTTCCACGGCATGGTAGTTTTTAGTTTTTGTGACTTGGAAAAAACCTGAGACTTTGTCTAGATCCTTATTTTGAGAGCATATATAGAATTTTGGCTTCAACTTTGTTTTTGTTGATCTTTTCGTGAATTTTTTATGTCTTCAAATTATATGTGGGGGAACTATAGGATGGGCAATACCTTCAGCCATTAGAGGCCTATGAGTGAGTCTTGGACTCCTTAGCTTTGGTGGCTCGACCTACACATGTTGTCGTGTTTATATGCAAGAAAATCACACGAACATCACTGAACCAAGAAAAGCACATGAACATAACATAGCAGGTAAATTTGGTCCTGTACTTTGGAAGCAAGACAGAAGTTAAAGCACTGTTTAGACACCTAATCTGCTAAAGAGAGGCCCAACAATGTATATTATGCTTCATTTGTCCATTGTAATACTGACATTATAAATACGCTTTGTCTCATGAAGTTTGATTATGTTGTTTTCTGGTTTCTTTAGTAGTGAATTTCCACAAGGTGCAAATGATGCATCTGCATTCCAAAAAAAGCTACCAACTCGCTTTCATAAACAAGTATGTGGTCATGTTTACATAACTCATGCTCTATCTCACTTAAATACAATTTACGTTAAAACAATTATGCATACACATCATCTCAATGCTATGCTCACAATAGATATACTCACAAAGAGATCCTAGTGCTTTTTTTCTCTCTGGATACATAGAAGTTTTTGTCATGTTTGTAGCTCTTAAAGGTTTTTGGTTTTATTTTTGCTAATCCATTTGTGTTGATTTGACTGTGTTTTTCTAATATCACTCTTTATATCATGGAATTGTTTTTGCACAACTTATGTAACTTCTTTTACTTGGATTTCCTATCTTCTTTGAATTTGATTATTGTAAGTAATGAATTATTTTTATACTCAACATTTTTTGTTCTCGTTGATTTTTCATTTCTCTCTTTTAAAGTAACTGCATTTGGTTTCATTGTTTCCTTCTTTCTTGTTGTGTAACTTCTATACTTCTGTTTTGTTTTTGAGTTTTTAATAAGATTTTTTTTACAAGCTGTGAGGTTGTGTATTCTCATTCTACAAGTCTCACCTCACCTTTAAGGACTTAAAATCCCTTTGCAACGACGTCTCAACCTGCCATGCGCAACGTGCAGTGGCGGAGGCGGATCCAAGATTTTTACATAGTGGGGGCACCTTAAAAGTCGGTTAAAAGTCCGCAAAATCGTCCGATGTGTTTTTAGCCTAATTCTACGGTTTTGAGAGATTTTCGAAGTTTTTCTGTTGATTTCGAGGGATTTTAAAGTTTTTTTTGGTCGATTTAGATGGACTTTTTCGATTTTTTGGTTGATTGAGTTACTATCTTTGGGTTTTTGGCTTGCTGGTGGCACAGGCAGAAAAACTACCGTGGATGTGAAATTTTTATCTTGTCATGGGGTTGTTTCAGTTTGTGTTATCTTCTACAAATATTTCAAACGTTTACGGTAAAACCTGCCTTGAACTTGAGGTTATATACCTGAAGACTTTGGTTTATTTTGTAGAAGGTTTTCATCGTGTTTGTAGCTCTGAAAGATTTTGGTTTTACTTTTGCCTACCTATTGCTGTTGGTTTTGACTCTGTTTTTTTGTGTTATAGGATTGTTTATGTTCAATTTACATAACTATTTTTTTGAAAGATTTTGTTTTTTGGTTTTAATGATTTTGGCTTTTTTAAGTAGAGTTACCTTTATACTTAATATTTTACAAGTCTCACCTCACCTTTGAGGACTTAAAATCCCTTTGCAATGACGTCTCAACCTGCCAGGCGCAACGTGCGGTGGCGGATCCAAGATTTTTACATAGCGGGGGCCCCTTAAAAGTCGGTTAAAAGTCCGCAAAGTCGTTCGATGTGTTTTTAGCCTAATTCTACGGTTTCGAGAGATTTTTGAAGTTTTTCGGTTGATTTCGAGGGATTTTAAAGTTTTTTTTGTCGATTTAGAGGACTTTTTCGATTTTTTGGTTGATTGAGGTACTTTCTTTGGGTTTTTGGTTGTTGGTGGCACAGGCAGAAAAACTACCGTGGATGTGAAATTTTTATCTTGTCATGGGGTTGTTTCAGTTTGTGTGATCTTCTACGAATATTTCAAACGTTTACGGTGAAACCTGCCTTGAACTTGAGGTTATACCTGTAGACTTTGGTTTATTTTGTAGAAGGTTTTCATCGTGTTTGTAGCTCTGGAAGATTTTGGTTTTACTTTCGCCTACCTATTGCTGTTGGTTTTGACTCTGTGTTTTTTTGTGTTATAGGATTGTTTATGTTCAATTGACATAATTATTTTTTTGAAAGATTTTGTTTTTTGGTTTTAATGATTTTGGATTTTTTAAGTAGAGTTACTTTTATACTCGATATTCTACAAGTCTCACCTCACCTTTGAGGACTTAAAATCCCTTTGCAATGACGTCTCAACCTGCCATGCGCAACGTGCGGTGGTGGATCCAAAATTTTTACATAGTGGGGGCACCTTAAAAGTAGGTTAAAAGTCTGCAAAGTCGTACGTTGTGTTTTTAGCCTAATTCTACGGTTTTGAGAGATTTTTGAAGCTTTTCGGTTAATTTCGATGGATTTTTTTTTGCGGATTTAGAGGGCTTTTTCGATTTTTTGGTTATTGAGGTATTTTCTTTGGTTTTTTGGTTAGTGGAAGCACAGGCAGAAAAACTACAACTGGCGTGGATGTGAAATTTTTATCTGGTCATGTGGTTGTTTCAGTTTGTGTTATCTTCTACAAATATTTCAAACGTTTATGGTAAAACCTGCCTTGAACTTAAGGTTATACCTGTAGACTTTGGTTTATTTTGTAGAAGGTTTTCATTGTGGTTGTAGCTCTGAAAGATTTTGGTTTTACTTTTGCCTACCTATTGCTGTTGGTTTTGACCCTGTGTTTTTTTTGTGTTATAGGATTGTTTATGTACAATTTACATAACTATTTTTTTGAAAGATTTTGTTTTTTGGTTTTAATGATTTTGGATTTTTTAATTAGAGTTACTTTTATACTCAATATTTTACAAGTCTCGTTCTACAAGTCTCACCTCACCATTGAGGACTTAAAATCCCTTTGCAATGACGTCTCAACCTGCCATACGCAACGTGCGGTGGTGGATCCAAGTTTTTTTACATAGTGGGGGCACCTTAGAAGTAGTTTAAAAGTCTGTAAAGCCGCCCGATGTGTTTTTTGCCTAATTCTACGGTTTTGAGAGATTTTTGAAGCTTTTCGGTTGATTTCGAGGGGTTTTAATGTTTTTTTTGTCGATTTAGAGGTACTTTTTCGATTTTCTGGTTGATTGAGGTACTTTCTTTGGTTTTTTGGTTGGTGGGGGCACAGGCAGTAAAAACTACAACTTCCGTTGATGTGAAATTTTTATCTGGTCATGGGGTTGTTTCAGTTTGTGTCATCTTCTACAAATATTTCAAACGTTTACGGTAAAACCTGCCTTGAACCTGTGGTTATACCAGTAGACTTTGGTTTATTCTGTAGAAGGTTTTCATCGTGTTTGTAGCTCTGAAGGATTTTGGTTTTACTTTTGCCTTACCTATTGCTGTTGGTTTTGACTCTGTTTTTTTTGTGTTATAGGATTGTTTATGTACAATTTACATAACTATTTTTTTGAAAGATTTTGTTTTTTGGTTTTAATGATTTTGGATTTTTTAAGTAGAGTTACTTTTATACTCAATATTTTACAAGTCTCGTTCTACAAGTCTCACCTCACCATTGAGGACTTCAAATCCCTTTGCAATGACGTCTCAACCTGCCATACGCAACGTGCGGTGGTGGATCCAAGATTTTTACATAGTGGGGGCACCTTAGAAGTAGGTTAAAAGTCTGTAAAGCCGTCCGATGTGTTTTTTGCCTAATTCTATGGTTACGAGAGATTTTTGAAGCTTTTCGGTTGATTTCGAGGGATTTTAAAGTTTTTTGGCTTTACTTTTGCCTACCTATTGCTGTTGGTTTTGACTCTGTTTTTTTGTGTAATAGGATTGTTTATGTTCAATTTACATAACTATTTTTTTTGAAAGATTTTGTTTTTTGGTTTTAATGATTTTCGCTTTTTTAAGTAGGGATACTTTTATACTTCATATTTTACAAGTCTCATTCTACAAGTCTCACCTCACCTTTAAGGACTTAAAATCCCTTTGCAATGATGTCTCAACCTGCCATGCGCAACGTGCGGTGGCGGATCCAAGATTTTTACATAGTGGGGGCACCTTAAAAGTCCGCAAAGTCGTCCGATTTGTTTTTAGCCTAATTCTATGGTTTTGAGATATTTTTAAAGCTTTTCGGTTGATTTTGAGAGTTTTTAAAGTTTTTTTCTGGATTTAGAGGGCTTTTTCGAGTTTTTGGTTATTCAGGTACTTTCTTTGGTTTTTTTGGTTGGTGGGGGCACAGGCAGGAAAACTACAACTACCGTGGATGTGAAATTTTTATCTGGTCATGGGGTTGTTTTTATTTGTGTTATCTTCTACAAATATTTCAAACGTTTACGGTAAAACCTGCCTTGAACTTGAGGTTATACCTGTAGACTTTGGTTTATTTTGTAGAAGGTTTTCATCGTGTTTGTAGCTCTAAAAGATTTTGGTTTTACTTTTGCCTACCTATTGCTGTTGGTTTTGACTGTTTTTTTTTTGTGTTATAGGATTGTTTATGTTCAATTTACATAACTATTTTTCTGAAGGATTTTGTTTTTTGGTTTTAATGATTTTAGCTTTTTTAAGTAGAGTTACTTTTGTACTCAATATTTTATAAGTCTTATTCTACAAGTCTCACCTCACCTTTGAGGACTTAAAATCCCTTTGCAATGATGTCTCAACCTGCCATGCGCAACGTGCAGTGGGGGCTCCTTAAAAGTCGGTTAAAAGTACGCAAAGTCGTTCGATGTGTTTTTAGCCTAATTCTACGGTTTCGAGAGATTTTTGAAGTTTTTTGGTTGATTTCGAGAGACTTTAAAGTTTTTTTGTCGATTTAGTGGGACTTTTTCGAATTTTTGGTTGATTGAGGTACTTTCTTTGGTTTATTGGTTGTTGGGGGCACCGGCAGAAAACTACCGTGGATGTGAAATTTTTATCTGGTCATGGGGTTGTTTCAGTTTGTGTTATTTTCTACAAATATTTCAAACGTTTACGGTAAAACCTGCCTTGAACTTGTGGTTATACCTATAGACTTTGGTTTATTTTGTAGAAGGTTTTCATCGTGTTTGTAGCTCTGAAGGATTTTGGTTTTACTTTTGCCTTACCTATTGCTGTTGGTTTTGACTCTTGTGTTTTTTTTTTGTGTTATAGGATTGTTTATGTACAATTTGCATAACTATTTTTTTGAAAGATTTTGTTTTTTGGTTTTAATGATATTGGATTTTTTAAGTAGAGTTACTTTTATACTCAATATTTTACAAGTCTCGTTCTACAAGTCTCACCTCACCATTGAGGACTTAAAATCCCTTTGCAATGACGTCTCAACCTGCCATGCGCAACGTGCGATGGTGGATCCAAGATTTTTACATAGTGGGGGCACCTTAAAAGTAGGTTAAAAGACTGGAAAGTCATCCGATGTGTTTTTAGCCTAATTCTACAGTTCCAAGAGATTTTGGAAGTTTTTCAGTTGATTTCTATGGATTTTAAAGTTTTTTTTGTCAATTTAGAGTGACTTTATCGATTTTTTTGTTGATTGAGGTGCTTTTTTTGGTTTTTTTGTTGTTGGCGGCACAGGCAGAAAAACTACCGTGGATGTGAATTTTTTATCTGGTCATTGGGTTGTTTCGGTTTGTGTTATCTTCTACAAATACTTCAAACGTTTACGGTAAAACCTGCCTTGAACTTGAGGTTATACCTGTAGACTTTGGTTTATGTTGAACTTGAGGTTATACCTGTAGACTTTGGTTTATTTTGTAGAAGGTTTTCATCGTGTTTGTAGGTCTGAAAGATTTTGGTTTTACTTTTGCCTACCTATTGCTGTTGCTTTTGACTGTGTTTTTTTGTGTAATAGGATTGTTTATGTTCAATTTACATAACTATTTTTTAGAAAGATTTTGTTTTTTGGTTTTAATGATTTTCGATTTTTTAAGTATAGTTATTTTTATACTTAATATTTTACAAGTCTCATTCTACAAATCTCACCTCACCTTTGAGAACTTAAAATCCCTTTGCAATGACGTCTCAACCTGCCATACGCAACGTGCGGTGGCGGATCCAAGATTTTTACATAGTGGGGGCACCTTAAAAGTCGGTTAAAAGTCCGCAAAGTCGTCCGATGTGTTTTTAGCCTAATTCTACGGTTTCGAGAGATTTTTGAAGTTTTTCGGTTGATTTCGTGGGATTTTAAAGTTTTTTGGCTTTACTTTTGCCTACTTATTGCTGTTGGTTTTGACTCTGTGTTTTTTTTGTGATATAGAATTGTTTATGTTCAATTTACATAACTATTTACGGTAAAACCTGTCTTGAACTTGAGGTTATACCTGTAGACTTTGGTTTATTTTGTTGAAGGTTTTCATCGTGTTTGTAGCTCTAAAAGATTTTGGTTTTTATGGATTGCTATTTCAAGTATTGCTCCTGTCGGCCTTCTTATGTCAGCATATGGCTCAAATAATAAATATTCTTTTTTAGGTGGTCTACGAGTTGCTGCTCAATCAATTAGTTATGAAATACCCTTAACTCTATTTACTTTTGCCTACCTATTGCGTTTGGTTTTGACTCTGTTTTTTTGTGTTATAGGATTGTTTATGTTCAATTTACATAACTATTTTTCTGAAGGATTTTGTTTTTTGGTTTTAATGATTTTAGCCTTTTTAAGTAGTTACTTTTGTACTCAATATTTTACAAGTCTCATTCTACAAGTCTCACCTCACCTTTGAGGACTTAAAATCCCTTTGCAATGATGTCTCAACCTGCCATGCGCAACGTGCAGTGGGGGCTCCTTAAAAGTCAGTTAAAAGTACGCAAAGTCGTCCGATGTGTTTTTAGCCTAATTCTACGGTTTCGAGAGATTTTTGAAGTTTTTTGTTTGATTTCGAGGGACTTTAAAGTTTTTTTGTCGATTTAGTGGGACTTTTTCGAATTTTTGGTTGATTGAGGTACTTTCTTTGGTTTATTGGTTGTTGGGGGCACCGGCAGAAAAACTACCGTGGATGTGAAATTTTTATCTGGTCATGGGGTTGTTTCAGTCTGTGTTATCTTCTACAAATATTTAACGTTTACGGTAAAACCTGCCTTGAACTTGAGGTTATACCTGTAGACTTTGGTTTATGTTGAACTTGAGGTTATACCTGTAGACTTTGGTTTATGTTGTAGAAGGTTTTCCTCGTGTTTGTGGCTCTGAAAGATTTTGGTTTTACTTTTGTCTACCTATTGTTGTTGTTTTTGACTCTGTTTTTTTGTGTTGTAGGATTGTTTATGTTCAATTTACATAACTATTTTTCTGAAGGATTTTGTTTTTTTGGTTTTAATGATTTTGGCTTTTTTAAGTAGAGTTATTTTTGTACTTAAAATCCCTTTGCAATGATGTCTCAACCTGCCATGCGCAACGTGCAGTGGCGGATCCAGGATTTTTACATAGTGAGGGCACTTTAAAAGTAGGTTAAAAGTCCGCAAGGTCGTCCGATGTGTTTTTAGCCTAATTCTACGGTTTCGAGAGATTTTTGAAGTTTTTCGGTTGATTTCGAGGTATTTTAAAGTTTGTTGGCTTTACTTTTGCCCACCTATTGCTATTGGTTTTGACTCTGTGTTTTTTTGTGTTATAGAATTGTTTATGTTCAATTTACATAACTATTTTTCTGAATGATTTTGTTGTTTTGGTTTTAATGATTTTGGCTTTTTTAAGTAGAGTTACTTTTATACTCAATATTTTGAATTCTCGTTGATTTAACTTCTATAATTTATCATTTTTTTCTTTACGTAACCATATGTGTTATTGGTTTTATTGTTTCCTCTTTTTGTTGTATAACTTCTCTACTTTTGTTTTATTTTTGACTTTGCAATTTGTAATTGTTTTGACAAGGGGCGACGTTTTAGATATCATATAGTTTTACTAGTCTCGCCTCTCCTTTGAGGACTTATAATCCCTTTACAAGGACATCTCAATGGTTGTTGATGTAGTAGGGATTGCATTCTTCATGGGTATCTTGCTCGGAGGCACAAATAAACCTATGATTTGCAATCTAGTGTTTTAATCTCTTGTTGTGTTTGCCAATTTCTTTGGGTATTAGTGTTATTTTGGTAATGGATGTGAAATTTTTGTCTGGTCCTTGGGTCCTTGGGGATGTTTCAGTTTGTGTTATCTTCTACAAATATTTCAAACGATTATGGTAAAACTTGCCTTAACCTTGACATTGAGGTTATACCTGTTGGTTTATGTTGTAGAAGGTTTTCATCGTGTTTGCGGCTCCGAAAAATATATGGTTTTAGTTTTGCTAATTCATTGTTGTTGATTTTGGCTGTGTTTTTTTACTTTTTTTATAGGATTGTTTTATGCTCAATTTACATTATTTTTTGTACTTGAGCTTTCTTTATTGTTTTATTAAAATCCCTTTACAATGCCATGTCTTATGTGTTCATCGAGTCTATAATGGTTGCATCTCTTGTGGTGTTTGAAGTTCTTTGGGTATTAGTGCTATTTTAGTTCACAGTCATTGGTTTTTTTTTCAGTTTGGGTAATCTTCTATAAAGACTTCAAACGATTACGGTAAAACCTGCCTTGACCTTGACACTGAGGTTATACGTGTAGACTTTGGTTGTTGTTGAGAAAGTTTTCATCGTGTTGGCGGATTTGAAAGATTTTAGGTTTTAATTCTGCTATTCTGCTGTTGAGTTTGACTCGGTCCTCTTGTTTTTCAGTTTATTTTGTATGGGATTGTTTATGCTCATTTTACATAACTTTTTGCACTTGAGTTTCCTTTCTTTTTTTGATTCTGGCATTTTTAAGTAATGTGTAATTTTTATACTCAATGTTTTGAATTCTCTTTGATTTTTGGCTTCCATGCTTTCTCAATTTTCTTTTCTAAAAAAGGTACCAACTCGCTTTTCATATAAAATCATAGCATCTGAGATACCAACTCGCTTTCATAAACAAATATTTGGTCTTGTTTGCATAACTCATGTTCTATCTCAGTTAAATACAATTTACGTTAAAACAGTTGTGCACATTTTATACAGTATGTTTTGGTCAAACCAACTTAATCAGCTTATGGTACATCTATCAAAAGTCACGGAGTCTCATGCCATTTACAAACATATAGGTGTTGAAGAATGGAGAGTGATGCACATGCATAAATTCATCAAATTACTTTTATATTGTGTTTCATTAGTTTTGAGGATGCTTTGCTTTTCAGTAGGTTTAGTTATGTAACTGCATCCCGTTTTCAGAAACACTAAGCGTATTAGAAGCTTTACATAATAACTACAGCTCGATGCATGTATCTCACAACCACGATCCAGCCTACTACAAAAGCAGCTTTGGTGAAACCCACGAGTCCTTATTCATGCTAGTACTGGACCATCATGACAGGCTATGGGTTTTGGGTTTGCACCAGGATCCACATCGACTGTAAAAGCTAGCCTAACCGAGTCAGGTATTTCGCCTAAAGAGTTGGCTTTGCGTTTAATCTTTGGGCTCGTGCTTGATAATTGCACACTCGGGCGAAGAAGGGACTACAAAAGACTGGTACCATTTGTGACTACTAATGGTAACCCTCAACCTTAACCTTAACCTTCACACTTCACAATTTCGTTTCCCTATATGTATGCGTATGCTACTTGCTACAGGTGCTGGTTCGGGGTTCGGAATTTCTTTTAAAACATCAATGTATGAGATAATTATCGTTCATCAATTGATTCATCATGAGAAGTTACCCAAGTATGAGATTTAAGCACCTGGGTGCTGGATTGCATGTAAATGAAGCTAGAATAGTGACTCTTTGCAAAGAGCCAAAGACTACCAACAGCGGTAGCTAAGTTTTTGTTTGTGACAAATGCTGCCATTGTTGATAGTCTTTGTATTATAATAAAATGAAGTTAAGTTAAACTATATCATAAAACAACTATGTTTTTCTGATTAATGTTCTAATATCATATATTTATTAGAGTTTTTGCTTGGCCCCTCAACTATTTGTGTATGCAAAGAGACCCCTTCATTTGTAAATCTAGAATTTCAATCCCTCACAAGAATCAAATGGGTTGGGAGGTCATCTTTGTAGGAATAAATTTGAGTATTTGACCTGCTCCAAATGTTGAAAATTGGAATATTTGCTATTAATCGAAGAAAAAAAATATATATATGTTGCCAATTTGCTGTTATATCAACTTCATATTTGATTCAAGGTTGTTTTTATTATATATTGAATCAGTTAAAATAAAATTTACTTATGAAATGTGAAAGACTTTCTAATTTGCTAAAAGATATTATCGAGCGAGAGCTTCTATACAAAAGCGTAAAATTCAAATTAAAGGGTATATCAACTTAAACAAAAAAACTCCCAAATCGTTATCCAAAAAATTTACAATCTCTAGAATTTAAAAGTTGTATTTTCTGTAAGCGGAGAGCCTAAGATGTTTTGTTTCGTCGGGCAGCGTCATTTCTAGCTAGGTGCTTAAGATGTTTTACTGTCAACATACCCTGTTTTTCTTGGCATATTCTGCATTGTCACTTCTACCTCTCATGTGCATGCCTCTTCTCAGTTTTTAAATTATAACCTTCAAGTTTCTATGTTGAATGTAACCAATGTCGTCTCTCTTTTAGTTTTCTGTTGATTTTTGGTGTAGATTTTTTTTAGAGTTTTACCATTGATGTCCCCGTTCTTCTCTCATTCTTTATGTGGTATACCAATTGAAATCTATCAACACCCATCTCATTTTCTATGTAACAGGATTGAATTGATGACGATGAAAGATGGTATATGTGTTACAACTATAATGCAAGATACCTATCATGTATACTTCCTAACGTAGACTTATTTTTGAAGTATATAATATTTATATACGGAAAATGCAACAAATATACTCACACATCCGTCTCCCAAATAAGTTTCTTTTCAGATTAAATTTGTATCAGTTGTATACTACTTCTCAGCTAGCATGTAGATTCCGTTAAGAAAAAAATGGAGCTACGAGTGCAAGGAACATAGCTATATGGACAACCAGTAAGTTTTTCTTTTTCTTTCCTAAGATCTACTATTCGATGGTTGAAAAGCTGAGTTTCCCTGGAAAATGCCAAAAGGCCCATAATTATAATACTGGGATGCCAACTTTTGATTATTGCGTGTAACCGATGATTTCTGTGTGCCCAGTCGCCACAACTGAAATTCAACTTCTTTCGATGCTGATCTATCTGTTGCTTCATCCTGTCCTGGGCTTCGATTAAATGCATCCTTGAATTATCTATTATTTCATCTCTGTTTTTCAGCACTTGCTCTACTGTGGGGCCTCGGCATCAACAGCTTAACTCACTGGAACGTAGCCCTTCTCGCAACACGTGTGGAGTATCCTTAGTCATAAGGAAATGTTATGACTTCAAAAAACATCCTTAGGATTAGAGAATGGGTGATGGTACTCGGATTTCAACGTGGTTTGATTCATGGCTCCGAATAGGCCCTCTATGTAATACAATCTCAACTCAGATGATTTACCCATGACAGGTTCAACCTATCCGATGAAGTGTGCAACATCTAGGACAATTATGGCTGGAAATGGCCAACAACTTGGCCTTTGATCATAGAGGCTCTGGAGAACGCCACAGCCCCTGCTATTCAGCAAGGTTCCAGAGAGACCAGGTGTTATGATCGGATGGTCATGGCAAGCACATTGATTTCTCGGTTGGGTTGGTGTGGCGATCCATTAGGGAGGTGGGTGAGGAAGTTTCTTGGCATAAACTTGTTTGGTGCAAATCTTAGAGCATCTCCAACAGCTTTGCTAAAATAGAAAAAATTGAGTTTTTGTTTGCTAAACTTCTCCAACAGCTTTGCTATCTTGTTTGCTATAATAGAAAAAAACTTGAAAATTTTCCATGTTTAGAGAATTCTCTAAAACTTGATGGTAGGAGAGAGAAACAATTATTTTATACAATCCCACCAATGACATTAAACTTTTATCATTTTATATTAAGTTTTTTTTAAATAAGTGTATTGGGAAGATAAATTAGAGAATATTATATTAATATAACTTTTGTTAAAATCTCTAAAATAGAAAATCTGTCGGAGATGAATGCAAATCTTTTTATAGATTTTAACTTTTGATTCTCTATTTTAGAAAAACTATAGCAAATCTGTTGGAGATGCTCTTATATCCCTAAACACTCCCTTGCCCTTCAAACTCATGGCATAATGGTAGCATGGTCTACAAGGTCATCCATCATGTAATGCCCCTTGCATGGCTACACCAGATTCGCAAAAGCATATGTTTTTTTCTTGCAAGTCTTCTAAGGGGCTGTTTACCAACACTTAGGGGCTGCTTACAAAATTCTTACCGGGTATTACCGGCAAGAGATTCACCTTCATTTACCTTATCATGTAACATGCTTGGCTATGAAAGTGGATTGCTGGTAAGCATCTTAAACCCGGTAAGCGCTTAGTAAACAACCCCTTATTGCGTAAGCGGGTAAGAGTTACCACCCTCGCTTACCGGGAAAATTTCTTGTTCAAGAAAATGGTATCATAAGATTGATTATAAACACCATCATCTTTGAATGGGTAAGCGCCTCTTACCCGGTAAGAGGCAGTCGGTAAGAGGTCGTAAGTGTTACGTAAACAGCCCTTTGCTCGGTTAGTGCTGACTCCCTGGTAGCGCTTATCCAATTTTTGTTGGTCAAGGCCCCTATGGGTGCATGGTCAGTTGTAAAAGGCATCATTAAAGACAGAACTATTCCTGATGATTGGGATGGAGTCATAACCCATTTCCAGACAAGCTACATTACGGGCTCCCCAAGTAGTGTGGCTTCCCACTCTATCCTTGTTGGTTTAGTTTATTTGGCAAGAGAGAAAATCAAATTGTTAGAGGATATGTGGGAACTAAGGGGCCGTTTACTAAACGCTTACCCGGTAAGTGTTTACCGGCTCACTTTACCTTATCAGATAAACATGACAAGGATCTGTTTTAGGAATATGCCATTGTTACACTTTTTAATCTACTAAATGATAGTTTTACCTTTAATAATAGAGAGAAACTTTCTCCATTTCATAATTAAGGGTAGAATGAAAAAGTAGACACTCTTGAAAATGGACACTTATTTTGCGACTGGTAACTATAAATTTGCAGGATTCCTTGCGATGAGAGAAATAGAAAAAGCAAGCATGGTGCACAAATCAACTAATAAGGAGGATTTCTGGAAACAACAATTGGATATGTTTGTTTTGCTTAGTTGATTGGTTAGTGCTCTCTTCATTCCAGAGGTTCCGTCCTTTTCCCAAAAAAGAAAGATCCTTGCTTAAAATGTAAGTTAGCCGGTGGCTCCCTAGCAGGTAAGGTCCTGAACTTTGGAAGCAATCCAGAAGTTAAAGCAATGTTTAGGAACCTAATCTGCTAAAGAGAGGAAGATGGAGTTATGAGTTTAACTGAAAATGGAAAATAAAGTAAGGAACATAGCTATATGGACAACTGGTATGTTTTCTTTTTTTCTTTCCTAAAATTTACTAATCAATGGTTGAAAAGCTGAGTTTCACTGGAAAATGTAAAGAAAAAGGTTGGGAAAATGGTAAAAGCTAGTAGTGGACCATAACAATAGGCTATATATGGGTTTTGGATCCGCATCGACTGTAAAAGCTAGCCTAACTGAGTCAGGTATTTCGCCTAAAGAGTTGGCTTTGCAGACTACTCGTTTAATCTTTGTGCCAAGAAGTGACTACAAAAGTCGGTACCATTTGTGGCTACTATTGGTAACCCTTAACCTTCACACTTCACGTTATTTAGTTTCCCTATATGTATGTGCATGCTACTTGCTACAGGTGCTGGGTCTGGGTTAGGAATTTCTTTTAAAACATTAATGTATGAGATAATCATCGTCCATCAATTGATGCATCATGAGAATTTACCCAAGTATGAGATTCAAGCACCTTGGAGCTGGATTGCATATGAATGAAGCTACAATAGTGATTCTTTGCAAAGACTACCAATAGTGGTAGCTAATTTTTTGTTTGTGACAAATATTGCCATTATTGATAGTCTTTGTATTATAATAACTAAATGCAGTTAAGTTAAACTATATTATATAAAAAAACTATCTTTTTCTAGTGATTTACTATTCGATTGTATTGCAGGTCCCACCCCCAAAAGCCTCACCTTGTCCTCAAGGTGAAAGTAAAGGACTGATCCTGTAACACAATGTACTCCTCCCACAATGCCTCAAACATAGGCAGACCCTTCCATTTAAACAACACCTCCCTAGTTCCAACTTGTTGGGGCCAGACCTGTACAACCGCTTCCGGCTCTACAACCATCTCGAATTTTTTCATTTAATAGAATTGGTAGGTTGGTGAAGAGGTACACTGACCCATTGCTTCCTTCAGCTGTGAAATATGAAATGCAGGATGAATTGTCAAATCTAGTGGCAATTCCAGTCAGTAAGTCATGTTACCCATCTTTTCTAAAATGCGAAAAGGCCCATAATACTGGGCTGCCAACTTTTGATTATTTGCGTGTCACTAACGATTTCTGTCATGAAATCCAACTTCTTTCATGTTGATCCACCTGTTGCTTCATCCTTTGTTGGGCTTGGATTCAATGCTTACGTGAATTATCTAATTTTCAGTTGTGTCTTTCAGCACATGCTCTACTGTTGGGCCTCGGCATCTAAAGCTTATTAATTATAAGATGGAGAAAATTTATCCCTATTATTTAGGGTAAAATTATCCTCTAGGTAATTAAAAAGTGTGATAATTACACGTCCTTTAAACTATGTCCCTTTTTCATTGTGGACATTTATTTTGGGACTAGAGGAGTAAAGTGTTGTATATGGTTTTACCATTGTAACCTTGTTACTTGTTAGTTTCCATGGTTAGGTGAACGAGCATTTAAATCGCACGCCCAAAGCAATGTTATTGGCACTACAACTAACTCCTGAGCTATGGGAATAAACAACATAGCGGCTGTTTACCAAATTCTTACCGGGTAAGTGCTTACTAATAGTTTACCGGATGAATATGGTATGGACCAAAAATCTTACCCGGTAAGAGTTAGGCAAGTACCAAGAGTCTTATCCGGTAAGTGAGGACGACGGCTCTTACCATGGTTAGCGCTTACCAATTAAATTGTTACATACGATGCCGTTTTTGTGGACTAAAATCTTATCCGATATGCAAGCAATAATGTTGAATTTTATCGGTAAGCGCTTACCGGGTAAGTGGTTGGTAAACAGCCCCATAGTTTCATCTTAAAAGTTACCCCCTCTAAGGCTCTGACCCGACCCAAGTAACAAGGTTATTTCTATGCTCGATTAGTGCTCTGACGGAAGGAAGGAGTGTTGAGAGTTGGGGGATGAGGATAGGGTTAGAGCATCTCCAATGGTTGCTTGAAGAAGGCTTGATGAAGACTTGATTTGAACAAGTCTTTACTTATCAACCACTTGAGGTTTCTGAAGTGTTTGAAGAAATTATTGTGAGAGGCAAAGAAAGAGAAAAGAACAATATGGTGGGACCAAGATTTTTTTAATATATTTTTATTTTGCTCAAGTCTTTCACATGGATTAACCATTGTGGATGCCCTTAGTGAGTTTCTAGTTAGATCTTTTGAGACTTAGGTTAGACTAGGGTGTGTAGTTATCTCTATCGTGGTTATGTTTTCTTCTGCTTGTTTATGTTTTGATTGTTGTTTACTTCTAACTCGTTCTCAAACCTTAGCATGCCTTTCTTATTTTCAAGTTTTTGTGTTTTTTTCCATTGTTTATTATTATTATTTGTAACACCCCAAGATTGGAAAAAAGTGTGAATAATTTAAAGTTTTTTAATACATCAAATAAGGATTTGATTCTAACGGTCAGTAGTCGGTATAACATCAATAAAGCACAACCCAAACTTACTCAAGGTCTAGGGTAAGGCTAGTTGCTATTGAACCCCCATCCTTTTTTTTCAATCCAAAGAGCGATTGGTTAATTTTTTTAACGTGAGAAGTGGATCTGAACCATTGATTACTTTTAATCAAATGCTTTCCCATGAATTGGGACTTAGAAGGGAATTAATCTGGTACATCTCGATACATCTTATCTTAGTGCATCCATTTCTCGTCCAACTTCTCTTGCTTCTCATGCTAATCTCTTACATCTTTTTTTTTATTGAGGTATTCACAAAATTCACATGATGTTTTAAAATGGTATGTTTTGTAAGTTTAGTGGTACAATGTAAAGTTGAATTCTAAAAATAACTCTCTCTCTCTCTCTCTCCATGTGGCCCGTAACATGCACGCACACACACACACACATATACACCCAATTGAATGCATACAAAAGGTACATTGTGAACACAGTGTAAACAACCTTAATTTTCTTACTGAGGTGTTCACAAGATTCACATGGTGTTTTAAAATGGTATGTTTTGTAAGTTTAGTTGGTGATCACAATGTGTTCACAAACTATACCATATCTTGTAGATTCACAATGTGTTCACAAACTATAATAATATTTGCTAAGAAAGTGTTCACAGTGTGTTCACCTTAAATACACATTCAATTGTATGGTTTGCTTCTTAAAAGAGGAGAGTTGAGTTGAGGTCGTGGCCACATACCCTTGCGTTGACCGTTGGTGTTGATTTTGCACGTGATTTGGTCGTTTTTGCCTTCTCTTATGTAGTTACTTTTCTCGTTTGAAAATGTTATATATATATATATATATATATATATATATATATTAACATAAATAATCGTATATGAACTAAAATGCATTAAAAAAAATACATTTTTACAAATTATACCATTATAATTGTTTCATTAATACCTTCAAAATGAGTTCAATATGAATATTTTTGAATTGAATCATATTATTAAATAGCATAAATACGTAGTGGATTATTTTTTAAACTTACATTTTATATCTTATATGTATTTAATTTATTTTATATCCTTTAGCTTTTTATTTTTCATCTATATTAATATTTCTTTATAAAAGACGAGTTACAATTTTTTTTGAAACTTTAAGAGGTACTATATTTCATCCCTAATATACACATCTTAAAGCGTGACTCAAAGATGTAGTTGTCTTAAAATTTTCAAGATTGCGGTTTCCAAGAAATATTTAAGACACGTACAAGTATACAGTCCAACCACCTCCCTCTTTTCTCTCATCGGCCACCCCGTCCCCCAACAACTGTTGGGACATCTCTTTTAACCCACGTTCCCAAGATGACCCCCGCCCCTATACGCAGTGATGTCGGATGGGTTGGAGGAAAATCCTGGGTGTGCGGGATAAGAATCGAGATTGCATTGTCTCTCAGAATGGCGGTGTGACCACCTCTGTCTTGTTTGATAACTTGCATTCTGATGGTCCTCTTTGTAGGTCTATAACCCCTCGCAACATCTTTAATGCGAACCCTTCTCTGAATGCCAGGGTTATAGACATTATTCATAATGGAAGTTGGGTTTGTCCTATATAAAATGCGGGACAACCCTACTTCCCCCTTGGTAGTCTCACTCTCACGGTTATCTCCCCTAATAAACCTGACAAACCCCTTTAGAGAAAACGAGATGACAACCTCACTCCTTTCTCGGTGTATGAAGTCTGGCTCAACATCCGCCCCAATGAGCCTAAGACTGATTGGCATCACATGTCTAGTTCTTGCAGAATATTTCTATACATGTTTTCCTACTCTGGGTTGCCATGCAGCAGCGTATCAAGACGCATGATAAACTCCGCTCGTGGAAGGCCTATTTGAATCTGCCGTGTGGTTTCTGTCAAAATGGGTCTGATTCCCATAATCATCTCTTTTTCGAGTGTAACTACCCCAAGCCGAAGTTGAACCTCCCTAATGTCCCGGACAATTGGGCGGACATTATCAGACTTCTCTAGCCGCCCACCAAAGGTAAGACCATATGGTCTATTATTCGCATATTGGTGTTGGATGGGACTGTCTACCACTTGTGGAACGAAATGATTAATCTGATAAGTGCCAATTTTATACACATTTTATATCAAATTTACCCTAAAAATAATGTTAATTAGATGTTTAAAATACCCCTATTAATTCGAGTTGATATTTATTTGTGAAAAGATGTAATCTAATGCAAAAAGCTGATTTTGAGATATTTTGTAAACATCCAATGCCCACCGTGGACACACTGGAAAACCACTGTGCCCACTGTGGGCACTCGAGTTTACACCACCGCCCAATTGTCGCTCATATTGCTATGGAGAAAATGAGGATAAGGCACGCATAACGAGGCAGCCCATCCCTTACATTTACTATAAATAGAAGGTGTTACTCAAGAAGAAATCTCGTTCAAGTTCAAGGATCATCTCAGTTTCTTTTAGAATAGTTTAATTTCTCGTTTCTCATTTCTCAAGTTACTTACTTTCCAAAAACCACTTCAAGTCTTAGGCTTGAAGTGTAACACTTTAAATTCTGTATTTAATTCCGTACTTACTTTCCGTATTTTATTTCTCGTATTAACTTTATGAAAGTAGTTACTTCGTATTTCTTTTCTTTTATTATGTCTTTTACTTTTAGTATGAGCTAACCACCTCTTTGGGTGTGGGTGTGAATTAAACTTGAGATTAGTATACGACACTTGGATGTTACCATTATTTCTAATAATGGTGACTTTACGGGCACTTTGTAGGACCGGTCTATAAAAATCCACTTTCGAGAGATCGGGCTTTTTATAGACATTCGTACTACAAAGTGACTAACCAAATCGTCACTACAACCATCTCAAGGAAAATTTACACCCATACCCATTCTTTAATTAATTAATTAAAATACATTTCATATCTTATAATTACTTCACCAATTCTCAAGCTTTATAATTTTATTTCCATTTTCGTTTGTTAGATATGAGTAGCTAGTTTATTATTTCTAGCAATGGGTATGTAATCCACCTCGAAAGCTTGGATATGTTGAGATTTAATTAGGCTTTTAACATCATTAGAATTCGTTTATGTAACCTTTGGTTATATATTGTTCTTCGAGTTTTTGTTAATTATTTCGAGTTGGATCCCTTGTTTTCTTTAATTTAAACTCGAATAGCTAGTTAATTCTTTGAATCCGTAATTGTTCATTGATTTAAGGAGGTAGCAACCAATATCTATATTCAATATTTTATTGAATTATAGTGTTGTAAGGTTACATAATTTGATCATAATGATCGGCTTCGATTATTAATCAAGGGTGGTAAATTGGTTGAATTTTAATGTGGCTAGCATTTGAATCCAAGTCCGTGACTTGATTTATTTAGCTAGCTAGAGGCTAATCATCGAGCTTCTCGTGATAGTCATGTTTTTTAGAATCAACATAACTTTGGTGCATATCATAGTTTAAACCCACTCTTTTCGTGCAGGTTCACCAATCCCAATCGATCCAGAAATTGAGAAAACCGCCAAGAAGTTAAGGAAACAAGCTAAGCTTCGAAAGAAGCAAGGCGAGTCGACTTCTTCACCGGAGCTCAATATCTGGAAAGATATTGAGTTGTCTACAGATTCAGAGAGCGATAAAAAGGAATTGCATTTTGAAGAAGAAAAGCCTTATTCTGAAAAAGAAGAACCGGTCGCCGAGACCGAAGACAAGGAAGAAGAGGAAATGGCGAATCCCGAGCGCACTTTGAGGGAATGGGCAGCACCCAACGTCGATGAACAACCTCTTTGCATTACATATCCGACGGAAGAGGTGGGCACCGAACTTAAAACTGGTTTAATTCACTTACTACCTCATTTTCATGGTTTAGCTAATGAAGACCCGTACAAGCATATGACCGAGTTCCACATGGTATGCTTGGGAATGAAGCCGCAAGGCACGACTGTGGAGAACCTAAAGCTAAAGGCATTCCCGTTCTCCCTAGTTGACGCGGCTAGGGAGTGGCTTTTCTATCTGCCACCGGGATCGATCACTACTTGGGGACAAATGGCGAGAGCATTCCTCGACAAGTTCTTTCCCGCATCCAAAGCCGTCGGGCTAAGAAGAGAGATATGTGGAATCAGGCAGAAGGACATGGAATCACTCTACGAATATTGGGAGCGCTTCAAGCGCCTCTGTGTAAGTTACCCTCAACACGGCATTTCTGAGCAATTACTAATTCAATATTTTTATGAAGGTTTGCTACCGATGGAAAGGAAGATGATGGATGCCGCGAGCGGGGGAGCCATAGTGAACAAGACGGCAACTCAAGCGAGGACTTTGATAGATACAATGGCGGAAAACTCCAAGCAATTTGGAGCTCGGAGTGACGTTGGTCGAGGCGCTAGTGAAGTACACGTTAAATCCCTAGAAACTAAGATTACTGATTTGACTAACCTTGTGAAACAACTTGCTATGGGGAATGTGCCTCAAGTTAAAATGTGCGGATTTTGCTCATCAGTGGCACATCCCACTGACGCATGCCCGACTTTGCATGAAGAAGAAGAACAAGTAAATGCCATCGGGGGTAGCAATTTCCAGCATTCTCACATCCGGGCTCCCGATCCTTTCTCGAGCACATACAACCCCGGTTGGAGACAACATCCGAATCTGAGCTATGCCCCAAGGCAAGGACAAAGTCAAGGTCAACAATTCCAGCAAAAAGTTCAATTCCAGCAACCACAACAATTCCAATGCCCACCCGGATTTCAACCACAACACCATCCGAAGGCATCATTCCAGTCGGGTGCCCAACAACAACATCAAATGACACCTCAAGCTCC
The DNA here is from genome assembly GCA_033807775.1 of Saussurea involucrata. Taxonomy (NCBI): domain Eukaryota; kingdom Viridiplantae; phylum Streptophyta; class Magnoliopsida; order Asterales; family Asteraceae; genus Saussurea; species Saussurea involucrata. The sequence goes on along the minus strand of CM066321.1, from coordinate 117,468,591 downwards.
TAGTAGCTCAGGTATGTCATTGGAAGATGTGGTTAAATCTATGGCGGCTAACATGGCAAAATTTCAACAGGATACACAAGCGAGTATTCAAGATCTCCAGGCCACTGTTGGCCATTTGGTAAATAAAGGCAAGTTACCTTCCCAAACGGAGACTAATCCAAAAGCCAATGTGAATGCTATCACTTTGAGGAGCGGAAAAGAGCTCAAAGATAGTGTAGAAAAGAACAAGAAGGCGATTGAAGAAGAAGATGAGTTAGAGGTCAAGGAATCCGCTTCGGGTGAAAAGGAGGTCAAAGATGACGAGACAAAGAATAAAGGACCCGAAGTAATCGTGCAACACCGCCATTCCCAAGCCGATTCGAGAAGACCAAACGGGAAAGCGAAGAGAAGGAGATCCTTGACACTTTCCGGAAAGTTCAAGTAAACATCCCTCTTTTAGATGCTATAAAACAAGTTCCAAGATATGCTAAATTTCTTAAAGAGCTTTGCACTAATAAAAGGAAACTAAAAGGGAATGAAAAGATAAGCATGAGTCAAAATGTGTCCGCCATCTTGCAAAAGCGGTTACCACCAAAGTGTAACGACCCGGGAATGTTTACCATACCATGTAAGGTAGGCAATGTATCGGTCAATCAGGCAATGTTGGACTTGGGGGCATCAATCAATGTTATGCCATATGCCATTTACTCATCTTTGAATGTAGGACCCCTAAAGCCAACCGGTGTGGTAATCCAATTAGCGGATAGGTCGATGGTCTACCCAAAAGGGGTATTAGAGGATGTACTTGTTCAAGTGAATGGATTGGTCTTTCCAGCAGATTTTTATGTTATAGACATGGAGGAGAATAATACCTCTAAGGACGGTATGATTTTGCTAGGTATACCATTCTTGAAAACCTCTAAGACCAAGATAGATGTTCATGATGGTAACTTGACTATGGAATTTGATGGCGAGGTAATTAAGTTTAATATATATGACGCCATGCGATATCCGAGTGATGTCTCTTCATTATGCTTTGTTGATATTATTGAGTCCTTATCTGACACTATGTTTGATTTATCTAATGAGGATGTGTTAGAAGTGATTTTTGACAGAGATTTGACTAATGGAAGCTTGAAAAAGCTTGCTCAAGAGTACAAGCTTGATGATGAATTTGCAGAATTGGTGTCTTGGATGGAAAAAGGGCGAGCACCAAAGCCAAGGTATGAGGTCTCTAAAATAGATTTGCCTTTATCTCACACTAGACTTCTACCTTCTGTTGAACAGGCACCCGAGCTAGAATTGAAGCCGTTGTCGGACCATCTGAAGTACGCTTATTTAGGAGACAAGGATACACTACCTGTGATTATATCCGCCACCTTGTCATCTCAAGAGGAAGGAGCATTGGTTGAGGTGTTGAAAGAGCACAATAGAGCAATTGGATGGACCATCGCTGACATTAAGGGTCTTAGTCCGTCACTATGCCAACACAAGATTCTACTAGAGGAGGAGTACAAGCCCTTTCGAGAGGCGCAACGGAGGTTGAACCCACCTATGATGAAAGTGGTAAAGAAGGAGATATTGAAGCTTTTGGATGCCGACATGATCTACCCAATCTCCGACAGCAAGTGGTGAGCCCCGTACAGGTAGTACCCAAGAAAACCGACATTACTGTGGTAGAGAATGCCGAAGGTGAGTTGGTGCCCACTCGTGTTCAAAACGGGTGGAGGGTATGTATTGATTATCGTAAGCTTAATGCATCAACTAGGAAAGATCACTTCCCTTTACCCTTTATAGATCAAATGTTAGAACGATTAGCAGGTCGTACTCATTATTGTTTTTTGGATGGTTATTCAGGTTTCCATCAAATACCGGTGGCAAGAGAGGACCAAGAGAAGACTACGTTTACATGCCCCTTCGGTACATTCGCCTACTGAAGGATGCCTTTCGGTCTTTGCAATGCACCGGCGACATTCCAACGATGTATGGTGAGTATCTTTTCTGATTATGTTGAGAACATTATCGAAGTTTTTATGGATGACTTCACGGTCTATGGTGATTCATTTAGTGTGTGTCTAGATAACTTGACCAAAATTTTAAAGAGGTGCATTGAAACCAAATTAGTCTTAAACTATGAAAAATGTCACTTCATGGTAAATCAAGGTATAGTACTTGGCCATGTTATCTCAGAAAGGGGAATAGAGGTTGACAAAGCGAAAATAAATGTCATAAAATCCTTGCCTTACCCCTCGAGTGTTAGAGAGGTCCGTTCTTTTCTCGGTCACGCAGGTTTCTACAGGCGTTTCATCAAAGACTTTTCCAAGATCACTCGACCCCTATGTGAGCTCCTACAAAAAGAGGTAGACTTTGACTTCAATAAGGTATGTAAGAGTTCGTTTGATTTGTTGAAAGATATGCTTACTTCTGCCCCTATCATCCAACCACCCAATTGGCAATTGCCATTTGAGATCATGTGTGATGCTAGCAATCACGCGGTTGGGGCGGTATTGGGACAGAAAAATGGTAAGAACTCTCATGTCATATATTATGCATCACGATCACTCGATAGTGCACATTGCAACTACTCAACCACCGAAAAAGAGTTGCTAGCGGTTGTTTTTGCCTTAGAAAAGTTTAGATCTTATTTGCTAGGCACTAAAGTGATTGTATTTTCTGACCATGCAGCTTTGAAATACCTGTTAAAGAAGAAAAATGCAAAACCGCGATTGATAAGGTGGATTCTCTTACTCCAAGAGTTTGACTTGGAGATAAATGATAAGAGTGGGGCCGAGAATCTTGTAGCCGACCACCTTAGCCGCCTAGCATCGGATGAAGAGCCAAAACCGATCACTGATGAGTTTCCGGATGAGCACCTTTTCTCCATCTCGGGAGAAACCCCGTGGTATGCCGATATCGTTAATTACTTGGTTTCAAAGACCTTTCCAGGTGACTTATCTAGACCCGAGAGAGAGAAAATCAAGAGAGAGGCTCGTCTTTATATGTGGGACGAGCCATATTTGTGGAAACATTGTCCGGACTAAGTGATTCGGCGATGTGTGCCCCAAGGAGAGTTTCAATCAATATTAAAATTTTGTCACTTCGAGGCTTGTGAGGGCCACTTTGGCCACAAACGGACATACCGAAAGATCCTTGAGTGTGGGTTATATTGGCCAACTATGCGAGATTGCTATCGACTTTGTAAGAGTTGCATGAGATGCCAAATGACGGGAAACATTAGTTCCCGAAATCAAATGCCCCAATTTCCCATGCTAGTATGCGAGATCTTTGATGTTTGGGGCATGGATTTCATGGGACCTTTCCCTGCATCTTTTGGTAACCTCTATATTATTTTGGCTGTTGATTATGTCTCAAAATGGTTCGAGGCAAAGGCCACTCGAACTGATGATTCTTGTGTAGTTGCAGATTTTGTCAAATCTCACATATTTTCCAGGTTCGGGACGCCGAAGGCCATCATCAGTGATCGAGGTACCCACTTTTGCAACAAGGTCATTGGCGCTCTTTTCAAGAAGTATGGGGTTATCCACCGCATATCCACCGCCTACCATCCACAGTCTAACGGACAAGCTAAAGTGTCCAATAGAGAGATCAAATCCATTTTGGAGAAGACTGTGAATCCCAACCGGAAAGACTAGAGTTTAAGGCTCAATGATGCCTTGTGGGCTTATCGTTCAGCCTACAAGACGCCCATAGGAATGTCACCTTTCCGCTTGGTGTACGGTAAGCCTTGCCACCGTCCGGTGGAACTGGAGCATAAGGCTTATTGGGCGGTGAAGACATGCAATATGGATTTGGACGAAGCGGGATCGCATAGGAAGCTTCCAATTCTAGAGTTGGAGGAGATAAGAAATGACGCCTACGAGAACGCTCGTATATATAAAGCAAAGGCTAAGGCGTTTCATGACTCGCGCATTTCACGTAAGAAATTTACCAAAGGTCAAAAAGTTCTTCTTTATCACTCTATATTGAAATTATTTTCGGGTAAGTTAAGGTCCAGATGGATAGGACCTTTTGTTGTTCTAACTGTTTTTTAGCATGGTGCAGTCGAAATCCAAAGTCTATCTACAGGGAAGATTTTCAAGGTTAATGGCCATAGACTGAAGCCATTTTATGAGGGCTTTGATGAAGGGGACTTAGAGAGGGTAGCGTTGGACACGCCAAGCTACACAGAATGAACTGAGTGTGGTCTAGCCAAAGACCTAAAAGAAAAGCGTTGCGTGGGAGGCAACCCACGGATTTCCATTTCTTGTTTTTATTGCTTTATGTTAGTTAGTTTGTTTTCGTTAGATTTTCCACTTTCACTCCTAGCTTTCTCTATCTTCACAGGCTCACCAAGGCATTGGAAACTCAAGGAGACGCGCCGACCATCACAAATTCATGCATTGGGGAGACCACTCACTAAATCAGGGGAGTTTTTTTGTTCCCCCGTCTTTTCATGTTTAGAGTGCCCTCTATATATTGAATACATTGAGGACAATGTATGAATTAAGTGTGGGGGTGGGGGTTATTTGCATGATTTTGCATGATTTGGGTATATGCTCGATTTTTAGGGGTAAATTTTTGCATTTTTTTGCAAAATTTGTGCTTAAACGTGGGTCGTTGTTCGTTTTGAAAATGTATTAGCACGTTTTTAATGAGCTTAAATGGTTGATGACAATGAGTTTGGATACATGTATAGCACGATTGAACTTGATTGATAGCACTTAGAATCAACTAGTGGTAGTATACCGATCAAAGTTAGACTATTGCTAATCTTTTGAACTAGCTTTAACACCGTGAGACTTTGAGCCTATTAGACTAAACATTTTATATTAGTCTCTAATTCATTTCTTGTGTGATTACGTCATGCCTAGTTATACACCTCTAGAACTTGATTTGTCTCTCCTTAAGTCTACATGATATTTACATGCTAATAAATATGATAAAGGCCATCGTTTGTTCAATTTGTTAACCCAATAGCCTTAAGCCTACCTTTATGTTACTACCCTTTTTGTACACCACTTTGAGCCTTAGCCTATTTCTTTTGTCACCCACATCATAAACCAAACCAAACACGACTCACCCGACCAACCACCAATGGAGTGTCTCGGTATCCCTATGTGCTCGAAAGTACAACATATATGTTGAAAAAAAATCATTGAGAAAAAATGGGTCGTTAATAAATAAATAAAGTAAGACGACAGAAATGATGATATGGTCTATTATAAACGTTTCATCTTTATTCCCTATCATCATCCAGACGGAAATGTGCTTCAAAGACAAATATCTAAAGTCCTTTGTTGAAATATATATATATATATATAAAATAAATAATAATAATAATAATATCAATGTCGAAGAACCGATTTCTCCATTAGTGTATGGTCTTTAGCCACTTTTCCCAAATACATCCCTACCTTACCCAAAACCTTATTTTACATTACACCCGTAAAAGTCCTTTTGATTATATGCATGTATTATATCCAAGTAGTGGAGGGTGAGAGACTTTTCAAGCTTATGGTAGGTATATGCTAGAGTAGTGACGGTTTGAGTGATACACTTTGATCCAAGAGTGAATTGAGTGTTCTTTCAATTATCCCATTCGTGAGAGTTCTGGTGATTAGCTTGTGTCTACTCGATTGTGTGTGCTCACTTTTTGATTCTAAGTTGCAAATCTCGAGTTCATGAAATGCTATATGTGTTGACACTCCCGTTGGATTCGATTTTTATACCACGTGCTAACTTAAGTCATTGCCGGGACGGACAATGATCTAAGTGTGGGGGAATTTGATAAGTGCTAATTTTATACACATTTTAAATCAAATTTACCCTAAAAATAATGTTAATTAGATGTTTAAAATACCCCTATTAATTCGAGTTGATATTTATTTGTGAAAAGATGTAATCTAATGCAAAAAGCTGATTTTGAGATATTTTGTATACATCCAATGCCCACTGTGGACACACTGGAAAACAACTGTGCCCACTGTGGGCACTCCAGTTTACACCACCGCCCAATTGTCGCTCAAATTGCTATGGAGAAGATGAGGATAAGGCACGCATAACGAGGCAGCCCATCCCTTACATTTACTATAAATAGAAGGTGTTACTCAAGAAGAAATCTCGTTCAAGTTCAAGGATCATCTCAGTTTCTTTTAGAATAGTTTAATTTCTCGTTTCTCATTTCTCAAGTTACTTACTTTCCAAAAACCACTTCAAGTCTTAGGCTTGAAGTGTAACACTTTAAATTCTGTATTTAATTCCGTACTTACTTTCCGTATTTTATTTCTCGTATTAACTTTATGAAAGTAGTTACTTCGTATTTCTTTTCTTTTATTATGTCTTTTACTTTTAGTATGAGCTAACCACCTCTTTGGGTGTGGGTGTGAATTAAACTTGAGATTAGTATACGACACTTGGATGTTACCATTATTTCTAATAATGGTGACTTTACGGGCACTTTGTAGGACCAGTCTATAAAAATTCACTTTCGAGAGATCGGGCTTTTTATAGACATTCGTACTACAAAGTGACTAACCAAATCGTCACTACAACCATCTCAAGGAAAATTTACACCCATACCCATTCTTTAATTAATTAATTAAAATACATTTCATATCTTATAATTACTTCACCAATTCTCAAGCTTTATAATTTTATTTCGATTTTCGTTTGTTAGATATGAGTAGCTAGTTTATTATTTCTAAATGGGTATGTAATCCACCTCGAAAGCTTGGATATGTTGAGATTTAATTAGGCTTTTAACATCATTAGAATTCGTTTATGTAACCTTTGGTTATATTGTTCTTCGAGTTTTTGTTAATTATTTCGAGTTGGATCCCTTGTTTTCTTTAATTTAAACTCGAATAGCTAGTTAATTCTTTGAATCCGTAATTGTTCATTGATTTAAGGAGGTAGCAACCAATATCTATATTCAATATTTTATTGAATTATAGTGTTGTAAGGTTACATAATTTGATCATAATGATCGGCTTCGATTATTAATCAAGGGTGGTAAGTTGGTTGAATTTTAATGCGGCTAGCATTTGAATCCAAGTCCGTGACTTGATTTATTTAGCTAGCTAGAGGCTAATCATCGAGCTTCTCGTGATAGTCATGTTTTTTAGAATCAACATAACTTTGGTGCGTATCATAGTTTAAACCCACTCTGAATTCTTTTGAAATAATATTGCCGATTAAGTCTCTAATACATTATCCAAGCAAGTAGTTGATTTCTACTCATTGCTAGAATTCTTTTTATCGAATTTTTAAATCCTTATTTTGTTGTTACATATTTAAATTTTTTATAAACCACCCCCTTTCTATATATAATGTTTTCGATGAGTTTGCACGTGATTACACCTTGGACTCACGGTTAACACCGAGCTCCTGAGGAGACGACCCTACTTACCATTATCACAATTTATTGTGTTTTAGAGGTAATAGGAGTAATTTTATAAATCTTATTATTTTCCGGACTCGACACCCGTCATAATCATATCTTCAAGAATAAAAGAAAATCGCATTATACACTGGAAAACTCAGTCTTGGTTGTAATGGCCTCTCGTGACTTGTGTCGTGCACAAAAGTTAAATTTTGGGGAATCGGGGGGTTTCTGGGCGAGTATGCCCGGCGACTATGCCACATAGCATAGTCGCTGTGTCAAGGTCGCGGGGAAGGCACTTCCTCTCGGTACAGATTGGGCGAGAGTGCCCGGCGATTGTGACATGGTCACTCTCGCCGTGGCACAATCGTGAGGTTGGGTTTGGGCACAGTACAACGCGGGCGAGAGTGCCCTACGAGAATGACAGTGGCACAATCGCCTGTCACTCTCGCCGTCGGGCTCCAGAGGGTTTTAAACCCACGAATTTCAGCTTTCTTTCATTTCTATTCCATCTCTCTCTCTCTAAACTCTCCCAAACCGAACTCTAACCCTCTAAATAATTTTTGGAGCCCTTGAAGCCATAAATCTTGTAAATCAAAGCTTCTCCCTCATCTCTTAACAAGGATTTATGGATGGAGGTTGGAACCCTTCTTCTCACTTTCATTTTGGTGAGATTTCTACACTTTCTAAGGTTTTACCTAACCCTCTTCTAAACCCTTCCATCCCTCTTGAAGAAATGAAGATTGAGGTTCATTGTTGGCAACCTAGATGTGTTTTGTTGGTGGATTCTTTATGTGATTGAGGTAATCTTTTATTTTCTTCATCTAATAAATTAGGGTTTTGGTATTATTGGTGGTTTTGATGTTTTATGTTGAGGGGAACACATCTAAGTGTTTGGGGATGATCATCACAGATATCTTGTGATATACCTTTAATATATGTATTGAAATCATTTGAGGTCACTATCTTGACCATTCAGAGTGACACTTTAAGTAAATCAACATAATCAGTTGAGTTTCTACATGTTATCTGGTGTTAATGGTTTTCATCACCATTTTAAACTTTTAGAGTTGAAACTAACTTTTTACGAACCATCAATCTTATAATCAAAAGTCTATGTTGGTTATAGTTTGAGATCTTATTCTTGTTTTAGAGATAAGGGGATACTTAAGATTCATGCATTCAATATTAGCTAATAAGGAGTCAATAATGTATGAAAAAAGAAGAAGATGGTTTTGAAATCTTAAATATAGATATAAGTTGGGTCGTCTCATATATTTGGTAATTGTTTTCAAAGGTAGGAGTTTTCTTAGTTAATAACAAAAATTCTACTATATTCTAACACACACACACACACAAAATCATGCGGATGGAATAATCAAAAGAGCATGTGGAAGATGAGTAATGAAGTATATATATCATGGTTTCTAGACAAAAATAACATTTAGATATTAGTACTAGATAAAAAAAACTTAGAGAAATAACAAGCAATAGTATAAATTGAAAGACCAGTTAACTTTTTACATATTTTATAGTCCAATGTAATTAATTAATACATGTTTGGACCCTTAATATATTGCTAAATTTTTTTGGATCCTATTATATACTATTTTTTGTTTTTTTATTTACAATTTTTGTAATTACTACTATACGGTATATACTTAAAAATTTTGGACTCCTATTTTATTTAGGCCCTGGACATGCACCCAGCCCACCCTCCCATGGACAACCTTGGGTGGGAGGTTGCCGGATGAAGAAATGGACGGTGGATGAAGAGGTTTTTATTTAAAATACTTTAAAGGCTTTAAATACTCGTACATTGCTTCACATATATGTACAAGAAGGTTATTTAATAAATAAAAAGTAACATATTTGTACAAGAAAGTTATTTAATAAATAAAAAGTAACATGATCAAATTGCCATCACATGCTTGGCACGTGAGGGCCATGATCAAATCCAAAACAAAATCGAACTACAAGAAAGATTTTGCAATTTCTAAACTGTTTAGGGACTGAAACCGCAAGAATAACAAACCATATGAGCTAAATTTGTAATTTACTCTTCTATTAGGAGTAAATTACATTTGTGGTCTTGATGGTTTCTTTTATCGTTTCTAAATCAAACTAATTACTAGTCATCGTGCCCGCGCAATGCGGCGGGATGTCAAATTTTATTATGATTCGAGAAAAAGACTCCAATATACTCGGTATATCTCACTCAAATATACGTAAAATGTTTTAAAGTAGATTTGTGTTTGTGTGTGGAAGAGAGGCCTTTTTTGTCCTCAACATCTCATTTTACACCATGTTTGTATCATATTTATAAGTTGTACTTGATACATATTGTGGTAACTTAACATATTCATTGCAAAAACACCACAGTCAAGTGTATAATCAAACTTAAATCAACATCCCGTTTTGTTTTTATAGATTCTATAACAAACACACAAAAAGATCTACAACGGTAAGTATAATCAGGAAATAAAACAAAGTGAGCCTCAAGATTTTGCTTCTCCTTCCACTTCGATTGTACATAAAATTCTATACTAATTGGTAATCATTTGGGTGGACTATGCCACTTGAACCCTCAGCAATGCCAACTTTTTCCTTCACATACTGGAAAAGATTCTTGGTCTTTACCATGCTCACCCAGTAAAGTCAGTGACATCCGGTAAGCGTTGGTAAATGCCCCAACTAAAATGTCGATCCAAATTGAAAGTAAATGAGAAGTATTAGGTATCAACCTCTAAATTTAAAAAAAAAATATTTTTAAGAAGGAAAGAGGGAACAAAAGCAATCAGAACATATAGTTGTTTGTTCAAGGTTACATTATCATCATAAAAATCAAAGCCAAACGGCATGATACCTAATACTTCTCATCCTTTTATGCCATGCAGCAGAACCATTTTTTCTGCAAAACAAAGTTTTTCCCATATCATCAAATTGTACAAATCTTTAAAAATACACTTATTAAATTATAGCCAAATATGTTGATAAAATGTCTAACATTGAAACAATTGAGAAGTGAATTAAGTTTGTATTCGTATTTTGAGATACAGAGGAAAGTTTAAATAAGAACCATAAATACTTTGAGAACCACATAACCAATTATTATGTGGCAACTGAAAGCTCAAGCAATACATTGCCTGCAAGACAGATTAAGGGTCATAAATCTTGAATTCTTGTAGCAAATCGTGTGAAAAAGTGCAATATTTTTTTATTTTTGAGAAGATTTTTATATCAGGTTTTACCTTATTTGGAGCAACATCTCTAATCGATGAAATATTGGCTCGTGTATCTTATATCATTCAAGAGATATTTTGCCTCCTGCAGAGCAGATGTTATCAGTTAAAGAAGAAACATAATCCTTCTTACTCCATTTGTCCCAAAATAAATGTCCACCTATGAAAAAGACACCGTTTTCAAAAAATTATAACAATTTTACCTTTGATAATAGAGGGAGTAATGAATTTCTCCATCTCATAGTTAAGAGTAGAATTGAAAAGTAGGCACTTACTTTGGGACAAACAACAACAGAAATGTGTACACACACATATTTGGGACGGAGGATATATATATTTTCCTTTTTTTTTGGGGGGGGGATACATATAAACATATCGTCTCCCTTGTTATTATTCCTCCATAAACAAATTTTAGAATCAAAAAGAATTCAGGACAGACTACAATCCAAGTCGAAAGCCAGACTTCAAGGGAACAACTGATACAACCCTGATGCTGTGCATTGCCATTCTTTGGTTTCGAAAGTGTAACCCTCAGCATCTCTCCCTCCAGGATCTTACTTGCAGTCTCAACTACCAGAAAGAAATATATTACCAATCTGTTAGCTATTTGCATATACAATCATGATCATTGTTAGTTACGTTATTACTTACTATATCTCATGAATTTCAGTAGTATTATTTATCTAAAGACCAACCCCATTTCAATCAAGAATCAAGAAAATAACACAAAAGAACTTAGGGTGAAAAGATTAGTTGACTTCTTGAAGCATTCCACCAACAAATTTATATAAAGATTCTAAGAACAAATGAAAAATGATGATTAGAAATAATAGTTATGACAATTTTCTCAAATGGGTAATTTAGGAACAACATGGTATATGGAACATCTATCGTTCATAAGAGCCTTAAAGATACCTTGACTGTTATGCAAATCAAACGCATAAGTCATACCTTAGCCATCATAAGAGAGGAACTTACCGATCATACTCGGTATTCTCTGTGGGAGATATGGTAAGATTATTTGCACTTTCAAGAGACAAAAGGTAAGAAATTCCATCCTGTTAAATACGAGAAATCACAATTACTGAATTTTAAAGCTATGGAGTTGCTGAAAATAAAATAAATGAATATTTAAACAGTAAGCATTAAGTATATAAATATAATGAAGTTTGTTTTCCCAAAAAAAGTAGAAGAATCTGAAAGAGACGGAAAAAACTGAAGTCAAGCACTCAAGCCTAATAAGTCCCCATGCGATCAAAGTGGTCTTATACCATTTTTGGCCGTGGTATCAACTTTCAAGCCTCCTTAGGTCAGTCAAAATTGAATAATTATAGCACTTTGTGAGCAAGTATTGTTTGTGGTCACCAAAAAGCAAAAAAAAACTATTATTCCAAGATTTTCTCGAGAGGATACAACAAACAAATGATATCTCAAATGTAAATACCGGAGTTTGAGTTATTGTACCGGAAGCAGAATAGGAATAAAGGCTTACTGCAGTAGATGAGCTTAGACATGAACTATCAAGACGCTTTGTCCCGCAAATGAATCCCGTGATGCCCTGCACAAATTAAAATCAAGACTTTATCAGCAAACAAAAACTTCAAAGTTTGGTGCAGAGAAGAGAAAGGATCTATCAATGACTATGGTTTCAGTACCATGGCAATAATCGTGTTGGATATTCAATGTGGAGCATTAATTGCTTTTCTGAAAAGTCTAGGTATTCATTAACATCTAACGACTATCATAGATTAAAGCAAATCTTTAACCTGCTTTAGATGGTTTCCTCCATGTTGTACTGCATACACTGCTCCTTTTGCGTAACTTCCCCACTTGCATTCTTCCGGTGTATCAGATGGATGGTTTTCTTGGATCTTGCCATTTGACTTGCCAATATGCTTTGGAAGCTGAATGTTCCAATCTCAATATAAGAACAGATATTGTGAACTGTTAGTATTCACATACAACATAACAATAAAAGAAAAATTGAGGAGGTGTTATATCATAACTATGTCTGGAGGTACTTCCTTCATTTAGCTTACTTTATTCCATATCAAGATACGTGACAGTCATCGATGGCCAGACAAATTTGGAATCCCGACTAAAGAAACAAATGTATCATAAACTTGGTGCACATAAATGATATTGAAACAAATATGAATAGAACAAAAGCTAAATACCTGAAACGAACTTCTCCGCTAAACTGTCCAAACCTTAGTAGAACCTTTGTATACAGATCCATTTTAACATGAAGAGAAAAAAAGGCTATTAAATCAAAATAAACATTAACCAAAGAAACTATCAAAATTCTTAACACAAAGTTTTTTCATAGGTCCACCCTATATCAAGATGATGGCATGGTGAGAGAACCATACTTGATGATCACCAGAAGGTACAAATCCAAGAATTATACCCTTATCGATTGTCATGGCTGAAACTGTTCCACCCTGTAGCATCAAAAACTTATTAGTAGCTCAAGTTATTCATAATATTATATAAAGTTCTTCACAAGCAAGGGTTACAACTTGAAGCAATCAATGGCGTTAGAACTGAAATCGCCATCAAATAGTCAAATAAACAATAATTTAAAAACACATAATATCTACCTACTGTATTTGCGTAGAAAAGAATTTAATCAAGTAATGATTATGTAAGATGTTTACAGCAAAGACAACCTAATAAACCCATCAAAATTTTAATATTTTATCAGCATGGGTCATTATCAAGTTAATACCAAAACCCCATAAAGTAGAAAGAGATCTAACACAGACAACCTGCAAGAAACTGGGAGTGAAGAATCACACGAAACAATCTACATATCTAAACCCATAACTTATGAATAAGATAGAACTATTTAAAACCTATATTATCCCTAAGTAAGCACAATACAAATCAAGCCAACCCCAAATATATTAATAACTTGCATCTTTCTTGTCGAAGGGCATCAAAAATGGATCTCTGGCACTTAAACCAGCAACGATAGTCATTATTGGATCGAGGCAGTTGAAAATAGCCCCTAATACCAACGTCTTACCAAGTTTGGGCTCAACTGGAAGCACTGACAATTTGCGACCTGTGAAAAAAAAACAACCATGAATTAACAGTAAAAGGGAAAGGGAAACCAATTGAATCCGAAGTGTTCCTTACCTAACACTGTAAGGTTTTCATTGTCATCTAGGGCACCGATTATTTTCAAGTACTCAATAGCATTTTGAACCTGTAATATGGCGAATTTTGGGTATCATGTTGAGAATAATAATAACAATAAAATATATAAGATGTGTTCTTTTTACTTGTGAAATAAGTTTATGTTTGAACTTACTGATAATGGTTCTGGTGGCTGCAAGGCATTTGATAAGAACTCCGAAATACTACCAAGTTGCAAGCTTTTAATTTGGAGGCATAAAGATTGTAAGGGTGTCCTCAACAGTTCTGGCAGTTGATATTCAGCAAAAGCATCATATACAGATTTGGGATACAAGCGATAGCATTCACCTGGCTGTACACGGCCAGCTCTTCCCCTCCTCTACAACAATGGATGAAAAGTTGATGAGCTCGCAAATGCAAAATAGCACATTGTGTAAAGCTACTCAAATCCAAGAATCTTATTTAGTTGCAGAATTCAAATTTCTTATGAATCCTAAAATATTTTCAAGATAACGCTCTTGTCCACTTGCAGTATATATCATTCAATATAGTCATCAGTTTTCCCCAAATTTGAAGAAATTGATATTTCACATTTAAATTGATATTCTTCATAGGTCATTCATGACGCAACTTAATCACAGTAGTCTTACTTGGCGAGCAGAAGCCGCCTTTGAGATCCAGGCCGGAAGCAAACATGGAGTGTTGTTGAGTGCATCATAGGAAGTTTCCTTAGCTTTTCCACAGTCAACCACGAAAACTACATCGTTGATGGTTATGCTTGTCTCAGCCATGTTGGTGGCTAAAACTATTTTCCTGATGCCATCTTCAGGTCTATTGAATATCAATTTCTGATAAGAACAGCCACAACAAATAAAGTAGTGTAAAACAATTACCTTCTCAAGAAACATAATTCATAACCCATAATAAAAGAAGATTAATGTAAAGAAAAAGAAAATATCCACAATATTACCTGTTCTGAGCTGTCCATAGAACCGTGGCATGCAAGCAGTAAAACTTTGGTTGGATCTCCGAGCAGTGGATGAGATTGGAGTTGATCCTTGAGAGAATTTATGTCATCCCAACCAGTCATAAACACCAAAACAGCACCAGGCCTTTCTTTTCTACATATATGACAAAGAACATTCTCAATAAGATTGAACCCAATTCAAATAGGGTTCCAACATGATAAGGAATCCCGAGCCCGTGGGTTAAAAGCCATGAAAGTGAAGATTACTTGCTACCATTACATCTTCTTTGTATACATGTTCTGCAAACTTAAACAACAAAAAGTATAGTCTTAATTATGTTTTATTCACTTCAAACAATTTAAATGCACTTCTGTAGCTCTCAACCTTGATCAATTATCAGATTACAAACTGTAATGGTTAACATTAATAAGAGAATAACTGAATAAAAATATGTCACAACAGAATGATAAACAAAGCTCAAAAGTTTATCAGAATTTAGAAATTTAACAAAAAATACAAGAGATCGTAATGGAATTCAGTAATTCTAAGATCAAAACAAGGTTTCTCTACCTGAAATTTCTCCATAATCAATATACAAAAGCAAGCGTCGGAATGATAAACAAAGCTCAAAAGTTTATAAGAATTCAGAAATTTAACAAAAAATACAAGAGATCGTAACGGCATTCCGTAATTTTAAGATCAAAACAAGGTTTCTCTAACTGAAATTTCTCCATAATCAATATACAGAGGTTAATGTTGGAAAACCTAATTCAGTTGCAGTTGGTGGAATATAAGCCTAACTTCAGTCAGATCATCAAATTGAAGAAAAGTAATGAATGAGAGATTGAATTCAGAAATTTGACAAAAAATACAAAAGATCGTAATGGCATTCCGTAATTCTAAGATCAAAACAAGGTTTCTCTAACTTCAATTTCTCCATAATCAATAATTCAATATACACAAGTAAACATCGGAAAACCTAATTCAGTTGCAGTTGGTCGAATAGAAGCCTAACTTCATTCAGGTCATCAAATTGAAAAAAAGTAACGAATGAATTCAGAAATTTAACAAAAAATACAAGAGATCGTAATGGCATTCCGTAATTCTAAGATCAAAACATCGTTTCTCTAACTGAAATTTCTCCATAATCAATATACACAAGCAATCGTCGGAAAGCCTAATTCAGTTGCCGTTGGTCAAATACAAACCTAACTTCATTCAGATCATCAAATTGAAGAGAAGTAAAGAAACAGAGATCGTAATGGCATTCCGTAATTTAAGATCAAAACAAGGTTTTTCTAACTGAAAATTCTCCATAATCAATATACACAAGCAATCGTCGGAAAACCTAATTCAGTTGCAGTTAGTCAAATACAAACCTAACTTCATTCAGATCATCAAATTGAAAATAAGTAATGAATGAGAGATTGAATAACTGACGTGGACATGTGATTGCTGACGGTGATTAGAGGAACTCCGGGAGGTCGAGATCTGACGAGGCGGAGGAGAGTGTCGGCGTTTTGAACGGAAGTAGAGTTGAGGAGAATTGCAACCGCTTTCGCAAATGTTCCGACGGCCATTATCACCGTCTTCCTTGGTAATCCTCGTCGTCTAGAGCGAGAGCGTATCTCGAGAGTGAGAGCGAGGAGTTTAGGTCGATAACAGTTGTGGAGAAGAAACGGGAGGGAGGGGAAAGGTTTAGAAAATAACTGAGTTTAGAAATTGAAAGTTTGGAAAAACGGTTTCCTTATTCTTTTAATCATTAAAGTAGTATAGATAATTTAGAGTAAATTACGTTTATCGTCCTTGTGGTTTGCTAAAAATTTCAGATTTCGTCCCTGTGGTTTTGAAATTTCGGTTTTCGTCCCTATGGCATGTAATTCATTTCTATTTTCGTCCCTGAGACCAAAACACTACTTTTAAGTATGAAAGACTAAAATAGAAATGAAATGTAAACCATAGGGATGAAAATAGCAATAAAGTTTAAATCATTAGGACGAAAAAAGTGATGAATTATAAACCATAAGGATGAAACTCACAATTTTATAACCATAAGGATGAAAATAGAAATTTTCAACATACCACAGGGACTAAAAATGTATTTTACTCTATAATTTATGATCATTGCAGTAGCTATATGTTTACAATTTTTTATCCATCTCACTAATTTTTGTTAAAAAAGTTTGCTAACTTTGGGGTGTTTTTTTTGGTTTCATAACATAGATGTTTCTTTTTATCAAAGTATTTGAAATTAATTTTATGGACTCTATCAATCATTTGTTGTGAGGATTGAGTTGGTTGAGAGAGTGGAATTGAATTTTGATGGGATAAAAGACCAAAAATCATATTTTACTTGGTATAATAAAATAATAACAATACAAATTATTAATACATAATAAAATGTAATAATCTATCTGTTTTAATATTTTAACAGAAAATTAAAGAAATTATAAAAAGAAAATATATTTGAGTTAGAGAGACCTAAAATATAACTAGACGTGTTCATGGGCGGTATAATTCGTTAGATCCAATCCACTTGGTCTGTTAAAAAATCGCTAAAATTAATGGACGAACTTGAGCAATGAAAAAAAGAACTCAGACAAGCTCATTTGATCCGTTCTATTATTATAGTTGATTAAAATATATATATATATATATATATATATTTAATGATTTATTACTGGTTTTTATTAACAAAATATAGAAGTGGCTTGGGTTGGATTCCCTCTACTAAGTACCAACCGTCATTCATATATACATATATATATAATATGTGATATGTTATATAGGACGTCTAAAACCTCGATCTTGAAATATTAGATGGATAAATATTTTGTTACTGAAAAAATCTATACTTCAGAATTTGATAAATCATTAGAGAGAAAATATATATAATACTCCATATCTTGTGAAACTTTTTTTAACACGCTATATATGTTGATATATTTTATGTCTTATTTTAATATTTGAAAAAACTTAGAGTTAAAATGTAATAATCTATCTGTTTTAATATTTTAACAGAAAATTAAAGAAATTATAAAAAGAAAATATATTTGAGTTAGAGAGACCTAAAATATAACTAGAGCTATTCATGGACGATACGATTGGTTAGATCCAATCCACTTGGTCTGTTAGAAAAGCGGACATGGATCGCTAAAATTAATGGATGGGCTTGAGCAATGAAAAAAAGAACCCAGACAAGCTCATTTGACCCGTTCTATTATTATAGTTGATTAAATTTATATATATTTAATAGTTTATTAGTGAATTTTATTAACTTAATTTAAAGTGGCTTGGGTTGGATTCCTTCTACTAAGTACCAACCGTCATGCATATATATATATATATATATATATATGTGATAAATATGTAATATATGACGTCTAAAATCTCGATCTTGAAATATTAGATGAATAAATGTTTTGTTATTAGAAAAATCTAGACTTTATAATTTAATAAATCATTAGAGAGAAGATGTATATACTCTATATTTTATGAAACTGTTTTTTCATACGCTATATACGTTTGATATCTTTTAGTCTTATTTTAATATTCGAAAAAACTTATGTAATTTAAATGAGTTTATATAATTTATACTTTTATGTAAGTTTTGTTTTTAAAATATAAAACAATAAGCTAGCCCGTAAATAAGCCCGGCCCATTTATAAGTGTAATTAGTTTTGGTCTAAAAATAAAAGTTGACAGGGACCAAAATTGTAAAAATCCACTAAAAAATTTAAACGGTCGGATTTGCGTTGATAATAAGCAAAACGCAATCTGCTATGATACGATACGATACGATACGATACGATACGATACGATACGATACGATCCGATTTGATCAGTAAAGAGGTCGGATATCCGTATTTTATTTCAAGACAGTCATCGTTGCAAATTAAGCTTAGGTCTGTTCATACTTCCACCGCCAATGGCTTCTTCCCCTTTTCGTCCCCAATTGTCTGAATCAGAAAGCTCATTACCACTTCTCCTTTCCCGTAAACTATCAAACGCACCACCACCACCACCACTGAATCGCCGGCCTTCATCTTCTTTCTTCTTTGAATCAGCACCGCCGTTAGATTCAGATCTAACATTCCTTCGTCCCTCAGATGGAGTGTAGCATTTATTGGATACATTGTGCTGTGGACGACTACGATTAGGGTTTTTAAGGTACTTTACATTAAACATATGTTTCTTAATCTACATATATATCTGCCATTGTTGATTTTAATCATAAACGACATCGGTGGTGATTGAATAATTGTTAGGATGCAAATTTAAGTCGACACTACCAGACGTCGTGGATGAATCAATCGAAGAATACTACAACGGTTCCTTCCACAGGTAAGAATGTTCAGTCGCTCCCTACTTTTGCCCTCTTTTATTGTTCAATTATATTCGATATGTGCTTGTAGACATGGCTGTTACGTGCAAAACATCACTGCTGGCCCTTGGGTGGAGAGAATATTGCTACAGAACGGATCCTATCCGTCATGTCATCATCTCTCTGCAGATACTGAAGGTGATGTGAATAAGTCATATTCTTAAATATTGTTTATGCTCTGTTTTCCTTTTCCACGGCATGGTAGTTTTTAGTTTTTGTGACTTGGAAAAAACCTGAGACTTTGTCTAGATCCTTATTTTGAGAGCATATATAGAATTTTGGCTTCAACTTTGTTTTTGTTGATCTTTTCGTGAATTTTTTATGTCTTCAAATTATATGTGGGGGAACTATAGGATGGGCAATACCTTCAGCCATTAGAGGCCTATGAGTGAGTCTTGGACTCCTTAGCTTTGGTGGCTCGACCTATACATGTTGTCGTGTTTATATGCAAGAAAATCACACGAACATCACTGAACCAAGAAAAGCACATGAACATAACATAGCAGGTAAATTTGGTCCTGTACTTTGGAAGCAAGACAGAAGTTAAAGCACTGTTTAGACACCTAATCTGCTAAAGAGAGGCCCAACAATGTATATTATGCTTCATTTGTCCATTGTAATACTGACATTATAAATACGCTTTGTCTCATGAAGTTTGATTATGTTGTTTTCTGGTTTCTTTAGTAGTGAATTTCCACAAGGTGCAAATGATGCATCTGCATTCCAAAAAAAGCTACCAACTCGCTTTCATAAACAAGTATGTGGTCATGTTTACATAACTCATGCTCTATCTCACTTAAATACAATTTACGTTAAAACAATTATGCATACACATCATCTCAATGCTATGCTCACAATAGATATACTCACAAAGAGATCCTAGTGCTTTTTTTCTCTCTGGATACATAGAAGTTTTTGTCATGTTTGTAGCTCTTAAAGGTTTTTGGTTTTATTTTTGCTAATCCATTTGTGTTGATTTGACTGTGTTTTTCTAATATCACTCTTTATATCATGGAATTGTTTTTGCACAAGTTATATAACTTCTTTTACTTGGCTTTCCTACCTATTGCTCTTGTTTTTTTTTGTGTTATAGGAATGTTTATGTTCAATTTACATAACTATTTTTTTGAAAGATTTTGTTTTTTGGTTTTAATGATTTTGGATTTTTTAAGTAGAGTTACTTTTATACTCGATATTTTACAAGTCTCGTTCTACAAGTCTCACCTCACCATTGAGGACTTAAAATCCCTTTGCAATGACGTCTCAACCTGCCATGCGCAACGTGCGATGGTGGATCCAAGATTTTTACATAGTGCCACCTTAAAAGTAGGTTAAAAGACTGGAAAGTCGTCCGATGTGTTTTTAGCCTAATTTTACGGTTTCGAGAGATATTTGAAGCTTTTCGGTTGATTTGGAGGGGTTTTAAAGTTTTTTTTGTCGATTTAGAGGGACTTTTTCGATTTTCTGGTTGATTGAGGTACTTTCTTTGGTTTTTTGGTTGGTGGGGGAACAGGCAGAAAAACTTCAACTACCGTTGATGTGAATTTTTATCTGGTCATGGGGTTGTTTTAGTTTGTGTTATCTTCTACAAATATTTCAAACGTTTACGGTAAAACCTGCCTTGAACTTGAGATTATACCTGTAGACTTTGGTTTATTTTGTAGAAGGTTTTCATCGTGTTTGTAGCTCTGAAGGATTTTGGTTTTACTTTTGCCTTACCTATTGCTGATGGTTTTGACTCTGTTTTTTTGTGTGTTATAGGATTGTATATGGTCAATTTACATAAATATTTTTTTGAACGATTTTGTTTTTTGGTTTTAATGATTTTGGCTTTTTAAGTTGAGTTACTTTTATACTTAATATTTTACAAGTCTCATTCTACAAGTCTCACCTCACCTTTGAGGACTTAAAATCCCTTTGCAACGACGTCTCAACCTGCCATACGCAAAGTGCGGTGGCGGATCCGAGATTTTTACATAGTGGGGGCACCTTAAAAGTCAGTTAAAAGTCGGCAAAGTCGTCCGATGTGTTTTTAGCCTAATTCTACGGTTTCGAGGGATTTTTGAAGTTTTTCGGTTGATTTCGTGGGATTTTAAAGTTTTTTGGCTTTAGTTTTGCCTATTTATTGCTGTTGGTTTTGACTCTGTGTTTTTTTTGTGATATAGAATTGTTTATGTTCAATTTACATAACTATTTACGGTAAAACCTGCCTTGAACTTGATACCTGTAGACTTTGGTTTTTTTTGTATAAGGTTTTCATCGTGTTTGTAGCTCTAAAAGATTTTAGTTTTACTTTTGCCTACCTATTGCTGTTGGTTTTGACTCTGTTTTTTTGTGTAATAGGATTGTTTATGTTCAATTTACATAACTATTTTTTTTGAAAGATTTTTTTTTTGGTTTTAATGATTTTGGCTTTTTTAAGTCGAGTTACTTTTATACTTAATATTTTACAAGTCTCATTCTACAAGTCTCACCTCACCTTTGAGGACTTAAAATCCCTTTGCAATGACGTCTCAACCTGCCATGCGCAACGTGCGGTGGTGGATCCAAGATTTTTACATAGTGGGGGCACCTTAAAAGTCCGCAAAGCCGTCCGATGTGTTTTTAGCCTAATTCTATGGTTTTGAGAGTTTTTTGAAGCTTTTCGGTTGATTTCGAGAGATTTTAAAGTTTTTTTCTGGATTTAGAGGGCTTTTTCGATTTTTTGGTTACTGAGGTACTTTCTTTGGTTTTTTGGTTAGTGGGGGCACAGGCAGAAAAACTACAACTACCGTGGATGTGAAATTTTTATCTGGTCATGGGGTTGTTTCAGTTTGTGTTATCTTCTACAAATATTTCAAACGTTTACGGTAAAACCTGCCTTGAACTTGTGGTTATACCTGTAGACTTTGGTTTATTTTGTAGAAGGTTTTCATCGTGTCTGTAGCTCTGAAGGATTTTGGTTTTACTTTTGCCTTACCTATTGCTGTTGGTTTTGACTCTTGTGTTTTTTTTGTGTTATAGGATTGTTTATGTACAATTTACATAACTATTTTTTTGAAATATTTTGTTTTTTGGTTTTAATGATTTTGGATTTTTTAAGTAGAGTTACTTTTATACTCAATATTTTACAAGTCTCGTTCTACAAGTCTCACCTCACCATTGAGGACTTAAAATCCCTTTGCAATGACGTCTCAACCTGCCATGCGCAACGTGCGATGGTGGATCCAAGATTTTTACATAGTGCCACCTTAAAAGTAGGTTAAAAGACTGAAAGTCGTCCGATGTGTTTTTAGCCTAATTTTACGGTTTCGAGAGATTTTTGAAGCTTTTCGGTTGATTTGGAGGGGTTTTAAAGTTTTTTTTGTCGATTTAGAGGGACTTTTTCGATTTTCTGGTTGATTGAGGTACTTTCTTTGGTTTTTTGGTTGTTGGGGGCATTGGCAGAAAAACTACCGTGCATGTGAAATTTTTATCTGGTCATGGGGTTGTTTCAGTTTGTGTTATCTTCTACAAATATTTCAAACGTTTACGGTAAAACCTGCCTTGAACTTGAGGTTATAACTGTAGACTTTGGTTTATTTGTTAGAAGGTTTTCATCGTGTTTGTAGGTCTGAAAGATTTTGGTTTTACTTTTGCCTACCTATTGCTCTTGGTTTTGACTGTGTTTTTTTTGTGTTATAGGAATGTTTATGTTCAATTTACGTAACTATTTTTTTGAAAGATTTTGTTTTTTTGTTTTAATGATTTTGGCTTTTTTAAGTAGAGTTACTTTTATACTTAATATTTTACAAGTCTCATTCTACAAATCTCTTTGCAATGACGTCTCAACCTGCCATGCGCAACGTGCGGTGGCGGATCCAAGATTTTTACATAGTGGGGGCACCTTAAAAGTCGGTTAAAAGTCCGCAAAGTCGTCCGATGTGTTTTTGGCCTAATTGTACAGTTTCAAGAGATTTTGGAAGTTTTTCGGTTGATTTCTATGGATTTTAAAGTTTTTTTTGTCGATTTAGAGTGACTTTATCGATTTTTTTGTTGATTGAGGTACTTTTTTTGGTTTTTTTGTTGTTGGCGGCACAGGCAGAAAAACTACCGTGGATGTGAAATTTTTATCTGGTCATGGGGTTGTTTCAGTTTGTGTTATCTTCTACAAATACTTCAAACGTTTACGGTAAAACCTACCTTGAACTTGAAGTTATACCTGTAGACTTTGGTTTATTTTGTAGAAGGTTTTCATCGTGTTTGTAGGTCTGAAAGATTTTGGTTTTACTTTTGCCTACCTATTGCTGTTGCTTTTGACTGTGTTTTTTTGTGTAATAGGATTGTTTATGTTCAATTTACATAACTATTTTTTAGAAAGATTTTGTTTTTTGGTTTTAATGATTTTGGATTTTTTAAGTAGAGTTATTTTTATACTTAATATTTTACAAGTCTCATTCTACAAATCTCACCTCACCTTTGAGAACTTAAAATCCCTTTGCAATGACGTCTCAACCTGCCATACGCAACGTGCGGTGGCGGATCCAAGATTTTTACATAGTGGGGGCACCTTAAAAGTCGGTTAAAAGTCCGCAAAGTCGTCCGATGTGTTTCTAGCCTAATTCTACGGTTTCGAGAGATTTTTGAAGTTTTTCGGTTGATTTCGTGGGATTTTGAAGTTTTTTGGCTTTACTTTTGCCTACTTATTGCTGTTGGTTTTGACTCTGTGTTTTTTTTTGTGATATAGAATTGTTTATGTTCAATTTACATAACTATTTACGGTAAAACCTGCCTTGAACTTGAGGTTATACCTGTAGACTTTGGTTTATTTTGTTGAAGGTTTTCATCGTGTTTGTAGCTCTAAAAGATTTTGGTTTTTATGGATTGCTATTTCAAGTATTGCTCCTGTCGGCCTTCTTATGTCAGGATATGGCTCAAATAATAAATATTCTTTTTTAGGTGGTCTACGAGCTGCTGCTCAATCAATTAGTTATGAAATACCATTAACTCAATTTACTTTTGCCTACCTATTGCGTTTGGTTTTGACTGTGTTTTTTTTGTGTAATAGGATTGTTTATGTTCAATTTACATAACTATTTACGGTAAAACCTGTCTTGAACTTGAGGTTATACCTGTAGACTTTGGTTTATTTTGTTGAAGGTTTTCATCGTGTTTGTAGCTCTAAAAGATTTTGGTTTTACTTTTGCCTACCTATTGCGTTTGGTTTTGACTCTGTGTTTTTTTGTGTAATAGGATTGTTTATGTTCAATTTACATAACTATTTTTTTTGAAAGATTTTGTTTTTTGGTTTTAATGATTTTCGCTTTTATACTTCATATTTTACAAGTCTCATTCTACAAGTCTCACCTCACCTTTAAGGACTTAAAATCCCTTTGCAATGATGTCTCAACCTGCCATGCGCAACGTGCGGTGGCGGGTCCAAGATTTTTACATAGTGGGGGCACCTTAAAAGTCCGCAAAGTCGTCCGATTTGTTTTTAGCCTAATTCTATGGTTTTGAGAGATTTTTAAAGCTTTTCGGTTGATTTTGAGAGTTTTTAAAGTTTTTTTCTGGATTTAGAGGGCTTTTTCGATTTTTTGGTTATTTAGGTACTTTCTTTGGTTTTTTGGTTGGTGGGGGCACAGGCAGGAAAACTACAACTACCGTGGATGTGAAATTTTTATCTGGTCATGGGGTTGTTTCAATTTGTGTTATCTTCTACAAATATTTCAAACGTTTACGGTAAAACCTGCCTTGAACTTGAGGTTATACCTGTAGACTTTGGTTTATTTTGTAGAAGGTTTTCATCGTGTTTGTAGCTCTAAAAGATTTTGGTTTTACTTTTGCCTACCTATTGCTGTTGGTTTTGACTGTTTTTTTTTTGTGTTATAGGATTGTTTATGTTCAATTTACATAACTATTTTTCTGAAGGATTTTGTTTTTTGGTTTTAATGATTTTAGCTTTTTTAAGTAGAGTTACTTTTGTACTCAATATTTTATAAGTCTTATTCTACAAGTCTCACCTCACCTTTGAGGACTTAAAATCCCTTTGCAATGATGTCTCAACCTGCCATGCGCAACGTGCAGTGGGGGCTCCTTAAAAGTCGGTTAAAAGTACGCAAAGTCGTTCGATGT
Organism: Saussurea involucrata; assembly: GCA_033807775.1. NCBI lineage: Eukaryota > Viridiplantae > Streptophyta > Magnoliopsida > Asterales > Asteraceae > Saussurea > Saussurea involucrata. The sequence goes on along the minus strand of CM066321.1, from coordinate 117,443,400 downwards.
GTTTTTAGCCTAATTCTACGGTTTCGAGAGATTTTTGAAGTTTTTTGGTTGATTTCGAGAGACTTTAAAGTTTTTTTGTCGATTTAGTGGGACTTTTTCGAATTTTTGGTTGATTGAGGTACTTTCTTTGGTTTATTGGTTGTTGGGGGCACCGGCAGAAAACTACCGTGGATGTGAAATTTTTATCTGGTCATGGGGTTGTTTCAGTTTGTGTTATTTTCTACAAATATTTCAAACGTTTACGGTAAAACCTGCCTTGAACTTGTGGTTATACCTATAGACTTTGGTTTATTTTGTAGAAGGTTTTCATCGTGTTTGTAGCTCTGAAGGATTTTGGTTTTACTTTTGCCTTACCTATTGCTGTTGGTTTTGACTCTTGTGTTTTTTTTTTGTGTTATAGGATTGTTTATGTACAATTTGCATAACTATTTTTTTGAAAGATTTTGTTTTTTGGTTTTAATGATATTGGATTTTTTAAGTAGAGTTACTTTTATACTCAATATTTTACAAGTCTCGTTCTACAAGTCTCACCTCACCATTGAGGACTTAAAATCCCTTTGCAATGACGTCTCAACCTGCCATGCGCAACGTGCGATGGTGGATCCAAGATTTTTACATAGTGGGGGCACCTTAAAAGTAGGTTAAAAGACTGGAAAGTCATCCGATGTGTTTTTAGCCTAATTCTACAGTTCCAAGAGATTTTGGAAGTTTTTCAGTTGATTTCTATGGATTTTAAAGTTTTTTTTGTCAATTTAGAGTGACTTTATCGATTTTTTTGTTGATTGAGGTGCTTTTTTTGGTTTTTTTGTTGTTGGCGGCACAGGCAGAAAAACTACCGTGGATGTGAATTTTTTATCTGGTCATTGGGTTGTTTCGGTTTGTGTTATCTTCTACAAATACTTCAAACGTTTACGGTAAAACCTGCCTTGAACTTGAGGTTATACCTGTAGACTTTGGTTTATGTTGAACTTGAGGTTATACCTGTAGACTTTGGTTTATTTTGTAGAAGGTTTTCATCGTGTTTGTAGGTCTGAAAGATTTTGGTTTTACTTTTGCCTACCTATTGCTGTTGCTTTTGACTGTGTTTTTTTGTGTAATAGGATTGTTTATGTTCAATTTACATAACTATTTTTTAGAAAGATTTTGTTTTTTGGTTTTAATGATTTTCGATTTTTTAAGTATAGTTATTTTTATACTTAATATTTTACAAGTCTCATTCTACAAATCTCACCTCACCTTTGAGAACTTAAAATCCCTTTGCAATGACGTCTCAACCTGCCATACGCAACGTGCGGTGGCGGATCCAAGATTTTTACATAGTGGGGGCACCTTAAAAGTCGGTTAAAAGTCTGCAAAGTCGTCCGATGTGTTTTTAGCCTAATTCTACGGTTTCGAGAGATTTTTGAAGTTTTTCGGTTGATTTCGTGGGATTTTAAAGTTTTTTGGCTTTACTTTTGCCTACTTATTGCTGTTGGTTTTGACTCTGTGTTTTTTTTGTGATATAGAATTGTTTATGTTCAATTTACATAACTATTTACGGTAAAACCTGTCTTGAACTTGAGGTTATACCTGTAGACTTTGGTTTATTTTGTTGAAGGTTTTCATCGTGTTTGTAGCTCTAAAAGATTTTGGTTTTTATGGATTGCTATTTCAAGTATTGCTCCTGTCGGCCTTCTTATGTCAGCATATGGCTCAAATAATAAATATTCTTTTTTAGGTGGTCTACGAGTTGCTGCTCAATCAATTAGTTATGAAATACCCTTAACTCTATTTACTTTTGCCTACCTATTGCGTTTGGTTTTGACTCTGTTTTTTTGTGTTATAGGATTGTTTATGTTCAATTTACATAACTATTTTTCTGAAGGATTTTGTTTTTTGGTTTTAATGATTTTAGCCTTTTTAAGTAGTTACTTTTGTACTCAATATTTTACAAGTCTCATTCTACAAGTCTCACCTCACCTTTGAGGACTTAAAATCCCTTTGCAATGATGTCTCAACCTGCCATGCGCAACGTGCAGTGGGGGCTCCTTAAAAGTCAGTTAAAAGTACGCAAAGTCGTCCGATGTGTTTTTAGCCTAATTCTACGGTTTCGAGAGATTTTTGAAGTTTTTTGTTTGATTTCGAGGGACTTTAAAGTTTTTTTGTCGATTTAGTGGGACTTTTTCGAATTTTTGGTTGATTGAGGTACTTTCTTTGGTTTATTGGTTGTTGGGGGCACCGGCAGAAAAACTACCGTGGATGTGAAATTTTTATCTGGTCATGGGGTTGTTTCAGTCTGTGTTATCTTCTACAAATATTTAACGTTTACGGTAAAACCTGCCTTGAACTTGAGGTTATACCTGTAGACTTTGGTTTATGTTGAACTTGAGGTTATACCTGTAGACTTTGGTTTATGTTGTAGAAGGTTTTCCTCGTGTTTGTGGCTCTGAAAGATTTTGGTTTTACTTTTGTCTACCTATTGTTGTTGTTTTTGACTCTGTTTTTTTGTGTTGTAGGATTGTTTATGTTCAATTTACATAACTATTTTTCTGAAGGATTTTGTTTTTTTGGTTTTAATGATTTTGGCTTTTTTAAGTAGAGTTATTTTTGTACTTAAAATCCCTTTGCAATGATGTCTCAACCTGCCATGCGCAACGTGCAGTGGCGGATCCAGGATTTTTACATAGTGAGGGCACTTTAAAAGTAGGTTAAAAGTCCGCAAGGTCGTCCGATGTGTTTTTAGCCTAATTCTACGGTTTCGAGAGATTTTTGAAGTTTTTCGGTTGATTTCGAGGTATTTTAAAGTTTGTTGGCTTTACTTTTGCCCACCTATTGCTATTGGTTTTGACTCTGTGTTTTTTTGTGTTATAGAATTGTTTATGTTCAATTTACATAACTATTTTTCTGAATGATTTTGTTGTTTTGGTTTTAATGATTTTGGCTTTTTTAAGTAGAGTTACTTTTATACTCAATATTTTGAATTCTCGTTGATTTAACTTCTATAATTTATCATTTTTTTCTTTACGTAACCATATGTGTTATTGGTTTTATTGTTTCCTCTTTTTGTTGTATAACTTCTCTACTTTTGTTTTATTTTTGACTTTGCAATTTGTAATTGTTTTGACAAGGGGCGACGTTTTAGATATCATATAGTTTTACTAGTCTCGCCTCTCCTTTGAGGACTTATAATCCCTTTACAAGGACATCTCAATGGTTGTTGATGTAGTAGGGATTGCATTCTTCATGGGTATCTTGCTCGGAGGCACAAATAAACCTATGATTTGCAATCTAGTGTTTTAATCTCTTGTTGTGTTTGCCAATTTCTTTGGGTATTAGTGTTATTTTGGTAATGGATGTGAAATTTTTGTCTGGTCCTTGGGTCCTTGGGGATGTTTCAGTTTGTGTTATCTTCTACAAATATTTCAAACGATTATGGTAAAACTTGCCTTAACCTTGACATTGAGGTTATACCTGTTGGTTTATGTTGTAGAAGGTTTTCATCGTGTTTGCGGCTCCGAAAAATATATGGTTTTAGTTTTGCTAATTCATTGTTGTTGATTTTGGCTGTGTTTTTTTACTTTTTTTATAGGATTGTTTTATGCTCAATTTACATTATTTTTTGTACTTGAGCTTTCTTTATTGTTTTATTAAAATCCCTTTACAATGCCATGTCTTATGTGTTCATCGAGTCTATAATGGTTGCATCTCTTGTGGTGTTTGAAGTTCTTTGGGTATTAGTGCTATTTTAGTTCACAGTCATTGTTTTTTTTTTCAGTTTGGGTAATCTTCTATAAAGACTTCAAACGATTACGGTAAAACCTGCCTTGACCTTGACACTGAGGTTATACGTGTAGACTTTGGTTGTTGTTGAGAAAGTTTTCATCGTGTTGGCGGATTTGAAAGATTTTAGGTTTTAATTCTGCTATTCTGCTGTTGAGTTTGACTCGGTCCTCTTGTTTTTCAGTTTATTTTGTATGGGATTGTTTATGCTCATTTTACATAACTTTTTGCACTTGAGTTTCCTTTCTTTTTTTGATTCTGGCATTTTTAAGTAATGTGTAATTTTTATACTCAATGTTTTGAATTCTCTTTGATTTTTGGCTTCCATGCTTTCTCAATTTTCTTTTCTAAAAAAGGTACCAACTCGCTTTTCATATAAAATCATAGCATCTGAGATACCAACTCGCTTTCATAAACAAATATTTGGTCTTGTTTGCATAACTCATGTTCTATCTCAGTTAAATACAATTTACGTTAAAACAGTTGTGCACATTTTATACAGTATGTTTTGGTCAAACCAACTTAATCAGCTTATGGTACATCTATCAAAAGTCACGGAGTCTCATGCCATTTACAAACATATAGGTGTTGAAGAATGGAGAGTGATGCACATGCATAAATTCATCAAATTACTTTTATATTGTGTTTCATTAGTTTTGAGGATGCTTTGCTTTTCAGTAGGTTTAGTTATGTAACTGCATCCCGTTTTCAGAAACACTAAGCGTATTAGAAGCTTTACATAATAACTACAGCTCGATGCATGTATCTCACAACCACGATCCAGCCTACTACAAAAGCAGCTTTGGTGAAACCCACGAGTCCTTATTCATGCTAGTACTGGACCATCATGACAGGCTATGGGTTTTGGGTTTGCACCAGGATCCACATCGACTGTAAAAGCTAGCCTAACCGAGTCAGGTATTTCGCCTAAAGAGTTGGCTTTGCGTTTAATCTTTTGGCTCGTGCTTGATAATTGCACACTCGGGCGAAGAAGGGACTACAAAAGACTGGTACCATTTGTGACTACTAATGGTAACCCTCAACCTTAACCTTAACCTTAACCTTCACACTTCACAATTTCGTTTCCCTATATGTATGCGTATGCTACTTGCTACAGGTGCTGGTTCGGGGTTCGGAATTTCTTTTAAAACATCAATGTATGAGATAATTATCGTTCATCAATTGATTCATCATGAGAAGTTACCCAAGTATGAGATTTAAGCACCTGGGTGCTGGATTGCATGTAAATGAAGCTAGAATAGTGACTCTTTGCAAAGAGCCAAAGACTACCAACAGCGGTAGCTAAGTTTTTGTTTGTGACAAATGCTGCCATTGTTGATAGTCTTTGTATTATAATAAAATGCAGTTAAGTTAAACTATATCATAAAACAACTATGTTTTTCTGATTAATGTTCTAATATCATATATTTATTAGAGTTTTTGCTTGGCCCCTCAACTATTTGTGTATGCAAAGAGACCCCTTCATTTGTAAATCTAGAATTTCAATCCCTCACAAGAATCAAATGGGTTGGGAGGTCATCTTTGTAGGAATAAATTTGAGTATTTGACCTGCTCCAAATGTTGAAAATTGGAATATTTGCTATTAATCGAAGAAAAAAAATTTATATATGTTGCCAATTTGCTGTTATATCAACTTCATATTTGATTCAAGGTTGTTTTTATTATATATTGAATCAGTTAAAATAAAATTTACTTATGAAATGTGAAAGACTTTCTAATTTGCTAAAAGATATTATCGAGCGAGAGCTTCTATACAAAAGCGTAAAATTCAAATTAAAGGGTATATCAACTTAAACAAAAAAACTCCCAAATCGTTATCCAAAAAATTTACAATCTCTAGAATTTAAAAGTTGTATTTTCTGTAAGCGGAGAGCCTAAGATGTTTTGTTTCGTCGGGCAGCGTCATTTCTAGCTAGGTGCTTAAGATGTTTTACTGTCAACATACCCTGTTTTTCTTGGCATATTCTGCATTGTCACTTCTACCTCTCATGTGCATGCCTCTTCTCAGTTTTTAAATTATAACCTTCAAGTTTCTATGTTGAATGTAACCAATGTCGTCTCTCTTTTAGTTTTCTGTTGATTTTTGGTGTAGATTTTTTTTAGAGTTTTACCATTGATGTCCCCGTTCTTCTCTCATTCTTTATGTGGTATACCAATTGAAATCTATCAACACCCATCTCATTTTCTATGTAACAGGATTGAATTGATGACGATGAAAGATGGTATATGTGTTACAACTATAATGCAAGATACCTATCATGTATACTTCCTAACGTAGACTTATTTTTGAAGTATATAATATTTATATACGGAAAATGCAACAAATATACTCACACATCCGTCTCCCAAATAAGTTTCTTTTCAGATTAAATTTGTATCAGTTGTATACTACTTCTCAGCTAGCATGTAGATTCCGTTAAGAAAAAAATGGAGCTACGAGTGCAAGGAACATAGCTATATGGACAACCAGTAAGTTTTTCTTTTTCTTTCCTAAGATCTACTATTCGATGGTTGAAAAGCTGAGTTTCCCTGGAAAATGCCAAAAGGCCCATAATTATAATACTGGGATGCCAACTTTTGATTATTGCGTGTAACCGATGATTTCTGTGTGCCCAGTCGCCACAACTGAAATTCAACTTCTTTCGATGCTGATCTATCTGTTGCTTCATCCTGTCCTGGGCTTCGATTAAATGCATCCTTGAATTATCTATTATTTCATCTCTGTTTTTCAGCACTTGCTCTACTGTGGGGCCTCGGCATCAACAGCTTAACTCACTGGAACGTAGCCCTTCTCGCAACACGTGTGGAGTATCCTTAGTCATAAGGAAATGTTATGACTTCAAAAAACATCCTTAGGATTAGAGAATGGGTGATGGTACTCGGATTTCAACGTGGTTTGATTCATGGCTCCGAATAGGCCCTCTATGTAATACAATCTCAACTCAGATGATTTACCCATGACAGGTTCAACCTATCCGATGAAGTGTGCAACATCTAGGACAATTATGGCTGGAAATGGCCAACAACTTGGCCTTTGATCATAGAGGCTCTGGAGAACGCCACAGCCCCTGCTATTCAGCAAGGTTCCAGAGAGACCAGGTGTTATGATCGGATGGTCATGGCAAGCACATTGATTTCTCGGTTGGGTTGGTGTGGCGATCCATTAGGGAGGTGGGTGAGGAAGTTTCTTGGCATAAACTTGTTTGGTGCAAATCTTAGAGCATCTCCAACAGCTTTGCTAAAATAGAAAAAATTGAGTTTTTGTTTGCTAAACTTCTCCAACAGCTTTGCTATCTTGTTTGCTATAATAGAAAAAAACTTGAAAATTTTCCATGTTTAGAGAATTCTCTAAAACTTGATGGTAGGAGAGAGAAACAATTATTTTATACAATCCCACCAATGACATTAAACTTTTATCATTTTATATTAAGTTTTTTTTAAATAAGTGTATTGGGAAGATAAATTAGAGAATATTATATTAATATAACTTTTGTTAAAATCTCTAAAATAGAAAATCTGTCGGAGATGAATGCAAATCTTTTTATAGATTTTAACTTTTGATTCTCTATTTTAGAAAAACTATAGCAAATCTGTTGGAGATGCTCTTATATCCCTAAACACTCCCTTGCCCTTCAAACTCATGGCATAATGGTAGCATGGTCTACAAGGTCATCCATCATGTAATGCCCCTTGCATGGCTACACCAGATTCGCAAAAGCATATGTTTTTTTCTTGCAAGTCTTCTAAGGGGCTGTTTACCAACACTTAGGGGCTGCTTACAAAATTCTTACCGGGTATTACCGGCAAGAGATTCACCTTCATTTACCTTATCATGTAACATGCTTGGCTATGAAAGTGGATTGCTGGTAAGCATCTTAAACCCGGTAAGCGCTTAGTAAACAACCCCTTATTGCGTAAGCGGGTAAGAGTTACCACCCTCGCTTACCGGGAAAATTTCTTGTTCAAGAAAATGGTATCATAAGATTGATTATAAACACCATCATCTTTGAATGGGTAAGCGCCTCTTACCCGGTAAGAGGCAGTCGGTAAGAGGTCGTAAGTGTTACGTAAACAGCCCTTTGCTCGGTTAGTGCTGACTCCCTGGTAGCGCTTATCCAATTTTTGTTGGTCAAGGCCCCTATGGGTGCATGGTCAGTTGTAAAAGGCATCATTAAAGACAGAACTATTCCTGATGATTGGGATGGAGTCATAACCCATTTCCAGACAAGCTACATTACGGGCTCCCCAAGTAGTGTGGCTTCCCACTCTATCCTTGTTGGTTTAGTTTATTTGGCAAGAGAGAAAATCAAATTGTTAGAGGATATGTGGGAACTAAGGGGCCGTTTACTAAACGCTTACCCGGTAAGTGTTTACCGGCTCACTTTACCTTATCAGATAAACATGACAAGGATCTGTTTTAGGAATATGCCATTGTTACACTTTTTAATCTACTAAATGATAGTTTTACCTTTAATAATAGAGAGAAACTTTCTCCATTTCATAATTAAGGGTAGAATGAAAAAGTAGACACTCTTGAAAATGGACACTTATTTTGCGACTGGTAACTATAAATTTGCAGGATTCCTTGCGATGAGAGAAATAGAAAAAGCAAGCATGGTGCACAAATCAACTAATAAGGAGGATTTCTGGAAACAACAATTGGATATGTTTGTTTTGCTTAGTTGATTGGTTAGTGCTCTCTTCATTCCAGAGGTTCCGTCCTTTTCCCAAAAAAGAAAGATCCTTGCTTAAAATGTAAGTTAGCCGGTGGCTCCCTAGCAGGTAAGGTCCTGAACTTTGGAAGCAATCCAGAAGTTAAAGCAATGTTTAGGAACCTAATCTGCTAAAGAGAGGAAGATGGAGTTATGAGTTTAACTGAAAATGGAAAATAAAGTAAGGAACATAGCTATATGGACAACTGGTATGTTTTCTTTTTTTCTTTCCTAAAATTTACTAATCAATGGTTGAAAAGCTGAGTTTCACTGGAAAATGTAAAGAAAAAGGTTGGGAAAATGGTAAAAGCTAGTAGTGGACCATAACAATAGGCTATATATGGGTTTTGGATCCGCATCGACTGTAAAAGCTAGCCTAACTGAGTCAGGTATTTCGCCTAAAGAGTTGGCTTTGCAGACTACTCGTTTAATCTTTGTGCCAAGAAGTGACTACAAAAGTCGGTACCATTTGTGGCTACTATTGGTAACCCTTAACCTTCACACTTCACGTTATTTAGTTTCCCTATATGTATGTGCATGCTACTTGCTACAGGTGCTGGGTCTGGGTTAGGAATTTCTTTTAAAACATTAATGTATGAGATAATCATCGTCCATCAATTGATGCATCATGAGAATTTACCCAAGTATGAGATTCAAGCACCTTGGAGCTGGATTGCATATGAATGAAGCTACAATAGTGATTCTTTGCAAAGACTACCAATAGTGGTAGCTAATTTTTTGTTTGTGACAAATATTGCCATTATTGATAGTCTTTGTATTATAATAACTAAATGCAGTTAAGTTAAACTATATTATATAAAAAAACTATCTTTTTCTAGTGATTTACTATTCGATTGTATTGCAGGTCCCACCCCCAAAAGCCTCACCTTGTCCTCAAGGTGAAAGTAAAGGACTGATCCTGTAACACAATGTACTCCTCCCACAATGCCTCAAACATAGGCAGACCCTTCCATTTAATCAACACCTCCCTAGTTCCAACTTGTTGGGGCCAGACCTGTACAACCGCTTCCGGCTCTACAACCATCTCGAATTTTTTCATTTAATAGAATTGGTAGGTTGGTGAAGAGGTACACTGACCCATTGCTTCCTTCAGCTGTGAAATATGAAATGCAGGATGAATTGTCAAATCTAGTGGCAATTCCAGTCAGTAAGTCATGTTACCCATCTTTTCTAAAATGCGAAAAGGCCCATAATACTGGGCTGCCAACTTTTGATTATTTGCGTGTCACTAACGATTTCTGTCATGAAATCCAACTTCTTTCATGTTGATCCACCTGTTGCTTCATCCTTTGTTGGGCTTGGATTCAATGCTTACGTGAATTATCTAATTTTCAGTTGTGTCTTTCAGCACATGCTCTACTGTTGGGCCTCGGCATCTAAAGCTTATTAATTATAAGATGGAGAAAATTTATCCCTATTATTTAGGGTAAAATTATCCTCTAGGTAATTAAAAAGTGTGATAATTACACGTCCTTTAAACTATGTCCCTTTTTCATTGTGGACATTTATTTTGGGACTAGAGGAGTAAAGTGTTGTATATGGTTTTACCATTGTAACCTTGTTACTTGTTAGTTTCCATGGTTAGGTGAACGAGCATTTAAATCGCACGCCCAAAGCAATGTTATTGGCACTACAACTAACTCCTGAGCTATGGGAATAAACAACATAGCGGCTGTTTACCAAATTCTTACCGGGTAAGTGCTTACTAATAGTTTACCGGATGAATATGGTATGGACCAAAAATCTTACCCGGTAAGAGTTAGGCAAGTACCAAGAGTCTTATCCGGTAAGTGAGGACGACGGCTCTTACCATGGTTAGCGCTTACCAATTAAATTGTTACATACGATGCCGTTTTTGTGGACTAAAATCTTATCCGATATGCAAGCAATAATGTTGAATTTTATCGGTAAGCGCTTACCGGGTAAGTGGTTGGTAAACAGCCCCATAGTTTCATCTTAAAAGTTACCCCCTCTAAGGCTCTGACCCGACCCAAGTAACAAGGTTATTTCTATGCTCGATTAGTGCTCTGACGGAAGGAAGGAGTGTTGAGAGTTGGGGGATGAGGATAGGGTTAGAGCATCTCCAATGGTTGCTTGAAGAAGGCTTGATGAAGACTTGATTTGAACAAGTCTTTACTTATCAACCACTTGAGGTTTCTGAAGTGTTTGAAGAAATTATTGTGAGAGGCAAAGAAAGAGAAAAGAACAATATGGTGGGACCAAGATTTTTTTAATATATTTTTATTTTGCTCAAGTCTTTCACATGGATTAACCATTGTGGATGCCCTTAGTGAGTTTCTAGTTAGATCTTTTGAGACTTAGGTTAGACTAGGGTGTGTAGTTATCTCTATCGTGGTTATGTTTTCTTCTGCTTGTTTATGTTTTGATTGTTGTTTACTTCTAACTCGTTCTCAAACCTTAGCATGCCTTTCTTATTTTCAAGTTTTTGTGTTTTTTTCCATTGTTTATTATTATTATTTGTAACACCCCAAGATTGGAAAAAAGTGTGAATAATTTAAAGTTTTTTAATACATCAAATAAGGATTTGATTCTAACGGTCAGTAGTCGGTATAACATCAATAAAGCACAACCCAAACTTACTCAAGGTCTAGGGTAAGGCTAGTTGCTATTGAACCCCCATCCTTTTTTTTCAATCCAAAGAGCGATTGGTTAATTTTTTTAACGTGAGAAGTGGATCTGAACCATTGATTACTTTTAATCAAATGCTTTCCCATGAATTGGGACTTAGAAGGGAATTAATCTGGTGCATCTCGATACATCTTATCTTAGTGCATCCATTTCTCGTCCAACTTCTCTTGCTTCTCATGCTAATCTCTTACATCTTTTTTTTTATTGAGGTATTCACAAAATTCACATGATGTTTTAAAATGGTATGTTTTGTAAGTTTAGTGGTACAATGTAAAGTTGAATTCTAAAAATAACTCTCTCTCTCTCTCTCTCCATGTGGCCCGTAACATGCACGCACACACACACACACATATACACCCAATTGAATGCATACAAAAGGTACATTGTGAACACAGTGTAAACAACCTTAATTTTCTTACTGAGGTGTTCACAAGATTCACATGGTGTTTTAAAATGGTATGTTTTGTAAGTTTAGTTGGTGATCACAATGTGTTCACAAACTATACCATATCTTGTAGATTCACAATGTGTTCACAAACTATAATAATATTTGCTAAGAAAGTGTTCACAGTGTGTTCACCTTAAATACACATTCAATTGTATGGTTTGCTTCTTAAAAGAGGAGAGTTGAGTTGAGGTCGTGGCCACATACCCTTGCGTTGACCGTTGGTGTTGATTTTGCACGTGATTTGGTCGTTTTTGCCTTCTCTTATGTAGTTACTTTTCTCGTTTGAAAATGTTATATATATATATATATATATATATATATATATATATATATATATATATATATATTAACATAAATAATCGTATATGAACTAAAATGCATTAAAAAAAATACATTTTTACAAATTATACCATTATAATTGTTTCATTAATACCTTCAAAATGAGTTCAATATGAATATTTTTGAATTGAATCATATTATTAAATAGCATAAATACGTAGTGGATTATTTTTTAAACTTACATTTTATATCTTATATGTATTTAATTTATTTTATATCCTTTAGCTTTTTATTTTTCATCTATATTAATATTTCTTTATAAAAGACGAGTTACAATTTTTTTTGAAACTTTAAGAGGTACTATATTTCATCCCTAATATACACATCTTAAAGCGTGACTCAAAGATGTAGTTGTCTTAAAATTTTCAAGATTGCGGTTTCCAAGAAATATTTAAGACACGTACAAGTATACAGTCCAACCACCTCCCTCTTTTCTCTCATCGGCCACCCCGTCCCCCAACAACTGTTGGGACATCTCTTTTAACCCACGTTCCCAAGATGACCCCCGCCCCTATACGCAGTGATGTCGGATGGGTTGGAGGAAAATCCTGGGTGTGCGGGATAAGAATCGAGATTGCATTGTCTCTCAGAATGGCGGTGTGACCACCTCTGTCTTGTTTGATAACTTGCATTCTGATGGTCCTCTTTGTAGGTCTATAACCCCTCGCAACATCTTTAATGCGAACCCTTCTCTGAATGCCAGGGTTATAGACATTATTCATAATGGAAGTTGGGTTTGTCCTATATAAAATGCGGGACAACCCTACTTCCCCCTTGGTAGTCTCACTCTCACGGTTATCTCCCCTAATAAACCTGACAAACCCCTTTAGAGAAAACGAGATGACAACCTCACTCCTTTCTCGGTGTATGAAGTCTGGCTCAACATCCGCCCCAATGAGCCTAAGACTGATTGGCATCACATGTCTAGTTCTTGCAGAATATTTCTATACATGTTTTCCTACTCTGGGTTGCCATGCAGCAGCGTATCAAGACGCATGATAAACTCCGCTCGTGGAAGGCCTATTTGAATCTGCCGTGTGGTTTCTGTCAAAATGGGTCTGATTCCCATAATCATCTCTTTTTCGAGTGTAACTACCCCAAGCCGAAGTTGAACCTCCCTAATGTCCCGGACAATTGGGCGGACATTATCAGACTTCTCTAGCCGCCCACCAAAGGTAAGACCATATGGTCTATTATTCGCATATTGGTGTTGGATGGGACTGTCTACCACTTGTGGAACGAAATGATTAATCTGATAAGTGCCAATTTTATACACATTTTATATCAAATTTACCCTAAAAATAATGTTAATTAGATGTTTAAAATACCCCTATTAATTCGAGTTGATATTTATTTGTGAAAAGATGTAATCTAATGCAAAAAGCTGATTTTGAGATATTTTGTAAACATCCAATGCCCACCGTGGACACACTGGAAAACCACTGTGCCCACTGTGGGCACTCGAGTTTACACCACCGCCCAATTGTCGCTCATATTGCTATGGAGAAAATGAGGATAAGGCACGCATAACGAGGCAGCCCATCCCTTACATTTACTATAAATAGAAGGTGTTACTCAAGAAGAAATCTCGTTCAAGTTCAAGGATCATCTCAGTTTCTTTTAGAATAGTTTAATTTCTCGTTTCTCATTTCTCAAGTTACTTACTTTCCAAAAACCACTTCAAGTCTTAGGCTTGAAGTGTAACACTTTAAATTCTGTATTTAATTCCGTACTTACTTTCCGTATTTTATTTCTCGTATTAACTTTATGAAAGTAGTTACTTCGTATTTCTTTTCTTTTATTATGTCTTTTACTTTTAGTATGAGCTAACCACCTCTTTGGGTGTGGGTGTGAATTAAACTTGAGATTAGTATACGACACTTGGATGTTACCATTATTTCTAATAATGGTGACTTTACGGGCACTTTGTAGGACCGGTCTATAAAAATCCACTTTCGAGAGATCGGGCTTTTTATAGACATTCGTACTACAAAGTGACTAACCAAATCGTCACTACAACCATCTCAAGGAAAATTTACACCCATACCCATTCTTTAATTAATTAATTAAAATACATTTCATATCTTATAATTACTTCACCAATTCTCAAGCTTTATAATTTTATTTCCATTTTCGTTTGTTAGATATGAGTAGCTAGTTTATTATTTCTAGCAATGGGTATGTAATCCACCTCGAAAGCTTGGATATGTTGAGATTTAATTAGGCTTTTAACATCATTAGAATTCGTTTATGTAACCTTTGGTTATATATTGTTCTTCGAGTTTTTGTTAATTATTTCGAGTTGGATCCCTTGTTTTCTTTAATTTAAACTCGAATAGCTAGTTAATTCTTTGAATCCGTAATTGTTCATTGATTTAAGGAGGTAGCAACCAATATCTATATTCAATATTTTATTGAATTATAGTGTTGTAAGGTTACATAATTTGATCATAATGATCGGCTTCGATTATTAATCAAGGGTGGTAAATTGGTTGAATTTTAATGTGGCTAGCATTTGAATCCAAGTCCGTGACTTGATTTATTTAGCTAGCTAGAGGCTAATCATCGAGCTTCTCGTGATAGTCATGTTTTTTAGAATCAACATAACTTTGGTGCATATCATAGTTTAAACCCACTCTTTTCGTGCAGGTTCACCAATCCCAATCGATCCAGAAATTGAGAAAACCGCCAAGAAGTTAAGGAAACAAGCTAAGCTTCGAAAGAAGCAAGGCGAGTCGACTTCTTCACCGGAGCTCAATATCTGGAAAGATATTGAGTTGTCTACAGATTCAGAGAGCGATAAAAAGGAATTGCATTTTGAAGAAGAAAAGCCTTATTCTGAAAAAGAAGAACCGGTCGCCGAGACCGAAGACAAGGAAGAAGAGGAAATGGCGAATCCCGAGCGCACTTTGAGGGAATGGGCAGCACCCAACGTCGATGAACAACCTCTTTGCATTACATATCCGACGGAAGAGGTGGGCACCGAACTTAAAACTGGTTTAATTCACTTACTACCTCATTTTCATGGTTTAGCTAATGAAGACCCGTACAAGCATATGACCGAGTTCCACATGGTATGCTTGGGAATGAAGCCGCAAGGCACGACTGTGGAGAACCTAAAGCTAAAGGCATTCCCGTTCTCCCTAGTTGACGCGGCTAGGGAGTGGCTTTTCTATCTGCCACCGGGATCGATCACTACTTGGGGACAAATGGCGAGAGCATTCCTCGACAAGTTCTTTCCCGCATCCAAAGCCGTCGGGCTAAGAAGAGAGATATGTGGAATCAGGCAGAAGGACATGGAATCACTCTACGAATATTGGGAGCGCTTCAAGCGCCTCTGTGTAAGTTACCCTCAACACGGCATTTCTGAGCAATTACTAATTCAATATTTTTATGAAGGTTTGCTACCGATGGAAAGGAAGATGATGGATGTCGCGAGCGGGGGAGCCATAGTGAACAAGACGGCAACTCAAGCGAGGACTTTGATAGATACAATGGCGGAAAACTCCAAGCAATTTGGAGCTCGGAGTGACGTTGGTCGAGGCGCTAGTGAAGTACACGTTAAATCCCTAGAAACTAAGATTACTGATTTGACTAACCTTGTGAAACAACTTGCTATGGGGAATGTGCCTCAAGTTAAAATGTGCGGATTTTGCTCATCAGTGGCACATCCCACTGACGCATGCCCGACTTTGCATGAAGAAGAAGAACAAGTAAATGCCATCGGGGGTAGCAATTTCCAGCATTCTCACATCCGGGCTCCCGATCCTTTCTCGAGCACATACAACCCCGGTTGGAGACAACATCCGAATCTGAGCTATGCCCCAAGGCAAGGACAAAGTCAAGGTCAACAATTCCAGCAAAAAGTTCAATTCCAGCAACCACAACAATTCCAAGGCCCACCCAGATTTCAACCACAACACCATCCGAAGGCATCATTCCAGCCGGGTGCCCAACAACAACATCAAATGACACCTCAAGCTCCTAGTAGCTCAGGTATGTCATTGGAAGATGTGGTTAAATCTATGGCGGCTAACATGGCAAAATTTCAACAGGATACACAAGCGAGTATTCAAGATCTCCAGGCCACTGTTGGCCATTTGGTAAATAAAGGCAAGTTACCTTCCCAAACGGAGACTAATCCAAAAGCCAATGTGAATGCTATCACTTTGAGGAGCGGAAAAGAGCTCAAAGATAGTGTAGAAAAGAACAAGAAGGCGATTGAAGAAGAAGATGAGTTAGAGGTCAAGGAATCCGCTTCGGGTGAAAAGGAGGTCAAAGATGACGAGACAAAGAATAAAGGACCCGAAGTAATCGTGCAACACCGCCATTCCCAAGCCGATTCGAGAAGACCAAACGGGAAAGCGAAGAGAAGGAGATCCTTGACACTTTCCGGAAAGTTCAGGTAAACATCCCTCTTTTAGATGCTATAAAACAAGTTCCAAGATATGCTAAATTTCTTAAAGAGCTTTGCACTAATAAAAGGAAACTAAAAGGGAATGAAAAGATAAGCATGAGTCAAAATGTGTCCGCCATCTTGCAAAAGCGGTTACCACCAAAGTGTAACGACCCGGGCATGTTTACCATACCATGTAAGGTAGGCAATGTATCGGTCAATCAGGCAATGTTGGACTTGGGGGCATCAATCAATGTTATGCCATATGCCATTTACTCATCTTTGAATGTAGGACCCCTAAAGCCAACCGGTGTGGTAATCCAATTAGCGGATAGGTCGACGGTCTACCCAAAAGGGGTATTAGAGGATGTACTTGTTCAAGTGAATGGATTGGTCTTTCCAGCAGATTTTTATGTTATAGACATGGAGGAGAATAATACCTCTAAGGACGGTATGATTTTGCTAGGTATACCATTCTTGAAAACCTCTAAGACCAAGATAGATGTTCATGATGGTAACTTGACTATAGAATTTGATGGCGAGGTAATTAAGTTTAATATATACGACGCCATGCGATATCCGAGTGATGTCTCTTCATTATGCTTTGTTGATATTATTGAGTCCTTATCTGACACTATGTTTGATTTATCTAATGAGGATGTGTTAGAAGTGATTTTTGACAGAGATTTGACTAATGGAAGCTTGAAAAAGCTTGCTCAAGAGTACAAGCTTGATGATGAATTTGCAGAATTGGTGTCTTGGATGGAAAAAGGGCGAGCACCAAAGCCAAGGTATGAGGTCTCTAAAATAGATTTGCCTTTATCTCACACTAGACTTCTACCTTCTGTTGAACAGGCACCCGAGCTAGAATTGAAGCCGTTGCCGGACCATCTGAAGTACGCTTATTTAGGAGACAAGGATACACTACCTGTGATTATATCCGCCACCTTGTCATCTCAAGAGGAAGGAGCATTGGTTGAGGTGTTGAGAGAGCACAATAGAGCAATTGGATGGACCATCGCTGACATTAAGGGTCTTAGTCCGTCACTATGCCAACACAAGATTCTACTAGAGGAGGAGTACAAGCCCTTTCGAGAGGCGCAACGGAGGTTGAACCCACCTATGATGAAAGTGGTAAAGAAGGAGATATTGAAGCTTTTGGATGCCGACATGATCTACCCAATCTCCGACAGCAAGTGGTGAGCCCCGTACAGGTAGTACCCAAGAAAACCGGCATTACTGTGGTAGAGAATGCCGAAGGTGAGTTGGTGCCCACTCGTGTTCAAAACGGGTGGAGGGTATGTATTGATTATCGTAAGCTTAATGCATCAACTAGGAAAGATCACTTCCCTTTACCCTTTATAGATCAAATGTTAGAACGATTAGCAGGTCGTACTCATTATTGTTTTTTGGATGGTTATTCAGGTTTCCATCAAATACCGGTGGCAAGAGAGGACCAAGAGAAGACTACGTTTACATGCCCCTTCGGTACATTCGCCTACTGAAGGATGCCTTTCGGTCTTTGCAATGCACCGGCGATATTCCAATGATGTATGGTGAGTATCTTTTCTGATTATGTTGAGAACATTATCGAAGTTTTTATGGATGACTTCACGGTCTATGGTGATTCATTTAGTGTGTGTCTAGATAACTTGACCAAAATTTTAAAGAGGTGCATTGAAACCAAATTAGTCTTAAACTATGAAAAATGTCACTTCATGGTAAATCAAGGTATAGTACTTGGCCATGTTATCTCAGAAAGGGGAATAGAGGTTGACAAAGCGAAAATAAATGTCATAAAATCCTTGCCTTACCCCTTGAGTGTTAGAGAGGTCCGTTCTTTTCTCGGTCACGCAGGTTTCTACAGGCGTTTCATCAAAGACTTTTCCAAGATCACTCGACCCCTATGTGAGCTCCTACAAAAAGAGGTAGACTTTGACTTCAATAAGGTATGTAAGAGTTCGTTTGATTTGTTGAAAGATATGCTTACTTCTGCCCCTATCATCCAACCACCCAATTGGCAATTGCCATTTGAGATCATGTGTGATGCTAGCAATCACGCGGTTGGGGCGGTATTGGGACAGAAAAATGGTAAGAACTCTCATGTCATATATTATGCATCACGATCACTCGATAGTGCACAATGCAACTACTCAACCACCGAAAAAGAGTTGCTAGCGGTTGTTTTTGCCTTAGAAAAGTTTAGATCTTATTTGCTAGGCACTAAAGTGATTGTATTTTCTGACCATGCAGCTTTGAAATACCTGTTAAAGAAGAAAAATGCAAAACCGTGATTGATAAGGTGGATTCTCTTACTCCAAGAGTTTGACTTGGAGATAAATGATAAGAGTGGGGCCGAGAATCTTGTAGCCGACCACCTTAGCCGCCTAGCATCGGATGAAGAGCCAAAACCAATCACTGATGAGTTTCCGGATGAGCACCTTTTCTCCATCTCGGGAGAAACCCCGTGGTATGCCGATATCGTTAATTACTTGGTTTCAAAGACCTTTCCAGGTGACTTATCTAGACCCGAGAGAGAGAAAATCAAGAGAGAGGCTCGTCTTTATATGTGGGACGAGCCATATTTGTGGAAACATTGTCCGGACTAAGTGATTCGGCGATGTGTGCCCCAAGGAGAGTTTCAATCAATATTAAAATTTTGTCACTCCGAGGCTTGTGAGGGCCACTTTGGCCACAAACGGACATACCGAAAGATCCTTGAGTGTGGGTTATATTGGCCAACTATGCGAGATTGCTATCGACTTTGTAAGAGTTGCATGAGATGCCAAATGACGGGAAACATTAGTTCCCGAAATCAAATGCCCCAATTTCCCATGCTAGTATGCGAGATCTTTGATGTTTGGGGCATGGATTTCATGGGACCTTTCCCTGCATCTTTTGGTAACCTCTATATTATTTTGGCTGTTGATTATGTCTCAAAATGGTTCGAGGCAAAGGCCACTCGAACTGATGATTCTTGTGTAGTTGCAGATTTTGTCAAATCTCACATATTTTCCAGGTTCGGGACGCCGAAGGCCATCATCAGTGATCGAGGTACCCACTTTTGCAACAAGGTCATTGGCGCTCTTTTCAAGAAGTATGGGGTTATCCACCGCATATCCACCGCCTACCATCCACAGTCTAACGGACAAGCTAAAGTGTCCAATAGAGAGATCAAATCCATTTTGGAGAAGACTGTGAATCCCAACCGGAAAGACTGGAGTTTAAGGCTCAATGATGCCTTGTGGGCTTATCGTTCAGCCTACAAGACGCCCATAGGAATGTCACCTTTCCGCTTGGTGTACGGTAAGCCTTGCCACCGTCCGGTGGAACTGGAGCATAAGGCTTATTGGGCGGTGAAGACATGCAATATGGATTTGGACGAAGCGGGATCGCATAGGAAGCTTCCAATTCTAGAGTTGGAGGAGATAAGAAATGACGCCTACGAGAACGCTCGTATATATAAAGCAAAGGCTAAGGCGTTTCATGACTCGCGCATTTCACGTAAGAAATTTACCAAAGGTCAAAAAGTTCTTCTTTATCACTCTATATTGAAATTATTTCCGGGTAAGTTAAGGTCCAGATGGATAGGACCTTTTGTTGTTCTAACTGTTTTTGAGCATGGTGCAGTCGAAATCCAAAGTCTATCTACAGGGAAGATTTTCAAGGTTAATGGCCATAGACTGAAGCCATTTTATGAGGGCTTTGATGAAGGGGACTTAGAGAGGGTAGTGTTGGACACGCCAAGCTACACAGAATGAACTGAGTGTGGTCTAGCCAAAGACCTAAAAGAAAAGCGTTGCGTGGGAGGCAACCCACGGATTTCCATTTCTTGTTTTTATTGCTTTATGTTAGTTAGTTTGTTTTCGTTAGATTTTCCACTTTCACTCCTAGCTTTCTCTATCTTCACAGGCTCACCAAGGCATTGGAAACTCAAGGAGACGCGCCGACCATCACAAATTCATGCATTGGGGAGACCACTCACTAAATCAGGGGAGTTTTTTTGTTCCCCCGTCTTTTCATGTTTAGAGTGCCCTCTATATATTGAATACATTGAGGACAATGTATGAATTAAGTGTGGGGGTGGGGGTTATTTGCATGATTTTGCATGATTTGGGTATATGCTCGATTTTTAGGGGTAAATTTTTGCATTTTTTTGCAAAATTTGTGCTTAAACGTGGGTCGTTGTTCGTTTTGAAAACGTATTAGCACGTTTTTAATGAGCTTAAATGGTTGATGACAATGAGTTTGGATACATGTATAGCACGATTGAACTTGATTGATAGCACTTAGAATCAACTAGTGGTAGTATACCGATCAAAGTTAGACTATTGCTAATCTTTTGAACTAGCTTTAACACCGTGAGACTTTGAGCCTATTAGACTAAACATTTTATATTAGTCTCTAATTCATTTCTTGTGTGATTACGTCATGCCTAGTTATACACCTCTAGAACTTGATTTGTCTCTCCTTAAGTCTACATGATATTTACATGCTAATAAATATGATAAAGGCCATCGTTTGTTCAATTTGTTAACCCAATAGCCTTAAGCCTACCTTTATGTTACTACCCTTTTTGTACACCACTTTGAGCCTTAGCCTATTTCTTTTGTCACCCACATCATAAACCAAACCAAACACGACTCACCCGACCAACCACCAATGGAGTGTCTCGGTATCCCTATGTGCTCGAAAGTACAACATATATGTTGAAAAAAAATCATTGAGAAAAAATGGGTCGTTAATAAATAAATAAAGTAAGACGACAGAAATGATGATATGGTCTATTATAAACGTTTCATCTTTATTCCCTATCATCATCCAGACGGAAATGTGCTTCAAAGACAAATATCTAAAGTCCTTTGTTGAAATATATATATATATATAAAATAAATAATAATAATAATATCAATGTCGAAGAACCGATTTCTCCATTAGTGTATGGTCTTTAGCCACTTTTCCCAAATACATCCCTACCTTACCCAAAACCTTATTTTACATTACACCCGTAAAAGTCCTTTTGATTATATGCATGTATTATATCCAAGTAGTGGAGGGTGAGAGACTTTTCAAGCTTATGGTAGGTATATGCTAGAGTAGTGACGGTTTGAGTGATACACTTTGATCCAAGAGTGAATTGAGTGTTCTTTCAATTATCCCATTCGTGAGAGTTCTGGTGATTAGCTTGTGTCTACTCGATTGTGTGTGCTCACTTTTTGATGCTAAGTTGCAAATCTCGAGTTCATGAAATGCTATATGTGTTGACACTCCCGTTGGATTCGATTTTTATACCACATGCTAACTTAAGTCATTGCCGGGACGGACAATGATCTAAGTGTGGGGGAATTTGATAAGTGCTAATTTTATACACATTTTAAATCAAATTTACCCTAAAAATAATGTTAATTAGATGTTTAAAATACCCCTATTAATTCGAGCTGATATTTATTTGTGAAAAGATGTAATCTAATGCAAAAAGATGATTTTGAGATATTTTGTATACATCCAATGCCCACTGTGGACACACTGGAAAACAACCGTGCCCACTGTGGGCACTCCAGTTTACACCACCGCCCAATTGTCGCTCAAATTGCTATGGAGAAGATGAGGATAAGGCACGCATAACGAGGCAGCCCATCCCTTACATTTACTATAAATAGAAGGTGTTACTCAAGAAGAAATCTCGTTCAAGTTCAAGGATCATCTCAGTTTCTTTTAGAATAGTTTAATTTCTCGTTTCTCATTTCTCAAGTTACTTACTTTCCAAAAACCACTTCAAGTCTTAGGCTTGAAGTGTAACACTTTAAATTCTGTATTTAATTCCGTACTTACTTTCCGTATTTTATTTCTCGTATTAACTTTATGAAAGTAGTTACTTCGTATTTCTTTTCTTTTATTATGTCTTTTACTTTTAGTATGAGCTAACCACCTCTTTGGGTGTGGGTGTGAATTAAACTTGAGATTAGTATACGACACTTGGATGTTACCATTATTTCTAATAATGGTGACTTTACGGGCACTTTGTAGGACCAGTCTATAAAAATCCACTTTCGAGAGATCGGGCTTTTTATAGACATTCGTACTACAAAGTGACTAACCAAATCGTCACTACAACCATCTCAAGGAAAATTTACACCCATACCCATTCTTTAATTAATTAATTAAAATACATTTCATATCTTATAATTACTTCACCAATTCTCAAGCTTTATAATTTTATTTCGATTTTCGTTTGTTAGATATGAGTAGCTAGTTTATTATTTCTAAATGGGTATGTAATCCACCTCGAAAGCTTGGATATGTTGAGATTTAATTAGGCTTTTAACATCATTAGAATTCGTTTATGTAACCTTTGGTTATATTGTTCTTCGAGTTTTTGTTAATTATTTCGAGTTGGATCCCTTGTTTTCTTTAATTTAAACTCGAATAGCTAGTTAATTCTTTGAATCCGTAATTGTTCATTGATTTAAGGAGGTAGCAACCAATATCTATATTCAATATTTTATTGAATTATAGTGTTGTAAGGTTACATAATTTGATCATAATGATCGGCTTCGATTATTAATCAAGGGTGGTAAGTTGGTTGAATTTTAATGCGGCTAGCATTTGAATCCAAGTCCGTGACTTGATTTATTTAGCTAGCTAGAGGCTAATCATCGAGCTTCTCGTGATAGTCATGTTTTTTAGAATCAACATAACTTTGGTGCGTATCATAGTTTAAACCCACTCTGAATTCTTTTGAAATAATATTGTCGATTAAGTCTCTAATACATTATCCAAGCAAGTAGTTGATTTCTACTCATTGCTAGAATTCTTTTTATCGAATTTTTAAATCCTTATTTTGTTGTTACATATTTAAATTTTTTATAAACCACCCCCTTTCTATATATAATGTTTTCGATGAGTTTGCACGTGATTACATCTTGGACTCACGGTTAACACCGAGCTCCTGAGGAGACGACCCTACTTACCATTATCACAATTTATTGTGTTTTAGAGGTAATAGGAGTAATTTTATAAATCTTATTATTTGCCGGACTCGACACCCGTCATAATCATATCTTCAAGAATAAAAGAAAATCGCATTATACACTGGAAAACTCAGTCTTGGTTGTAATGGCCTCTCGTGACTTGTGTCGTGCACAAAAGTTAAATTTTGGGGAATCGGGGGGTTTTTGGGCGAGTATGCCCGGCGACTATGCCACATAGCATAGTCGCTGTGTCAAGGTCGCGGGGAAGGCACTTCCTCTCGGTACAGATTGGGCGAGAGTGTCCGGCGATTGTGACATGGTCACTCTCGCCGTAGCACAATCGTGAGGTTGGGTTTGGGCACAGTACAACGCGGGCGAGAGTGCCCTACGAGAATGACAGTGGCACAATCGCCTGTCACTCTCGCCGTCGGGCTCCAGAGGGTTTTAAACCCACGAATTTCAGCTTTCTTTCATTTCTATTCCATCTCTCTCTCTAAACTCTCCCAAACCGAACTCTAACCCTCTAAATAATTTTTGGAGCCCTTGAAGCCATAAATCTTGTAAATCAAAGCTTCTCCCTCATCTCTTAACAAGGATTTATGGATGGAGGTTGGAACCCTTCTTCTCACTTTCATTTTGGTGAGATTTCTACACTTTCTAAGGTTTTACCTAACCCTCTTCTAAACCCTTCCATCCCTCTTGAAGAAATGAAGATTGAGGTTCATTGTTGCCAACCTAGATGTGTTTTGTTGGTGGATTCTTTATGTGATTGAGGTAATCTTTTATTTTCTTCATATAATAAATTAGGGTTTGGGTATTATTGGTGGTTTTGATGTTTTATGTTGAGGGGAACACATCTAAGTGTTTGGGGATGATCATCACAGATATCTTATGATATACCTTTAATATATGTATTGAAATCATTTGAGGTCACTATCTTGACCATTCAGAGTGACACTTTAAGTAAATCAACATAATCAGTTGAGTTTCCACATGTTATCTGGTGTTAATGGTTTTCATCACCATTTTAAACTTTTAGAGTTGAAACTAACTTTTTACGAACCATCAATCTTATAATCAAAAGTCTATGTTGGTTATAGTTTGAGATCTTATTCTTGTTTTAGAGATAAGGGGATACTTAAGATTCATGCATTCAATATTAGCTAATAAGGAGTCAATAATGTATGAAAAAAGAAGAAGATGGTTTTGAAATCTTAAATATAGATATAAGTTGGGTCGTCTCATATATTTGGTAATTGTTTTCAAAAGATAGGAGTTTTCTTAGTTAATAACAAAAATTCTACTATATTCTAACACACACACACACAAAATCATGCGGATGGAATAATCAAAAGAGCATGTGGAAGATGAGTAATGAAGTATATATATCATGGTTTCTAGACAAAAATAACATTTAGATATTAGTACTAGATAAAAAAAAACTTAGAGAAATAACAAGCAATAGTATAAATTGAAAGACCAGTTAACTTTTTACATATTTTATAGTCCAATGTAATTAATTAATACATGTTTGGACCCTTAATATATTGCTAAATTTTTTTGGATCCTATTATATACTATTTTTTGTTTTTTTATTTACAATTTTTGTAATTACTACTATACGGTATATACTTAAAAAATTTGGACTCCTATTTTATTTAGGCCCTGGACATGCACCCAGCCCACCCTCCCATGGACAACCTTGGGTGGGAGGTTGCCGGATGAAGAAATGGACGGTGATTAGAGGAACTCCGGGAGGTCGAGATCTGACGAGGCGGAGGAGAGTGTCGGCGTTTTGAACGGAAGTAGAGTTGAGGAGAATTGCAACCGCTTTCGCAAATGTTCCGACGGCCATTATCACCGTCTTCCTTGGTAATCCTCGTCGTCTAGAGCGAGAGCGTATCTCGAGAGTGAGAGCGAGGAGTTTAGGTCGATAACAGTTGTGGAGAAGAAACGGGAGGGAGGGGAAAGGTTTAGAAAATAACTGAGTTTAGAAATTGAAAGTTTGGAAAAACGGTTTCCTTATTCTTTTAATCATTAAAGTAGTATAGATAATTTAGAGTAAATTACGTTTTTCGTCCTTGTGGTTTGCTAAAAATTTCAGATTTCGTCCCTGTGGTTTTGAAATTTCGGTTTTCGTCCCTATGGCATGTAATTCATTTCTATTTTCGTCCCTGAGACCAAAACACTACTTTTAAGTATGAAAGACTAAAATAGAAATGAAATGTAAACCATAGGGATGAAAATAGCAATAAAGTTTAAATCATTAGGACGAAAAAAGTGATGAATTATAAACCATAAGGATGAAACTCACAATTTTATAACCATAAGGATGAAAATAGAAATTTTCAACATACCACAGGGACTAAAAATGTATTTTACTCTATAATTTATGATCATTGCAGTAGCTATATGTTTACAAATTTTTATCCATCTCACTAATTTTTGTTAAAAAAGTTTGCTAACTTTGGGGTGTTTTTTTTGGTTTCATAACATAGATGTTTCTTTTTATCAAAGTATTTGAAATTAATTTTATGGACTCTATCAATCATTTGTTGTGAGGATTGAGTTGGTTGAGAGAGTGGAATTGAATTTTGATGGGATAAAAGACCAAAAATCATATTTTACTTGGTATAATAAAATAATAACAATACAAATTATTAATACATAATAAAATGTAATAATCTATCTGTTTTAATATTTTAACAGAAAATTAAAGAAATTATAAAAAGAAAATATATTTGAGTTAGAGAGACCTAAAATATAACTAGACGTGTTCATGGGCGGTATAATTCGTTAGATCCAATCCACTTGGTCTGTTAAAAAATCGCTAAAATTAATGGACGGACTTGAGCAATGAAAAAAAGAACTCAGACAAGCTCATTTGATCCGTTCTATTATTATAGTTGATTAAAATATATATATATATATTTAATGATTTATTACTGGTTTTTATTAACAAAATATAGAAGTGGCTTGGGTTGGATTCCCTCTACTAAGTACCAACCGTCATTCATATATACATATATATATATATAATATGTGATATGTTATATAGGACGTCTAAAACCTCGATCTTGAAATATTAGATGGATAAATATTTTGTTACTGAAAAAATCTATACTTCAGAATTTGATAAATCATTAGAGAGAAAATATATATAATACTCCATATCTTGTGAAACTTTTTTTAACACGCTATATATGTTGATATATTTTATGTCTTATTTTAATATTTGAAAAAACTTAGAGTTAAAATGTAATAATCTATCTGTTTTAATATTTTAACAGAAAATTAAAGAAATTATAAAAAGAAAATATATTTGAGTTAGAGAGACCTAAAATATAACTAGAGCTATTCATGGACGATACGATTGGTTAGATCCAATCCACTTGGTCTATTAGAAAAGCGGACATGGATCGCTAAAATTAATGGACGGGCTTGAGCAATGAAAAAAAGAACCCAGACAAGCTCATTTGACCCGTTCTATTATTATAGTTGATTAAATTTATATATATTTAATAGTTTATTAGTGAATTTTATTAACTTAATTTAAAGTGGCTTGGGTTGGATTCCTTCTACTAAGTACCAACCGTCATGCATATATATATATATATAATATGTGATAAATATGTAATATATGACGTCTAAAATCTCGATCTTGAAATATTAGATGAATAAATGTTTTGTTATTAGAAAAATCTAGACTTTATAATTTAATAAATCATTAGAGAGAAGATGTATATACTCTATATTTTATGAAACTGTTTTTTCATACGCTATATACGTTTGATATCTTTTAGTCTTATTTTAATATTCGAAAAAACTTATGTAATTTAAATGAGTTTATATAATTTATACTTTTATGTAAGTTTTGTTTTTAAAATATAAAACAATAAGCTAGCCCGTAAATAAGCCCGGCCCATTTATAAGTGTAATTAGTTTTGGTCTAAAAATAAAAGTTGACAGGGACCAAAATTGTAAAAATCCACTAAAAAATTTAAACGGTCGGATTTGCGTTGATAATAAGCAAAACGCAATCTGCTATGATACGATACGATACGATACGATACGATACGATACGATACGATACGATACGATACGATACGATCCGATTTGATCAGTAAAGAGGTCGGATATCCGTATTTTATTTCAAGACAGTCATCGTTGCAAATTAAGCTTAGGTCTGTTCATACTTCCACCGCCAATGGCTTCTTCCCCTTTTCGTCCCCAATTGTCTGAATCAGAAAGCTCATTACCACTTCTCCTTTCCCGTAAACTATCAAACGCACCACCACCACCACCACTGAATCGCCGGCCTTCATCTTCTTTCTTCTTTGAATCAGCACCGCCGTTAGATTCAGATCTAACATTCCTTCGTCCCTCAGATGGAGTGTAGCATTTATTGGATACATTGTGCTGTGGACGACTACGATTAGGGTTTTTAAGGTACTTTACATTAAACATATGTTTCTTAATCTACATATATATCTGCCATTGTTGATTTTAATCATAAACGACATCGGTGGTGATTGAATAATTGTTAGGATGCAAATTTAAGTCGACACTACCAGACGTCGTGGATGAATCAATCGAAGAATACTACAACGGTTCCTTCCACAGGTAAGAATGTTCAGTCGCTCCCTACTTTTGCCCTCTTTTATTGTTCAATTATATTCGATATGTGCTTGTAGACATGGCTGTTACGTGCAAAACATCACTGCTGGCCCTTGGGTGGAGAGAATATTGCTACAGAACGGATCCTATCCGTCATGTCATCATCTCTCTGCAGATACTGAAGGTGATGTGAATAAGTCATATTCTTAAATATTGTTTATGCTCTGTTTTCCTTTTCCACGGCATGGTAGTTTTTAGTTTTTGTGACTTGGAAAAAACCTGAGACTTTGTCTAGATCCTTATTTTGAGAGCATATATAGAATTTTGGCTTCAACTTTGTTTTTGTTGATCTTTTCGTGAATTTTTTATGTCTTCAAATTATATGTGGGGGAACTATAGGATGGGCAATACCTTCAGCCATTAGAGGCCTATGAGTGAGTCTTGGACTCCTTAGCTTTGGTGGCTCGACCTACACATGTTGTCGTGTTTATATGCAAGAAAATCACACGAACATCACTGAACCAAGAAAAGCACATGAACATAACATAGCAGGTAAATTTGGTCCTGTACTTTGGAAGCAAGACAGAAGTTAAAGCACTGTTTAGACACCTAATCTGCTAAAGAGAGGCCCAACAATGTATATTATGCTTCATTTGTCCATTGTAATACTGACATTATAAATACGCTTTGTCTCATGAAGTTTGATTATGTTGTTTTCTGGTTTCTTTAGTAGTGAATTTCCACAAGGTGCAAATGATGCATCTGCATTCCAAAAAAAGCTACCAACTCGCTTTCATAAACAAGTATGTGGTCATGTTTACATAACTCATGCTCTATCTCACTTAAATACAATTTACGTTAAAACAATTATGCATACACATCATCTCAATGCTATGCTCACAATAGATATACTCACAAAGAGATCCTAGTGCTTTTTTTCTCTCTGGATACATAGAAGTTTTTGTCATGTTTGTAGCTCTTAAAGGTTTTTGGTTTTATTTTTGCTAATCCATTTGTGTTGATTTGACTGTGTTTTTCTAATATCACTCTTTATATCATGGAATTGTTTTTGCACAACTTATGTAACTTCTTTTACTTGGATTTCCTATCTTCTTTGAATTTGATTATTGTAAGTAATGAATTATTTTTATACTCAACATTTTTTGTTCTCGTTGATTTTTCATTTCTCTCTTTTAAAGTAACTGCATTTGGTTTCATTGTTTCCTTCTTTCTTGTTGTGTAACTTCTATACTTCTGTTTTGTTTTTGAGTTTTTAATAAGATTTTTTTTACAAGCTGTGAGGTTGTGTATTCTCATTCTACAAGTCTCACCTCACCTTTAAGGACTTAAAATCCCTTTGCAACGACGTCTCAACCTGCCATGCGCAACGTGCAGTGGCGGAGGCGGATCCAAGATTTTTACATAGTGGGGGCACCTTAAAAGTCGGTTAAAAGTCCGCAAAATCGTCCGATGTGTTTTTAGCCTAATTCTACGGTTTTGAGAGATTTTCGAAGTTTTTCTGTTGATTTCGAGGGATTTTAAAGTTTTTTTTGGTCGATTTAGATGGACTTTTTCGATTTTTTGGTTGATTGAGTTACTATCTTTGGGTTTTTGGCTTGCTGGTGGCACAGGCAGAAAAACTACCGTGGATGTGAAATTTTTATCTTGTCATGGGGTTGTTTCAGTTTGTGTTATCTTCTACAAATATTTCAAACGTTTACGGTAAAACCTGCCTTGAACTTGAGGTTATATACCTGAAGACTTTGGTTTATTTTGTAGAAGGTTTTCATCGTGTTTGTAGCTCTGAAAGATTTTGGTTTTACTTTTGCCTACCTATTGCTGTTGGTTTTGACTCTGTTTTTTTGTGTTATAGGATTGTTTATGTTCAATTTACATAACTATTTTTTTGAAAGATTTTGTTTTTTGGTTTTAATGATTTTGGCTTTTTTAAGTAGAGTTACCTTTATACTTAATATTTTACAAGTCTCACCTCACCTTTGAGGACTTAAAATCCCTTTGCAATGACGTCTCAACCTGCCAGGCGCAACGTGCGGTGGCGGATCCAAGATTTTTACATAGCGGGGGCCCCTTAAAAGTCGGTTAAAAGTCCGCAAAGTCGTTCGATGTGTTTTTAGCCTAATTCTACGGTTTCGAGAGATTTTTGAAGTTTTTCGGTTGATTTCGAGGGATTTTAAAGTTTTTTTTGTCGATTTAGAGGACTTTTTCGATTTTTTGGTTGATTGAGGTACTTTCTTTGGGTTTTTGGTTGTTGGTGGCACAGGCAGAAAAACTACCGTGGATGTGAAATTTTTATCTTGTCATGGGGTTGTTTCAGTTTGTGTGATCTTCTACGAATATTTCAAACGTTTACGGTGAAACCTGCCTTGAACTTGAGGTTATACCTGTAGACTTTGGTTTATTTTGTAGAAGGTTTTCATCGTGTTTGTAGCTCTGGAAGATTTTGGTTTTACTTTCGCCTACCTATTGCTGTTGGTTTTGACTCTGTGTTTTTTTGTGTTATAGGATTGTTTATGTTCAATTGACATAATTATTTTTTTGAAAGATTTTGTTTTTTGGTTTTAATGATTTTGGATTTTTTAAGTAGAGTTACTTTTATACTCGATATTCTACAAGTCTCACCTCACCTTTGAGGACTTAAAATCCCTTTGCAATGACGTCTCAACCTGCCATGCGCAACGTGCGGTGGTGGATCCAAAATTTTTACATAGTGGGGGCACCTTAAAAGTAGGTTAAAAGTCTGCAAAGTCGTACGTTGTGTTTTTAGCCTAATTCTACGGTTTTGAGAGATTTTTGAAGCTTTTCGGTTAATTTCGATGGATTTTTTTTTGCGGATTTAGAGGGCTTTTTCGATTTTTTGGTTATTGAGGTATTTTCTTTGGTTTTTTGGTTAGTGGAAGCACAGGCAGAAAAACTACAACTGGCGTGGATGTGAAATTTTTATCTGGTCATGTGGTTGTTTCAGTTTGTGTTATCTTCTACAAATATTTCAAACGTTTATGGTAAAACCTGCCTTGAACTTAAGGTTATACCTGTAGACTTTGGTTTATTTTGTAGAAGGTTTTCATTGTGGTTGTAGCTCTGAAAGATTTTGGTTTTACTTTTGCCTACCTATTGCTGTTGGTTTTGACCCTGTGTTTTTTTTGTGTTATAGGATTGTTTATGTACAATTTACATAACTATTTTTTTGAAAGATTTTGTTTTTTGGTTTTAATGATTTTGGATTTTTTAATTAGAGTTACTTTTATACTCAATATTTTACAAGTCTCGTTCTACAAGTCTCACCTCACCATTGAGGACTTAAAATCCCTTTGCAATGACGTCTCAACCTGCCATACGCAACGTGCGGTGGTGGATCCAAGTTTTTTTACATAGTGGGGGCACCTTAGAAGTAGTTTAAAAGTCTGTAAAGCCGCCCGATGTGTTTTTTGCCTAATTCTACGGTTTTGAGAGATTTTTGAAGCTTTTCGGTTGATTTCGAGGGGTTTTAATGTTTTTTTTGTCGATTTAGAGGTACTTTTTCGATTTTCTGGTTGATTGAGGTACTTTCTTTGGTTTTTTGGTTGGTGGGGGCACAGGCAGTAAAAACTACAACTTCCGTTGATGTGAAATTTTTATCTGGTCATGGGGTTGTTTCAGTTTGTGTCATCTTCTACAAATATTTCAAACGTTTACGGTAAAACCTGCCTTGAACCTGTGGTTATACCAGTAGACTTTGGTTTATTCTGTAGAAGGTTTTCATCGTGTTTGTAGCTCTGAAGGATTTTGGTTTTACTTTTGCCTTACCTATTGCTGTTGGTTTTGACTCTGTTTTTTTTGTGTTATAGGATTGTTTATGTACAATTTACATAACTATTTTTTTGAAAGATTTTGTTTTTTGGTTTTAATGATTTTGGATTTTTTAAGTAGAGTTACTTTTATACTCAATATTTTACAAGTCTCGTTCTACAAGTCTCACCTCACCATTGAGGACTTCAAATCCCTTTGCAATGACGTCTCAACCTGCCATACGCAACGTGCGGTGGTGGATCCAAGATTTTTACATAGTGGGGGCACCTTAGAAGTAGGTTAAAAGTCTGTAAAGCCGTCCGATGTGTTTTTTGCCTAATTCTATGGTTACGAGAGATTTTTGAAGCTTTTCGGTTGATTTCGAGGGATTTTAAAGTTTTTTGGCTTTACTTTTGCCTACCTATTGCTGTTGGTTTTGACTCTGTTTTTTTGTGTAATAGGATTGTTTATGTTCAATTTACATAACTATTTTTTTTGAAAGATTTTGTTTTTTGGTTTTAATGATTTTCGCTTTTTTAAGTAGGGATACTTTTATACTTCATATTTTACAAGTCTCATTCTACAAGTCTCACCTCACCTTTAAGGACTTAAAATCCCTTTGCAATGATGTCTCAACCTGCCATGCGCAACGTGCGGTGGCGGATCCAAGATTTTTACATAGTGGGGGCACCTTAAAAGTCCGCAAAGTCGTCCGATTTGTTTTTAGCCTAATTCTATGGTTTTGAGATATTTTTAAAGCTTTTCGGTTGATTTTGAGAGTTTTTAAAGTTTTTTTCTGGATTTAGAGGGCTTTTTCGAGTTTTTGGTTATTCAGGTACTTTCTTTGGTTTTTTTGGTTGGTGGGGGCACAGGCAGGAAAACTACAACTACCGTGGATGTGAAATTTTTATCTGGTCATGGGGTTGTTTTTATTTGTGTTATCTTCTACAAATATTTCAAACGTTTACGGTAAAACCTGCCTTGAACTTGAGGTTATACCTGTAGACTTTGGTTTATTTTGTAGAAGGTTTTCATCGTGTTTGTAGCTCTAAAAGATTTTGGTTTTACTTTTGCCTACCTATTGCTGTTGGTTTTGACTGTTTTTTTTTTGTGTTATAGGATTGTTTATGTTCAATTTACATAACTATTTTTCTGAAGGATTTTGTTTTTTGGTTTTAATGATTTTAGCTTTTTTAAGTAGAGTTACTTTTGTACTCAATATTTTATAAGTCTTATTCTACAAGTCTCACCTCACCTTTGAGGACTTAAAATCCCTTTGCAATGATGTCTCAACCTGCCATGCGCAACGTGCAGTGGGGGCTCCTTAAAAGTCGGTTAAAAGTACGCAAAGTCGTTCGATGTGTTTTTAGCCTAATTCTACGGTTTCGAGAGATTTTTGAAGTTTTTTGGTTGATTTCGAGAGACTTTAAAGTTTTTTTGTCGATTTAGTGGGACTTTTTCGAATTTTTGGTTGATTGAGGTACTTTCTTTGGTTTATTGGTTGTTGGGGGCACCGGCAGAAAACTACCGTGGATGTGAAATTTTTATCTGGTCATGGGGTTGTTTCAGTTTGTGTTATTTTCTACAAATATTTCAAACGTTTACGGTAAAACCTGCCTTGAACTTGTGGTTATACCTATAGACTTTGGTTTATTTTGTAGAAGGTTTTCATCGTGTTTGTAGCTCTGAAGGATTTTGGTTTTACTTTTGCCTTACCTATTGCTGTTGGTTTTGACTCTTGTGTTTTTTTTTTGTGTTATAGGATTGTTTATGTACAATTTGCATAACTATTTTTTTGAAAGATTTTGTTTTTTGGTTTTAATGATATTGGATTTTTTAAGTAGAGTTACTTTTATACTCAATATTTTACAAGTCTCGTTCTACAAGTCTCACCTCACCATTGAGGACTTAAAATCCCTTTGCAATGACGTCTCAACCTGCCATGCGCAACGTGCGATGGTGGATCCAAGATTTTTACATAGTGGGGGCACCTTAAAAGTAGGTTAAAAGACTGGAAAGTCATCCGATGTGTTTTTAGCCTAATTCTACAGTTCCAAGAGATTTTGGAAGTTTTTCAGTTGATTTCTATGGATTTTAAAGTTTTTTTTGTCAATTTAGAGTGACTTTATCGATTTTTTTGTTGATTGAGGTGCTTTTTTTGGTTTTTTTGTTGTTGGCGGCACAGGCAGAAAAACTACCGTGGATGTGAATTTTTTATCTGGTCATTGGGTTGTTTCGGTTTGTGTTATCTTCTACAAATACTTCAAACGTTTACGGTAAAACCTGCCTTGAACTTGAGGTTATACCTGTAGACTTTGGTTTATGTTGAACTTGAGGTTATACCTGTAGACTTTGGTTTATTTTGTAGAAGGTTTTCATCGTGTTTGTAGGTCTGAAAGATTTTGGTTTTACTTTTGCCTACCTATTGCTGTTGCTTTTGACTGTGTTTTTTTGTGTAATAGGATTGTTTATGTTCAATTTACATAACTATTTTTTAGAAAGATTTTGTTTTTTGGTTTTAATGATTTTCGATTTTTTAAGTATAGTTATTTTTATACTTAATATTTTACAAGTCTCATTCTACAAATCTCACCTCACCTTTGAGAACTTAAAATCCCTTTGCAATGACGTCTCAACCTGCCATACGCAACGTGCGGTGGCGGATCCAAGATTTTTACATAGTGGGGGCACCTTAAAAGTCGGTTAAAAGTCCGCAAAGTCGTCCGATGTGTTTTTAGCCTAATTCTACGGTTTCGAGAGATTTTTGAAGTTTTTCGGTTGATTTCGTGGGATTTTAAAGTTTTTTGGCTTTACTTTTGCCTACTTATTGCTGTTGGTTTTGACTCTGTGTTTTTTTTGTGATATAGAATTGTTTATGTTCAATTTACATAACTATTTACGGTAAAACCTGTCTTGAACTTGAGGTTATACCTGTAGACTTTGGTTTATTTTGTTGAAGGTTTTCATCGTGTTTGTAGCTCTAAAAGATTTTGGTTTTTATGGATTGCTATTTCAAGTATTGCTCCTGTCGGCCTTCTTATGTCAGCATATGGCTCAAATAATAAATATTCTTTTTTAGGTGGTCTACGAGTTGCTGCTCAATCAATTAGTTATGAAATACCCTTAACTCTATTTACTTTTGCCTACCTATTGCGTTTGGTTTTGACTCTGTTTTTTTGTGTTATAGGATTGTTTATGTTCAATTTACATAACTATTTTTCTGAAGGATTTTGTTTTTTGGTTTTAATGATTTTAGCCTTTTTAAGTAGTTACTTTTGTACTCAATATTTTACAAGTCTCATTCTACAAGTCTCACCTCACCTTTGAGGACTTAAAATCCCTTTGCAATGATGTCTCAACCTGCCATGCGCAACGTGCAGTGGGGGCTCCTTAAAAGTCAGTTAAAAGTACGCAAAGTCGTCCGATGTGTTTTTAGCCTAATTCTACGGTTTCGAGAGATTTTTGAAGTTTTTTGTTTGATTTCGAGGGACTTTAAAGTTTTTTTGTCGATTTAGTGGGACTTTTTCGAATTTTTGGTTGATTGAGGTACTTTCTTTGGTTTATTGGTTGTTGGGGGCACCGGCAGAAAAACTACCGTGGATGTGAAATTTTTATCTGGTCATGGGGTTGTTTCAGTCTGTGTTATCTTCTACAAATATTTAACGTTTACGGTAAAACCTGCCTTGAACTTGAGGTTATACCTGTAGACTTTGGTTTATGTTGAACTTGAGGTTATACCTGTAGACTTTGGTTTATGTTGTAGAAGGTTTTCCTCGTGTTTGTGGCTCTGAAAGATTTTGGTTTTACTTTTGTCTACCTATTGTTGTTGTTTTTGACTCTGTTTTTTTGTGTTGTAGGATTGTTTATGTTCAATTTACATAACTATTTTTCTGAAGGATTTTGTTTTTTTGGTTTTAATGATTTTGGCTTTTTTAAGTAGAGTTATTTTTGTACTTAAAATCCCTTTGCAATGATGTCTCAACCTGCCATGCGCAACGTGCAGTGGCGGATCCAGGATTTTTACATAGTGAGGGCACTTTAAAAGTAGGTTAAAAGTCCGCAAGGTCGTCCGATGTGTTTTTAGCCTAATTCTACGGTTTCGAGAGATTTTTGAAGTTTTTCGGTTGATTTCGAGGTATTTTAAAGTTTGTTGGCTTTACTTTTGCCCACCTATTGCTATTGGTTTTGACTCTGTGTTTTTTTGTGTTATAGAATTGTTTATGTTCAATTTACATAACTATTTTTCTGAATGATTTTGTTGTTTTGGTTTTAATGATTTTGGCTTTTTTAAGTAGAGTTACTTTTATACTCAATATTTTGAATTCTCGTTGATTTAACTTCTATAATTTATCATTTTTTTCTTTACGTAACCATATGTGTTATTGGTTTTATTGTTTCCTCTTTTTGTTGTATAACTTCTCTACTTTTGTTTTATTTTTGACTTTGCAATTTGTAATTGTTTTGACAAGGGGCGACGTTTTAGATATCATATAGTTTTACTAGTCTCGCCTCTCCTTTGAGGACTTATAATCCCTTTACAAGGACATCTCAATGGTTGTTGATGTAGTAGGGATTGCATTCTTCATGGGTATCTTGCTCGGAGGCACAAATAAACCTATGATTTGCAATCTAGTGTTTTAATCTCTTGTTGTGTTTGCCAATTTCTTTGGGTATTAGTGTTATTTTGGTAATGGATGTGAAATTTTTGTCTGGTCCTTGGGTCCTTGGGGATGTTTCAGTTTGTGTTATCTTCTACAAATATTTCAAACGATTATGGTAAAACTTGCCTTAACCTTGACATTGAGGTTATACCTGTTGGTTTATGTTGTAGAAGGTTTTCATCGTGTTTGCGGCTCCGAAAAATATATGGTTTTAGTTTTGCTAATTCATTGTTGTTGATTTTGGCTGTGTTTTTTTACTTTTTTTATAGGATTGTTTTATGCTCAATTTACATTATTTTTTGTACTTGAGCTTTCTTTATTGTTTTATTAAAATCCCTTTACAATGCCATGTCTTATGTGTTCATCGAGTCTATAATGGTTGCATCTCTTGTGGTGTTTGAAGTTCTTTGGGTATTAGTGCTATTTTAGTTCACAGTCATTGGTTTTTTTTTCAGTTTGGGTAATCTTCTATAAAGACTTCAAACGATTACGGTAAAACCTGCCTTGACCTTGACACTGAGGTTATACGTGTAGACTTTGGTTGTTGTTGAGAAAGTTTTCATCGTGTTGGCGGATTTGAAAGATTTTAGGTTTTAATTCTGCTATTCTGCTGTTGAGTTTGACTCGGTCCTCTTGTTTTTCAGTTTATTTTGTATGGGATTGTTTATGCTCATTTTACATAACTTTTTGCACTTGAGTTTCCTTTCTTTTTTTGATTCTGGCATTTTTAAGTAATGTGTAATTTTTATACTCAATGTTTTGAATTCTCTTTGATTTTTGGCTTCCATGCTTTCTCAATTTTCTTTTCTAAAAAAGGTACCAACTCGCTTTTCATATAAAATCATAGCATCTGAGATACCAACTCGCTTTCATAAACAAATATTTGGTCTTGTTTGCATAACTCATGTTCTATCTCAGTTAAATACAATTTACGTTAAAACAGTTGTGCACATTTTATACAGTATGTTTTGGTCAAACCAACTTAATCAGCTTATGGTACATCTATCAAAAGTCACGGAGTCTCATGCCATTTACAAACATATAGGTGTTGAAGAATGGAGAGTGATGCACATGCATAAATTCATCAAATTACTTTTATATTGTGTTTCATTAGTTTTGAGGATGCTTTGCTTTTCAGTAGGTTTAGTTATGTAACTGCATCCCGTTTTCAGAAACACTAAGCGTATTAGAAGCTTTACATAATAACTACAGCTCGATGCATGTATCTCACAACCACGATCCAGCCTACTACAAAAGCAGCTTTGGTGAAACCCACGAGTCCTTATTCATGCTAGTACTGGACCATCATGACAGGCTATGGGTTTTGGGTTTGCACCAGGATCCACATCGACTGTAAAAGCTAGCCTAACCGAGTCAGGTATTTCGCCTAAAGAGTTGGCTTTGCGTTTAATCTTTGGGCTCGTGCTTGATAATTGCACACTCGGGCGAAGAAGGGACTACAAAAGACTGGTACCATTTGTGACTACTAATGGTAACCCTCAACCTTAACCTTAACCTTCACACTTCACAATTTCGTTTCCCTATATGTATGCGTATGCTACTTGCTACAGGTGCTGGTTCGGGGTTCGGAATTTCTTTTAAAACATCAATGTATGAGATAATTATCGTTCATCAATTGATTCATCATGAGAAGTTACCCAAGTATGAGATTTAAGCACCTGGGTGCTGGATTGCATGTAAATGAAGCTAGAATAGTGACTCTTTGCAAAGAGCCAAAGACTACCAACAGCGGTAGCTAAGTTTTTGTTTGTGACAAATGCTGCCATTGTTGATAGTCTTTGTATTATAATAAAATGAAGTTAAGTTAAACTATATCATAAAACAACTATGTTTTTCTGATTAATGTTCTAATATCATATATTTATTAGAGTTTTTGCTTGGCCCCTCAACTATTTGTGTATGCAAAGAGACCCCTTCATTTGTAAATCTAGAATTTCAATCCCTCACAAGAATCAAATGGGTTGGGAGGTCATCTTTGTAGGAATAAATTTGAGTATTTGACCTGCTCCAAATGTTGAAAATTGGAATATTTGCTATTAATCGAAGAAAAAAAATATATATATGTTGCCAATTTGCTGTTATATCAACTTCATATTTGATTCAAGGTTGTTTTTATTATATATTGAATCAGTTAAAATAAAATTTACTTATGAAATGTGAAAGACTTTCTAATTTGCTAAAAGATATTATCGAGCGAGAGCTTCTATACAAAAGCGTAAAATTCAAATTAAAGGGTATATCAACTTAAACAAAAAAACTCCCAAATCGTTATCCAAAAAATTTACAATCTCTAGAATTTAAAAGTTGTATTTTCTGTAAGCGGAGAGCCTAAGATGTTTTGTTTCGTCGGGCAGCGTCATTTCTAGCTAGGTGCTTAAGATGTTTTACTGTCAACATACCCTGTTTTTCTTGGCATATTCTGCATTGTCACTTCTACCTCTCATGTGCATGCCTCTTCTCAGTTTTTAAATTATAACCTTCAAGTTTCTATGTTGAATGTAACCAATGTCGTCTCTCTTTTAGTTTTCTGTTGATTTTTGGTGTAGATTTTTTTTAGAGTTTTACCATTGATGTCCCCGTTCTTCTCTCATTCTTTATGTGGTATACCAATTGAAATCTATCAACACCCATCTCATTTTCTATGTAACAGGATTGAATTGATGACGATGAAAGATGGTATATGTGTTACAACTATAATGCAAGATACCTATCATGTATACTTCCTAACGTAGACTTATTTTTGAAGTATATAATATTTATATACGGAAAATGCAACAAATATACTCACACATCCGTCTCCCAAATAAGTTTCTTTTCAGATTAAATTTGTATCAGTTGTATACTACTTCTCAGCTAGCATGTAGATTCCGTTAAGAAAAAAATGGAGCTACGAGTGCAAGGAACATAGCTATATGGACAACCAGTAAGTTTTTCTTTTTCTTTCCTAAGATCTACTATTCGATGGTTGAAAAGCTGAGTTTCCCTGGAAAATGCCAAAAGGCCCATAATTATAATACTGGGATGCCAACTTTTGATTATTGCGTGTAACCGATGATTTCTGTGTGCCCAGTCGCCACAACTGAAATTCAACTTCTTTCGATGCTGATCTATCTGTTGCTTCATCCTGTCCTGGGCTTCGATTAAATGCATCCTTGAATTATCTATTATTTCATCTCTGTTTTTCAGCACTTGCTCTACTGTGGGGCCTCGGCATCAACAGCTTAACTCACTGGAACGTAGCCCTTCTCGCAACACGTGTGGAGTATCCTTAGTCATAAGGAAATGTTATGACTTCAAAAAACATCCTTAGGATTAGAGAATGGGTGATGGTACTCGGATTTCAACGTGGTTTGATTCATGGCTCCGAATAGGCCCTCTATGTAATACAATCTCAACTCAGATGATTTACCCATGACAGGTTCAACCTATCCGATGAAGTGTGCAACATCTAGGACAATTATGGCTGGAAATGGCCAACAACTTGGCCTTTGATCATAGAGGCTCTGGAGAACGCCACAGCCCCTGCTATTCAGCAAGGTTCCAGAGAGACCAGGTGTTATGATCGGATGGTCATGGCAAGCACATTGATTTCTCGGTTGGGTTGGTGTGGCGATCCATTAGGGAGGTGGGTGAGGAAGTTTCTTGGCATAAACTTGTTTGGTGCAAATCTTAGAGCATCTCCAACAGCTTTGCTAAAATAGAAAAAATTGAGTTTTTGTTTGCTAAACTTCTCCAACAGCTTTGCTATCTTGTTTGCTATAATAGAAAAAAACTTGAAAATTTTCCATGTTTAGAGAATTCTCTAAAACTTGATGGTAGGAGAGAGAAACAATTATTTTATACAATCCCACCAATGACATTAAACTTTTATCATTTTATATTAAGTTTTTTTTAAATAAGTGTATTGGGAAGATAAATTAGAGAATATTATATTAATATAACTTTTGTTAAAATCTCTAAAATAGAAAATCTGTCGGAGATGAATGCAAATCTTTTTATAGATTTTAACTTTTGATTCTCTATTTTAGAAAAACTATAGCAAATCTGTTGGAGATGCTCTTATATCCCTAAACACTCCCTTGCCCTTCAAACTCATGGCATAATGGTAGCATGGTCTACAAGGTCATCCATCATGTAATGCCCCTTGCATGGCTACACCAGATTCGCAAAAGCATATGTTTTTTTCTTGCAAGTCTTCTAAGGGGCTGTTTACCAACACTTAGGGGCTGCTTACAAAATTCTTACCGGGTATTACCGGCAAGAGATTCACCTTCATTTACCTTATCATGTAACATGCTTGGCTATGAAAGTGGATTGCTGGTAAGCATCTTAAACCCGGTAAGCGCTTAGTAAACAACCCCTTATTGCGTAAGCGGGTAAGAGTTACCACCCTCGCTTACCGGGAAAATTTCTTGTTCAAGAAAATGGTATCATAAGATTGATTATAAACACCATCATCTTTGAATGGGTAAGCGCCTCTTACCCGGTAAGAGGCAGTCGGTAAGAGGTCGTAAGTGTTACGTAAACAGCCCTTTGCTCGGTTAGTGCTGACTCCCTGGTAGCGCTTATCCAATTTTTGTTGGTCAAGGCCCCTATGGGTGCATGGTCAGTTGTAAAAGGCATCATTAAAGACAGAACTATTCCTGATGATTGGGATGGAGTCATAACCCATTTCCAGACAAGCTACATTACGGGCTCCCCAAGTAGTGTGGCTTCCCACTCTATCCTTGTTGGTTTAGTTTATTTGGCAAGAGAGAAAATCAAATTGTTAGAGGATATGTGGGAACTAAGGGGCCGTTTACTAAACGCTTACCCGGTAAGTGTTTACCGGCTCACTTTACCTTATCAGATAAACATGACAAGGATCTGTTTTAGGAATATGCCATTGTTACACTTTTTAATCTACTAAATGATAGTTTTACCTTTAATAATAGAGAGAAACTTTCTCCATTTCATAATTAAGGGTAGAATGAAAAAGTAGACACTCTTGAAAATGGACACTTATTTTGCGACTGGTAACTATAAATTTGCAGGATTCCTTGCGATGAGAGAAATAGAAAAAGCAAGCATGGTGCACAAATCAACTAATAAGGAGGATTTCTGGAAACAACAATTGGATATGTTTGTTTTGCTTAGTTGATTGGTTAGTGCTCTCTTCATTCCAGAGGTTCCGTCCTTTTCCCAAAAAAGAAAGATCCTTGCTTAAAATGTAAGTTAGCCGGTGGCTCCCTAGCAGGTAAGGTCCTGAACTTTGGAAGCAATCCAGAAGTTAAAGCAATGTTTAGGAACCTAATCTGCTAAAGAGAGGAAGATGGAGTTATGAGTTTAACTGAAAATGGAAAATAAAGTAAGGAACATAGCTATATGGACAACTGGTATGTTTTCTTTTTTTCTTTCCTAAAATTTACTAATCAATGGTTGAAAAGCTGAGTTTCACTGGAAAATGTAAAGAAAAAGGTTGGGAAAATGGTAAAAGCTAGTAGTGGACCATAACAATAGGCTATATATGGGTTTTGGATCCGCATCGACTGTAAAAGCTAGCCTAACTGAGTCAGGTATTTCGCCTAAAGAGTTGGCTTTGCAGACTACTCGTTTAATCTTTGTGCCAAGAAGTGACTACAAAAGTCGGTACCATTTGTGGCTACTATTGGTAACCCTTAACCTTCACACTTCACGTTATTTAGTTTCCCTATATGTATGTGCATGCTACTTGCTACAGGTGCTGGGTCTGGGTTAGGAATTTCTTTTAAAACATTAATGTATGAGATAATCATCGTCCATCAATTGATGCATCATGAGAATTTACCCAAGTATGAGATTCAAGCACCTTGGAGCTGGATTGCATATGAATGAAGCTACAATAGTGATTCTTTGCAAAGACTACCAATAGTGGTAGCTAATTTTTTGTTTGTGACAAATATTGCCATTATTGATAGTCTTTGTATTATAATAACTAAATGCAGTTAAGTTAAACTATATTATATAAAAAAACTATCTTTTTCTAGTGATTTACTATTCGATTGTATTGCAGGTCCCACCCCCAAAAGCCTCACCTTGTCCTCAAGGTGAAAGTAAAGGACTGATCCTGTAACACAATGTACTCCTCCCACAATGCCTCAAACATAGGCAGACCCTTCCATTTAAACAACACCTCCCTAGTTCCAACTTGTTGGGGCCAGACCTGTACAACCGCTTCCGGCTCTACAACCATCTCGAATTTTTTCATTTAATAGAATTGGTAGGTTGGTGAAGAGGTACACTGACCCATTGCTTCCTTCAGCTGTGAAATATGAAATGCAGGATGAATTGTCAAATCTAGTGGCAATTCCAGTCAGTAAGTCATGTTACCCATCTTTTCTAAAATGCGAAAAGGCCCATAATACTGGGCTGCCAACTTTTGATTATTTGCGTGTCACTAACGATTTCTGTCATGAAATCCAACTTCTTTCATGTTGATCCACCTGTTGCTTCATCCTTTGTTGGGCTTGGATTCAATGCTTACGTGAATTATCTAATTTTCAGTTGTGTCTTTCAGCACATGCTCTACTGTTGGGCCTCGGCATCTAAAGCTT
The DNA here is from genome assembly GCA_033807775.1 of Saussurea involucrata. Lineage (NCBI taxonomy): Eukaryota > Viridiplantae > Streptophyta > Magnoliopsida > Asterales > Asteraceae > Saussurea > Saussurea involucrata. Next base: position 117,400,427 of record CM066321.1, on the reverse strand, counting down.
ATTAATTATAAGATGGAGAAAATTTATCCCTATTATTTAGGGTAAAATTATCCTCTAGGTAATTAAAAAGTGTGATAATTACACGTCCTTTAAACTATGTCCCTTTTTCATTGTGGACATTTATTTTGGGACTAGAGGAGTAAAGTGTTGTATATGGTTTTACCATTGTAACCTTGTTACTTGTTAGTTTCCATGGTTAGGTGAACGAGCATTTAAATCGCACGCCCAAAGCAATGTTATTGGCACTACAACTAACTCCTGAGCTATGGGAATAAACAACATAGCGGCTGTTTACCAAATTCTTACCGGGTAAGTGCTTACTAATAGTTTACCGGATGAATATGGTATGGACCAAAAATCTTACCCGGTAAGAGTTAGGCAAGTACCAAGAGTCTTATCCGGTAAGTGAGGACGACGGCTCTTACCATGGTTAGCGCTTACCAATTAAATTGTTACATACGATGCCGTTTTTGTGGACTAAAATCTTATCCGATATGCAAGCAATAATGTTGAATTTTATCGGTAAGCGCTTACCGGGTAAGTGGTTGGTAAACAGCCCCATAGTTTCATCTTAAAAGTTACCCCCTCTAAGGCTCTGACCCGACCCAAGTAACAAGGTTATTTCTATGCTCGATTAGTGCTCTGACGGAAGGAAGGAGTGTTGAGAGTTGGGGGATGAGGATAGGGTTAGAGCATCTCCAATGGTTGCTTGAAGAAGGCTTGATGAAGACTTGATTTGAACAAGTCTTTACTTATCAACCACTTGAGGTTTCTGAAGTGTTTGAAGAAATTATTGTGAGAGGCAAAGAAAGAGAAAAGAACAATATGGTGGGACCAAGATTTTTTTAATATATTTTTATTTTGCTCAAGTCTTTCACATGGATTAACCATTGTGGATGCCCTTAGTGAGTTTCTAGTTAGATCTTTTGAGACTTAGGTTAGACTAGGGTGTGTAGTTATCTCTATCGTGGTTATGTTTTCTTCTGCTTGTTTATGTTTTGATTGTTGTTTACTTCTAACTCGTTCTCAAACCTTAGCATGCCTTTCTTATTTTCAAGTTTTTGTGTTTTTTTCCATTGTTTATTATTATTATTTGTAACACCCCAAGATTGGAAAAAAGTGTGAATAATTTAAAGTTTTTTAATACATCAAATAAGGATTTGATTCTAACGGTCAGTAGTCGGTATAACATCAATAAAGCACAACCCAAACTTACTCAAGGTCTAGGGTAAGGCTAGTTGCTATTGAACCCCCATCCTTTTTTTTCAATCCAAAGAGCGATTGGTTAATTTTTTTAACGTGAGAAGTGGATCTGAACCATTGATTACTTTTAATCAAATGCTTTCCCATGAATTGGGACTTAGAAGGGAATTAATCTGGTACATCTCGATACATCTTATCTTAGTGCATCCATTTCTCGTCCAACTTCTCTTGCTTCTCATGCTAATCTCTTACATCTTTTTTTTTATTGAGGTATTCACAAAATTCACATGATGTTTTAAAATGGTATGTTTTGTAAGTTTAGTGGTACAATGTAAAGTTGAATTCTAAAAATAACTCTCTCTCTCTCTCTCTCCATGTGGCCCGTAACATGCACGCACACACACACACACATATACACCCAATTGAATGCATACAAAAGGTACATTGTGAACACAGTGTAAACAACCTTAATTTTCTTACTGAGGTGTTCACAAGATTCACATGGTGTTTTAAAATGGTATGTTTTGTAAGTTTAGTTGGTGATCACAATGTGTTCACAAACTATACCATATCTTGTAGATTCACAATGTGTTCACAAACTATAATAATATTTGCTAAGAAAGTGTTCACAGTGTGTTCACCTTAAATACACATTCAATTGTATGGTTTGCTTCTTAAAAGAGGAGAGTTGAGTTGAGGTCGTGGCCACATACCCTTGCGTTGACCGTTGGTGTTGATTTTGCACGTGATTTGGTCGTTTTTGCCTTCTCTTATGTAGTTACTTTTCTCGTTTGAAAATGTTATATATATATATATATATATATATATATATATATTAACATAAATAATCGTATATGAACTAAAATGCATTAAAAAAAATACATTTTTACAAATTATACCATTATAATTGTTTCATTAATACCTTCAAAATGAGTTCAATATGAATATTTTTGAATTGAATCATATTATTAAATAGCATAAATACGTAGTGGATTATTTTTTAAACTTACATTTTATATCTTATATGTATTTAATTTATTTTATATCCTTTAGCTTTTTATTTTTCATCTATATTAATATTTCTTTATAAAAGACGAGTTACAATTTTTTTTGAAACTTTAAGAGGTACTATATTTCATCCCTAATATACACATCTTAAAGCGTGACTCAAAGATGTAGTTGTCTTAAAATTTTCAAGATTGCGGTTTCCAAGAAATATTTAAGACACGTACAAGTATACAGTCCAACCACCTCCCTCTTTTCTCTCATCGGCCACCCCGTCCCCCAACAACTGTTGGGACATCTCTTTTAACCCACGTTCCCAAGATGACCCCCGCCCCTATACGCAGTGATGTCGGATGGGTTGGAGGAAAATCCTGGGTGTGCGGGATAAGAATCGAGATTGCATTGTCTCTCAGAATGGCGGTGTGACCACCTCTGTCTTGTTTGATAACTTGCATTCTGATGGTCCTCTTTGTAGGTCTATAACCCCTCGCAACATCTTTAATGCGAACCCTTCTCTGAATGCCAGGGTTATAGACATTATTCATAATGGAAGTTGGGTTTGTCCTATATAAAATGCGGGACAACCCTACTTCCCCCTTGGTAGTCTCACTCTCACGGTTATCTCCCCTAATAAACCTGACAAACCCCTTTAGAGAAAACGAGATGACAACCTCACTCCTTTCTCGGTGTATGAAGTCTGGCTCAACATCCGCCCCAATGAGCCTAAGACTGATTGGCATCACATGTCTAGTTCTTGCAGAATATTTCTATACATGTTTTCCTACTCTGGGTTGCCATGCAGCAGCGTATCAAGACGCATGATAAACTCCGCTCGTGGAAGGCCTATTTGAATCTGCCGTGTGGTTTCTGTCAAAATGGGTCTGATTCCCATAATCATCTCTTTTTCGAGTGTAACTACCCCAAGCCGAAGTTGAACCTCCCTAATGTCCCGGACAATTGGGCGGACATTATCAGACTTCTCTAGCCGCCCACCAAAGGTAAGACCATATGGTCTATTATTCGCATATTGGTGTTGGATGGGACTGTCTACCACTTGTGGAACGAAATGATTAATCTGATAAGTGCCAATTTTATACACATTTTATATCAAATTTACCCTAAAAATAATGTTAATTAGATGTTTAAAATACCCCTATTAATTCGAGTTGATATTTATTTGTGAAAAGATGTAATCTAATGCAAAAAGCTGATTTTGAGATATTTTGTAAACATCCAATGCCCACCGTGGACACACTGGAAAACCACTGTGCCCACTGTGGGCACTCGAGTTTACACCACCGCCCAATTGTCGCTCATATTGCTATGGAGAAAATGAGGATAAGGCACGCATAACGAGGCAGCCCATCCCTTACATTTACTATAAATAGAAGGTGTTACTCAAGAAGAAATCTCGTTCAAGTTCAAGGATCATCTCAGTTTCTTTTAGAATAGTTTAATTTCTCGTTTCTCATTTCTCAAGTTACTTACTTTCCAAAAACCACTTCAAGTCTTAGGCTTGAAGTGTAACACTTTAAATTCTGTATTTAATTCCGTACTTACTTTCCGTATTTTATTTCTCGTATTAACTTTATGAAAGTAGTTACTTCGTATTTCTTTTCTTTTATTATGTCTTTTACTTTTAGTATGAGCTAACCACCTCTTTGGGTGTGGGTGTGAATTAAACTTGAGATTAGTATACGACACTTGGATGTTACCATTATTTCTAATAATGGTGACTTTACGGGCACTTTGTAGGACCGGTCTATAAAAATCCACTTTCGAGAGATCGGGCTTTTTATAGACATTCGTACTACAAAGTGACTAACCAAATCGTCACTACAACCATCTCAAGGAAAATTTACACCCATACCCATTCTTTAATTAATTAATTAAAATACATTTCATATCTTATAATTACTTCACCAATTCTCAAGCTTTATAATTTTATTTCCATTTTCGTTTGTTAGATATGAGTAGCTAGTTTATTATTTCTAGCAATGGGTATGTAATCCACCTCGAAAGCTTGGATATGTTGAGATTTAATTAGGCTTTTAACATCATTAGAATTCGTTTATGTAACCTTTGGTTATATATTGTTCTTCGAGTTTTTGTTAATTATTTCGAGTTGGATCCCTTGTTTTCTTTAATTTAAACTCGAATAGCTAGTTAATTCTTTGAATCCGTAATTGTTCATTGATTTAAGGAGGTAGCAACCAATATCTATATTCAATATTTTATTGAATTATAGTGTTGTAAGGTTACATAATTTGATCATAATGATCGGCTTCGATTATTAATCAAGGGTGGTAAATTGGTTGAATTTTAATGTGGCTAGCATTTGAATCCAAGTCCGTGACTTGATTTATTTAGCTAGCTAGAGGCTAATCATCGAGCTTCTCGTGATAGTCATGTTTTTTAGAATCAACATAACTTTGGTGCATATCATAGTTTAAACCCACTCTTTTCGTGCAGGTTCACCAATCCCAATCGATCCAGAAATTGAGAAAACCGCCAAGAAGTTAAGGAAACAAGCTAAGCTTCGAAAGAAGCAAGGCGAGTCGACTTCTTCACCGGAGCTCAATATCTGGAAAGATATTGAGTTGTCTACAGATTCAGAGAGCGATAAAAAGGAATTGCATTTTGAAGAAGAAAAGCCTTATTCTGAAAAAGAAGAACCGGTCGCCGAGACCGAAGACAAGGAAGAAGAGGAAATGGCGAATCCCGAGCGCACTTTGAGGGAATGGGCAGCACCCAACGTCGATGAACAACCTCTTTGCATTACATATCCGACGGAAGAGGTGGGCACCGAACTTAAAACTGGTTTAATTCACTTACTACCTCATTTTCATGGTTTAGCTAATGAAGACCCGTACAAGCATATGACCGAGTTCCACATGGTATGCTTGGGAATGAAGCCGCAAGGCACGACTGTGGAGAACCTAAAGCTAAAGGCATTCCCGTTCTCCCTAGTTGACGCGGCTAGGGAGTGGCTTTTCTATCTGCCACCGGGATCGATCACTACTTGGGGACAAATGGCGAGAGCATTCCTCGACAAGTTCTTTCCCGCATCCAAAGCCGTCGGGCTAAGAAGAGAGATATGTGGAATCAGGCAGAAGGACATGGAATCACTCTACGAATATTGGGAGCGCTTCAAGCGCCTCTGTGTAAGTTACCCTCAACACGGCATTTCTGAGCAATTACTAATTCAATATTTTTATGAAGGTTTGCTACCGATGGAAAGGAAGATGATGGATGCCGCGAGCGGGGGAGCCATAGTGAACAAGACGGCAACTCAAGCGAGGACTTTGATAGATACAATGGCGGAAAACTCCAAGCAATTTGGAGCTCGGAGTGACGTTGGTCGAGGCGCTAGTGAAGTACACGTTAAATCCCTAGAAACTAAGATTACTGATTTGACTAACCTTGTGAAACAACTTGCTATGGGGAATGTGCCTCAAGTTAAAATGTGCGGATTTTGCTCATCAGTGGCACATCCCACTGACGCATGCCCGACTTTGCATGAAGAAGAAGAACAAGTAAATGCCATCGGGGGTAGCAATTTCCAGCATTCTCACATCCGGGCTCCCGATCCTTTCTCGAGCACATACAACCCCGGTTGGAGACAACATCCGAATCTGAGCTATGCCCCAAGGCAAGGACAAAGTCAAGGTCAACAATTCCAGCAAAAAGTTCAATTCCAGCAACCACAACAATTCCAATGCCCACCCGGATTTCAACCACAACACCATCCGAAGGCATCATTCCAGTCGGGTGCCCAACAACAACATCAAATGACACCTCAAGCTCCTAGTAGCTCAGGTATGTCATTGGAAGATGTGGTTAAATCTATGGCGGCTAACATGGCAAAATTTCAACAGGATACACAAGCGAGTATTCAAGATCTCCAGGCCACTGTTGGCCATTTGGTAAATAAAGGCAAGTTACCTTCCCAAACGGAGACTAATCCAAAAGCCAATGTGAATGCTATCACTTTGAGGAGCGGAAAAGAGCTCAAAGATAGTGTAGAAAAGAACAAGAAGGCGATTGAAGAAGAAGATGAGTTAGAGGTCAAGGAATCCGCTTCGGGTGAAAAGGAGGTCAAAGATGACGAGACAAAGAATAAAGGACCCGAAGTAATCGTGCAACACCGCCATTCCCAAGCCGATTCGAGAAGACCAAACGGGAAAGCGAAGAGAAGGAGATCCTTGACACTTTCCGGAAAGTTCAAGTAAACATCCCTCTTTTAGATGCTATAAAACAAGTTCCAAGATATGCTAAATTTCTTAAAGAGCTTTGCACTAATAAAAGGAAACTAAAAGGGAATGAAAAGATAAGCATGAGTCAAAATGTGTCCGCCATCTTGCAAAAGCGGTTACCACCAAAGTGTAACGACCCGGGAATGTTTACCATACCATGTAAGGTAGGCAATGTATCGGTCAATCAGGCAATGTTGGACTTGGGGGCATCAATCAATGTTATGCCATATGCCATTTACTCATCTTTGAATGTAGGACCCCTAAAGCCAACCGGTGTGGTAATCCAATTAGCGGATAGGTCGATGGTCTACCCAAAAGGGGTATTAGAGGATGTACTTGTTCAAGTGAATGGATTGGTCTTTCCAGCAGATTTTTATGTTATAGACATGGAGGAGAATAATACCTCTAAGGACGGTATGATTTTGCTAGGTATACCATTCTTGAAAACCTCTAAGACCAAGATAGATGTTCATGATGGTAACTTGACTATGGAATTTGATGGCGAGGTAATTAAGTTTAATATATATGACGCCATGCGATATCCGAGTGATGTCTCTTCATTATGCTTTGTTGATATTATTGAGTCCTTATCTGACACTATGTTTGATTTATCTAATGAGGATGTGTTAGAAGTGATTTTTGACAGAGATTTGACTAATGGAAGCTTGAAAAAGCTTGCTCAAGAGTACAAGCTTGATGATGAATTTGCAGAATTGGTGTCTTGGATGGAAAAAGGGCGAGCACCAAAGCCAAGGTATGAGGTCTCTAAAATAGATTTGCCTTTATCTCACACTAGACTTCTACCTTCTGTTGAACAGGCACCCGAGCTAGAATTGAAGCCGTTGTCGGACCATCTGAAGTACGCTTATTTAGGAGACAAGGATACACTACCTGTGATTATATCCGCCACCTTGTCATCTCAAGAGGAAGGAGCATTGGTTGAGGTGTTGAAAGAGCACAATAGAGCAATTGGATGGACCATCGCTGACATTAAGGGTCTTAGTCCGTCACTATGCCAACACAAGATTCTACTAGAGGAGGAGTACAAGCCCTTTCGAGAGGCGCAACGGAGGTTGAACCCACCTATGATGAAAGTGGTAAAGAAGGAGATATTGAAGCTTTTGGATGCCGACATGATCTACCCAATCTCCGACAGCAAGTGGTGAGCCCCGTACAGGTAGTACCCAAGAAAACCGACATTACTGTGGTAGAGAATGCCGAAGGTGAGTTGGTGCCCACTCGTGTTCAAAACGGGTGGAGGGTATGTATTGATTATCGTAAGCTTAATGCATCAACTAGGAAAGATCACTTCCCTTTACCCTTTATAGATCAAATGTTAGAACGATTAGCAGGTCGTACTCATTATTGTTTTTTGGATGGTTATTCAGGTTTCCATCAAATACCGGTGGCAAGAGAGGACCAAGAGAAGACTACGTTTACATGCCCCTTCGGTACATTCGCCTACTGAAGGATGCCTTTCGGTCTTTGCAATGCACCGGCGACATTCCAACGATGTATGGTGAGTATCTTTTCTGATTATGTTGAGAACATTATCGAAGTTTTTATGGATGACTTCACGGTCTATGGTGATTCATTTAGTGTGTGTCTAGATAACTTGACCAAAATTTTAAAGAGGTGCATTGAAACCAAATTAGTCTTAAACTATGAAAAATGTCACTTCATGGTAAATCAAGGTATAGTACTTGGCCATGTTATCTCAGAAAGGGGAATAGAGGTTGACAAAGCGAAAATAAATGTCATAAAATCCTTGCCTTACCCCTCGAGTGTTAGAGAGGTCCGTTCTTTTCTCGGTCACGCAGGTTTCTACAGGCGTTTCATCAAAGACTTTTCCAAGATCACTCGACCCCTATGTGAGCTCCTACAAAAAGAGGTAGACTTTGACTTCAATAAGGTATGTAAGAGTTCGTTTGATTTGTTGAAAGATATGCTTACTTCTGCCCCTATCATCCAACCACCCAATTGGCAATTGCCATTTGAGATCATGTGTGATGCTAGCAATCACGCGGTTGGGGCGGTATTGGGACAGAAAAATGGTAAGAACTCTCATGTCATATATTATGCATCACGATCACTCGATAGTGCACATTGCAACTACTCAACCACCGAAAAAGAGTTGCTAGCGGTTGTTTTTGCCTTAGAAAAGTTTAGATCTTATTTGCTAGGCACTAAAGTGATTGTATTTTCTGACCATGCAGCTTTGAAATACCTGTTAAAGAAGAAAAATGCAAAACCGCGATTGATAAGGTGGATTCTCTTACTCCAAGAGTTTGACTTGGAGATAAATGATAAGAGTGGGGCCGAGAATCTTGTAGCCGACCACCTTAGCCGCCTAGCATCGGATGAAGAGCCAAAACCGATCACTGATGAGTTTCCGGATGAGCACCTTTTCTCCATCTCGGGAGAAACCCCGTGGTATGCCGATATCGTTAATTACTTGGTTTCAAAGACCTTTCCAGGTGACTTATCTAGACCCGAGAGAGAGAAAATCAAGAGAGAGGCTCGTCTTTATATGTGGGACGAGCCATATTTGTGGAAACATTGTCCGGACTAAGTGATTCGGCGATGTGTGCCCCAAGGAGAGTTTCAATCAATATTAAAATTTTGTCACTTCGAGGCTTGTGAGGGCCACTTTGGCCACAAACGGACATACCGAAAGATCCTTGAGTGTGGGTTATATTGGCCAACTATGCGAGATTGCTATCGACTTTGTAAGAGTTGCATGAGATGCCAAATGACGGGAAACATTAGTTCCCGAAATCAAATGCCCCAATTTCCCATGCTAGTATGCGAGATCTTTGATGTTTGGGGCATGGATTTCATGGGACCTTTCCCTGCATCTTTTGGTAACCTCTATATTATTTTGGCTGTTGATTATGTCTCAAAATGGTTCGAGGCAAAGGCCACTCGAACTGATGATTCTTGTGTAGTTGCAGATTTTGTCAAATCTCACATATTTTCCAGGTTCGGGACGCCGAAGGCCATCATCAGTGATCGAGGTACCCACTTTTGCAACAAGGTCATTGGCGCTCTTTTCAAGAAGTATGGGGTTATCCACCGCATATCCACCGCCTACCATCCACAGTCTAACGGACAAGCTAAAGTGTCCAATAGAGAGATCAAATCCATTTTGGAGAAGACTGTGAATCCCAACCGGAAAGACTAGAGTTTAAGGCTCAATGATGCCTTGTGGGCTTATCGTTCAGCCTACAAGACGCCCATAGGAATGTCACCTTTCCGCTTGGTGTACGGTAAGCCTTGCCACCGTCCGGTGGAACTGGAGCATAAGGCTTATTGGGCGGTGAAGACATGCAATATGGATTTGGACGAAGCGGGATCGCATAGGAAGCTTCCAATTCTAGAGTTGGAGGAGATAAGAAATGACGCCTACGAGAACGCTCGTATATATAAAGCAAAGGCTAAGGCGTTTCATGACTCGCGCATTTCACGTAAGAAATTTACCAAAGGTCAAAAAGTTCTTCTTTATCACTCTATATTGAAATTATTTTCGGGTAAGTTAAGGTCCAGATGGATAGGACCTTTTGTTGTTCTAACTGTTTTTTAGCATGGTGCAGTCGAAATCCAAAGTCTATCTACAGGGAAGATTTTCAAGGTTAATGGCCATAGACTGAAGCCATTTTATGAGGGCTTTGATGAAGGGGACTTAGAGAGGGTAGCGTTGGACACGCCAAGCTACACAGAATGAACTGAGTGTGGTCTAGCCAAAGACCTAAAAGAAAAGCGTTGCGTGGGAGGCAACCCACGGATTTCCATTTCTTGTTTTTATTGCTTTATGTTAGTTAGTTTGTTTTCGTTAGATTTTCCACTTTCACTCCTAGCTTTCTCTATCTTCACAGGCTCACCAAGGCATTGGAAACTCAAGGAGACGCGCCGACCATCACAAATTCATGCATTGGGGAGACCACTCACTAAATCAGGGGAGTTTTTTTGTTCCCCCGTCTTTTCATGTTTAGAGTGCCCTCTATATATTGAATACATTGAGGACAATGTATGAATTAAGTGTGGGGGTGGGGGTTATTTGCATGATTTTGCATGATTTGGGTATATGCTCGATTTTTAGGGGTAAATTTTTGCATTTTTTTGCAAAATTTGTGCTTAAACGTGGGTCGTTGTTCGTTTTGAAAATGTATTAGCACGTTTTTAATGAGCTTAAATGGTTGATGACAATGAGTTTGGATACATGTATAGCACGATTGAACTTGATTGATAGCACTTAGAATCAACTAGTGGTAGTATACCGATCAAAGTTAGACTATTGCTAATCTTTTGAACTAGCTTTAACACCGTGAGACTTTGAGCCTATTAGACTAAACATTTTATATTAGTCTCTAATTCATTTCTTGTGTGATTACGTCATGCCTAGTTATACACCTCTAGAACTTGATTTGTCTCTCCTTAAGTCTACATGATATTTACATGCTAATAAATATGATAAAGGCCATCGTTTGTTCAATTTGTTAACCCAATAGCCTTAAGCCTACCTTTATGTTACTACCCTTTTTGTACACCACTTTGAGCCTTAGCCTATTTCTTTTGTCACCCACATCATAAACCAAACCAAACACGACTCACCCGACCAACCACCAATGGAGTGTCTCGGTATCCCTATGTGCTCGAAAGTACAACATATATGTTGAAAAAAAATCATTGAGAAAAAATGGGTCGTTAATAAATAAATAAAGTAAGACGACAGAAATGATGATATGGTCTATTATAAACGTTTCATCTTTATTCCCTATCATCATCCAGACGGAAATGTGCTTCAAAGACAAATATCTAAAGTCCTTTGTTGAAATATATATATATATATATAAAATAAATAATAATAATAATAATATCAATGTCGAAGAACCGATTTCTCCATTAGTGTATGGTCTTTAGCCACTTTTCCCAAATACATCCCTACCTTACCCAAAACCTTATTTTACATTACACCCGTAAAAGTCCTTTTGATTATATGCATGTATTATATCCAAGTAGTGGAGGGTGAGAGACTTTTCAAGCTTATGGTAGGTATATGCTAGAGTAGTGACGGTTTGAGTGATACACTTTGATCCAAGAGTGAATTGAGTGTTCTTTCAATTATCCCATTCGTGAGAGTTCTGGTGATTAGCTTGTGTCTACTCGATTGTGTGTGCTCACTTTTTGATTCTAAGTTGCAAATCTCGAGTTCATGAAATGCTATATGTGTTGACACTCCCGTTGGATTCGATTTTTATACCACGTGCTAACTTAAGTCATTGCCGGGACGGACAATGATCTAAGTGTGGGGGAATTTGATAAGTGCTAATTTTATACACATTTTAAATCAAATTTACCCTAAAAATAATGTTAATTAGATGTTTAAAATACCCCTATTAATTCGAGTTGATATTTATTTGTGAAAAGATGTAATCTAATGCAAAAAGCTGATTTTGAGATATTTTGTATACATCCAATGCCCACTGTGGACACACTGGAAAACAACTGTGCCCACTGTGGGCACTCCAGTTTACACCACCGCCCAATTGTCGCTCAAATTGCTATGGAGAAGATGAGGATAAGGCACGCATAACGAGGCAGCCCATCCCTTACATTTACTATAAATAGAAGGTGTTACTCAAGAAGAAATCTCGTTCAAGTTCAAGGATCATCTCAGTTTCTTTTAGAATAGTTTAATTTCTCGTTTCTCATTTCTCAAGTTACTTACTTTCCAAAAACCACTTCAAGTCTTAGGCTTGAAGTGTAACACTTTAAATTCTGTATTTAATTCCGTACTTACTTTCCGTATTTTATTTCTCGTATTAACTTTATGAAAGTAGTTACTTCGTATTTCTTTTCTTTTATTATGTCTTTTACTTTTAGTATGAGCTAACCACCTCTTTGGGTGTGGGTGTGAATTAAACTTGAGATTAGTATACGACACTTGGATGTTACCATTATTTCTAATAATGGTGACTTTACGGGCACTTTGTAGGACCAGTCTATAAAAATTCACTTTCGAGAGATCGGGCTTTTTATAGACATTCGTACTACAAAGTGACTAACCAAATCGTCACTACAACCATCTCAAGGAAAATTTACACCCATACCCATTCTTTAATTAATTAATTAAAATACATTTCATATCTTATAATTACTTCACCAATTCTCAAGCTTTATAATTTTATTTCGATTTTCGTTTGTTAGATATGAGTAGCTAGTTTATTATTTCTAAATGGGTATGTAATCCACCTCGAAAGCTTGGATATGTTGAGATTTAATTAGGCTTTTAACATCATTAGAATTCGTTTATGTAACCTTTGGTTATATTGTTCTTCGAGTTTTTGTTAATTATTTCGAGTTGGATCCCTTGTTTTCTTTAATTTAAACTCGAATAGCTAGTTAATTCTTTGAATCCGTAATTGTTCATTGATTTAAGGAGGTAGCAACCAATATCTATATTCAATATTTTATTGAATTATAGTGTTGTAAGGTTACATAATTTGATCATAATGATCGGCTTCGATTATTAATCAAGGGTGGTAAGTTGGTTGAATTTTAATGCGGCTAGCATTTGAATCCAAGTCCGTGACTTGATTTATTTAGCTAGCTAGAGGCTAATCATCGAGCTTCTCGTGATAGTCATGTTTTTTAGAATCAACATAACTTTGGTGCGTATCATAGTTTAAACCCACTCTGAATTCTTTTGAAATAATATTGCCGATTAAGTCTCTAATACATTATCCAAGCAAGTAGTTGATTTCTACTCATTGCTAGAATTCTTTTTATCGAATTTTTAAATCCTTATTTTGTTGTTACATATTTAAATTTTTTATAAACCACCCCCTTTCTATATATAATGTTTTCGATGAGTTTGCACGTGATTACACCTTGGACTCACGGTTAACACCGAGCTCCTGAGGAGACGACCCTACTTACCATTATCACAATTTATTGTGTTTTAGAGGTAATAGGAGTAATTTTATAAATCTTATTATTTTCCGGACTCGACACCCGTCATAATCATATCTTCAAGAATAAAAGAAAATCGCATTATACACTGGAAAACTCAGTCTTGGTTGTAATGGCCTCTCGTGACTTGTGTCGTGCACAAAAGTTAAATTTTGGGGAATCGGGGGGTTTCTGGGCGAGTATGCCCGGCGACTATGCCACATAGCATAGTCGCTGTGTCAAGGTCGCGGGGAAGGCACTTCCTCTCGGTACAGATTGGGCGAGAGTGCCCGGCGATTGTGACATGGTCACTCTCGCCGTGGCACAATCGTGAGGTTGGGTTTGGGCACAGTACAACGCGGGCGAGAGTGCCCTACGAGAATGACAGTGGCACAATCGCCTGTCACTCTCGCCGTCGGGCTCCAGAGGGTTTTAAACCCACGAATTTCAGCTTTCTTTCATTTCTATTCCATCTCTCTCTCTCTAAACTCTCCCAAACCGAACTCTAACCCTCTAAATAATTTTTGGAGCCCTTGAAGCCATAAATCTTGTAAATCAAAGCTTCTCCCTCATCTCTTAACAAGGATTTATGGATGGAGGTTGGAACCCTTCTTCTCACTTTCATTTTGGTGAGATTTCTACACTTTCTAAGGTTTTACCTAACCCTCTTCTAAACCCTTCCATCCCTCTTGAAGAAATGAAGATTGAGGTTCATTGTTGGCAACCTAGATGTGTTTTGTTGGTGGATTCTTTATGTGATTGAGGTAATCTTTTATTTTCTTCATCTAATAAATTAGGGTTTTGGTATTATTGGTGGTTTTGATGTTTTATGTTGAGGGGAACACATCTAAGTGTTTGGGGATGATCATCACAGATATCTTGTGATATACCTTTAATATATGTATTGAAATCATTTGAGGTCACTATCTTGACCATTCAGAGTGACACTTTAAGTAAATCAACATAATCAGTTGAGTTTCTACATGTTATCTGGTGTTAATGGTTTTCATCACCATTTTAAACTTTTAGAGTTGAAACTAACTTTTTACGAACCATCAATCTTATAATCAAAAGTCTATGTTGGTTATAGTTTGAGATCTTATTCTTGTTTTAGAGATAAGGGGATACTTAAGATTCATGCATTCAATATTAGCTAATAAGGAGTCAATAATGTATGAAAAAAGAAGAAGATGGTTTTGAAATCTTAAATATAGATATAAGTTGGGTCGTCTCATATATTTGGTAATTGTTTTCAAAGGTAGGAGTTTTCTTAGTTAATAACAAAAATTCTACTATATTCTAACACACACACACACACAAAATCATGCGGATGGAATAATCAAAAGAGCATGTGGAAGATGAGTAATGAAGTATATATATCATGGTTTCTAGACAAAAATAACATTTAGATATTAGTACTAGATAAAAAAAACTTAGAGAAATAACAAGCAATAGTATAAATTGAAAGACCAGTTAACTTTTTACATATTTTATAGTCCAATGTAATTAATTAATACATGTTTGGACCCTTAATATATTGCTAAATTTTTTTGGATCCTATTATATACTATTTTTTGTTTTTTTATTTACAATTTTTGTAATTACTACTATACGGTATATACTTAAAAATTTTGGACTCCTATTTTATTTAGGCCCTGGACATGCACCCAGCCCACCCTCCCATGGACAACCTTGGGTGGGAGGTTGCCGGATGAAGAAATGGACGGTGGATGAAGAGGTTTTTATTTAAAATACTTTAAAGGCTTTAAATACTCGTACATTGCTTCACATATATGTACAAGAAGGTTATTTAATAAATAAAAAGTAACATATTTGTACAAGAAAGTTATTTAATAAATAAAAAGTAACATGATCAAATTGCCATCACATGCTTGGCACGTGAGGGCCATGATCAAATCCAAAACAAAATCGAACTACAAGAAAGATTTTGCAATTTCTAAACTGTTTAGGGACTGAAACCGCAAGAATAACAAACCATATGAGCTAAATTTGTAATTTACTCTTCTATTAGGAGTAAATTACATTTGTGGTCTTGATGGTTTCTTTTATCGTTTCTAAATCAAACTAATTACTAGTCATCGTGCCCGCGCAATGCGGCGGGATGTCAAATTTTATTATGATTCGAGAAAAAGACTCCAATATACTCGGTATATCTCACTCAAATATACGTAAAATGTTTTAAAGTAGATTTGTGTTTGTGTGTGGAAGAGAGGCCTTTTTTGTCCTCAACATCTCATTTTACACCATGTTTGTATCATATTTATAAGTTGTACTTGATACATATTGTGGTAACTTAACATATTCATTGCAAAAACACCACAGTCAAGTGTATAATCAAACTTAAATCAACATCCCGTTTTGTTTTTATAGATTCTATAACAAACACACAAAAAGATCTACAACGGTAAGTATAATCAGGAAATAAAACAAAGTGAGCCTCAAGATTTTGCTTCTCCTTCCACTTCGATTGTACATAAAATTCTATACTAATTGGTAATCATTTGGGTGGACTATGCCACTTGAACCCTCAGCAATGCCAACTTTTTCCTTCACATACTGGAAAAGATTCTTGGTCTTTACCATGCTCACCCAGTAAAGTCAGTGACATCCGGTAAGCGTTGGTAAATGCCCCAACTAAAATGTCGATCCAAATTGAAAGTAAATGAGAAGTATTAGGTATCAACCTCTAAATTTAAAAAAAAAATATTTTTAAGAAGGAAAGAGGGAACAAAAGCAATCAGAACATATAGTTGTTTGTTCAAGGTTACATTATCATCATAAAAATCAAAGCCAAACGGCATGATACCTAATACTTCTCATCCTTTTATGCCATGCAGCAGAACCATTTTTTCTGCAAAACAAAGTTTTTCCCATATCATCAAATTGTACAAATCTTTAAAAATACACTTATTAAATTATAGCCAAATATGTTGATAAAATGTCTAACATTGAAACAATTGAGAAGTGAATTAAGTTTGTATTCGTATTTTGAGATACAGAGGAAAGTTTAAATAAGAACCATAAATACTTTGAGAACCACATAACCAATTATTATGTGGCAACTGAAAGCTCAAGCAATACATTGCCTGCAAGACAGATTAAGGGTCATAAATCTTGAATTCTTGTAGCAAATCGTGTGAAAAAGTGCAATATTTTTTTATTTTTGAGAAGATTTTTATATCAGGTTTTACCTTATTTGGAGCAACATCTCTAATCGATGAAATATTGGCTCGTGTATCTTATATCATTCAAGAGATATTTTGCCTCCTGCAGAGCAGATGTTATCAGTTAAAGAAGAAACATAATCCTTCTTACTCCATTTGTCCCAAAATAAATGTCCACCTATGAAAAAGACACCGTTTTCAAAAAATTATAACAATTTTACCTTTGATAATAGAGGGAGTAATGAATTTCTCCATCTCATAGTTAAGAGTAGAATTGAAAAGTAGGCACTTACTTTGGGACAAACAACAACAGAAATGTGTACACACACATATTTGGGACGGAGGATATATATATTTTCCTTTTTTTTTGGGGGGGGGATACATATAAACATATCGTCTCCCTTGTTATTATTCCTCCATAAACAAATTTTAGAATCAAAAAGAATTCAGGACAGACTACAATCCAAGTCGAAAGCCAGACTTCAAGGGAACAACTGATACAACCCTGATGCTGTGCATTGCCATTCTTTGGTTTCGAAAGTGTAACCCTCAGCATCTCTCCCTCCAGGATCTTACTTGCAGTCTCAACTACCAGAAAGAAATATATTACCAATCTGTTAGCTATTTGCATATACAATCATGATCATTGTTAGTTACGTTATTACTTACTATATCTCATGAATTTCAGTAGTATTATTTATCTAAAGACCAACCCCATTTCAATCAAGAATCAAGAAAATAACACAAAAGAACTTAGGGTGAAAAGATTAGTTGACTTCTTGAAGCATTCCACCAACAAATTTATATAAAGATTCTAAGAACAAATGAAAAATGATGATTAGAAATAATAGTTATGACAATTTTCTCAAATGGGTAATTTAGGAACAACATGGTATATGGAACATCTATCGTTCATAAGAGCCTTAAAGATACCTTGACTGTTATGCAAATCAAACGCATAAGTCATACCTTAGCCATCATAAGAGAGGAACTTACCGATCATACTCGGTATTCTCTGTGGGAGATATGGTAAGATTATTTGCACTTTCAAGAGACAAAAGGTAAGAAATTCCATCCTGTTAAATACGAGAAATCACAATTACTGAATTTTAAAGCTATGGAGTTGCTGAAAATAAAATAAATGAATATTTAAACAGTAAGCATTAAGTATATAAATATAATGAAGTTTGTTTTCCCAAAAAAAGTAGAAGAATCTGAAAGAGACGGAAAAAACTGAAGTCAAGCACTCAAGCCTAATAAGTCCCCATGCGATCAAAGTGGTCTTATACCATTTTTGGCCGTGGTATCAACTTTCAAGCCTCCTTAGGTCAGTCAAAATTGAATAATTATAGCACTTTGTGAGCAAGTATTGTTTGTGGTCACCAAAAAGCAAAAAAAAACTATTATTCCAAGATTTTCTCGAGAGGATACAACAAACAAATGATATCTCAAATGTAAATACCGGAGTTTGAGTTATTGTACCGGAAGCAGAATAGGAATAAAGGCTTACTGCAGTAGATGAGCTTAGACATGAACTATCAAGACGCTTTGTCCCGCAAATGAATCCCGTGATGCCCTGCACAAATTAAAATCAAGACTTTATCAGCAAACAAAAACTTCAAAGTTTGGTGCAGAGAAGAGAAAGGATCTATCAATGACTATGGTTTCAGTACCATGGCAATAATCGTGTTGGATATTCAATGTGGAGCATTAATTGCTTTTCTGAAAAGTCTAGGTATTCATTAACATCTAACGACTATCATAGATTAAAGCAAATCTTTAACCTGCTTTAGATGGTTTCCTCCATGTTGTACTGCATACACTGCTCCTTTTGCGTAACTTCCCCACTTGCATTCTTCCGGTGTATCAGATGGATGGTTTTCTTGGATCTTGCCATTTGACTTGCCAATATGCTTTGGAAGCTGAATGTTCCAATCTCAATATAAGAACAGATATTGTGAACTGTTAGTATTCACATACAACATAACAATAAAAGAAAAATTGAGGAGGTGTTATATCATAACTATGTCTGGAGGTACTTCCTTCATTTAGCTTACTTTATTCCATATCAAGATACGTGACAGTCATCGATGGCCAGACAAATTTGGAATCCCGACTAAAGAAACAAATGTATCATAAACTTGGTGCACATAAATGATATTGAAACAAATATGAATAGAACAAAAGCTAAATACCTGAAACGAACTTCTCCGCTAAACTGTCCAAACCTTAGTAGAACCTTTGTATACAGATCCATTTTAACATGAAGAGAAAAAAAGGCTATTAAATCAAAATAAACATTAACCAAAGAAACTATCAAAATTCTTAACACAAAGTTTTTTCATAGGTCCACCCTATATCAAGATGATGGCATGGTGAGAGAACCATACTTGATGATCACCAGAAGGTACAAATCCAAGAATTATACCCTTATCGATTGTCATGGCTGAAACTGTTCCACCCTGTAGCATCAAAAACTTATTAGTAGCTCAAGTTATTCATAATATTATATAAAGTTCTTCACAAGCAAGGGTTACAACTTGAAGCAATCAATGGCGTTAGAACTGAAATCGCCATCAAATAGTCAAATAAACAATAATTTAAAAACACATAATATCTACCTACTGTATTTGCGTAGAAAAGAATTTAATCAAGTAATGATTATGTAAGATGTTTACAGCAAAGACAACCTAATAAACCCATCAAAATTTTAATATTTTATCAGCATGGGTCATTATCAAGTTAATACCAAAACCCCATAAAGTAGAAAGAGATCTAACACAGACAACCTGCAAGAAACTGGGAGTGAAGAATCACACGAAACAATCTACATATCTAAACCCATAACTTATGAATAAGATAGAACTATTTAAAACCTATATTATCCCTAAGTAAGCACAATACAAATCAAGCCAACCCCAAATATATTAATAACTTGCATCTTTCTTGTCGAAGGGCATCAAAAATGGATCTCTGGCACTTAAACCAGCAACGATAGTCATTATTGGATCGAGGCAGTTGAAAATAGCCCCTAATACCAACGTCTTACCAAGTTTGGGCTCAACTGGAAGCACTGACAATTTGCGACCTGTGAAAAAAAAACAACCATGAATTAACAGTAAAAGGGAAAGGGAAACCAATTGAATCCGAAGTGTTCCTTACCTAACACTGTAAGGTTTTCATTGTCATCTAGGGCACCGATTATTTTCAAGTACTCAATAGCATTTTGAACCTGTAATATGGCGAATTTTGGGTATCATGTTGAGAATAATAATAACAATAAAATATATAAGATGTGTTCTTTTTACTTGTGAAATAAGTTTATGTTTGAACTTACTGATAATGGTTCTGGTGGCTGCAAGGCATTTGATAAGAACTCCGAAATACTACCAAGTTGCAAGCTTTTAATTTGGAGGCATAAAGATTGTAAGGGTGTCCTCAACAGTTCTGGCAGTTGATATTCAGCAAAAGCATCATATACAGATTTGGGATACAAGCGATAGCATTCACCTGGCTGTACACGGCCAGCTCTTCCCCTCCTCTACAACAATGGATGAAAAGTTGATGAGCTCGCAAATGCAAAATAGCACATTGTGTAAAGCTACTCAAATCCAAGAATCTTATTTAGTTGCAGAATTCAAATTTCTTATGAATCCTAAAATATTTTCAAGATAACGCTCTTGTCCACTTGCAGTATATATCATTCAATATAGTCATCAGTTTTCCCCAAATTTGAAGAAATTGATATTTCACATTTAAATTGATATTCTTCATAGGTCATTCATGACGCAACTTAATCACAGTAGTCTTACTTGGCGAGCAGAAGCCGCCTTTGAGATCCAGGCCGGAAGCAAACATGGAGTGTTGTTGAGTGCATCATAGGAAGTTTCCTTAGCTTTTCCACAGTCAACCACGAAAACTACATCGTTGATGGTTATGCTTGTCTCAGCCATGTTGGTGGCTAAAACTATTTTCCTGATGCCATCTTCAGGTCTATTGAATATCAATTTCTGATAAGAACAGCCACAACAAATAAAGTAGTGTAAAACAATTACCTTCTCAAGAAACATAATTCATAACCCATAATAAAAGAAGATTAATGTAAAGAAAAAGAAAATATCCACAATATTACCTGTTCTGAGCTGTCCATAGAACCGTGGCATGCAAGCAGTAAAACTTTGGTTGGATCTCCGAGCAGTGGATGAGATTGGAGTTGATCCTTGAGAGAATTTATGTCATCCCAACCAGTCATAAACACCAAAACAGCACCAGGCCTTTCTTTTCTACATATATGACAAAGAACATTCTCAATAAGATTGAACCCAATTCAATCAGGGTTCCAACATGATAAGGAATCCCGAGCCCGTGGGTTAAAAGCCATGAAAGTGAAGATTACTTGCTACCATTACATCTTCTTTGTATACATGTTCTGCAAACTTAAACAACAAAAAGTATAGTCTTAATTATGTTTTATTCACTTCAAACAATTTAAATGCACTTCTGTAGCTCTCAACCTTGATCAATTATCAGATTACAAACTGTAATGGTTAACATTAATAAGAGAATAACTGAATAAAAATATATCACAACAGAATGATAAACAAAGCTCAAAAGTTTATCAGAATTTAGAAATTTAACAAAAAATACAAGAGATCGTAATGGAATTCAGTAATTCTAAGATCAAAACAAGGTTTCTCTACCTGAAATTTCTCCATAATCAATATACAAAAGCAAGCGTCGGAATGATAAACAAAGCTCAAAAGTTTATAAGAATTCAGAAATTTAACAAAAAATACAAGAGATCGTAACGGCATTCCGTAATTTTAAGATCAAAACAAGGTTTCTCTAACTGAAATTTCTCCATAATCAATATACAGAGGTTAATGTTGGAAAACCTAATTCAGTTGCAGTTGGTGGAATAGAAGCCTAACTTCAGTCAGATCATCAAATTGAAGAAAAGTAATGAATGAGAGATTGAATTCAGAAATTTAACAAAAAATACAAAAGATCGTAATGGCATTCCGTAATTCTAAGATCAAAACAAGGTTTCTCTAACTTCAATTTCTCCATAATCAATAATTCAATATACACAAGTAAACATCGGAAAACCTAATTCAGTTGCAGTTGGTCGAATAGAAGCCTAACTTCATTCAGATCATCAAATTGAAAAAAAGTAACGAATGAATTCAGAAATTTAACAAAAAATACAAGAGATCGTAATGGCATTCCGTAATTCTAAGATCAAAACATCGTTTCTCTAACTGAAATTTCTCCATAATCAATATACACAAGCAATCGTCGGAAAGCCTAATTCAGTTGCCGTTGGTCAAATACAAACCTAACTTCATTCAGATCATCAAATTGAAGAGAAGTAAAGAAACAGAGAACGTAATGGCATTCCGTAATTTAAGATCAAAACAAGGTTTTTCTAACTGAAAATTCTCCATAATCAATATACACAAGCAATCGTCGGAAAACCTAATTCAGTTGCAGTTAGTCAAATACAAACCTAACTTCATTCAGATCATCAAATTGAAAATAAGTAATGAATGAGAGATTGAATAACTGACGTGGACATGTGATTGCTGACGGTGATTAGAGGAACTCCGGGAGGTCGAGATCTGACGAGGCGGAGGAGAGTGTCGGCGTTTTGAACGGAAGTAGAGTTGAGGAGAATTGCAACCGCTTTCGCAAATGTTCCGACGGCCATTATCACCGTCTTCCTTGGTAATCCTCGTCGTCTAGAGCGAGAGCGTATCTCGAGAGTGAGAGCAAGGAGTTTAGGTCGATAACAGTTGTGGAGAAGAAACGGGAGGGAGGGGAAAGGTTTAGAAAATAAATGACTTTAGAAAGTGAAAGTTTGGAAAAACGGTTTCCTTATTCTTTTAAGAGTAAATTACACTTTTGGTCCCTGTGGTTGCCAGCTACTATCAAGACTGGTCCCTATTTCAAAGTAATTACAAAACCAGTCATTAGGGTTTCTGTTTTGTTTCAATGTTGGTCCCTGTGTGGTTGCCAGCTATTCACGCCATCCATATACCGTGAAGTGTTAAATCAATTAAAGGGCAAAATTGTCCATTCCCATTTAACCCTTTCAAAAAATCCTATTGACCCAATTCTATTACTACGCACCTGATTTCAAAAAAACCATCGACCCCAAAATTCTCTGCGATTCTCAGCAAATCGATTAACATGAAATCGAGTTTCATCCTCTTTGATTTCTTCTCTCAGGTTGAATCTGATTACGATTAACACAAAATCGATCCCCATCTCTGATTGTGTATCCACTATTAGTACTTCTTCTCCTTAGATTTTCGTATCCTCAAAGTTCCTTGGTGATATGCGATTGTGGTGCAACAGGTGTGGTACGAACCTCCTGGACCTCCAATAATCCAGGACGAAGGTTCTTCTCTTGTTCAAGAAATGTAAGCAAAAATGGTTTTTTTTTTATTTGCGATTTGAGAAGTAAGTTGCTGAATTTTTTTGGAAGTGACTTATTTTGGGGCTTAATTTGATACAGTAGAGTTTTTTGACCCAATGTGGCTTAATTTGGAATAGTGGCTTATTTTGTGGCTTAAATTGATATAGTAAAGTTTTTTTACTCAATGTGGCTTAATTTGGGACAGTGGCTTATTTTGTGGCTTAATTGGATACAATAGAGTTTTATTACTCAATGTGGCTTAATTTGGGATAGTGATTTTTGTGGCTTTTTTTACTCATGTAGCTTAATTTTACAGTGGTTTAACTTCTTACAGTGGGTTGATTACAGTGGCTTAATTTTTTCTCAATTTCTTACAATGGGTTATTTTGTGGCTTATTTTGATACAGGGTGCAAGATGTAGGTTTCTTGGTTGGTTGACGACCCATTGTGTCCACGAGCTGTTCAGATCATACCCGGTTTATTGAGGTCAATGAACAAGCTGGAAGATGCTTTGTTTTATAGAGACTCATTTACTCATTGCAGGAAACTTAGTTTGAGGCCAGTTTATATATCACATATGTGCATTCACCTGCTCTCGTCATACGACTTAGGGGCCGTTTACCAAACTCTTACCGGGTACACGTTTGTTGGGAACTAAAGATTTGCTAAGTATGGATAGTACTGCCAGAACAACATTAGTGCTGCCAGGTCAATGTTAGTACTGCAAGCAACAATTAATACTGCTGGATCAAAGTTAATACTGCCAGAGCATAATTAGTACTGCTAAGAAACAAGCTGAATCCAAAAGCCACATGAGAAAACAGACTGAAAAGGAATGTGTCAATATGTGGGTCCCCAAAAGCACTAATGTTAGTACTGCTACCTCAGATAGTACTGCTGACAAGGATAGTGCTGCTAGAAGAAATACTACTGCCAATACTGCTGCTAGCAGTGTTAGTGTTGCTAACACTGTTAGTACTTCTTTTAAAGAGAATGCTGCTGCTAGCAGTGTTAGTGCTGCTAACTCTGTTAGTGCTGCTAACTCGGTTAGTGCTGCTGACTCTGTTAGTGCTGCTGACTCTGTTAGTGCTGCTGACTCTGTTAGTGCTGCTGACTCTGTTAGTGCTGCTGACTCTGTTAGTGCTGCTGACTCTGTTAGTGCTGGTGACTCTGTTAGTGCTGCTCACTCTGTTAGTGCTGCTCACTCTGTTAGTGCTGCTCACTCTGTTAGTGCTGCTAACTCTGTTAGTGCTGCTAACTCTGTTAGTACTGCTGACTCTGTTAGTACTTCTACTAAGGTTAATACTGCTTCTAGTTTTTGTGTCCACGAGCTGTTCAGATCATACCCGGTTTATTGAGGTCAATGAACAAACTGGAAGATGCTTTGGAAACAAGTAAAAAGGAAACACGTAAATGGAAGTTCGGGTTTTGTATAAGTTGGGTGGCATTTGCCATCTTTTATGTTTTTTCCGTTGACTGATGAGAGTAGTGATCCATCATTGTAATTGTTATGATTTGTAGTTGTTTTTAGTACGGACGAAGACTTGTGTCATGGTTGTAACTGTTTTGATTTATGTACGATGAAAAGTTCAATCAATGTTATGTCTTTTGGTTTGGTAATTGCAGCAGATTTGCTACCATTTTTATCTCATTTTCATGTCATTTGGTTTGGTAATTGCAGCAGATTTGCTACCATTTTTATCTCATTTTCATGTCATTTGGTTTGGTAGTAATTAAGCTCTACATTGGCAGCATATGATGCACTTAAAATTGCACATTTGCTGCACTAAAATAGCAGATTTGCTGCACTAAAATTGCACATTTGCTGCACTTAAAATTGCACATTTGCTGCACTAAAAGTGCACATTTGCTGCACTAAAATTGCACATTTGCTGCACTAAAATTGCAGATTCAATATAACACAAAATGGGCAGATTTTATTATCTAAAATGGCAGATTTGATGCAAAAAATGGCAGATTTAATATAACAATAAAATGGACAGATTGATGCACAATTAAAATTCCAGCAGATGCTTAATGTAACAGCATATGCTTAATGTATTTACCAATAGTTGTTTACAAAGCAAAAGGACAACTATACAACTACATACCAACTGCACTAAGCTGTTACTTACAACCAAAAGGCAATACAGAGTTATGACCCTTCTTACTTACAACCAAAAGGCAAAGGCCAAACATACCAAAAGAACAATACAGAGTTATGACCCTTCTTACTTACAACCAAAAGATCAAATGAAACCAAAAGAGCATACCCATTTCATCTAAACACCTTGTCCTCTACAAGTCCTAGAGTTGTGACCCTTCTTACGGCATTTTGCACAAGTGACGGTTGTTCCAGCCCTCGATATTTTACTTCCTTTAACAATCGATTGACTTAGCTCATCTTTGGTCCTCTTTCGTTTCTTTTTCGGCCTTCCAACTTGTACATGATGCTTAGGGGGGGTTAGGGTAGTTGGACAATTAGATTTAGGCCAAAGCGTTGGTCCGTTGATGGGAGTCATCTTGAAACTGTACACATTCTTCCAAGTATTTAGCAAATAGCAAGGGTGCACCCAATTCTCAGGTTGGCGTACATCTTCCCCATTTAATGCCATGTACCAATTTGTGGCCACTACATGCTTGCATGGCATCCCTGTTAACTCCCAACGCCTACACGAACAACTCCTCTCTTGAACATCCACAATACACTTATCCTGCCATGGTCCAGTCACCTCATATTTGCTTCTCCCATTCCACTGGACAGTGTAGTGAACAGCTTCCGTCTTGATGGTGGTAAACAACTTTGTAGCTGTCGGAGTGAGTGGTCCAATAGACTTGGCAATAACCTTTTGAACGTTGACAATTTTTTTCATCAAATATTGTCTGATGAACTCCAATGCCGTGATTATAGGCTTGTCCCGACCATTTACCAGTTGTCGGTTGAAAACTTCACATATATTGTTCAAGAGAATGTCAGAGTGACATCTACCTGTTACAACATTAAAAGAATATGTATCACATGAAAACTCAATAGTGACTATATCTCATATTTACAGATGGATTACCAGTGAAATAAGCTCTCGACCAATGTTCTGGGGGAATCAGTTTCAACCATTTATGTGCTTCATCATGGAAATTTCTGAAATCATCCATAGCTTTATTGAACATTGAGACATTGGAGGCAGTTGCACATTTCCACAAATGATCCTTAAATGCTTTCCCCTTCCAGTATAGTTTCATATTCTCGTGTATATGTCTCAAGCAAAACCTATGCTCAGCACATGGGAATAAAGAAGCTATGGCTGGAGCAATCCCCTTTAAACATAAAGAATAAACATAAGTATACAACAAAATTGAAATGTGTACAATAGTAAAGAAATATAAATAATATTTTCACACACCTTCTGTCTATCACTAATAAAAGTGAAATTGGAATTTCTTGATAAATCAAGATCATCGCCAACACATTCCAAGAACCAAGTCCATGAACTAAAGTACATAAGTGAAAAATAGATTAGTATACAATTAAAGTACGTTAAGCATAAATGTAATTTAACAGATTAGTATACAATTAACATACCTTTTTTACTCCGCCTCAACTATAGCATATGCTAGGGGGTAAGTGCCATTGTTCGGGTCAACACCAACAGCAGTTAGTATTTGACCAGGATATGGTCCCTTCATAAAGCAACCATCAAGCCCCAACAGATCTCTCATACATGCTTTAAACCCCTTCTTCAATGCACCAAAACATATGTAAATCCTACTAAACTGCCTTGTATTGGAAGATGGGTCTGGTGCATTCTCGACATGTATCTTCACCGTAGTGTCATCATTGGTTCTTTGCAGCTCTAAAACGTAATCCCTTATCTTACCATATTGTTCAGCATAATCTCCCCTTAGTTTATTTAAAGCCATGGCCTTTGCTCTAAAACTTTTCAAAACAGAAACATTAACTGAATATGTCCTTTCGAGTTGCTCTTGAATGGCTATGATAGGGATATCTGGATTTGGTGCAATGGTCTCTGCAATGTGTTGTGAGAGAAAAGATGCAGTGCAAGCATTTACATTTCTGGTTTGCAAACACTTATGGGTCTCAGTATATGTCTTCACCATCCAAGTTTGATCATCTTTACTTGTTGAGACATGCAACACCCAAGTACATTTTTCACTTGATGTTTCCTCCTTTATTGTCTCACTTGGCCCGCTAGTAAAGATTGGTAACTTGCCCTTACAAATTGCCCGCAACCTTGTCCGATCATTTTTTATTATCACTATATTCCTCCTAGTTTCTATTGCATGAAGCTTTATCAGTTTCTTCACATCAGCCTTGCTACCAAATGTTTGACCAACATAAAAATTGGGATATGATGAAACCACAACTTCTTTCTCCTTTTGTACCTTTCTTAAACATTTTTTTCTTGTTGATTCGATATCAGAGTCGTCTGTTTGACTATCAAAATCTTCAAGATTGGTCATGTCAAATTCAATATCATCTATCATATTCCCATCATCTACCAAATCTTCCATACTTTCATTGTTTTCGGATTCCTCCTCATCCATGCTTTGACTAAGGAAATGATCAAAATCATCACTCATATGGGGTTCATCCATCCCCACATCTATGCCATCTTGACCCAACCCACTACCTTCGCCTATATTGTCTGGATGCCATTCCAAAAGTAATTTATCGTATGGTAATTCCTGAATTTCAACATCATATTCCTGTGGAGTCTTTGAATAGTTATCCAGATTGGTTTCACAATATTCAGTGTATACATCAATTAGCTTGAACTTAGGAAAGTAATTCAGCAACATAAGTAGATCTTCCTCGTTCCGTAATGCTTGCAAACCAAAACACAGATCACTATCGGGTCTCATGAAGTGGTAATAAATTACTTCGTGGTCTGCGTAACCTAACTCTTGTGTAACAGAAACAAGATCATGAAGCGATAAAGAACCGGTGTCTATTAAATCTACATAAGTAATTTTACCGTTCAAGTATTTCCTACCATCACCCTTCGTAAAGAATCCACCATGATGCATCTTCATAGACATTAAGGTGGGATATAGTTCTATGAGGTGAAAAAAAAGACTGGATGAGTAAATATAAACAATCACACAACATAAACAACTCTAAACACCTTAAAAGAAATCTGAAATACAAAACTTACCATAAATCTCTTCAGCAAACTGTTCATCCCGTTGTCTGATGTGCCACATAATACGACCAAACGATCGAAATTTGATTTTAACCCTGAGAGAGCTTACTGATTTCGTCTTCAATGTTGGATCGATTTTACCACAGGATCGATTTTACCATATAATCTTCATTAATCGTAGGGCAGAGAATGTAGGAGACGATGAAAACTTAATTGAAATTAGATGCTCAGATGATGCGTATGGGGTAAATAGAGGTGAAAGGGGTTAAATGGGTTTGGACCATTTTGCCCCTGGATACTTCACGGCGTTTTTTTAAAATCATATCCGTGAATAGCTGGCAACCACACAGGGACCAACATTGAAACAAAACAGAAACCCTAATGACTGGTTTTGTAATTACTTTGAAATAGGGACCAGTCTTGATAGTAGCTGGCAACCACAGGGACCAAAAGTGTAATTTACTCTTCTTTTAATTAAGTAGTATAGATAATTTAGAGTAAATTACGTTTTTCGTCCTTGTGGTTTGCTAAAAATTTCGGATTTCGTCCCTGTGGTTTTGAAATTTCGGTTTTCGTCCCTATGGTATGTAATTCATTTCTATTTTCGTCCCTAAGACCAAAACACTACTTTTAAGTATGAAAGACTAAAATAGAAATGAAATGTAAAGCATAGGGATGAAAATAGCAATAAAGTTTAAATCATTAGGACGAAAAAAGTGATGAATTATAAACCATAAGGATGAAACTCACAATTTTATAACCATAAGGATGAAAATAGAAATTTTCAACATACCACAGGGACTAAAAATGTATTTTACTCTATAATTTATGATCATTGGAGTAGCTATATGTTTACAATTTTTTTATCCATCTCACTAATTTTTGTTAAAAAAGTTTGCTAACTTTGGGGTGTTTTTTTTGGTTTCATAACATAGATGTTTCTTTTTATCAAAGTATTTGAAATTAATTTTATGGACTCTATCAATCATTTGTTGTGAGGATTGAGTTGGTTGAGAGAGTGGAATTGAATTTTGATGGGATAAAAGACCAAAAATCATATTTTACTTGGTATAATAAAATAATAACAATACAAATTATTAATACATAATAAAATGTAATAATCTATCTGTTTTAATATTTTAACAGAAAATTAAAGAAATTATAAAAAGAAAATATATTTGAGTTAGAGAGACCTAAAATATAACTAGACGTGTTCATGGGCGGTATAATTCGTTAGATCCAATCCACTTGGTCTGTTAAAAAATCGCTAAAATTAATGGACGAACTTGAGCAATGAAAAAAAGAACTCAGACAAGCTCATTTGATCCGTTCTATTATTATAGTTGATTAATATATATATATATATATATATATATATATTTAATGATTTATTACTGGTTTTTATTAACAAAATATAGAAATGGCTTGGGTTGGATTCCCTCTACTAAGTACCAACCGTCATTCATATATATATAATATGTGATATGTTATATAGGACGTCTAAAACCTCGATCTTGAAATATTAGATGGATAAATATTTTGTTACTGAAAAAATCTATACTTCAGAATTTGATAAATCATTAGAGAGAAAATATATATAATACTCCATATCTTGTGAAACTTTTTTTTAACACGCTATATATGTTGATATATTTTATGTCTTATTTTAATATTTGAAAAAACTTAGAGTTAAAATGTAATAATCTATCTGTTTTAATATTTTAACAGAAAATTAAAGAAATTATAAAAAGAAAGTATATTTGAGTTAGAGAGACCTAAAATATAACTAGAGCTATTCATGGACGATACGATTGGTTAGATCCAATCCACTTGGTCTGTTAGAAAAGCGGACATGGATCGCTAAAATTAATGGACGGGCTTGAGCAATGAAAAAAAGAACCCAGACAAGCTCATTTGACCCGTTCTATTATTATAGTTGATTAAATTTATATATATTTAATAGTTTATTAGTGAATTTTATTAACTTAATTTAAAGTGGCTTGGGTTGGATTCCTTCTACTAAGTACCAACCGTCATGCATATATATATATATATATAATATGTGATAAATATGTAATATATGACGTCTAAAATCTCGATCTTGAAATATTAGATGAATAAATGTTTTGTTATTAGAAAAATCTAGACTTTATAATTTAATAAATCATTAGAGAGAAGATGTATATACTCCATATTTTATGAAACTGTTTTTTCATACGCCATATACGTTTGATATCTTTTAGTCTTATTTTAATATTCGAAAAAACTTATGTAATTTAAATGAGTTTATATAATTTATACTTTTATGTAAGTTTTGTTTTTAAAATATAAAACAATAAGCTAGCCCGTAAATAAGCCCGGCCCATTTATAAGTGTAATTAGTTTTGGTCTAAAAATAAAAGTTGACAGGGACCAAAATTGTAAAAATCCACTAAATTTTTTAATTTAAAATAGCTGCAGTTTAAACGGTCGGATTTGCGTTGATAATAAGCAAAACGCAATCTGCCATGATACGATACGATACGATACGATACGATTTGAATTGTTAAGTAAGAGCATCTGAATCAGAAAGCTCATTTTCATACTTCCACCGCCAATGGCTTCTTCCCCTTTTCGTCCCCAATTGTCTGAATCAGAAAGCTCATTACCACTTCTCCTTTCCCGTAAACTATCAAACGCACCACCACCACCACTGATCGCCGGCCTTCATCTTCTTTCTTCTTTCCCCAATTATCAGAAGGATCTAACATTCCTTCGTCCCTCAGGTGGAGTGTAGCTATTATTGGATACCATGTGCTGTGGACAGTGGACGACTACGATTAGGGTTTCTAAGGTACTTTACATTAAACATTTGTTTCTTATTCTACATATATAGTATAAATTTGGTTTTAATCATAAACGATATCGGTGGTGATTGAATAATTGTTAGGATGCAAATTTAAGTCGACACTACCAGACGTCGTGGATGAATCAACGGTTCCTTCCGCACGTCGGATTGAAACAGGTAAGTTCAGCCGCTCCCTACTTTTGCCCTCTTTTATTGTTCAATTATATTCGATACGTGCTTGTAGACATGGTTGTTACGTGCAAAACATCAATGCTTGTTTTATGGAATGGATGAATATTGCTACAGAACGGATCCTATCAGTCATGGCATCATCTCTCTGCAGATATTGTTTAATATTGTTTATGCTCTGCTTTCCTTTTCCACGGCATGAGTTATGTAAATATTGTTTAGTCATATTCAACTTTGTTTTTGTTGATCTTCTCGTGAATTTTTATGTCTTCAAATTATATGTGGGGGAACTATAGGATGGGCAATACCTTCCGCCATCAGAGGCCTATGAGTGAGTCTTGGACTCCTTAGCTTTGGTGGCTCGACCTACACATGTTGTCCTGTTTATATGCAAGGAAATCACACGAACATCACTGAACCAAGAAAAGCACATGAACATAACATAGCAGGTAAATTTGGTCCTGAACTTTGGAAGCAAGACAGAAGTTAAAGCAATGTTTAGACACCTAATCTGCTAAAGAGAGGCCCAACAATGTATATTATGCATCATTTGTCCATTGTAATACTGACATTATAAATAAGCTTTGTCTCATGAAGTTTGATTATGTTGTTTTCTGGTTTCCTTTGTAGTGAATTTCCACAAGGTGCAAATGATGCATCTGGATTCCAAAAAAAGCTACCAACTCGCTTTTCATATAAAAGCATAGCATCTAAGATACCAACTCGCTTTCATAAACAAGTATGTGGTCATGTTTACATAACTCATGCTCTATCTCACTTAAATACAATTTACGTTAAAACAATTATGCATACACATCATCTCAATGCTATGCTCACAATAGATATACTCACAAAGAGATCCTAGTGCTTTTTTTCTCTCTGGATACATAGAAGTTTTTGTCATGTTTGTAGCTCTTAAAGGTTTTTGGT
The DNA here is from genome assembly GCA_033807775.1 of Saussurea involucrata. Taxonomy (NCBI): domain Eukaryota; kingdom Viridiplantae; phylum Streptophyta; class Magnoliopsida; order Asterales; family Asteraceae; genus Saussurea; species Saussurea involucrata. The sequence continues at coordinate 117,368,298 of CM066321.1, read as the reverse complement.
TTTATTTTTGCTAATCCATTTGTGTTGATTTGACTGTGTTTTTCTAATATCACTCTTTATATCATGGAATTGTTTTTGCACAACTTATGTAACTTCTTTTACTTGGATTTCCTATCTTCTTTGAATTTGATTATTGTAAGTAATGAATTATTTTTATACTCAACATTTTTTGTTCTCGTTGATTTTTCATTTCTCTCTTTTAAAGTAACTGCATTTGGTTTCATTGTTTCCTTCTTTCTTGTTGTGTAACTTCTATACTTCTGTTTTGTTTTTGAGTTTTTAATAAGATTTTTTTTACAAGCTGTGAGGTTGTGTATTCTCATTCTACAAGTCTCACCTCACCTTTAAGGACTTAAAATCCCTTTGCAACGACGTCTCAACCTGCCATGCGCAACGTGCAGTGGCGGAGGCGGATCCAAGATTTTTACATAGTGGGGGCACCTTAAAAGTCGGTTAAAAGTCCGCAAAATCGTCCGATGTGTTTTTAACCTAATTCTACGGTTTTGAGAGATTTTCGAAGTTTTTCTGTTGATTTCGAGGGATTTTAAAGTTTTTTTTGGTCGATTTAGATGGACTTTTTCGATTTTTTGGTTGATTGAGTTACTATCTTTGGGTTTTTGGCTGCTGGTGGCACAGGCAGAAAAACTACCGTGGATGTGAAATTTTTATCTTGTCATGGGGTTGTTTCAGTTTGTGTTATCTTCTACAAATATTTCAAACGTTTACGGTAAAACCTGCCTTGAACTTGAGGTTATATACCTGAAGACTTTGGTTTATTTTGTAGAAGGTTTTCATCGTGTTTGTAGCTCTGAAAGATTTTGGTTTTACTTTTGCCTACCTATTGCTGTTGGTTTTGACTCTGTTTTTTTGTGTTATAGGATTGTTTATGTTCAATTTACATAACTATTTTTTTGAAAGATTTTGTTTTTTGGTTTTAATGATTTTGGCTTTTTTAAGTAGAGTTACCTTTATACTTAATATTTTACAAGTCTCACCTCACCTTTGAGGACTTAAAATCCCTTTGCAATGACGTCTCAACCTGCCAGGCGCAACGTGCGGTGGCGGATCCAAGATTTTTACATAGTGGGGGCCCCTTAAAAGTCGGTTAAAAGTCCGCAAAGTCGTTCGATGTGTTTTTAGCCTAATTCTACGGTTTCGAGAGATTTTTGAAGTTTTTCGGTTGATTTCGAGGGATTTTAAAGTTTTTTTTTGTTGATTTAGAGGACTTTTTCGATTTTTTGGTTGATTGAGGTACTTTCTTTGGGTTTTTGGTTGTTGGTGGCACAGGCAGAAAAACTACCGTGGATGTGAAATTTTTATCTTGTCATGGGGTTGTTTCGGTTTGTGTGATCTTCTACGAATATTTCAAACGTTTACGGTGAAACCTGCCTTGAACTTGAGGTTATACCTGTAGACTTTGGTTTATTTTGTAGAAGGTTTTCATCGTGTTTGTAGCTCTGGAAGATTTTGGTTTTACTTTCGCCTACCTATTGCTGTTGGTTTTGACTCTGTTTTTTTGTGTTATAGGATTGTTTATGTTCAATTGACATAATTATTTTTTTGAAAGATTTTGTTTTTTGGTTTTAATGATTTTGGATTTTTTAAGTAGAGTTACTTTTATACTCGATATTCTACAAGTCTCACCTCACCTTTGAGGACTTAAAATCCCTTTGCAATGACGTCTCAACCTGCCATGCGCAACGTGCGGTGGTGGATCCAAGATTTTTACATAGTGAGGGCACCTTAAAAGTAGGTTAAAAGTCTGCAAAGTCGTACGTTGTGTTTTTAGCCTAATTCTACGGTTTTGAGAGATTTTTGAAGCTTTTCGGTTAATTTCGATGGATTTTAATTTTTTTTTGCGGATTTAGAGGGCTTTTTCGATTTTTTGGTTATTGAGGTATTTTCTTTGGTTTTTTGGTTAGTGGAAGCACAGGCAGAAAAACTACAACTGGCGTGGATGTGAAATTTTTATCTGGTCATGTGGTTGTTTCAGTTTGTGTTATCTTCTACAAATATTTCAAACGTTTATGGTAAAACCTGCCTTGAACTTAAGGTTATACCTGTAGACTTTGGTTTATTTTGTAGAAGGTTTTCATTGTGGTTGTAGCTCTGAAAGATTTTGGTTTTACTTTTGCCTACCTATTGCTGTTGGTTTTGACTCTGTGTTTTTTTTGTGTTATAGGATTGTTTATGTACAATTTACATAACTATTTTTTTGAAAGATTTTGTTTTTTGGTTTTAATGATTTTGGATTTTTTAAGTAGAGTTACTTTTATACTCAATATTTTACAAGTCTCGTTCTACAAGTCTCACCTCACCATTGAGGACTTAAAATCCCTTTGCAATGACGTCTCAACCTGCCATACGCAACGTGCGGTGGTGGATCCAAGTTTTTTACATAGTGGGGGCACCTTAGAAGTAGTTTAAAAGTCTGTAAAGCCGCCCGATGTGTTTTTTGCCTAATTCTACGGTTTTGAGAGATTTTTGAAGCTTTTCGGTTGATTTCGAGGGGTTTTAATGTTTTTTTTGTCGATTTAGAGGTACTTTTTCGATTTTCTGGTTGATTGAGGTACTTTCTTTGGTTTTTTGGTTGGTGGGGGCACAGGCAGAAAAACTACAACTTCCGTTGATGTGAAATTTTTATCTGGTCATGGGGTTGTTTCAGTTTGTGTCATCTTCTACAAATATTTCAAACGTTTACGGTAAAACCTGCCTTGAACCTGTGGTTATACCAGTAGACTTTGGTTTATTCTGTAGAAGGTTTTCATCGTGTTTGTAGCTCTGAAGGATTTTGGTTTTACTTTTGCCTTACCTATTGCTGTTGGTTTTGACTCTGTTTTTCTTTGTGTTATAGGATTGTTTATGTACAATTTACATAACTATTTTTTTGAAAGATTTTGTTTTTTGGTTTTAATGATTTTGGATTTTTTAAGTAGAGTTACTTTTATACTCAATATTTTACAAGTCTCGTTCTACAAGTCTCACCTCACCATTGAGGACTTCAAATCCCTTTGCAATGACGTCTCAACCTGCCATACGCAACGTGCGGTGGTGGATCCAAGATTTTTACATAGTGGGGGCACCTTAGAAGTAGGTTAAAAGTCTGTAAAGCCGTCCGATGTGTTTTTTGCCTAATTCTATGGTTACGAGAGATTTTTGAAGCTTTTCGGTTGATTTCGAGGGATTTTAAAGTTTTTTGGCTTTACTTTTGCCTACCTATTGCTGTTGGTTTTGACTCTGTGTTTTTTTGTGTAATAGGATTGTTTATGTTCAATTTACATAACTATTTTTTTTGAAAGATTTTGTTTTTTGGTTTTAATGATTTTCGCTTTTTTAAGTAGGGATACTTTTATACTTCATATTTTACAAGTCTCATTCTACAAGTCTCACCTCACCTTTAAGGACTTAAAATCCCTTTGCAATGATGTCTCAACCTGCCATGCGCAACGTGCGGTGGCGGATCCAAGATTTTTACATAGTGGGGGCACCTTAAAAGTCCGCAAAGTCGTCCGATTTGTTTTTAGCCTAATTCTATGGGTTTGAGAGATTTTTAAAGCTTTTCGGTTGATTTTGAGAGTTTTTAAAGTTTTTTTCTGGATTTAGAGGGCTTTTTCGAGTTTTTGGTTATTCAGGTACTTTCTTTGGTTTTTTTGGTTGGTGGGGGCACAGGCAGGAAAACTACAACTACCGTGGATGTGAAATTTTTATCTGGTCATGGGGTTGTTTTTATTTGTGTTATCTTCTACAAATATTTCAAACGTTTACGGTAAAACCTGCCTTGAACTTGAGGTTATACCTGTAGACTTTGGTTTATTTTGTAGAAGGTTTTCATCGTGTTTGTAGCTCTAAAAGATTTTGGTTTTACTTTTGCCTACCTATTGCTGTTGGTTTTGACTGTTTTTTTTTTGTGTTATAGGATTGTTTATGTTCAATTTACATAACTATTTTTCTGAAGGATTTTGTTTTTTGGTTTTAATGATTTTAGCTTTTTTAAGTAGAGTTACTTTTGTACTCAATATTTTATAAGTCTTATTCTACAAGTCTCACCTCACCTTTGAGGACTTAAAATCCCTTTGCAATGATGTCTCAACCTGCCATGCGCAACGTGCAGTGGGGGCTCCTTAAAAGTCGGTTAAAAGTACGCAAAGTCGTCCGATGTGTTTTTAGCCTAATTCTACGGTTTCGAGAGATTTTTGAAGTTTTTTGGTTGATTTCGAGAGACTTTAAAGTTTTTTTGTCGATTTAGTGGGACTTTTTCGAATTTTTGGTTGATTGAGGTACTTTCTTTGGTTTATTGGTTGTTGGGGGCACCGGCAGAAAACTACCGTGGATGTGAAATTTTTATCTGGTCATGGGGTTGTTTCAGTTTGTGTTATCTTCTACAAATATTTCAAACGTTTACGGTAAAACCTGCCTTGAACTTGTGGTTATACCTGTAGACTTTGGTTTATTTTGTAGAAGGTTTTCATCGTGTTTGTAGCTCTGAAGGATTTTGGTTTTACTTTTGCCTTACCTATTGCTGTTGGTTTTGACTCTTGTGTTTTTTTTTTTGTGTTATAGGATTGTTTATGTACAATTTGCATAACTATTTTTTTGAAAGATTTTGTTTTTTGGTTTTAATGATATTGGATTTTTTAAGTAGAGTTACTTTTATACTCAATATTTTACAAGTCTCGTTCTACAAGTCTCACCTCACCATTGAGGACTTAAAATCCCTTTGCAATGACGTCTCAACCTGCCATGCGCAACGTGCGATGGTGGATCCAAGATTTTTACATAGTGGGGGCACCTTAAAAGTAGGTTAAAAGACTGGAAAGTCATCCGATGTGTTTTTAGCCTAATTCTACAGTTCCAAGAGATTTTGGAAGTTTTTCAGTTGATTTCTATGGATTTTAAAGTTTTTTTTGTCAATTTAGAGTGACTTTATCGATTTTTTTGTTGATTGAGGTACTTTTTTTGGTTTTTTTGTTGTTGGCGGCACAGGCAGAAAAACTACCGTGGATGTGAATTTTTTATCTGGTCATTGGGTTGTTTCAGTTTGTGTTATCTTCTACAAATACTTCAAACGTTTACGGTAAAACCTGCCTTGAACTTGAGGTTATACCTGTAGACTTTGGTTTATGTTGAACTTGAGGTTATACCTGTAGACTTTGGTTTATGTTGAACTTGAGGTTATACCTGTAGACTTTGGTTTATTTTGTAGAAGGTTTTCATCGTGTTTGTAGGTCTGAAAGATTTTGGTTTTACTTTTGACTACCTATTGCTGTTGCTTTTGACTGTGTTTTTTTGTGTAATAGGATTGTTTATGTTCAATTTACATAACTATTTTTTAGAAAGATTTTGTTTTTTGGTTTTAATGATTTTCGATTTTTTAAGTATAGTTATTTTTATACTTAATATTTTACAAGTCTCATTCTACAAATCTCACCTCACCTTTGAGAACTTAAAATCCCTTTGCAATGACGTCTCAACCTGCCATACGCAACGTGCGGTGGCGGATCCAAGATTTTTACATAGTGGGGGCACCTTAAAAGTCGGTTAAAAGTCCGCAAAGTCGTCCGATGTGTTTTTAGCCTAATTCTACGGTTTCGAGAGATTTTTGAAGTTTTTCGGTTGATTTCGTGGGATTTTAAAGTTTTTTGGCTTTACTTTTGCCTACTTATTGCTGTTGGTTTTGACTGTGTTTTTTTTGTGATATAGAATTGTTTATGTTCAATTTACATAACTATTTACGGTAAAACCTGCCTTGAACTTGAGGTTATACCTGTAGACTTTGGTTTATTTTGTTGAAGGTTTTCATCGTGTTTGTAGCTCTAAAAGATTTTGGTTTTTATGGATTGCTATTTCAAGTATTGCTCCTGTCGGCCTTCTTATGTCAGCATATGGCTCAAATAATAAATATTCTTTTTTAGGTGGTCTACGAGTTGCTGCTCAATCAATTAGTTATGAAATACCCTTAACTCTATTTACTTTTGCCTACCTATTGCGTTTGGTTTTGACTCTGTTTTTTTTGTGTTATAGGATTGTTTATGTTCAATTTACATAACTATTTTTCTGAAGGATTTTGTTTTTTGGTTTTAATGATTTTAGCCTTTTTAAGTAGTTACTTTTGTACTCAATATTTTACAAGTCTCATTCTACAAGTCTCACCTCACCTTTGAGGACTTAAAATCCCTTTGCAATGATGTCTCAACCTGCCATGCGCAACGTGCAGTGGGGGCTCCTTAAAAGTCAGTTAAAAGTACGCAAAGTCGTCCGATGTGTTTTTAGCCTAATTCTACGGTTTCGAGAGATTTTTTAAGTTTTTTGTTTGATTTCGAGGGACTTTAAAGTTTTTTTGTCGATTTAGTGGGACTTTTTCGAATTTTTGGTTGATTGAGGTACTTTCTTTGGTTTATTGGTTGTTGGGGGCACCGGCAGAAAAACTACCGTGGATGTGAAATTTTTATCTGGTCATGGGGTTGTTTCAGTCTGTGTTATCTTCTACAAATATTTAACGTTTACGGTAAAACCTGCCTTGAACTTGAGGTTATACCTGTAGACTTTGGTTTATGTTGAACTTGAGGTTATACCTGTAGACTTTGGTTTATGTTGTAGAAGGTTTTCATCGTGTTTGTGGCTCTGAAAGATTTTGGTTTTACTTTTGTCTACCTATTGTTGTTGTTTTTGACTCTGTGTTTTTTTGTGTTGTAGGATTGTTTATGTTCAATTTACATAACTATTTTTCTGAAGGATTTTGTTTTTTTGGTTTTAATGATTTTGGCTTTTTTAAGTAGAGTTATTTTTGTACTTAAAATCCCTTTGCAATGATGTGTCAACCTGCCATGCGCAACGTGCAGTGGCGGATCCAGGATTTTTACATAGTGAGGGCACCTTAAAAGTAGGTTAAAAGTCCGCAAGGTCGTCCGATGTGTTTTTAGCCTAATTCTACGGTTTCGAGAGATTTTTGAAGTTTTTCGGTTGATTTCGAGGTATTTTAAAGTTTTTTTGCTTTACTTTTGCCCACCTATTGCTGTTGGTTTTGACTCTGTGTTTTTTTGTGTTATAGAATTGTTTATGTTCAATTTACATAACTATTTTTCTGAATGATTTTGTTGTTTTGGTTTTAATGATTTTGGCTTTTTTAAGTAGAGTTACTTTTATACTCAATATTTTGAATTCTCGTTGATTTAACTTCTATAATTTATCATTTTTTTCTTTACGTAACCATATGTGTTATTGGTTTTATTGTTTCCTCTTTTTGTTGTATAACTTCTCTACTTTTGTTTTATTTTTGACTTTGCAATTTGTAATTGTTTTGACAAGGGGCGACGTTTTAGATATCATATAGTTTTACTAGTCTCGCCTCTCCTTTGAGGACTTATAATCCCTTTACAAGGACATCTCAATGGTTGTTGATGTAGTAGGGATTGCATTCTTCATGGGTATCTTGCTCGGAGGCACAAATAAACCTATGATTTGCAATCTAGTGTTTTAATCTCTTGTTGTGTTTGCCAATTTCTTTGGGTATTAGTGTTATTTTGGTAATGGATGTGAAATTTTTGTCTGGTCCTTGGGTCCTTGGGGATGTTTCAGTTTGTGTTATCTTCTACAAATATTTCAAACGATTATGGTAAAACTTGCCTTAACCTTGACATTGAGGTTATACCTGTTGGTTTATGTTGTAGAAGGTTTTCATCGTGTTTGCGGCTCCGAAAAATATATGGTTTTAGTTTTGCTAATTCATTGTTGTTGATTTTGGCTGTGTTTTTTTACTTTTTTTATAGGATTGTTTTATGCTCAATTTACATTATTTTTTGTACTTGAGCTTTCTTTATTGTTTTATTAAAATCCCTTTACAATGCCATGTCTTATGTGTTCATCGAGTCTATAATGGTTGCATCTCTTGTGGTGTTTGAAGTTCTTTGGGTATTAGTGCTATTTTAGTTCACAGTCATTGTTTTTTTTTTCAGTTTGGGTAATCTTCTATAAAGACTTCAAACGATTACGGTAAAACCTGCCTTGACCTTGACACTGAGGTTATACGTGTAGACTTTGGTTGTTGTTGAGAAAGTTTTCATCGTGTTGGCGGATTTGAAAGATTTTAGGTTTTAATTCTGCTATTCTGCTGTTGAGTTTGACTCGGTCCTCTTGTTTTTCAGTTTATTTTGTATGGGATTGTTTATGCTCATTTTACATAACTTTTTGCACTTGAGTTTCCTTTCTTTTTTTGATTCTGGCATTTTTAAGTAATGTGTAATTTTTATACTCAATGTTTTGAATTCTCTTTGATTTTTGGCTTCCATGCTTTCTCAATTTTCTTTTCTAAAAAAGGTACCAACTCGCTTTTCATATAAAATCATAGCATCTGAGATACCAACTCGCTTTCATAAACAAATATTTGGTCTTGTTTGCATAACTCATGTTCTATCTCAGTTAAATACAATTTACGTTAAAACAGTTGTGCACATTTTATACAGTATGTTTTGGTCAAACCAACTTAATCAGCTTATGGTACATCTATCAAAAGTCACGGAGTCTCATGCCATTTACAAACATATAGGTGTTGAAGAATGGAGAGTGATGCACATGCATAAATTCATCAAATTACTTTTATATTGTGTTTCATTAGTTTTGAGGATGCTTTGCTTTTCAGTAGGTTTAGTTATGTAACTGCATCCCGTTTTCAGAAACACTAAGCGTATTAGAAGCTTTACATAATAACTACAGCTCGATGCATGTATCTCACAACCACGATCCAGCCTACTACAAAAGCAGCTTTGGTGAAACCCACGAGTCCTTATTCATGCTAGTACTGGACCATCATGACAGGCTATGGGTTTTGGGTTTGCACCAGGATCCACATCGACTGTAAAAGCTAGCCTAACCGAGTCAGGTATTTCGCCTAAAGAGTTGGCTTTGCGTTTAATCTTTGGGCTCGTGCTTGATAATTGCACACTCGGGCGAAGAAGGGACTACAAAAGACTGGTACCATTTGTGACTACTAATGGTAACCCTCAACCTTAACCTTAACCTTCACACTTCACAATTTCGTTTCCCTATATGTATGCGTATGCTACTTGCTACAGGTGCTGGTTCGGGGTTCGGAATTTCTTTTAAAACATCAATGTATGAGATAATTATCGTTCATCAATTGATTCATCATGAGAAGTTACCCAAGTATGAGATTTAAGCACCTGGGTGCTGGATTGCATGTAAATGAAGCTAGAATAGTGACTCTTTGCAAAGAGCCAAAGACTACCAACAGCGGTAGCTAAGTTTTTGTTTGTGACAAATGCTGCCATTGTTGATAGTCTTTGTATTATAATAAAATGAAGTTAAGTTAAACTATATCATAAAACAACTATGTTTTTCTGATTAATGTTCTAATATCATATATTTATTAGAGTTTTTGCTTGGCCCCTCAACTATTTGTGTATGCAAAGAGACCCCTTCATTTGTAAATCTAGAATTTCAATCCCTCACAAGAATCAAATGGGTTGGGAGGTCATCTTTGTAGGAATAAATTTGAGTATTTGACCTGCTCCAAATGTTGAAAATTGGAATATTTGCTATTAATCGAAGAAAAAAAAAATATATATGTTGCCAATTTGCTGTTATATCAACTTCATATTTGATTCAAGGTTGTTTTTATTATATATTGAATCAGTTAAAATAAAATTTACTTATGAAATGTGAAAGACTTTCTAATTTGCTAAAAGATATTATCGAGCGAGAGCTTCTATACAAAAGCGTAAAATTCAAATTAAAGGGTATATCAACTTAAACAAAAAAACTCCCAAATCGTTATCCAAAAAATTTACAATCTCTAGAATTTAAAAGTTGTATTTTCTGTAAGCGGAGAGCCTAAGATGTTTTGTTTCGTCGGGCAGCGTCATTTCTAGCTAGGTGCTTAAGATGTTTTACTGTCAACATACCCTGTTTTTCTTGGCATATTCTGCATTGTCACTTCTACCTCTCATGTGCATGCCTCTTCTCATTCTTTATGTGGTATACCAATTGAAATCTATCAACACCCATCTCATTTTCTATGTAACAGGATTGAATTGATGACGATGAAAGATGGTATATGTGTTACAACTATAATGCAAGATACCTATCATGTATACTTCCTAACGTAGACTTATTTTTGAAGTATATAATATTTATATACGGAAAATGCAACAAATATACTCACACATCCGTCTCCCAAATAAGTTTCTTTTCAGATTAAATTTGTATCAGTTGTATACTACTTCTCAGCTAGCATGTAGATTCCGTTAAGAAAAAAATGGAGCTACGAGTGCAAGGAACATAGCTATATGGACAACCAGTAAGTTTTTCTTTTTCTTTCCTAAGATCTACTATTCGATGGTTGAAAAGCTGAGTTTCCCTGGAAAATGCCAAAAGGCCCATAATTATAATACTGGGATGCCAACTTTTGATTATTGCGTGTAACCGATGATTTCTGTGTGCCCAGTCGCCACAACTGAAATTCAACTTCTTTCGATGCTGATCTATCTGTTGCTTCATCCTGTCCTGGGCTTCGATTAAATGCATCCTTGAATTATCTATTATTTCATCTCTGTTTTTCAGCACTTGCTCTACTGTGGGGCCTCGGCATCAACAGCTTAACTCACTGGAACGTAGCCCTTCTCGCAACACGTGTGGAGTATCCTTAGTCATAAGGAAATGTTATGACTTCAAAAAACATCCTTAGGATTAGAGAATGGGTGATGGTACTCGGATTTCAACGTGGTTTGATTCATGGCTCCGAATAGGCCCTCTATGTAATACAATCTCAACTCAGATGATTTACCCATGACAGGTTCAACCTATCCGATGAAGTGTGCAACATCTAGGACAATTATGGCTGGAAATGGCCAACAACTTGGCCTTTGATCATAGAGGCTCTGGAGAACGCCACAGCCCCTGCTATTCAGCAAGGTTCCAGAGAGACCAGGTGTTATGATCGGATGGTCATGGCAAGCACATTGATTTCTCGGTTGGGTTGGTGTGGCGATCCATTAGGGAGGTGGGTGAGGAAGTTTCTTGGCATAAACTTGTTTGGTGCAAATCTTAGAGCATCTCCAACAGCTTTGCTAAAATAGAAAAAATTGAGTTTTTGTTTGCTAAACTTCTCCAACAGCTTTGCTATCTTGTTTGCTATAATAGAAAAAAACTTGAAAATTTTCCATGTTTAGAGAATTCTCTAAAACTTGATGGTAGGAGAGAGAAACAATTATTTTATACAATCCCACCAATGACATTAAACTTTTATCATTTTATATTAAGTTTTTTTTAAATAAGTGTATTGGGAAGATAAATTAGAGAATATTATATTAATATAACTTTTGTTAAAATCTCTAAAATAGAAAATCTGTCGGAGATGAATGCAAATCTTTTTATAGATTTTAACTTTTGATTCTCTATTTTAGAAAAATTATAGCAAATCTGTTGGAGATGCTCCCTAAACACTCCCTTGCCCTTCAAACTCATGGCATAATGGTAGCATGGTCTACAAGGTCATCCAGCATGTAATGCCCCTTGCATGGCTACACCAGATTCGCAAAAGCATATGTTTTTTTCTTGCAAGTCTTCTAAGGGGCTGTTTACCAACACTTAGGGGCTGCTTACAAAATTCTTACCGTGTATTACCGGCAAGAGATTCACCTTCATTTACCTTATCATGTAACATGCTTGGCTATGAAAGTGGATTGCTGGTAAGCATCTTAAACCCGGTAAGCGCTTAGTAAACAACCCCTTATTGCGTAAGCGGGTAAGAGTTACCACCCTCGCTTACCGGGCAAATTTCTTGTTCAAGAAAATGGTATCATAAGATTGATTATAAACACCATCATCTTTGAATGGGTCCTCTTACCCGGTAAGAGGCCGTCGGTAAGAGGTCGTAAGTGTTACGTAAACAGCCCTTTGCGCGGTTAGGGCTGACTCCCCTGTTAGGGCTTATCCAATTTGTGTTGGTCAAGGCCCCTATGGGTGCATAGCCAGTTGTAAAAGGCAACATTAATGACAGAATTATTCCTGATGATTGGGATGGAGTCATAACCCATTTCCAGACAAGCTACATTACGGGCTCCCGAAGTAGTGTGGCTTCCCACTTTATCCTTGTTTTTTTTGGATAAGGTTCATCTAGGCTTTGCCTAGACTACATCTTTGGCAATTTGGAAACAAACAAACAAAGCGGCCGTCTGAGACTAAGCCTGGCCACAGAATGCTGACGCCTGGACTCGAACCCGGGGTGGATGGGATATTCCACCACATCCCCCCAAGCCCTTGCCACCACGCCACCACCCTTGTGGTTCACTTTATCCTTGTTGGTTTAGTTTATTTGGCAAGAGAGAAAATCAAATTGTTAGAGGATATGTGGGAAGTGGGAACTAAGGGGCCGTTTACTAAACGCTTACCGGGTAAGCGTTGGGTAGACGACCCCTAACACAGAGTTGGCCAAACTTATTACTCTCTTCATCCCAAAATAAATGTCCATGATGAAAAATGCACACACTTTTAGGAATATGCCATTGTGTAACAACCCAAAACTAAAGGTAGACAAACACGTCATTCATAGATAAGTAATATCTGCCAAAACCTGGCTATACCAAAATTCAATAATGTTCAACAAGGGTATATGCGGAAAATAACACTATTACAGCCGAGAATAAGTCTAAAATGCCAAAATAGGAGTCTTCTATCCCCAAGATGCAAGCTCCAGCTCACACCTCCCTTTCCCTTTTCCTGAGCCTTCAACTTGATTACCTAAAAGGTTTTTAGTTTTGAAAGCGAGGGTTAGACCATAGGGTCTAGTGAGTTCCCTCAAAAGCCACGCCACGAAATAAAACAATTCAAGTAAAAGCTTTCAGTAAAAGTATTTAAATGAATTCGTTATGAGCACATATTAATGGCCAGCACACTATGACAAACTAATGACACACACTATGGTCACACACACCGTGACAGCAATAAGGGCACACACCGCCCATATATGAAACACATTCATATATCCACACATATGGGACACACCCCCATCTCACACATTTGCCATAGTTCGTCCACACATAGATAGATATCCTTCACACAGTTAAGTCACACTTCTCATTCATGAACATTCGATAAAACGAACACTTACCATATAAAATTATGCATAAGGTTCCACACTTTAAAAGGATTAAGTTAGAAAGACTCACCTGTCGTCCCGCTTAGTCCTCACACTAGATAAGCTCTCCCTTCAACTGCACCTGTAAGGTACATACTACCACGATAAGCCACTTGATGAAATTACACACTCAACAACCTACACTACTAAGTCACACTACACCCTTTCCGGACACCGTATCCGGATAGCCAAAATTACCCGGACAACCAGGCTATCCGGACGTCCTACCCGGATAACCAAACAATCCGGACATCTTACCCGGACACCCCAATAATCCGGACGTCCTACCCGGATAACCAAACAATCCGGACATCTTACCCGGAAAACAAGCCATCCGGAGACTACTACCAGGGTTCTACCCGGACACCACCAATCGTCCGGACACCACCCTAACTTGAGGGTTTCCGGACGCGACATGCAATACTAAAAACGCAGAAAATTGCACAATCTCATGTCCTAATTTCCTCAACACCTCCAGATTAACAATATAGGTCGCTAGTCACACATTATCCCAAACTACTACTCTTTTAATCAGATTAGATGAGGAAACACCATAAACCCATAAAATCCACATTTCTTCTCTAAAAACCCACAAAACACACTAACTTAAAGAGGAATAGGATTGGTTTTACCTGGATGATTGATGATTCTGGAAATCCCTCTTCAAAACTCAGCTGAAATCGTAGCTCCTTCTTCCTCTAAGCCAAAACCCATTTTTCTTGTTCTTTCTTCCAGCCACACACACACAACACACACTAGACAAAATGCTTCATGAGAAATAGGGTTTTCACTTCCCTTATATACCTTCACAAGAAGCACCAAACTTTTAAGTTTCACACTTAGACCACACATATTCTAGATTTTCGAAATTCTCCCAAAATTCCAATATCGACCAAAAACAAAACCCGGTTATTACAATATCCACCCCTCAAAAGAATTCCGTCCCCGGAATTCCATTTTCAAACAAACGAGGGTAACGAGCTCTCATGTCCGATTCCAATTCCCAAGTTGCTTCTTGCCCCTTATGGAATTGCCATTGAACTTTCACTAGCGATACCTCCTTATTCCTCGTCCTTCGAACCTTGCGATCCGAGATTGACAACGGTTCCTCTTCATAGCTTAACTTCTCATCCACACAAATGTCTTCCAATGGTACCGCCATACTTTCTTCGGCCAGGCACTTTCTTAAATTTGACACATGAAAGGTCGGATGTACTCTCCGAAGTTCCTCCGGCAATTCTAACTTATATGCCACCTCACCCACACGCTCGGTGATGGCGAACGGCCCGACATACCTAGGCCTTAGCTTTCCTCTTTTCCCAAAACGTACCACTCCTTTCCACGGTGACACCTTAAGCATAACTTTATCTCCTACCAAGAACTCGACCGGCTTTCTTCTTTTATTCGCATAAGCCTTCTGCCGATCCTGAGCCACTTTCAACTTTTCCCTTGTCACGCAAATTTTATCGGCCGTCAACTGCACTAGTTCCCGCCCCGCTAATTGCTTCTCTCCCACCTCATTCCAACACAAAGGCGTCCGACACTTACGCCCATACAGTGCTTCAAATGGCGCTGCCTGAAGACTAGCGTGATAACTATTGTTATATGAAAACTCGATCAACGGCAGATGGGATTCCCATGAGCCCTTGAAGTCAATTACACAAGCACGCAACATGTCTTCCAAGGTTTGTATAGTCCTCTCGCTTTGCCCATCCGTCTGAGGATGATAGGCAGTGCTCATCAATAGCTGCGTTCCAAGCTCTCGCTGAAGACTTCTCCAGAAAGAGGACGTGAAGCGGCTATCGCGATCCGAGACTATAGACGATGGCACTCCATGCCTCGTTACTATTTCATCCACGTACAGCCTTGCTAACCTCTCTAGCGAGTCTTTCTCCCGAATTGGTAGAAAGTGAGCCGACTTGGTGAGACGGTCCACGATCACCCAAATGGCGTCATATCCTTTCGGGGTCCTTGGTAACTTCGTGACGAAGTCCATTGTGATACAATCCCACTTCCACATGGGTATCTCTAAGGGTTGTATCTCCCCGAACGGTCTTTGATGCTCCGCTTTGACTTTCAAACAAGTCACACACCGCTCGACAAGATAAGCGATGTCCTTTTTCAATCCTGGCCACCAATACATCTGCCTCAGATCTCGATACATTTTATTGGTTCCCGGATGGACTGAATACCGCAATCTATGAGCTTCCTCCAAAACACGCTTTCGCAGGCCTCCCAGCTTAGGAACCCACACTCGGTTCCCCAAACACCTCACACCACTACCATTAGATACTAAGGATGTCACATAACCAACAATTCTCTCACCTCTCCACTTCTCTTCCTTTAAAGCTTCCTCTTGGAACTTCTTAATCTCTTCCAACATGTCAGGAATTACGTTGACTCGAAAGGCTACCACTTTAGTTGGCTCCCTCCTTTCCTTCCGGCTCAACGCGTCGGCCACGACGTTCGCCTTTCCTGGATAGTAGAGGATTTCACAATCGTAGTCGCTTAACAATTCCACCCAACGACGCTGCCTCATATTTAATTCCTTCTGATCGAACAGGTGCTTAAGACTTTTATGATCAGAATAAATCTGACACTTAACCCCGTAAAGGTAGTGCCTCCAAATCTTAAGCGCAAATACCACAGCCGCTAACTCCATATCGTGCGTGGGGTAATTCTTTTCATGCTCCTTCAATTGACGAGATGCATAGGCGATTACCTTTCCATTCTGCATTAGCACACATCCTAGACCCAGCTTGGACGCATCGTTGTAGATTACGAATCCTTCCGACCCGCTAGGCAAGGATAAAATCGGAGCACTGCTCAGCTTGTCCTTCAGCTTGCTAAACGCTTCTTCTTGAGCTTCTGTCCACTCGAACTTAGTACTCTTCTTGGTTAAGGCGGTCAATGGCGTAGCTATCCGGGAAAAATCCTGGATAAACTTCCGATAGTAGCCCGCTAAACCAAGAAAACTCCTAACTTCCGATGGCGACCTTGGTTGCTCCCACTCTTTAATGGCTGGATCAACTTTGATACCTTCCCCCGACACTACATGGCCCAAAAATTCGACTTCTCGAAGCCAGAATTCGCACTTGGAAAACTTTGCATACAACTTTTCTCGCTGTAGCAATTCTAACACCACGCGAAGATGCTCTTCATGCTCACTCTGGGATCGAGAGTAGATGAGGATATCATCTATGAACACTATCACACACTTATCCAACCACGCGCTGCACACACGGTTCATTAAATCCATGAAGACTGCCGGAGCATTAGTCAAACCAAAGGGCATGACTAAAAACTCATAGTGGCCATACCTCGTGCGAAACGCTGTCTTCGGCACGTCTTCTTCCTTTACTTTCAACTGATGATACCCGGATCTTAGATCTATCTTCGAGAAGAAGCTCGCTCCTTGCAACTGGTCAAACAGATCATCGATCCTTGGAAGCGGGTATCTGTTCTTAATAGTCACCTTGTTAAGCTCACGGTAGTCTATGCACATTCGCATAGACCCATCTTTCTTCTTGACGAAAAGCACCGGCGCTCCCCAGGGTGAGGAACTAGGGCGTATAAACCCCTTATCCAACAACTCCTGCAGTTGCGTCATCAGTTCCTTCATTTCCGCCGGTGCTAACCGATACGACGCACGCGCTATCGGGGCCGCACCCGGCACCAAATCGATTCTGAATTCAACTTGACGATCTGGGGGCAAACCTGTCAGGTCATCAGGAAACACTTCCGGAAATTCTTTTACCACGGGGACATCCTCTAGTCCTTTTTTCTCTTTCTTAGCGTCTAACACATACGCCAGGAACCCCTGACACCCCTTCTCTAAACAATGTCTCGCTTTCATTACCGAGATCAGACAAGACTTACGCTCTCGTCTATCCCCATAGATTACCACCTCCGACAAATCCGGCAAGGTCATACGAATCATTTTCTTATTGCACACAATGCTAGCATTATTACTAGCCAACCAATCCATCCCTACTACAATATCAAACTCTCCCATTCCCACGGGGTACAACCGCAATGGGAAAGAGTGACCCTCAACCTCTATATTACATCCAACATACATCTCTCTAACCAAAACCCGCCTATCGTCAGCAATCTCTACTTCAAACCCACACCCCAACCGTTTAGGCTTAACACCCAAGCGTCGGGCAAAATCCGGCGATACGAATGAACGATTTGCACCCGAATCAAACAACACTTTGGCAAGAACATAATTTACAAGAAAGGTACCTGTTACAACATCAGGTATCTCCACCGCCTCATCAGCCGTCATTCGAAAGGCCCTTGCCCTGGTCTGAGCTGGTTCCACTTTTCTTTCTCCTCCTCTTCCTCCCTGTTTACCACCAAAACCACCCGAATCCCCTCTTCTGAGGGCAATCCGGCCTCAAATGCTCCACCGATCCACACTGATAACATGCTCGGGGGTTCCGACAGTCACGTGCCATATGCCCTAACTTCCCGCACTTGAAACACCCCTCAGGTTCAGCACATTCTCCACGGTGAACTCGATTACATTTTCCACACGATTTTTCTCCAAATTTCGACCCTCCTCGAAACTCCGGCTTGAACACTTTAGCCCGTTTCGAATCACGTGCTGGTACCTCCCACTTTCTCTTTTCCTTACCCTTTTCCACGTCTTGACGGTTCTTTTCCTTTTCAACCATTTCCGCTGCATTGATGGCTGCCTGAAAAGTACTTGGGTTTCTAGCCGTAACCAGTTCCCGCACACTACTTTTCAATCCGAAAATGTACCTCTCCACTCGGCGCTCTTCATTCGGTACATATAGTTCAGCAAATCTCGCTTTCTCCATAAACTTTGTGGTATATTCCCTCACCGACATCCCACCTTGTTCCAAGCCCAAGAACTCTTCCTCCAATCGTTTCACTGCCGCCAGAGGGCAAAACGATGCTTTAAATTTTGACACAAAAGTCTCCCACGTCATACTCTTTGCAATCTTTGACCCTTCTCATGCGGTCTCCGCATCCCACCAGAACACTGCTTCCGACTTTAGCATGGACAAAGCATACATCACCCTGTCGCTATCAGCACACTTACAGGTGTCGAACGCTAGTTCCATTTCTCTGATCCATTTCATTGCCAACACAGGATCGCATTCTCCCTTGAAAGTGGGCGGCTTACAAGAAGCGAATGCCTTGTAGCTACAACCTCCACCCAGCACCCGATCATTTACTGCCAAAGGATTGGACTGAACAGGACTTCCCGAAGCAGAACCATGCGAGCTAGTCGCCCCTTCTTTACTACCACTTGGCTCTTTACTCTCCGATGCCGACTCGTCTTGCTTTGCCAACAATGCTTTCAACGTATCCTGGATTTCGCCCAAAGTAGTGGCGAAATTTTCTTGAGTCACAAAAGCTTGGGCACGACCACGGCCACGACTCACCCCCCGCCTGGACACGGAGCTCTCCTGTTGAGACGCCTCTGGTTCTTGCGGAATTCCTGCACTCCTTGTTCCACGAGTAACACGAGCCCTCACTACAACTCTTTCCGTATTCTCATTCACTTAGGTAGTCGCACGTCGGGGTACCACTCCCCGTCCCCTTCCTCGGCCCCTACCACGGGTAGTTGCCGGCACAGGTGGTGCTTCCATCTCGATTTCCTCATCAACAGGTTCCGATGCACCCCTCATGGATCTCCTCAACATTATTACAGACTGTCAAGGAAACACAAATAAATATTAAATCTACTGCTCTAAATTAATAAGGCAATTAAGCACACACATGTACTTGTAAGTTCGTAATTACACTGGCCAGGTGTAATCGCCAACTTACCTTACATGACGGTTCTCACTACCCCATTAATCATTCTACCCAGTCTCGCTAAGGTCCCCCTAGTTCTCAGCTGTACTACTTGACTCCTACAGTTTAAGTTTAGGCCCGTCCGGTCACCTAAATCTCTTAAACTAAGGCTCTGATACCAACTGTAACAACCCAAAACTAAAGGTAGACAAACACGTCATTCATAGATAAGTAATATCTGCCAAAACCTGGCTATACCAAAATTCAATAATGTTCAAATAGGGTATATGCGGAAAATAACCCTATTACAGCCGAGAATAAGTCTAAAATGCTAAAAATAGGAGTCTTCTATCCCCAAGATGCAAGCTCCAGCTCACACCTTCCCTTTCCCTTTTCCTGAGCCTTCAACTTGATTACCTGAAAGGTTTTTAGTTTTGAAAGCGAGGGTTAGACCATAGGGTCTAGTGAGTTCCCTCAAAAGCCACGCCACGAAATAAAACAGTTCAAGTAAAAGCTTTCAGTAAAAGTATTTAAATGAATTCGTTATGAGCACACATTAATGGCCAGCACACTATGACAAACTAATGGCACACACTATGGTCACACACATCGTGACAGCAATAAGGGAACACACCGCCCATATATGAAACACATTCATATATCCACACATATGGGACACACCCCCATCTCACAAATTTGCCATAGTTCGTCCACACATAGATAGATATCCTTCACACAGTTAAGTCACACTTCTCATTCATGAACATTCGATAAAACGAACACTTACCATATAAAATTATGCATAAGGTTCCACACTTTAAAAGGATTAAGTTAGAAAGACTCGCCTGTCGTCCCGCTTAGTCCTCACACTAGATAAGCTCTCCCTTTAACTGCACCTATAAGGTACATACTACCACGATAAGCCACTTGATGAAATTACACACTCAACAGCCTACACTACTAAGTCACACTACACCCTTTCCGGACACCGTATCCGGATAGCCAAAACTACCCGGACAACCAGGCTATCCGGACGTCCTACCCGGATAACCAAACAATCCGGACATCTTACCCGGACACCCCAATAATCCGGACGTCCTACCCGGATAACCAAACAACCCGGACATCTTACCCGGAAAACAAGCCATCCGGAGACTACTACCAGGGTTCTACCCGGACACCACCAATCGTCCGGACACCACCCTAACTTGAGGGTTTCCGGACGCGACGTGCAATACTAAAAACGCAGAAAATTGCACAATCTCATGTCCTAATTTCCTCAACACCTCCAGATTAACAATATAGGTCGCTAGTCACACATTATCCCAAACTACTACTCTTTTAATCAGATTAGATGAGGAAACACCATAAACCCATAAAATCCACATTTCTTCTCTAAAAACCCACAAAACACACTAACTTAAAGAGGAATAGGATTGGTTTTACCTGGATGATTGTAACATCCTGAATTTTCAATAATAGTAATTTAATGAGAATTGGGATCTAATTGTATTTTGGTTTAAAACCTTGAATTATATTGTATTTTATAATTCAATAAAGTTAAAATACAAGGGATTAAGGTTTGGTGACAATTGTTGGAAAGTTGGAACTAGAGGGTGTATTGAGTAAATATGGAATTGTGTGTATGGATAAGGGGTTGAAATCTGAGATATTATCTCAGTTTGGTTCTTGAGTCGGCAGAAGAGAGAAGGCAGAAAGAAAAAGAAAGAAAAGAAGAGAAAGGAGGAAAAGAGGCTTTGTGTATCAAATTGGTAAGGAATTCGTGATGATTTCTGGTAAAATCTGTTGTAGTTATATGATTATAAACGAATCTATGTTGAAAATAGGTTTTCAAAATCGTTTACAGCAGATTGGGATTGGATTTGTGCAGCAAAGTGGGTTTTACAACAAAAAGGTGAGTTCATTCGATTCGTGTACAAATCAGTGTTTTTAAGTTATACTAACCTTGATATATCTGTATAAATTGGTTGAGGACTGAATAGAATGAGTGGAATGAATTGATTTTATGATTTAAATCGATTTGTGGACATGGTTGAATGAACAGTACGTAAAACCAGTGATGTCCCGGTACTTAAAGGTTCCGGTGTAGTTCCGGTGTAGTCCCGGTGTAGTTTCGGGGTAGTCCCGGTATCGACGATAAGTACCGGGGATTGAGAGTCCCGGTATCAAGGATAGGTCCCGGTAGTTGGAAGTCCCGGTAGTGGCAAGTTCCGGTAGTACAAGTCCCGGTAGTGGAAGTCCCGGTAGTGGTAAGTTCCGGTAGTACAAGTCCCGGTAGTTGGAAGTCCCGGTAGAGGTAAGTCCCGGTAGAGGCAAGTCTCGGTACAGGTGAGTCCCGGTACATCATATCGGGAGTTGAGTAAAGAAACCAGTATATCTAAATGGTATCAAAATTTGATATGGCTCAAGGACCTGATAAGTTAAGTATCTAGAGGCCTTGTAATTTTATGTATCTCTCCGGATGTAATGAA
Organism: Saussurea involucrata; assembly: GCA_033807775.1. Taxonomy (NCBI): domain Eukaryota; kingdom Viridiplantae; phylum Streptophyta; class Magnoliopsida; order Asterales; family Asteraceae; genus Saussurea; species Saussurea involucrata. The sequence continues at coordinate 117,346,881 of CM066321.1, read as the reverse complement.
ATGGACATTTATGTAATCGTGAAAAGGTGCGATTTAAGAATTGAAGGCATGATTGTGTTAAATGTGATTTGCTCATACTGAATGATATGAGGAATCTGTACGATTTATATATATGATTTGCTCATACTGAATGGTATGAGGAATCCATATGTTATAAAGGCGATTTGCTCATACTGAATGATATGAGAAATCTGTATTAAGCATTAACTTGCACGAGTAGAAATAAGTGTAATGGATCCATAGGCACTAAAGTGTGGGAAATCACATGGAATAGGCGTGTGGTATAACTCGTTTAATCGTTATTCCAGTGTGTGTGGGAAATCACATGGAATAGGCGTGTGGTATAACTCGTTTAATCGTTATTCCAGTGTGTGTGGGAAATCATGGAATAGGCGTGTGGTATTAATCGTTATTCCTGATTTCTAAGGAAGAGAGTGAGATTGACATAAGTGCTTGTGATCTCTGCTTCCTTACCGATAAATGGGCGTGTGTAATCGCGATTTATTGGTGGAGAGCATTGATCTAGAATCTTTGAAGATTCATAGTGTGGCTCTGGGGTATGATATGATGACGGAATTATTGTCAGTCATATTCATGAAATGTGGAAATGGGCATGTGTATATTGCGATTTCTGGATTAAGAGCATTACTCTAGAATCAGTGAAGATTCGTAATGTGGCTCTGAGACGTGATGGAAGGTGTGTCAGTCATATTCATGGAACTGGGTAAAAATCGTGTTAACAAAATAGAGTTATGCGTATGGTAAGAAAAGGAGAATCAGGTTTGTTATAACTTGTTTACATTGATTTTACAAATGTTATCTTGGAAACGAATGTTCTCACTAGGCGTTGGCCTAATCGTTTCAAATGATGTTTTCTTACCAGGTACCAACTCGGGGAAGTAAAGGGTTGTGGGACGAGCGTTTTGATATAGCAGAGGTGGATGAATTTAACAAAGAGGAGATCTTGATGGATTGATAGATAACTTGATTAATCTGATTGTAGTGACATAATTAGATTGATAGGTTATTTGAAGAATCTTGAAATGTGACAATACTCTTGATGGTTAATCCACTGCCTGTTTTTATAAGTTGAAGTATTTATTATCATAACCTGTTATAACTTGAGGTTTAAATTGGCTCAGAAATTGGGGTGTTACAATATGGTATCAGAGCACTAGTTTAAGCGAACTAAGTATGCTGATAAGATACTTAGACTTAAGCTGAGATGGAGTAGGTTATGATATGTGAGATATGGGTAGAAGTGTTAAGACGGGATAGTCTTAGAGTCAACGGAAATACGTGAAATTAGTACTGTGACAATGGTAACAAAGATTCTCCTGTATGATATGTTTACAATTCCAATTAGCTACTGTTATTATGAATGTATATTTACACGAGCATGCTTATTTCTGAATTATTACAGTGACTAACGATCGATAAGGTACGTTTTGTATGTGTGTACGTGCATAACCATTTCTTATGGTTATCCCTTTATGTTATAGTAGAACGATGGTGAATACGCCACCAAGGTCCTTTGAAGGACAGATCAGTATTGATTGGAGGTTGGAAGGATAACCTGGAATTGGCGGGACTCATGAAAGTCCGCCAAGGCAACCTTTAGTAGGTGGATTGATATGTGTGGAGATAGAGTATGAGATGATTGATCAAGATGGAAATGGTATGACATGGTGGAGTATGTGGATCGTGGAATGCCAGTATAACAAATGTTATAAGGCCGAGAGGGCGACCACTGGTCGGAAGTAGAATGTCAAGGATAAGTTACATAAGTAAGACGATTGACCTCGTTTGAGTAAGTAGTCTTCAATTGCGAGGAAAGTTTTATGCCTGGTGTTTTAGTGTGTGTTACATGAATTTTCATGATTTCAAACCAAATGCATAAATAGCAGTTTTAGTCAAGGTTGAATTAGCATGTGCGAAAGTGTAGTTAAAGAAAAGGCAATCCCATTTACGTCGCACAGCGAAATTTTTGAAGTTTTTACAAAGTATTTCTTACTTTACATGAAAAGTTGAATTGTAGCAAGAAAGCGTTGGTCAGCAAAACGTCTAATAACTAACATGAGTATGGACCTATTAAACATCATATAAATAAATGAGAGAACCGACTAGTTTATTTCGTGTCGGTCAAACTTTTTCGAACTGTTGTCGTACGAAGAGATTTTCATTTAGTATATTACCGTCGTAACAACACTGTTTTGTTTGAGAAGGATGGAGTTTTCGGAAATTTATTATGCAAACGATTCTCGAGATCGTTGTGCAGTACTTTGGGGTATGTGTGCCCAAGTTGTTCCCAGTAGGGTTATTTAAAATGAGAAATGTGCGAAATGATTTGTCATGCATAAAGGCTATGAACTCGCTAGGTCGTAGAGTATTACGTTATAAGCTAAGAAAGAACTCCAAAAAATGGAGAGGTGTTGGATAAACCTTGGGAGAAAATTTGTAGTTTTGGTAATTGTGTTCAAATGAGAGATGAACAGTGTGAGAGTCGAAAGTGGACTTTAGTGTCGGTTGCACGAGAGTCTGTACCCTTGTTCGCTGACTAGGAATACAGTTGCCGAGGGACGATTGTGCCCGGAGGAAGAATTAGGTTCAGTTAAGGACCTTAAGGTTAAGGAAGTGTCGACATGTCAAATTTTGACTTTGAAGTCGATAGTTGTGTAAGGTGTATGAGACCTTTCGTCTGTCATTGGGTGCGGTCTGGGTGCGTCCCGCGTATGCCTGTGCGGACAGGAACAAAGACCGTGAGCGGTACCGATATGCTGTTATGCAGAGGGTATGCGCAAAGCATATATTATTGTGTACAACATAGTTAAGGATTTTGAGTGATTGACGAATAAATCACTAATGAAAGAAGTTTCGAGTATTGTTGCACAAGCAAAAGATATGTAGTCAAAAGACGCTTTTAATGTTTATTGCGGATGTGCAATATTTATGATGTGTTACGTTTTAAAAATGTGAACATGTGGGTTGGGGGATTTTGGTAAATCCGACCATGTAAAGTTTTAAGAGTGGCAAACATTTGTTTTGGGGTCGATGGCCAATTAAGGGATTAAAAAGGGTAAAGATTTTGGGTAACAATGTATTTTGGTTTACGTAATCGTGTGAGTGACACTTGTTTAACCAAACGTCTATTTTGGCCTTAAAGGCTTGATTTATATTCAAATGAGTCTTTTGAATGTTTGTCAGTTTTAGTGACTCGAGATGGAGTCTTGGATGTGTTATATACGTAACTGCTTTCTATTTGAACAAGTGTCGGTCTTAGGTGTAAAGTCTGTTTGATAAATTTTGTGTTCTTAATACCTTTGGAACTAATGAACCTTGGCGATATATATACACTGTGGAGTATAAAGAGTTGCATATATATATATATATATATATATATATATATATATATATATATATATATATTTACCTGTATAATTGACTTCGTTGGGAAAGTAGCAATGAAGGGGTCGTAGGATTATCATGCCTCGGAACGTATGTTGCATAATGATCATTAGATCCTTTGAGTAGATGGCTTGGTTTTGAATTCAGTTGAGTCTTAAGAGCATTGACCCGATTTGATAAGCTCGACGTAGGCTTGGGGTGGAAATTGCATGAATGATATTGTAATTGAAGTTTACTTGACGTAAATGCGTTGGTTATCCTTTTGGGGTCATGTATAAAGGTTAAGTCTTGAATCAGAAGTTTAAAAGTTGAAGGACCACCTTGTGGGGATGGTAAGAACAGTGAAGGACTGTTGTTTTTAGATAAGTGTTTTACTTATGATGTGGAAGATTTATAAAAGATGAAGTACTAGAGACGAACCAAGGGAGGGTATAGAAAATGTTGATCTGTGAGGGATTGTACCATGTTTTTGTATTGGTTTGGAATCACAAAGAGCTAGTATGAACGAATAAGTTCAAGTTATTTAGAAAATCGTGAGTGGTAGTTCAACTAAAATTGGGGAGGAGTTATTTAGTGAAATAAACCCAGTTATTTGGGCGAGAAAACAGGAATATAAAATTATTTGTGTACGAGTCTATGAGAGACCTGGTCTGTGGTTAATGTTATTGGTGGAGATTGTACGAACGAGTAGTGGCATGAATTGCCAAGATAGATATGTCAACTAGTATGTAATGTGAAGTCAGAAAGAGGGAGTATCCGAAGGGAAGTTTTCGGGGATTTCGGATGGAAAGTACTATCTGTCAATAAAGTTGATAGAGCATGTAGCTTGTAAGTTGGTGTGGTATAGTGAAGGCAAAATCGTTAAAGAATATAAGTTGCTCCTTATGTGTGAAAGAATTGTACGAGAAAAGATTAGTTGAAGATCTAAGAATGGGTAGTAACTTCGAACGGTAATGTAGTTTCAAGATAACTTGGTTAAATATTTTAAGTTAGAAATCTTAGTGAAACTGTTTGGTTATGGTTCGTAATGAGAAAATACTAACGATATGTGGAAAATTGGGAGAAAGAGACAAGTAATACTTGAAAGATAGTATTCCACGCTAACGTGGGGAAGCAATGATAGACATATTGGACTTAAGAATGTAGTCTTACTACAAGTTCATTGGAGTTATCACCTTTGATATACAACCCTTTAATGTTTGGTTGCAATATGGTCGCGTAGTGCGATAGTGGTGTGAGGAAATGGTAGCACTTTGTACTGAAGAAGCGTGTGAGTCATGGATGTAACAAAGGTTTGTCGTATTTATCGAAGTATTCCAAAGTGGTGAGTATGCTCAATTTATGGTGAGTGTAGATTTTCAAGCAGTAGATGGTAATGTTCTTTTGAGACCCGGAGATTGAGTTACGGTTAATGTCGGGATGGTAGACCAAGAAATAGTCGGGTAAAGATTTGATGATGAACAGTGACTCTAAGGAGGTTTGCAAATCCAAGTTGGGGAGCGGATGCTAATGAAAGAGTTAAGGTTCAGAAAGTATGAAAGAATGAATTCTTGTTCTTTCTGGACTTTTAATTGTGACTTTAGAGTCGGAAGAGAATATGAAGTATAGGTATCCCCATCTGTTTGCCGGATCTTGATTTCGAGGACGAAATCATTTTCAAGTTGGGGAGTATTGTAACATCCTGAATTTTCAATAATATTAATTTAATGAGAATTGGGATCTAATTGTATTTTGGTTTAAAACCTTGAATTATATTGTATTTTATAATTCAATAAAGTTAAAATACAAGGGATTAAGGTTTGGTGACAATTGTTGGAAAGTTGGAACTAGAGGGTGTATTGAGTAAATATGGAATTGTGTGTATGGATAAGGGTTGAAATCTGAGATATTATCTCAGTTTGGTTCTTGAGTCGGCAGAAGAGAGAAGGCAGAAAGAAAAAGAAAGAAAGAAAAGAAGAGAAAGGAGGAAAAGAGGCTTTGTGTATCAAATTGGTAAGGAATTCGTGATGATTTCTGGTAAAATATGTTGTAGTTATATGATTATAAACGAATCTATGTTGAAAATAGGTTTTCAAAATCGTTTACAGCAGATTGGGATTGGATTTGTGCAGCAAAGTGGGTTTTACAACAAAAAGGTGAGTTCATTCGATTCGTGTACAAATCAGTGTTTTTAAGTTATACTAACCTTGATATATTTGTATAAATTGGTTGAGGACTGAATAGAATGAGTGGAATGAATTGATTTTATGATTTAAATCAATTTGTGGACATGGTTGAATGAACAGTACGTAAAACCAGTGATGTCCCGGTACTTAAAGGTTCCGGTGTAGTTCCGGTGTAGTTCCGGTGTAGTCCCGGTATTGACGATAAGTACCGGGGATTGAGAGTCCCGGTATCAAGGATAGGTCCCGGTAGTTGGAAGTCCCGGTAGTGGCAAGTTTCGGTAGTACAAATCCCGGTAGTGGAAGTCCCGGTAGTGGCAAGTTCCGGTAGTACAAGTCCCGGTAGTTGGAAGTCCCGGTAGAGGCAAGTCTCGGTACAGGTGAGTCCCGGTACAGCATATCGGGAGTTGAGTAAAGAAACCAGTATATCTAAATGGTATCAAAATTTGATATGGCTCAAGGACCTGATAAGTTAAGTATCTAGAGGCCTTGTAATTTTATGTATCTCTCCGGATGTAATGAAATGGGCATTTATGTAATCGTGAAAAGGTGCGATTTAAGAATTGACATATATCTTATATTACTTGAACATATGTACTTTTGAATAGTAGTATATTAGGTTTATAGACTGCGCTAGTGTGATACTAGGCAGGATTGTGTTAAATGTGATTTGCTCATACTGAATGATATGAGGAATCTGTACGATTTATATATATGATTTGCTCATACTGAATGATATGAGGAATCCATATGTTATAAAGGCGATTTGCTCATACTGAATGATATGAGAAATCTGTATTAAGCATTAACTTGCACGAGTAGAAATAAGTGTAATGGATCCATAGGCACTAAAGTGTGGGAAATCACATGGAATAGGCGTGTGGTATAACTCGTTTAATCGTTATTCCAGTGTGTGTGGGAAATCACATGGAATAGGCGTGTGGTATAACTCGTTTAATCGTTATTCCAGTGTGTGTGGGAAATCATGGAATAGGCGTGTGGTATTAATCGTTATTCCTGATTTCTAAGGAAGAGAGTGAGATTGACATAAGTGCTTGTGATCTCTGCTTCCTTACCGATAAATGGGCGTGTGTAATCGCGATTTATTGGTGGAGAGCATTGATCTAGAATCTTTGAAGATTCATAGTGTGGCTCTGGGGTATGATATGATGACGGAATTATTGTCAGTCATATTCATGAAATGTGGAAATGGGCATGTGTATATTGCGATTTCTGGATTAAGAGCATTACTCTAGAATCAGTGAAGATTCGTAATGTGGCTCTGAGACGTGATGGAAGGTGTGTCAGTCATATTCATGGAACTGGGTAAAAATCGTGTTAACAAAATAGAGTTATGCGTATGGTAAGAAAAGGAGAATCAGGTTTGTTATAACTTGTTTACATTGATTTTACAAATGTTATCTTGGAAACGAATGTTCTCACTAGGCGTTGGCCTAATCGTTTCAAATGATGTTTTCTTACCAGGTACCAACTCGGGGAAGTAAAGGGTTGTGGGACGAGCGTTTTGATATAGCAGAGGTGGATGAATTTAACAAAGAGGAGATCTTGATGGATTGATAGATAACTTGATTAATCTGATTGTAGCGACATAATTAGATTGATAGGTTATTTGAAGAATCTTGAAATGTGACAATACTCTTGATGGTTAATCCACTGCCTGTTTTTATAAGTTGAAGTATTTATTATCATAACCTGTTATAACTTGAGGTTTAAATTGGCTCAGAAATTGGGGTGTTACAATGATTGATGATTCTGGAAATCCCTCTTCAAAACTCAGCTGAAATCGTAGCTCCTTCTTCCTCTAAGCCAAAACCCCTTTTTCTTGTTCTTTCTTCCAGCCACACACACACAACACACACTAGACAAAATGCTTGATGAGAAATAGGGTTTTCACTTCCCTTATATACCTTCACAAGAAGCACCAAACTTTTAAGTTTCACACTTAGACCACACATATTCTAGATTTCCGAAATTCTCCCAAAATTCCAATATCGACCAAAAACAAAACCCGGTTATTACACATTGTTACACTTTTTAATCTACTAAATGATAGTTTTACCTTTAATTATAGAGAGAAACTTTCTCCATTTCATAACTAAGGGTAGAATGAAAAAGTAGACACTCTTGAAAATGGACACTTATTTTGCGACTGGTAACTATAAATTTGCAGGATTCCTTGCGATGAGAGAAATAGAAAAAGCAAGCATGGTGCACAAATCAACTAATAAGGAGGATTTCTGGAAACAACAATTGGATATGTTTGTTTTGCTTAGTTGATTGGTTAGAGCTCTCTTCATGCCAGAGGTTCCGTCCTTTTCCCAAAAAAGAAAGATCCTTGCTTAAAATGTAAGTAAGCCGGTGGCTCCCTAGCAGGTAAGGTCCTGAACTTTGGAAGCAATCCAGAAGTTAAAGCAATGTTTAGGAACCTAATCTGCTAAAGAGAGGAAGATGGAGTTATGAGTTTAACTGAAAATGGAAAATAAAGTAAGGAACATAGCTATATGGACAACTGGTATGTTTTCTTTTTTCTTTCCTAAAATTTACTAATCAATGGTTGAAAAGCTGAGTTTCACTGGAAAATGTAAAGAAAAAGGTTGGGAAAATGGTAAAAGCTAGTAGTGGGCCATAACAATAGGCGATATATGGGTTTTGGATCCGCATCGACTGTAAAAGCTAGCCTAACTGAGTCAGGTATTTCGCCTAAAGAGTTGGCTTTGCAGACTACTCGTTTAATCTTTGTGCCAAGAAGTGACTACAAAAGATGGTACCATTTGTGGCTACTATTGGTAACCCTTAACCTTCACACTTCACGTTATTTAGTTTCCCTGTATGTATGTGCATGCTACTTGCTATAGGTGATGGGTCTGGGTTAGGAATTTCCTTTAAAACATTAATGTATGAGATAATCATCGTCCATCAATTGATGCATCATGAGAATTTACCCAAGTATGAGATTCAAGCACCTTGCAGCTGGATTGCATATGAATGAAGCTACAATAGTGATTCTTTGCAAAGACTACCAATAGTGGTAGCTAATTTTTTGTTTGTGACAAATATTGCCATTATTGATAGTCTTTGTATTATAATTGTTAGAATCGGAGAGTCGATTGATAGAGAGAGAGACGAGATGGCTGAATCGGCCATTTTCATATGATGAGAGAGTGTTTACAAGTGAAGTGTCTTACCTAATAATGAAACCCTAAGAGACTATTTATACAAGGTAAGTTACACATTATTACAGAAAGGACCCTGAACTATACATATTGACATTAATACTCTAACATCCCCTCAAACTCAAGTAGGGGAAGAATGAGCCAAATTGAGTTTGAAAACAAGAGCCCGAAAACGCCCTGAAAGACGAGCTTTGGTGAAGATGTCGGCAGTCTGATCAATGGTTGAGATTGAAAAACGTTTAACCGTCTTGCGAAGAACATGTTGACGAGTGAAATGACAGTCAATCTCGATGTGCTTTGTACGCTCATGAAAGGCATCATTGTGAGCAATCTGAATAGCACTAGTGTTGTCACACCACAATGGTGTTGGGGAAAATTGATGAGCACCCATATCAGATAGTAGCCAGCGTAGCCACACGAGTTCTTGAGTGGTGTCAGCTAAGGCTCGATATTCCGCTTCAGTGCTGGAGCGAGCTGTCAGTGATTGTTTCTTGTTGTGCCAGGAGATAAGAGAGTCCCCAAGAAAGAAACAATAGCCGGTAGTTGAACGACGATCGGTTATGTCACCATCCCAGTCAGCATCTGAGAAGGCACGAAGCTGTAAGGATGAAGTGGATGAGAAATGAAGCCCATGGAACATTGTCCCTTTGAGGTACCGAAGTATACGAAGAACATCGGCATAGTGGTCTGAGCATGGGGCAGCCATGAATTGGCTAACTATATGAACTGCATAGGCAAGATCTGGTCTAGTAACAGTCAGGTAGACCAGAGATCCAACTAGTTGACGGTATCGTGTAGGGTCTTTCAGCGGTGTTCCGGCATTCGGAGCAAGGTGCAGATTTTGCTCAATGGGTGTAGATGCAACTTTGTTGTCCGTGATCCCAGCTTTGGACAACAGATCTGAAATGTACTTGGCTTGACAGAGATAGATGCCGGAAGAGTCTGATAGAACTTCAAGTCCAAGAAAGTAGTGTAGTTTGCCAAGATCTTTCATCTCAAAACATGAGCTGAGAGACTGTTTGAGATGATTGATACCTGTAGTGTCACTGCCGGTGATGATCATGTCATCAACATACAACAGGAGTAAGATAGTACTTGCAGTAGTAGTCCGAGTAAACAGGCCAGAATCATAGTTACTTGGAGAAAATCCCAAAGAGATGACAGTGTTGCTAAACTTTTCAAACCAAGCACGAGGAGCTTGTTTGAGGCCATAGAGGGCTTTTCGAAGTCGACATACATGTCCCTGACGGGAGGTCACACCTGGAGGGAGTCTCATGTAGACTTCCTCTTCGAGATCGCCATTCAGAAAGGCATTCTTGACATCCATCTGGTAGAGTGGCCATTTCTTGGTGGCAGCTATGGCGAGAAGACTACGAACTGAGGTGACACGACCCACATGAGCAAACGTTTTCTCGTAGTCAATGACATATTCTTGATTGAAGCCTTTTGCCACAAGGCGTGCTTTGTATCGATCAATGGATCCATCAGACTTGGTTTTGATTTTGAAGACCCATTTGCAACCAATGGGTGACTTTCCCGGTGGGAGAGGAACAAACTCCCATGTATTGGCTTTGTCAAGTGCCTGAAGTTCCTCTGTCATAGCTTGCTTCCAAATAGGGTTAGAATCGGCTTCCTTGAAGGAAGTTGGTTCATGGGTGGACAGTAAAGTGGCATAACAATGATAATCACGAAGGTGAGAAGGAACTTGCCTTACCCGAGCGGATCATCGTGCTTCATCTTGTGGTTGAGAGGAGCTAGGATCCATAGACTCAGCAGATGGCTCAGAAGTAGTACTTAGAGTTGGTGCAGATGATTGGTCGTGATCAGATGGCACAAATGGGGCCGGTGAAGGTTCAGATGGAACAGATGAAGGTTCCGGTTGAGAAGAGGCGGAAGGAGGTGGAGCAGATGGCACAGAATAAGACTCAGATGGAGGTGAGTTGGAAGGAGGTGGGATAGATGGTGAGGTCAGTATGGAATCTAATTGGAGTGAGTCCAAAGAGATAGAGTTATCAGTGAAGAAGGAAGTGGAAGGATTGGGTATGTCTTGAAATTTGGACACTGTTGAGAAGGGGAGATGTTCCCAGAATGTGACATGACGGGATATACGTAGTCTCTTAGAGACTGGATCTCAACAACGATAACCTTTGTGTTCAATACCATAGCCAAGAAAGCAGCATAATCGAGAACGAGGTTCAAGTTTGGTGTGTTCATGAGGTTGCAACTGAACAAAGCAGGCACAACCCCATACTTTTAGGAGTTCATATGCAGGGGAGACCTCATGGAGCACTTCATAGGGAGACTTTTGATTGAGGATGGGAGTCAGGTGACAGTTGATGGTGTAGACAGCCGTGAAGGCAGCTTCGCCCCAAAAACGTTCCGGACACTTGGCTGAGATTAATAGAGTACAAACAGTATCGAGGATGTGGCGATGTTTTTGTTCTGCACGTCCATTTTGCGGAGAGGTGCCTGGACAGGAGTACTGAGAAAGAGTACCCTGAGATCAAAGAAAAGATAGGAGAGAAGATTCTTTGTATTCCATAGCATTATCTGCTCGAAGAATCTTTATAGGCTTGGAAAACTGGGTCAGGATCATACGGGCGAAGGTGATGTAGATTTGAGGTAGTTCAGAGCGATGTTTCATGAGATATATCCATGTAAAACGTGTGTGATCGTTGATAAAGATAACGAAATATCGATAACCACCCATGGATGGATGTGGTGCTGGCCCCCAAACATCAGAGTGAATGAGGTCAAAAGGGGAAGTAGAATTAAATTCATTTAGTTGTAAAGGTAAGGCATGGTGTTTGCCAAGTTGACAGGATAAGCAAGAAACGTTTTCAGAAGAGGTGTTGCCTAACAGTCCTGAACTAGCTAACAGTTTTATCCTAGCTAGAGATAAATGTCCTAGGCGTTTATGCCATAATTCAAAGGAAGGGGTACTGGAAACAGAGGCAACATGATTTGAGGATTGTAAGGGGAGACGGAGGTAGGCCACTTCAACCATCCGACCAACTTTACGTCCTACTCCAAGGATCTGCTTGGTCTTTGGATCCTGCATAACACAACCAATAGGATGAAACAAAACAATTAGGCCGGATTCCATAAGTTGAGTGATAGAAATCAGACTTAGAGATAAGTTTGGAATATGTAGCACATCAGGTAATTGAAGGTTGGTGGTAGATACAGTTCCACTGAAAGATACGGGTAAGCGAGTGTCATCCGCATTGCGGACTGATGAGAACATGCTGGAGGTTTGCTTAGAGATAAACCAGTCAGCCTTAGGTGTCATGTGGTTACAACAACCATAGTCAAATAGCCAAGGATTGCCTGGTGCTGAGATATTGCACTGAGAATTCATACCCATAGAACCTGTCACGAGTCGCTCTATTTGGTCTTGGTTTTGTCGCAGGAGTGCCATAGGGTCAGGTGATGAGTTGGTGTTATGCATAGGTGATGAGTTGGTGTTATGCATACCCATAGAACCTGTCATGAGTCGCTTTATTTGGTCTTGGTTTTGGCACAGGAGTGCCATAAGGTCAGGTGCTGAGTTGGTGTTATCCAGTGCCTGAATTGGCGGTGTAGAGGAGTCTGGAGTGATTGATCCAGCAAAGGATTGAGTACGCAGTTGCCTTAGATTACCGGAGTGCCGTTGATTACCTGAGTTCCTTGGATGTTTTAGACAGTCAGACCGATAGTATCGTGGTTGTGTGATCCCACACCAGCGGCATTTTCGAATTGGGCAGTTGAGAAGAAGATGAGAGGTAGAGTGACAGAATGTGCAGTTACTGTATTGAGACTGGCTATTGAGTGCCATCTGACTAGCTATGGCAGAAGAAAGTCGCAAGGGAAGGTTGTGATAGCAGAAGAAAGTCGCAAGGGAAGGTTGCGATAGAGATGAGTGTGTGAGTTGCGACAGTTATGAGCGTATGGTGTTCTTGAGTCGGGTTTTCAAAACAGATCGGTTTTGGCTGAAAATTGGTACGAAGGTTCGTGACAATATTCTGGACAACTTTAAAACTTGGAGTTTTGTCAAAAAACCAACAGAGAATGGATTTTCGGAGCAAAATCGACTGCAGAAAATAAAGTTGAATAGTAATACCGGGAGATGAATAGTAATACCGGGAGATGAATAGTAATACCGGGACTTGAATAGTAATACCGGGACTTGAAAATCGAAGCAAATACCGGGACTTGGAAATCGAAACAAATACCGGGACTAAGGTGTGAAGTACCGGGAGTAAGTAAAATCGAAAACCAGTACCGGGACAAGGTGTGAAGTACCGGGACAAGGTGTGAAGTACCGGGACAAGGTGTGAAGTACCGGGACAATGTGTGAAGTACCGGGACTAGGGTTTCTGACAGTGCTCAAAGCGAAACGAAATCGAAACAATCGAATGGCAAATAGACGACTATATGAAAGGCAGAAAGGCAGAAAAGCAGAAATCAAAACAATCGAGTATGAGATACTTACCTACAGCTCTGATACCATGTTAGAATCGGAGAGTCGATTGATAGAGAGACACACGAGATGGCTGAATCGGCCGTTTTCATATGATGAGAGAGTGTTTACAAGTGAAGTGTCTTACCTAATAATGAAACCCTAAGAGACTATTTATACAAGGTAAGTTACACATAATTACAGAAAAGACCCTGAACTATACATATTGACATTAATATTCTAACAATAATAACTAAATGCAGTTAAGTTAAACTATATTATATAAAAAAACTATCTTTTTCTAGTTCTCAATATTTTTGCCTCATGTTCTAATATACCTATATTTATAAGAGTTTTTGCTTGGGCCCTCAACTATTTTTGTACGCAAAGACTAGAATTTCAATCCCTCACAAGAATCAAATGGGTTCAGAGAAGGTCATCTTTGTTGAAATAAATTTGACCTGCTCCAAATGTAACCACAAGGAATGTTTTTTTTTGCTTCTCTTAGAACGAAGTTGATTTTGTTATTACTGTAGGAATGTTGAGACGCTCATAAATGTGAATGTTGAGACCCTCATAAATGTGAATTGTAATTATCACAATCCTCTAATAATTATTATTACTGTAACCTTTTGTTATGTGGTGATTGATTTTGTTAAGACATGGTAGTCGGATCATTTTGTGGCTGACGAGCTTAATCACAACCCTATTGTGCGGTTTCTTGGATAAAAGAGAAAACTGGACTTGCACTTATAAACAGACTAGAAGTCACTAGCTTTATGATATCCAACACAAGTAAGTGCCTCTCGAAATCTAATCAGCAGGCGGATTCTCTTTTATATCGATTCATAATAAGTAAGAAAGATTACTTTTGTCTCCTTATACTACAGGGGATGTGAACCTTCTTATATCTGGCTAGCCTGATAACAACCCTAAACTTTTGAGCGAAGGGATTTACATTTCATGTTGGGACTAATTATGATTAATTGCATCTAATCGCATGACCCTATGTTGTCAGTTTTGCTCTACCAAATGTGATCCCACATTCTCGTAACATGCTCTGTTTTCCCTTCTGTAATTTTGCATTTCAAGTTTTCCCTCTATCTTCGACGATAGTCGATAGATTTGCATTAAGAAAGATGGAGCTAAATGGACAACCGGTAAGTTTTCTTTTTTTCTTTCCTAAGATTTACTAATCGATGGTTGAAAAGCTGCTGGAAAATGGAAAGAAAAAAATTAGGAAAAAGGGAAGTTTTTTTTTCTTTCCTACGATTTACTATTCAATTGTATTGCAGGTCCCACCCCCAAAAGCCTCACCTTGTCCTCAAGGTGAAAGTTAAGGATTGATCCTGTAACACAATGTACTCCTCCCACAATGCCTCAAACATGGGCAGACCCTTCCATTTAATCAACATCTTTTCTACTGGGTTGCCAACTTTTGATTATTTGCGTGTCACTAACGACTTCTGTCATGAAATCCAACTTCTTTCATGTTGATCCACCTGTTGCTTCATCCTTTGTTGGGCTTGGATTCAATGCTTACGTGAATTATCTAATTTTCAGTTGTGTTTTTCAGCACATGCTCTACTGTTGGGCCTCGGCATCTAAAGCTTATTAATTATAAGATGGAGAAATTTTATCCCTATTATTTAGGGTAAAATTATCCTCTAGGTAATTAAAAAGTGTGATAATTACACGTCCTTTAAACTATGTCCCTTTTTCATAGTGGACATTTATTTTTGGACTAGAGGAGTAAAGTGTTGTATATGGCTTTATCATTGTAACCTTGTCAGAAACAAGTAGGTGAAGATGCACTCATATACCACTAGCCATCTCTCATTAATGTGAATCTCAAGGTTACAATGTAGAGAGAGTTACAAGTAGTAAGAGTTAGGAATGCTTAGGAAATCTTTCTCAGAAAAATTATTTTCAAAAATGAAATTTCCCACAAATGTCTTGCATGAAGATTCATTCGAATCAGTTGATTCAGGTGTTTCCACATGTTTGGTATTAACTTCAGTTTTGGTACAAGAGAAAACAATTGAAAGAACTTCTTTTTCAATACTAAAAAATATTTCTTGATCACTAAGGGCTTCTTTAAGAGTACTTGCGATAACAGTCGAAAGAATGTCTTTTTCCATTTCAAACCTTATCCTTTGATCAAGAATAGAATCCTCAAGTTCATTTATTCTATATTCCAAAACCAAAGGTGGAACATATCGTTTGGCTTCAAATGGTTGTTCACAACTTGGTTTAACATAATATATGTCAAAATAATCATTTGAAAGTGAATCTTTCGGATTCTTTTCATATTTTCTATTTTCTTTTGAATAGCAAAACGGAAGTTGCATTTTTGTGGTAGTTTCTCTTTTAACCTTTTCAAGTTCATCGATCTCTTCCGAATTCAATCATTGTATCTCACAATCAGGAAAATATCTAGCATATTTCAAAATTTTGAAATCATATAAAGTCGGAACATGCGCATTTGCTTTTGCTAGATATCTAGGATTTTGATATCCAAGACCCCAATATTTGTTGAAAAAATTCTTTTCACTTGGTCTGTTCAAATAGATAGTTTGATCAGTCTGACCTTTCATATAAAGCTTCTTTTCCAAAACTTTGATTTTGTCAGAAAATTCAGCATTTTGAGTGTTAAGATTTTGCAAAGAAACTTTACTCTCATTTTTCTTATCTTCTAAATCTTTAACCTTCTTGGTTAAATCAGATATTTGAAAATCAAAATCTTGTTTGTCCTTATCAAACTTCTTTTTTTGATCTTCGAGAGATTTAATTTTATCATTGTTTTTATCCCTCTCGAGATTGATATTAAAAAGAGTTTGACTTAGATTTGCATTTTCTTCTTTTGTGATTTTCAGTTTGTTTCTTAACCCTTCGAGTGCAAGCTTCATGGTGTTCAGTTGACTTATAAAGAAACTTGAAGAGTTAGAGCTTACCTCGGATCCGCAGTCTGAGTTGCTCTCATCATCTGAAATATCCTCAACTTGGCACATGTTAGTTTGTTCCTCATTTTCGGCTTCATCATCGGTTAAGTCCAACCAATATTCATCTTCAATCAATAGAGCCTTACCCGCTTCTTTTTGCTTTTCTAACATTAACTTGGTCTTGTAATAGTCAGAATTTCGGACCACTTTCTTCCGACAATTCTTAGCAAAATGACCTGGTGTGCCACGGTTGTAACACTTTGGAGTTTCAGTTGGCCTTTTCTCTTCAAACTTCTTCTTTCCATCATCTCTATTCCTTTCTTCAAACTTTCTTTCATCAACTTTCCTTTCCTCATACCTTCTATCATCGGTCGGTTTACCATCAAATCTATTCTTACCATCAAACTTCTTTGTTAGACGTGTACCTCAGATTGTTAGACGACGGTTTCCGATAGAACTTCTTCTGAAAGTGCCTAGTCAATAAAATCATCGCTTGTTCTAACTCATCTCCATCATCTGAGATATTCCTCGTATACTCGGCTTCAAAATTGTCAGAAATCTCATTCAGAAAACTTTTGGAATGTTTATCTGTCTTAAGTGCAACTGGATCAGGAATTGCTTTTTTCTTTTTCCTGTTCTTCTTCTCTTTGATCTCTTCAACTTTTTCTTCATCTTGATGTAACGTCTCAAACAACTCATGCAAAGGCATAGTAGATAATCTCGAATTATGTTTCATTAGGCGACTGACATTTTTCCATTCCGGTTGAAGAACACTTAAGAACTTGACATTATTCTCAACCACATTATTAGTTATTTTGTTTTTGATTAACTCATTCAGCAAAGAAACAAATCTGTCATATGTTTGTGCCAAATTCTCATCCTCTTTTGCCTTGAATTCCTCATATCTGTTTATGCATAGATTCATTTTCATCTGTGAACCTTGCATCATCTATTCTAATTGGTCCCACATCATTCTCGCATTCTCCTTAAAACTATCGATCTTATTTTAGATTTCATTTGGAGTACTCATTATCAAATAAGATCTAGCTTTCCTATCCGCTTCAAGTCTTAGATTCTCTTCAGGGGTATACTCTTCATACGGTTTCCAGTCTTCATAAGCTTGTATGCCTTGTTGAGCAGGAACTATGGTTTTAAGTCTTTTCATTGGTCCTCCTTTCAAAGATAAAAGAAGATTCTTCCTATTAGCTTGTCTTTTGATGAAAAAGCAGATTCTTCCTATTAGCTTGTCTTTTGATGAAATCTTGAAATCTATCCTTCCACTGTTCGTATTCTCCCTCGAATAGAACAGGAGGTCTAGTGTCGGAACCAAGAGCTAGCATCACTTCGTTTTTCGTCATCTTTACAAACAAACTTGTTTATTATCTTTAGACAAAATCAAGCAAAAATACACCAAGTATCAAAAGTTATCGCACACAAGTTATGCGATGAGGATTAAGTGAACAGTAGTTATCGGTCAAACTTTGGGCGATCAGAAAGTTCTCGGTCAAAAACTGTGCGACTAAGACAAGTTTTCGGTCAAAACATGAGCGATGAACAGTAGTTGTCGGTCAACACTTATGCGATTAACAGTGCTTGTCGGTCAAAAACTGTGCGATCAAAAAGCACACATAACCTGGTCGCACAAACTTTGAACGATGAAGATGAGTTTCTTCACTGTGCGATCAAGATGAACTTCGAACAAAATTTTCTTCTAAGTCCAAAATCCACTGAAATCAAGTCCAATTGACTTGAAACTTTGTACGAAGGTTCGCACAACTGGTCTGAACAACTTTCGTGTTTATACCAACACCAAAAACTAACAAAATCTGTGTTTTTATCCTAAAACAGAAACTTTGAGTTTTCGAACTAAAACTCACAAAAATCCACAAAAATCAGCTCAAATGTGATCTTTTGATCAAACAAACTGCACAGATCTCTTCCTCTAACAGAAACAAACTAGTCTGATCCAAACTCTATCCGTAAAAAATCCTGAAATCCCCAATTTCGATTCTAAGTCCAAAAAGTCAAAAAAAAAAGTCCAAAAATCCTCAAAATTTTCACGAATTCTGCTTGAAATTGTTTGCTTTGATACCACTTGTGATCCCAATATTAACAGGTAACAATGAAAGAATTAAGAGATCTTGATTAGAATGAGAGAAAGATACAAATGTAGGAGTGAGATCTACTTTCTCTCTCTAGACTCTCTCTCTCTAAAATGTCATCCCTCTATTACACACTTATCTCACAATCCACACGTCTCTCTTCACAACACCACTACAACACTCCTATATATACTTTGACTTTCACAACAATAACAAAACCTTTACTTTAGGGCTGGCAATGGGTAAGGGTAAACCCGTTACCCGTTATGTTTCGAATCGTTGGATAAGGGTATGGATAATGGAAATTTTATCCACTTATCTCTTACCCGTTTACCCAATATTTTGGTGGGTAGGGTATGGATAAACGATTTTCCGTTATCCATTACCCGTTACCTGCTACGATATAATATATATACATATATATTTTTAAATATTAGTGTGTATATATATATGTATGCATAATTATATTAAGTTAAATTATTGATATCTTTTTATAATGTTGTCGTATGCTAATATGTACATTAATTTATCTTTTATATTTATCGATTAAATGATTTCGATTAAATGAGAACAAAACGAGTTTAGGAAAATAAATATAATGAAGAGTGTTGGTCTACAATTTTTATATAGTACTTTATAATATTATACTATAATACAATTTTTATATAGTACTTTATAATATTATACTCTACTTAATATAGTACTTTATAAAATGTTTACTAGCACAAATTAGATATAAAATAGTAACTATATTTATAAACTTGTGTTTTATATTTATTTGAACTTTAACAATATCAATTGTAGTTCAAATAAAATTTTGTTTTACCATTTATCCATTACCCGTTTTGTTACCCGCTATTTTTACTGGGTAGGGTAGGATATGGATATGGATAAGAGTTTTATGAGATAGATAATTACCCGTTTCGTTACCCGCTATTTTAAATGGATTGGATAGCGGATTAACCTTTACCCTACCCATACCCTACCCGTTGCCAGCCATACTTGTTAGTTTCCATGGTTAGGTGAACGAGCATTTAAATCGCATGCCCAAAGCTGTAAGGTTCAAAACAAGGCAATGTTATTGGCACTACAACTAACTCTGAGTTATGGGAATAAACAACATAGGGGTTGTTTACCAAATTCTTACCGAGTAAGTGCTTACTAAGGGGCCGTTTACATAATCAATTACTCGGGTAAGTGCTTACTGGTAAAATTCAACACTATCACTTACTTCTCGGGTAAGATTTTAGTCTACCAAAATGGGCATCGTATGCAACAATTTAGCCGGTAAGCGCTAACCGTGGTAAGAGTCATCGCACTCACTTATCGGGTAAGACTCTTGGTCCTTGCTTCCACTCTTACAGGGTAAGATTCTTGTTCCTTGCCATATTCATCAGGTAAGCTAATGTGGCTTGGTAGGCACTTACCCGGGTAAGCGTTTTGTAAACGGCCCTATAGTTTACTGGATGAATATGGTATGGACCAAAAATCTTACCCGGTAAGAGTTAGGCAAGTACCAAGAGTCTTACCAGGTAAATGAGGACAACAGCTCTTACCATGGTTAGCGCTTACCAAGTAAATTGTTACATATGATGCCCTTTTGTGGACTAAAATCTTACCCGAAGTGGTTGGTAAACAGCCCCATAGTTTCATCTTAAAAGTTACCCCCTCTAAGGCTCTGACCCGACCCAAGTAACAACGTTATTTCTATGCTCGATTAGTGCTCTTCTTGATTCTAAATTCTGGCTATACACCTCTGTTAATTTCATTGTAATACCCAACTTCTCCACCAAGGTCGTGGAAATGAAGTTATGGGATACCCCAATACTGCATTTTTGGATTATCCCAAAGTAAACTTTGTGAAACCGGAGGCTTTCATAGGGTCAAAATGTTACTTTTGGAAAGTGTATTTCACATGTTCCAACACGAAACATGGATCAGTGTTTCTAGTCCTAGCTACTATTAACTAATAAGTCATAACTTTCAAAGATCATTTCATTCATGATACTCCTCTAGACGACTCTCTAGTTTCTACCCTTTTCTATATGCTTATTCGAATGCATTTTGCTATTAGGTTTCATGTCGATGTGTTCATTTCTAGCAAAAATCTTGTCCATTTGTGCTTTTACTCTAGTTTCATGACCTTAAACAATGAAAATCATCTAGTAGTTTTTCTTTCTTACTTATTATAAAAATTCAAGTTACTTTGTCATATATTTTTAATTACTTAATCCTTTTCTCCGTGAAAATTTCAATTATTCATGGTTGAGATGTCCTTTATTAAATTCCAAGTACTCATTTTTGATGAACTTTATACATTGAACTAGGTCTAGTTGTAACGTCCCAAATTTCATTGCAAGCAAACAACCATAAATAAGCATTTGAATTACATAAAACCTTGTCTTTACAACATCAATAATTCATATTAAACAAAATTGACAGCGGAAGTCTCTAAATTCCACAGTCGAGAGCTATTCTATAGTCATCGCAGCCAAAACTTGAAATTACTCTATGCTTCCAGTTCTTCCTATCGCCTCCTAGTTCTTACTTGAAGAACCCTTAACATGCTTACCTGGAAATGGTTTAGTTTTGAAAAGCGAGGGTTAGACCAAAAGGTCTAGTGAATTCCCTCAGAGAACAACATGTAACCAATATAAAAGCCTTTATGAAAACATTATCGTAAACCTTAGCATACCTCAAGCATGGTACTACACTGTGTATGGGTCACATATCATCTTACGATCAGGGTTCCATTAGGTTCCCCTCTCGTCCTCTTTGGAGCCCCCACGGACTCCCCTCTACCGAATAGGAAGGAAACAAATTTCAACCTACCAGTCTATCTTACCTATCCAAGGGACCCTCAGATCCCGAGGATCCATCCTTGATCCCACAGTGCAGACCGACTCCACATAGCACATTATTCATTTCACAAACATGCATCTTTAAAAACCCTTGTAAATCGTCATTCTCAGTTCATCAAGTACAATGCATTTTCCTCAAGTAAAAATAGGTATTTCATGGAAACATGTGTAACAGTTATAAACATTTCATGCTCGTAAATGAAACCATAATTAGTCAAAATCATTCAACACTTTAAGTCGTAAAAGGTTTAGGGAACTCACCTTGCTTGACGTATAACGCACCCCTAAAATACTTCCAAGCTAACCCCGACGAACGCCTAAAGGAAAATAAATTCACATCAGATTAACCGATCAAGAACTGTTATCCGGACACCACTGACTATCCGGACACAATCACTTTTCCGGACAACAGTCCGGACACTCCACTTCTCCGGACAAGAAATCCGGACACTAGTCCTATCCGGACAACTACCCGGACACTAATTCCTATCCGGACAAACTACCCGGACACTGATTCCACCCGGAGACCTCGGTCACCCGGATACGACGAAGCACCCGGACACTCTCATAGGGTACTTACCCGGACACCAGCAACAATCGTCCGGACACTACCGAATACGGCGTCCGGACTCTTCGGCTGTTCGAACTTAGGATTCTTAAAAGTGATTTACAACTCGATTGCAGCCACTGGTTCGATTAGATAACCACAAGGGTTCATCCACCAACCCCAAAAACTCATTTAATCCCACTTTAACACCTTAGAATCGATTCAATAATACAAAACCCATAAAAAACTCATTTTCAATGAAATATGGTGAAAAATCCATTAATCTATAATATCAGTCTTAAGAATCCATAACTAAGAGATGGAGAAGCACTACCCTAATTAGAAGAACGAATTAGGATACATTACCTTGCAGATTCTAGCTTGATTCTTTCTTTCTCTCTTGATTTCTTCTCAAACCTTCTTCCTTTCTCTCTTTCTTTCTTCCTTAGCCACCAACACCAAGAGCATTCCCACACAACACTGATTTCAGCCAAATGGAGGTTGCCCTAGGGATTGGAGTCTATATATATGCTTCATAAATTGACAATCTAGTCCCTCAAGTTAACTTTCATTTATTTCACTTTGACCACCAACTTTAAAACTCATTAGCATTTTGGGTTGTTACAACACTCCCCCCTTAAAAGAATTCCGTCCCGGGAATTCCTTATTGGGAAAAGATGCGGGTATCTTGCCCACACCAAAACTGACACTTCCCCCAATGTAAAACTATTTCAGACTCAGTCAACCACCTCATTAAATTCGAAACAAGAAACCTTGTGTGCACTTCCCTCGGTTCTTACGGTACTGCTAACTCGAAAGCTACTGTTCCTACTCGATCGGTCTTAACAACAGAAAATTAACCAAGGCTTCTCAAGCATCTATACTTCCTTTAAGAAGGAACTTGGCTAAATCCTCCGCCACCACATGAGGTTCATTTACCAAGAGACAACACCCACTTGACAGCTTGTCACCTGGCCAACCCTGTACACCTTGACAGCTCACAACCCAGAGTTCCTTCATCGTATCACAACTCTCAACCCTATACCGCCCAACAATCGTCTATTGCAGAGAACATTTCCCTTTCTCGGACCACCTAGACCACGGTTCGTCAACCATTACACATCTCCTCACCACCTCACCACTCCATACTTATACGTAACTAAGAGTAGGAACCTCCAACCCATTGCTGAAGTGTCCACCTACTCGAATTAGACCTATCCTGAAACACGACCATTCCTCGCTGATTGTCACGTTCGTCAAAACATAAAAACATAACTCCGGTTATCCTCACTCAACTGGGAGGAGTAATCATGGTCACACCATACTATTCTCACTAGTTTGATCACCGCACGACCAATTCCTTTAAACATTTCTCACAACGTCGCTAACTTAATTCATTCAGTTGTCTCATCCACTTCTTTCCTGTACAAAATCATACACAATTCCCTTCCTCAATACTCTTTCCAACGGTTCACACACCTATCAATGACAATCTACACAACACTGCACCTTTCGACATCACCGTCAGGCTTACTACTTCCAACTTACTCACTTATTCCGACATACTATCTTCACCTCCCCACGTTAGTGTGGAGCATTGCCCACCGAGCATTACTTGCCCCTCTCTCCCGACCTTTCCACGTGCTGGTATCGCTTTCTCATTACTCTCATAACCAAACAGTTGCACCAAAATCTTATCTTAAGGTATTCAACCAAGCCGTATTGAAACAAGACCAGTGTTCGACGTCACTACACATTCTTTAATCTCTAACTTTTACCTTCTCAGACATTTCTTTCACACATAAGCAACAATTCACATTCTTTAAGGATTTCACATCTATCCCACCACATTTTGACTAACACAACCCTCGTCCTCTTTAAACTTCCAATGACCCCAAAGTGTGTTTCTTAGTAACGTCCCCTATTCACTCTAATAATCCACCCCCCTTGGATTCCCTATTACAAACGGATCTATTGACTCAGGAACACCCCGAAACTCGGGTTCCACAATTCTTTCGATTAACCACCATGATCATAAAATCAGACAGATGTATAAATACCGTCATCCCGGCTTTCTTACTTAGATTTATCTTAAATAATTCTTTAACAAACAGTGTGTTAATCCCAATAACACTTCCCCAAGGATTGTAACACATCCTGTAATAACAAAAGAATGTCGTTACTTAACAATCTATAAAATTTTAATCAGCCAACCAAAGGCTTATACCTCTATCATGACATTCCAAATCGACTAATAATCATGCTACCACTCTGACCCACAATCATCATCATGTCATTCCTTAAACATAACCAAAATTCCCAACTATTTCCTTCTAGGATTATTCCCTCACGCATAAGGAACAATTTTCATCTTCTATACTACAGCTTGACTAATCTATTCATCATCCTCTTTAAACTTACTCTGCCTTCAAGAATATACTTAACAACCTACATGACCACAAAGCTTGGTCTCACCACTGGGCAATCACCCAATTCTGTCCCGACATTCCATTCCGATAACTGTCAAAATGAACACCAACTTACAAACCACATACTTCAACAACTGAGATTGCAAAACGTACACTCTACCCGAAATCCCATAAGGATTTCCCTTCTAATCCTTCATCTTTTCTAACATCGCCTTACTACATCACCGGCTGACACATATATCTTGGCAATTGAAGCTACTATACATTCGTACATTCACCACTCCTATCATCACACTACCAACCAAGTCTCTCATGGTCATTCGTACCCAATTCACCCTTTCCTTCATATTCTCCCGTATGCTACCATCGAGTCTGTCTCGCCACTTAGTTCTCTCCCAACTTGCTGAACTATGACTCACGAGTTCACACTTAGCTCAAACACAAACATCCTAACTAGCTCTTTATGATCCGAGTCCTTTCTTAGACCCGTCACATTTTCTTACTGACTGGTATAGTCTACAATCACTCCGCTTGTGTTACACACCTTGTCCTTCTACGGACCCTCCTCCCCTCGTAAATAGAACGCCTATTTAACAACAACAGTCTCTTATTAATTTAACACCTTTACAAGATATTCTATTAACTTACACTCATTTGGTTTGAGTCTTCGGCCTCGGCCAACATACACTGTTGCCGACTTCAATCAACAAAAGACAACTCTTAACTACTTCCTCAACCTATCCTTTAACATGAGTTCCTTACGGAGCCTAATCCTTCCATATAACATAATCACTTTCATGATCTGTCTCTCTCCTTTCGACACCTACTCATGTAATGACAACATTACAAGCTCACATCTAAACTCATATTCCTATGCCATAGACATTTCATTCTTCCTCACCACACTACTCATAACGAGTTGCTAAAACCATCACCTTGAAGGCTTCAAGTCCTTCCTCCGGTCACACCCGTCCCTTGACAAATGTACCTCAGGTCACCGAACCCGGGTGCAAGCCCTCATACAACCGATACTATAATCCACTACTGACTCTACCACGCTTCACCTTTCTTCTTGAACACAAATACTAAAACTACATACGTTCTCCCTTGACTTGATCAACTCCTCTCCGCTCTCGGAATTCTTCCTTCGCTTAAGACGTAATACTCTACGACCTAGTGGGTTCATAGCCTTCATGCATGACAATACAGTAAATAAATCTTTTCGCACATTAGGTCATTTTAAATAAACAACGTTTGGAAAACACTTGGGTACACATGACCCCATCACTCTTATAACTTCAACGCCCTGCACAACGATTCGAGAATCGTTTGCATGCATCCTTCCGTGAACCTTAATCTTACTCAATTCCGAACGCTGTTATTACGACAGTAATACGTTGAATGAAAAATCCTTCCATACGACACAATTTCGAAATAAATTACTGACACCAAGTAAACCGGTCGGTTCTCACATTCTTTTATATGATATCAATCGGTTAAAATTCATTTGATTGTAAAAGTTTTGCTGGCACACGTCTTCTCGACCTTTTGTAATATTTTAACTTATCATGAAAAGTGTGAAATACTTCGCAATTGTTAGGCTCAAAATTTCATTGTGCAATGTGAATGGAATTACCTTTTCTTTAAACATACGCTTGCACACTCCGACTCCTTTTTGATAAAAATTGATATTTATCCGTTTAATTTAAATCGTGATAATTTTCATGTTATATTTAAGGAAGCTATACATGAAACTCTACTTGCAAATGAAGGCTACTCACCCTAGCAAGGTCAACCGCTTTACCCACGCAACTTATCCTTGACACTCTTCCTTCGACCAAGTGTCGCCCTCTCGGTCAAGCACTAACTTGATGTACATGCGTTCCACATCTCACTTACTCAACCAATTCACACTATTTTCGCTTTGATCGACTATCTCACTTTCTACTTCTACATGCTTTCAATTCACTATAAGTATCTTATTCCATTTGTCCTGCCAATGAAAAGCTCGACTAAAAAGGTCAGAGATCCACTGATACTTTCAAGGATTTTATACTGTTCTATCTTACCATCCCAACTGATCTATCCCATGATTTCCAAAACTAGGACTCTCCCGAAACTGGAGTCTTATTCAAACTCAAACATTCATCCTCTCCGAATCCACGAAGAGCTACCTCTAGACGACTCATAACATCCTTTACAACGTTGCTTCTCTACGATGTCTACATACCTCACATCATAATGACTCTTACACGACACTTCCCCAGACAATGGAGCTAGGGCTATCCCTCAGGGATCTTGCTGACCTATTCCTCAACGCTCTCCCAGCCATAGCGCTAAACTGAAAGAAACCGACAGTTAGTCCTTACTAGACGTGACACAACAAATTTGCTATAAGTAAGGTATTGTAAGCACGCACATGTACCTGTAAGTTCGTAATTACACTGGTCAGGTGTAATCCCAAACTTACCTTGCACGTATGTCCTTGGCACCTTATTCCTAAGCGCATTTATAGTGATCGTTCCTAGAGGCAATCCTATGTCTCGGCTGTGTTCCTCATTTTACAGTTTAAGTTTAGGCCCGAATGGTCACCTAAATCCCTTAAACTAAGGCTCTGATACCATTTGTAACGTCCCAAATTTCATTGCAAGCAAA
Organism: Saussurea involucrata; assembly: GCA_033807775.1. Classification (NCBI taxonomy): domain Eukaryota; kingdom Viridiplantae; phylum Streptophyta; class Magnoliopsida; order Asterales; family Asteraceae; genus Saussurea; species Saussurea involucrata. Next base: position 117,320,143 of record CM066321.1, on the reverse strand, counting down.
CAACCATAAATAAGCATTTGAATTACATAAAACCTTGTCTTTACAACATCAATAATTCATATTAAACAAAATTGACAGCGGAAGTCTCTAAATTCCACAGCCGAGAGCTATTCTATAGTCATCGCAGCCAAAACTTGAAATTACTCTATGCTTCCAGTTCTTTTTATCGCCTCCTAGTTCTTACTTGAAGAACCCTTAACATGCTTACCTGGAAATGGTTTAGTTTTGAAAAGAGAGGGTTAGACCAAAAGGTCTAGTGAATTCCCTCAGAGAACAACATGTAACCAATATAAAAGCCTTTATGAAAACATTATCGTAAACCTTAGCATACCTCAAGCATGGTACTACACTGTGTATGGGTCACATATCATCTTACGATCAGGGTTCCATTAGGTTCCCCTCTCGTCCTCTTTGGAGCCCCCACGGACTCCCCTCTACCGAATAGGAGGGAAACAAATTCCAACCTACCATTCTATCTTACCTATCCAAGGGACCCTCAGATCCCGAGGATCCATCCTTGATCCCACAGTGCAGACCGACTCCACATAGCACATTATTCATTTCACAAACATGCATCTTTAAAAACCCTTGTAAATCGTCATTCTCAGTTCATCAAGTACAATGCATTTTCCTCAAGTAAAAATAGGTATTTCATGGAAACACGTGTAACAGTTATAAACATTTCATGCTCGTAAATGAAACCATAATTAGTCAAAATCATTCAACACTTTAAGTCGTAAAAGGTTTAGGGAACTCACCTTGCTTGACGTATAACGCACCCCTAAAATACTTCCAAGCTAACCCCGACGAACGCCTAAAGGAAAATAAATTCACATCAGATTAACTGATCAAGAACTGTTATCCGGACACCACTGACTATCCGGACACAATCACTTTTCCGGACAACAGTCCGGACACTCCACTTCTCCGGACAAGAAATCCGGACACTAGTCCTATCCGGACAACTACCCGGACACTAATTCCTATCCGGACAAACTACCCGGACACTGATTCCACCCGGAGACCTCGGTCACCCGGATACGACGAAGCACCATGACACTCTCATAGGGTACTTACCCGGACACCAGCAACAATCGTCCGGACACTACCGAATACGACGTTCGGACTCTTCGGCTGTTCGAACTTAGGATTCTTAAAAGTGATTTACAACTCGATTGCAGCCACTGGTTCGATTAGATAACCACAAGGGTTCATCCACCAACCCCAAAAACTCATTTAATCCCACTTTAACACCTTAGAATCGATTCAATAATACAAAACCCATAAAAACTCATTTTCAATGAAATATGGTGAAAAATCCATTAATCTATAACATCAGTCTTAAGAATCCATAACTAAGAGATGGAGAAGCACTACCCTAATTAGAAGAACGAATTAGGATACATTACCTTGCAGATTCTAGCTTGATTCTTTCTTTCTCTCTTGATTTCTTCTCAAACCTTCTTCCTTTCTCTCTTTCTTTCTTCCTTAGCCACCAACACCAAGAGCATTCCCACACAACACTGATTTCAGCCAAATGGAGGCTGCCCTAGGGATTGGAGTCTATATATATGCTTCATAAATTGACAATCTAGTCCCTCAAGTTAACTTTCATTTATTTCACTTTGACCACCAACTTTAAAACTCATTAGCATTTTGGGTTGTTACACTAGTGGGAGCTTTGTGAGTTACACACGTCACATATAAGTTGAGAGAGATGGAAGATTGTGGTGGTTCGGTCACGTTCGGAGGAGACATATGATATGGCGGCTCTGGTGGGGAGGGTAAAGAGTGCGAGGGTCGAGGGTGTAAGGAGGAGGGATAGGCTGAGTCGGACTTAGGATGAGCGGTTAAGGTTAGACCTGACTACTACTACTGTAGATATATGAGGACGTGACCTCTTATAGGAGTACTTATTGGAGATTCAAGATAAAGGTAGTAGACTAGGGGTAGGAATTTGTAGTTAGCCTAGACGGAAGGAAGGAGTGTTGAGAGTTGGGGGATGAGGATAGGGTTAGTGAGTTTCTAGTTAGATCTTTTGAGACCTAGGTTAGACCAGGGTGTGTAGTTATCTCTATCGTGATTATGTTTTCTTCTGCTTGTTTATGTTTTGATTGTTGTTTACTTCTAACTCGTTATTAAACCTTGGCATTGTCTTTCTTATTTTCAAGCTCTTGTGTTTTTTTTCCATTGTTTTTGTTATTATTATTATTTGTAACACCCCAAGATTGGGAAAAAGTGTGAATAATTTAAAGTTTTTTAATACATTAAATAAGGGGTTGTTTACCAAATTTTCTATTAAGTCTTGTATGGATAAATTTGCTTGTCTGGATTAAATTTATTTGTCCGGATAAATTAGTATTGTTGTTTACTTTTTTATTTGAATCAACAGTTTAAATGATAGAATTGACCGATTTACCCCTGAGTACGAATTATACATTATTTGATAAATTGTTGTTTTTTATTTAAGCCATATGATATCATCCAAAAAATATAAATTCATAAGTTCTCAACAATCCAACCTGCAAAAGATAGTAAAACGAAGGAACTCATTAATTGCTTTTTGATGCATATTATAAACAAATTCAAGAATGCCTGCAACAATAACACGTCTATTATAAAATTAACAAATTTCTGTTCGCTGTCTTTAATTGAAAAATAGCAAAACCCTAATCGAAGATTCTGTGAATCGATAATGATAAAATCACAAAATTTTGACAGCACCGCAACAGAATCAAGAGAAATATGAAGTGTTTGAAGAGAAATATGAAGTGTTTTATAGCGTGTATGAGAGAAATTGATGGGTAATATGGTGAAAGATTTGCGATTTCCATGGTAGATTGAAGCGACGTAAGCTTGAATTGGCGGATAATATGGTCAACTTCTCACACGATCCTTTGTCTATATATAGGGCTTAATCATTTGAGAACTCCGAAACTTATGAGACCCGTGAGTCCATCTCATACATCTAATTTGAGATAATTAATGTTATTTATTAAATGAACATTAATATGTTTTTAAAGTAAAGTCAAATTCAAAAAATAACTCTCTCTCTCTCTCTCTGTGGTCCGTAACATACACACACATTCGATTGAATATACACACAAGATGAACACAATGTAAGCAACCTTAATTTTCTTACTGAGGTATTCACAAGATTCACATGATGTTTTAAAATGGTATGTTTTGTAAGTTTAGTTGGTGATCACAATGTAAAGTTAAATTCCTAAAATAACTCTCTCTCTCTCTCGCTCTCTCTCTCTCTCTCTCTGTGGCCCGTAACATGCACACACACACACACATACACATAATTGAATGTATACAAAAGGTACATTGTGAACACAGTGTAAACAACCTTAATTTTCTTACTGATGTGTTCACAAGATTCACATGGTGTTTTAAAATGGTATGTTTTGTAAGTTTAGTTGGTGATCACAATGTGTTCACAAGCTATACCACATCTCGTGGATTCACAGTGTGTTCACAAACTATAATAATATTTGCTAAGAAAGTGTTCACAGTGTGTTCACCTTAAATACACATTCAATTGTATGTTGTGTTGAGTTGAGTTGAGGTCGTGGCCACATACCCTTGCGTTGACCGTTGGTGTTGATTTTGCACGTGATTTGGTCGTTTTTGCCTTCTCTTATGTAGTTACTTTTCTCGTTTGAAATGTTATATATATATATATATATATTAACATTAATAATCGTATATGAACTAAAATGCATTAAAAAAATATTTTTTTACAAATTATACCATTATAATCGTTTCATCAATACCTTCAAAATGAGTTCAATATTGAATAATTTTGGATTGAATCATATTATTAAATAACATAAATATGTAGTGAATTATTGTAACACCCTCAAATTTGGAACGAGCAACTAAATAAAACTTAAATTAAATAACCCAAAATTAGATAAATTCATTTCTACAATTCATTCCTCAAAATACCTCAGAATTTAAACATTATAATTTTTCACAGCTAATAACTTAAGACGGACGTTACTTATCACAACAGAAGTTGCTAGTCCCAAATATATGCGGAAGATTCACTAAATTGAAATCATCTCCCGTGCACTCTACTAGCACTCGTCACTTCACAGTGTAGCTAAAGCTACTCCCAACCTGTAGGCATGGGAATGGGGCGGGTATGGGGCGGGGACCTCAATCCCCATCCCCGTCCCCGATCATTATATTCATCCCCATCCCCGTCCCCATCCCCGCCGGGGAATATGATCATATCCCCATCCCCATCCCCACCGGGGAACGGGGATCCCCAACGGGGAAACGGAGATTTTTTCCCCAATCGAATTTTTTTTATTTTAATACAAAAATAATTATTTTAATACAAAAAAAAGTTATTTTAATACAAAATTAAACATCATATAGTAATTAACAACCTAAAACCAAAAGAAAATCAACCTAATCCAAAAAAAATAACGTTACACGTACCAAAACATATCGAGTAATATCCAAAAAAATAACGTTACACGTACCAAAACATATCGACTTATCGAGTAATATGGCAGAAAGGTAAACATATTACATTTACAACAAAATAACAAAAAATAACAAAAACTATAAAATATTTTGTTTAGAAATGCATCAACTTTATTAAACAAATCACCAAAATGGTACACCAACCAAAAACGTACAACACCTATCAAACATTCCAGGGCCAAAAAGTAAAAATAAAACTATGAGTTTGTAAGGCACAAACCTAAAGCCATCAGTAAGCCAACGAAATAGAAGACAAAACAGAAGGCAACCCTCAAATATATATATATATATATATATATATTTCATATATAATATGAAAATGATCGATGTGTTGGGATTCAATTTTATGGAGATGTAGTTCAGTAGTTGATGGGGTTCATAAAAGAAAATATATATATACCTTTACTTATATATATATATATATAATATAGGCGTCTGATGTATATGTGTATGTATACATACATTAATGATTAAAAAGATATGCAATTATTACTGATTTCTTGGACAAAAAATATTACTATATATTTAAATATATATTTTCATATTATATATATATATATATATTATACATATTATAAAATACGGGTACCCGGCGGGGCGGGGAGTGAGATGCCCGTCCCCGTCCCCATCCCCGGTTTTAGAAAAGCGGGGATCCCCGTCCCCGTCCCCGATACCCGGTTTTACGGGGAATCCCCGTCCCCGACCGGGGCGGGTGGACCGAGTTACCCGACGGGTCGGGGGTGATTCCCATATATACCAACCTGAGCCTGTTGCACATGCCGACAAATAAAAAGGGTTAGGCTAACGCCTAGTGAGTTCAAGCATTTTATCATGACTATATAAATTCATAAATCGAGAGGAGTGTAGTTTTTAGTCATGATTTCAAAAGAGTTTACTTTAAATGCAAATCACCCATTTTTCAACTCACATAATTCCCATGTTGAAATCTTTAATATTACATGATTTCCCAAAATAGACTCCTTTCCAAAATCAGCGTGAAGGATGAAATAGCATTTAATAATCAAAGCTATTAATTTCATGAATATTCGCCATTATTCCAAAACATGGAGGAAACATAATCCACAATTCATATAACATGGAAAAGCAACTCTCATAAATATAATACGTCACCGAAAACATGGATAAACATAAATACCCAAAACAACGCCTTTCGGTGACGGGGGAGACCCGTATACATTGCACATGACGGAACACTAAAGTGGGTCACCTACTATGCAATAAAAAAAACACCCACGTGGATTACTCTCGTAAACTGAGCTCAATCACTCCAGATCTATTGCCTGCGAGACTAGGGAGCCCCCAACTTCAACCACTCCAGGTCTATACATTGGGTCACTCCAAATCCACAACAGCACATTATGGATTACACCTTACTGCCCATGAGACGACGCCCGACCATACAGGTCCACGCCTTACTTATCATGGATCCCGATGCCTATCCCGTGCTAAGCACATATGGAATTACACCTTACTGCCCATGAGACGACGCCCGACCATATAGGCCCACGCCTTACTTATCATGGAACCCGATGCCTATTCCGTGCTACAAAAGAAACTAACGTCTCGTAAACTGAGCTCAATCAATCCCGACCTCTTGCCCGCGAGACTAAGGGGAAACTCAAATGCCTATGGATCCATGGCTAACAAGGTCTACATATTACACGACCCCAAATGAATAAACAAATGCATTCAAAACATGCAATTCCCCAATAACATAAATTATGATCAAAACTCAACTTTGAGCTATCAAAACTGGACAAATGTCCCTAAAACTTGATAAAATCCAATACCGAGCCACAAGCTCAACTAACTCAAAAGATAGTTCATGAAAGTCATAAGATGACATTAAATATAACAACACACACAGTTTGCCAGTAAATACTTCAAATCCATGAAAACCCATAACAAAACCTTGGATCGGGAAAACCCTCCTTTCCAAAGGATTCACACCTTTATATTTTCAAAACATCTCATGATGTGTTATATGCATATTTCCAAAATCCACAAAATGCATTTTCATAACAAATAGACTCCATTTATCACATAAATCAACGACTTATTTTTACGTATGATTTATTCATCACATTTCCCCAAAATTCCAAATGTAAGTGTTTTACCATATTTACAACCATAAATACTTCAAAGGTTAAAACCCATCAAATAACTCAACATTGATAATTTTCATGTAAAACACATAATTACTTGGAAAATATCATTTTGGCGTGTACAAAGTTTTCACAAAGTAACTTGAACTCACCTTGCTAGATTTAGGATAAATCTAGAATTTTCCCAAACGTATGCTCCTTTGAAGAAGTTTGCATCCTCAAGCCAAAACCTCCAAAAACCTAAATTCATAACTTCCAACCATGAATATTCATATCCAACCACTTTAAAACCATTCCCCAAACATCTTATATTGAAATCTTCATTTTGACCAAAACCCCAATATTAACCTAACTTTCCCAAAATCATCCAAACCGAAATTGGAGAAACAAAACACAAAGAGATCATCAATGGAACATTTATAACTCATACGAAAGTATAGAAGCTAGGAGGATGAACTCACCACTTAGGTTTTGATGAAAACCTAGAAAACCCCAAAAATCTCTAGTGTTGTGGATGAAACTTGCTCTTGCATCAATAAATGAAATCACTAGCATAAAGTGGATAAGGAACACATTAATCTCCAAGAAAAAGCCACAAAATCAGTTAGGGTTTGTGAGGGAAAGAGGGGAAACGATTTGGAGAGAAGAGAAGAGAAGAGATTTGAGTATGAGAAATGAGAGACTTACCACCACCAAACACCCTTGAATCTTCCAATGAACTTCAAAACTAACACTTTATCCTTGAAAAGCTCTAAAAACCGAAACCATGGCACTTTGAATCTCCAAAAACGGAGGTGAAATGAGAGAGATATGAAGAAATGAAGTTTGGGGTGTGAATTTCGTGTTTTAAGCTGATCCAGTGCTCCGCACGGGTTCATCGGCGCCAAGATCGGCGCGGGCTACTGTTTGTTTGGTTTCTTCTTAAACAATGTTTTGGCCATAACTTCTTCGTTATAGCTCCGTTTTCGCTCCGGAAAGAACCGTTGGACTCGTATTCGAATTCCTCATCCAACAAGACCATAAAATCTAGGATTTAACCCCAAATCCTATTTTTCATATTTATCTTAAAAGATCGATTCCCTCCGAAATCGGGGTGTTACAATTATTTTTGAAACTTACATTTTATATCTTATAGTTATGTATTTAATATATTTTATATCCTTTAGCTTTTTATTTTTCATCTATATTTATATTTCTTTATAAAAGACGAGTTACTGTTTTTTTTTGAAATTTTAAGAGGTACTATATTGCATCCCTAATATACACATCTTAAAGCGTGACTCAAAGATGTAGTTGTCTTAGAATTTTCAATTTCGGTTTCCAAGAAATATATAAGACACGTACAAGTATACAGTCCAACCACCTCCCTCTTTTCTCTCATCGGCCACCCCCTCCCCAACAACTGCTGGAACATCTCTTTTAACCCACGTTCCCAAGACGGCTCCCGCCCCTATACGCACTGATGTCGGATGGGTTGGAGGAAAATTCTGGGTGTGCGGGATAAGAATCGAGATTGCATTGTATCTCAGAATGGCGGTATGACCACCTCTGTCTGGTTTGATAACTTGCATTCTGATGGTCCTCTTTGTAGGTATATAACCCCTCGCAACATCTTTAATGCGAACCTCTCTCTGAATGTCAGGGTTATAGACATTATTCATAATGGAAGTTGGGTTTGTCCTATATAAAATGCGGGACAATCCTACTTCCCCCTTGGTAGTCTCACTCCCCCGGTTCTCTCCCCCAATAAACCTGACAAACTCCTTTAGAGAAAACGAGATGACAACCTCACTTCTTTCTCGGTGTATGAAGTGTGGCTCAACATCCGCCCCAATGAGCCTAAGACTGATTGGCATCACATGGTCTAGTTCTTGCAGAATATTTCTATACATGGTTTCCTTCTCTGGGTTGCCATGCAGCAGCGTCTCAAGACGCATGATAAACTCTACTCGTCGGAGGCCTATTTGAATATGTCGTGTGGTTTATATCAAAATGGGTCTGATTCCCATAATCATCTCTTTTTTGAGTGTAACTACCCTAAGCGAGTTTGGCTTGACCTCAAGCCGAAGTTGAACCTCCCTAATGTCCCGAGCAATTGGGCGGACGTTATCAGACTTCTCTAGCCGTCTACCAAAGGCAAGACCATATGGTCTATTATTTGCAGATTGGTGTTGGATGGGATTGTCTACCACTTGTGGAATGAAAGGATTAATCATATCTTCAAAAATAAGAGAAAATCGCATTATATAGTGGTTAAGACAATCTATGATGATGTTCGATCTAGACTTCTTAGCTTGACTTTGAAGTCTTCCTCTAATGTTACTTATGTTAAACATGTATGGAACCTTCCCTAGTGGTTGATCTTCTCTCCCTCTTTCCCCTTCTTTTCTTCTCCTCACTTTGTTGCTTTGATTTGCTCTTTTCGAGTGGTTACTTCGGTTTAGCTTCCGCTCGAGTGTTGTCTTGGCTTTTTTTCCCTGTCAAAAAACTTAAAAAGTTTAAAAAGGTAGTCTTTTTTTTCTTGATCGGAGGGGTCGCCCCCCTCTGTATAAAAAAGACAACTACCCCGAATTAACTACATCCCACGTCCCGAAAACACTCCTATATCAGTTAGGTTCATTCTTCTTCGACTACAACCTTCAATAATGGATTTGTCTCTCAATTTCTCCAAAATATAGATGGAATAAAAATGGTGGTTGGCTCTCCACTTCCCAAAGTACTTAGAGTTTGCAAAGCATATAGCTAATGCTATTTCTAACCCAAATACATTCATGAAAATTAAGCAAACTAAGGCTATGTTTGACAAACTAGCTGATAAGCTAGCTAGCTGGTAGATGATAAGCTAGTTGTTGACTCATAAGATAGCTGGTAGCTGAAAAGCTAGCTGATGAAAAAGTCACGTTTGGCAAACTAGCTTATAAACATGTAAAATGACCAAAAATGACATCTTTAAAAAATTTATCAATTACAATATTTAATTATATAATTAAAACAAATTTAAGAAATTATAATATGTTAATTAATACAACCAATGTAGTAAAGAAAAATTAAACAATACAACATGTTAATTAAAAGAATTTAAAATTTATTATTACATATATACCATAAGTTTTTAATTTGTTAAAACAGGTTTTAGAAAAAAATATATATATTAACTTATGATTTTAAATAACTGTTACATATAATATGAAAAAAATAATCAAATAATACATAAAAAGATAATAGTAGTTGGTAATTAAAATATATTAATTAATATTATAAAATATATAAAAATAATTTATATGATTAACAATAACTCTAAATAATTAAAATTTAATATTATTATATAATTAAAATTTAATTTAATAATTTCCAGTTAATATTAATTTTTATTAATTAATAATAATTAAATTTGAAAATTAATATTTATTAATAATAATAGTTAGTAAATAATAATAAGGGACAATATTAGAATATTAACAAAAAGTTACAAAAACGCTACTTCAAGTAGCGTTTCAAAAAGCTAGCTTATGGTCATTCAAACATGTACACCAAAAAAAAAGCTAGCTTACAAGTTAGTTTTTTTGCCAAATAATGCCTAAGAAATCTAGATCTTTTCGATATTAAGTCACATTTTCGGGCTTATTTTCATGCATATTCTATTAATGGGATATCAGAGTCTTGGAAACTAATAGTGAAATGTTCTTTCTATTCGTTTTTTTCTTTTTTGAAATTGTGTTACTCAATATTTTCATTATAACACATATAGTTCATGAGTTCTCTTACCGTTTTTTTACATTTGACTTGTCTTTTGAGTTTGTTAAACATAAATTTTTGGATTTTAATTTTAACAGGTTACAAAAATACAAGTCACTAATGCATGGGTTGATCTGCTAGAACAACATGGTGGCGTTTGGTCCACATAATGTTTTTTGATGGAATGAAATCTATTAAAAAAATCTGACTTTAAAGAAATTAGAATGAAATGTTATCAGGTTTGACCACTTGTTTGGTTGACATACATTGGAATGGAATCTGTTAAAAGAATTGAAAATTGTCTGTTTTGTTCACATAATTTAGCTTTGGAATTGCAATTAAATATTAGTAAATGACCAAAATACCCTTCTCAAAATCTGAACCATTGGTGTGGATCAGAATGGTGATGGTCGACAGTGGTTCAGATCGGTGATTCAAAACGGTGGTGGTCGGCGGTGGTCGACGACGGTTAATATGGGTTTGGGTAAATTAAGTAGGGAAAATGGGGAAAATTTTGTCTTTTTGAGAAAATAGGGTGGAATAGAATTGAATTCCTTCTCATTTTGTGATGGAATGATCAAATCCATGAATGGTGGAATGTGTGGAATTCAATTCCATTCCATAGGTAACCAAATGCTTGAACGAAATTTGGTCAATGTAATTGATCATTCCAATTCCTTTCAATTCTGTCGGAATCCTGCGAACCAAACGCCCCCCAAATGTTATGTGTTTGAAGACCCCACTATTGAGCGAATCTTTTTCAGATATTTTTTGACCAATTGACCATATTGACATTGAATTTTATACATCTGATATGCGATTTAAAAACACATAAAACCATAAAATTGACATCAGGGGTCTAAACGAGGGAAGGGGATGGATTATCCGCCCATATCCGTCCCGTTTCCATTCCTAAAGCGAGATGTGAGTGGGGTAAAAGACAGAAAGTACCAAGAAAACCTTTTCTGATGGAATTATAGTGAAAAAAAATGCAAAGAAAAAAATATAACTAACAAATCTGGAGTTAAGAGATATTTTTAACAAGAGTTAAGGATCGTTACTAAGCAATTACCTTGGTAAGCGGTTAGTTCAATTATCTTACTGGATTGAACATAACAACGACCGAGAATCTTACCCAGTAAGAGGAAAACAAGGATCGAGAATCTTACCCAGTAAGAGGAAAACAAGGATCGAGAGTCTTAACCGGTAAGTGAGAATGATGACTCTTACTCTGTGAGTGCTTATCGAGTTGTAAACACTTATGGTCAATCCGTTATGATGTCTAATAATGTTACATTATAAGGTAAATGAGAGTGATGATTCTTATCGTTGGTAAACGACCTCTTAGTCAGTATTCACCGTCTTTCAAGGACTGGAATATTATCAAGCGCCCTCCACAATTTCGGATAGTATTTATGGTTCTACCTTTTTCTTAGCAACTGGCTTTCATGGTTTTCATGTGATTATAGGTACTCTTTTCTCGATCAAATCAAAAATGAAATAAAATGACAACCTAATCACTAAAATAAAATTTATTTTTAAATAAAAACAAAACGTAATAACAAATGTCAACCATTTAGACCAAAAATATAATTTACTTCTTTATAAACGATTGAGAATATTAAAAAATATAAGGGACAAATCATCAAGGTTTATCCAAAACGGCTGAAAGAAATATCTAATTGAAAAGATAAATAGTAATTGATAATTAAAATATATTGATTAATATTAAAAAATAAATAAAAATAATTTATATGATTAACAATAACTCTAAATAATTAAAAATTAATATCAATGTATAATTATAACTTAATTTAATAATTTCCAGTTAATGTTAATTAATTAATAATAATGAAATTAAAAAAATTAATATTTATTTATAATAATAGTTAATAAATAATAATGCATATTAATAAGGGTAATATTGAAATATTCACAAAAAAACTACTAAAAAACTATTTAAAGTAGCATTTCAAAACCTAGTTTATAAGCTGGCTTATATCGATCATACAGACATGTACCCAGAAAAAAAGTTAGAAACTATAAGGTATTTTTTTTTTCTTCCAAACAATGCCAAAGTTTTAATGGTTCGTGCAAAAAGGGAAATATCTTAAAAACTTCCTCTATGATTTTAATCAATTTATTATTAGATGAGCACTCGTACAATAGGACATAATATAAATTAATTGTAAGTATAAAGTTGGAAATAAATAACTTTAGTTAAATATTTAATTTTTGTATGAATTATTGCCATATGTAAAGATTGCCAAAATCTTTTTTATATAATGATTACTATAATCAATAGGGGTGAGCAAAACCCGACCGACCCGAAAAACCCGACCGACCCGAACCTGAAATGGTCCGAACTTGAGCCACCCGATTCACCCGAACCCGAAAGTATATATCGGGTATTTCGGTTCGGTTTGGGCTGGGTTTTCCCGAACCCGAACCCGACCGAAACCCGAACTTTTTTAAAAAAATATTTTTTTTCAATAAATCGTAAATATATATTTATAATTTATAATTTCTGTTTCTAATTTTCTATTTTAGACATTGAAATAAATTGAAAAGACTATTTTTGTGTGAACTGAGTATGTGTGCTGTGTGTGTGTGTGTGTGTGTTTAATCTGAGTATGTGTTGTTGTGTGTGTGTGTTTAAGCTGAGTATCAGAGTATGTGTGATGTGTGTGTGTGTGTGTGTTTAAGCTGAGTATCAGAGTATGTGTGCTGTGTGTGTGTTTAAGACTTTAAGTTGAGTATGTATGTGTGTTGTGTGTGTGTGTGTGTTTAAGCTGTGTGTGCGTGTGTTTAATTGTTTAAGTTGTGTGTGTGAGAGGTGTGTGTGTGTGTGTGTGTGTGTGTGTGTGTGTTTAAGTTAAGCTGTGTGTGTGATCAACGGTTTCGCATGCAAACAATAGAAAGAACTCGCAACAGGCAACAATACATAGAAAACCCAAAACCCGAACCCGCCAAACCCGAAACCCGAACAGACCCGAAACCCGAACAATACTTTGGTCGGGTTTCGGGGCCTGTACCATCCACCCGAAACCCGGCCGGGTTGGGGGTTTTTGGGCCGAACTCGACCCGACCCGACCGATGCCCACCCCTAATAATCAAACGCGTAATGTAACTTTTTTCCTTAAATTTTATATTTGATTATATAGGGGGTGTTTGGAATTGCTTATTTAAAACAACTTATGCTTTTATGTAAAAGTGTTTATTAACTTATGTGACGTTAAACCATAATTTTATAAAAAGTGTTTGGATAAGCTTATGGTGGTACCAAAACGCAATAAGCTAATAAGTTGTTATTTAGAGAATGCTTGAGATTGCTTATATATGTAAAATAACCAAAATGTTGATAAATTGTTTCAAATAAATCAATAAGTTAGAATTGAATGACTTATCAAATACTCCTTATTACCGATGCCAAACCGCTATAAGTAGATTTCTTTTTTAACCATCCAAACACCATAAACTGCTTATTACCGATACAACACAGCCACAAGTTAATAAGCACTTTAAATAAGCAATTCCAAACACTGTACATATAAAATTTATAATATATATTTACAATGATAATATAATTTTGTTAATTAATATATTATATTATTTATTTTTATATCATTGAGATTATATTAGTTTATAAAATATCTTATGAAATATTAAAATTGACTAATTTTTTAACATATCCTTCCTATTTATTATACAATTTTTAATTAGTTATCAGCTGTTTTTTTGTTAAACATGAACATGATTAGTTTCTCAACTAGTTTTTTAAACATAATCATACATCCAACACCGGCATGATCTTTATTGATAATCTTAGGGTGCGTTTGGTTGGGCGGAATCCGGCGGAATTGGACGGAATTGGAATGGTCAATTCCGTTGACCAAATTCCGTTGTGCTGTTTGGTTGGGTGAAGGAATGGAATTGATTTTTGAATTCCTTCCAAGAAAGGAATTCATCATTCCTTGAGAAAAGCCGTGGAATTGAAATCCTTTCCTTCAATATTTATGAAATGTCAATAATACCCCCATTATATTCTTAAATACCCTAGATACTTCTCATTTCCGCACAACACGATTGAAGAAGAAGAAGAAGCCACCATAGGCTTCCCTGCCATCGAACGATTGAAGAAGAAGAAGGCAAAATCGAAGTGGGTCAGTGTGCAATCGACGAGGGCAAGGTCGATTTCTTATCCTCTTTCGATTTCTTACCCTAGACTTTCTTTCATTTGTGATTTATATGCGATATATCTCAGATTTATATGCAATTTATTATCTCAGCTTTCTTTCATTTATGTGCAATCGAAGAAGTGTGCATTGATTTATATGCGATTTATACCATAGGCGTTTTTTCATCTCATCTCAGTGTGCATCGATTTCTGCGATTTATATGCGATATATCTGTGATTTATATGCGATTTCGATTTCAGTTTTGAGTTCAGGTCCTTTGTTGCGATTTCTGCGATTTATATGCGATATATCTGTTTTGAGTTCAGGTCCTTTGTTCCATCTGTTTTTTTGGTGTGTTTTTTGTGTAAAGACTTGAAGGAAATCTTTATTGCTGTATAACTTTTCATTTGTGAAGAAAAATGATGTTTAACTTTTCAATTTTTGTAAAGACTTGAAGGAAATCTTTATGTTTAACTTTTCAATTTTTGTAAAGACTTGAATGAAATCTTTATTTTTGTTCAATCTTGCTGTATTTTGCTGTTTGTATTATTTCAGTCTTGCTGTATAATTTTTCAATTATGTTGTTGCTTTTTTCGAAGGATTGGGGTTGTATTATGTTGCTGTATTTTGCTGTTTGTATTATGTTTAACTTTTCAGTCTTGCTGTATTTTGCTGTTTGTATTATGAGTTTGAATATGATATATGTTGGATTAGTGTAATTTGTTGCTTATTTATGTGATTTATGTGTCATGGTTATGTGTTGCTGATTTATTGTGGTTATTTATGTGTTTTGGGTTTTGATTCGTTACTTGCTTCGTGTTACTTGAAACAGGAAATGGCCCGACTTAGTTTAGCAACATCACGTAGACGTAGGCTTATTAGGTTGTTTTGGAAGTAAAGACGGAAGCATGGAAGACCAAATCAATCTTTCTGATGATCAAGATGATGCCTCTAATGCACACACAAATGTGCAAAGCCAAGAGTGCACAAGTGGTCGCAAGAAAAGGAAAATCAAAAGCGAGTCTTTGCATGAGGTAATCAACAATGCTACATTTGTGCTTGGTGACAAACTTATGAAAGCATCGCAACCGTTGATGGAAGTTGAAGTTGAAATGCTCAAAAAGACTTCCATGATCGCTGATGAGCTTGAAAAGTTTGGGTCATTTTCTGAAATTGAAATGTTTAGTGCATTACGAAAGATAACAAAAGATTCTGAATCTGTGATCACTTTCTGGAGCTTGAAGGAGGGACGACGTGAAAACTGGGTCCGTTTCATGTTGGAGACTTGATCGGTTGGTGGTGAAAACAATACTTTTGGTTGGAGTACACATGTTTGGTATATATTTTTGAGTCCACTCTATGTTGGACCAATGACCGGTTTAGTTTAAAAACAATACTTTTGGTTTACGTTAGCCTACTTATCGGTCTATTCATGTGTATGAACAATATTTTTGGTACTTGTTGCTTTGATGTTATGATTCGGCAACTTCTAGCATGTATATATGAACAATATTTATATATGGGTATTTGATGTAGTAACTTTGTGTGAATGATTTGGTTTGTGAATGATTTACATGTTTTACATTTATATACAATTTTATAAATGGTAAATTACATATTTTATTCCAATAAAATGTTAATTTTAAAATTGTTTATAAAAAGAAAAAAAATTAAATTTTAAAAAAGGGTATTTTTGTCATTTTTGACAATTCCATTCCAATTCCATTGCAAACCAAACAGGCAGATTTCAAGATTACATTCCATTTCCTGTCAACCAAACAGTTGGTCAAACCTGAAAACATTCCATTCCATTCCTTCCAGATTCCAATTCCTTTGACAGATTACATTCCTGCAGAAAACATTATGTGAACCAAACGCACCCTTATAGTATTAACAATAATATTAAAATATTCAATAAATAAACTTTATATAGTGTTTTTTCATACATGGTAATTTTGTATTTTCTATCATTCGAAATAAATTTTGTAAATAAGTAAAAGAGTGAATTGTGTATTTGGTCCCTGTGCTTTGATGGTTTTTGTGACTAAAGTCCCTATACTATGTTTATTGTGGATTTGGTCCTTGTGGTATTCAATTTTTCTTGGCCATGGTCCATCGACTAATGTTTTCATTAACTTCGTTAAGTTAAGGATCATTTTAGTCATTTTTTCTAAATTTTGTCTTTCTACTATAAAAAAAGTAAAACAATATTTTTACACACACACAAATATATACATATATAACTATAGACACACAAATATATATATATATATATAATTATACACAAATATATGTATATATATACATAACGATATATAACAATTTAATTTTATCATTTTATTTTAATGGTGGAAAAAGATATGGTTTTATTGTTATAATGTAATTAAAATTTTGATTTAAACAAATCAAATCATAAAATTGTATCTTATTTTATTTAGAGCGAAAAAATAAGATATTGTTTTATGATTTGATTTATTTAAATTAAAACATTAATTATGTTAAAGACGATTTAATTTTATTGTTCTTTTATTTTCATTGTAACAAACAAGCTTATTATCGATATTTTAACACCAAATTATTGAAAACCACTGAGAAATGAACTCCAATTTTATCATTCTAAAATTAGGAGTTTCAATTTTAATATTGTTTTTCGTCTTTAACATAATTAATTTTTTAATTTAAATAAATCAAATCATAAAACAATATCTTATTTTTTCGCTCTAAATAAAATAAGATACAATTTTATGATTTGATTTGTTTAAATCAAAATTTTAATTACATTATAACAATAAAACCATATCTTTTTCCACCATTACAATAAAATGATAAAATTAAATTGTTATATATCGTTATGTATATATATACATATATTTGTGTATAATTATATATATATATATTTGTGTGTGTATAAAAATATTGTTTTACTTTTTTTATAGTAGAAAGACAAAATTTAGAAAAATGGCTAAAATGGTCATTAACTTAACGAAGTTAACGAAAACGTTAGTCGAGGGACCATGGCCAAGAAAAACTGAATATATACCACAAGAACCAAATCCACAATAAACATAGTATAGGGACTTTAGTCACAAAAACCATCAAAACACAGGGACCAAATCCACAATTCACTCTAAGTAAAAACATTTATAATAATTAATGCAATTTCTCTCTCTAAATAAATTTTGGGAGTAAATAATGGAATTGTTCTCTTTGGTTCGGGGGTTACTATTGGAGCTTGGATTTTATTTATCACAAAACCCCCTCAAGTTTTATATATTGTTTTAGATTTGGTCCCTCTTCCTAAACCCTAACAGTCATACACTCTATTCGTTTAATTTAAAGATAAAATGGTTATTTAATCATTTTAACTAGTTTAAATTTGAAGTGTAACATGGCAGCTATGTGGCATATAGATTTTTGATTATTTATCTTCTATAATCTGTTTTTAACCCACCACCATTGACCCTTCATCAACCACCTCTCATCCAGCCAACACTATCCATCGCAACCACCCGTCGATTAGTTTGAACACAATATAATAAATTCCCAAAAAATATCAACTTACAAAACCTAAACAACAATTTTGTGTCTATTCATTCAAAAAAAAATTGTGATACAAGACATGTGATAAAAAAAACCCTAAATAAAAGACCCTAAACTAAACCATTGGATTTCATCTTGGCGTTCATATGAAGATGATAGTAGATGAAGGGTTGCAACGACAATGTGGAGACTAGAAGTCTTGTTCACGACGCGGGGTCTTGTTCACATGTTGAGTTTGGGCACTCTTGTTCACGACGAGGAGTCTTATTCACATGTTGAATTTGGGTAATCGTGAACGAAGATCAGAAAGTGTTGATGAAGGGAGACGTCGGAGATTGGGAAGTCACGACCTCACACGTACAGGGAGAGAGAGGCGTGCTAAGTATTATGTGGACTCGTTTAAACACGGGTTTTAAACTAAATACATAAACCATACGATATTCAATTTTATGACAAAAAAATGCAGTAAATATTGGCGTGACTTGATATGTTGATGTAAATGTTGTCTATATACGCTTAAAGGTACATCAACATGTTGGATTGTTGTTTATCATATAATTCATATACAAAAAGACTTTTTCGAATTGTTTGATATTGTAATAACTATAACAAATTGCTCCTTCATAGAAATAAGGTATACATTATGACTTTATAAACCTTGAGAAGAGTACTACATGTACGTGTAAGCCGAGCATAACCTGGTTTTGGTTCTAGGTGTGTTAATTAAAAAATAATTTTTTGAAACTAGCGGAATTTTAAACTGAAAAAACAAGGTTATTTCTAGAAATTCATATAAGCTTGATTTTCATTCCAATTAAGTTAATTTTTAATTCATAAAATGACCATTTTTCACACAAGTCTTTTAAGAGATTGGTAAAACACACACACACACAAAAGTGTATGTGAAATGGTGTTAAGGTTGCAAAGTTGGCCTATTGCGCAATACAAGGTACTTCGAACACGAGTTAAACAAGGTCATACAAAAGTTCACAAAAGATGGTTATGCATTTTATTTGGTAGTTGTATAGGATATTGTGCATGAACATGAGATTAAAAACGAGTTGGAAGGCGCGTGCAAGGTCAAGTAGACCCTTTGTTACCTTTGTTGGGCGAACACAACAAGGACAACAACGATATCTAATATGGTGTATTAAACAACATTACATTTTTATCAATTTTGAATTGTGCTAGTATTTAAGTTGTTCTGATAAATATCATGTTAATTTTATTCCAACTTAAGTGTGTATGAATGTTTTAAGTTTTCCGTTTTCATTGGTCGAAATATATATGGTATTTTATATCCTATTAAGTCATGATAAGCCGTTATTGCAATAGGGAAAAACATGGTGTGACAATATATATATATATATATATATATATATATATATATATATAGAGAGAGAGAGAGAGAGAGAGGTTCAAATGAAACCCCCCAAAATATAAAATACCAATGAACATCTTAATAACCGTTCATCTACGGAATGCATATGCGCATTCAAGTACTCGAAGATGTTTTGTGGTTTATGTTCACGTGTGCATGTTATGCACATGTGCATACTTACAAATTACTTCTGTGCATATGTGTATACATATTACAGATGAATGATTACTATGATGTTTCTTAGCCTTTTCATTTTCTTTTTTGCATTTTCAATGTACCTGGTCATATATAAACACACACACACACACATAACATATTGCATAGTACAACTAGGATTTTAGTCTCATTGTATAAAAATTAAGTTGCACATAACTCCTTTGATTGCATATTATCCGGTCTATTCCGATTTCATGTTTATTTTTTTCCTTTCCATTATCAAGTGTCTGAAAAAGATAACATACAATCGTAAATGACATGACTTTTTATATATAGAATAATAAATGGTGTAAAACTCTGATTAAAAAGATTTCCTACATGCGTAGGATAAGTCAATCTTGCTAGCAAACGAGATCCAAATAAACATGTTACACATAAACAAGCTACACTTGGACCAAATGTATGCTTTATAATACTGTATTCTACCCCTCCGACCAATGTTTCTTTTCATAGCCATATGTGAGAAAATGTCCTTCATATAAATTCACCATCTATATCTATTTGATACGTTGGAATCAAGTGAGACCAAATTTTGACATGGTCAATGACACATATCATATAAATATAATGAAAAGTTCTCATTACGTAGCACTAATTAATCATCATCAAACCATACCACACTTTATTTACTCATGTGGTCAAGATCTGTTGATTACGTTAACATTAGGGTTGTCTTCGTATGGACGTATTCGTATCAAATTGTTACACCATCCAACTAAAAAAATCCGACTTGCCACACAAAGTCGACACAAAACATGCTATTAGAAGAACACAACTGATTATAATGAGAGCTATATGAATAGATGAAGGATAAAAGATTAATAAAATAGAAAATATGGGAGGTAAATAGAAAAAAGGAAAGTTTCGAGGGTAGTAAAGTGTAAATATCCACCAACACCAATACAGCTTGTAGTCAAATTCAAAATCCCAATTGCAGTGAAAGTGATCCATCATCAACGCAAGGTCTTCAATCTTTTGCTGCGTTCCTCCTCTTCATGACCCATCGCTTCAAGGATCGACTCGCTCAACTCTTTGCTTTCTCTCTCCTCCTCAACTTTCTCTCTCTAAAAATCCTCCCCACCTTCAGACACATCCTGTCCAAAACCCTAGATTTTCTCAAGATGGATTCCCTGTTTTTCTCTGCAGACGGCGGCGATGACGACTCTCTATACGGAAACAGTAGTGCCCGATCAATTCAGAGTTTGTCAGACCTTGACGATGAGAGGCTTTATATCGTCGATCACAGGTGATTTTGATTTTGGTGTTTGATTTGGCGATGGAGTTGTTAGTTCAATTTTGTCCTGAGATAAGCGTTGGTTTTTAAATAGGTATATGTGGATTGGTTCGTTGGATTTTCAGGTGGTGGAATGAGACGCGGGAGTCTTTGTTTAGGGAAGTGAATGGGGTTTTGTACCCTACAAGTTCGGGCTTGTCTGATGATTTTGACTCGGAGATTATTTTGGAAATGAGGACAAGTGAAAGCGACAGTGTTGATTGCAAGGGAGAAGAGCAAGGGGTTTCGGGACGTGAGTACGCGTTGGTTTCGGAATGGATGTTCTATCGAGCTCTTAAATGGTTAGGGCATTTTTTATTGAATGAATTTCTATTGTCTTTACCTGTCTGCATGAATTTATTAATTTCGTAATATAATCGTGGTTCTTATAGAAGCTTAGCTGTTGTTGGATGCATTGGTATCAGTAAATAGTTACTAATTTCATGTTCACTTTGTTGCTTTATCTGAGATATAAGCAAATTTGGACACTAGAATTCTGGTTTAACCGTTTAGGTTACTGTCATCGCAATAATCAGTTTCACACTCCATTCTTTGCAATGTATGAGAGCACTTATTGGACTGGGGTTTCTTTTTGTACAATATTTACGAGGTATTTACTTTTAATGAATAATGCGTATGGTAATTAAGTTACGGCAATGCATTTCAGCCGATTCAACACTCATGTCAAGGGTAGTGATTGAAGTTTATAAGCTGTACTTTAAATTATTATTATGGCAATTAAAATCTATTGAACTCCTTGGTCCTTTAATGTACCAACAAACGAGTAAACTGTAAATTGGGGCTACGCCTGTTACCTAATTTGTTTTTTAAACACCAATGCATTACAATCTGGATTTTATCACCCAAGTCATTGTGTGCAAGTCAGTAAGTGTTTAGTGCACTGAGCCAGGCCTGGAAGTGATCCTAAGTATCTTGCATGAATACTTGATGTCATATAGTATTATATATTAATCTTGGTGTAGTACTTATTTTGTTTGGTGCTCTTGGATAGATGAGCAAATAGGAAGCAAAGGATGTTGGAAAGTCAGAAACACATGCAACTTATATCATAAAGTGGATATATTGATGCTTAGTTGCTTACTACTATATTAGTCTGTTAAAGGTTTTTTCTATTGGTCCTTGGATACCTCTAATTTGGAAATGAAAGAAATACTTCTTTTTGGAATAAGGGCAAACCCATCCTTGAAAGGAGTCCTTTTAGAATGAATAAGTCTGAAGCCAATTGTGTATGATTAACCACTTCACGTAATGGACTGATTGATTTTACTTGTGAACTCTGTAGATTTAACAGATTTTATCACTCATTCAAAAGCAATGCTTATTGAAAAATAGGTAAGATCCAAGCGAAAGCAAGGATAACACAAGATTGGGTATTTGGGTTGCCTATGTAGCAAGTCACTAGGAAGGTTACCCCCTACAAAATTTCTTAAGCTTCATTTCACAGCGATAACTAGATTTTTTTGCATGCTCGCAAAGTATGTTATAACTCTCCTTTACTCAACTTGGTTTAAAGTAGATATCACTATGATCTCCAAGTGTTTATACAAGGAAAATTCTTTAGTATATCTGCATTGCTATTGTGTATTTTGGTTGGCACATCGGATACTAGACTGTGAACATTTTAACGTTTATCGTAATATTCAGAGGGTACTAATAGGTACATTCTATTTTATTCTTTTATATGAGTCATGAATGACCAACCTGACTTGACACTTCTTTTGCATGATTGTTATCTGGCAGAAGATTGATCATTACCAATTTTAAATTATGATAAGAAGTTGTAGCAGTTCACTTGAAATTATTGTTCAAAATAGAAAGATACCTGTCAATCTTTTATTTAAATTCCTTTATATTTAGAAACATGGGTTTTTCCTAGATTTATAATCATTTCTAATCTTCCCAACTATTGACAATGTCCTATTATAATATTCCCAAACTTCATGTTTCCACCTGTGTGTGCAATTCCATGCTTGATGCGACTTTTTTGTGCATCTCATTGACCCTTGAACTGCTTGATGATTGGTATTGCTCCCCTTCAACAATATGCTCTTCCTTGCAGGCACTATGATATGAAGTATGTGGGGAACTTTGTAGCCATAGAAGATAATAAGGCAGACTTTTTTTCGTTGCAAGTTAGGCTTTCAATTTCTGCAACAACAAATTCGTTGGTTGTAAGGATTAGCCAAAAGGTAATGCCATTTTTTCTGTTATTGTGAATTTTACAGACGATTGGTATGTGGCTTATGTAGTTTTTACAAGTGATGGTCTTTTTTACGTTCCTAAATGTTTTGCAGCACATAAGCTTGTCTCAGTATTGAGTAACCTGAAGATTATGTCATGCCAGTAGTTTCTGTTTTGTTGGTTGCCTTTTCTCTTGTTGCTATCAACTTTCTAATACATCACCCTACAACTATATTCATAATGTAGTTCTTTTCTACTTTCGGATATACATTTTATGTATCCTGCCTGCCATTATGTGTTATTATGTTTTGCATATATTTAATCCGTGTCTGTTGTTCAGGGCAATGAGATTGGGGCTTTTAATATATCCTGCCAAATATTTTGTGTAAAGTCTGGCTTGGTGAGTATTTTTGGCCTTCTCTGTTGTTTTGATTTTGTGGGCTTTTATCAATGACTCCATTTATTTTGCAGTTGAACATATGGGATTTTTCAGGGCAAATAACCAAGTTCTTTTTACAAGGCAGAATGCTGTCTGATAAATCAGAACAAGTGAATGAAGAGGTAATTACTTTTATGAGCTTGCCATCCTTTCTAGTTTTTTCTTTCTCCAAATGGATCATCACTTCTTACATGTTGTAATTGTTTTGTGAGTAGCATTGCTCGAAAATATTGCTCTTGGATAAATGTTGGAACCTTTTACAGAGTGCTAACTGCGCTTATTTACTGCACTGCAGATTTTCTTGGAGTTGCAGGTTTATGGTTTATCTTTTGATGTGATGCGAAAAGAAAATGGGATGGCAGTTGAAGAATTAAAAACTGATGGTTTTCTATCTGGTAGTTCACTGAAGATGAATGGCCACTCTGACAATGTCAATTCATATGTCAGAGTTGGCCGCCCACCACTTACTAGTAGCTCCAGTGAAGCTTATAACTTAGGTTTGACTGGATTGTACAATCTTGGCAACACATGTTTTATGAACAGTGCTATCCAGTGCCTAGTGCATACTCCACAGCTTGCCAATTATTTCCTTGGGGACTTCAGAAAAGATCTAAACTTTGAAAATCCACTGGGCATGAATGTATGTAATTTGCAATTTATGGGTTACTAGTTTTTGAACAGTGAAGCTTATTTACTATTTTCTTTCTTTAATTGGGTTTACCAAGGCATATGGCACATATCTATATAGCAGCTTATGAACCTTTCTGCACATGTTGACCAGGGGAAGCTTGCTCTAGCATTTGGAGACTTGCTAAGGCAGCTATGGACACCAGGGGCTACCTCAGTGGCTCCAAGAGCATTCAAGTCAAGGCTAGCTGGTTTCGCTCCTCAATTTAGTGGCTACAATCAGCATGATTCTCAAGTTGGTGATCCTCTATTTATATTTATTAATATGATTTCTATTGCTAAATTTTAGGTGTGATGATCTTTTATATGTTTTCATTACCAACCTTGTACATTGAATATAGGAATTTCTTGCTTTTCTACTGGATGGACTCCATGAAGATCTCAATCGTGTTAAAATCAAGCCTTATAATGAGATTAAAGACACAGATGGAGTTTCGGACAAAGAAGTAGCAGATGAACACTGGCAGAACCATCTAGCTCGAAATGACTCCATAATAGTTGCCATGTGTCAGGTGATCTCACTAATAGCTTCTTCATCTTTGTCAACCAACATCTGTTTTTTTATCGTTATAGATAACAATCTTGTGCTTTTTGTTTGTAGTTTGAAAAATGGCAATATCATATTACCTTCTTGTGTTTGAAAGAAGCCATGAATGTTACTCATTTCCCACTTGTTACAGGGGCAGTATCGGTCAACTTTGATATGTCCTCTTTGCAAGAAGAATTCTGTTACATTTGATCCGTTCATATATCTGTCTTTGCCCTTGCCTTCAACAACAATGAGGACTATGACATTGACGGTATTGAGCACTGATGGGACTACTTTGCCAGTTCCAGTTACTGTTACTGTCCCGAAGTTTGGAAAGTTTAAGGATCTCATTCAGGCTTTGACCACTGCTTGTTCTTTGCGGGAGGATGAAACCTTGCTGGTGGCCGAGGTATGTACCATGAAAGCTTCTTTTAAGCTTTGGCTGTTCCCTAAATATAAATATCTGAACTAAATTTTGAGGCCTGAACTTGTGGTTTGTTGTGCAGATATACAACAACCGTGTTCTTCATTTTGTGGATGAGCCTGCTGACTCCATAGAGCTGGTTAGGGATGATGATCGGCTTGTTGCTTATAGGCTACCTAAGGATGCGGACAATTTGCCCTTGGTTGTATTTATGCATCAAGAGTAAGTGTTTATCAAGTTTCTTGTTTGTTTATCTTTTTTCCATTTGGCTATATCATCTAATTACTATGATTTATTGGCTTCAGGCGATACGGTGAAGGATCTCCAGCTTTGAAAAAGTTTGGCATTCCTCTAGTAGCAAGGATTCCTGATTGTAGTGATGGTTCCGAGATACAGAAGAAATTTCTCAAATTACTCCATCCATTCCTGATGCCGGATGAATTTTCTTCAGATGCTTTTGATGATCCTGTAAACACCGCCAATCAAGACATAGAAATGGACGAAAAAGTTGATGAAAATGCATTCAGTGATGTTCCAATGAGTGAAGTAAACGAAAACTCTTTTGGGGATGACAACTTCCAGTTCTATCTTGTACAGCAAGAACATTTTTCTGAAGGTTCCAAGATGGTGATGGATGAGCCATTGTTAATCCCAGAATCTCGTAAAATTACTGTGCTTGTTACCTGGCCAGAGGAAATGTTGAAGCGGTATGATACTTCCATTTTAAGCCATTTACCTGAGACAGGTGGCCTTCCGTTGCTTACAAAGAAGCCTCCAGAGTCGGCCTCTCTCTATAAATGTCTTGAAGCATTCCTCAAGGAAGAGCCGTTAGGACCTGAAGACATGTGGTACGTAATGCTAGTTTTGTATTACTTTTACCTTTCTTGTGGATTCTAAATTACAATTTCGCTAAAATGAAAAAAATGTTCAAAATTTCAGGTACTGCCCTAAGTGCCTGAAGCATCGGCAAGCTAGCAAAAAGCTGGATCTATGGAGATTGCCAGAAGTTCTTATTATTCATTTGAAGAGATTTTCATACAACCAGTTTCTCAAGGACAAGTTGGAAACTTTTGTGGACTTCCCTATCGATAACTTTGATCTTTCAAATTACACCGTACACAAGGAGGGCCAGTCTTCTTTTCTCTACAAACTGTATGCAGTAAGTAATCACTATGGCGGAATGGGTGGTGGTCACTACACCGCTTTTGTTCAAGTAAGCTGCACTTGCGTTTCTTCTTTTTCTTTTTTCTTTGTATTTGTGTTAATAATATTATTGGTGTGTGGTTGATGCAGTGTGGGCAGCAATGGTATGAGTTCAATGACAGCCAGGTCTTCCCCATTAGTGAGGACCAAATCAAGACATCTGCAGCCTATGTTCTGTTTTACAGGAGAATTTGATAAAAGTTATTGTGGCCCAATCCCAATGATTTAAAAAGGGTAGGAAAAAGAATGAATGCCCTTGAGTGGTATTACTTACTTACAGTTGTGTGTAGATTTGTGGGCAGGCATTATACATGATTACTAGTTTTCACATAGATGATGATATGCTAGTGTTGTACATGTGCTTAGATTAGACCAAAGTTTTTTGGCAGTGGCCACCTCAACTTGTTTCTTCAGTTTTTCTTAGACATCAGGACAAAGCTTCTGCTTGCTTTTTGACCAACAAATTTTGCCCCCAGTTTGGATCTTTCTGTTTGCCTTTGCCAACCCTTTGTTATAAATTGCCCAATTTGGTTCCTATTGTGTATTTTGTATGTTAGTTTTTGAATTAGACCTGTATCAAAAATTCGCACATTTAGCGGCCGTTTACCAAATGCTTTCAGGCTCAGCGCTTGTGGGTAAGAGTTACCACCCTCCCTCACTTACCTTATTGGGTAACATTTTTGGCCATCAAAATTGATTGTTGGCAAGTGTCTTGGTAAACGTTTACCAGGCAAGTCTTTTCTCTTCTGGGTCATTTTCATACTCATTTGGAAAGGTTAGTAACACTTAACAAGCCTTTACCGAGCCTTTACTCGGTAAGCGTTTAGTAAGCGTTTGGTGAACGAGTCTGTAGTTTTTTTTTTTGTTGGGATCGTTTCTCAAGGAATGGTTCCGGAAAAAAGTAGGAAAATTACATATTTGAATAAAACATTTTGTTGGTTATATAATTATATATTTATAATTATGCTATTAACATAGCTATAGAGAGGGAGTTGGGGTCATACGGGGAAATTGATTACATAAGGCCATCCACAGCGCATAGATAAAAGCCCTCAAGCCCTCAACGCCACATCAGCGCCACATCAGTTAAGCCCTCAAGCCCTAAACACCCCCAGCGCATAACTAAAAGCCCTCAAGCCTTCAATGCCACATCAGCGCCACATCATTTTTTTATTTCTTTTATTTATACATTTAATTATTTAACAAAATAAAAATATTTATATATTCTTGAATAAATAAAAATAAGATAAATAATAAAAATAAAAATTCATATCATTCATTAAAAAATTAAAAATTACAAAATAAATTTAAAAATTACAAAATAAATTTAAAAAGCTACTCGTCGTCATTGTTGGGAACTTGGATACGCCAAATATGTTCGACCAAATCCGATCGAAGGTTATTATGAGTGGCCCGGTTTTGGAATTCTCGAACATTTGTCTACGGATGATGATGATGGGGTCGGTGAACCGGGTTGTGGTGAATTCATATTGTTTAAAATATAGAGAATGGAAGAGAATGAGAGAGTTTGAGAGATTGTTGATGTGAAAAAATAAGAGGTTGAGGGTTAATATATATAGTGGGATTAAATTGAATTTTTTTTATAAAAGTAGCCGTTGGATTTATTTATTTTTAAGATTTAAAAAAAAATACAAAATGCTTTCGGGTTCCTCGGGTTTGAAAGCCCGGAGGCCGAGCCCGAGCTCGAAGCCCGAACAGCCCCCACCGCTGCCCGCACGAGCCCGCAGCGAGCCCGAGCCCGTGGGCGCTGCGGATGGCCTTAAGAAGATAAGATATTGAATATAAACCTTAGACCATCCGCACACCTGCAAGTAAATACTCCATTTACGAGTGCCACATCAGCTTTGCAATAACATCTTCTACACACATGCAAGACCAAACTCTTTTCGAAACTAATAAATTATAATATAAATAATATAGATTTAATAAACATATTAATATTTAATGTTTAAATAAACAACAAACAAATTAATTTAATTAATAAATGTTTTGTTTAACATATTTTAATGGTTGAAAGACCTGGTATAATTAGCAAGGTCAAGGTAGTCTTGCAAGATCTTGCAAGACACATGGCATGTCATGTCATCTTGCAAGATCACTTACAAGACGTGTGTGGATGGTCTTACAATTCATTAAATAATGCCTTGAATATTTTCTTTGAAAATGAATTAAAAAAAACAAAGTCATTTATTTACTTTTTATATAAGCCATATTTTGATATTCTTTTACCATTTTAGTGATTTTAATGTGATTTATTTTTTTATTTAAGGTATTTAGCATAAGTAATTTAGTTTTCGAGTTTACTTTGTAATTAAGATAATGTTTAAAAAATTAATGTTTTTTTGGTCAAAGTCATATGTAATTTACAATTAATCAACTATTTTTAATCATATGTGATTTAAAATGTGAAAAATAGCGATTCAAACTAAACATTAAAAAAGAAAAGTAATGGAAATGGAATCAGATTTAAGTAGAACACATTTAATATGTGTAAGATTACATAATTATTCAGAACATCGATTCATTATGATTTTTTTTGAAAAAAAATGTCGATTAATTGTAGTTATCATACATGATTTTTAACAAAAATCATAAAAAAATCTTAAATAAATTACTTTAATAAAAATATTTAAAGGAGAAACTAAATCAGCCATAAAAAATAAAATAAAATAAATGGAAGATTAATTTTGGGGTTTTCTAAGAGGGTGTTTGGGAGTGCTTTTTAGTCCAAAAGTGCTTTTGGCTAAAAGTGCTTATTGACTTATTGCTTTTGGAAAAGGAGTTTTTAAAAAAGTGTTTGGATTAACTTTTGTGGTAGAAAAAGTCAATAAATCAATAAGTTATTTTTTAAAAAGTGTTTGACTTAGCTTATACATGTAAAATGACCAAAAAGGACATCTCTATTTTTAGACAAAAAAAATATTTTTTTTAACAAATAAGTTATTTTTAGACAAAAAATATTTTTTTTACAAATATATAATATAATAAAATTTATTATATAAAAAAATATAATAAAAAAGAAGGTTATTTTTGTAATTTTGAACTCAATAAGCTATTTTCAAATCCAAAAGTCAAGAATTCCTGACTTTTGGAAAATCACGTTTGCAAGGGTTTTGAAAAGGAGTTTCAAAAGCACTTTTGAATTTGCCAAACACCATTTTTAACTTATTGGCTTCTTGAGAAGCCAATAAGTCAATAAGCACTTTTAAAACACGCTCCCAAACACCCTCTAAGTATACCGCCGCCACCTTTTCTATACCCCCTCCCTCCCTCCCTCACACACTTCATTTTTTTATTTTTTTATTTAATAGTTACATTTTACCTCCCTATACTTACTTAATTAATTTACTTTATATCTTTTAGTTTTTTATTTTTCATTTTACACTTTTATTATATTAACACATATAATCGTATATTAACTAAAATACGTTAAAAAAGACTTTTTAATTTGTAAAGCCCGTATTCCGGTATGTTCTTTTCTTTTCTTTTATTATTATTATTAATTCTCTTTTTTAAAACTTTTCCCTAGCGTGGTTTTCGTTAACGGGATTAGACGAATTGGACCAAAATGTAAATCGTAGCAATTTTGTTTTGTTTAGCAAGGGGTTGGATAGTTGGGGGGCCAAAGGTGTCAAAGCACCAAACCTTTGCATGGGATCGGCCCAAATGGACCGACCCCCTCCCCCCATCTCGTCACTTTCATTTCTCAAACCCTAAAACCACCCTCCCCATTTCCCTTGCTGCTGCCGTCGCCGGAGTGAGAGAGAGTGCCGCCGAGAGAGAATCGCCGGAGTGAGAGAGAGAGTCGCCGGGAAGAGGGAGAGTCGCCGTCGATTTTCTGCCGGAAAAAGAGAGAAGGATAGAGTCGTGACCGAGGTAGTTCTTTTCGTTTCTTTTCGTTTGTTGTTTTCGTCGTCGGACCACCGTGAAACGCCATCACCACCGCCGCAGCCATGGCTGCCGGCGGTGTGGCCGCCGTCGTGCGCCACCGCGGTGATGGCTGTGTGCGTGTGTGTGTGTGTGCATGTATGTGTGTGTGTGTGTGGCGGGGTGGGTGAAGTGGTGTGGTCTCGCCGGAATGTGGTAACCCGCCATGGCCGCCGCCGCCGCCAGCGACCACCACTGCCGGAGGTGGCAGTGGGTGGTGCGCGGTTTTGTACAGCCCTTAGTAATCCTAAACCCTAAGCCAAAGTGTAATTGAGGGTCTGATTGTATTAAGTCATGACTTAATGAGAGTGTAGACTATTGTTATCATTTCATGTGAAGGTCGCCTATTCTGCCCCTGTTTTATAAAACCCGTAACTTTTTCTAGGAATATCGGATCGAGGTGAAACCAATGCCAAAATCTCCCATTTTGAGCCTAGTAAGTTTTGTATGTTTTGTGGAAAAATCAGTTCGGCCTCTAGCTAGGGCCAAATCATCGTTTTGTGCAGACTGGTCCTGTTTTTCACTGTTCGGCGAGTCGGTTTTGTAAAATTCATATAGGATGATAGGAACCTCGTATGAACGCGTGCGATATGTCCCTGGAACCCCAAGACATAGAACTTTCTAGTTATGGAATAATAATTCTGGGTTGATGAGTTTAAGGGGGGTTAAACAGGTCCTGAACAGACCTGTAATTTTAGAGTAAAAGCTGGAATTTTCACGTGTAAACTTGTAGTTGTGATTTTGGGTTAGGACTTCACTTTGACGTTTGTTAACACTTATTTAGGTGGAAAGAAGTGAGTGGAGTTGGCCGGCTCGTTTTGCTGTTGTGGATATCTGCGTTGCTTTTGAGGTGAGTTCTCTCACTGCGTAGACTAGGAATTGTATATATGTTGCGGTAGTTGTGTGTATTATTGAATGGTTGTGTGAACTAGCTGTATTGTGGTGAGTAGCATTAGATTGATTTAATGCCTAGTATAAATGTGTTTTGTATACATCTCGGTGGGACCGAGGGCTCGGTGGGACCGAGGAAGTGCGGATAACTGTTGTGTGAACTCGGTGGGACCGAGGTAATTGAGTACATGATTACTTGTGTTGTGTTGTTGTACTATGTGACTGTTTGTGGGTGTGTCTATGTGCGGATAGGGGTGATATGTATATAATTGCTATCTGCGTAGGTGTCAGAATTCACTAAGCTTCGTGCTTACCCGTTCCCTGCAATTTATGATTTCAGGTACGAGCGGCAGTCAGGCGTGACCGTACACACGAGCGCAGAGAGAAGATGGTTGCTTTTGTTATTTTAAAAACATTAAATTTGGATTCAGTATAATTTCCGTTGCGTCATTTATAATCAGCAATTTAACTTAACGAACTTCTGATAAACGCGTAATTGGTTTTGAATATTTATGGTTGGTATTAATGAAATGTATTATTTTAAAGTTAAAATTTATCGAAATTTTTGGGACGTTACAACTTGGTATCAGAGCACAGCTTGAGTGAATCAAACACATCTTGGTGTGATTGATCTCAAGTTGCGGCTATGAAATTTTTATTTTTCTCCTAAAATCTTTTAAAAATAAAAGAAAGGGGAAACCCGTTTGAGAAACGGTGATCGAGGGCGCAGTGTGTACAGTCAGCCGATGCCAAGAGAGAAGGTACAATACTTAGTGTATTTATCGCTTTCTAGATCATAGGGTATGCATGCTAGATTGCTTGTGTGGGTTACATGGTACTGTATGGTTACTGCTTGCTAATAGGAATTTAAGCTAGCCTTGATAGGTTGTTAAGCGAATGCACTATAGGTTGTATGCAGTAGGAACCGAATAGCCTTAGAATGTTGGATTTAGTTCTATTGCGCAGCTCTTGTTTGAGTCCAACCGTTGTAGGATAGAATCTTATATTCGAATGTCTATCTGGTTTTCACTGTATGCGACTGTGCGTTTGCGAGGCGACTCGTCAGGACTAGTGGGGATTCCGTCCTAGCAAGGGTAGTGGAATGAGATGAAACTCCTAGGGAGCTAGGAAGAGCGTTTGCATATGCTGGTACGGGCATATGGGTGTATTTATCGGCAAGTCACTACTTGGGCACTTCGGGATGGGACTCGAAACGAGTAAGGATAGGTGTGGAAGGTAGTAGTAGAGCTCCTACTATCTGAAGCACCGGATCAATGGTCGAGTCAGGGAAAGTCACGAGGAATCCAAGGAGTTGAGCGTGAGCGTGGTAGGGTGAGTTATTATGTACTAATAACTCGTTGTAATTTCTTTTCCTAGAATGGCCATCACTAGAAGAAACAACACGGCTGAGCCGCGGGCTGAGGCGGGGATAACTGAGGAACAGATCCGAGAGATGGTTGCTGCCGAGGTAGCACATGCGATCGGGGAGGCGATTCCCGAGATTATCACTGCCATCCGTGACGAGGTGGTAGTTCTGATGGAGGAGCGTTGTAACAACCCAACAATTCTAAACAATACATTTCATATAAAATAAATATCCCAAAATCGCATCTCCAAAATTTCTTACATAATATCCAAAAATGGTTGGCGGAAACAACCTACACAACTGAGAAGTAAACTAAGAAAAACTATAGTGTCGCTACACTATCCATCCTTCTCTTGCTAACGCCCTGCTTACTTGCTATAGCCTTTCTGTACCTGCTTACCTGAAAAGGGTTTTATTTGAAAATGCGAGGGTTAGACCATGAGGTCTAGTGAGTCCCTCCTAACAGTTATCAAAGCATTTAAATACAGTTCATCTTTTCAACATAAAACATTTATACTCAACACAGTAAATAAATCGTATACGGACTAAAGTCCGCCTCCTCGTAATCTGACACCCTGAAGCCGCCCGAAGGTGACAACGAGTCAGCTTCATGCTGCCTTGCGGAGCCTCGCTCCTGGCATATAGGGACCTCCCTTCCCGCACGAGAGCTGGCGGAACTACTTTCCCGTCTTTGCCAGTTTACGTCTCCTCGATGTATGCATACATTCTACATAAAACTTTAAACAACTTTCATGCAATTAAAGCATAATAATAAAACATGGCAATTCTCGAAATTCATAACACATTTTGAAAACACTTTAAAAGCCACACATTTTAGTTTAGAAAACTCACCTGGCTTGCTTGCTCCAAAGCTCCTCACTTACACTTCCGATCTCTAGGTGGAACACCTATTATATTAATAACGTACGTCATAATCCGTTCAATTATTACTCGAGTTAAATCCCGAACTCAACCCTAACTTATCTAAATTGGTAGA
This sequence comes from Saussurea involucrata, assembly GCA_033807775.1. Taxonomy (NCBI): domain Eukaryota; kingdom Viridiplantae; phylum Streptophyta; class Magnoliopsida; order Asterales; family Asteraceae; genus Saussurea; species Saussurea involucrata. The sequence goes on along the minus strand of CM066321.1, from coordinate 117,286,502 downwards.
TTACCTTCTAGTCCCAAAAATCATAATTAATGGTCTTTGCTTACACATCCAATTGACATACTATACCGGATCCATTAATTTACCCGACTCTAGGTTCTCATCATAAAATTATAACACTTGATTCTAAATAACCAAACCGGATCACGTTAATAATATGGCCCAAATTAATAATTAGCCTATCACACCCCTATTATATAATTATAGACTTTACTAATTAATTAAGCCCAATACAAAAACTAAGCCCAAAAGGACTTAATAAAACTCTCGGCCCAACAACCAAATCGGCCCAATAAACCCATTCGGCCCAAACTTGAGTTACGGGCCAACTCCCGGAACATACCGACTTCCGATTCACACGGTTCAAAACAAAACCCCACATTCTTCGCCATTATTCTAATTCTCCACAAAATATGGCGACAACCTCTTCTTTTATTAATTAACCGATACACGACTCCCTAACCAAGATTTCACGTGACATTGCTTATCTTGACAACAAGAATTTATAATCAAAACTCTATAATAATACTCTTAATCGATTTTCTCATTCACATAGTCGAGTGTAACTTGGGACCTAACAAATCTAATATAACTTGCAAAAGAGAGCAATGAAATGGAAGGGTTTCTTACCGGAATAAAACCTCGCGAAATGGACACTGCTGCCTAGAATTCCGGCGACCACCACTGCCGGCCACCGCCGGCCACCGCGAAATTCCGCCACCTTCTCTCTCTCATCGCCTATCTCTCTCTCTCACAGCCTCCATCTCCTTCTCGACGCTCTCTCTCTCTCTCACATGACCCTCTCTCTCCCTCTCTCTCTCTCTCTCCGGTTGTATCTCTCTCTCTTTCCGGCTGCTTCTCTCTCTCTCTCTGGCTGTCTCTCTCTCACTCTCGACTCCTTCTCTCTCGCCGTTTGTCTCCCTCTTCTCGTCGTCTCTCTCTCTCTCCTCGCCGGCGTCTCTCTCTCTCCTCGCCGGCGTCTCTCTCTTCTCGTCTGCTTCTCTCTCTCCCTCGTCGGCGTCTCTCTCGTCGCCCCTCTCTGCCGCTGCACACACACCAAACACAGCCACCAGAAAACCCATTCTCTTTCTCCCTTCTTTCTCCCTCACGAAGATACACAACTCACATGGGAGTTTCTTTCTTCCTACTCCCCTCCATCTCTCTCTCGACTTGCACAGCCGCCACCCTCCAAACCTAGGACAAAATTATCTCTTTTTTTTTAACTTTTCAGCATAAAAGGTGACTTACAAGAAAAGGAATTAATTTCCAACTTTCCAATTATTACCCTCAACTTTCTCACAAATAACCAATCAACCCCTATCTTTTATTTTAAAATAAAACACTTAAATTGGGTTATTACAATCTCCCCTCCTTAACAGAATTCCGTCCCGGAATTCACTCCAAAACAACCGACAAACTTGATTATCGAGACTTAAATCTCGCTAGCACTTCCTCACGAACTCTCGTAGTCCAACTTATAAATTATAACATGCGGTCAGGAATTGTAGGCATCTCAAGGCTTACTACTCCCTAATTATCCTTATCTGGTTCACGACCACATTACAGTTTCCGAACTCAACAGCCTTTTCCGGCTAACACAATATAACCATTGATCCTTATCGCACAACACGATTCAATTCTTCTCTTTATCACCGACAATTTTAACTTGACCAACTCATTTCAATTATAATTAACAACTTATTTCAAAAGATAAACCCCCAAATCGAGACTCAGCTCATTTCTTTCTACTAACCAAAAAATTATCATAACTCAGCATCCCATCCCAAAATACTAGTATTCGCAAAATCCACCAGACAAACTGATTTCTTACCAACAACTCCACTGAGTAACTCAACAATTCACAATTTCCCAAATAATTTGAAACTTACCTATCCCAACATACTATCATCACTCCTCACTTTAACATGTTAATTCTCCCTTATCCGTACTTAGTAAGAATCTCGGTCGGATGCAACACATCCTGCAGTAACAACTAAATGCCATTACTTAACAAATCCATAACATTTTAATCAACCAAACAAAGGCTTATACATCTATCATGGCATTTCCAATCTATTAATGCTTACGTTACCATTTTGATCCACAAACATCATCATGCCATACGATAAACTTTAGCCGACTTTCCAACTGATTCCTTCTAGGATCATTCCTTCACACATAAGAAACAATTCGTGCTCCTTAAAGATTTAGCACTTACTATAACACAACATGGCTAACACACTCTTCATCCTCTTTAAACTTCTAATGACCTCCACATATGCCTACTTAGCGACTATTACAACCAAAAACACTTGGTTTCTCCTTTGGGGTAATCTACCACCACTACTCCGTCCTTCCATCCCGATCATAACCGCACCAAAAGTCAACTTACTCTCTACGTGTTCCAACAATCTGATTAATAGGTCGTACATCTCATCCGAAATTTCCGAAAGCTTCTAATTGATGCTTTCTCTCCTCTAACATCTCCTCACTACGATACTAGCTAGTACATTTAACTTGGCAACTAATGCCAATACATATCTGTACACCCCCCACTCATAACATCGCACTGCAAACCAAATCTCTCATGGTCACTCACACAACCAGGCTTTCCTTCATACTCTCACGTATACTACAATCGAGTCTATCTTACTAAGTAGTCCTTTCCCAACTTGTTGAACTATAACTCACGAGTTCTCAATTAATTCAAACACAAACGTTCTAACTAGCTCTTCACGATCCGAGCCCTTACCAAGACACACCACTTTTCTTACTGACTGCTAAAATCTACACACTCGCTTCGCTCAAGTTACATACCTCATCATCCCACGAACCTTCCACTCTTCGTAAATAGAATGCTTAATCCAACAATAACTTCTCTTCCCTTTAGAACCCCTACAAGGTGTTCTATCACTCCCAACTTCCTAATTCCAGTCTTCGGTCTCGGCCAACGTACACATCCGTCGACTTCTACATCGACTGACAGTCCTGTAACTACTTTCTTAACTCATTCTTAAACTTGGTTCCCTTACGGAACTTACTCCTACCAACATATTGAATCATCTTCATGATCCGCCTCCCTCCTTTCGTAACCTACTCAGGTAACATTACCATTAAAAGCTCACCTCGGGTCTCGCATTCCTACACCACATACATTTCATTCTTCCTTACCACACTATTCTTTAACGAGTCGCTAAAACCATTACTTTGAAGGCTTCAAGCCCTCTCTCCGAGCACAACCGTCCCTTGACGACCGTACTTCTAGTTACTGAACAAAGGTGCAAACCCTCCTACGTCCGAGCCTATAATCCACTACCGACGGAACACCTATCCCGATACTACAACGTTCTCTCCTGATTTGACCAATATCTCTTCACTCTCGGAGTTCTTTCTTAGTTTTAGAAAAACCAACATCCTACGACCTAGTGAGTTCATAGCCTTCATGCATGACATACAAAATAAATAAATCATTTCGCGCCTTTATCATTTTTAATTAAACAACACCTGATAACATATTGGGTACACATGCCCCCACCACTCTTTAAACTTCAGTGCCCGACACCACGATCTCAAGGATTGTTCGCATGCAACTTTCCATAAACTTAATCTCACTCCACCAAATTATGTTGTTACGACGGAAATATATTAAGTGAAAATCTTTTCGTACGCCCACTTCCTGAAAGAAATTTCCGATGTAAAGTGAACCAGTCGGTTTTCGTACTCATAAATAATTCCAATATGTCATTGCTCACTTTGGTTATAAAAGTTTTCATTTAATCGTTTTCTTGACTTTTGTAATAATTTAACTCATCATGAAAAGAGCGAAATACTTTATAATTCATAAAACTCGAAACTTCAAGGTGCCATGTGAATGAAATCACCTTTTTCTTTAAACATACGTGTGCACATGCTGACTCGTTTTCGATCAAAATTTATCTTTACATATTTGATTTAAATCGTGAAATTTTCATGTTACAAAAAAAAGAACACCATGCATGAGACTCTACTTGCATTTGAAGGCTACTCACGCTAACAAGGTCAACTGCTTTACTAGCTTATCTTATCCTTGACATTCTACCTACGACCAACAGTCGCCCTCTCGGTCACGCAACAACTCGCTGATCACACTTTCCACATCCCACTTACTCAACCCCTTCATACTATTTCGTTTTAATCACTATCTCATTTTCTACTCCTACATGCTTTCATCTCACAGTAAGTATCTTATTTCATTTACACTGCCTTTAAAAAAACTCGACTAAGAAGTCAGGGTTCTATTGATACGCTCAAAATTTCAACACCGATATTCCTTATCATTCTATCTGATCTCATCCCACTATTTCTAGAACTGGGACTTTCTAGAACAAGGGTCTTACTCAAAATCAATTATTTTATCTCTTCGAACCCACGAAGATCCATCTCTATACGATTCATAACATTCTAAACACATTTCGCCTCTACAATGTATACATTATTCACTTCGTAATAATTTCCCATGAAACTTCCCCAACAAGGGGTCTCCGTCTACACCTTAGAGATCTCGTTGATATTCTAACGTACTGAAACACGACATAAACGCTGGGTAGGTTAATAAGGTAGGTTAAGCACATACATGTACCTGTAAGTTCGCAATTACACTGGCCAGGTGGAATTTCAAACTTACCTTACATGACAGTCCTCAGTACCCTATTAATCCTATTTCTACAATAGTGTCATCCTAGCGCATCTTCTGTATTTACAATAGTGCCCTCCTAACGCATTTCCTGATTCTCAGTTGTGATTTCTACTCCCAAGTTTAAGTTTAGGCCCGTCCGGTCACCTAAGTCTCTTAAACTATGGCTCTGATACCAACTGTAACAACCCAACAATTCTAAACAATACATTTCATATAAAATAAATATCCCAAAATCGCATCTCCAAAATTTCTTACATAATATCCAAAAATGGTTGGCGGAAACAACCTACACAACTGAGAAGTAAACTAAGAAAAACTATAGTGTCGCTACACTATCCATCCTTCTCTTGCTAACGCCCTGCTTACTTGCTAGAGCCTTTCTGTACCTGCTTACCTGAAAAGGGTTTTATTTGAAAATGCGAGGGTTAGACCATGAGGTCTAGTGAGTCCCTCCTAACAGTTATCAAAGCATTTAAATACAGTTCATCTTTTCAGCATAAAACATTTATACTCAACACAGTAAATAAATCGTATACGGACTAAAGTCCGCCTCCTCGTAATCTGACACCCTGAAGCCGCCCGAAGGTGACAACGAGTCAGCCTCATGCTGCCTTGCGGAGCCTCGCTCCTGGCATATAGGGACCTCCCTTCCCGCACGAGAGCTGGCGGAACTACTTTCCCGTGTTTGCCAGTTTACGTCTCCTCGATGTATGCATACATTCTACATAAAACTTTAAACAACTTTCATGCAATTAAAGCATAATAATAAAGCATGGCAATTCTCGACATTCATAACACATTTTGAAAACACTTTAAAAGCCACACATTTTAGTTTAGAAAACTCACCTGGCTTGCTTGCTCCAAAGCTCCTCACTTACACTTCTGATCTCTAGGTGGAACATCTATTATATTAATAACGTACGTCATAATCCGTTCAATTATTACTCGAGTTAAATCCCGAACTCAACCCTAACTTATCTAAATTGGTAGATTACCTTCTAGTCCCAAAAATCATAATTAATGGTCTTTGCTTACACATCCAATTGACATACTATACCGGATCCATTAATTTACCCGACTCTAGGTTCTCATCATAAAATTATAACACTTGATTCTAAATAACCAAACCGGATCACGTTAATAATATGGCCCAAATTAATAATTAGCCTATCACACCCCTATTATATAATTATAGACTTTACTAATTAATTAAGCCCAATACAAAAACTAAGCCCAAAAGGACTTAATAAAACTCTCGGCCCAACAACCAAATCTTACCGAAATAAAACCTCGCGAAATGGACACTGCTGCCTAGAATTCCGGCGACCACCACTGCCGGCCACCGTCGGCCGCCGCCAGCCACCGCCGGCCGCCGCCAGCCACCGCCGGCCACCGCGAAATTCTGCCACCTTCTCTCTCTCATCGCCTATCTCTCTCTCTCACAACCTCCATCTCCTTCTCGATGCTCTCTCTCTCTCTCTCTCACATGACCCTCTCTCTCCCTCTCTCTCTCTCTCTCTCTCTCTCTCTCTCTCTCTCTCTCTCCGGTTGTATCTCTCTCTCTTTCCGGCTGCTTCTCTCTCTCTCTCTGGCTGTCTCTCTCTCACTCTCGACTCCTTCTCTCTCGCCGTCTGTCTCCCTCTTTTCGTCGTCTCTCTCTCTCCTCGCCGGCGTCTCTCTCTTCTCGTCTGCTTCTCTCTCTCCCTCGCCGGCGTCTCTCTCGTCGCCCCTCTCTGCCGCTGCACACACACCAAACACAGCCACCAGAAAACCCATTCTCTTTCTCCCTTCTTTCTCCCTCACGAAGATACACAACTCACATGGGAGTTTCTTTCTTCCTACTCCCCTCCATCTCTCTCTCGACTTGCACAGCCGCCACCCTCCAAACCCTAGGACAAAATTATCTTTTTTTTTTAACTTTTCAGCATAAAAGGTGACTTACAAGAAAAGGAATTAATTTCCAACTTTCCAATTATTACCCTCAACTTTCTCACAAATAACCAATCAACCCCTATCTTTTATTTTAAAATAAAACACTTAAATTGGGTTATTACAATCGTATTGCGGCGATTCCACCGCCGGCAGGTGGACAGCCGCGTACTCGAGAGTTTCAGTATCGGGATCTCTCTGCCTGTTCTCCACCCGAGTTCAAGGGAGACCCGAATCCGATCATCAGCATGCGATGGATATCAGACATGGAGTGTGCATTCTTGACTAGTGGCTGCCCCGACAACCTGAAGGTTCGCTTCGCGGTAAACTTACTTCGTGACGGAGCGAATGATTGGTGTGCTACGGCGTTGACGCTTGCCGAGCGCACTACCCTGACCTGGGAGGAATTTGTCACTCGATTCCGTGCAGAGTACGTGCCCCCGGTAGAGATGGAAAGGATCGCAAAGGAATATCTAGAACTCACTCAGACAACGGAGACGATGAAGGAGATGAACCGGAAGTTCACCGAGATGGCGTTGTTCTGTCCCCAGTATGCTGCCTCGGAAGACATGAAGATGTCCCGGTACAAGGACATGTTGCGTACCGAGATTAGGGAGTTCGTGAGTACGGCACAGTATGCTTCCCTTACTGCGATGATGGAGGCTGCTCGGAGGCGGGAACTTGAGTTGGAGACCCAGGCGAAGAAGAGAAAGGCGGCACAGGCGGTGACGCCAATCTCTGCGGTGCCGAAGAAGTCGAGGTTCACGGATTCGCGCGCGAGTTCAAGGAGCGGTGGGTTTAGGCCCAGGGATACTGGTGGGAAGAGGACTGATGGATGTTTCAAGTGTGGGCAGTCCGGTCATTTCAGCCGGGATTGTAAAATGTCGTTGATGGTCTGCTTTAATTGCAAGCAGACGGGTCACGTGAAAGACAACTGTCCGAGTGCGAGGGTAGCTGATGGGAGTGGGGCACAGAGGGCGCCTGCGAATGCCCCACTGCGTATTACCGATGGTCGAGCGGGTCAGCCGGGGACGGAGGCAGCCCGAGGTAGAGTCCACCAGCTGAAGGTGGACGAGGCGCAGGCGACGCCTAAGGTGGTGACAAGTACATTCCTTTGTTTTTCCTATCTCTGTGGTATGTATCTTTATGTCGTTATATTGCATGTTAGGTACGTTCCTAGTTAACTCGGTGCCTGCAGTAGTGATGTTTGATAGCGAGGCTACTCATTCGTTTGTGTCTCGCACTTTTAGCGAGAGGTTGGGCCGAGTTGTAGGACGGTTAGGGTGTCCCCTGGTAGTCGAGGTTGCTGATGACAGGACCTTGACGGTTACAGATGTGTATCGGGGGTGCACATTGGAGATCTCGGGGGTGAGGTTTCCCATCGACCTGATTCCGATTGCTATGCGCGAACTATGTGTGATTGTGGGCATGGATTGGATGGATGCGTTTGATGCGGAAATTGTTTGTCGTCACAAACAAGTGCGAGTTCGAACCCCAAGCGGGGGAGAACTGTTGGTGCAGGGAGACTCGCCGAGACGGAATTCATCAATATGTTCAGCTGCGAGGGCTCGGAGGTATTTGCAGCTCAGTGGGCAAGGATACTTGGCATATGTGTTAGATACGCGAGTTGAGGAAGGGAAGGAGACTGCAGAAGACGTGCCAGTCGTACGGGAGTTTACCGATGTGTTTCCCGATGATTTGCCGGGGATACCTCCCGAGCGACAGGTAGAGTTCCGGATTGATCTGATTCCGGGTGCTGCTCCGGTGGCCAAGGCACCCTACCGCCTGGCTCCACTGGAAATGAAAGAGCTGTACGCTCAGTTGCAAGAACTTCTCGAAAAGGAGTTCATTAAACTGAGCTGTTCACCGTGGGGAGCCCCTATTTTATTTGTGAAAAGGAAGGACGGGTCTCAACGGATGTGTATAGACTACCGAGAGCTGAATAAGCTTACGGTGAAGAATCGTTATCCTCTGCCAAGGATTGACGATCTGTTCGACCAGCTTCAGTGAGCCTCGTGGTTCTCTAAGATTGATTTAAGGTCGGGTTACCATCAGATGCGGGTAAGGAGTGAGGATACGGAGAAGACGGCCTTCCGCACGCGTTATGGCCATTATGAGTTTGTGGTGATGCCTTTTGGACTCACCAATGCACCAGCAGCGTTCATGGACCTCATGAACCGGGTATGTAGCCCGATGTTGGACCGATCGGTGATTGTGTTCATCGACGATATCCTCGTATATTCGAAGTCAAAGGAAGAGCACAAGATGCATCTGCGAGAGGTTCTGGATGTTTTGAGGCGAGAGAAGCTTTACGCTAAGTTCTCCAAGTGCGAATTCTGGTTACGAGAGGTCCAATTCCTAGGACATGTAGTGAATCAGAATGGTATTATGGTCGATCCGGCCAAGATTTCAGCTGTGATGCGGTGGGAAGTGCCGAAAACTCCCACCGAGGTACGAAGTTTTCTAGGGTTGGCGGGGTACTATCGGAGATTTATCCAAGATTTCTCCAAGATTGCGTTGCCTATGACTCGATTGACTAAGAAATCTGCGGCTTTCAGCTGGGGTGAGGAGCAGCAGAGGGCCTTCGAGGAGCTACGCAGGCGATTATGCGAGGCCCCTGTGTTAACCTTGCCCGAGGGCATGGAGGACTTGGTGGTGTACTATGACGCTTCACACCAGGGTTTGGGTGTCGTGCTTATGCAACGCGGCAAGGTGATAGCCTACGCTTCGAGGCAGCTGAAACCTCATGAGGCGAACTACCCGACTCATGACCTGGAGTTGGGAGCGGTGGTGTTTGCCCTCAAAATATGGAGACATTACCTATATGGAGTCAAGTGTACAATCTATACCGACCATAAGAGCCTCAAGTACCTGATGGATCAGCAGAATCTCAATATGCGTTAGAGAAGATGGCTCGATGTGGTCAAAGATTATGATTGCGAGATACTTTACCACCCGGGTAAAGCGAACGTGGTCGCGGACGCACTTAGTCGACATCCGGTTAGCGAACCACTAAGAGGATTGTGTCAACGATTAACAGTGGTTGCACCTATTCTCGAGTCGATAGGGAGTGCTCAGGAGGTGGCAGCTTTGGAGGAAAATGCCAAACGCGAGAGGATTGCGGGAGAAATCCCAAATTTTGTCCTTGATAGTCGGGGGTTGTTGACTCGGTACGGTAGAGTGTGGGTTCCGTTCACTGGTGGGAACCGGCAGATACTGTTAGACGAGGCACACAAGTCCAAGTTTTCGATCCATCCGGGAGCTACAAAGATGTACCGAGACTTGAGGGAGGATTATTGGTGGCCCGACATGAAGCGGGATGTCGCCAAATGTATGGAGGTATGCTTGACATGTCGGAAGGTCAAGGCGGAACATCAACGACCGCATGGGAAGTTGCAGCCGTTGGAGATTCCGGTATGGAAATGGGAGCAGATCACTATGGATCTCATAACGGAACTCCCAAAGACTCCACGTGGGAACGATGCTATTTGGGTGATCGTCGACCGTCTCACCAAGAGTGCTCACTTTTTGGCCATCAGGGAGAGTTCCTCGGCGGAGAAGCTTGCAGAGATTTTCGTGCGAGAGATTGTAGCCAGGCACGGGGTGCCAGTTTCGATTGTCTCCGACAGGGATACCCGTTTTACCTCCCGGTTTTGGGAGAAGTTTCAGGCAGAGATGGGTACGCGGCTACATTTTAGCACGGCTTTTCATCCACAGACTGACGGACAGAGTGAGCGGACTATCCAGACCCTCGAAGATATGCTTCGAGCCTGTGCTATCGATTTTGGAGGTAGCTGGGATCAGTATCTTCCTTTGACGGAGTTTTCCTACAACAATAGCTACCATTCTAGTATTGGCATGCCGCCATACGAGTTGTTGTATGGTAGGAAATGCAGGACGCCCGTTTGTTGGGGCGAGGTTGGTCAGCGGGTATTAGGGAGCACTGACATCGTACTGAAGACGACCGAGATGATACAGATGGCGCGGGACCGTCTAGTTACTGCACAGATTCGGCAGAAGAGCTACGCCGACAAGAGGCGATCAGAATTGGAGTTTCAGGTGGGTGATTACGTGTTGTTGAAGGTTTCACCCTGGAAAGGGGTGATCCGGTTTCGTAAGCGGGGGAAGTTGGGGCCCTGTTACATTGGGCCTTACAAGATTATTACTCGTGTGGGGAAGGTAGCTTACCGTTTGGAGTTACCTGGTGAGCTGAGCCTGATTCACAACACCTTCCACGTTTCTCAATTGCGGAAGTGTGTAGTGGATGAGTCTGCAGTGATTCCTCTCGAGGACATTCAGATTGACGAAAGGCTTAACTTTGTGGAGAAGCCGATAGCTATCGTCGAGAGGAAGACGAAGAACCTGCGCAACAAGGTCATTGGATTAGTGAAAGTTCAGTGGCAGCACCGGAAGGGTTCAGAGTGGACGTGGGAGCCCGAAGCGGAGATGCGCGAGAACTATCCCGAGTTATTCGCCGATCGAGACTTCGAGGACGAAGTCTAACTCAAGCGGGGGAGAGTTGTAAAGCCCGTATTCCGGTATGTTCTTTTCTTTTTTTATTATTATTATTAATTCTCTTTTTTAAAAACTTTTCCCTAGCGTGGTTTTCGTTAACGGGATTAGACGAATTGGACCAAAATGTAAATCGTAGCAATTTTCTTTTGTTTCGCAAGGGGTTGGATAGTTGGGGGGCCAAAGGTGTCAAAGCACCAAACCTTTGCATGGGATCGGCCCAAATGGACCGGCCCCCTCCCCCCATCTCGTCACTTTCATTTCTCAAACCCTAAAACCACCCTCCCCATTTCCCTTGCTGCTGCCGTCGCCGGAGTGAGAGAGAGTGCCGCCGAGAGAGAATCGCCGGAGTGAGAGAGAGTGTCACGAGAGAGAGAGCCGCCGGGAAGAGGGAGAGTCGCCGTCGATTTTCTGCCGGAAAAAGAGAGAAGGATAGATTCGTGACCGAGGTAGTTCTTTTCGTTTCTTTTCGTTTGTTGTTTTCGTCGTCGGACCACCGTGAAACGCCATCACCACTGCCGCAGCCATGGCTGCCGGCGGTGTGGCCGCCGCTGTGCGCCGCCGCGGTGATGGCTGTGTGCGTGTGTGTGTGTGTGTGTGCATGTATGTGTGTGTGCGTGTATGTGTGTGTGTGTGTGTGGCGGGGTGGGTGAAGTGGTGTGGTCTCGCTGGAATGTGGTAACCCGCCATGGCCGCCGCCGCCAGCGACCACCACTGCCGGAGGTGGCAGTGCGCGGTGCGCAGTTTTGTACAGCCCTTAGTAATCCTAAACCCTAAGCCAAAGTGTAATTGCGGGTCTGATTGTATTAAGTCATGACTTAATGAGAGTGTAGACTATTGTTATCATTTCATGTGAAGGTCGCCTATTCTGCCCCTGTTTTATAAAACCCGTAACGTTTTCTAGGAATATCGGATCGAGGTGAAACCAGTGCCAAAATCTCCCATTTTGAGCCTAGTAAGTTTTGTATGTTTTGTGGAAAAATCAGTTCGGCCTCTAGCTAGGGCCAAATCATCGTTTTGTGCAGACTGGTCCTGTTTTTCACTGTTCGGCGAGTCGGTTTTGTAAAATTCATATAGGATGATAGGAACCTCGTATGAACGCGTGCGATATGTCTCTGGAACCCTAAGACATAGAACTTTCTAGTTATGGAATAATAATTCTGGGTTGATGAGTTTAAGGGGGGTTAAACAGGTCCCGAACAGACCTGTAATTTTAGAGTAAAAGCTGGAATTTTCACGTGTAAACTTGTAGTTGTGATTTTGGGTTAGGACTTCACTTTGACGTTTGTTAACACTTATTTAGGTGGAAAGAAGTGAGTGGAGTTGGCCGGCTCGTTTTGCTGTTGTGGATATCTGCGTTGCTTTTGAGGTGAGTTCTCTCACTGCGTAGACTAGGAATTGTATATATATGTTGCGGTAGTTGTGTGTATTATTGAATGGTTGTGTGAACTAGCTGTATTGTGGTGAGTAGCATTAGATTGATTTAATGCCTAGTATAAATGTGTTTTGTATACATCTCGGTGGGACCGAGGAAGTGCGGATAACTGTTGTGTGAACTCGGTGGGACCGAGGTAATTGAGTACATGATTACTTGTGTTGTGTTGTTGTACTATGTGACTGTTTGTGGGTGTGTCTATGTGCGGATAGGGGTGATATGTATATAATTGCTATCTGCGTAGGTGTCGGAATTCACTAAGCTTCGTGCTTACCCGTTCCCTGCAATTTATGATTTCAGGTACGAGCGACAGTCAGGCGTGACCGTACACACGAGCGCAGAGAGAAGATGGTTGCTTTTGTTGTTTTAAAAACATTAAATTTGGATTCAGTATAATTTCCGTTGCGTCATTTATAATTGGCAATTTAACTTAACGAACTTCTGATAAACGCGTAATTGGTTTTGAATATTTATGGTTGGTATTAATGAAATGTATTATTTTAAAGTTAAAATTTATCGAAATTTTTGGGACGTTACATAATTTAAACAAATTAACGTCATTATAATCGTCTCGTCGATACCTTCGAAATGAACATAACATTGAATATTTTTTGATTTAATTATATTATTATACGTCATACGTTTACGGTATTTTTTTATAATGTTATTCGTCGATATCTTCTTATTTTGTACACATATACATACCACTCACATTATATCCTCACAGCATCTACAACAGCTTTGCAAAAATTAAATTAAATGCCACAAGTTCATTTTTCACTTACACAAATACCTCATCCCTCTCCTGATTTGCAAAAATGCCCCAAGATCCCGCGATCTAACCCGTGGTCGCGGAGCCGTGCATTTGGTTCTCAATTATAATTAGTTATTTAATTTACTTTATATCTCTTCTCCTTTAATTTTCGGGTCGGAATGATCCGTTTCGGGTTAATGTCGGTCGAATTTGGGTTAATGTCGGTCATATATACTACATAAAACGTAGTTTTTAACATATATATATATATATATATATATATATACTATATACAAGCATGAAACGACGCTTAATGTTGAAATTTAAGTCGTATGTGTAACAACCCAAAACTGTAGCAAGTTTGAAAGTTCGGTGGTCAAAGTGGAAGAAAGGAAAGTTTTAGTAATAGGGCTTAATTGAAAATTTGGGAAGTATATATAGGGATCAATTCCCTAGGTTTCCAGCATTTTAGAAGTTGGTGCGCAGTGTTGACGGGTGAAGAAATTTTGGCTCTCGATCAGAGAAGGAAGCTATTATGATTTTGGTAAGAAATTATTCCCTTATGATTAAATCATAGCTGGTTAAGTTAATGGTCCATATAAATTCTTGTTTAGCTGAGCCTCCTGTATGAGAACACTGAGGAAAGCTTTATCTTTTTGCATTTGGATTGTATTATGATGAAATCAACCGATTAGGAAATCTCTTGTGATTAAGTAATATAATGGAACACTTTTGGGTAATGATGTGGTGAGAAAAACCCTCACTAAACGATGCGTTTAGGAAGAAAATCGAGTTTAGAACCTTGGGGTTCGTCGCTGTTCGTAGGGCACCGGGACCCAAAGGTCGGTACCGGGAGTCGGATGTACCGGGACCTAAGGGTACCGGGAGTTGAGAGTTACCGGGACCAAAACTCCCGCAATCGATACCAGGACCGAAGGCTGTTGGGGCCGAATGGTTGTGAGGCCAGAGGTTTGTTTGGGTTAAATGTTTGTTGGGCCAAGAGTATGGGCCGAAAGAGTTATTAATTCTCTTTGGGGCTTAGGTTATTTAGGGTCTAAAACTATCTATTAAAGGCCTAGGGTGTAGTTAATAATTCTAATTATGAATTAAGGACGAAGTGAAGGATGGCCTAAGAACTTAAGTCAGTAGATACTGATTTAATTTGTTACGTTATGCCTTAGGTGCGAGAACGGACCAGAGGGATAAGTGAGGAGTTTTGGAGCAAGCAAGCCAGGTGAGTTTTTCTAACTAAAATACGTGATTTTACGTGTTTTCAAAGGAAAATGATTATACGAAAATGCCCTGTTAACTTACATGAATTTTACGTAAATGAAAGCTGAATGTTTCACTGATCAGGGTCTGTTTATGAGCATGATCTATTTATAAGCCTTTACGAATGTTTTCCTTGAAGATTATACTCTACTGAAAAGTTTATTCAGCTATGAAACGAATTGCAAGTGTATTATAAATCTCATGTTTTATGACTAAGATGGTTTATGTGAATGTTATGTGGAGTCGGTCTGCACTGTGGGATCAGAGATAGATCCTCGGGTTCTGATGATCCCTTGGATATGGATGACAGGCTGGTAGGTTGGAATCCGTTTCCTCCTATCCGGTAGAGGGGAGTCCGTGGGGGCTCCGGAAGGGAAGTCTGCGTAGGCTCCGGGAAGGGGAGTCTGCATAGGCTTCGAATGAGGGCGAGAGGGGAGTCTGCTTGGGCCCCGATCGCAGAATGTTTATGTGATCCTATACACGGTGCAGTACCATGAATGATGTTTATGTGAAGAACGCGAACTGTTTATAAATGATTTTTATATTATTGTTGTTAAAAGTTTCTGGAGGGGACTCACTAGACCTCATGGTCTAACCCTCGCTTTTCAAAACTAAAACCTTTTCAGGTAAGCATGTTAAGGGTTCTTCAAGTAAGAACTAGGAGGCGATAAGAAGGACTTGAAGCTTAGAGTAACTTCAAGGTTTGGCTATGATGACTATAGAATAGCTCTCGGCTGTGGATTTAGAGACTTCCGCTGTCAATTTTGTTTAGTATGAATTATTGATGATGTAAAGACAAGGTTTTATGTAATTCGAATACTTATTTATGGTTGTTTGCCTCTTAGAAATTTGAGACGTTACAGTATGACTTTTGTACGTACATGTCTCACAACTACTAACCTTTCACGTCCTCAATTATACAAAGCACCGAGTTACATTTTATATCCTTTAGAAATTAGTTATTTAATTTACTTTTAATTTTCTTACTTTTTAATTTTTTATTTTACACTCTTATCATATTAATATAAATAATCGTATATGAACAAGAATGCATTAAAAATACATTTCTTTTTTTTACAAATTACACCATTGTAATCTTATTATTAGATATCATGAACATTTACGAATTAATTTATTTTATATCCCTTATATTATTCATTTTCAAGAATGACGTATCGAGATTTTTTTTTAATTTGTACATTTTACGCTCTTATCTATATTTATCTATTATATACCTTTAAAATTATTCCATTTACGGTTACACTTTATACCATTATAATTAGTTATTTAATTTACTTTATATCTCTTCTCCTTTCATTTTACATCTTTATCATATCAACATACATAAACTAAAGTACATAATTTCGCTAAATCATAACCGATCTTGACCGAATGAATGGTCAAGATCACTTCTCTATTTCGCTAAATATATAAGTGTGTATTTAGAGCATCTCCCAAATACATTTTTACGTCCAACTCGTTATTAGCACGACATAAGTTGAAAAATACTTTTAAAAATAAGCATAAGTTGTTTTAATAAGCAATCCCAAATACCCTTTAAGATTTCGTCCTAAAACGTTAGCGGATTATGATTAACAAGATCTCTTGATATTTATTAGCGGGTATTTGGGATAATTTTCTATAATCATTGGCGTTACAAAAATAAATGAGACAAAAAAACTCTCCTAAAAGCTATAACAGTAAAGTTTTGTTTAAATTTTTAACTTAATGAGTTAGAACGGTAAGAGATGTACCCCAAATTAAATAATGGTGTAATTTGTTAAAATTAAAACGTATTTTAGCTATAATAAAATAATTAAATCAAAAAATATTCAATCTTGGGCTCATTTCGAACGTATCGAAGAGACGATTATAATGGTGTAATTTGTTAAAATTAAAACGTATTTTTTAATGTATTTTAGCTAATATACGATTTTATGTGTTAATATAATAAATGTATAAAATAAAAATTAGAAAAGTAAAAGGTATAAAGTAAATTTATTTAATTAGTATAGGAAGGTAAAATATAAATATTAAAATTATATTGTGTTTATGAGAGGGATCGGTGGGGACAAAAGTTGGAGGGGGTAGAAATTGTGCAGGGGTATACTTAGTAACACCCTTAATTTTACTTAAATAATGAAAACTGGAAAAATAAATATCTTAATTAAATGGATTAATAATATTTATAAGAGTAAATTACATAAATGGTTCCTTATGTATGCCTGGATTTCACTTTTCGTCCTTTCAGTTCCGAAAGTACACTCACAGTCCCTAAAAGTGAGTTTCGTGAACGAAAGTGGTCCCTCTCACTAACACCGTTAGTCTAAGCTCCGTTAAATCCATCACATGCCCCTCACGTGAGGGCCATTTTCGTCATTTTACTTATGTTTTTATTTTTCTGTTTTTTAAATAATTTAATTTAATTTAATATTTAAAAAAAATATATCTATCAATCTCTTTAGCCACCATCACCATCACATATTCAATTAGGGTTTCCACAATCCCATCTCCCACCCAAGCAACCATCGCCGACCCTTCTTCTTCGCCGGCCTCTCTTCGTCGGCGCCATCACGTCGTCGGCCCACAATTCTCCGGCGCTCCTCCCCCAAATCGAAACTAATTAGGTTCGATTTTCAAGAAAGAGAGAGAGAGATCGAAAAGCTGGAGAGAGAGAGAGAGACGCTGGAGAGAGAGAGAGATCGATGGTGTGCCATGGTGTTGGTGGTGGTTGTCGGTGGAGAAACCACGGAGAAAAGTAGCAGCGATTGTATTTAAGTCAGAGTCATAAATCGAAGGTGTGCCATGGTGTTGCATCGTGGAGTGTGATTCATCTGGGAAATGACAAACATCGGGACCAGATCCAGTAGATAATTACCGTGGGGGAGGGGTGGTGGTGGAAGGCGGTGTGATGTGGTTGTGGTGGGTGGAGGTTTGGGGTGACGGTGGTTGGTGATGGTGGTGGTGCGTGGGTGGTGATGGTGGTGATGATTACAGTAAAAGCTTCTTCTCCTCAAGATCTCTATCACTTTAAAGTTTTTGGTTTCGATTTTTGTTTGTAATTTCAGAGATTAGATTTGTATATGTTATGTGCATATGTAATTTCATTTATGTATTTGCATATGTAATTTTGTGTTCTTGATTTAATTAGTATAGGATTTTATCTTGAATTTTATTGTTCTTGACTTTTTGGGTTTCAAAAATCATTGGGATTTACGTTGTTCATGTGTTCATGTTTGTTCTTCATCTTTACATCTTGGAGTTTGTTCTTGAAATCATTTATGAACAGATTGTGTAGGTTTTAATTTTGATTTAATGTGGTGGTGGTGGTGGTGGTGGTGGTTATGGATGATGTTCTTGTTGAGGAAGAAGGTGGAGAAGAAGATGGGTAAAATGACCATTATGCCCCTCACGTGAGGGGCATGTGACAGACTTAACGGAGCTCAAACTAACGGTGTTAGTGAGAGGGACCAGTTTCGTTCACGAAACTCACTTTTAGGGACTGTGAGTGTACTTTCGAAACTGGAGGGACGAAAAGTGAAATCCAGGCATACATGAGGGACCATTTCTGTAATTTACTCTATTTATAAAAATAAATGAATTTTCATACATAATTCATAGACAACGGATAACACCTTTTTGGATAATTATTTAAAAAAATCCACACATATACAAGGATAGGAAGATGAAAAGAAAACGATTTGATAAAACGTTTATCTAAGCTGATATATATGGATATATATGAAGTAAGTTGATTAAATTATATAAAAAATATGTTTTATATAATTATAAGATTGATTTTTATTTGTATTATTATATATAGATGAGAAAACATGTTCTTAATTAGGTTGGGCATGTTTAAAAAAAACTTGACTTTCTGTATAAAGCTCTCTTCTACAAGCTTACTTAATAAGTTGTGAGTCTCATTAAGCAGCTAACACACATAACTGAATTAGATATTGGATGAAAAGGGTTGCATGCAATTAATATTCGATCATGACACTTAAACCAACTATTGTTGGTTTTACATAATTTACCTAACCAATTACCTTATATCATATAAATTTGATGAATAAAGTTCTTTTCTAATATTATGTTATTATATGTTAGAACACAGAGTTTCATCCATTATATACCTGTACTTAACTTGCATATCGAAGGTTTTCACAAAATTGAATACTTTACTATCTGAAGTAATTAACAGGTCTACGTATATCTCATACTTTTTAGACCCCATTTTTTAGTAGGATATACTTGCAGAGTGGACCTACCTTGTGGAAAATGCTTTCCTCTGCTACCGCTTGAATCTTGATGCTTGAGTTGTGGTGAAACTCTTTTTAGATCCTTAAAAGGTGCCACTACGCCAATGACGTGTAGCTCAGTTGGTAATGGGTGGGGGCATCTTTGTACAAAAATCAGAAGGTCTCGGGTTCGAACCCAAGACACCCCACATAGCCACAACCGCTGAGTGAGTCAAGTATGCCCCCCACATTATGGATAGACAACCGATTGTAGGCCGGTTGGGGTTGCCGGTATCAACCTTTTGTACAAAAAAAGGTGCCACTATGAGTCTATGATGTTTTGTTGTGTGATACTGTATTTCTTAAAACTACAAGGGCTAAACTGAAAGTAAATAAAATTACAAGGGGGGAATCTGGAAACATGAAAAGTGATTGAAAACTGTGAAACCCACCCAAATTGGTTAGTCGGTAATCGGCCACCCAATTTGAAACCTCTAACACCCTAATCATAAATCGCCCCCTCCACTCCTCACAGGAACACTCGCTTCGTCGGTTCTTCGTGACTCACAGGTCACGATTTCAAGATTCAAGTCTCAACATTCGGCTCTTGCTCAATTTCCATTTTGTGTGTCTCGCTGAAAGGTACAAATATTTTCATTTTTTGGTTCTGTTTTTTTGAATATTGTTCATTGTTGTCTGTTCATCTGTTGAATGTTGATGATTGATTTGTTTCAATGTGTTGCTGGAATATGTTGGATCAATGAATTGTTGATTGTTTTTATGGGATTGTTGCTGCCTTGTTCGAATATGCTTTACTGATGTTTCGATATGAATTGTGGATTATTGATATGGAACTGTTTTGCTGATACGGAATTTGAAGACTTGAAAGTTGAAATGATGAAATTTGATGTGGAATTTAAAGACTTGTTACAATTTATTATTCATTGCTACTTTTTCCATTCCATTGTTTAAATATTTCAATGTTTTATGTTGCTATTTTTCATTTCCTTGAATATCGTCAATGACTCAATGTTGCTGCCATTTTTAATTCCATTGTTGTTGCCATTCGAAGCTTTCACTTATTGAATATGGAAATATATCTGAAAACAAATCCTGGGTCAGCCTCTGTCATTTCAGCTTTCATCTTCAGATTAAGCGGTTGTCTGTTTGGGGTTTATCAACATATTTTGAAGGTCATATCATGGATCTGATCATGTTAGGCTCAAGTCCAGATAGGATGAGTTTGATTTGGATGTTCAGTAGTTTTCTCAACAAATTGATCCATGTATATACACAATCGTATGTTAAAATAAACTCCTCATACGATAAAACGTTTCTGGCCGCTCATTTGTTTTCTCCACATGTTGATCCAAGTTCGTATACGGGATATTAATTTTTGTGGCATCTCCAATAATACATGTAAGGCTGTTTACTTGTCCTATCGTGCATTTTTGTTCACTAAAGTTTATTTTGCCGTTTAACTATAAAATATGACCTCTTATTCGATCAGCATCAACACCGTCGCTTCATTTTATAGCAGCTGCTTATTCCAAAATTAACCTTAACCCTCTCAAAACAGTTGCCTCTCTTGCTCTTGCGTTCGCCAGAGGTGGAGAATGTGATTCAGGCCAACCCCTATTTCAATTGTTTTCATCACTCATTCTTCCTCGTCCTCGATCATATGTTTGTTTGGCTACTAAATGAATTCAAGTCTTATGATTCTTTTGTTGTTTGGTTCATGCTGAAGTATTATTAATTGTAAGAATATGAATGAAATGAAAATCTCAAATTTTTTGTTATTTTTGCTTGTTTCTCATCTTTTGATTTTGAGACAATATTATACTTTTACACAGATGCTATGAGTGTTGAAGTTAAAAGAATCAAATGTGGACTCTTATTAGTGAATGGAGATTGGTTAATAATGATGGGACTTGTAATTTAAAGGGCATGGTAAAGACTTACCAAAAATACTATGAAATACCTCAAGGTATTGGCTGTAAAAATTGGAAATGTATATCATGCTGGAAATCATGGTTTATTCATAGCAAAAACGATGAAAACCCATTAGAGTGATTAGCATTTGATATCTTTGTACTTGGCCATTTGTTAATAAAGAAGACACTTGTGGATATGCAAAAAGGACATACTTGGTTATAATGGTATCTTTCAGCACTTGATTCAGAATGCTTTTGAAGCAATCATTTTCCCTTTAGTGCTTAATCTAGAATGAGCCGTTTGATCATAGGAGCATCTTATTCATACAACATTTATTTAAAAATTTTGGTAAACAACTCCTAGGTGGAGTGGATTTGAATGTGGGTTAAGTAGTTTCTTTGGTTTGAGATAGATACCCCAAATATTAGTGTGTACTTGATACACGAATGTTGACAAGACGAAACAGTCCTTTCCCAACATCTGTCCTAGCTTATGTGTGTGTTTCGTGTTGATAGATGATTTTGCCTGCAAATAGGACTGATGTCTGTGCAACACCTGCATGCCCCACAACATTTACAGCTCTATAGCGTACATAAGATGAACTCGATTTGGCAGTTTTCATCTCGTCAACAACTTTGTACAGGATCTTTACTTTCGTTGCAGTTTTTAACAAGTAGAAATTTGTTGCAGAATAGTAATGACATCAGATGGGTCAAAAACAGGGGGGGACAAACTGATACTAAGGGGGCTAATGTTCCATGGTTATCATGGGGTGAAGCAGGAGGAAAAGACACTAGGTCAGAAGTTCTTGGTAGATGTAGATGCTTGGATGGATCTTCGAACAGCTGGTCAGTCTGACAACATGTCTGATACAATCAGCTACACTGACATCTATCGGTATGTAACAGCTTCTACTTTTTTGAAAATTCATATAAACATCAAAGTAGATAGATAAGAATTATTTCTGAAATAATAATGGGTTGGGTTTGAAAATGTGATAGCATTGTGAAACATATCGTGGAGGGTCCTTCTCAGAACCTATTGGAATCGGTGGCTCAACTGATTGCAACGACAACCTTGAAGAATCATGAGCAGATATCGGGTGTACGTGTGGTGGTTGGAAAGCCTCATGTTGCGGTTCCTGGTCCTCTCGACTATTTAGGCGTGGAGATTATTAGATATAGAACCACTGATATGCCTGTTTAAATTTGCTACTACCGTTACTACGTTAAGCATGTGGCTTGTCATGGCACAACGTGCTGTTTTTGTAATGCGATATTTGATTTTTTTTTTATTTTACGTTTTTATGGCTTATTTGCTAGTTTCTAACATGTAACTTAATTTAACTTGTTTATTATCATTGATATATTGAGTAAGAGTACATACCATATGGATGAGTAACAGTACAAAACATATGGCTTGGGTTCGGGTGAGAAGTGCCAAATTTGGTGAGAAGCGTTAGAAGTGGTTATCAACCGTTGGATGAGAGATAGACGAACGCACCGAGATAAGATGCACCAGATCAATTCTCTTTTAAGCCGCAATTCATGGGAGGATATTTGATTAAAAGTGATCAACAGTTTAAAAGCACTTCTTACCAAAAATAGCACTTCCCATGATCCCATGCCTATATATATATATATAATATTATATATGATAGAGAGAAGTTATGTCTTGAAAAATGTCATGCTCGTAAGGCCATCCGTACCCCAGGTTCAAACCTTTTGAACCCTCTGCGCCACATCAGCTTTCCACTTTGAACCCTCTTGAACCTTTTTGAACCCACAAATCCCGTAACCCAATCTTTTGAACCTCTTGAACCCACATGCCATCTCATCTAATTTTTTAATAAAAAATCATAACATTCATAAAAATAAAAATAAAAATAAAATTACAAAATAAAATTAAAAATTACAAAATAAAATTAAAAATTCCAATTATGTTTTTGTCGAATTCTCTCTTTTCTCGCCAAAGTAGCATTCAAAGCAGCTCCCGTAAGGTGATCGTGCGGGGCAATGAAAAACTCGAAGTCTTTTTCATATAGCCTTTCCAACTCGATTTCACACTTTTGTTGTTTGACTTGCCACTTTTGTTGTTCGACTTGGCACTTTTGTTGTTCGACTTCAAGTTTTTTCATTTTGTAATCAACCGAATCATCAATTTTACTTCTCAAGTCACTCATTTCGGAGTAAAGGCGGTTGTCGTCCGTACTACTCGTTGCTGCCTTTTTTGCCGTGTTTCTCCCGATGGGTCGTTGAACATTTTCAGCGTCTTCATCGGAAGTGTGGGTACGTTTTGAACCCCGGGATGTATTTGTCATAGTTGGAACCGTATTCCATTTTGGAGATAATTTGAGGATATCCCAAGCTTGTTCATGGGTGAAGGCAGTTTGGTAGATGCCGGCGAATTGTTGTACCTTTTTGTTTAAATCTTTATATTTGGTGCTTAGTTGATGATGTGTTCTATATTTTTCACGACACATCAACGTATAAAACACCTTCTCGATGCGACCCCAGAAGCTATCTATATTTATATAACAATAATAATAATTATGATAATAATAATAATAATAATAATAATAGTACCTCCGTTTTGTGCGTTACCGACAAGGGGGTCCTCCGAAACGTCGATCCACGCCGACGCTAAAGCCACTTCCTCCGCTCTAGTCCGCGGTTGTCGGGCGGCTCTTTTTTGAAATTATTTTCTTTTTTTGGTTTTGCGTTGGTGACGGGTTTGGTGTTGGGCTTGGTTGTCGATCCGGGGATGATTGTTGTGTGGAGATCGTTTGTGGTGTTTCCCGAACAATCTCTTCAAGATCGATTCCGGTGTTGAAAGCGGGTGGAGGAAGTTGGAAATTTGCGGGCGCAAAACCTTGTAGGATCAAGCCTTCACGAGAAAATGGATGAATAGATTGTGAGAAACCAACGTTCGGGGCAAATTGCGGAAAATAAGGATTTTGTTGAAATTGTTGGAAACCAACGTTCGGGGTTTCTTGCGGTGAATCCGACCTCGTCGATCGGTTACCACGGGGTGTGGGTGGGGTGTTTGAATTCATGATGAGAGAATTTAGAGGATTGAGAGAATTGAGAGTGAAAAATGAATTGAGAGAATTTAGAGGATTGAGAGAATTGGTGTGAAAAATGGATGAGATTTGAGGTTGATTTATAGTGTTTAAATTGAAAAAAAAATTAAAATTTTTTTTGGAAAAGAGCCGTTTGGAATAAAAAAAATGAGAAACTCCTTCGGGTATGAGCGGGGTGGGGAACCCGATCGCCGAGCCCGCCACCCCTAACCCGCTGAACCCGCCATGGGCGTACCCGGTTGCCGGGGAACCCGCAGGCGTGAACCCGAGCCCGAGCCCGCTCGAGTACGGATGGCCTAAGGCTTGACTTTGCCGTCACGTCACAGTCTCATGCTATTTAGAACCTTGATTTTTGAGAAAATTCGTAGGAAGGGGTTTAGATGGCATGCACATCATACAGAGGGGTTTATTTATAATCACATTTTCTATGAGCTAGAAAATATGTTTGAGGTGCCAATTTTTTTATCATACAAGTAAATATGTTGATTTTGATTATATTATTACTAACAGGCCGAATGGATAAAAGGGATTTTTTTTGGCCAAAATTAAAGCGGGTCGAAAATTATATAAAACATATATAAATGTTTATGTACTTCTATAAAGTTAAGGAGAATGATTATTTATTTGACTATTTTGACATATTATCTAACCTGGCTGTTTTGTCACCTACACAAAATTAACAATTATTATTTTTACCTCTGAATCGTTAAGAGATAAATCTTATTTGGCAAAAAAAAAGTATGTCTCTTAATGGTTCTAAAACCATCTGAATGATTTAGTGTCCTGATTTCATTCTAAACAATTACTAAACAACCATAGTTCATTTTGCACTTTATTAATGATTCTGACCACTTAATCATTCTGCACCAAACCATTCAGCAACAGCCAAACAACCCCTTAATTTTAAAAGTGAAACTTATTTTAAGATGGAAAGAATACCCATTTAGCAAAAAAAAATAAAAATAAAAAAGTAAGAAATAAAGATATAACGTGTAAGGAAATTAATATGCATAACACATGATTTACATGATCAAACATTCTGTTGTGTCGCATACGACATATCTCACTTTTAGTTTAACAACTTCTCTCATCATTTAATCTTTCAGTTTCCTTTTTATCCCAAATTTGTTTAATTCTTCAAACAAGAATAATAACCAAGTAAGAATTAGGAAAATAAGAGTGTAAATAAAGACTACACAACTTATTAAATAATGTCTTAAATAAAATATTTCAAAATGAATAAATAAGGACATAAAACTGTTTTATTTATGGAGTATAAAAGTTATACAAGGCTTTTGTCTAGTTAGTATTTGTTCTTTTACCATTTTTGTGATTTTAATACAATTTAGTTTTTATTTAAATAATCTATTTTTTATTTTCATTTAAAATAAGCATAATTTAACTTTTTAATTTAAAGAACTTACTTTTATTTATTTATTTATGGCATTAATTTAGATTTTCCTTTTTTTATTTATAATTTTCGTTAAAATCACACGTGGTTCACAATCAAATAACTTTTTTTATTGATTTTTCTAATCACATATGAGTTAAAGCGTGAAAAAGTGTTAAATAAATTAATTCAATAAAAGAATATTTTAAATGAAAAACTAAACCGCGCTTATTTTAAACGTCATAAAAAACAAAAAATTAATCATGCTTAAATCATGAACATTGTAAAAAAGTCTTAATTAAATGAATTAAATAACTCATATATATAAATAAATGAATTTTCATATATAATTCACATGCAACAAATGACACATGTCATTTTGAACGATTTTTAAGAAGGTTTTATTTAAGACATGTCTAAAAAAATAATTGACTTATATCAATTCTTATGTAGGTATGAGATTATGTGAGAAATGCTATTTTTGGTAAGAAGTGTGAATATTTTTAAACCATTGATCACTTTTAATTAAATATCTTCTCATTAATTGTGGTTTAAAGGGGAATTGATCTGGTGCATCTCGATGCATTTCATCATAATATTCGTCAATTTCTCCTCCAACTGTTGATAACCACTTCTCACGCTTCTCACCAAATTTGACATTTCTCACTGGGACCAACCCTAGGTAGGCAAAGAATCATGAGAGAAGTTTAGTTAACGTGAGAAGCATGAAAAGCGGATTTGAACCCTTGAACCCTTTTAGGCCTTGTTTGTTTTTGGAATTTCAGCTCTTAATGACCACTTATCACTTATTCGATCAGACATTCTTCAATTCAGACTGTATGTTTTTTCAACTTTTTTAGACCCACTTATCACTTAAAATATCTTTGGGGAAAAGTGGTAGCCTAACCACTTATTTCTCACTTACTTTGGGAAATTTTTGTTTTGCTTTTAGGAGTATTAGATTTGAGATTTTGGAATGATAATACCTTTAAAGTTTGAAATGATAACATTTTGAGGGACAAAATAGACAATTATACATATTCAAACGTTTGTAAAAAAATATAGGTATATATAAATATAGGTATATGTAAAAAAGGGGAATTTGCCTCAAATAGCCATCGTACACTCCATGATTTTTCATATAGCCACCTTGCCACCCTATTTCTAAAAATACCCAAAAGTTTCGCAGAAAAACTTACGCAGAGAAAACTCTCTGCGTAAGTTTGTTTTTCCTCCAAAAAATTAAAGAAAAAACAATTTTAAAAAAGTTTACGCAGAGAGTTTTCTCTGCGTAATTTTTCTGTCCCACGTGTCTGCGTAAAGTCCACGTGTGCACCACGTGTACTCCACGCTGGATAAAAAGTTTACGCGAAAATGTCTACAAACTTACGCAGAGAGAAGTCTCAGCGTAAGTTTTAAGAATTTTAAAAAAAAATTCCTGATTTTTATATATATAATTTTTTAGAAAATCTTTTTCTACAACCGATTTGACATAAAGAGAAAGTCTCTGATTTTAGAAAAGCTTTTGTTTTCAAGAATAGATAAGGGTTGACCTTTAAACGAAACATAAACAATTCTATCAACAAGTTGACTTAAGACATTTTGTCTTTTGTCAACGTTAATATAGGACCCCATATAAACCCTGTTAAAACTGGGTTTTAGGGCCCTTAAACGACCTCACAGTGTGTTACTTCATATATCGTTATAGCCCAACTGTAACACAAATCCATACTGGATAAAGCACGAGGGCCTCACTTAGTTTACCTCCCCTGTAGGTAAGGACGAAGTTAATTGAAATTAATCTTTAATCCTTACCCAAATCTTTTGTTTTCAAGAATCTTTTACTGCGTAAAGTCCACGTGTACACCACGTGTCAATTCCCTAGATTTTTTAATTAGTAAAAGATTCTCTAAAATCTAAAACTTTCTCTTTATGTCAAATCAGTTGTAGAAAAAGATTCTCTAAAAAATTATTTTTTTAATATATTTATAAAAATCAGAAAAAATTAAAAAATATTTAAAACTTACGCAGAGACTTCTCTTTGCGTAAGTTTGTAGACTTTTTCGCGTAAACTTTTTATCCAACGTGAAGTATACGTGGTGCATACATGGACTTTATGCAGACACGTGAGACAGAAAAACTTATGCAGAGAATACTCTCTGCGTAAACTTTTTTAAAAAGTGTTTTTATCTCTAAATTTTGGGAGGAAAAACAAACTATAACAACCCAACCAAAATTATCATGCAAATATCAATTTCATAACATCTCAAAATCACGGTCTCAAAATTTCGTTACAATTATTCAAAAGGTTTGCGGAAACAACCTACACAACTGAGAAAACTAATAACTAGAGTGTCACTATACTTCTTGACTCTTCTTGCTAAGCTCAGCCTACTTGCCCGAGCTCCTGGAAACCTGCTTACCTGAAAAGGTTTTAATTTGAAAATACGAGGGTTAGACCATGAGGTCTAGTGAGTCCCTCCTAACAGTTATCAAAGCATTTAAAAACAGTTTATCTTTTCAGATTTAAACATTCATACTCCACACGTCAAAATCGTATACGGACTAAAGCCCGCCTCCTCGTAATCTGACACCCTGAAGCCACCCGAAGGTGACAACGAGTCAGCCTCATGCTGCCTTGTGGAGCCTCACTCCTGGCATATAGGGACCTCCCTTCCCGCACGAGAGCTGGCGGAACTACTCTCCCGTCTTTGCCAGTTTACGTCTCCATGATGTATGCATACATTCTACATAAACTTTAAACAACTTTCATGCAAACAAAGCATAATAATAAAGCATGGCAATTTCTCAACATTCATAACACATTTTGAAAACACTTTAAAAGCCATACATTTTAGTTTAGAAAACTCACCTCAGGCTCTTACTTCTCGTCCCTAAACAGTTCCCAAACTTCCAAATCGACTTCCCTGAATAAACGGGCATAAAACAACAACTCAGCAAAAGTATCCGGACAACTCAGTTTTCCAGACAACCCTACTTTTCCGGACGCTAAAGAGTTCGGACACCCATCTAACCGGACAACAACCTAGTCCGGACAACACCCTTATCCGGGTAACTACTACTCTCCGGACGATACCCCTTTCCGGGTACCGAACTTACCGGACACAACTCTTACCCGGAAAACCCAACCTATCCGGAAAACTTCCTCGTCCGGGGACCTTCTCCCAAGCAAGGAGTCCGGACGCCCAAGAAGGTTTCCGGACGTCCAGGGCGGTTTCCGGACGACGACCTGGACCCTTTTTAAGGCTGAAATCTACTGGTTAGCTCGATTCTCTCGAAGTAAAGATTAGCAATAGCAACAACATCACTAAACTTAACAATTACTGATTTCTTAGCAATCGAAACACACTATAAGACCCGATTTCTCTCATTTTAGCTTCAAACTTCACTTTTGAACAAAAACCCCAATACTAACCATTCTGCTCCCCAATCAAAGATAAATCGATGAAACAAGAGGGTGTTACCTGGTTGATTGCTTGCGATAAACGAAATCCAAATGCTATTTCTCCTTCAAATCCCAAGGTTTGATGGCTCCTTTCTTCCAAATGCACCAAAAACCTTCAAGAACTTCTCCTCTTCTTTCCCTTCACAAATCCAGCCGACACACACTAAAATCAGTAATAAGGACATTCTCCTAGGGTTTTGGACCCTTATACACCTCTTTACATATTTGCAAAATGACCCCTCAACTTCCACATGTTAAGCACCAACACAAAAGGCTTAAAATCCTACTATTTTGGTCCGGGTTGTTACACAAACTTACGCATATAGTTTTCTCTGCATTAGTTTTTCTGCAAAACTTTTGAGTATTTGTGGAAATAGGGTGATAAGGTGGTTATAGAAAGAAACGTGGAGTGTACGATGGCTATTTGAAGCAAAGGTAGAAAAGTTGTCTTTCAAATGATAAAGAGTGTACTTAAAATTAGGGGTGAGAAAAACCCGCCCAACCCGAACAACCCGAATGGTCCGAACCCGAAAATAGTCCGAACCCGAATGGCCCGAACCCGAATGCCCGAATGGTCCGATGGGGTAAACCGGATCGGGGCGGGTGGCTACAATTTCAGGCCGAACCCGCCCGAAACCCGAACTATATATATATATATATATATATTTTTTTTTCTTAAATATTATTTATATTTTATATTTGATAAATTGAATTAGGGCTTTCATGTTTTACATTTTGATGTTTCACACTTTCACATGCCTGTACAATTACATAACTGAGATCATATATATCAAACTGGGCCTGGGATCTTATTTAATTTGGTACTTTCAATATTGTAAATTGTAATATGTATCAAACTGGGCCTAGGATCTGGCCCAACCTGACCGCCCCGACCGCCCAACCTGAACGTAACCCGAACCCGAAAACCCGAAATATACTATGGGCGGGTTTCGGGGTCTGAATCCCCCACCCGAACCCGATCGGGTTTAATTTTTTTCGGCCCGACCCGCCCGATTGCTCACCCCTACTTAAAATCACATTAAATACATCTTTAAAGTTTGAACCTTGGGAATATATACCCCCTGCAAATATTGTTTCCTCTCACAAACAAAATAAATTTACTTTTTTATACCCTTTTAATTATTTAATTAGTTTATTTTATAACTTTTACTTTTCTAATTTTCATTTTACACATTCATCTTATTAACACATATAATCGTATATTAGCTAAAATACGGTTAAAAATACGTTTTAATTTTAACAAATTTCACCATTATAATCATCTCTTCGATACGTTCGAAATGAGCTTAATCTTGAATATTTTTTGATTTAATTATTTTATTATATATCATATATACTACATAAAAATATTTTTTATATTTACAATTCATACTTTTATAGTTAATTATTTAATTTATGATACATCTCTTACCGTTCTAACTCATTAAGTTAAAAATTTATACAAAACTTTATTGTTATAACTTTTAGGAGAGACTTTTTTTTGGTCTCATTTATTTTTGTAACGCCAATGATTATAGAAAACTATTAAGATATCTAAAAATATATATATTAAAAGCTATTACATCAATCGTTTTTAAAAAAAAAAATTGGCTTTGTATTATTTAATAGATCATTATCATAATTATATCAAGAGATCTTGTTAATCATATTCCGCTAACGTTTTAAAACGAAATCTTAATATTTTTTAGCATGAAAATAAAAGTGTTATTGTTTTATAAGTAAAATATTTATCTTGTAAAGTATTTTCTGTCTAAAAATGTTAAAATTTACCATTTTGCATTTTAAGGGGTATTTGGGATTGCTTATTTAAAACAACTTATGCTTACTTTTAAAAGTGCTTATCAACTTATGTCGTGCTAATAACGAGTTGAGCGTAAAAATGTAATTTGAACAGTTTCAAATAATCAACTTACAAAATACTTATATTTCAAACCTAAGTTTTAG
Organism: Saussurea involucrata; assembly: GCA_033807775.1. Classification (NCBI taxonomy): domain Eukaryota; kingdom Viridiplantae; phylum Streptophyta; class Magnoliopsida; order Asterales; family Asteraceae; genus Saussurea; species Saussurea involucrata. The sequence goes on along the minus strand of CM066321.1, from coordinate 117,255,849 downwards.
ATTTCTTTTAATTAAAATTTACAATTAGTTTTAAAACTTTGGTTTAAAATAGAATTTTATTTTTTGCTTTGGTGTAAATTTATATATGTGTCTATATTATATTATAAATTTTTTATGTTTATTTTCTTAAAAGTTCTTAAATATTTCTATAAAACAAAAATAATATATGTGTTTATTATATACTGTAAAACATTTATTATAACTAACTTACTACAATATTTGTTTATTATATAATGTAAAACAAAAATACTATAAAACATATATTATAGTAAATATTTCTTAAATTTATAGTATTTTTGTTTTATTCTTAATTAATATAATATATGTTTTAAATTTATACTAGAAGTCTACTCGCGCAATGCAGCGTGATATATCTCGATTTTAATGTTCTAAATTATTTTAATTGGTTTTGAAAAAACGATCAATTTTTTTATAAATTTGTTTAAAGAATGACGTTTTTTGAGGAGTTCGTGATTTGAAGATTTGAAAGTGGTTAGAGGTAAGGATTAATTAATAAGAGACCACGATTTAAGGATTTGAAAGTTGTTAAAAAATATTTTCTTAACGTATTTTAGTTAATATTGGGCTCATTTGAATATACCATTATATGTGTTAAAATAATTAAAGTGTAAAATGATAAATAGAAAACTAAAAGGTATAAAATAAATTAAATAAATAAGTTTAAGGGTGTAAAGTGTAAATTTAAAATCAAATATTAAAAAAAGAGGGTGATGTTTTTTTAATTTAATTAATATTGTTGTAAACGCTTGTTTAATCACATTCATCAGATCATCTAATCTAACGGTCGATAAGGTGTTTTTTAGTTTTTCATTTATTTGAGGTTTTCTTTTGAACCTCTCTCTCTCTCTCTCTCTCTCTCTCTCTATATATATATATATATATATATATATATATATATATTCTCTCTCTCTCTCTCTCTCTCTATATATATATATATATATATATATAATAAATAAGTAACTACATTGACACGTGTCGTTGTCTGTTGAGCCGACTTTATTGTTTTTCCGCCTAAACATGTATCCGGACGCCTTTACATTATAGGTTCAATTAACACACCCACATTCACTACTCCTTAAATCTCTCCTTAATTAAAATTTTAATATTTATACCTTACATTTACTACCTTTATAAGACCATCCTCAGCGCTCCGTAGAAGCCCTCAAGCCCTCAAGCGCCACATCAGCGCCACATCAGCTAAGCCCTCAAGCCCTAAAGACCCCAGCGCTACCCTCAAGCCCTCTTGCCACCTCATTTTTTTAATTCTTTTATTTATACATTTAATTATTTAACAAAATAAAAATATTTATATATTTTTTAATAAATAAAAATAACATAAATAATAAAAATAAAAATTCATATCATTCATTAAAAAATTAAAAATTACAAAATACAAAACACTACCAATTATGAAAATTTTTAATTTGCTCTTTTCTCGTTAAAGTAACCCTCAAAACGTCTCCCGTAAGGTGATCATGCGGGGTCATGAAAAACGCGAAGTCTTTCTCAAATCGTTTTTCTCGTTCGATTTCTCGTTCGTGTTCCAACCTTTGAAGTTCGAGATCGAGTTTTTTCATTTTGTATTTCATTGTATCATCAATCTTGTCGTTGAACGTCGTCAACAACTGAGTAACACTTTCGTTCGTATTCGTCCCGGACGTATTACTCGTTGATGTTTTTTTGCCTTGTTTCTCCCGATGGGTCGTTGAAGTTGCTCGATGAAGTTGTCGTCATCGTCATAATCGGAAGGTTTGGTACGTTTTGAACCCCGCGATGAAGTTGTCGTCATCGTTGGAACGGCTCCCCATTTTGGACATTTTTTAGGACTTCCCAAGCTTGTTCGTGAGTGAAAGCAAACCCAATTTGTGCTCGGTAGCGTTCGTGTGTCATTCGTGAAATGTCGGCCTCACTCATTTCGCTTGATCTATTAATGACCAAGTTGTTGTAGAAGCCGCCAAAACAATTTATTCTTTTATTAAGGTCGTTGAACTTCGTGTTGAGTTGATGAGTTGTTCTATAATTTCCGCGACCCATCGAACTAAAGAACACTTCCCCGATTCGGGTCCAAAAACTATCTACATTTATGTAAATTCAAGTATAAGAATATTAACAAGAATAATAATAATAATAATAATAATAATATTAATAATAACAATAATAAAAATAAAAATATTACCATGGGTTTGTGCGTTACCGATAACGGGGTCCTCCGAAACGTCAACCCACGCCGACACTAACGCGAGTTCCTCATCTTTAGTCCACATCTGTTTGGGGGCTTTATTTTCATATTGTTTGTTTTTTCCTTTTCTCGATGGTTGAGGGTTTGATGGTTGTGTGTAGATGGATTGTGGTGTGTGCGGGCTAGAATGTTGGGTTTCCGGAACAATGTCGTCGGCGAGATTGATGAAGGGTGAAGGAGGATTGAAGTTGGTCGGAGTAAAACCTTGTTCAATCATACCGGAACGTGTAAGTTGGTAAGGAATTTGTTGCGGATGGCCTAATGAGTTGTAAAAATATTGTGGCGGATTTTGTTGCAACCCTTGTGGCGGATATTGTTGCGAAATTTGTGGCGGAATTTGTTGCGAAAATTGCGGACGATAACCTGGTTGTGTAAACGCTTGGAAAAAAAGCTCCGGGTCTTCTTGCGGTTGCAGTGTATGTGGTCGGTTACGACGGGATGTAGGTGTTTTGTTTGGATTCATGATGAAATTTTAGAGAGTTTGAGAGAATTTGAGAGAATTTGAGAGAGTTTGAGAGATTGTTGGTGTGAAAAAATAAGAGGTTGAGGGTTAATATATATAGTGTGATTAAATTGAAAAAAAAATAATTTTTTTTATAAAAGTAGCCGTTATTTTCAAGATTTAAAAAAAAAACAAATAGCCGTTGGAGTTTCGGGTTCCTCGGGTTTGAAAGCCCGCTGGCGAGCCCGGGGCTGAAGCCCGCGTCCCCCCCCCACCGCTGCCCGCCCGAGCCCGAGTTCGAGCCCACTGGGCGCTGCGGATGGCCTAATTACCTATGTAGTTTACTTTTAATCCATTATTTTTTTATTTTTCATTTTAGACTCTTATCATATAAACATAAATAATGTATATGAACTAAAATACATTAAAAAACATTTCTATTTTTTACAAATTATACCATTGTAATCGTTTCGTCAATACCTTCGAAATAAGCTCAATATTGAATCTTTTTTGATACATACGTACTTATCCATACTTGTAATAAATTCAAAAAAATCTCTATCGTGTATAGTAATCCCAAAAATCTATACATATAATAAATGAGTAACTAGCATGCCACGTGTCGTCTTCTGGTGAGCCGACTTCAGTATTTTCTCGCCTAAACATGTATCTGGACGCAGTTTACATTATAAGTTCAATTAGCACACCCACATTCACTTCTCCTTAATTCAATTTTTTTTAATTTGTACGTTACATTTACTACCCTTATAATTAGGTATGTACTTTATTTTTAATCCCTTATTGTTTTATTTTTAATTTTAGACTCTTATCATATAAACATAAATAATGTATATGAAATAAAATGCATTAAAAAACATTTCTATTTTTACAAATTATACCATTGTAATCGCTTTGTCAATACCTTCGAAATGAGCCCAATATTTAATATTTTTGGATTTAATTATATTATTAAATATCATAAATATATATGAATTAATGTGTCGTGATTAGTATGAAATTTGTTGAAATTAGTATGAGATTTGATACAAATAATCACTAAATTGTCTTTTGGATATCACTTATCAACTGACTTTTGGATTATGAGTTCGAACATTTTTCAATAATATAAATATGCAATTATTGTGTATTCGTTTGATAAATTCATTTAGTAACGACATTTTTAATAGGTATCAAACTTAATAGACATATTTTTATCTTCAAGATAATATTCCCTATTTGTGGAATTTTTGTTTTCTTTTTATCAATTATTGTATGTGTCACAAAATTATTCAACAACTATTAAACATCAAATAATTAACTTAAAACACAAATTTGATCGTTGCGCAACGGGCGAGCCAAAGACTAGTATATATATATAGAGGAATGATCAAACGAGAATGTTATCTATTTAAAAGAATAAGAGAATAATTGTAGACCAATTATTTCATTAAATAATACCTTAATTAATTAGTTCTAAAAATAACTAAATAAGGATATAAATGTAATTTAGTCATACAAAAGTTATTTTAAGTATTTATTAAATAACTTATGTTTACTATATTTGATATATTAATATGATTTAATTTTTTATTTAATAAAATATCTTATATTTATTTCACTTAAAATAAGCATATTTAATTTTCTTTATAAATAAATAATTCTTTTAATTTAAAGTAACACGTCAAATCAATTGTGATTCGTGAATTATTTTTTTTAAAAATGTTTTACCAATCATATGTGATTTTAAATATGAAAACAACGATTTAACTTTAATATTAAAAAAGAAAAATAATAAAATATAATCATATATGGTGTGTAGCAAAATACATTTAAAATGTATAAAATCACATGTGATTCAAAACATAATTCATAATTTTTCATCAAAATCACTTGTGATTCATAATGAATTAATTTTTTTTCGAACTGTTTTCTAATCACATGTGATTTAAAATTAATTGTGGATATCAAATGTGATTCACCATGAATTAATTGTGAATATCACAAGTGATTTTTGACGAAATTGTAAAAAATTATTAAACAACCTAATCCAATAAAAATAAATATCTAAAATGAAAAACTAAATCACACTTATTTTAATATTGTAAAAAATAATAAATAAATAAATAATCATGCTTAAAATACAAAATTATAAAAAATGAATAAATACACTAAGTACCGTACCTTCCCAAATAGCGTCGGCTGACTGTACACACTGCGCCCTCGATCACCGTTTCCCAAACGGGTTTTCCTTTTCCCTTTATTCTAAAAGATTTTAGTAAAAGAAATTGAAATTTCATAGCCGCAACTTGAGACCAAACACACCGAGATGTGTCTGATTCACTCAAGCTGTGCTCTGATACCAAGTTGTAACGTCCCAAAAATTACAATGAATTTAAAATTTTAAAAATAATGCATTTCGTTACAATCAAACCATAAGTTAACAAATCCCATTACAATAAAAATAAACGTCGTTAATTAAAACCGTCAAATGAAATTTAAGCAGCGGAAAAGTTATATAATTAAATCCCCATTTAAAAAGTTAAACTTAAACAGCCTTCGCCTTGCGCCCGTGTGTACCGTCATGCCCGACTGCTACTCGCACCTGAAATCATAAGATATTGGGAAGGGGTAAGCACGAAGCTTAGTGAATTCCATCACATGCGCAGATAGGAATTATATACACATCACCCCTATCCGCACATAAGCAACAACATCACAGTTACATAAAACGAGTAAACATCTACAAGTAATTATGTATCCAACACCTCGGTCCCACCGAGTTGTAATGTAACACACTCGTCACACCGAGTTCCCACAACGTTTCCTTCCACTTCCTCGGTCCCACCGAGCCCTCGGTCCCACCGAGTTGTAATGTAACACACTCGTCACGCCGAGTTCCCACAACGTTTCTTTCCACTTCCTCGGTCCCACCGAGGTGTAATGTAAAACATTTATACTAAGCATTTAAACCAATCAAATATTACACACCACAAACAACTAGTTCACACCACAAAGACAGTAGTACATACAAACTACTATGACATGCATACAACCCCTAACTACACAGTGAGAGAACTCACCTTAAAGCAACGCGAGTATCCGCAACCGCAATCACAAGCCGGCCAACTTCACTCACCTTCTCCCACCTAATTACGTGTTAACAAATGTCAAAGTGACGCCCCAACCCAAAACCACGACTACTAAATTATAACATACACATTCCAGCTTTTACTCTAAAAACACAGGTCTGTTCGGGACCTGTTTAACCCCTTGTAAACTGATAAATCCAGAAATATTAATCCATAATCACAAAGTCCCATGTCTTAGGGTTCCAGGGACATATCGCACGCGCTCTAACGATTTTTCTACAATTTATTATGGATTTTACAAAACCGGTTAACTGCACAGCGAAAAACAGCACCTTTCATTACAAAACAGCGGTTTGACACTAGCTACGGTCCGAACTGGTTTTTCCGCAAAACATAAGAAACTTACTAGACTCATAAAGGGAACTTTTGGCACTGGTTTCATCCCAATCTGACATTCCTAGCAGAAGTTATACTCGATACAAAAACAGGGACAGAAACTGCAGTTTCACATAAAATGACAAATAATGCTTAGTAACCCATTAAGCCATAGCTTAACCCAAACAGACCCGAATGAACCTTTGAGGATGCAAACAAATAGGGTATTCTAAGTGCAAGTAAAAACAACCCCCAAACATACAATCAACAACCACAATGAGACCCCAAAATTTTAGCGTGGAAAACCCCTCAAAATCGAGAGTAAAAACCACGAGACTACTAGAGCCGCTTCAAATCCACTACCACCAATATTAGAGAAATACAAAGTCTTCTCTAGATTATACTAGAGGCATACAAAACCATCATACACTTGGAAATAAGCACATCAAGATGTATGGAACCAAAATAGAGCAAGAATGGAGAAAAATCACCACAAAGTTACTACTGTGCAGAACCCCACGAAACCATGACCTCCGGACCTCAAAACCACGATCCCACCGTCCGGAATGTTGATGAAGATGTCGTGAAGCTTCTCACCAAAAATCACGACGATCCGACCGTTCAATCTCCGGGAAACAGAAGTTTTCTGCAGCTAGGTTTTCAAAATACGAAAATATTGAGCTCCATCTCTTTTTTCTTGTTACTCACGAACACCACACCAAAAAAATGATACAAGGGTTTGGTTTGGGTTGCATGGGCCGAAACTCTCACTTTTTGGCCCCTTAACAATTTTGGTCCCTCACTACATCCTTCTCGCAAACTAACCACGTCTTGACATATTTAACTATTAGGTCCAATTCGTCTAACCCCGCTAACGGAAACCATGATAAATAAAACTTTTAAAAAAGAATTAAAACAAAGAAATTACATACCGGGATACGGGCTTTACAACTCTCCCCCACTTGGATTAGACTTCGTCCTCGAAGTCTACGTCCGCAAACAGCTCTGGATAGCTTTACCACATCTCAACCTCGGGTTCCCAAGTCCACTCGGAGCCCTTTCTGTGTTGCCACTGGACTTTCCTCAACTAGAATCTAAATTTCTCACCCCGTCTAGAATTTCTCGAATACTTTTCTTACTAACAAAACTCCTTCACGGACATTGGAAATATGATCGGAAGAACACTCCAACAACTGAATTCATTCCTAGTCAAACGACTTCGGTTGCCTCCCAACCTTAGATGTTCCATACATCCCGATTCAACTTGCAAGCTCTAACCATCCTAAAGGTGCTCACCAACATACCCTACAGGATACTCGAATCCGATAATTCCTACCATTACTGCCGATTAACTTCCACGAGTTCTAATAGACTCCCAAAATTATTTCACACAGATCATCAAACCAGTAAACTTATAATCACCCACGCAGGTCATTCCACCATAATCATTCATCACAAATAAGCATCTCAGGGTTACTACTACCATCATCATAATTATTTTCAAATCGGCTACAAATCTCCGATTACACTAAAGGTGTTTGGCCTCAAGCCCAAAAGTCGACACCTAAATATACTACTTACTTCAAAACGGTTATTGCGCATTTATTCTCTTAATTACAAAGGGCATCCTTCTCTTAACCGACACTATTCGGCCTACCATATTAACACGTGTGGAATACCCAATCCTCCACCGTCTACTTATCCCACACGCTCGCTCTAGGAAGCCTAGTTACACTGTATCAAAATACTCCTTAACGCCTACCTCCCAGGTACGTCTCAAGGCCCGGCGCATCAGAACTACCTCCCAGGTAAGTGCTCAAGACTATATCTTCCTAGTGCCTACTAGAAAGTCAAGGTCATAACACAAGAATACCGGGGTCCCACCCCGAGATACCCAACCGACCATTACCAACGACTGACTGTCATGACCAAGGATCCAAAGCAAACAGTCTACCAACAACATGCCTATCCCGGAATGACTCACTCACCCAAACATGTAAATACTCAACGTGCAATAAAGGCAAAACTGTGCAACAAAAACAATCCAACAACAAGACTCCCCATCGAGCCATTAGAACCGTGCAATTGACCCCTGACTATCTCAAAGTCAAAACCGAGCAAAATGCTCCACGCTTGCTAGACCCATAGTCGGTCAAAACGCGTTTAAATAAACTTTAAGCAAGCAATACTCTAAAATCAACATTAGTCCCAAACTCAACACGGGTTAAACAAAAGAGTTTTCCAAAAGGACTCACACCCTTAAAATTCTCAAAATGACACATAACACTTAAAAGCGCATTGCCCAAATGGTTTACAATATATTTTCAACGTCAAGATTTTTTTATTTTTTTTTAATTTTTTTTTAATTTTTTTTTTCATTTTAAAAAGACCGTAAGCAATAAAACTACTATTACCAGGTCGGTAGTTACGCAAAAATGGACACGCTTGTCCCACATATGAAAATCATGTTGAAAACTATTTCATTGCAGCTTAGTTTACTCACAGAACGTAAAGCGAAATAAATAATTTCTTTGAAAATGAACCGTCACGGTTCTAGCATGAATTGACTCATGACATGTATTTAAAGTAACCGCTCGACCTTACACCGGGTGCGACAAAAGTGTGCACATAATTTCAAAATCAGTTCCACGACATTTGACCCCAAAATTTCTCCTTTTCAACATTCAATGTCGTGGCACATGGTTCACCAACAAATCTTGCGCGCGCCGGCTAGTCATACAAAACGATGAAACGGTTTACAAATATATTTTTGTTAAAACACAACTGTCTCGTGTAAGTTTCAAACTTAAAGATAAAAACCAATCCGTTTCCATCATTTGAAAATATCGACTAAAACCTCATTAAATCTCAAAAGGTGGGGTTCTTTAAATTGATTTCCAAGATTTCTCCAAATGGTCACATAAACAAATAAGATATGCACCTCGTGAAATTAAACCCACACGACTCAACATGCCGTAAAACAAAACTTATTTAACGAAATCACTCAAATAGCTTTATACAGACATCGTGGAATGTAACTTTCCGTCTCAACTCTAACATATGTGGAGGAGTTCCAATGTTAAAGTCACAAGCCGTAGTCACTTGCCCAACATTTTAAACACCACAAAACACGGATATCATCTTACCCGAAAGAACCGTTGGAAAAATAACGAAATGAGACAAATTCTAACAAAGTTTGCACTCCCGTGATAAAACGATTTCATACACTTTCCAAAACCATATTTCAAAATCTTGTGTGTGTGCTGAACATTTCCCAAAATTCCAAAACACCATCCATAAAATGATTTGAAACACGAGAATTTGTTAATGCAATCTATTTCAAAGTCAAACTTTGTGAATGACTTAGTCGGCATTCTACGCCTCGACTCCTACTCCTCCGAATCTCTCCGGTCCACTAACGTCATCCGGACATTTAAACCTCTTAGGCAAGTTAAGAAATTACGTCAAATAATCCCTACGATTTTTCCTCAAATCAAAGTCGGCTCTATAAGCCTATGATTCTAGCACAATCGTCCATCTTGGCCCGAAACAAACATCATCCTTATCGTCACTCCAAGTGATCAATACTAGAATCGTCCTTTTATTCCAACAACTACTAATTTTATAACCTTCGACACTACCCCAGCGATCATCCCATCAAAGCAAAACAAGTACACACCTGTACTAGTAGGTTTACTATAGTCGTTCCTCCTTGCGATGGCTATTCCGGGTAGATATTACAACGAGTTATTAGCGCATAATAACTCACACTAACAACGCTCACGCTCAACTCCTTGGATTCCTCGTGACTTTCCCCGACTCGAGCATTGATCCTGTGTTTCCAATATTAGGAGCTCTACTACTACCTTCCACACCTATCATCACTCGTTCCGAGTTCCATCCGATGGGTCCAACTAGTTTCTCGCCGATAACTACACACATATGCCCGCACCGGCATATGTACACACTCTTCCTAGCTCCCTAGGAATTCCACCCAACTCCACTACCCTTGCTATGACGAAATCCCCACTAGTCACGACAAGTCGCCTCGCGAATGCACAGTCGCACACAGTGTAAAACCATATAGACATTCGAATATAAGATTCTATCCTACAACGGTTGGACTCAAACAAGAGCTGCGCACTAGAACTAAATCCGACATTCTAAGGCTATTTGGTTCCTACCGCATACAACCTATAGTGCATTCACTTAACAACTTATCAAGGCTAGCATGAACTCCTATTAGCAAACAACAAACATGCAGTACAGTGTAATAAGCACCAAACAATCTAGCACACATACTCCTATGTTCTAGAAAGCAATCTAGCATACATACTCATATGTAAACACTCTTCCCAGCTCACTAGGAATTTCATCTCATCCCACTACCCTTGCTACAACGGAATCCCTGTTAGCCATAACGAGTTGCCTCGCGAATTCCCAGTCGCATGCAGCGTGAATCAAATAGACATTCGAATACAAAATTCTATCCTAGAACGGTTGGACTCAAACAAGAGCTGCGCAATAGAACTAAATCAAATATTCTAAGGCTATATGATTCTTACTGCATACAACCTATAGGGCCTTCACTTAACAACCTACTATAACTAGCATTGATTCCTACCAGCAAGCAGTCATCATACAGTACAGTGTAAACAACATAGGCAATCTAGCATGCATACCCTATGCCTAGAAAGCAATAAATACACTAAGTACCGTACCTTCCCAAATAGCGTCGGCTGACTGTACACACTGCGCCCTCGATCACCGTTTCCCAAACGGGTTTTCCTTTTCCCTTTATTCTAAAAGATTTTAGTAAAAGAAATTGAAATTTCATAGCCGCAACTTGAGACCAAACACACCGAGATGTGTCTGATTCACTCAAGCTGTGCTCTGATACCAAGTTGTAACGTCCCAAAAATTACAATGAATTTAAAATTTTAAAAATAATGCATTTCGTTACAATCAAACCATAAGTTAACAAATCCCATTACAATAAAAATAAACGTCGTTAATTAAAACCGTCAAAGGAAATTTAAGCAGCGGAAAAGTTATATAATTAAATCCCCATTTAAAAAGTTAAACTTAAACAGCCTTCGCCTTGCGCCCGTGTGTACCGTCATGCCCGACTGCTACTCGCACCTGAAATCATAAGATATTGGGAAGGGGTAAGCACGAAGCTTAGTGAATTCCATCACATACGCAGATAGGAATTATATACACATCACCCCTATCCGCACATAAGCAACAACATCACAGTTACATAAAACGAGTAAACATCTACAAGTAATTATGTATCCAACACCTCGGTCCCACCGAGCCCTCGGTCCCACCGAGTTGTAATGTAACACACTCGTCACGCCGAGTTCCCACAACGTTTCTTTCCACTTCCTCGGTCCCACCGAGGTGTAATGTAAAACATTTATACTAAGCATTTAAACCAATCAAATATTACACACCACAAACAACTAGTTCACACCACAAAGACAGTAGTACATACAAACTACTATGACATGCATACAACCCCTAACTACACAGTGAGAGAACTCACCTTAAAACAACGCGAGTATCCGCAACCGCAATCACAAGCCGGCCAACTTCACTCACCTTCTCCCACCTAATTACGTGTTAACAAATGTCAAAGTGACGCCCCAACCCAAAACCACGACTACTAAATTATAACATACACATTCCAGCTTTTACTCTAAAAACACAGGTCTGTTCGAGACCTGTTTAACCCCTTGTAAACTGATAAATCCAGAAATATTAATCCATAATCACAAAGTCCCATGTCTTAGGGTTCCAGGGACATATCGCACGCGCTCTAACGATTTTTCTACAATTTATTATGGATTTTACAAAACCGGTTAACTGCACAGCGAAAAACAGCACCTTTCATTACAAAACAGCGGTTTGACACTAGCTACGGTCCGAACTGGTTTTTTCTCAAAACATAAGAAACTTACTAGACTCATAAAGGGAACTTTTGGCACTGGTTTCATCCCAATCCGGCATTCCTAGCAGAAGTTATACTCGATACAAAAACAGGGACAGAAACTGCAGTTTCACATAAAATGACAAATAATGCTTAGTAACCCATTAAGCCATAGCTTAACCCAAACAGACCCGAATGAACCTTTGAAGATGCAAACAAATAGGGTATTCTAAGTGCAAGTAAAAACAACCCCCAAACATACAATCAACAACCACAATGAGACCCCAAAATTTTAGCGTGGAAAACCCCTCAAAATCGAGAGTAAAAACCACAGGACTACTAGAGCCGCTTCAAATCCACTACCACCAATATTAGAGAAATACAAAGTCTTCTCTAGATTATACTAGAGGCATACAAAACCATCATACTCTTGGAAATAAGCACATCAAGATGTATGGAACCAAAATAGAGCAAGAATGGAGAAAAATCACCACAAAGTTACTGCTGTGCAGAACCCCACGAAACCATGACCTCCGGACCTCAAAACCACGATCCCACCGTCCAGAATGTTGATGAAGATGTCGTGAAGCTGCTCACCAAAAATCACGACGATCCGACCGTTCAATCTCCGGGAAACAGAAGTTTTCTGCAGCTAGGTTTTCAAAATACGAAAATATTGAGCTCCATCCCTTTTTTCTTGTTACTCACGAACACCACACCAAAAAAATGATACAAGGGTTTGGTTTGGGTTGCATGGGCCGAAACTCTCACTTTTTGGCCCCTTAACAATTTTGGTCCCTCACTACATCCTTCTCGCAAACTAACCACGTCTTGACATATTTAACTATTAGGTCCAATTCGTCTAACCCCGCTAACGGAAACCATGATAAATAAAACTTTTAAAAAAGAATTAAAACAAAGAAATTACATACCGGGATACGGGCTTTACAAAAGGTACCACATTCACATTTATTTTAATTTTTCAACTATTCACCAATATGAGATAGACAATAACCCAGCCACACAATTCACACTTGAGAATACTCATATCTCATGGTGTCATCTGATAACATTTTGGTTCTTTTAATATATACATATACATATATATATATAAATATATTGATAAGTGATGATATTTTTTTTTTGTAAAAAAAACCATCTAAAATAATACAACATTACGTGTCAAAACCCATGAATAGACACAAATGCATCACATTCACCTTTCTTACACACATCTTTATTCTATTTTTCATCTTGTCACCAATGTGAGATAACTAAAAGTAAACTACAATTCACCATTTAAGAATACTCAATTTTCATGATGCAAAAAAAGGTCATCCAAAATAAGACACAATTCTATAAGAATGGACACAAAAGCATCATCATCCACCTTTTTATACACTTCTTTATTTAAAATTTTAAACTTTTCACCAATGTGGGAGAGTTAAAGCTCAACCACAATCTATCATTTGAGAATACTCTCATGATGAAAAATAAAGGTCATCCGAAATAAGATAACTCTATGAGAATGAAAACAATCATCACATTCATCTTTCTTATACACACATATTTGTTCTAATATTTCAACTCCTCACCAATGTGGGATGGTTATAACTCAACCACAATCCATCATTTGAAAATACTCAATTCTCATGGTGTCACCTCATTCCTCTTGGTTTTTTCTTTTATATATAAAGATGATTTTACATTTTGTTAATTATTTTAAAAAAATATATGAGAATTATATCAATAACTTCAACCAAAAATTATCTGAAAGAAACAAAAAATGGTGAGGAATTGGAATGATATAAACACGAAGCAATCCCACATAATTATTCCAACTGTACTCTTAACAGCTGCAAGCCTGCAAGGCTACGATCATCTTGAGTCAACTGTAAACAACCACAATCGCCAATTGTCCACAAAGTTGACACATCCACGTAGTAACAATTAAACCAATTACCAATACAACGGTGCTGTGCTGGGGTCCCTCCGATTGATTCAAGGCAACCCCATCCTTCTTGGGTATCTAAAGTTGGCCGATCTTGTCTCCTTTTCCTCCTCCAAGATCATATATTTTTATTGAGATTTTCAATTTGGCGCCCTCGTAAAACCCCTCAAGTTCTTCTGTACAAACCCAAACTGTAAGTTGAAAGTTCTTGATTACAATTTGATTCTGTATTGGAATATAATCATAAGTTTTGAATTTTTCAACAAACAAACAGTATTAGCTACATGTGTGTTAGTTTTAATTATGTATTTTGATGGTTTTGTGGGTTAATTTTCAAGAATTTCATACTTTGCGTGTTGTTTCATTTTGATGATTCAAAGGTTTTTGTATGCTAAAAGGGTAAATGAGATGGTTTTCTTTAGCTTTATTTTGGGGTTTACATTGATAGGTGATAAGAATTTCCCTAATTTGTGTTTGGCCATAACTAGCAATTTGTTAATTGGATAGGGGTTTTGCCTTAAAAGTTAATTCAATATTTTAATTCTTAACTTGTTTGCTATTTTGAGTGTTACCCTTTTGTTGATTGAGTGAAATTTGCAGTATTTTCCATGTGGGTGCCAAAAAAACATCAATCTTTTTACACATTCTGTTGTATCTTGTTTGCTGTCAATTTTCATAGGATCATGTATCAAAAACCCAAATGGTGATATTCGAACTTGCATCAAGTAATGATCTATCGATTGCATTAGTTCTCGTGGCTGTTTTCTGTTTATTTGATTATGATTAGTAGTTAAAACACTAATTAATCATTTTCAAATTGGATTTTTTACTTGGAGGCAAGGCTAGATTATACAGGAAGATCGTAGTTATAATTGGCGTTGTGAGATTTGCAAATGGAGGGAAAAGAAAACATCTCTCAGTACCGAGATAAACTTGACAGAACGCTCATGTCTCCTGATCTTTCTAACGTGGAATCTCTTAAGATCCTTGTTGAAAATCAAATGTCAAAGTCATTACAATGCGATGATCAAGGTTGTATAGTTTCTTTATCTGCAGTTTTAGCATTTCTTGATATATTGTTGTACAAAAGTGCTAATTTCGGTTGTCAATATGTATATTAATTTGAAGATTTTGTATTATGCAGAATATAACGATAATTTAGTTCAGAAAAGAACAAGGGAAGTGGCCAATTTTCTGAGCATGCTTAGAAGTGCTTCTGGGAGTGCCGTTGAAGGGTCAAAAGTGAACGAAATACCACAAGGTGGCTGGAAAGTATGTTATATACTTACATATACATATATATATATATATATATGTATATATATCTTGATTGATTTAATCTTTCTGTGTCCATTGTGTTGGAGGGTTTATTTGTTTTCGGCTATTCAACATTTGATAGTGCATATAAAGTGACTTATAACTTCCCATTTGTAATAATATCTTTATGCTATCTTGTTTGACAGATAAAACACGATAATCAAGACTGTCGTGTTATGTATAGGGAGGGACCATCAGGCACTCCCTTTCATACATTACTTGCCGAAGGATACGTAGATGGGCCTCTTGATGTTTGTAAGTTCTATTAAAAGGCATTCGATACATTTGTGCATACGAATTTCTCTTTAAAATATATGTTTGAATTCAGGCTTGTGCATATCATGGGAGGCGGGCCTTTACCAAAAATGGTAAGCAAATTCTCGAGTTATTCACCTTTAAAACTATTATATTTGGTTTTCTGTTGCAAGCAAAACTTCAGTTTTTTTCTTTCAAAATGACCAATTTCAGACAAAAGGTGCCATATATGATCATCGTTTTTCCATTTTGCAAGAATGAACGATTTCTGATTAAGCTCCTTTTTGAGTTTAAGTTGTGGATTGATGGAATTTTAAAATTTTATTTTTTTGCATAACTCTTACTATGATGGTTGTTTCTTGTCAGGTGGCCTCAGTTTAATATCCCGGCATTTAAGGTTTTATCATCGGAATGTGTGAAGAAGATCCGAATGGGTGAACAAATATCTTTAGTGAGGTTTGTCGAATTACATCAATGATTAGAACCTTGTATGAAGGGTCGGGTTCAGAGGAAACCGCAAAAAAATGAAAAACTGAGGAACACTTTGGTAACCGTTCATCTGGACGGTATGCACATGTGCATACAAGTAATTTGTAACATGCACATGTGCATAAACCAAAAACAGCTCCAGCTACTTGTGTGTATACCGTCCAGATAAACGATTACCAAAGTGTTCCTCAGATTTTCATTTTTTTGAGGTTTTCCCCTGAACCTCCCTATGAAATGGTTATTCATGGATGTTGATATCTCATTTCTGCATATGTGGAAGAAAGGATGAAGCTTTCATGGCCATTATCAACGAGAGAGGCGCTAGTTCATTACGTTACACTTGACTACTTTCAAGATGATCTCATTATAGTGCTTTTAAACACGGTAATAGCTTATATAATACATATATATATATATGTGTGTGTGTGTGTGTGTGGTGAGTTACTTCTTTTGTGTTCTTTTGAAGATTTAGCAGAGAAATATGATTCTCGCTACTGTGTTTTTGTGCAGATTTCCGAGTCAGAGAACATCGATAAAAACACTCATGGATTCACCAGAGATGGCATACCCGATGTAGAAAATGTGACGAGGATAGATGTCGTGGGAGGCCTTGCTTTACAGAAAGTGAGCGCCAACAGAAGCTACTTCCGGTAAAGATTTTGATTTTTTTTTCTCTACGTTTCATGCTTTTTGTTTATTAGTTCTTTCTTGGTAAACAATGAGGACTGAAAGATTCAAAACAATAACCAACAACTCGATGGTCATAAATTGCTCTAAACCAAACCAACTTGACCGAGTAAATCCCACTTGAAACTTGAAAGTAGGGTCAGGGAGGGGGGAGATGAGTTGACCTCTACCCCAATGAGTAGAGCGATGCTATGCTTTTCCTTTTTTGTTTGTGGTGAAAAGTTATACACATAAAAACATGCATATAAGTTTAGAAAATTCTAATTTTTGCAGGACGATTGTAAACATGGATATAAAACTGGATTTTGTCCCTCCAGCGATTATCAACTTCGTTTCCCGGCAACTTGTTGGTAGCGGCTTCAAGCTCTATAAAAAGGTGTAGTTCCAAGTCACTTCAAAACACACAAAGTTAATCATACTTTTGACTTTTGAGGTCAAATGTGCTATTTCAACTCCAAAGTTTTTCTAAACTTAGGAACTTCTTTGAGAATGATCTGAAGACAACAATAAACTATATAATAAGTTCCAAAATTAGAATAATTTTGTGTTAGATGTTTGATAAAATCTGTTTCATTTCGTATTTGAATAAAACCTTTTTTGACTTCAAAAGTCAAAGCACACCTCTTTTCTTGGAATCAAGGGTGTAGGAAAGATGAAACTCCATGCTAATTGTACCCTTTCAACAACAGGAAGTTGCTTCTGTGTCTAAAGGTGATGCAGATTTCAGCAAGGCCTTAAAAGAGCCATTTTATGGTCGAATTCGTGAGGCACTTTTCTCAGATAATAAATTACCAAATGGGGTTTTGAAACAAGAAGACGTAAAGATTGTTCATGATGCGGGTTTGGAACAAAAAGACATCAAGATTGATCATGGGGCTTTAGAACAAGAAGCTGTCAAGATTGTTGAACCTGAAGAGCATTGTAGTTTAGAGGGAAAAGAAGTAAAATATGAGAGGTCAGTTAGTGAAATCGAGGAGATTGAAGAAATTAGGAGGTCACATGAGGATGATAATAGCAACGAGCATCCAACCAATAAGTTTATAAACGATTGTCGTGTTATTGTTGGTGAAAAGCAAGTTATTGTAAGTCCTGAGGTGAAGCAAGCTCTAGGAACTCTGGAGAAGGTCATTTGCGTCTTTAGGGAATTTGGATTCAATCCTCGATCCTTGTCTCTATCTCGCTTCACTAATAACGTGTTTGCTGAGCTTGAAGACCATAAAACAAACGATTCTAAGCTTTCTGTGGCACCAACTAACGACTTTACAGTGAAGACCTCACAAAGAAACAGTTTTTCCAGCCGTAGCTCCAGGTGTGTGTCTGTATATATATATATATATAGGAAAACCCGTAAGAATGAAAAACTAGAGAACACCATGTCAACCGTTCAGGAGAAAACCGCAAAAAAATGAAAAACTGAGGATCACCCTGATTCATCTGGACAGTATGCACATGTGCATACAAGTAACTGAATGGTTTTTTATGCAAGTGTGCATTATGCACACGTGTATGTTACAAATTACTTGTATGCACATGTGCATACCGTCAAGATGAACGGTTACCAGGGTGTTACTCAGTTTTTTATTTTATTTGCGGTTTCCCCTGAACCTGACTCTGTATAGATATTCACCATGCAAGATTTATGAATTTTTGTGATGGTTCTTTTCAGGCAAGGAGGGTGTACTTCATGTGCAACAGAAACACAAGATCATGAAGTGGGGTTGGCATCACAAGAAGATGAGACCTTGAATTCACGTGAAAGTCACCGGAGTTCTTTCTCTTTCGCCATAAACGAGGCCATAACATTAACACAAAACACCACCATGAATGGAGAGGTCAAGAACAGTGACGAAAGCCACAAAAAGATGAAGAAACAGAGATTTTGCTGCCTAAACTTCACTTCTGGAAGGGGATTCAGTTGACACAAGATTCTTGCTTAACCTATACAGACATTCATACAGGATAATATATATTACAGATTTACAGGTGGAGTTCGCGATTTGTCTGTTAATATGTTCTATAAATAAAACTGTGGTACAAACCGAAATTTGTTATATCTTTTACAGACTTCTCCCTGCACCTTGTTACGGGTATTTTTCTAATGTATGTTAATTTTTCGTTTGATTAGAATTACGACGGTTATTTTTTTCCAAGTGATCTCTTAATAAGAAAAACATGATACAGAGCCTCTTAAGCATTCTAACCACTTAACCATTTAACATCGAACTATTAAGTAACTGTCAAACAACCCTGAAAAAAATATAATATATATATATAGAGAGAGAGATAGAGAGAGGAAGATTCAAACGAGAACGCTTATTATTTAAGAAAACACGAGAACGACTGTTAATGTATAAAATCATACATGATTCACGCGACTTTGCCTAGCGACTTAAGTCGCGCCAAAGTCGCTTGCGTCCAGTTTCTTGTCGTTAATGTAAAATCACATGTGATTTTGCACATGATTTGTTGTTTTCGTGTTTTCTTAAATAGTTAGCGTTCTCCGTTTGAACCTTCTTCTCTCTATATATATATATATGGAAAAGATCCGGAAAGAACCTTAAAAAAACACCAAATAACCCATCTAAACCGTTGGCTGAAAACAAAGTAGTTTCTGGTTTTCCAAAATGAAAACTTTTTGGTTTCTAAAAATAGATAGAAAAACAGAGACTAAAAAAATCAGAAAAATTACCATGAACCAATTTTTATCTTGAAGCTGCAAAGTAGAAAACTTTGCCACTTTTTAGGCGTAAAAAACACAACATGGGTTTTGCTTCATCAGGGGTTTAGGTTTCTCTTCGAAAATGTGGAGAAACCAAGTTAGGACACTCGTATCAACCTTCAATAGAAAAACCCTACCTCAATCTATTTCTCCTCAGTTACTCGAAGACAACATCACCCAATTGCAAAATCAAACAGCTTTCTCAACCCTGCGTGGCTTCAATACAAATCAACGAACAAGGGTATCGAGAAATCCCCAAATTCAAAACTTGATATGGAGCTCCGAATTTCTTGTAGAAAGTTCCGGTTTCTGTTCATCAGCGTCTCCTGAGCAAACTAGGTATTGCTGGAATTGTAAGAGTCAGGGGCCGTTTCTGAATTGTCAATCGTGCGGGAGCGTTCAACCTGTTGATCATTCAGTCGATTACTTCACGATTTTTGGGCTGTAAGTGTTTTAGATACCTTAATGCATGGTTTTTTGATCAAATTGTTGATGAATAACTTTGGATTGTGTTTGAAGTGTTTATGCAAATGATTAACAAGTAAATATTTGTTCTGGGTTCATTGGATTTCTGCATATTTTTTAGGGTTTTGTTCTCCATTACCAAAATGTGCATGAAATATGCAGTCTATGATATGAATCCCCTGCAAATCAGAACGATTGGACAAAAGAATTATGAAATTGTTTGACTACACTTCCAATCCACCCTCCAATATTGAAAAGAACATAATCTTGTGGATCTTGTACACAAATATTGATAAGGTGTAACAACAAGAATGGTCCAAATGGTTGATTCTAATCTTGAAATTAGCTAAAGAAGGAAATGATGCAATTGGCATTGGACATCCAAAATGGAAATCATTTTGTTTTGAAGAAGTATGTTGAAGTATCATCCGAAAAACATGTAGCCCAAGGGTCGGGAACAACGTTGAAGCTCACTATCATATATAATTGAATTTTACTCCAATTCCAATTTCAAGTCTTGGGTTGAAGTTACGGGCTGTTTGGTTGGTTTTTCATTAAGTTCCCGTATGGATTAAGCTGTCTGTGTGGACTTATCTGTCTGTATAGATCGTAAAGGTTTTTGTTTGGGAATCTTATAAGATATTTTCTATAACATTAAGCTACTACCAAACAGTCATGTATAGCTAACCGAATAAATTGAGTCTTATTAAGCTCATTAAGCTGCTAACAAACAGGCCCTTACGTCTTTTAGAGTTGATTTGTTACTAGTTTCATATGACAGAGAGAGGAAGTTCGATATAGAGGATGGAAGTCTAGAGGGGAAATACAAAGACTGGCAGAAAAAGCTGCACCCTGATCTGGTTCACACGAAATCCGAGGTCCGTGACTAGTTGTTTTTTAGGTCGATTTTGTTTTACTTCATAATATCGCTAGTTCACCCAAATTGGTTTTTGTTGTAGGAGGAAAGAGAGTATGCCGCTGAACAGTCTGCTAGGGTTATCGATGCTTATGGTACACTTCGTAAACCGTTGTCAAGAGCAATTTACATAGTAAGTACACACATGGTTTCCGTGTGTTCTAAATGCCGCTTTTCAAAAAAGATCAGAATCACCCATCTTGGAATAATTGACTATTATGCTTGTAATTGAGTCGGGTTTGGAATAGTTAACTTATTTTGTGTTGTAATTTACCTGAAACGAAATGGTGTTTAAATCTTTGCTTTCTACCTGTTCAGATGAGGCTTGAAGGTGTTGAGGTAGATGAAGAACAAACTGTCTCGGAACCAGAATTGTTGGGTGAGGTAATCTGAAAGCTTTTCGATTTTTTCTAAGTTCATCTAGTTTATTCGTAAGAAATAACATATTTTCGGCCGAGTATTGTACTTATGGATGGATGGGTTTTTTTTCTTTCTTTCTGTTTTCTAATTTCTTTAAATGGGGAAATATGGTTGAGACCATTGTGCTATCACTCCAACATTTTCTAGGCCATTCTCTGCTATTATTTTGTGGGACTCATTTTTTCCCCTCGCACCAACTAAATGGACCCGTAATCGAATTTGTATTTTTTCCCCCATACCATGTGAACGAAACCCATAAAGTAAAAAATTAAAGTAACGCTAGATTGTGTTTGCAGATCATGGAAATTAGAGAAGCCGTGGAAGAAGCTACGGATTCTCAAGCACTGAATCAGATCCAATCCCAGGTAAGCGTTTGCATCTTGATGAATATTTATGCAAAAAAAAAAATCGATACAAAGATGATTTGTTTGCAAGGTTTAGTAATGCCAGGATCTTGATGTATGTTTGTGAAACGCGTTCAAACTTTATTTGTTGCAGATGGAAGAAAAGCTGAGGCGATGGTTTGATTCGTTTGCAAATGCTTTTGAAAGTAAAAATTACGATGAAGCTCTAAAATCAATCCAGAGAATGACTTACTACCATCGCGTGAAGGAGGAAATTGTTAAGAAGCTCTAGGCATAACTATTGATGAATTTATGCATCAAAGTCGGATGGCTTTTGGAATTCGACATCTGATACCATAATAAAACTTTATTTTCTTTTGGTTTCTTGAAGCCCATTGAAGGGCAAATAACATGAATGAATGTTGTAATAGAAAGTGAATAAAGAATTATGGATGTAATTTCTTTGGAGATTTTAATTTTTAATTATCCATTTTGAAGAATCTGTTAGTGTAATATCCCGTATTTTTTTTAGAATTTCAGTAAACAAATGTTTTAGCTCAAGTTTGAAACCTTATGAAATTAGAGGGATTATTTTTGTCAACAAGCAAAACTTGGAAAGTTTGGATAACCTCTTGGCTGAAATCGATGCCATTAGATATATAGTCAAATTAGGGTTTTATTTTTTTTCTATTATTTGAGAAGTTGAGTTATAAAGGTAACTTTGAGATTTTGTGGATAGCCTACGTTGTGATGGCGGCAGTTGCTTCACATCAATTAGTATTTTAGGTTTAGTATTTACCTCATGAGTATGAGGAGTTAAGTTTATGGAGGAAATCAAAGGAAAAAAAAATCGATGCCTACTTGGAAATCGTTGGACTTCCAAACATAAATATTAGGGTTTGAGGTTGGTTTTATGTTTGAAGTTTTGATCGTGATTTTAGATATTCGTTGAAGAAATTTGATCGAGTTTTCGTTAGCGATTTTCAGATATTAATTAAAGGTACGGATTCTTTACTCCCCTTTCGTTGGTGTTTATTCGATCTGTTGTATGTGTAATTCTTGTTTACATTTATTTGATTCGTTTTATATGTATATATATATATATACACACACACGTAGTTCCTTACTTTTCTTTCGATTCTTTTCGTTCGATTTTGTGTTCAATGTGTTCCTTTTCCATCAAGTTGATTTGCGTTCTCGTGTTTATCGTTTGATCTGGTCTATTCTTGGGTGAGTTCTCTTTTGGTCTTGCATGCGATAAATCGACGTATGAATATGTTAAAAAGTTCAAAATCTGTTTTTATAAGCTGCCAATTTTCTCTCTGAAAATTTGTGTTATTTGTAAAAATCATAACAAATCGCTCGTTTATCGGATTAATTCATATAATACGTTTTTGAAAACCTGGAGATGTCTACAACGTTTTATTGTCACACGAGCAAACTGTGATTTTTATTCTAAGACGTCTAAAATCCGTGTTTTCCGAAACTGATCTTGGTTTAGGCCAAAACTGCGCGACTGTTTTCAAAAATTCGTATGTAATTCATTTTAAATCCGATTCAGTTCATTCTTGATTTTATGGAATCACAAGACTTTTATGTAAAACTTTTGTTTAGATATAATTTTCAAAAACCTACTGGAAGTATGATATAATTTGGGATTTCCAAACGTGTAAAGTGCTAAAACATGTGATACTCGATTTAGAAAAGCTTTTGAGTGTCAAATTCCTATCCTACTTATGGTTTTGGCTTTCCATAGGTTTTTGTTTTCAAGTCTTTTGTAAGATTTCATTCAAGTATTTATGTTAATGGTTTACTAAACCTCATGCTATTTAAAATCTTTTTCGATTCGTAAGTCGTCAATAAAGTGTGTTCGGAAATATAAAACATTTAATGGAATTGGTCGACATTTTTGTATAAGCAAATGTCTTTTTGATTCTTTTTGTAATTAGTATGATTTGTTCACATGTGATGTGACACACTTTTGAAGTTAAACCTTTTAGTTCATTCAATTCGTTTAAGCAAGTTTACGAACCCCAAGCTTTTGTTTAATTCAAAATACGTGCTTCATGATTATTTAATTTGTCCGTTACCATATCGTTCTTTCGCTCGTAATCCTTCAAGGTCACATATTTTTATAAAATTGTCCTACACACGTATTTGTGATGTCAATACTAATAAGATGTTTTACGTGATTTTTAACTTCTTTTTAGTTCGTGTTCGTTGGTCCGATGTATATATATATATATATATGTGTATATATATATACATATATATATCCACCCGTAAGGTAAGCTTGGTTCGTTTGTGTTAGCTTTATTCGTACCAAATTATATGAAATTCTTTGACATCTTCGAGTCGTATTATTTGTTGGATTCTCAACTATTTGGGATTTAATTCGATTGTTCCAAATGTATTAGTCGATGGTGTCGTTATTTTAAATGTGACTTATTTACGTTTTGCAATCGATCATTTTATAAAAATTGGTTTGATTTGATTTCGATCCCCCAGTTTTGAGAACATTTTTGAATAAGTGTGAATAACCTTTTATTTGACTCCGACACCTTTTGCGTAAAATCATTATTTGTTATACGTCACATGTGTGGTGACAATTATTTCGGTTAAGTCGAGCTACTAACCACCTATGGGGGTACCATAGGCATGTCATTGTGGCACCAATGACGTGACACTAACCGTGGCGGTGTGATTAGACCACGGCGTCTCCTCTTTTGTGCTCATGTGTGGAGCGATATATGATGTGATTATTTGATTTAGGAGGCGTATGGGTCGACCCTAGTTTATGTGATATGTTTGTAGGGTGGATGTCGGTGTAGTGCCCAACGCCGCATCTCACATTTAGTACGTGTGGATTTGCTACCCAACGTACGGGCCTTTGTGGCCAGATGTCTGACACTTGTCACGTCGGTTGATATGCAAGTGTATGCGATTATTCGTTCGAGCTCGGTATACAACAATGTGATATGATTTTGAGTTAAGTTTCTAAAATTCGCTGATATTTAGCTGACAATATTTGTTGTGATTTGACAGTTTTGATCTTCGAAAAGATTTACTTATTGTGAAATAATGAATTTCTAAATATTCATTTGTTTACGGTTTAATTAAACATGTAAAAATCGATTTGTTCGGTCCAACGTCTTTTAATTTTGTTTCTTGGTTATGATTATTTCCGTATGTTATTGTTGAAGCTACATCTTGTGTGTCTTATGCTCAATCTAATTTTGATGAACATTTAGAACTTCGAGTTTCGTCTTTAGAGTATGTTTGTTGCCTAAAACCTTATTTTTTATTATTATTATTCGGTGTTTAGTTCGATTATTCGTTTGTTATCTATTGTATCTGTGCACTGAGCGTTTGGCTCAGCCGCATTTCTTTTTTCGCGGCAGGTATTCGAAAGGAATCTAAGGAGTAAGGGATCCGAAGTTTTCTCAGATCTAAGAGGTTGTTGGTAAGAAATTGTAAGTTTAGTTGATGTTGTAAAACAAGTTTGGAAGAAAGAAAATATATCGTTCGAGGCAATTGTTATATTTGAAGATGTTTATTTTAATTTTAATGAGGTTAATAGTGGCTTTATATGTTTATGTTAGCAGTTCGTTTTAAGTTGATCGTAACCTCCTTTCCATCTCAGGAAGGGGGTGTTACAAATGGTATCAGAGCTCTAGATTCGATCTTGTAGAAACTCAAATAGGGTTGACCTGTGAGTGTAGTTTTAGTGAACTAGGTTGCTTATTGTCTAGACTTAAGTTGTGGGACAATATTTGTTGATTTCATTAGTATCCTTATAAGAATTTGATGGTTGTGAGCTTTTATTGGTGTAGAAAAGTTATTCAAGGGAGTTTGGTGTTTACCTAGTGATTCCCTTAGATTTGTGAATCTAAGCCGTGAATTGATTTCATATTATTAGTGTTGTGATTAATTGGAAATTTTGTTGGTCATGTGAGGAGAGATTGTTGGTGATGAGTTTCCTCATGGAGTGATTTAAGTTAAGTAAATATTTAAGACTTTGTGTTTAACATTTTTATGTTAAGTCATAGGTATAAGAAACTGATGTGATAGCGGGTTTGCCGTTGTGTTTAATAATGGTTTTGTGTTCAAGGAATTAAGTTGTCGTAAGACTTTATTTGAACTTGATGTCAGTGTATTATTTGATGTCGCGAAAGTATCGTCTTTTGAATGTTATGAGGATTTTATGGTATAATCGAGAAAATGGTGTTGTAAGCCAAGGTTGTGTAAATCTTTGATTGGTTATCAAGTTTTGAGATCATGTAAAATAATAGCATTAGATTGTTTTGTAAGATATATATGTATATATATATATATATAAATAAATATCTTACAATGATCTAAGTTTTGTTGGAGTGTTTTTGGTGAAAAGTCAAGGTTGGAAGGTAAAGTTAATTTTGATATTGGGAATTATAGGCAAATATGTGCTTATGTTGGAATAGGAATAAGAGGTTTCAGTAGTATGTGGTATTTTTTTTCCTTAAACAACTGAGTTATGGTATTATTTGGTTGGGTTATAAGTTGGATAAGTGTATTTTAATCCAAATGAACATTGATGAAATTTTCAGATTCGGTTGAATAATAGTATTTAATATTTGATTCAAGAATTTTGATTTGAATAGTTGATGTATTCCTTAAGTGTAAAGG
Organism: Saussurea involucrata; assembly: GCA_033807775.1. Classification (NCBI taxonomy): domain Eukaryota; kingdom Viridiplantae; phylum Streptophyta; class Magnoliopsida; order Asterales; family Asteraceae; genus Saussurea; species Saussurea involucrata. The sequence goes on along the minus strand of CM066321.1, from coordinate 117,229,520 downwards.
ACTATAAGTATTTTGGTTAACTTCGTTTAGAGATTGAGAAGTGTGTTGTATGTTGAAGCATTTAGTGTTATTTGTGATGATTTGACGTGATATAATGGATTATTGATAGTGGATTTTAGTGGAACCGTTTGTCAATACCTAGTATAGCAAATGCAAATATGGTTTTGGTGGTTTAATCTTGTTCCAAATTTTATTAAGTGTTAATGAGTGATCTTTCGTATGTTATGATAGTGTGGGAAAGTAAAGGGGGATATATGAATTGTGTAGCAGAAGCGTGGTGGTAGAATTATTATTGTTTTAATCCTAAATGTCTCCTTAGTTGGCTCTAAGATTGATTAATTGTTGGTTGGGATTATTAGTTAGATTGATGAACTTCGTCGATAAAAATGTAATTGAAGGTATGTTATTAAGTCTTTGCATGTTTTGTCCGTGGTTAAAATATGTGGGTGTTACCGTAATGTAATAGGCAATCTAATTTTCGAGACTATATAAATTAAGTGGATGAGTTTACTAAGCTAATAGTCTGAGAGGTTATGTTTTAGGACCTTCAAATGGATGATATTTTCGTAATTATTGACTTCGATTATGTTTGAGAGTTGCCAATTGGTATACTTAGAAAGTACTTGTATTGATGAAATAGTTATGGGTTTAGGAGAATTGTGAAAAGTGTTAGAATATCTTATAAGGATTAGTGGAAAGGTCGGATGACATATATGTGTGGTGTTATATAGTCTTGGGTATTTTTATCTATTGTTTAACGGTTTTCAATATCGGTTGTATAGTTGTTTTGAGATGACAATCATGGTTTGTGGTTCAAATAAGTTAAAGACGTTTTTTTGGAGATATTTGAATGTTCTAGTCTAATGTTTGAAATTAGAATTTAATTTCAAAAGAGATAATAGTTGTGCAATTTTGTATCTAGAATTAAGATGTATGATATTTTTTAAATGCTTGATTTTGGTGGATATTTTGATACCGTCTTACTATTAATAGAGTTATTGTAGTTGAGATGTTACATAAATGATTTTTGGTCATATTTATAAGATTGAATTGTGACTTGTGAACATCGATATTTTGTGACTTTGGATGATGAACTTGGAAGTCGAAATTCTTTTAGTGGGTGGATTGTAATAACCTTACTGTTTTTATAAATTGGATATTATGTATTTCTTGAGTAATATTCTGATTCAGTTTTGAGAACTTACAAGGTAAGATGATCTAAAATCATTTATGCTCGAATTTAGAAGACTGACAATTAATTGTTTGTTTAATAGTAAGGTTTACTTAAATTCCGAGGACGGAATTTCTTTAAGGAGGGTAGATTGTAATATCCCGTATTTTTTTTAGAATTTCAGTAAACAAATGTTTTAGCTCAAGTTTGAAACCTTATGAAATTAGAGGGATTATTTTTGTCAACAAGCAAAACTTGGAAAGTTTGGATAACCTCTTGGCTGAAATCGATGCCATTAGATATATAGTCAAATTAGGGTTTTATTTTTTTTCTATTATTTGAGAAGTTGAGTTATAAAGGTAACTTTGAGATTTTGTGGATAGCCTACGTTGTGATGGCGGCAGTTGCTTCACATCAATTAGTATTTTAGGTTTAGTATTTACCTCATGAGTATGAGGAGTTAAGTTTATGGAGGAAATCAAAGGAAAAAAAAATCGATGCCTACTTGGAAATCGTTGGACTTCCAAACATAAATATTAGGGTTTGAGGTTGGTTTTATGTTTGAAGTTTTGATCGTGATTTTAGATATTCGTTGAAGAAATTTGATCGAGTTTTCGTTAGCGATTTTCAGATATTAATTAAAGGTACGGATTCTTTACTCCCCTTTCGTTGGTGTTTATTCGATCTGTTGTATGTGTAATTCTTGTTTACATTTATTTGATTCGTTTTATATGTATATATATATATATACACACACACGTAGTTCCTTACTTTTCTTTCGATTCTTTTCGTTCGATTTTGTGTTCAATGTGTTCCTTTTCCATCAAGTTGATTTGCGTTCTCGTGTTTATCGTTTGATCTGGTCTATTCTTGGGTGAGTTCTCTTTTGGTCTTGCATGCGATAAATCGACGTATGAATATGTTAAAAAGTTCAAAATCTGTTTTTATAAGCTGCCAATTTTCTCTCTGAAAATTTGTGTTATTTGTAAAAATCATAACAAATCGCTCGTTTATCGGATTAATTCATATAATACGTTTTTGAAAACCTGGAGATGTCTACAACGTTTTATTGTCACACGAGCAAACTGTGATTTTTATTCTAAGACGTCTAAAATCCGTGTTTTCCGAAACTGATCTTGGTTTAGGCCAAAACTGCGCGACTGTTTTCAAAAATTCGTATGTAATTCATTTTAAATCCGATTCAGTTCATTCTTGATTTTATGGAATCACAAGACTTTTATGTAAAACTTTTGTTTAGATATAATTTTCAAAAACCTACTGGAAGTATGATATAATTTGGGATTTCCAAACGTGTAAAGTGCTAAAACATGTGATACTCGATTTAGAAAAGCTTTTGAGTGTCAAATTCCTATCCTACTTATGGTTTTGGCTTTCCATAGGTTTTTGTTTTCAAGTCTTTTGTAAGATTTCATTCAAGTATTTATGTTAATGGTTTACTAAACCTCATGCTATTTAAAATCTTTTTCGATTCGTAAGTCGTCAATAAAGTGTGTTCGGAAATATAAAACATTTAATGGAATTGGTCGACATTTTTGTATAAGCAAATGTCTTTTTGATTCTTTTTGTAATTAGTATGATTTGTTCACATGTGATGTGACACACTTTTGAAGTTAAACCTTTTAGTTCATTCAATTCGTTTAAGCAAGTTTACGAACCCCAAGCTTTTGTTTAATTCAAAATACGTGCTTCATGATTATTTAATTTGTCCGTTACCATATCGTTCTTTCGCTCGTAATCCTTCAAGGTCACATGTTTTTATAAAATTGTCCTACACACGTATTTGTGATGTCAATACTAATAAGATGTTTTACGTGATTTTTAACTTCTTTTTAGTTCGTGTTCGTTGGTCCGATGTATATATATATATATATATGTGTATATATATATACATATATATATCCACCCGTAAGGTAAGCTTGGTTCGTTTGTGTTAGCTTTATTCGTACCAAATTATATGAAATTCTTTGACATCTTCGAGTCGTATTATTTGTTGGATTCTCAACTATTTGGGATTTAATTCGATTGTTCCAAATGTATTAGTCGATGGTGTCGTTATTTTAAATGTGACTTATTTACGTTTTGCAATCGATCATTTTATAAAAATTGGTTTGATTTGATTTCGATCCCCCAGTTTTGAGAACATTTTTGAATAAGTGTGAATAACCTTTTATTTGACTCCGACACCTTTTGCGTAAAATCATTATTTGTTATACGTCACATGTGTGGTGACAATTATTTCGGTTAAGTCGAGCTACTAACCACCTATGGGGGTACCATAGGCATGTCATTGTGGCACCAATGACGTGACACTAACCGTGGCGGTGTGATTAGACCACGGCGTCTCCTCTTTTGTGCTCATGTGTGGAGCGATATATGATGTGATTATTTGATTTAGGAGGCGTATGGGTCGACCCTAGTTTATGTGATATGTTTGTAGGGTGGATGTCGGTGTAGTGCCCAACGCCGCATCTCACATTTAGTACGTGTGGATTTGCTACCCAACGTACGGGCCTTTGTGGCCAGATGTCTGACACTTGTCACGTCGGTTGATATGCAAGTGTATGCGATTATTCGTTCGAGCTCGGTATACAACAATGTGATATGATTTTGAGTTAAGTTTCTAAAATTCGCTGATATTTAGCTGACAATATTTGTTGTGATTTGACAGTTTTGATCTTCGAAAAGATTTACTTATTGTGAAATAATGAATTTCTAAATATTCATTTGTTTACGGTTTAATTAAACATGTAAAAATCGATTTGTTCGGTCCAACGTCTTTTAATTTTGTTTCTTGGTTATGATTATTTCCGTATGTTATTGTTGAAGCTACATCTTGTGTGTCTTATGCTCAATCTAATTTTGATGAACATTTAGAACTTCGAGTTTCGTCTTTAGAGTATGTTTGTTGCCTAAAACCTTATTTTTTATTATTATTATTCGGTGTTTAGTTCGATTATTCGTTTGTTATCTATTGTATCTGTGCACTGAGCGTTTGGCTCAGCCGCATTTCTTTTTTCGCGGCAGGTATTCGAAAGGAATCTAAGGAGTAAGGGATCCGAAGTTTTCTCAGATCTAAGAGGTTGTTGGTAAGAAATTGTAAGTTTAGTTGATGTTGTAAAACAAGTTTGGAAGAAAGAAAATATATCGTTCGAGGCAATTGTTATATTTGAAGATGTTTATTTTAATTTTAATGAGGTTAATAGTGGCTTTATATGTTTATGTTAGCAGTTCGTTTTAAGTTGATCGTAACCTCCTTTCCATCTCAGGAAGGGGGTGTTACAAATGGTATCAGAGCTCTAGATTCGATCTTGTAGAAACTCAAATAGGGTTGACCTGTGAGTGTAGTTTTAGTGAACTAGGTTGCTTATTGTCTAGACTTAAGTTGTGGGACAATATTTGTTGATTTCATTAGTATCCTTATAAGAATTTGATGGTTGTGAGCTTTTATTGGTGTAGAAAAGTTATTCAAGGGAGTTTGGTGTTTACCTAGTGATTCCCTTAGATTTGTGAATCTAAGCCGTGAATTGATTTCATATTATTAGTGTTGTGATTAATTGGAAATTTTGTTGGTCATGTGAGGAGAGATTGTTGGTGATGAGTTTCCTCATGGAGTGATTTAAGTTAAGTAAATATTTAAGACTTTGTGTTTAACATTTTTATGTTAAGTCATAGGTATAAGAAACTGATGTGATAGCGGGTTTGCCGTTGTGTTTAATAATGGTTTTGTGTTCAAGCAATTAAGTTGTCGTAAGACTTTATTTGAACTTGATGTCAGTGTATTATTTGATGTCGCGAAAGTATCGTCTTTTGAATGTTATGAGGATTTTATGGTATAATCGAGAAAATGGTGTTGTAAGCCAAGGTTGTGTAAATCTTTGATTGGTTATCAAGTTTTGAGATCATGTAAAATAATAGCATTAGATTGTTTTGTAAGATATATATGTATATATATATATATATAAATAAATATCTTACAATGATCTAAGTTTTGTTGGAGTGTTTTTGGTGAAAAGTCAAGGTTGGAAGGTAAAGTTAATTTTGATATTGGGAATTATAGGCAAATATGTGCTTATGTTGGAATAGGAATAAGAGGTTTCAGTAGTATGTGGTATTTTTTTTCCTTAAACAACTGAGTTATGGTATTATTTGGTTGGGTTATAAGTTGGATAAGTGTATTTTAATCCAAATGAACATTGATGAAATTTTCAGATTCGGTTGAATAATAGTATTTAATATTTGATTCAAGAATTTTGATTTGAATAGTTGATGTATTCCTTAAGTGTAAAGGACTATAAGTATTTTGGTTAACTTCGTTTAGAGATTGAGAAGTGTGTTGTATGTTGAAGCATTTAGTGTTATTTGTGATGATTTGACGTGATATAATGGATTATTGATAGTGGATTTTAGTGGAACCGTTTGTCAATACCTAGTATAGCAAATGCAAATATGGTTTTGGTGGTTTAATCTTGTTCCAAATTTTATTAAGTGTTAATGAGTGATCTTTCGTATGTTATGATAGTGTGGGAAAGTAAAGGGGGATATATGAATTGTGTAGCAGAAGCGTGGTGGTAGAATTATTATTGTTTTAATCCTAAATGTCTCCTTAGTTGGCTCTAAGATTGATTAATTGTTGGTTGGGATTATTAGTTAGATTGATGAACTTCGTCGATAAAAATGTAATTGAAGGTATGTTATTAAGTCTTTGCATGTTTTGTCCGTGGTTAAAATATGTGGGTGTTACCGTAATGTAATAGGCAATCTAATTTTCGAGACTATATAAATTAAGTGGATGAGTTTACTAAGCTAATAGTCTGAGAGGTTATGTTTTAGGACCTTCAAATGGATGATATTTTCGTAATTATTGACTTCGATTATGTTTGAGAGTTGCCAATTGGTATACTTAGAAAGTACTTGTATTGATGAAATAGTTATGGGTTTAGGAGAATTGTGAAAAGTGTTAGAATATCTTATAAGGATTAGTGGAAAGGTCGGATGACATATATGTGTGGTGTTATATAGTCTTGGGTATTTTTATCTATTGTTTAACGGTTTTCAATATCGGTTGTATAGTTGTTTTGAGATGACAATCATGGTTTGTGGTTCAAATAAGTTAAAGACGTTTTTTTGGAGATATTTGAATGTTCTAGTCTAATGTTTGAAATTAGAATTTAATTTCAAAAGAGATAATAGTTGTGCAATTTTGTATCTAGAATTAAGATGTATGATATTTTTTAAATGCTTGATTTTGGTGGATATTTTGATACCGTCTTACTATTAATAGAGTTATTGTAGTTGAGATGTTACATAAATGATTTTTGGTCATATTTATAAGATTGAATTGTGACTTGTGAACATCGATATTTTGTGACTTTGGATGATGAACTTGGAAGTCGAAATTCTTTTAGTGGGTGGATTGTAATAACCTTACTGTTTTTATAAATTGGATATTATGTATTTCTTGAGTAATATTCTGATTCAGTTTTGAGAACTTACAAGGTAAGATGATCTAAAATCATTTATGCTCGAATTTAGAAGACTGACAATTAATTGTTTGTTTAATAGTAAGGTTTACTTAAATTCCGAGGACGGAATTTCTTTAAGGAGGGTAGATTGTAATATCCCGTATTTTTTTTAGAATTTCAGTAAACAAATGTTTTAGCTCAAGTTTGAAACCTTATGAAATTAGAGGGATTATTTTTGTCAACAAGCAAAACTTGGAAAGTTTGGATAACCTCTTGGCTGAAATCGATGCCATTAGATATATAGTCAAATTAGGGTTTTATTTTTTTTCTATTATTTGAGAAGTTGAGTTATAAAGGTAACTTTGAGATTTTGTGGATAGCCTACGTTGTGATGGCGGCAGTTGCTTCACATCAATTAGTATTTTAGGTTTAGTATTTACCTCATGAGTATGAGGAGTTAAGTTTATGGAGGAAATCAAAGGAAAAAAAAATCGATGCCTACTTGGAAATCGTTGGACTTCCAAACATAAATATTAGGGTTTGAGGTTGGTTTTATGTTTGAAGTTTTGATCGTGATTTTAGATATTCGTTGAAGAAATTTGATCGAGTTTTCGTTAGCGATTTTCAGATATTAATTAAAGGTACGGATTCTTTACTCCCCTTTCGTTGGTGTTTATTCGATCTGTTGTATGTGTAATTCTTGTTTACATTTATTTGATTCGTTTTATATGTATATATATATATATACACACACACGTAGTTCCTTACTTTTCTTTCGATTCTTTTCGTTCGATTTTGTGTTCAATGTGTTCCTTTTCCATCAAGTTGATTTGCGTTCTCGTGTTTATCGTTTGATCTGGTCTATTCTTGGGTGAGTTCTCTTTTGGTCTTGCATGCGATAAATCGACGTATGAATATGTTAAAAAGTTCAAAATCTGTTTTTATAAGCTGCCAATTTTCTCTCTGAAAATTTGTGTTATTTGTAAAAATCATAACAAATCGCTCGTTTATCGGATTAATTCATATAATACGTTTTTGAAAACCTGGAGATGTCTACAACGTTTTATTGTCACACGAGCAAACTGTGATTTTTATTCTAAGACGTCTAAAATCCGTGTTTTCCGAAACTGATCTTGGTTTAGGCCAAAACTGCACGACTGTTTTCAAAAATTCGTATGTAATTCATTTTAAATCCGATTCAGTTCATTCTTGATTTTATGGAATCACAAGACTTTTATGTAAAACTTTTGTTTAGATATAATTTTCAAAAACCTACTGGAAGTATGATATAATTTGGGATTTCCAAACGTGTAAAGTGCTAAAACATGTGATACTCGATTTAGAAAAGCTTTTGAGTGTCAAATTCCTATCCTACTTATGGTTTTGGCTTTCCATAGGTTTTTGTTTTCAAGTCTTTTGTAAGATTTCATTCAAGTATTTATGTTAATGGTTTACTAAACCTCATGCTATTTAAAATCTTTTTCGATTCGTAAGTCGTCAATAAAGTGTGTTCGGAAATATAAAACATTTAATGGAATTGGTCGACATTTTTGTATAAGCAAATGTCTTTTTGATTCTTTTTGTAATTAGTATGATTTGTTCACATGTGATGTGACACACTTTTGAAGTTAAACCTTTTAGTTCATTCAATTCGTTTAAGCAAGTTTACGAACCCCAAGCTTTTGTTTAATTCAAAATACGTGCTTCATGATTATTTAATTTGTCCGTTACCATATCGTTCTTTCGCTCGTAATCCTTCAAGGTCACATATTTTTATAAAATTGTCCTACACACGTATTTGTGATGTCAATACTAATAAGATGTTTTACGTGATTTTTAACTTCTTTTTAGTTCGTGTTCGTTGGTCCGATGTATATATATATATATATATATATATGTGTGTATATATATATACATATATATATCCACCCGTAAGGTAAGCTTGGTTCGTTTGTGTTAGCTTTATTCGTACCAAATTATATGAAATTCTTTGACATCTTCGAGTCGTATTATTTGTTGGATTCTCAACTATTTGGGATTTAATTCGATTGTTCCAAATGTATTAGTCGATGGTGTCGTTATTTTAAATGTGACTTATTTACGTTTTGCAATCGATCATTTTATAAAAATTGGTTTGATTTGATTTCGATCCCCCAGTTTTGAGAACATTTTTGAATAAGTGTGAATAACCTTTTATTTGACTCCGACACCTTTTGCGTAAAATCATTATTTGTTATACGTCACATGTGTGGTGACAATTATTTCGGTTAAGTCGAGCTACTAACCACCTATGGGGTACCATAGGCATGTCATTGTGGCACCAATGACGTGACACTAACCGTGGCAGTGTGATTAGACCACGGCGTCTCCTCTTTTGTGCTCATGTGTGGAGCGATATATGATGTGATTATTTGATTTAGGAGGCGTATGGGTCGACCCTAGTTTATGTGATATGTTTGTAGGGTGGATGTCGGTGTAGTGCCCAACGCCGCATCTCACATTTAGTACGTGTGGATTTGCTACCCAACGTACGGGCCTTTGTGGCCAGATGTCTGACACTTGTCACGTCGGTTGATATGCAAGTGTATGCGATTATTCGTTCGAGCTCGGTATACAACAATGTGATATGATTTTGAGTTAAGTTTCTAAAATTCGCTGATATTTAGCTGACAATATTTGTTGTGATTTGACAGTTTTGATCTTCGAAAAGATTTACTTATTGTGAAATAATGAATTTCTAAATATTCATTTGTTTACGGTTTAATTAAACATGTAAAAATCGATTTGTTCGGTCCAACGTCTTTTAATTTTGTTTCTTGGTTATGATTATTTCCGTATGTTATTGTTGAAGCTACATCTTGTGTGTCTTATGCTCAATCTAATTTTGATGAACATTTAGAACTTCGAGTTTCGTCTTTAGAGTATGTTTGTTGCCTAAAACCTTATTTTTTATTATTATTATTCGGTGTTTAGTTCGATTATTCGTTTGTTATCTATTGTATCTGTGCACTGAGCGTTTGGCTCAGCCGCATTTCTTTTTTCGCGGCAGGTATTCGAAAGGAATCTAAGGAGTAAGGGATCCGAAGTTTTCTCAGATCTAAGAGGTTGTTGGTAAGAAATTGTAAGTTTAGTTGATGTTGTAAAACAAGTTTGGAAGAAAGAAAATATATCGTTCGAGGCAATTGTTATATTTGAAGATGTTTATTTTAATTTTAATGAGGTTAATAGTGGCTTTATATGTTTATGTTAGCAGTTCGTTTTAAGTTGATCGTAACCTCCTTTCCATCTCAGGAAGGGGGTGTTACAAATGGTATCAGAGCTCTAGATTCGATCTTGTAGAAACTCAAATAGGGTTGACCTGTGAGTGTAGTTTTAGTGAACTAGGTTGCTTATTGTCTAGACTTAAGTTGTGGGACAATATTTGTTGATTTCATTAGTATCCTTATAAGAATTTGATGGTTGTGAGCTTTTATTGGTGTAGAAAAGTTATTCAAGGGAGTTTGGTGTTTACCTAGTGATTCCCTTAGATTTGTGAATCTAAGCCGTGAATTGATTTCATATTATTAGTGTTGTGATTAATTGGAAATTTTGTTGGTCATGTGAGGAGAGATTGTTGGTGATGAGTTTCCTCATGGAGTGATTTAAGTTAAGTAAATATTTAAGACTTTGTGTTTAACATTTTTATGTTAAGTCATAGGTATAAGAAACTGATGTGATAGCGGGTTTGCCGTTGTGTTTAATAATGGTTTTGTGTTCAAGCAATTAAGTTGTCGTAAGACTTTATTTGAACTTGATGTCAGTGTATTATTTGATGTCGCGAAAGTATCGTCTTTTGAATGTTATGAGGATTTTATGGTATAATCGAGAAAATGGTGTTGTAAGCCAAGGTTGTGTAAATCTTTGATTGGTTATCAAGTTTTGAGATCATGTAAAATAATAGCATTAGATTGTTTTGTAAGATATATATGTATATATATATATATATAAATAAATATCTTACAATGATCTAAGTTTTGTTGGAGTGTTTTTGGTGAAAAGTCAAGGTTGGAAGGTAAAGTTAATTTTGATATTGGGAATTATAGGCAAATATGTGCTTATGTTGGAATAGGAATAAGAGGTTTCAGTAGTATGTGGTATTTTTTTTCCTTAAACAACTGAGTTATGGTATTATTTGGTTGGGTTATAAGTTGGATAAGTGTATTTTAATCCAAATGAACATTGATGAAATTGTCAGATTCGGTTGAATAATAGTATTTAATATTTGATTCAAGAATTTTGATTTGAATAGTTGATGTATTCCTTAAGTGTAAAGGACTATAAGTATTTTGGTTAACTTCGTTTAGAGATTGAGAAGTGTGTTGTATGTTGAAGCATTTAGTGTTATTTGTGATGATTTGACGTGATATAATGGATTATTGATAGTGGATTTTAGTGGAACCGTTTGTCAATACCTAGTATAGCAAATGCAAATATGGTTTTGGTGGTTTAATCTTGTTCCAAATTTTATTAAGTGTTAATGAGTGATCTTTCGTATGTTATGATAGTGTGGGAAAGTAAAGGGGGATATATGAATTGTGTAGCAGAAGCGTGGTGGTAGAATTATTATTGTTTTAATCCTAAATGTCTCCTTAGTTGGCTCTAAGATTGATTAATTGTTGGTTGGGATTATTAGTTAGATTGATGAACTTCGTCGATAAAAATGTAATTGAAGGTATGTTATTAAGTCTTTGCATGTTTTGTCCGTGGTTAAAATATGTGGGTGTTACCGTAATGTAATAGGCAATCTAATTTTCGAGACTATATAAATTAAGTGGATGAGTTTACTAAGCTAATAGTCTGAGAGGTTATGTTTTAGGACCTTCAAATGGATGATATTTTCGTAATTATTGACTTCGATTATGTTTGAGAGTTGCCAATTGGTATACTTAGAAAGTACTTGTATTGATGAAATAGTTATGGGTTTAGGAGAATTGTGAAAAGTGTTAGAATATCTTATAAGGATTAGTGGAAAGGTCGGATGACATATATGTGTGGTGTTATATAGTCTTGGGTATTTTTATCTATTGTTTAACGGTTTTCAATATCGGTTGTATAGTTGTTTTGAGATGACAATCATGGTTTGTGGTTCAAATAAGTTAAAGACGTTTTTTTGGAGATATTTGAATGTTCTAGTTTAATGTTTGAAATTAGAATTTAATTTCAAAAGAGATAATAGTTGTGCAATTTTGTATCTAGAATTAAGATGTATGATATTTTTTAAATGCTTGATTTTGGTGGATATTTTGATACCGTCTTACTATTAATAGAGTTATTGTAGTTGAGATGTTACATAAATGATTTTTGGTCATATTTATAAGATTGAATTGTGACTTGTGAACATCGATATTTTGTGACTTTGGATGATGAACTTGGAAGTCGAAATTCTTTTAGTGGGTGGATTGTAATAACCTTACTGTTTTTATAAATTGGATATTATGTATTTCTTGAGTAATATTCTGATTCAGTTTTGAGAACTTACAAGGTAAGATGATCTAAAATCATTTATGCTCGAATTTAGAAGACTGACAATTAATTGTTTGTTTAATAGTAAGGTTTACTTAAATTCCGAGGACGGAATTTCTTTAAGGAGGGTAGATTGTAATATCCCGTATTTTTTTAGAATTTCAGTAAACAAATGTTTTAGCTCAAGTTTGAAACCTTATGAAATTAGAGGGATTATTTTTGTCAACAAGCAAAACTTGGAAAGTTTGGATAACCTCTTGGCTGAAATCGATGCCATTAGATATATAGTCAAATTAGGGTTTTATTTTTTTTCTATTATTTGAGAAGTTGAGTTATAAAGGTAACTTTGAGATTTTGTGGATAGCCTACGTTGTGATGGCGGCAGTTGCTTCACATCAATTAGTATTTTAGGTTTAGTATTTACCTCATGAGTATGAGGAGTTAAGTTTATGGAGGAAATCAAAGGAAAAAAAAATCGATGCCTACTTGGAAATCGTTGGACTTCCAAACATAAATATTAGGGTTTGAGGTTGGTTTTATGTTTGAAGTTTTGATCGTGATTTTAGATATTCGTTGAAGAAATTTGATCGAGTTTTCGTTAGCGATTTTCAGATATTAATTAAAGGTACGGATTCTTTACTCCCCTTTCGTTGGTGTTTATTCGATCTGTTGTATGTGTAATTCTTGTTTACATTTATTTGATTCGTTTTATATGTATATATATATATACACACACACGTAGTTCCTTACTTTTCTTTCGATTCTTTTCGTTCGATTTTGTGTTCAATGTGTTCCTTTTCCATCAAGTTGATTTGCGTTCTCGTGTTTATCGTTTGATCTGGTCTATTCTTGGGTGAGTTCTCTTTTGGTCTTGCATGCGATAAATCGACGTATGAATATGTTAAAAAGTTCAAAATCTGTTTTTATAAGCTGCCAATTTTCTCTCTGAAAATTTGTGTTATTTGTAAAAATCATAACAAATCGCTCGTTTATCGGATTAATTCATATAATACGTTTTTGAAAACCTGGAGATGTCTACAACGTTTTATTGTCACACGAGCAAACTGTGATTTTTATTCTAAGACGTCTAAAATCCGTGTTTTCCGAAACTGATCTTGGTTTAGGCCAAAACTGCGCGACTGTTTTCAAAAATTCGTATGTAATTCATTTTAAATCCGATTCAGTTCATTCTTGATTTTATGGAATCACAAGACTTTTATGTAAAACTTTTGTTTAGATATAATTTTCAAAAACCTACTGGAAGTATGATATAATTTGGGATTTCCAAACGTGTAAAGTGCTAAAACATGTGATACTCGATTTAGAAAAGCTTTTGAGTGTCAAATTCCTATCCTACTTATGGTTTTGGCTTTCCATAGGTTTTTGTTTTCAAGTCTTTTGTAAGATTTCATTCAAGTATTTATGTTAATGGTTTACTAAACCTCATGCTATTTAAAATCTTTTTCGATTCGTAAGTCGTCAATAAAGTGTGTTCGGAAATATAAAACATTTAATGGAATTGGTCGACATTTTTGTATAAGCAAATGTCTTTTTGATTCTTTTTGTAATTAGTATGATTTGTTCACATATGATGTGACACACTTTTGAAGTTAAACCTTTTAGTTCATTCAATTCGTTTAAGCAAGTTTACGAACCCCAAGCTTTTGTTTAATTCAAAATACGTGTTTCATGATTATTTAATTTGTCCGTTACCATATCGTTCTTTCGCTCGTAATCCTTCAAGGTCACATATTTTTATAAAATTGTCCTACACACGTATTTGTGATGTCAATACTAATAAGATGTTTTACGTGATTTTTAACTTCTTTTTAGTTCGTGTTCGTTGGTCCGATGTATATATATATATATATATATATATATATATATATATATATATATGTGTATATATATATACATATATATATCCACCCGTAAGGTAAGCTTGGTTCGTTTGTGTTAGCTTTATTCGTACCAAATTATATGAAATTCTTTGACATCTTCGAGTCGTATTATTTGTTGGATTCTCAACTATTTGGGATTTAATTCGATTGTTCCAAATGTATTAGTCGATGGTGTCGTTATTTTAAATGTGACTTATTTACGTTTTGCAATCGATCATTTTATAAAAATTGGTTTGATTTGATTTCGATCCCCCAGTTTTGAGAACATTTTTGAATAAGTGTGAATAACCTTTTATTTGACTCCGACACCTTTTGCGTAAAATCATTATTTGTTATACGTCACATGTGTGGTGACAATTATTTCGGTTAAGTCGAGCTACTAACCACCTATGGGGGTACCATAGGCATGTCATTGTGGCACCAATGACGTGACACTAACCGTGGCGGTGTGATTAGACCACGGCGTCTCCTCTTTTGTGCTCATGTGTGGAGCGATATATGATGTGATTATTTGATTTAGGAGGCGTATGGGTCGACCCTAGTTTATGTGATATGTTTGTAGGGTGGATGTCGGTGTAGTGCCCAACGCCGCATCTCACATTTAGTACGTGTGGATTTGCTACCCAACGTACGGGCCTTTGTGGCCAGATGTCTGACACTTGTCACGTCGGTTGATATGCAAGTGTATGCGATTATTCGTTCGAGCTCGGTATACAACAATGTGATATGATTTTGAGTTAAGTTTCTAAAATTCGCTGATATTTAGCTGACAATATTTGTTGTGATTTGACAGTTTTGATCTTCGAAAAGATTTACTTATTGTGAAATAATGAATTTCTAAATATTCATTTGTTTACGGTTTAATTAAACATGTAAAAATCGATTTGTTCGGTCCAACGTCTTTTAATTTTGTTTCTTGGTTATGATTATTTCCGTATGTTATTGTTGAAGCTACATCTTGTGTGTCTTATGCTCAATCTAATTTTGATGAACATTTAGAACTTCGAGTTTCGTCTTTAGAGTATGTTTGTTGCCTAAAACCTTATTTTTTATTATTATTATTCGGTGTTTAGTTCGATTATTCGTTTGTTATCTATTGTATCTGTGCACTGAGCGTTTGGCTCAGCCGCATTTCTTTTTTCGCGGCAGGTATTCGAAAGGAATCTAAGGAGTAAGGGATCCGAAGTTTTCTCAGATCTAAGAGGTTGTTGGTAAGAAATTGTAAGTTTAGTTGATGTTGTAAAACAAGTTTGGAAGAAAGAAAATATATCGTTCGAGGCAATTGTTATATTTGAAGATGTTTATTTTAATTTTAATGAGGTTAATAGTGGCTTTATATGTTTATGTTAGCAGTTCGTTTTAAGTTGATCGTAACCTCCTTTCCATCTCAGGAAGGGGGTGTTACAAATGGTATCAGAGCTCTAGATTCGATCTTGTAGAAACTCAAATAGGGTTGACCTGTGAGTGTAGTTTTAGTGAACTAGGTTGCTTATTGTCTAGACTTAAGTAGTGGGACAATATTTGTTGATTTCATTAGTATCCTTATAAGAATTTGATGGTTGTGAGCTTTTATTGGTGTAGAAAAGTTATTCAAGGGAGTTTGGTGTTTACCTAGTGATTCCCTTAGATTTGTGAATCTAAGTCGTGAATTGATTTCATATTATTAGTGTTGTGATTAATTGGAAATTTTGTTGGTCATGTGAGGAGAGATTGTTGGTGATGAGTTTCCTCATGGAGTGATTTAAGTTAAGTAAATATTTAAGACTTTGTGTTTAACATTTTTATGTTAAGTCATAGGTATAAGAAACTGATGTGATAGCGGGTTTGCCGTTGTGTTTAATAATGGTTTTGTGTTCAAGCAATTAAGTTGTCGTAAGACTTTATTTGAACTTGATGTCAGTGTATTATTTGATGTCGCGAAAGTATCGTCTTTTGAATGTTATGAGGATTTTATGGTATAATCGAGAAAATGGTGTTGTAAGCCAAGGTTGTGTAAATCTTTGATTGGTTATCAAGTTTTGAGATCATGTAAAATAATAGCATTAGATTGTTTTGTAAGATATATATGTATATATATATATAAATAAATATCTTACAATGATCTAAGTTTTGTTGGAGTGTTTTTGGTGAAAAGTCAAGGTTGGAAGGTAAAGTTAATTTTGATATTGGGAATTATAGGCAAATATGTGCTTATGTTGGAATAGGAATAAGAGGTTTCAGTAGTATGTGGTATTTTTTTTCCTTAAACAACTGAGTTATGGTATTATTTGGTTGGGTTATAAGTTGGATAAGTGTATTTTAATCCAAATGAACATTGATGAAATTGTCAGATTCGGTTGAATAATAGTATTTAATATTTGATTCAAGAATTTTGATTTGAATAGTTGATGTATTCCTTAAGTGTAAAGGACTATAAGTATTTTGGTTAACTTCGTTTAGAGATTGAGAAGTGTGTTGTATGTTGAAGCATTTAGTGTTATTTGTGATGATTTGACGTGATATAATGGATTATTGATAGTGGATTTTAGTGGAACCGTTTGTCAATACCTAGTATAGCAAATGCAAATATGGTTTTGGTGGTTTAATCTTGTTCCAAATTTTATTAAGTGTTAATGAGTGATCTTTCGTATGTTATGATAGTGTGGGAAAGTAAAGGGGGATATATGAATTGTGTAGCAGAAGCGTGGTGGTAGAATTATTATTGTTTTAATCCTAAATGTCTCCTTAGTTGGCTCTAAGATTGATTAATTGTTGGTTGGGATTATTAGTTAGATTGATGAACTTCGTCGATAAAAATGTAATTGAAGGTATGTTATTAAGTCTTTGCATGTTTTGTCCGTGGTTAAAATATGTGGGTGTTACCGTAATGTAATAGGCAATCTAATTTTCGAGACTATATAAATTAAGTGGATGAGTTTACTAAGCTAATAGTCTGAGAGGTTATGTTTTAGGACCTTCAAATGGATGATATTTTCGTAATTATTGACTTCGATTATGTTTGAGAGTTGCCAATTGGTATACTTAGAAAGTACTTGTATTGATGAAATAGTTATGGGTTTAGGAGAATTGTGAAAAGTGTTAGAATATCTTATAAGGATTAGTGGAAAGGTCGGATGACATATATGTGTGGTGTTATATAGTCTTGGGTATTTTTATCTATTGTTTAACGGTTTTCAATATCGGTTGTATAGTTGTTTTGAGATGACAATCATGGTTTGTGGTTCAAATAAGTTAAAGACGTTTTTTTGGAGATATTTGAATGTTCTAGTCTAATGTTTGAAATTAGAATTTAATTTCAAAAGAGATAATAGTTGTGCAATTTTGTATCTAGAATTAAGATGTATGATATTTTTTAAATGCTTGATTTTGGTGGATATTTTGATACCGTCTTACTATTAATAGAGTTATTGTAGTTGAGATGTTACATAAATGATTTTTGGTCATATTTATAAGATTGAATTGTGACTTGTGAACATCGATATTTTGTGACTTTGGATGATGAACTTGGAAGTCGAAATTCTTTTAGTGGGTGGATTGTAATAACCTTACTGTTTTTATAAATTGGATATTATGTATTTCTTGAGTAATATTCTGATTCAGTTTTGAGAACTTACAAGGTAAGATGATCTAAAATCATTTATGCTCGAATTTAGAAGACTGACAATTAATTGTTTGTTTAATAGTAAGGTTTACTTAAATTCCGAGGACGGAATTTCTTTAAGGAGGGTAGATTGTAATATCCCGTATTTTTTTTAGAATTTCAGTAAACAAATGTTTTAGCTCAAGTTTGAAACCTTATGAAATTAGAGGGATTATTTTTGTCAACAAGCAAAACTTGGAAAGTTTGGATAACCTCTTGGCTGAAATCGATGCCATTAGATATATAGTCAAATTAGGGTTTTATTTTTTTCTATTATTTGAGAAGTTGAGTTATAAAGGTAACTTTGAGATTTTGTGGATAGCCTACGTTGTGATGGCGGCAGTTGCTTCACATCAATTAGTATTTTAGGTTTAGTATTTACCTCATGAGTATGAGGAGTTAAGTTTATGGAGGAAATCAAAGGAAAAAAAAATCGATGCCTACTTGGAAATCGTTGGACTTCCAAACATAAATATTAGGGTTTGAGGTTGGTTTTATGTTTGAAGTTTTGATCGTGATTTTAGATATTCGTTGAAGAAATTTGATCGAGTTTTCGTTAGCGATTTTCAGATATTAATTAAAGGTACGGATTCTTTACTCCCCTTTCGTTGGTGTTTATTCGATCTGTTGTATGTGTAATTCTTGTTTACATTTATTTGATTCGTTTTATATGTATATATATATATATACACACACACGTAGTTCCTTACTTTTCTTTCGATTCTTTTCGTTCGATTTTGTGTTCAATGTGTTCCTTTTCCATCAAGTTGATTTGCGTTCTCGTGTTTATCGTTTGATCTGGTCTATTCTTGGGTGAGTTCTCTTTTGGTCTTGCATGCGATAAATCGACGTATGAATATGTTAAAAAGTTCAAAATCTGTTTTTATAAGCTGCCAATTTTCTCTCTGAAAATTTGTGTTATTTGTAAAAATCATAACAAATCGCTCGTTTATCGGATTAATTCATATAATACGTTTTTGAAAACCTGGAGATGTCTACAACGTTTTATTGTCACACGAGCAAACTGTGATTTTTATTCTAAGACGTCTAAAATCCGTGTTTTCCGAAACTGATCTTGGTTTAGGCCAAAACTGCGCGACTGTTTTCAAAAATTCGTATGTAATTCATTTTAAATCCGATTCAGTTCATTCTTGATTTTATGGAATCACAAGACTTTTATGTAAAACTTTTGTTTAGATATAATTTTCAAAAACCTACTGGAAGTATGATATAATTTGGGATTTCCAAACGTGTAAAGTGCTAAAACATGTGATACTCGATTTAGAAAAGCTTTTGAGTGTCAAATTCCTATCCTACTTATGGTTTTGGCTTTCCATAGGTTTTTGTTTTCAAGTCTTTTGTAAGATTTCATTCAAGTATTTATGTTAATGGTTTACTAAACCTCATGCTATTTAAAATCTTTTTCGATTCGTAAGTCGTCAATAAAGTGTGTTCGGAAATATAAAACATTTAATGGAATTGGTCGACATTTTTGTATAAGCAAATGTCTTTTTGATTCTTTTTGTAATTAGTATGATTTGTTCACATGTGATGTGACACACTTTTGAAGTTAAACCTTTTAGTTCATTCAATTCGTTTAAGCAAGTTTACGAACCCCAAGCTTTTGTTTAATTCAAAATACGTGCTTCATGATTATTTAATTTGTCCGTTACCATATCGTTCTTTCGCTCGTAATCCTTCAAGGTCACATATTTTTATAAAATTGTCCTACACACGTATTTGTGATGTCAATACTAATAAGATGTTTTACGTGATTTTTAACTTCTTTTTAGTTCGTGTTCGTTGGTCCGATGTATATATATATATATATATATATATGTGTGTATATATATATACATATATATATCCACCCGTAAGGTAAGCTTGGTTCGTTTGTGTTAGCTTTATTCGTACCAAATTATATGAAATTCTTTGACATCTTCGAGTCGTATTATTTGTTGGATTCTCAACTATTTGGGATTTAATTCGATTGTTCCAAATGTATTAGTCGATGGTGTCGTTATTTTAAATGTGACTTATTTACGTTTTGCAATCGATCATTTTATAAAAATTGGTTTGATTTGATTTCGATCCCCCAGTTTTGAGAACATTTTTGAATAAGTGTGAATAACCTTTTATTTGACTCCGACACCTTTTGCGTAAAATCATTATTTGTTATACGTCACATGTGTGGTGACAATTATTTCGGTTAAGTCGAGCTACTAACCACCTATGGGGGTACCATAGGCATGTCATTGTGGCACCAATGACGTGACACTAACCGTGGCAGTGTGATTAGACCACGGCGTCTCCTCTTTTGTGCTCATGTGTGGAGCGATATATGATGTGATTATTTGATTTAGGAGGCGTATGGGTCGACCCTAGTTTATGTGATATGTTTGTAGGGTGGATGTCAGTGTAGTGCCCAACGCCGCATCTCACATTTAGTACGTGTGGATTTGCTACCCAACGTACGGGCCTTTGTGGCCAGATGTCTGACACTTGTCACGTCGGTTGATATGCAAGTGTATGCGATTATTCGTTCGAGCTCGGTATACAACAATGTGATATGATTTTGAGTTAAGTTTCTAAAATTCGCTGATATTTAGCTGACAATATTTGTTGTGATTTGACAGTTTTGATCTTCGAAAAGATTTACTTATTGTGAAATAATGAATTTCTAAATATTCATTTGTTTACGGTTTAATTAAACATGTAAAAATCGATTTGTTCGGTCCAACGTCTTTTAATTTTGTTTCTTGGTTATGATTATTTCCGTATGTTATTGTTGAAGCTACATCTTGTGTGTCTTATGCTCAATCTAATTTTGATGAACATTTAGAACTTCGAGTTTCGTCTTTAGAGTATGTTTGTTGCCTAAAACCTTATTTTTTATTATTATTATTCGGTGTTTAGTTCGATTATTCGTTTGTTATCTATTGTATCTGTGCACTGAGCGTTTGGCTCAGCCGCATTTCTTTTTTCGCGGCAGGTATTCGAAAGGAATCTAAGGAGTAAGGGATCCGAAGTTTTCTCAGATCTAAGAGGTTGTTGGTAAGAAATTGTAAGTTTAGTTGATGTTGTAAAACAAGTTTGGAAGAAAGAAAATATATCGTTCGAGGCAATTGTTATATTTGATGATGTTTATTTTAATTTTAATGAGGTTAATAGTGGCTTTATATGTTTATGTTAGCAGTTCGTTTTAAGTTGATCGTAACCTCCTTTCCATCTCAGGAAGGGGGTGTTACAGTTAGAGACGGTTCAGTTGCAATCTATATAATCACGAGTCCTTTGACTGTACTGCTATCGAAGCGTTAAGCACAAGCTATTGATCCCTAAATTAGCATGAAGGAGAGAACAGCCTGTTGTATTTATTCATTTAGATTCAACTACATATTATGTATGTGGTTTGTTAAAAATTACGAATTTTCTCCTTGTATTTTCAAAATTATGATGAAATTTGGGTTTGTGTTGTAATTCATTATTGTTTTCGTTCTTGAGATTAACCCTGTCCTTGATTTTACCACTAAGCATAGAGGGCGAAAACAACATTGAAATTTAGGGGTGTTTGGGATTGCTTATTTAAAGTGCTTGTTAACTCATTTCGGTGTGGTACCTGTAATAAACAGTTTTGTGTTTGAATGAGGAAAAAATGCTTATACCGGTTTGGCACCGGTAACAAGGAGTTTTGATAAGTCATTACATTATAACTTATTAACTTATTTGAAACAATTTATCATTTTTTTTGGTTATTTTACATGTATAAGCAATTCCAAACACCACAAAAAAACAACTTATCAGCTTATTACATTTTGGTACCTACATAAGCTAATCTAAACACTTTTTATAAAACTTCAGTTTGATACCACATAAGTTGATAAACACTTTTACAGGAAAAAACGTAATTTAAAAATAACATAGATGAAAACTGTAATTTTAAAAGTACAGGGACTAAAATAGTAATGTTGAAGAAACAACAGGGATGAAATACGTAGTTTACTCATTATTATTTCCGTTCATATTAAGTTATTAACCGACGTCTCTGGATTGTGCGAGTAGCATACGAGAGAGGGAAACATGGGTTGGGTATGGAAGGACGACGATGATGATCGGAACGCCGGTGGAATTAACGAATTCGAAAGTCTGAATCCTAGATCTGAAGCTCGTTGCTCGACGAGGAAGATTATCTCTTCGCAGTGCAGGACTGAGGAGGTAGAGCCTGGTAAATTCATCAAGAAGTGTGAGAAAACTGAACAACTTCTTAAAGACTGCGTTGGAAGGTAATCTGTTTAATTAGGGTTTCAGTTCCCTTCTCTGATTTGTTTTCATCGATGAATATGATCTTCACTTGGCATCTTAGATTGGTAGCGGAGGAATGTTAGTGATTATCAGTTGAATTCGTGATTTTGGTTGTTAGGGTTTATATATGTCTACATTCTGTTATTAGTGCAGGTCTTTCGGTCTTTATGTTTGATTAATGCTATCTATCTGAATATCTGATCACTGACAAAATGAAGAGATGCAAATGATCGTATTCAGAGCCATCCCATTAGGTCTAATAAACATAAAATTAGACCTATTAGACCTATTGTCATGTCTAATTTCTTAGTTTTGTAGATTGAGAACAAGAAACCACGATGGGATGGATTTTGTCACAAAATATATAACATTCTCCTATATATCATATAATCTTTGTCATGAAGTTCAACAAAGTTGTAAAGAGTTTCTAGGCATTATTTATCAATCTTCAAGATGGAAACTAGTTTAGGTGGCCTTCATCAATTTTCATAATAATGCCTGCAATGAACTCTTTCGACGAACATCACTCAAAATACTTCAACTAGTTATGAAATTTTCTTGCTATATATTGTCAACAGTGGGGCAATCTAAACTAAAATTGCAACCGAGAATCTCAGACAGTGTGGCGTTGTTTATTTCATATTTCAGCAATCAACAATCCACCAATTTAGTGAGTTATACTACGCAAGATTTAACTTTTAGAAAAGAGGTAGGACCAAACTTATTATTTTCTTAGATGTATAGATTTACAACTTGAACCAGAGATGGGAGAGGAGATTTGAGGATTGGGAATTAGGGTTTCGATTCCTTTTCATGATTAAGTGATTAGAACCAATATAAATCATCGACCAATCTTTTCATCAATTACTTGTGCTTACAATAATTTATAGCTTGAGTTGTGTATCTACTTGTTTTTTTAAATATGTGGTGTCACTTGCCTAAGAGATTTAAGCATGTGTGTGCACTCTTGTGTGCTGTAGATGGCTGCAGAGAAACTATATAGTTGGATTTCTGTCGACCTATCATACAAACGCACACATGTGTGCATGTTTATTCATCGTGAGATGGATTTCTTAGGTGGTTTGGTATACCCACTGTCCAAAAATTTGGCTTAAATAAAATTAGGTTGTGATGCTAGAGACAAAGAGCTTAGGAATAATTTAGATGCATCAATTTTGCTAGATAAGACTATTGCCCAAGTTGGTCACACCCACAGGTGAAACTGCAGGACCAGATTGGGTCTAAATGAACCTGTGAATTTCAGGTACTATGTGGAGTGATTAGGTACATCTACCCATGATGGAAGGCAAGATTGGGGCAAAGAATCTTAGGAAAATAAAAGAAAAGAAACGAGTCGGATCTCTTAGGGTGCGTTTGGTTTGCGGGAATGGATTGGAATGGATTGGATTTCATGTAAGGATTTGGATTCGGGGGATTTGGAATCCCATCATGTGTTTGGTTTGTAGGATTTGGAATGGATTTGAATTCCATTCCATTATAAATCTTGTTTGGTTTGTAGGTTTAGGATTTGGATTTGGATTTTTTTTTTTGTAATTTTTTTTAACTAACTGGCTAAACAAGGAAACTAACGGATGGACTAAATTTGTAAGAAAATTAACGAAAAACTTAACAGAATTGTTAACAAAAGTTAACTAACCTAACTAACTTTGGCTTAACGATATTAGGACTAAAAAAGTAACAAAAACTAACAAAATAAACGGACAAACAAACGAATCCTAACGAAACTAACGGAAACAGACCAATTGTGTTAAGAACTTAACGGAGTACTAACGGACTCCGTTAGTACTGTTCATCATCAACTTCAATCACGATCTGCAAGTTTTCAACTCGATTTTCTTCTGTTTCTCACGTTCAAATCGAGTTTCTTTCGGTTCCTTTGCGTTTTAAGAACGTTAAACAATAAATTACAACCACAAAGTAAAATCATGCAACGAGATTACTTGCGGAAAAAAAATCCGGCGACCATGAATTTTCCGGCGAGATATGGTTGCGACAAAATGTTTATCGCAACTGAGGTTTGTCGCACCCAAGTGTTGCGATAAAAACAAAACTTGCGACAATAAATGATCCTTGCGACAAAAAGTTGCGATTACTATGAACTCCGGTGATGTTTGCACGTTTTTCCGGCGACGTAACCCAGATTCCGGCGATGAAACGGGGGAGAGATGTGAGAGGAAGCCTTGGATGCCGTGGATGATGACGTTGCCGTCGTTGAAGAGATCAGGGCGTGTGATCGAATATGAAATCCCACAGGACTTGGATTTGAAATCCCAACTTTTCTCAAAGGATTTCCAAATCCACCAGGTGAGGGATTTTAAAAAAGTCAATACATTCCATTCCTTCAAAACAAACATAGGATTGGATTGGATTGGATTGGATTGGATTGGATTTGAAATCCAAATCCTTTCAATTCCAATCCATTCCCGTAAACCAAACGCGCCCTTAGGTTTTACACCTAGATATATGGCATCACACAAAATTTAAAAGTACAACTGAAAATGCACTCTCTTAGATGTCAATTATGCTACAATTGACTGGCTTAAATATAGGCTCATGAATACATAAAATGGAACTCCTGTTCCCATTGTTGGACAAACACATAAAGCTGTGGAAGCTTCTGTTCATGTGGGATAAAACACAGAAAGCTAAATCTGAATGTTCGGAAAAGAAAATTTGTCAGATATTCAAGCTCGTTAAATGACTGTCCATGCTCGAAAATCTGAATCCAAATAATTAAACTATATCTTGTTCAAAGTCATAATAAAACATACGATACAAGTTTAAAATTACATAGTCAAAGGTTCATTGCAAAATCTGAATGGGTAAAGGCATATAGTTTTGTGACCCATGCATTTTTGTGAAATATTCATATGATACTAGGGAAAAACGCTTATAGTGTCTATACCCATGCTAGATTTAAGGTATCGAATATTTTATTACTCAACCTCGAGTTGTGTGGTTTGAGATATTGTAAGCAAGTTTGCCTTCCATTTTACTTGACACCTTATTTTTGTGTTCAGGCCATCGGAGGTGGTGCAATCTAACAAGGAATATACGGAAGAAGATGTAACAGAAGAGGTAAAGAAAGGTATGCAGTCCTCAGAAGTTGCGCCATTTGACTTTCCTGGGCTACGCAGCGATATAGAAGCAATTGAACGTAATTTGTTTGGCAACATGAACCGTTTCTTTGAGGCTGCGGAAGACATGAAGAATGGCTTCTTTGGTATTTTTGGGTCTCCTCATCTTTATGATGGAGATGATTCCAAATCCTCTTCAAAACGGAGTGAAGTTTCCCGTTCCAAGAGTGTTAAAGGCGAGAATGGTGGTGATGGACTTGTTGATATTTCTGGTTTGGCCAGAGATGTTTGAACCAAGTTATAATAGAATCTTGATGCTTCATTAGTTGGAATAAAGTGATCAGATGTTGCTTATAGGACTACATCTATTGTTGCTGAATCAAATATGTTTTGAAGAGTTGTGCTTTTGTTAGTGGTTGATTGAATCTTTGGTCTTAAAAAAAATTCATAGACTAAGACTCTCACACACATTGTTTTGGGCAAAGGCAAAAACCCAATCAATATTATTGAAGGTTTCTATAGATTCCTTTTTATAGTGTCACCAACTGAAAACTTTTCTAGGTTCAGCTATGATTAGGGGTGCTCAAAACCTCTAAGACCATGAGTACCGCCTACCCACGAACCCACTGAACACGAATACCACCTCAGCGCCACATTAGCTTTTCTCTTTCCTACCCTCCTTACCCTAAAGTGGAGTACCGCCAACCCAATGAACCCACTCCTACCCGCTACCACTCACCGAACCCAATAAAACCCTTGAACCCGATCTAGTTCATGAAGCCGCTGGTACACGGACACCCCAACCCGAATGGAACCCGCCCCCTGTACCGCCCTACCCGCCTACCCGATTGTCGAACCCGGCTGTGGTACCCGATGGCGGTACGCACGGCCTAATAAAACATCAATGACTAATCGAGAATGTGTAAACAGAGATGTCCCCAATAAGCATTCTTTGTATTTAAAAACATAGTATTTTCAAACGATGATAAATCCTCAAATTTCCCTTTTAACTTCTAATATTTGTTTTTCATTATCATTTCTTGTGATTTTCTTATTTTATAATTCTACATATATATATATATATATATATATATGATACAAATCAAATACAAATCATGTATTTGTTGCATTTTTTACAAACTAACGTGCATATATGCATAATCTGATATGCATATATGCATTATCTCATATGAGTGTATATCCATTATATGTATATTCTTGCACGTATGCATATGTTGTTCACATTTGCACACTGCTTGTTCACATATGCAGATTGTGGTTTATAAGGTGTGTAACAAATGCAAGGTTTGCATTTTAAGAAGCCTTGTATATATATATTAAAGACAAGTTTAGAATGAATGGAGATTGAAAACCGTTGACGCAAATACAAGAATTAAGTTGTCTCCGGCCGGCCGGCGTCTTAGTCAAACACTCAAGCCTCATATGTTTATTATTTGTTCAATTTAATTAATTAATTAAGGTTTATGTATGTTTGGTTGTGGATTATTTCTAGGAAAATTAAATTGCTTTGTTTTTATTTATTTGGCTTTAATTCAACAGCAGCCGTTTGTCAAACACCCAACTTCTGCAAGTGTCTTCCACGTCCTTATCCACTCATTTATTTTTAAAATATAAATCATGGATTTCCTAACGTTTTTATATTTTTTAAATTGATTTTTTCCTCGTTTTTAAAATAAATAAAAGATATATATTATATTTCAGAAAGTAGGTAAAGATTGTTTTGATAAAATTGATTTCTAATAATAAATTTAAATTTAACCAAGCATTTTTTTACATTAATCAAACTATTATAAACGAACCGAACGAACACGAACGGAGGTTTGTTCGTGTTCGTTCGTTTAACTTAACCGAACGATAAACGAACGAAATATTTTGTGTTCATGTTCGTTCGTTTTTTTTGGCAATTTTGAAACTTAAAGATGTCTTATCAATGTTGAGGACGCCTGGGATTGAACCCTGGGTAGATGGGATATTCCACCACATCACCCAGGGCGATCAACCACTGCGTTACAACCTGATTGACTCGTTAAGAAATTTTGTTTGTTCGTGTTCGTTTATGTTCGTTCATTAAGAGCTAAACGAACGTAAACGAACGAACTTAAATGAACATAAACAAACAAAGTTAAATGAACATAAACGAACATAAATGAACGAACACAAATGAAACAAAAAATAACCACTGTTACTCATCATTTCGTTCGTAAAAAATATCATAACTAAATGAAAAACCGGGTTAACTTAGAAGATATAAAAAATAATTCTTAAGAATTAATTTACTTAATGAAGTTACATATTAATGTCATACTACATAAACATGTTTATATATAAAAACAAATGTAAACGAACATAAATGAACGCACATTAACGAACATAAATGGACGAACATTCACGAACGTAAATTAACGAACGAGACCATTGTTCACGTTCGTTCATTTAACTAAACGAACAATAAATTTGTGTTCATGTTCGTTCATTTATTAAATAAACGAACATAAACGAACTTTTCGTCGAACGGTTCACGAACGGTTCGTTTACAGACCTAACTATTACATTGTATATTTCTTTTTAAAGTAAATTTATTCTTAGTCTATGTAATTTACCCTAAATAACATCTTAGATTCCTAAATAAAATGTATTCTATAATGCCTTTTGATTTAATTTGGTTCATTTTACGGAATAGGAATGAAAATGAAAATGAGAATGTAAGAGAATGAGAATAAGAATGAGCATTGCATTGATGCGTTTTGGTTAAACCAATATAATTAATAAAAAATGTTTTATATAATATTTTTAATATAAATATATGGCGTCCAACATGAAAATAAAAAATATTTTTCATTCAACATCGAGAAAATAAGGGACACATGAGAAAATATGACCAAGGGGGAATAAGATTTTCATTCTCTCCAATTTGGCCAGGAATGAAAAATAATAGATTTAGAGTAATGGACTCATTGTATTATATCAAAACAAACAACAGTTTTCATTATCATTTTATTCTTACCCCTCAATACCTCCAACCAAACACCCCTAAATATGTCGATTTAGACCGTTAACTAAAAGGGGCATTACAATTATTTTACTCCTTTTAATTTTTAGATATTAATTACAGTAAAACCTTTAGAGGACCAATCAATCAAATCAAATGTTGCCATTTCTCCTCCCTTTCTCCCTATTCCCCGTGTGAACAACCTCCCCCTATTCAAATACAAGTTTTTCAAGCAAAAAAACACTACAAAATTTCAACTTTTTATAATCAATACTCGTCTTGTTTTCAAACAATCATCATTAATGCGGTATTTGGTTTTTTTTATATTTTTAATGTCGTATTTGCAAGTTTATAATATATAACATAATTTAACTTGCTTATTACTATTGACTCATTGAGTAACACTACAAAACATATGTTTTTATATATAGTATTATATATGAATTAGAAATTTGACGCCATAAATCACGTTTTGAAAACGTCATGGCTTCGCCGTGACTCTTAAGGCTTGAGACTTGTCCTCGCCGTCACGTCACGTCTTACGCCATTTAGAACCTTGATTACAAC
The DNA here is from genome assembly GCA_033807775.1 of Saussurea involucrata. Lineage (NCBI taxonomy): Eukaryota > Viridiplantae > Streptophyta > Magnoliopsida > Asterales > Asteraceae > Saussurea > Saussurea involucrata. The sequence goes on along the minus strand of CM066321.1, from coordinate 117,200,849 downwards.
TCGTAGGGGTGGGCCTTTTGAAGATTGTTTAATATGCGTGCCAAACGCGTTTAAAAGGGTTTCCAACAGAAAAACCCGTCCATTTCCCTCGTCAATTTCTGCCATCCCACTATATATAAACATGTAAACTGAGAGTCCACGAGACATATTCAAAGAGTCCTTTTTTTTTCCAACGAGACTCGGTAAACCCATGCTCATTTTCGATCATACCCACCAAACTTATATCTTGGTTCTTTCCAATTTACATCATAATTTCCTTTTCAGTTATCACGATTTCTCATTTTAATCGACTTTCCTGCTGTTCTTCGTGAAAAAAAAAACATCAAAGATTATGTGGGTCAAGTTACTACTTTTCAATTTGCTGTTTTTATAGCTTTGGTGTGCGTTTACAGGATTTATGCAAAAAGGGGTGTTCATATTGTGTGTGCTCCATTGATTTCTGTTTTTTGGACGATTTGCACAACAACTGTTTGATAATATGTCACAATAACTGCTTCCTTTAGTGAAAAGGGAATATATGAATTCTTCCTGTAATCAATCATCTAATTTCTAACATTCTTTGCCCGTAGTAGGATTAGATCGAAATTAGATGGGAAATGTATGTGTAGGATCATCATGTTACTCAAAAGAAGGATTCTTTCAATCAATGTCGCATCCATACTGGTGGTCTCGATCACCCGATTTGATATATTACAAGAATGGAGAACTTAGCAAACAACCTCCATCATTAGAAAAAGATCCGAAAGCTCCTTCACCAATTCAAAACACACCTCCACGGTTGGTGATCATAGCGAAAAACGACATGGTTTCCAATCAAGAACTCAAGGAGGATGCAAATAAACAATCCGAAAAGGTTGTGACAGTGAAGCAGCAGACCAAATCATCGCAGCCAAACGTGACATCTAATGTTAAAAGGCCGAATAATAACGTGAAGAGAATTCAAAGTGCAGGGCTACAAGTTGATAAAGTGTTGAAAACCAAAACTGGGCATTTGAAAGAGTTCTATAACTTGGGTCAGAAATTAGGACATGGTCAATTTGGTACAACTTTTCTTTGCATAGAGAAGACTACAGGCAAAGAGTTCGCCTGCAAATCAATCGCTAAACGGAAGCTGCTAACTGTTGAAGATGTGGAGGATGTCAGAAGGGAAATCGAGATTATGCATCATTTATCTGGACACCCGAATGTGGTTTCGATTCAAGGGGCTTATGAAGATTCTGTGGCAGTTCATTTGGTGATGGAGCTTTGTGCTGGTGGTGAATTATTCGATAGGATAACGAAAAAAGGGCATTATTCCGAAAGAAAGGCAGCTGATCTTGTTACAACTATTGTTGGTGTGATTGAGGCTTGTCATTCTTTGGGAGTGATGCATCGCGATCTAAAGCCTGAGAACTTTCTTTTTGTCGATGAACATGAAGATTCTCCTCTAAAGACCATAGACTTTGGGCTATCGGTTTTCTTTAAGCCAGGTACCTTTTCGATCATATATGAATTATGATTCTTTATTGGCTTTTGAGTTGATAAATTGTGGTTTAAATTGCAGGAGAAACTTTTATCGATGTGGTTGGAAGTCCTTACTATGTTGCACCTGAAGTTTTGCTTAAAACTTATGGTCCAGAAGCAGATATTTGGAGTGCTGGTGTGATTCTCTACATTCTTCTTTGTGGGGTTCCTCCATTTTGGGGAGGTAAGCTTAAAAACTATAGTGATCGGTAAATACTTCAAGTTTTGATTGAGTTATATTGCCATTTACGTTCTTTATTTTGAAGCAGAATCCGAGAATGAGATATTTGAAGAGGTTTTGCGGGGTAAACTTGACTTTTCCTCGGATCCATGGCCTAGTATCTCTGAAAGTGCTAAAGATTTGGTTAGAAAGATGCTCATTAGAGACCCCAAAAGGCGGATAACGGCTCATGGAGTTCTTTGTAAGTCTAGCTTCTTCGATTCTTGTTTTAATTGATGATTAGATTTGCCTACGAAAGCAATAAGTGTTGGAGTCCCACGTCTCGGCTAGACTCTCAAGGGGTCTTTTGGACAGTAACCTAATTGGGGTTCCATGTATACTCGCATGGTATCAAAGCCAAGGTCTACCGGTCCAGGGTTCGATAATCTAGGGCAATCTGTACTCATCTAGCCCCCTCTTGACAACCTGGGACCATCTAGCTTTCATTTGAGGTGGCGTGGTAGGGGCTGTTTGTTTACCTCTTAATAGTTCCATTAAGAGGCAACCTCTGAATCGTTAAGAGGTGAATCTTGTTTGGCAAAAAAATGTTTGCCTCATAATGGTTCTAAAACCCTCTGAATGATTTTGTATCCTGAGCCTCCCTTGACCATTCAGCGTCGTGATTTCATTCTGAACAATTACCATACAACCCTTTAAAATTTTGCACTATATCATAACTTCATAAGAGTCTCTTAATTGTTCTGACCACTTAATCATTCTGCATCAAACCATTCAGAACAATTACCAAACAACCATTTTAGAGTCCAACATCGGCTAGACTCGGACCATTTCTTTTTTAATGATATTTGATGTGATCACCGTAGGCCACCCTTGGATCAGCGAAGACGGTGTTGCTCCAGACAAGCCTCTTGACTCAGCAGTATTGAGTCGGTTAACTCAGTTTCTTGCCATGAACAAGCTCAAGAAAATGGCTCTTAGGGTAACTACTCCAATCCGGCACACGGGTTGCTTTTCTTTCTTTAAATCCCGTTGCAAAATGTCACCTTTACCTAACCCCGTCTAATATTATTCGCAGGTCATCGCTTCAAAACTCTCAGAGGAAGAAATTGCCGGCTTGAAACAAATGTTCAAGATAATAGATACAGACAACAGTGGTTATATTACTTTCGAAGAACTCAAGGCTGGACTCAAGCGTTTCGGTTCTAATCTCAAAGAGTCTGAGATTTATGATTTAATGCGATCCGTAAGTACTTATAATTAACCTTTTCGAGGTTCTTTTTTCCCTTTTTTTGTTGATTTTTGATTGTTTAATTAAACTGGACATGCAGGCGGACATCGATAATAGTGGCACGATCGACTATGAAGAATTTGTAGCTGCAACGTTACATATGAACAAAGTTGACAGAGAAGATCATCTGTTTACTGCTTTTTCGTATTTTGACAAAGATGGCAGTGGTTATATCACCCTTGATGAACTCCAACAAGCCTGCCAAGAGTTTGGAGTAGATGAGGTTCATTTAGAAGAAATTATCAAAGAAGCGGACCAAAATAATGTACGTTTTCGCTATCAATATATATGTATTGAATTCATTTCATCTCGAAATATTGATAGATTTTTTTTGTGCGAAAAAGGTGTGTGTTGAATGTGTTTGGGTGGTTGTAAACTTGCAGGATGGACGTATAGATTACAACGAGTTTGTTGCAATGATGCACGGTGGAAGTGGTGCGAAGAAGCAATCGAAGAATGATTTTAGCATCGGGTTTCGGGAGCGGGTGCCGGTGCCGGTTTGTTGATAATGAAATTTTATTGGTTGTTTATTTTTTCTACATGTCAAAAGAAATGCATCTAAGGTAGCAAATGTTTAATTTTAAATGCCATTTTGGCTTGTAGAATGCACATCACTTTATACACACACACGTGAAATGGAATGACTAAAATACTACATTTTCAATAAGAATACAAGAAAATCAATGCATCTTGTGTTATTTTATATAATTTCTTTTACATAAGATTAGAATTTAAGGTATTCATTAACATATATATATATATATATATATAGAGAGAGAGAGAGAGAGAGAGAGAGAGATAAGGAGAAAGAGAGGTTCAAGAGAAAACCTCAAGAAAACGAAAAACTGAAGAACACCCTGGTGGCCCTTCATCTGGACGGTATGCACTTGTGCATACAGGTAAGTATTTGACTTTTTGGTTTTATGCACAAATGCATGTTACAAATAACTTGTATGCACAAGTGCATACCGTCCAGATGAAGGGCTCCTAGAGTGTTCTTCAGTTTTCCGTTTTTTTGAGGTTTTCCCTTGAACCTGACCCTATATATATATATATATATATATATAGAGAGAGAGAGAGGCCGTTTCATGTGAAAACCTATACTATTTTGAAAACTGTGAAACCCACCTATCTACCTTAGATCTAATCAATCAACTGTCTATATTAATTCAACCTATTTATGTTAACATTGTTATTTTTGATATTCAACTTTTTGTGCTAAGTGGAGAAGTTAGCATATGCGATGATGCTTTTGATTAATGACCTAGACAACCAATTTAATCTAATCATAGTTGTCAGGATTAGATTAATAGGTTGTTTTGATAATTCGAAAATGTGTATAAGAACCCTCATAGTTAATTCTCCGCTTATGTATAAAAGTTTAGATGAAATTATGATTTACTCCGATAAATGTTAAGGTTTAATTGTGCCCCGGTTTTTGGGATGTTACACTAGTTCCGGTTCTGGTTCTCATTTTTTTGGAACCGTTACCCGTTGGGTACCCACCGGGACCGGGTACTCGGACCCGCTGGGTGCCTAGAACTTGAACCGACGGATACCCGCTATTTTTTTAATGAAAATTATTTATATATTTAAATATTTAATGATGTGTTATTGGTTTTGTTAGATGTTTTATTTGTTTTGATCCAAATGTTTTATTTGTTAGGTCTTGATGTAAGGACGTTATGTGTTATGTAAGTCGTTTTGTTGATGTCAAGACTCAATACACGAGAGTTTCTAATTTATTTATGTAATAATTAGTTTTTATCTGATTATTTTTCACCATTTATTGTATTTATTACTTTAAGTTGATACTTTGTAGTTTGCAATATACTTAAAATTACATTTTTATTGTATGAAATGTTAAAGATCTTAAAAAAATTGATAGCGGGTACCCGGAACCGGAACCGGCGGTTCCGGGACGGTTCCAAAATATAGAGAACTGATGTAAGCGGTTCCGGTTCCAGTTCCTTCATTCAAGGAACCGCCGGTTCCAGTTCCGTTTCCATGAAATTTAATCGGATACCCAGTTATGCTCACCCCTAATTAATACGCAGCACGATTCAAAAGTCTTCCAAATTATAATTTCCTTTCGATAAGATATTAATCCAAATGCTTGGAGTTTGAAGTTTATTTGCTAAAAATAAAGTCGAATCAAGAATCAAGAAAAATAGAAGTAAATCTTGAAATTTAAAATTAAATGCATGATTACAAGACGTAGGGGTGGGCCTTGGAAGATTGTTTAATATGTGTGCCAAACGCGTTTAAAAAGGTTTCCAACAGAAAAACCCGTCCATTTCCCTCGTCAATTTCTGCCATCCCACTATTTATATATATACTAGTGATGTACCCGTGCGGTGCGTTGCAGCAGATTATCTTGATGTTGTAAACCGAGAACTCGAACCTTTAATTATGTTTGTTCTATTCTTTATCCTCCTCGATTTTACTTTTATGTTTTTCTTAAATTTTGAATTGCAAATAGACTAATATATAAATTTAAGATTAACATGTTTGAACGACTGAACATTTGGTAAGCGAAGCGTCTTAGGGATGTTATCAAACCTAACTCGGAGGTTCTTGGGGATTGGAATAGTTGGCGAGCTTCCCCGCCTTGTTCTATGCGGTCATTCTCGCTGCCCTTGCTTTTCTCACTATCAAATCTACACCTATTGCTCTTTCTCGATGGGGCGCTAGACCTCTTTCTCTTTGAGACGCTTATTCGATTGATAATAGGGTGGTCTAGATAAGTACTGACTGAAAATTTATTGTTTACTAAGTATTTTCTAGTAAATACTTACGAATACCTTTGCAACTCTGTGTATAATTGGATGTTAATCAAAATATGATTGTTTATCTGATTAATTGTTGATGAAAAAACAATTTTCATACTTCAAAAAACTAAAGCATAAAAATTATCACACATCAAACATTAATTATTACTTATTGGTATCATACATCAAAAATTAATTATTGATAACGATAAAAATTAACCTTTAATTATCAAACATCAAATAGAATTATTACTAAGTATAATAATTAATTTTGAATTGTAAACTTAATAATCGTACAAATTGTCTTGTCAATCTTTTTTTTGGGAATAGTGTCCTAGGTTATGCCTAGACTAATCCCTTGGCAAATTATGACTGTAAGACATCTGCCTTGATTAAAACTCAGTGGCCACAATTGTTGTGTACGCCCGGATTAGAACCCTGAGCAGATGGGATATTCCACCACATCCCCCAGGGCCTTAACCAGTACGCCACAACCCTTGTGGTTTTGTCTTGTCAACCTTGACAAACAGAAACCTAAAATAATTTAAGACAAATTGTACTCACAAGAACTTGAGGTCATTCGAAAACCATTACAACTATTCGGACTAAATTAGGGAGTTTAAGACCAATTTCAATGTTAACACCAATTTCGAATCAAAGAATTGCTAAATACAAGAGCACCTTATGTAACTCTTTAGCAGAGATGAGTCCATTCTTGGGTGCATCAAACACCTCAAAAGCATTACGAGGATCATTGTCATTATCATGTTCTTGAGCTTGAGCTTCATATTTTTAATGGTTTTCAAAAGTTGATATATTTTTCCAACAGATAAAACAAAAATCTTACTATTAATATTATATCATTATTTTTCATATCACTTCCTTTTTCTCGAAAACATTGAATCATCCACATCTAGACAGCAAAGGAAATATAGTTATAACACATTGAGCTCTAACATCCAACATATTTTTTTTGTTCCAAAAAACATCATTTGGCAACAAGTCAAGTAGGTAAACTTCAAAAGAAATAAACATTTCAAGTAAGGTGAAAGAGTACTCAATCTCCCTCCAGCCAACACAAAATCAAACCTAGCTTGTAACTTAAAGTTAAAGAAGGGAAAAAACATTTTCTCCCAATATGTGAGATTTAACAGGGATTTTAAGAATAAAATATAAGAAGCAATCAAGATGCAAACTTTATAGGTTCCAACTTCTTATAATAAGTAAAACTAAAACTAAAACTTAAAGTAAAACTAAAACTAAAACTTATAATAAGTAAAACTAAAACTTATGATAAGTTTGTGAGTATAAATAAAAAATATGGGAAAAATCATACCTTAAATGTGGGATTTGTGTCAATCTATATATACAGTGAATGCAATTAGCTTCATATATTAATTTTTCCCACTTGCTTCTCGTAAACTGATCTTGCTACTTGTCACCGCTTATGGAAACAACCTTCCAACCCCTATAAAAACACATAAGATCGGTATTAAGACCAAAGATATCCATGTTTCTATAAGAACGAAATAATGAATGTATCTCATTCACTGTTAGTTCCATTCCAGTACAATCCCTTAAATGTTAAAGAATGTATGTAAGCAGGAGGCGGTAAAAAAAGGCACCTTCTTTGCAACATACTCTCAACTCGGGATGCTTCCTTCTTGTACAAAACGAAGACCAGGAGTCTGCACCTGAAAGATTCAAGCCACATATAAAGTTCAAATTGTTCATGTGAGAACAAGATGGAAATACGTTTGCACCACAAAACAGAAAAAAAGGAAAGAAATTGCAAGGAAGTAATAAAAGCCAAAGTAAGAAAGAAAAACCTTCTTGATTTGTGGTATTTCTCGAACTAAAAAAGACACAACTTAGACAAGTATGATGACGTGAAGTAGAAACCAGTCAAATTCTAACCTGTAGAGTTAAACCCATTTGAAATTAGCCTGGAATCACAAACCATGTAATCGAAACCACCAGTAGTTAGAAACTTGGGACAAAGAAGGTTGGGAGATTTAGTTTTCATGTCTTCATCTAATGTGTTAAACGTTGTTGTTGTTGTTGTTGTTGTGCCTTTTCCATGGATAATTATGCTCTGAAAACCGTCAACATCTTGTACCCTCTAGAGAGCTCTGTAGACGTGGTGAGAAAAGAGACTAAACGCTACACCTTTAAATTATACGCAACAATCAAGCCTCAATCCCAAAATTCAACCATTAACATATCATCAGACACCCATTAATCGACAAACTAAAAATCAAGGTAAATTACAAATAAAATAAGGGAATTGAAATTTACAGGAAAATCAAGAAACCTTGAAGAGAAATCAAGAGAGTACCATTTGGAAGCAACAACAAGAAGAACTTTCCCTTTGTAGATGCTCAGATCCATGTCGTTACCCTTGCTATCCTGCGTCGTTTACACATTAAAGCACAAAATCCATGAACAAAATTGTGAAATTAGTGTGTGTTTCTTGTCTGTGTGAAATAAAATAAGACCTTGATGGTCAATCATGAATCGATTTCTCAGCAATTGATGAAGAAGCACCCATCAGTATTGGGGATAAAGAACAACAAAAAAACAAATCTGAAGAAAAACCTATATATACTTAAAAGTAAGATATGTAGTTGCTTAGGTGGCATAATGAGAAGCATCCTTTCACTATTTTCTATTTTCTCATAATTTTGATTTTTTTTAAATAAAAAACTATCTTCTCATTAAATGACTTTAATATTTCATTTTCTTTATTATTTTATAATTATTTTTATTTATACAACATAAAGACATCAATAAATATAATATTATTTACCTTTCATTTTTTTATTTAACATCAAATTTTCTTTATTATTTTATAATTATTTTTATTTGCATATCATAAATACATCAATAAATATAATATTTGTTTATCTTACACTTTTTTAATTTAATCAAACATTTTATTAAATGAATCCACCATCTTTTAATTAAATTTTTAGAATTATAATCTATATCTATATCCATATCTATATAAAGGGAATCATCAAAAGATGATGTGATATTTTGAAGAAGCTTGAAACATTAGTTGTTATTTTCTTCAATTTTTGAGTTATTACAAAATAAAATATAACATTAAATGAATTAATGAACCATTCATTACCTTTTACAAATAAAATTTCATTATATAAATATATAGGCTAATTTACATAATAAATCTATATAAATGAAAATAATCAAAAGATGATGTGACTATTTACAATGTAATACTTAAAATGTCTTCTCCATTTTCTTATCAATTTTTGATGTTTTAAAATATTGAAAATATCAAAGAATTGTCCATTCTCATATTTAAATTATATTTTCATTATAAATGAGGGTCTTTAATAATAATTTTACATATCTATTGCAATTTATGTTCTTAACCATTTGTTTTCCTTTTTTATGGTATTAACTATTGTTTTTATTATTTATTTGAGTTAACCATTCTATTTATTGTAATTTATGTAAGTTAACATTTTATTTTCCTTTCTTTATGTTACCACCCATTCATTTTCCTTTATTTATTATAATTAATCATTCATTTCCCTTATTTAAGCATAAGTGTTGTTTTGGTTTTTGTTGGTTATGTTATTAGTTTTTTAACCTTTTTGTCATACAACAAACTAACTCTCAATCTCTCCCTCTAACACATTTTCTCTCATTAGATTTGTATTGCTAAGAGATTAATCATATTTTTGTTATCGATATTTGGTTATTTTTTAATTATTTGCTATTGTATTGACTTTATATGTTTTTTATGTTGTTATTTTGGTAGTAAGTGATACGAAAAACAAGTTATCTAAATATGTCGAAGAACATCAAAGATTTATCATCAAGACACACATATTATCATCACATGTAAGTCTTTCATTCGAGTATTCTTTCAATTTCAATGTATTGTTGATTTTGTCTATTTTGTAATTTCGTGATTTATTGCTAACTAAATTCTCATTTCTTTGCCTTTTTTTTCTTCAGGAATGTAACCTACAATGCTAAAAGAACATTTGAGTATTAGTTACTTTGATATTACATTATTACTAGCAAAGGACAATAAATCTTCATTTTTATATTCCTTTCTTGGTTTGATATATACTAATATGTTTTGAGTGTTCATGTGGAAAATTAATGTTCTATTTAAATATAAACCGACTAATATTCTTCAAATTTGTTTTTTTTGACCTCCGGTTATTTTGAATTATGTTCAAAATTAGATTGATTTCATTTTGTGAATTTACTTTTTTTGCTTCATACAAGTTAGACCACCCGTACCGCCATCGGGTACGGGATCGGGTTCATCGACGTGGCACAACGGGTAAGGGAAGGGTAGATCGGGTAGGGGTACCGGGGGGGGGGGATCGGGTAGCAATCGGGTTCGGCTACCGGGTTCACCAACCCGATGATACCCGTTGCATATTTAATTTTTTTAAACAATACCGTTTACCAACGGCTATTTTACAATTTTTTTTTAATTTTTTTTTCAAATTATACACACTATATATATTAACCTATACCATCTTATTTTTTTCACACCAAAACATACTTTCTTCCATTTCTCTCAAATTCAATACCTTCTTCCATTTCTTTCAAATTTCATCATGAATTCAAACACCACACCTACATCCCGTCGTAACCGATCGGATACATCGCAACAAGACCCGGACCTTGGCTTCCAAGCGTTTCCTCAACAAGGTTATATTCCGCAACCGGCCCCGAACGTTGGTTTCCAACAATTTCCACAACACCCGTATATTCCTTATCAATTTACATATCATGGTTTGGTTCAACAAGGTTTTACTCCCGCCAATTACCAACTTCCTCAACCCGCGGCTTTCAACGCCGCAATCGATCTCGAAGAGGACTTTGTTCCTGAAACCCAACAACCGCAAACACCACAATCGATCTCCACACAACAATCAATCCCGGAACCATCAAACCCGACACCAACGCAAAAAGAAAAAAAGAAAAAATTTGAAAATAGAGCCACCCGACAGGTGTGGACTAAAGAGGAGGAAGTGGCGTTAGTGTCGGCGTGGGTTGACGTTTCAGAGGACCCCGTTGTCGGTAACGCACAAACCAGTGGTAATATTTTTATTATTATTATTATTATTATTATTAATATTGTTATTATTATTATTATTATTATTATTATTATTATTATTATTATTATTATTATTATTATTATTATTAATATTCTTATTATTATTCTTATACTTGAATTTATATAAATGTAGACAGTTTTTTGAACCGAATCCAGAAGGTGTTCTATAATTCTATGGGTCGCCAAGATTATAGAACATTTCATCAACTGAACACCAAGTTCAAAGACCTCAACAAGAAAATTACGTGTTTTGCCGGCATCTACAACAACTTGGTCAATAATAGATCAGGCGGAATGAGTGAAGCCGATATTTTACGAATGGCACACTTCCGGTACCAAGGGGATATTGGGGTTGCTTTCACCCATGAACAAGCTTGGGATGTCCTAAAAAATGTCCAAAATGGAAACCGGTTCCAACGATGTCGACAAATACATCTCGGGGTTCAAAACGTACCAAACCTTCCGATGATGACGATGAAGATGTTCGGGTCGACGAGGTAGAGCAACTTCAACGACCCATCGGGAGAAACAAGGCAAAAAAAGCATCAACGAGTAATACGACCGGGTCGAATCCGGACGAAAGTGTTACTCAGTTGTTGACGAGCATAAGCTCGTTCAACGAGCAGATTGAGGGTACAATGGAATACAAAATGAAAAAACTTGAACTCGAACAACAACAGTTGCAACTCGAACGAGAACAGTTGCAACTCGAACGAGAAAACGATTTGATAAAGACTTCGAGTTTTTCATAGCCCCGCATGATCACCTTGAGGGAGATATTTTGAGGGCTACTTTAGCGAAGAAAGAGAGAATTAGAAAATTACATAATTTTTAGTGTTTTGTATTTTGTAATTTTTAATTTTTTAATGAATGATATGAATTTTTATTTTTATTATTTATCTTATTTTTATTTATTAAAAAATATATAAATATTTTTATTTTGTTAAATAATTAAAATAATTAAAAAAGATGAGGTGGCAATTGGGTTCAGTGGGTTCAGTGGGTTAGCGGTACTCCACTTTTGGGTAAGGAGGGTAAGAAAGAGAAAAACTGATGTGGCGCTGAGGTGGCAAGTGGGTTCATTGGGTTCATTGGGTAGTGGTACTCATGGCCTTATAAGTTTCAATATCAAAATCTTGCTACAATTTAATAAGATCGATACCACTGTTGACAATGTAGCCGAGACAATCAATTAAACTGCAATGCTATGTAATCGTGTTCATGTAACTCATGTATTAATACATATTTTGACCCAAACTGCAAAAAAATCAAGGAATTGATGATGAAGGAACAGAAAGATTGAATAAAGTCGGTGACTAAACGAAAAAGTGGATTCTTGATAAAACCATTTTTTAAAATCTAAAGACTTCTACGTATTTTCTTATAATAAAATAATAATATAAATAAATACAAACACTTTATTAAATTTAATCATGTATTATCGTAATTTTTTTAGTAGACGATTATAATTTTTGAAATATTCATATTATTGGTCTTTTATATAAAGATTATTTTAATTACCTATCTTAATGATATATAAATATTTGATAATATAATTTAATTCAGTAATTGTTGATACAATTTGTATATATGTTGTTTCTATTTAAAGAAACATAGAATATTTATTCTAAATCTAAATATTTTTAATTTTTATTTATTTTTGTGTTGAGTTTTGGTTATCCGATATTTTTTACTACATTGGTGACCTATGATTTATTTTTCAATTTATATCATATTTTGTATTGACTTATTTTAAACAAGTTCATTAATGTTATATATAAATATTTAAATTATAGTTATTACTAATAATTTTCAAGACACATCCAACATATTTCATAATTTTATTAGTTGAATATGTTTAAAGTCAATCTTTATCCAAAATAAATTGTTGTATATGGATTTGCAACATATTTCATATATGTGAAAATAATAAAAACATTTTTTTACAATTTTGTTAACATAAAATTTGATCATCGCGCAACGTGCGATGTCGAACACTAGTTTAAATATAAAGGGACCAAAACGTACCTGAATGGAAGAAATCTAGGGTATTCTTGTGGGAGCAAATTTCCTAGCAGTCTGGTTTGGCAAAAATCTACTTGATTGATATAAAAACCTAACGAAATTGGAATAGTTTACGCTGTAGGAAGACTAGAAGAAGCGATAGTAATCGAACCTAAGATAGCAAACCTATGTAGCCAGTTGCTTTCTTGGAACTTTTTCACCGCCATAGCTTGGTTTGGGATTCTTTGGGGGTGAAAGATCAATTGAAGGAGATGTCGAAAGGAAATGAGGGGGGTGACTGACTATGTAGTCCAGAGAATTGAGGGGTCGTGTGTTGAGGGAGTGATTGCACTGGTCGAAGGAACTGAGGGGAGTGGGGGTTAATAGCTTTGGCAGTTGTTAAAAACGTAGCCGGAGAAGAAGAACGGTTTTCAATCTTATGCTGCAAATGTTTGTATATTGTGTTAAAAGGATCAGAAAAACCGTATGTTGAAAAAAACTGTTTTATTCTTTTAATAAAGTAGTATAGATAATAGATAAATATAGATAAGAGCGTAAAATGTACAAATTTAACAAAAATCTCAGTACGTCATTCTTGAAAATCTTGATACGTATTTATGATACTTCACAATATTATTAAGTTAAAAAAATATTCAATAATAAGTTTATTTTGAAATTATTAACGAGAATATTGTAATATTATAATTTGTAAAAAAATGCATTTATTAATATGTTTTAGTTAAACCATGATTATGTATTTTTAATATTATAAGGGTGTAAAATGAAAATGAATAATGTAAGTGATATAAAACAAATTAATTCGTACATGTTCATGATATTTAATATTATGATTAAATCCAAAAATATTCAATATTTGGCTCATTTCCAAGGTATTGAGGAGACGATTACAATGGTATAATTTGTAAAAAAAGAAATGTATTTTTTTAATGCATTCTTGTTCATATACGATTATTTGTGTTAATATGATAAGGGTGTAAAATAAAAAATGAAAAAGTAAGAGATTAAAAGTAAATTGGATAACTAATTTCAAGGGTATAAAATGTAACTTAATATTATAAGGGTGTAAAATAAAAATGAATGATGTAAGGTATAGAAAACAAATTAATTCGTGTTCATGATATTTAATAATATTATTAAATCTAAAAATATTCAATATTGAGCTCATTTCGAAGGTATTGACGAGACGGTTACAATGGTGTAATTTGAAGAAAAAAAAGAAATGTATTTTTTTAATACATTTTTGTTCATATACGATTATTTATGTTAATATGATAAGGGTGTAAAATAAAAAATAAAAAAGTAAGGGATTAAAAGTAAAATGAATAACTAATTCTAAAGGTATAAAGTGTAACTTAAAAATTGAAAATTTTGATTTTTAAGAGAAACGTAGGAGAGAGGGGGTTTCTTAGTAGCTTTGAGAAATGTACATAAACCTAACAAAAAAAATGATACTTAAAATTTAACTTTAACCGCTTGAGATAAACATGTAAACTGAGAGTCCACAAGACATATTCAAAGAGTCCCTTTTTTCCAACGAGACTCGGGTAAACCCATGCTCATTTTGGATCATACCCACCAAACTTATATCTTGTTTCTTTCCAATTTACATCATAATTTCCTTTTCAGTTATCACGATTTCTCATTTTAATCGACTTTCCTGCTGTTCTTCGTGAAAAAAACAAAAAACATCAAAGATTATGTGGGTCAAGTTACCACTATTCAATTTGCTGTTTTTATAGCTTTGGTGTGCGTTTACAGGATTTATGCAAAAAGGGGTGTTCATATTGTGTGTGCTCCATTGATTTCTGTTTTTTGGACGATTTGCACAACAACTGTTTGATAATATGTCACAATAACTGCTTCCTTTAGTGAAAAGGGAATATATGAATTCTTCCTGTAATCAATCATCTAATTTCTAACATTCTTTGCCCGTAGTAGGATTAGATCGAAATTAGATGGGAAATGTATGTGTAGGACCATCATGTTGCTCAAAAGAAGGATTCTTTCAATCAATGTCGCCTCCATACTGGTGGTCTCGATCACCCGATTTGATAAATTACAAGAATGGAGAACTTAGTAAACAACCTCCATCGTTAGAAAAAGATCCGAAAGCTCCTTCACCAATTCAAAACACACCTCCACGGTTGGTGATCATAGCGAAAAACGACATGGTTTCCAATCAAGAACTCAAGGAGGATGCAAATAAACAATCCGAAAAGGTTGTGACAGTGAAGCAGCAGACCAAATCATCGCAGCCAAACGTGACATCTAATGTTAAAAGGCCGAATAATAACGTGAAGAGAATTCAAAGTGCAGGGCTACAAGTTGATAAAGTGTTGAAAACCAAAACTGGGCATTTGAAAGAGTTCTATAACTTGGGTCAGAAATTAGGACATGGTCAATTTGGTACAACTTTTCTTTGCATAGAGAAGACTACAGGCAAAGAGTTCGCCTGCAAATCAATTGCTAAACGGAAGCTGCTAACTGATGAAGATGTGGAGGATGTCAGAAGGGAAATCGAGATTATGCATCATTTATCTGGACACCCGAATGTGGTTTCGATTCAAGGGGCATATGAAGATTCTGTGGCAGTTCATTTGGTGATGGAGCTTTGTGCTGGTGGTGAATTATTCGATAGGATAAAGAAAAAAGGGCATTATTCCGAAAGAAAGGCAGCTGATCTTGTTACAACTATTGTTGGTGTGATTGAGGCTTGTCATTCTTTGGGAGTGATGCATCGCGATCTTAAGCCTGAGAACTTTCTTTTTGTCGATGAACATGAAGATTCTCCTCTAAAGACCATAGACTTTGGGCTATCGGTTTTCTTTAAGCCAGGTACCTTTTCGATCATATATGAATTATGATTCTTTATTGGCTTTTGAGTTGATAAATTGTGGTTTAAATTGCAGGAGAAACTTTTATCGATGTGGTTGGAAGTCCTTACTATGTTGCACCTGAAGTTTTGCTTAAAACTTATGGTCCAGAAGCAGATATTTGGAGTGCTGGTGTGATTCTCTACATTCTTCTTTGTGGGGTTCCTCCATTTTGGGGAGGTAAGCTTAAAAACTGTAGTGATCGGTAAATACTTCAAGTTTTGATTGAGTTATATTGCCATTTACGTTCTTTATTTTGAAGCAGAATCCATGAATGAGATATTTGAAGAGGTTTTGCGGGGTAAACTTGACTTTTCCTCGGATCCATGGCCTAGTATCTCTGAAAGTGCTAAAGATTTGGTTAGAAAGATGCTCATTAGAGACCCCAAAAGGCGGATAATGGCTCATGGAGTTCTTTGTAAGTCTAGCTTCTTCGATTCTTGTTTAATCGATTTGCTTACGAAAGCAATAAGTGAGTCCCCCGTCTCGGCTAGACTCTCAAGGGGTCTTTTGGACAGTAACCTAATTGGGGTTCCATGTATACTCACATGGTATCAAAGCCAAGGTCTACCGGTCCAGGGTTCGATAATCTAGGGCAAATCTGTACTCGTCTAGCCCCCTCTTGACAACCTGGGACCATCTAGCTTTCATTTGAGGGGGCGTGGTAGGGGCTGTTTGTTTACCTCTTAATAGTTCCATTAAGAGGCAACCTCTGAATCGTTAAGAGGTGAATCTTGTTTGGCAAAAAAATGTTTGCCTCATAATGGTTCTAAAACCCTCTGAATGATTTTGTATCTTGAGCCTTCCTTGACCATTCAGCGTTCTGATTTCATTCTGAACAATTACCAAACAACCCCTTAAAATTTTGCATTATATCATAAGAGTCTCTTAATTGTTCTGACCACTTAATCATTCTGCATCAAACCATTCAGAACAATTACCAAACAACCATTTTAGAGTCCAACATCGGCTAGACTCGGACCATTTCTTTTTTAATGATATTTGATGTGATCACCGTAGGCCACCCTTGGATCAGCGAAGACGGTGTGGCTCCAGACAAGCCTCTTGACTCAGCAGTATCGAGTCGGTTAACTCAGTTTCTTGCCATGAACAAGCTCAAGAAAGTGGCTCTTAGGGTAACTACTCCAATCCGGCACACGGGTTGCTTTTCTATCTTTAAATCCCGTTGCAAAATGTCACCTTTACCTAACCCCGTCTAATATTATTCGCAGGTCATCGCTTCAAAACTCTCAGAGGAAGAAATTGCCGGCTTGAAAAAAATGTTCAAGATAATAGATACAGACAACAGTGGTTATATTACTTTCGAAGAACTCAAGGCTGGACTCAAGCGTTTCGGTTCTAATCTCAAAGAGTCTGAGATTTATGATTTAATGGGATCCGTAAGTACTTATAATTAACCTTTTCGAGGTTCTTTTTTTCCCTTTTTTTTGTTGATTTTTGATTGTTTAATTAAACTGGACATGCAGGCGGACATCGATAATAGTGGCACGATCGACTATGAAGAATTTGTAGCTGCAACGTTACATATGAACAAAGTCGACAGAGAAGATCATTTTTTTACTGCTTTTTCGTATTTTGACAAAGATGGCAGTGGTTATATCGGTTAATATATATATATATATATATATATATATTTATTTTATATATGTTGCACATGGTGAATTAAAATACTTGGTCACCAAGTATCTTGCTCCGTACTCATCCACTAGGTCACCAAATACTCTCTAGTATATATCGGTTAAAATATATATATATATATAGGAAGGTTCAAACGAGGAGCGTACCTATTTACGAGAAACGCGAGGAACTCCTTCCATGTACTGGATCACATGTGATCCACTACTCCCGAAAAAATCGGGTAGCGGGCGACCTGGTTCGCGAGTCGCGTGGAAGTCGCCCGGATCACATGTGATTTTAGGCGTGAATCACATTGTGATCCACTACATGGGCGGAAGCCCTCCGATCAGGTGTGAATCACATGTGATTTTGTACGTGAATCACATGTGATTCAGTACATGGGCGGTGCTCCTCGCGTTTTCTTAAATTGTTATGCTCCTCGTTTGAACCCGTCTCTATATATATATTACATATATATTTTATATATGTTGCACATGGTGAGTTAAAATACTTGGTCACCAAGTATCTTGCTCCCTACTCATCCACTACCCTATAAATACTACCATCATCTCTTCCATTTTGCTTACCACCCATTTCTTCCTCTTCTTGAACCGAAACACACACACATATTTCGGTTTTAGCTAGCTTCACTTGTTAGGGACATCCACAAATACTCTCTAGTATATTTCGATACACATAGTGTGTGTGAGGACGAGAGTGTTTTGATATTCGGTGGTGTTCGTGAAGCCTCGTTTGTTGATCGTGGATCTTAAGATCCTTGTACGAAGCACTTTGTAATCTCCTTGGTTGGTAATAAACTCTTGTTTTTTCTCTTTGGTGGACGTACACTATCACAACGATAGTGGAACCACGTTATATCCTTGTGTTATTTGGTTGTGATCTTGCCCGATATATATATATATATATATATATATATATATATATATATATATATATATATATATATATATATATATATATATCGTCGATATATACGCTTATATATATCTTGCTATATATATTTATAGATACTAACGTTTCCATCGTTTTTATCTATATTTATATATATCGTGTGGGTTAATTTGTCTACGTTAGAGAATTATTGTGTAACATCTAGATTATTGTTATCCGAATTTGTTGTTAGGTTTATTGTGCACTCGAATTTCTACTCGTATTGGGACCTTAGTAATCATTTGTGAGCTTCTCGTATTTTTGGCACGATAAATTTTTCCTAACATATATCACCCTTGATGAACTCCAACAAGCCTGCAAAGAGTTTGGAGTAAATGAGGTTCATTTAGAAGAAATTATCAAAGAAGCGGACCAAAATAATGTACGTTTTCGCTATCAATATATATGTATTGAATTCATTTCATCTCGAAATATTGATAGATTTTTTTTGTGCGAAAAAGGTGTGTGTTGAATGTGTTTGGATGGTTGTAAACTTGCAGGATGGACGTATAGATTACAACGAGTTTGTTGCAATGATGCACGGTGGAAGTGGTGCGAAGAAGCAATCGAAGAATGCAGTGTCGTCCCTGGGGAGGGCGGGAGGGTGTGCGCCCAAGGCCCAAATGAAATAGGGGCCCAAATTTTTTAAGCATATACTATATATAATAGTAGCTAAAAATGTAAATAAAAAGACAAAAAAATTAATATATAAATAGAACCCAAACATCTATTAATTAATTAAATTGGACAATAAAATTTGTAGAATTAATTGGTCTTTCATTTTATGGTATTGCTTATTATTTCTCTAAGTTTCTTTAATTTAAGACTAATAGTTAAAAACTATTATTGCCTAGTAACCTTGATATACACTTCATTACTCATATTTCACATACTCTTTTGATTATTTCATCCGTATTAATTTTATTTTTGTATTGGAATATAGTAGATTTCTTGTTATTAACTAAGAAAACGCATACTTTTTGTACACAATTACCAACTATATAAGACGGCCCAATTTATATCTATATTTAGGACTTCAAAACATGTGGGAACTCAATTGATTTATGTTAATTTACTTAAAGTGTTACTCTGAATGGTCAAATAGTGACCTCAATTGATTTCAATCTATATATTAAATGTATGACATAAGATTCCTTTGATGATGGAATGGACTGACGTGTCATGTAAAAATGATATGGTAGATAATATTAATTTATAAATAATTATTGATTAATGTTGTGTTAGGATTGCCAGGAAAACGGTTTTATATAAATTGATATTCCTTGAATTCACTGTTATTATTATGATATAAACAATATATTGCAAAAAAATCGTGATTATCGAGAGCCCATTTTTACAACTCGACCAGGGCTCAAAAATGTCAGGAACGGACCTGGAAGAATAATTTTAGCATTGGGTTTCGGGAGCGGGTGCCGGTGCCGGTTTGTTGATAATGAAATTTTGTTGGTTGTTTATTCTTTCTACATGTCAAAAGAAATGCATCTAAGGTAGCAAATGTTTAATTTAAAATGCCATTTTGGCTTGTAGAATGCACATGACTTTATACACACACGCGTGAAATGGAATGACTAAAATACTACATTTTCAATTAGAATACAAGAAAATCAATGCATCTTGTGTTATTTTATATAATTTTCTTTTACCTAAGATTAGAATTTAAGGTATTCGTTAACATATATATATATATAAGGGTGGGTTCAAATGAGAACGCTAACTATTTACGAGAATACGAGAACGGCCGTCCATGTACAAAATCACATGTGATTCACGTACAAAATCACATGTGATTCACGTACAAAATCACATGTGATTTTACACTACCTGAAAATCTGGACGTGAATCACATGTGATTTTGTAGAAAATCCAGGTAGTGTAAAATCACATGTGATTTTGTACAAATCACGTACAAAATTCAGGTAGTGTAAAATCACATTTGATTTTGTACGTGAATCACGTGTGATTTTGTACGTGAATCACATGTGATTTTGAACATGGACGGCCGTTTTCGTGTTCTCGTACGTTTGAACATTTCTCTATTATATATATATATATATATATGTTTCATAATATGTTGGTTTCATATTTATTTGCTTTTCTATATTTTTATGAAACAATAAATCATAAAAAAAATCTACATTCATATGAAATAAACACATTGTGAAATAAGTATATGTTAATCAAGACTCTAAATTACGTCCTTGGATGAAAAAAGATGATATGACACTATCATAGGATAAAAATTCTCGTAATATACGGGATTTTCATTTGATTACATGTCTGGTTAACATATGAATGCATGGTTGTCAAATCAATAAATTACTTACGACAAGTCTATTAGATGGGTCAAACTAGAACCAATTAAGGGGATGTATGCGTATTCGTAGCTTTGAATGGAGTTTCTCGTAACTTTTGCCAATATCTTGCCCTCGAGATGCGACGATATATGTGTAAAGTACGTTATTCATTGCATGGCGTGAACCAACAAAGAAATATCAACTATGAATCACATATAATTCGACGTGCCACGACCTTCGTATGAATCATATATAATTCGATTACTTTTTAATTTTCTTATTTTCTTACTGTTCTCGTATTAAGCTGACTCTATAATACAACATGTTAACAATGAGAGGAATAAATATAATATAAGTCAGCCTAAGAACGTGATCAACGGCCCAGATTTCATTAGAAGCAGGTGTTGATTAAGATAAAAAAAATGATGGAGCACGTTGGGTTGGGACAGCTCAAGTATACGGGGTTGTTGGGGTACAAGGGTCAGAAACATGGGACCAATCATCTTGCTCCTTTGTGCCAGGTTGGCACATATTCACCCGATTTCCAGCCCACGTTCTTTTTCTCTGTCAGGGTGCGTTTGGTATACAGACAGGATAGAACGGGACAGAATGAAACAGAACAGAACAGTTGTTCAACGTTTGATAGATATAACTAGACAGAACATAACATATAACATTAGATAAAATATAATAAATAAATTTTAAATAATGAGTAAAATATAAAATGAACGTGTATTTGATGTTTTAGAATAGAATTAGATTTTATTTTGAGGTTATATTGGTAAAACATAAGTCTATTCCACCTTGTTCCATGGGGTAGGGGTGGAACAGGCTTGTTCCACATTGTTCTGTTTTGTCATGTCATGTTCAGTGTACCAAACGCACCCTCAATGTCCGTCCACCTTGTGGTTTTTTCCCTATAATCTTAACATTGTTTTTAGAATCATTTACAATTTATAAATTAAATTTCTAAATATAGTATAAAATTTAAATAAATATTTTATAATGAAAAATATAGTATAAATATTTTATAATGAAAAATATGTTTATGATCGAGATGCACAAGAATATATGTTTATGATGTCCTTTTCATTTTTTAAAATATTTATAAATATGAAATGCTAAATCAATATCTCCCCTGATAACATTATTTATTTAGAACGTCTCCATCCGACAGTTACGTCATTTTAAAATGAATTATTTAAAACCGATATATTTAAAAGAAAAAAACATTACATTTAACGTCAATAACTAGTTTATTTAGCAGTTTCATCATTAATTATATTTATTAAATATGCTATAAATTTATTACTCAAATACACTTTAAAAAAAAAGTTATAATACATTTAACCCGCAATAGGGAAATAATTGAAATGATAAATTTCTCCTCAATCAACATCAAGTTTTATAGGTTTGCTCAAATTTAGAGGTTTCTATTTTTTTCATTTTTTTAGCATAGAGTTTAGCAAGTTTGGAGGAAAAAAAGATTTCTATATCTTCAAAATCTTCATTTAATCTATACTATATTATAAAACATTTATGAAAAACTCTTAAAAATAACTCATAAAGCTTCATGTACCGCTATTTAATGTTAATTACTTGAAAACAACTAATGAAGCTTTATGTATCGTTTTTAATGCTAATTAATTGATTAATACTTATCTCTAACAAACTTCAAATCCTTAAATCGTGGACTCTTATTAATTAATTCTTATCTCTAACCACTTTCAAATCCTCAAATCATGAACTCCTTAAAAAACGTCATTCTTTAAACAAATTTATAAAAAACATAATCGTTTTTTCTCAAAACCACACATTAAAATAAATTAAAACATTAAAATTAAGATATATCACGCTTCATTGCGTGAGTAGATGTATACTAAAAAGGGAAAAAGGAAATAGAGAAGAAATAGAAGATGAAATCTTTTAATATGAAGAAATCTTAAAACTCATTATTTAAGAGGGTGAAATTATTATTATTTCCCACCAACATGATGTATTAAAATTAAATATTTGGAAAAAAAATATTTAACATATCAATTAAATATTTTAATAGTATAGATTATTGTTATAATCTTTTTAAATAAAATAGGCCTTGGAAATATATACAATATATTTCCTTAACTCTGTTTTAGGAGACTATAACAATGACTCAAACGAGATGCTCTAATCTGTATTTGAATTTGGGTTTTACCAATAAAAATCCCTAATTAAGAGTATTTTCAATACAAGATTTTTATAAGTAAAAAATGAAGCAACTTAAAGAATACTTACAACAACTTCATCCTCTTTTAAGTTTTCACACAAGAATCTTGATTTCTTGTCTTGAATTTTGTTTCAGACGAGTATTTATATTAAATATTGAGTAATTTATTAAAATGCTTCAAGTTTGACTCCTGACTTACTAAAATAGTCAAACTCTTCCCAATTTAACCAAAAAATCCGTGAAATACTCGTGATCACGGACTTCTTTAAATTGTTGTGCTTCGAGAACCAATTCAAATAAATTTTCATGAAAAAAGTGTGCTTCGCAGACCCAATTTGATGTGGTTCACGGACAAACCATGTCCTTTGCGGACAAATTCATCTTCTTCGCGGACAACCATGTGGTCACGGACAAATTCACGGATGAGAATCCAATTTTTTAAAAGGAGTCTGTGATCACGGGGTATTCTCACAGGTTTTTAAGGTATTTTGGTTAAATTGAGAAGAGTTTGAACATTCTAGCAAGTGAGGAGTCAAACTCGGAGCATTTTAATTAATTTCTGTTAAATATTTGATGTTAAAAAAACCCATCAAACCCACCCAAAAAATCTTTGTAAATTCTTATAAGAATCTTGATGGGTGATGCTCTAACACAACGCCCCACGCCCCCACCAACTACTCATCCATCTGTCTGACTGTCTCCTCTCTCTCTATCTCTCTACACCCATGAAAGACACCAACTTTTATGACATTTAAATAATTCTTCTTCTTCTTCTTCTTCTTCTTCTTCATCATTTTGCAGGACTTCCATTAAATCTTTATACGAGGTACATCAACATTTCAATTCTCCTTTAATTTCTTGTTTCTTTTATTCAATCTTTTGACGGTTTCAACTTCTGGGTTTTCTTGGATCTTTCTTCTACTTCCTTAATTCATCGTTTTGATCTTTATCTATCACTTTTACTTGTATAAATTAATTCCATTTTCCAGGCAGATAAAGGACAACAACACAACAATCTCAGGATTAAGTTTATATGATCTGGGGTTTCTTTAATATTCCCCAATACTTGCTTCTAATTCTTTTTCAATTAAAAAAAACAGTGATTTAATTGGAGATATCATGTCATATATATAGTTCATCGATTGCTACTGAAATTTGATGTTTTCAAATAGGGATGGATTCTGGAAATTTACAAGCTGAAAATGCTGTTATTCAAGCTGTTGAGGATGTGACAGATCCCCAAAACTTGAACAAAGTTGATGAAGAAGATCTTGATTCATCAAGGGCAAGAATGAAAGAATCTTGGGAGGATGTTAATAATGACTCTAAACCCCCAAATTCAATTAAGGTTACCACCAAAGGGAGTAGTAGTACTTCCAAGACCACCACCAAAGTGGCTAAAGATGGTCCTAGCACTAGTGCATTGGCTCGTAAGTCCAGACCGAGTCTGTCTCATAGTTCATCTTTCCCTGCCAAAACCCGAACCCCTGGTTCCATGAGGACTAGCATTGATGGACACCCCATCAAACCACGAGTCGCGGGGTCCAGGAACGAGGCTGCATTGTCCAACGGGACTGCCACATCAGCGTCTCCTCGATCATATAGTAGGAGCAGCGCGTCTGGCTTTTCTTTCAAGTTGGATGAACGAGCTGAAAGGCGAAGAGAAGTACATTTCTGAGAGTTTTAGGGGAAGGTTCCTTTAGGAACCTTAAATATTTTAGAAACTCATATGAATACTCACAAAATAGGTGGTTCTTGAGTTCCTAAAATATTTTAGGGTTCACAAATGAACCCGCCTCGAGACGTTTATATCTTCATTGTTTCTTTTGCTGATTTCTTGATATGAAATGTAACAATAATGCATGTTTTGATATTTGGGGACTAGTTTTATTTGAAGATAGAGGAGAAGGTTCATGCAAAGGAAGTAGAACAAACTAATTTGCAAGCTAAGTCAAAGGTGTTGTTCTTTAACTCTTTAACCAATCGAAAAAATTGGGGATCGAAACACTTTGATCACTCTGTTTCTAAAATGCAGGAAAACCAAGAAGAAGAGATAAAGAAATTGAGGAAAAGCTTGAAATTTAAAGCTGCACCAATGCCAAAGTTTTACAAAGATCCCCCTCCAAAACCTGAACTCAAGAAGGTACCTTTCTATTCTACCTTTTATGTCTCTACTTTGTGGATATGCAAGGGGCATTTTGGTTGGTTTTCTATTAAGGGGTTGTATACTTTATTTTACATTAAGCTCTGTATGGGTTAATTTGCTTGTCCGGATAAATTTGTCCGCCCCAGAGACGGGGGACCAATGGGTCAGAGGGAAGCAAGGAGAGAGGGTTGGATTATGTCTGACATTTTTTGTATTATTTTGTTTGGGGTGGCTTAATGGGGACAAGTGAGGGGTCCTGGCTTATTCCATATAGTCATTTTAACTTAATGGCTTAACGATTAAGCCGTAAAGAAACACTCATGTATGGTTGAGCGAATAAGCCGTCCACCATTAAGCTCATTAAGATGTAAGTAAGCGGCCTCTAAGTCTTGTATAGATAAAGATGTCTGTGTGAATTAATATGTCAAATAGATTTGGAAGATTTTTTTTTGGAGGGTTTTTCATGGACGGAACAAGCTTTTTTAATTGGGAGGGGTAAGTTTGGAAAAAATTGTTGTCTGCATAAAGCCTCCCCTAAAACTTAATGAACAAGCCTCTTTCTATATCATTAAGCCACTACCAAACAGACCCCAAGTGTGCTCAGATGCTAGTCGTAGTGATAACAGTCAGGAAAATGCACAGTGGCCCTAAGAAGACTCGAATGGGTGACTTATGGGAAGAGCCCTGAGGCTCGACCTTTATTTGTTAGTTGAGCTAGCCCTCAAAGTTGGTTTATTTATAATGCCTTTATTTGTGTGTATGTATAATGTATTTATGGATTTACAGTTACCAACCACACGTCCGAAATCACCTAAGCTGGGAAGAATTAAGAGCTCTGTGGCTGCATCCGTGGAACAAATAGAAACGGTTCAAAGCCCGTGTGTCGCTAGAGACCAAACCATGTCACATACGATCAAACCCACGAACCGTGACAAAGATATTGCTGCTTCCAAGAAGCTAAACAGAAAACCTTTGGCTAAAACCCCACAAGTCAAAACTGGTAAGACAGAAGCCAAAGAGGAGAAAGTTGAAGGTTGCATAGATGTCAATACGATACAGGAAAGCGGGTCTGTTTCAAGTTCAACCAATCAGGACGCGACGCCTGCAAATATTGTCGTTGGAGGTTAAAATGTGCGATAAAATTATCGTCAATAACTGTACGTAATAGTAGGTTCTTGTTCTTTGTTTTGAGGTTTTTAAGGATTCTGTGGTGAATAGTTTTGGTGTAATTTAAGGGTCATTTATCCAAACGCTTACCCAGTAAGCATAGCGCTGACCGGGTAAGACTCTTGGTCCTTGCAACACTCCTATGGGGTAAGATTCTTGGTTCGTATCATTATCATCCAATAAGATAAATGACCCGGTAAACGCTTACCAGGTAACCGTTTGGTAAACGGCCCCTTAGCGTCAAAAGTTTGGTTGTTTATAGATTTATACATTGTTGAATGTATCTGTTTCTTTATTGAACTTAAATCTGTGATTTGCATAATTGACAGATGATAAGCACCCATGTGGAAGGGTGTACCAATGTGAGATTTCAAAGAGGGATCCCAAAAATTTTGGGGCCCAATAATATATGTTTTAGTTTAATTCCTTTTATTTTAGCCCATTTAGACAACTATAATGTTTTAGCAATGTAGCCTAATATCGCAATTCCTCCCCTCTTCAACCAGATTTTCCGATTGCAAATCTTCGATCCCTTCGCCTTGGGTTTAAGTTTGATGATTGACCTATCCTGTCGGCTAGTCCGGTTCATTTTTGTTTTTTCGATGGCTAATTTTATGATTGAAGCACCAAGCACGACCTTATTTATTAATCTTCCACTTTCTTGTTCAACGAGCAGTCAATTTCGTTGACTTCAATTATCGTGATACTCCATTGTTCAGAACACTATAGCCGTTTGAAAACACACACAAAGTCGAAAGTTGAGGGAACTCGAGGTTTCTTCAAAACTTAAGGTAATCAACACCTAAAATTATTAGAGAAAGTTGATGATGAAAAATATGCTTCCACCAATGTTAGAAGAATGAAACTTTTATATTTTGTTTTATGTATTACTTATTCAGTCTGCACTGATGACTAGCAAGTAACAATGACCTCAGCTTTATAACAAATTTAATAAGTTTGTTGTACAAAATGATTTATGTATTTGCATAATAATGTGTTCCCAAAAATCACTCCTACCAGTAGTAGTAATTACACCCAAAAAGAAATCAAGAAATATAAAGTTTAAAGAAAAGAACAAAAATCAAACTTTCTTCTTTTGAGGGAAAACTTTCTTGAATGCAATCTGCAGGCAGCATCTTCATCCATAAGCTAACCCTTTCTTTATCTTTGTGCTATATCTGGCAATTATTAAAAACTAATTTTAATTCAATATTTCATCATCATAAATACTTTTGCACATTGGAACTCATAATAAACTCACCTCTGCCTCTGCCTCTGCACATCTGTGGTTTTGTTTTATTTCCCCTCTTTGAAATTTTGGAAGAATGTTTTTTTATATAATATAAATCAATAACAGCTTGTAAATTGAGAATCTTGTCCAAATGCTCCAAAAATTGAACATGCCACTTCCAATAATTTCCCTGCATTTACAAATAAATCCAATTATAAACCAAAAAATCCCAACTCATTTACCAATTATTATGGCATGATTATGATGTATTCCATCATTTTCAAGAATGTCTGTCCCAAAAGATTGATAATTGAATACAGATATGTATGAATTACTCATAGAGGGGTATAAAAGCACAAATACAGAACAATGTACAAGTTTTAGAGCACAAGGTATCATAAACTGACATCAACTAGAAGAAGAAGGGGACCCAAAAGGGAGAAGATGATGAATGAATGAATGAATGAGAGTTATGTTTAGGCTTCAAGTGCAAGTTCCAGTAAACATGATAAGTAGAGGTGAAACCACAATTAACCTAAACCAACCACACCAAATCAAACAAACCCACAAAATCCCACACGGAGTAGGATCTGCAAAAGGAGATAAACGAAAAGAAGTTGGGAAAGTTTATGAAAAATAATGTGAATTGTGAGATCCCTCATCGGTTGGCAAGGGAACAAAGGTTGCCTCGTGAGTCCAGGTGCGGACAAAACGGACAGTATTTGCCTTTGGTACCGTTGGTCTGGAATGTCACATTAAAGGCCTACGGATTGGTACAAAACCACTAAGCGGGTATGCGTAAATGTGTCGCACAAACGCCCCCTCCCACCCAGGGTTCTGAAACCTAGTTGTGCATCCTAGGGCTCAGATACGTAGTCGTTAACTCTCGTACCATCCTCCTACACGCTCTCTACCTCTGCACCACCCATTTCCCCAGTTCCCATTAGCCACAGTCCTTATACCTGATCTGGCTTCTGCTAAGTGCTATCCTAGTCCTGCTACCCATCATGTCTGTCTTATAGGGCACCCCCCCCCCCCCCCCCCCCCCAAAAAAAAAAAAAAAAATCTAATTGGGTAGGTGCTTATCTGGTGTCACTTGCCTTCCAGAAGAGCATGGAAAGGACCTAGAATATTAACTAGTGAGGGAGAAGACTCTTACCCAGTAGGACTTACCTGGTGAAAGATGCTTACCAACTATTCATTTTGATGGCCGAAAACGTTACCCGATAAGGTAAGCTAGGGTGGTGCTCTTGCCGGTAAGTGCTTACCTTTACCTGTTAACCATTTGGTAAACAGCCCCTAAGCCTCTCCACTCTTAAGGACAGCATCTCGTTCAGCAACATATCTCTTATCCGGTAAGCACTACTTACCCGGTAAGAGGTTATAAGCACTTACGCTATGTTCTCGAAACCTTTTCTATGAAAAAAGGGAAAACAAAAAAAACATGTGTTCTCGAAACTTTATAGGAGGTAAAATAAATGATATGTTTCCTCCCAAATGTGGGAAGAAAGGGAAGGAAAGAATTGGCAACTCTTGGACAATTTGTAAACTTACAAAACTACCCATCAATTTAACACTATCCAAACAAATATAAAGGGTATCCTTGTAAAAATGATATATTTCCTTTCATTTCTATCCTGTTCTAAGAACATGATAAATTGTTTCCTCCCCATTCCTTAATTTCTCTTCCTTTACCTTTCAAGATCACAAATAAAAAAAAACGTTCTTTCCTTTTCTTCATTTTCCTTTCTTTTCTTCCCAAATTCGAGAAAACGGCATTAGTAAACAGCCCCTAAGACCTTTTTCCACTAGAATGCCCATTTCAAGATCCATTTATGCTATAGTTGTAACTTGCAATTGAGTTTTGTTATGTAAAGCATTCATTTTCACTTCTAAAGTTGCCCATCAAAAAAGAAGTTAAAGCAGCAATGTGATGCAATGCAAGCAAGTAATAATGTCACAAACACATTTCTGTGAATACGTACACGCATGCATCGATTGGGTTATATGTCACAACTCAACTCAACTCAAATATGGTACTAAATATTTCCAACATTAACCAACTATTTTTCTCTTTTGCCAAAAAGAAAACACTACTAAATACTAACCTAGAATTGATCTTCATTGAATTATATTCGAGGTAATTGTTGGGTTTTATGTAAGATAATATACTTCAGTCGTAAATAACACGAAATAATCGTCATCATATATCTATGAATTTGACAACTATTAACCATAATTTTAGACAGATTATTGAATCATATATATAATATTATTTCTTTTGTTTGATCATTTGTTTAGTGGATTATTATGGTATCTGATCATCAATTCTAACATGAATGTGGCAACATTATGGATCTCAAGAGACTTTAGCTGTATTCTATAAGGAACGAGATAAAATAGCATTAATTACTGAGATAAGGGGCTGTTTGGCAGTTGTGGAATGGTTTGGTGCAGAATGATTAAGTGGTCAGAATGATTAAGTGGTCAGAATCATTAAGAAGCTATTATGATATAGTGTAAAATGAACTATGGCTGGGTGGTAATCGTTCAGAATGAATCATAGCTTAAGAGAGGTCCAAGATACAAAATCACTCAGATGGTCTTGGAACCATGAAGAAGCCGACTTTTTTTGTGGCAAACAAGATTTACCTCTTAACGATTCAGAGGTTCCCTCTTAATGGAACTATTAAGAAGTAATAAACGCACCTCTTTTTGGCTTAGCCACAAGCTTCGTCGGCGGTGGCGGAGCAACCTCGCTGGACGGCTTCTCCACCGTCTGCTCCGCCGGAAACAAAACCCCGTCAATACCCTGCACCGATATCCTCCCATCAGTGTAGATATCCGGGTCAAACAAGTACGCCGGATCCTCCCCTGACCCGAATTTCACCGACCCATCAGCTTCCACCGCCACCACCTTATGCGGCAGCCGTAGAGTATCGTACTGAACCTTACCGAACCTCCGTACGGAATTATACATACTCTCTTCCGTTTGATACTCCGGTATCAGATGATAATAAATTATCTGTTCCGGCGCACCTGGCTCACTCAGCTGGTCCGTAGTCAGTTTAGCCATGGCTTCATCGTTCGGCGCCAACACCGTTAAAACATAACCCTCAGACACCAATTTCCCCATCTCCGTCGCTAACGACGTTAAATTTACCAAAATATCTGCTAATTCGTTGTAGCCGCCGTAATGGAGGAGGGTTTGGATGAAGTCTTTCACCTGGCTCTCGCCGTCGAAGTGGTGACGTGACCCGCCGGGACCTGGTGCGGGTGCCGGAGCTAGAGACGGACCCGGAGCCATCGCGTCGTAAACCGGGAGTGCCGGTGGAGAACCGGCAGGAACAGGTTTTGCCGGTTTCTTCAACCGGTTGGTTCTCGGATCCACAACCGGAGCTCCTTCGGGTAAAACCGCAGAAATAGAACTCAAGCTTCTTCTCCGGTTAAAATCTTCCTGTACCAATCGGGGAACCAATAAGCGCTCAATCCCATGGATCAACCCGTCCTCTCGGATGACGTCATCGGGTCGGGTTACTCTAGCTAAACCGCCGACTATTTTTTGGCCAGAACTTTCTCGGGTCAACGGCAGGTGATTGCCAGCTTCCTCAATGCAGAGTGTTTCATAGTAAGCGACTGATGCCAAATCCTCCCCGGGCCATTCCTCGGACCCGACCCGAGACGGAATGATATGAAAAAGCAAGAGATTCTGTAGAGATTTGAGATTTCCAGGTTGAAGCAAGAAGCGTTTGAACTCAGGATCTAAATGTCTCTCGAGAGCTTCATTGCTGGGTGCGAAAATGGTGATGTTGTGTCGAGAAACTGCTTCCTCAAGGGTTTGTAGCAGAAGCGCTTTCTCAACAAGCTCAGATAGCTCAGTGTAGTGCGAATCAAGAAGCGCTACAAGAACCGAGTTGGAGTTGATTTGTGTGGAGCTTGATTTGATGGGGAGTTGAGTTCCATCAATGGCTGCCGGTGGTATGAGATAGAATATGAAAAAGAAGATCCCCAATGCACCATAGATCTGAGAATCCATGGCGCTAAACTGTAAAAAATATCAAGATTGAATACGATTTTGAGATGAGGGAAAAGGTGGGTGTACTCTATTTTTGTCACTGTTGTTTCTCTCTCTAGAGATGATAAAATCTGATTTGGGAAGGTCTTGGTTATGGCGGATGCGGAATGAAGAAGAGAGAGAGAGAGAGGGAATGAAACGGCAAGATGTGGTGTCGTATCGTACGTTAGGAGGGAGACAAAGGCCCGTGAACAAATAACATGTTATAGCGGTTGCAAAACAGCTACTCCCACCCAGCCACTTGTCCCTCTAAAATACACACATACACATACACATACACATACACATACACATACACATACACATACACATACATCCAACCAAAATAAATAAATAAATATTGTTATAAATTTAAGAAAGATTACCTCTAGGTTATAAACACTTTGATAATATTATATAGAGAAAGAAAGAGATTGAGAGCAAGAGATTTCTAGATTGAGATAGAATTGAAGGTGTATTTTCTTACATATATCATGCATCTACTTATACTACAAATTTGGACGTGATATTGAAGATATCATCTATCAATAGTTATGAATAGTTACCTACTACTGATAATCCATTCTTTGAAGTTATGTTTGTCATCCACATATGAATATTATAACACTCCCCCTTTGGATGACAATTTTTTTTAAATCGTAGTTTGACTATGATGTGCTGCCTCATTAAAAACCTTACTAAAGAAAAACTCAGTGGGATAAAAAAAACTTTAGCTAAGGGAAAAAGAGTGCAACCGGTAGTTGTCTCCCTCTGATGTTGACATCCATGGATCATCACATATTATGCACATGTCGCATACCGATACTGTGAACGTGTTTTCTGAAAATTGCAGTTGGTAGCGCCTTTGTGAAAAGATCTGTTGCGTTGTTGCTCGATTGAATATATTTCATTTCAATCTGATTATCTTTTATAAGATCTTGAGTGTATGAGAAGAATCTTGGAGGTATATGTTTTGTCCTGTCACTCTTGATATATCCTTCCTTCATTTGTGCTACACATGCGGCGTTATCTTCATAGATTAAAGTTGGAATTTTGTCCTTCTCTAGTCTGCATGAAGTCAATATGAGTTGTGTCATTGATCTCAACCAAACACACTCTCTACTAGCTTCATGAAGTGCAATAACTTCGGCATGATTTGAAGATGTGGCAACAAGTGTTTGCTTCTGAGATCGCCAGGAAATAGCAGTACATCCGTTCATGAACACATATCCAGTTTGAGATCTAGCTTTATGAGGATCAGACAAATAACCTGCATCTGCATAACCAATCAAACCTTCTTTTGAATTGTTAGAATAAAATAGACCTAAATCAATAGTTCCTCGAAGGTATCGAAATATGTGTTTGATTCCATTCCAATGTCTCTTTGTGGGAGATGAACTGAATCTTGCTAACAAATTCACTGCAAAAGAAATAGCAGGTCTAGTACAGTTAGTAAGATACATAAGTGCTCCAATTGCACTAAGGTATGGTACTTCTGGACCAAGAACCTCTTCATTCTCTTTGCAAGGGCGAAATGGATCATTGTTGATATTAAGCGATCTAACAACCATTGGAGTGCTTAAAGTATTTGCTTTGTCCATGCTGAAACGTTTTAAGACCTTTTCAACATAATTTGATTGATGCACAAGTATTCCATTGTGCATGTGCTCAATCTGTAAACCAAGACAATATTTGGTTTTTCCAAGGTCTTTCATTTCAAATTCTTTCTTCAAAAGCATAATCACTTCATTGATCTCTTTATTTGTTCCAATGATATTTAGATCATCAACATATACAGCTATTATTACATATCCAGATGTTGTTTTCTTAATAAAAACACATGGGCAAATAAGATTATTTATATAACCTTTACTTATCAAGTAATCACTTAAACGATTATACCACATGCGTCCAGATTGCTTTAACCCATATAAAGATCTTTGTAACTTGATTGAATACATTTCTTTGGGTTTTGTACTTGTTGATCCCATTTTTGAGCAACAATAGAAGAAATATAAAGTCCATATTTAAATATAGAGATAAGATATACATGAAGAACAATCATAAAGAAACTTATCTCATATTCATTGATGATTAAATATGGAGAGGAGAAATGTTGAAGAACACCACACTAAACATGAAACGACTCTCATAAGAAACTAGTCTATGTGTGTTTTTGTGTGCTTTCCATATCTCTCACTACTTGAAATAAGACTATGGACACCTCTTATATAGGGCCATTTACACATTAGATATTTAAGATATCTAAAATCTAGACAATATCTAAAATATCTATATAAAATATCTAAGAAAATATCTATAAGAAAATATCTAAAACATTAAAATATCTTTATAAAACATTCATTTAATTAGGAGTTAATTAAAGCTAACAATCTCCCCCTAATGTTTTATAAAGAAAGCATCATCTTATAGTCTCCCCTTTGCTTTCTTTAGAACCTTTGATGTTCCGTTCTTCAAGTCTTCAAAGCATCATGTGCTCCCCCTCAAATGTAGGCTCATCCATCGAGCTTTAAACGTGAATAACAGAGGATGGAGTGACATTTAAAATGTGACAAATGTAGCTTGACACCATGAAGAACCGTTGAGAGAACACCGTTCTTGAAAGCGGAAAGAGCATGAGTGAAATGCGATGCTTTTGGTGCAGCAAGAGTCCATTGACTTTGACACAGATTCTGACCATTAAGCACACTGATTCAGACCAAAATCAAAACATGAAAAAGTTTCACCTGTGTCTTAGGAATTCAACGCAACTGGACTCATGCGAATCGGAGCACCGAGTAGGAAGTTATGCGCGTTTTTTTGAAACAGTGCAAAGCTGACAGCAAGTAAACAAAAATCGGGCTCTGAGGTTGAGTCGCAGAGGTTCAGTCCACAGAGGCTCTATCGGATTTTACAGAGGCTCTGTGGTGAACAGTACCACAGAGGTTGGTCGGCAGAGGTTGTGCGGCAGAGGTTGCTCGTAGTGCCGACAGAGCTCTGATGATGATTTTTGTGAAACACAACTTTCTGTCCAGCAGATGTGTACTGACTTTAGCAGAGATTCTTACCAAGAAGAACACCGATTCAGACCAATCTCAAAACACGAGAATTGTTCATCTGTGTCTTAGGAATCCAACGCATCTGGACTCATCAAATTTGGAGCTTCGAGGAGGGAGTTATGTTGAAAATACGACAGGTGCGCAAATCTGACAGCAAGAACTAAGACGTTGCGCTATGGGCTCTGAAGTTCGGTTGCAGAGGTTCAGTCCACAGAGGCTCTGTCGGGTTTCACAGAGGTTCTGTGGTGAACAATAACACAGAGGTTGGTCGCGTGCGGCAGAGGTTTGGTCGCCGCTCGGCAGAAGCTTAACAGAAGTGTTACACTTACTTTGACACTGATTTAGACCATTTTACCTCTGGAGTTTGCAAAAACTTAAAACACAAACAACTTTCATTGGTTTGTTATCTGTTCAGATCATCTTGAATCACCTCTTTTCGAGCTCGTACGACAAAGATATGGTTGATTTACCACAGTCGCGCAGATCTGTCCATCAGCTTTCCATCAGCACACTGTTGTCTACTTCAACGATGCATATGACCCTTATAAATTTCGAATCTCTGAATTCTCAAAACACGAAATCTGTTCATCTGTGTCTTAGGAATCCAGGGCCTTTTGAATCGCATCAATCGGTGTTTTTATGAGTGAGATATGATCAGTTTAATACAGCAGCGCAAATCTGTCATTAAATCTGATTTGATGTAAAAGATAAGACGA
Organism: Saussurea involucrata; assembly: GCA_033807775.1. NCBI lineage: Eukaryota > Viridiplantae > Streptophyta > Magnoliopsida > Asterales > Asteraceae > Saussurea > Saussurea involucrata. Next base: position 117,165,612 of record CM066321.1, on the reverse strand, counting down.
TCTTCATATAATTTTTAATACCGTGAGTGCAAATAATTCGATCTCTAATTGATCAAGTCAGAAAACTAATTAGAAGAACTCAAAGTAAAAAAAAAAACGTTTCAGATCAGACTTTGAACATGTAACAAAACATCAAATCTTTCTCAAACAACTTTCTCAAGACACAAATGATTTTGTTATCCATATATAAATGTTTATGAGCAGCGGAAGACAAACAAAATCTGGATCAAAGATAGTCCAATCTTGAAAATAAAGGTCAGATCAAACAAAGATCAACAACCTTACTACCAAGATGCAAAAAGAATTGCTATGGACTTAAGCATACACAAGGATGATATCATAGATCAACCATCTACTTAGTGCTTATCAAATAAAACCAATAAATGAGAAAGAATCAAAACACACACATGAAGTATATCATAAACTAAACCATCTAAAACTTCCATTGTTGCATAGATGATCGATTTTGAAGAAAAGTTTCTTCAATCGGCTCTGATACCAATTGTTGATCCCATTTTTGAGCAACAATAGAAGAAATATAAAGTCCATATTTAAATATAGAGATAAGATATACATGAAGAACAATCATAAAGAAACTTATCTCATATTCATTGATGATTAAATATGGAGAGGAGAAATGTTGAAGAACACCACACTAAACATGAAACGACTCTCATAAGAAACTAGTCTATGTGTGTTTTTGTGTGCTTTCCATATCTCTCACTACTTGAAATAAGACTATGAACACCTCTTATATAGGGCCATTTACACATTAGATATTTAAGATATCTAAAATCTAGACAATATCTAAAATATCTATATAAAATATCTAAGTAAATATCTATAAGAAAATGTCTAAAACATTAAAATATCTTTATAAAACATTCATTTAATTAGGAGCTAATTAAAGCTAACAGTACTTAATGCTTCAGGCATTTTAAATCCTCCTGGGATTTTCATATAGATATCACTATCAAGTGATCCATATAAGTATGCTGTAACAACATCCATAAAACGCATCTCTAAATTTTCATAGACTGATAGGCTGATTAAATATCTAAATGTAATTGCATCCATAACAGGAGAATACGTTTCCTCATAATCAATTCCGGGTCGTTGAGAAAAACCTTGAGCCACAAGTCTGGCTTTGTATCTAATAATTTCATTTTTCTCATTTCTTTTTCGTACGAAAATCCATCTGTTCCCGACAGGTTTCACGGCTTCTGGCGTGAGAACGATAGGTCCAAAAACCTTTCGTTTATTGAGGGAATCTAGTTCAACCTGAATAGCATCTTTCCATTTAATCCAGTCATGTCTGTTTTGACATTCAATGATAGACATTGGTTCGGGATCATCATTTCCAAAAGTATCACATGCAACAGCATAAGAGAATATATCATCGATATTTCTCATTTCATTTATGTTCCATAACTTTTTCGTAAACCCGTAATTGATTGCAATCTCTTTATCATTCATTTCCTCTTCTGGGGAAATAATGATATTTTGTGTTTCTTCAGGAACACTTTGTTCGTTACCAATTGCAATTTCAGTTCCCTTTCTTTTCCGGGGATTTTTATTTTTAGAACCCAATGGTCTTCCATGCTTCAAGCGTGCTTTAGACTCTTCATTGACTTTATCATTTGTTTGTCCAACTGGGACTTCAATTCGAGCTGGAGCATTCACAGCTGGTATATAAGATTTTGTTACTCTTTTTGTATCAGTAAATGCATCAGGTAATTGATTTGCAATTTCTTGCAAATGTATTATCTTTTGCACTTCTGTTTCACAGTGTTTCATGCGAGGATCAAGATACAACAATGATGGTTCACACCATGAAACATCCTTTTCTTGGGTTTTCTTTTCTCCCCCTAATGCTGGGAACATAGTCTCGTTAAATGGCAATCGGCAAAACGTGCTGTAAAAACATCACCCGTTAGTGGTTCAAGATATCTTATTATAGAAGATGTTTCATAACCAACATATATTCCCAACCTTCTTTGAGGACCCATTTTTGTTCGTTGTGGTGGTGCAATAGGAACATATACTGCACATCCAAAAATTCTAAGGTGGGAAATATTTGGTTCTTGACCAGAAACGAGTTGCACAGGAGTGTATGTGTGATATGCACTTGGTCTCATGCGAATTAATGATGCAGCATGTAAAATTGCATGGCCCCATATAGAAACTGGAAGTTTTGTTTTCATTATTAATGGTCTAGCTATTAGTTGAAGACGTTTAATTAATGACTCAGCTAAACCATTTTGTGTGTGAACATGCGCAACTGGATGTTCAACAACAATTCCTACAGACATGCAATAGTCATTGAAGGCTTGAGATGTAAATTCACCAGCATTATCAAGTCTCACCCTTTTAATAGAATAATCTGGAAAATGTGCTCTTAATTTGATAATTTGAGCAAGAAACTTTGCAAATGCCACATTATGAGTTGATAATAGGCAAACATGAGACCACCTGCTGGATGCATCTATTAAGACCATGAAATACCTAAATGGTCCACTTGGTGGATGAATTGGTCCACATATATCACCTTGAATTCTTTCAAGAAACATAGGTGATTCCTTTTCAATTTTAGATGGTGAAGGTCTCACAATTAATTTTCCAAGTGAACAAGATGTACATGGAGTAACATTACCCGTTTGAGATAACTTCTGGTCCTTCAATGGATGTCCATGTGTACTTCCAATTATCATGTGCATCATTGTTGATCCGTGATGGCCTAATCTGTCATGCCATAAACTAAAAATCGCAGGATCACAATATTTTTCTTTAACTACCATATTTGTTTCAACCATATTTATATATGTATAATGTAAGCCGGAGTGAAGTATTGGTAGTTTCTCTACTACACGGTTCTTATCAATAATATACATATATTTTTCATTTTCAGAGGTCACTGTTCGAGTATCGAATCCGTTAATGTATATGTCGTTGAAACTTAATAGATTTCTTTTCGATCTCGGAGAAAACAAAGGATTATTTATAAAGAACTTTGTACCGTTTGGTAATAGGAAATGAGCCATTCCTACTCCTTCTATCAAGTCTGCAGGACCTGATATAGTATGTATGGTTCCTTTTGTTAGCTTTAATTCAGAAAAATATTTCTTAGCTTTCAGGATGGTGTGCGTGGTACCACTATCCGGTATACACAGGTCTCCAACATTTGCTTGATGTTGTGCTCCGATGGAATTCATATTAAACTTCAAATATTAAACAAAATGTGAGTTTATAATAATAATAAAAAAAATCGTAATAAGAGAACAACGTTATTATAATAAAAAGATCATTAAAATTCCTATAATCGAAAAAGGGGAATACATGGTTACAGAAAAGAAATACAAAGATCATAAACATTTAAGTAAATCAAATGTCGGCATAGTCAATTAAAACATTGTTGGTTAACTCCAGGTTATCATTATAGTAATCAGAAACACTTAAATCAGTGTTGGTCAACTTCAGGTTGTCCATATGATTTACTTCCTTCTCTTTTCCTTTAAGAGATTCCTTATAAAGCTGACAAAGATGTTGAGGTGTACGGCACGTCCTTGACCAGTGGTCCATGCTACCACATCTGTAACAAGAACCTTCAGGATTTTGTGGATGACTTGTTCCAGCATCATGTTTGAGCTAATTTTGTGGTTGGCTTCTATGTCCTTGTGGAGCATGATGATAATTTTCTCTTTGTCCACGACCACGATAGAAATTACGTCCACGACCGTAAGGGTGGCCTCGGCCGGAATTTTGGTTTCGACCATAAAAATTATTTTGGCAGAAATAACCACGGCCACGTCCCCGTCCCCGTCCACAGGAATTATTTCTAGGATTATCATTATTTATAGCATTTGCTTCAGGAAATGCTAATGATCCTGTTGGTCGTGTAGCATTTGCTTCAGGAAATGCTAACTGTAATACCCGGGTAAGTCCGTTAGATAATTTAACTATAAGATATGATGTTTAGGGTAATTTTGGGGTAAATCATAAGTTTAGGGGTGTTTGGGTCATTAATGAGAAGTTCAAGGTTGAAATGGTAAATATGGAATTTATATACACCTTAAGATATTCAGATGTATCATATTGTCCTAAAAATAGAAAGAGTGTGTATGCGGGAGTCTGGAGGCGAAAAGAAGCAGTGGACAAAACCTACGGTTAGAGCATCAATCAATTGGGTTGGATTCAACTTTGAGGTAATCTCTTTTGTATTTTGTGTATGTAATCAGTAATAGAAGATATCTATCGGTTTAGAAGTTACGATTTCAGTGATTGGTATTGATTTCTTCGAATTTAGGTTAGGTGAAATCGACTGTGTTCTTAGACTCTCGGTATAGTCGACTCACGGGGGAGTCCCGGTACTGTCGACTCCGGTAGTGTAAGTCCTGGTGTAGTGAACTCCCGGTAGTGTAAGTCCCGGTGTAGTGAACTCCCGGTATCATCGACTCCCGGTAATATAGAGTACCGGTATTGTCGAGTCCCGGTAGAGTCAAGTACCGGTATTATGGTGTCCCGGTACTGAGAAGTCCCGGTACCCTGTAGTCCTGGTAGTGGGTTAAGTGCAGTGTGTATTGGACAGTTGAGAACAGGAACTGGTAGGCTTTATATGTTTGACTAGTAAAGCGGTGTATGTGTCTTAAATTGTTTCAGATACTGTGAAGTGAGGTGAAAGATAGAATCAATTGAAAGAAGATTTCAAAGCGTGTTTGGATAAACAAAACATGTGAGTTTTACTCTAAAAACGTTTTTAACTGGAATACGTATATATGTGGATGGGGAATGTAATAGCTGATGACTATATGTTTATATGTGAATTATAATATATTGAGGTATTATATTTACATGAGTATTATAATGTGTTATAATACGTTGGCCGGGTTTAGGACCGGTGTGCTTGGCTATAGAATCCGTATAGCGTTGTTTGGCTGTAGATGTTGTACAGCGTTGTAAATTATTAGTTGGCTTGCTACCAACTAATATGGCCAGGAGAAAGGAGAAGGGAAGGTACATGATATGTGAGCTTAATTGGAAATATATGATTGTGTTGAGTGATTTATATGAATGAAGTTTATCTAAATGGTTTTTAAACTAACTGGGATTTCTCACATAGACCATCAGGTCTAACCCTCATTTTTGTTTTAAAAATATGTATTCCAGGTGGTGGATCAAGTAAGAGCAAGTAATTAGAGTAACCGATGTATGACTTTTGTGAAGGATTATAAGATGAAGATTTTGGCTTGTTTAGCAGTTGTATCACAATATTAAATGTTATGTATGTATTTAGAACAAAGTTGTAGTAGAATGGTTTCTTTCATTTGTAAAAGACTGCAGGACCGAATTTGTAATATGATGTTTCGTTCGTTATATCGATGTTATGTTACGAAATGTGAATTGTTGTGTATATGGGAATTTGGGTTGTTACAAATGGTATCAGAGCCTTAGTTTAAGGGATTTAGGTATTTGTATCTGTACCTAGACTTAAACTGCATGTGAAGTAGGATGTCCTTATCATTATAGAACCTTGGGATGATGAAGTATAAAAGGTAGAAGGAACATCATGTAAGGTAATTTCATATTACACCTGGCCAGTGTAATTGTGATCTTACAGGTACATGTTTGAACTGGAATACCTTGTTATATGGGGTAGGTGCTTATGTGTGTATTAACCTTGTTTAAATCTACAGAATGGCAAGCGGTACACGGAATTCGAATCGAGGAGGAGGAAGAAATCCGAATAGTACGAATCCGCCGATAGGAACGGGGGACAGGGGAGGCAGAACTGGGGGCAGAGTCGGGGGGTAGAGCTGGAGGTCGAGCCGGAGGCAGAGTCCAGCCACAGGGTACAGAGTTTGTTACCAGGGATGATCTAATGGCAGAAATGGGAAGATTGCAGGCTAGCATACAAACAATGTTTGATCGGAACCGTCATAATGAAACTGGAATACCGGATCCTGGACCGGAAGATGAAATGCCAATCACATCGACTGTTGTACCAGTACAAAGGAGGTGCGACTACAAAATGTTTTTAAGCTGTAGACCTCCGACCTACTCAAGAGACAAGGATCCAGTGAAAGCAATGAGATGGATGAAGGAAATAGAAGCTATCTTCAAGACGAGTAAGTGCGCTGACGAAGATAGAGTATTGTATGGAACAACAATGTTAAAGGGGGATGCTTTGTATTGGTGGGAATCCTTTATTCATTCTAAGGGATCTGATGTTTATTCTACCCTCTTTTGGGAAGAATTTGTGATAGCCTACAGGAACGCATTTTGTCCCCAAGCAGCCGTCAAACAACTGGAAGGGGAATTTATGAACTTACAACAAGGAAACTTATCCGTTCGAGACTACACCGCTAGCTTCCTGGAAAAGTCTCGGTTCGCAGAATACTACGTTGCTACGGAGGTGATGAAGACGGAAAGGTTTATCTTCGGGCTGAACTCAGAGGTTAGAAGGCTAGTGACTGCAAAAAGGACCCGATACCTTCTCAGCTGCAGTTGATGCCGCGGAGAATGTTGAACGAGATATGAGGAGAGATGCTGGCGATAAAAGTATCGGGAAGAGAAAGTGGGAAGGACCACAATACGATCCGAAGAAGTCCCGATTTCAGAGGTATGATAACCGTCCGCCGTTTCGACCAGCGGAAAGACCATGTCAGAAGTGTAACCGTGTCCACCAAGGAAATTTCCGAGGTGATTTACGAGCATGTTATAAGTGTGGGAAGACCGGACACGTCATCAAAGATTGTAAGGTAACGCGACTATGTTTCTTATGCAATTCACCAGATCACCTCCAGTCAGACTGTCCGAGGGGAAGGATACAGCAAGGTGGATCTTCAGGCAGGCCAGCGATTGTTAAACCAGTAATACCAAGACTAGAACCGCCAGTAACCAGGGGTCGCGCATTTCAAATGACTGAGAAAGAAGCGGAGGAAACTCCGGATGTGGTCACAGGTACATTTTTAATAAACTCTACACGTGCTAAGGTGTTATTTGATTCAGGTGCAAACCGATCGTTTGTGTCTCCTGCATTTGCTGCTTGCCTGTGTTTGAAACCTAAAATGCTAGAACATGCTCTATCAGTAGATACGGCAAATGATAATCAAGTGTCAGTTAAAGAAGTATTTGATGATTGTGTGATAAATATAGAGGAGTGTAGGGTGACGATACAATTGTTTCCTATAACTTTGATAGAGTTTGACGTCGTAGTGGGAATGGACTGGTTAGCCGAGAATCAGGCTAACATAGTGTGTGACAAGAAGCTAATAAATGTGGTATTACCTGAGAAGGGACCAGTAGTAATTTATGGTGATCGTAGGAATCATCAGTCTAGCCTTATATCTATGATAAAAGCCCGTAAGTGTGTGAGTAAGGGTTGTCAGAGTTACTTGGCTTATGTGATAGATATTAAGCCAGAAAAGAATAGGATGGAAGATATTCCTATTGTTAGTGAATTCCCTGAAGTTTTCCCTGAAGACTTGAATAGTCTTCCTCCGGTTAGACAAGTGGAATTTGGTATCGACTTAGTTCCTGGAGCCACTCCTATTGCTCGTGCACCTTATCGTCTGGCACCTCCAGAGATGAAAGAGATGATGGCACAATTACAAGACCTATCCGATAAAGGCTTCATCAGGCCTAGTTCTTCACCATGGGGAGCACCAGTGTTATTTGTGAAAAAGAAGGATGGTTCGATGAGAATGTGTATCGACTACCGAAAATTGAATAAGCGCACGATAAAGAACAAGTATCCGTTACCCCGAATTGATGACCTCTTCGATCAGGTAGTGGGAGCTTGCTATTTCTCCAAGATTGATCTAAGATCCGGTTATCACCAGTTGAAAGTTAAAGAAGAAGACGTTCTAAAGACTACTTTTCGTACAAGGTACGACCACTACGAATTCTTAGTAATGCCGTTTGGACTGACGAACGCCCCAGCTGCCTTTATGGATTTAATGAATCGGGTATGTAAGCCGTATCTTGATAAATTCGTTATTGTATTTATTGATGATATCCTTATCTATTCCCGATCCAAAGAGGATCACGCACAACATCTTCGTTTGGTTCTGGAGTTGCTGAAGAAAGAAAAGTTGTACGCTAAGTTCTCCAAATGTGAATTCTAGTTGCGAGAAGTTCAGTTTCTGGGGCATGTCGTTTCTGAGAAAGGTATACAAGTTGATCCGATGAAAGTGGAAGCAGTTGAAAAGTGGGAACCGCCGAAGACAGCAACTGAAGTACGTAGTTTTCTGGGTTTAGCCGGCTACTATCGGAAATTTATAAAAGACTTCTCTCGTATCGCAACGCCTTTGACTAAGCTGACCCGGAAGAACCTGAAGTTTGAATGGAAAGCAGAACAAGACGAGGCATTTCAGATATTGAAAGAGAAACTGTGCAGCGCGCCGATTCTATCACTACCTGAAGGTTCGGAAGATTTTGTTGTTTATAGTGATGCGTCAAAACTGGGTTTGGGATGTGTACTCATGCAGCGGGGAAAGGTTATTGCTTATGCTTCTCGTCAATTAAAGGATCATGAAAGACAGTATCCTACGCACGACATGGAGCTTGCAGCAGTTGTCTTCGTGTTAAAGATTTGGAGACATTATCTGTATGGTTCCAAATGTCAGATATATACTGACCATAAGAGTCTCCAACACCTCTTTGATCAGAAGGAACTAAATATGAGACAAAGGAGATGGCTGAAATTGTTGAATGATTACGATTGTGAAATCCATTATCACCCGGGAAAGGCGAATGTGGTGGCAGATGCGCTGAGTCGTCAAGAAAGGAGTGGAACAATAAAAGTTATTTCACTACGAACTGAACTCCTACCCAACATATTTGACGAATTGCAGAAGTGTCAAGTGGAGGCTTATCAGGATGAACATCTGAAATCAGAACGGTTAGCGGGGATGTCAGCATTGTTAGTAAAAGATGATCGTGGGTTATTGTGTCTGGGAAACAGAGTGTGGGTACCTCGTTTGGGTGGGTTACGTGATCGTGTTCTACAAGAAGCCCATCAATCCCGTTTCTCTATTCACCCAGGTACAAACAAGAAGTATAAAGATCTAAAGCGATTCTATTGGTGGCCGGGGATAAAAAGAGGGATTGCTCAGTATGTGGAAAGATGTGATACTTGTAAGAAAGTGAAGATCGAACACCAAAAGCCGTTTGGTCAACTGCAACGGCTGGAAATACCTATGTGGAAGTGGGAGCAGATTACCACGGATTTCATCACGAAGCTACCAAGGACTCCGAAGGGATTTGATTCTATTTGGGTGATCGTCGACAGATTGACAAAGTCTGCACACTTTCTACCGATAAAGGAAACCGATTCGATGGAGCGATTGGCTAAGTTATACATTGACGAAATAGTAACTCGACATGGAGTTCCAATCTCTATCATTTCTGATCGTGATAGTAGTTTTACTTCAAGATTTTGAAGAAGTTTTCAAAGGGAATTAGGGACACAGATAAAGTTAAGTACGGCGTATCATCCCCAAACAGATGGGCAGAGTGAACGAACAATTCAGACCCTAGAAGATATGCTCCGGGCTTGCATTGTTGATTTTGGGGGATCGTGGGATAAGCATTTACCATTGATTGAATTCGCTTACAACAACAGTTATCATTCCAGCATACAAGCGGCACCGTTCGAAGTACTGTATGGTAGGAAATGTCGAACGCCTCTATGTTGGAACGAAGTGGGAGAGAAACAGTTAGCGGGGCCGGAAATAGTTCAGTTAACCGCCGATAAGGTTACTCAGATCCGTGAACGATTGAAAGTGGCTCAAGACAGACAGAAAAGCTACGCTGACCGACGCCGAAAGCCATTGGAATTTCAAGTTGGGGATTACGTGATGTTAAAGGTTTCGCCGTGGAAAGGAGTCATCAGATTTGGACGACAAGGTAAACTTAGCCCAAGGTATATCGGACCGTTTGCAATAACAGAAAGGATCGGTGAAGTAGCTTACCGATTAGATCTTTCGCCGGAGTTGAGCAGGATTCATAACGCATTTCACGTATCAAACTTCCGAAAGTGTTTGGTTACTCCAGATCAGTCTGTCTCCCTACCAGAGATACAAGTCGACGAAAGACTAAATTATGTGGAAGAGCCGGAAGCTATAGTTGATCATAAAGTTAAAGTGCTGCGGAATAAGGAGATTAGGCAAGTGAAAGTTCAGTGGAGGCATCATAGAGTTCAGGATGCTACGTGGGAATCCGAATCGGAAATGAGAGCCAAATACCCTCATCTTTTCACTTAACTGAATTCCGGGACGGAATTCTTTTAAGGGGGAGATGATGTAATACACGGGTAAGTCCGTTAGATAATTTAACTATAAGATATGATGTTTAGGGTAATTTTGGGGTAAATCATAAGTTTAGGGGTGTTTGGGTCATTAATGAGAAGTTCAAGGTTGAAATGGTAAATATGGAATTTATATACACCTTAAGATACTCAGATGTATCATATTGTCCTAAAAATAGAAAGAGTGTGTGTGCGGGAGTCTGGAGGCGAAAAGAAGCAGTGGACGAAACCTACGGTTAGAGCATCAATCAATTGGGTTGGATTCAATTTTGAGGTAAGCTCTTTTGTATTTTGTGTATGTAATCAGTAATAGAAGATATCTATCGGTTTAGAAGTTACGATTTCAGTGATTGGTATTGATTTCTTCGAATTTAGGTTAGGTGAAACCGACTGTGTTCTTAGACTCCCGGTATAGTCGACTCCCGGGGGAGTCCCGGTACTGTCGACCCCGGTAGTGTAAGTCCCGGTGTAGTGAACTCCCGGTAGTGTAAGTCCCGGTGTAGTGAACTCCCGGTATCATCGACTCCCGGTAATATAGAGTACCGGTATTGTCGAGTCCCGGTAGAGTCAAGTACCGGTATTATGGTGTCCCGGTACTATGAAGTCCCGGTACCCTATAGTCCCGGTAGTGGGTTAAGTGCAGTGTGTATTGGACAGTTGAGAACAGGAACTGGTAGGCTTTATATGTTTGGCTAGTAAAGCGGTGTATGTGTCTTAAATTGTTTCAGATACTGTGAAGTGAGGTGAAAGATAGAATCAATTGAAAGAAGATTTCAAAGCGTGTTTGGATAAACAAAACAGGTGAGTTTTACTCTAAAAACGTTTTTAACTGGAATACGTATATATGTGGATGGGGAATGTAATAGCTGATGACTATGTGTTTATATGTGAATTATAATATATTGAGGTATTATATTTACATGAGTATTATAATGTGTTATAATACGTTGGCCGGGTTTAGGACCGGTGTGCTTGGCTATAGAATCCGTATAGCGTTGTTTGGTTGTAGATGTTGTACAGCGTTGTAAATTATTAGTTGGCTTGCTACCAACTAATATGGCCAGGAGAAAGGAGAAGGGAAGGTACATGATATGTGAGCTTAATTGGAAATATATGATTGTGTTGAGTGATTTATATGAATGAAGTTTATATAAATGGTTTTTAAACTAACTGGGATTTCTCACATAGACCATCAGGTCTAACCCTCATTTTTGTTTTAAAAATATGTATTTCAGGTGGTGGATCAAGTAAGAGCAAGTAATTATAGTAACCGATGGATGACTTTTGTGAAGGATTATAAGATGAAGATTTTGGCTTGTTTAGCAGTTGTATCACAATATTAAATGTTATGTATGTATTTAGTACAAAGTTGTAGTAGAATGGTTTCTTTCATTTGTAAAAGACTGCAGGACTGAATTTGTAATATGATGTTTCGTTCGTTATATCAATGTTATGTTACGAAATGTGAATTGTTGTGTATATGGGAATTTGGGTTGTTACACTAACGAACCTGTTGGACGTGTTTGATGATTTTTCATCAAAAGCTCATTATTTTGTTCTGCAACAAGTAAACATGAATTAAGCTCAGAATATTTTGCGAATTTCTGCAAGCGATATTGTTGTTGCAGAGTAATGTTTGATGCATGGAAAGTGGAGTATGTTTTCTCCAACATGTCCTTATCAGTAACATTTTCTCTGCAAAACTTGAGTTGCGAACATATCCTGAATAAGGCAGAATTATAGTCATTCACCCTTTTAAAATCTTGGAATCTTAAATTCCTCCATTCATCTCTTCCAGCTGGAAGTAAAACTTCCTTTTGATGATCAAACTTTTCTTTAAGGTTTTTCCATAGGATGCTTGGATCATCGATAGTGAGATATTCATATTTTAACATATTGTCAATATGTTTCCGAAGAAAAATGAGGGCTTTTGCTTTAGATGCCGGCGGGCAAACATTTTCTTCTTCTATGGTTTCTATAAGATACATAGATTCAAGATGCATCTTGATATCTATAGTCCATGACATATAATTCTTGCCGTTCACCTCAAGAGCCGCAAATTCAATTTTTGATAGGTTCGACATATTGTAACTATCAAACAATAAAGAATAATTAGAAACCAGATATATCTATTAATATTGTAATACAAAGAAGTGGAAGAGCCAAAGTTACAAATATGATTAAGAAAAGATGAAACTCATTAGGTGGAAGATTACTGGAAGTAATAATTAGAAATATAATTATTACAATTGCGAGAATTGTAACGGGATGAAGCATCTTCAGAAAAACTTCTTGATTATATGAACTTGAAAGGAGAGTAATTTGTGTATTGAGTAATGAAAAAAAGAGGGTTTATTTATAGGGTATATATATAACCGTTATACAACGTTTATATATATAGCCGTTATACAACGGTTATATATATATAGCCGTTGTAAATAAGTAGGTAAAAGAGAGAGATAATTAATACATAAAATCAGTAAAAGTTAGTATAAACATTAAACCATAAATAAGATTAGTATATGCATAAAAGAAAATTAGTATACTAATAACAATAATATTTATAACAAGAATTCATCAACTTTTATTTTGGATTAAGGAAATACATACATCGGTTGGTTAGAGGCTCGTGCTGATAACGTGTTATAAATTTAAGAAAGATTACCTCTAGGTTATAAACACTTTGATAATATTATATAGAGAAAGAAAGAGATTGAGAGCAAGAGATTTCTAGATTGAGATAGAATTGAAGGTGTATTTTCTTACATATATCATGCATCTACTTATACTACAAATTTGGACGTGATATTGAAGATATCATCTATCAATAGTTATGAATAGTTACCTACTACTGATAATCCATTCTTTGAAGTTATGTTTGTCATCTACATATGAATATTATAACAAATATCTATATTTCAAACTTATAGTTTTTTTTTAACTAAAATGAGAAATTTGAGTCCATAAATTTATATAGAGCATTGCTATTGGCACCTCTAGCTTGTGTAATCAATTAATGCATATAAATGCATATATTATGTTTTTAATTTATATTTTTATTATTACTAGAGTAAAGTTTTTTAATATAATGTTATTACCATTAATCTAGGTTTTTTAAATGAATGTATATTTTTAATGGTACTAGACAAGAGATCAATTACAGTTTTGACATGTATAATAAAGCTTTATATCCATCGATAAACCACAATAGCCTTTGATACCTATGCATTGGTAGGTGCATAAGTGCATTCATCAATTCAAGTCTAAGGCCATGCGTACCCCATAAGGCCTATCTTTCAAAGATTCCCCTCCACCTCAGCGCCACATCAGCTTTTCTCCCATCCCTCACTCCATCCCTAAACACCAATCTTTCACCGTACCCCATTCCCTCAATCTTTCATGCCACCTCATTTATTTTAATTCTTTTATTTATACATTTAGTTATTTAACAAAATAAAAATATTTATATATTTTTTAATAAATAAAAATAAGATAAATAATAAAAATTAAAATTCATATCATTCATTAAAAATAAAAATTACAAAATACAAAACACTACCAATCATGAAATTGTCTAATTTGCTCTTTTCTCCACGTTTGCTTGGCGACTTTCTTTGGTCTCGGATTTGATGGTTCCGGGTTAGATTGTTGTGTCGGGATAGATTGTGGTGTGTTCGGGGTAGAAGGTTGGGTTCATGATGAAAGAGGTGTGTAAAATAAGAGGTTGAGAGAGTTTGGGAGGTGTGTAAAATAAGAGGTTGAGAGAATTTGAGAGAGTTTGAGAGGTGTGTAAAATAAGAGGTTGAGAGAATTTGAGAGAGTTTGAGAGGTGTGAGAAATAAGAGGTTGAGGGTTAAATATATAAGTGAGAAAAATAGAGCCGTTCAACGGCTATTTTATTAAAAATTGAATAATTTTTTTTTTAATAATCCTCGGGATGGATCGGGATCCCATCCCCGAAAACCATCCCGCCCCGCATGCCATCCCGAGCCGTAGCCCAACCCCGCTCCTTCCCCGCTGCCACCTCACCCATCCCGAGCCCATCCCGAGCCCCGCTACGGAAGGCCTAATGGATTTGTAACAAAACCGGTCTATACAACAATTTATTGATGATCGATAAAGTTATTAACATTAATAGATTATATTTAAAATTGAAATTGATAGCCTTATGTCAATAGAGTAATTTAAAAAGGCAGACATTACATCTATCAAACTACTATCAAGCATTCAAGCCTACATCGTATTACGTAAACTAACACAAATAGTATTTATTTGGGATTTAGAGCAGGGGTGCTCGAAAACCCGATCAACCCAACCCGAAGTAACCCGATTTTCAATCGAGTTGTAAAATCTTCAAACCGTATGTTTTGGGTTGATATCAGGTTACAATCATTTGAACCCAACCCAACCCGATGAACCCGATATACTTTTATTTATTGAATTTAATATGATTGTTAAGTCTCTATCAATCAATTCAACCATTACGTGCCCTATTTATATATATATATATAGAGAGAGAGAGGTTCATTTGAGAAGTGCTAAATATATGAGAAGTACATAAGTAATCTTAGTCATTCATTCGGTCAACATTTGTTGCTTTGACTGAGAAGCAGCGAATAATTTCTCGCGTGACGAGTTCATATATGAATTTGTGTGATTCACATATGAACTTTACGTTCATATATGAACTCGTCCCGTGTTTTTGTAAAAGTTACGAAACTGTCCTTCTATTTTTGGATCAACCGTAACTTTTGACCAGTCAAAGCCGCAACTTTTGACCAGTCAAAGCCGATGTTGACCGAATAAATGACCAAAATTAGTTGTCTACTTCTCATGTATTTAGCACTTCTCAAATGAACATAAGGCTATATATATATATATATATATATATATATATATTCAAGGCAAAGTGTATCAAATGATAGACACTGAAAAAGAATTATAAGTATAGAAAACAACATATTCTAGGTTACAAGAATATTTTGATGTGCCAAAATATTAACCCGACCAACCCGTACGGTTTGGGTTGGTATTTTTCAAACCGCCAAACATTGGGTTGAGTTATTCAAATGTCTTCAACCCGATCAACCCAACTCGTGAACACTACCCCTAATTTAGAGTCTAGATAGTATTTTTTGTTTAGGTTTCACTTTCCAAATAATTGATCTTCAAATGGTGAGGTTCTTATAACCATATGACACTTTCAGTTTCCTTTTTGGATGATCAAAGTAAAGCTTTAGCAATTAAAGCACAAAGCTCAGCACGTATGGATTATTCAAGGTAAATTCGATTAATACCTCCTCTTATAAAAAACCTATAATTTTTCGGCACCCTATCTTATCTTACACTATTTAAATACAACAAAACACTTGAATCATTACAATTACATTTTCAGTTTTGACCCCCTTCATAATTTTAAAGTTAACCCTTATACTTTATTGATATATTATTTAAGCCCTTTTGAATTTTCTTTGCTATTTTCTTAACTTCTTTGTTTTTTATTTGTACCTCAAGCATATTAAATAATTAATATTAATGAAAGAAAATACGTTTTTAATACTATAAATCTAATTATATCTTTTTAGCATTATAACAAATAAAAAAACTTTATAATTATTTACTTTATTATAATATTAGTTTAAAAAAATCATCATTCATTATTTTATAAAATAAAAGATATAAATAATATTAGTATTATTATCAATCATTTAAGTCAATATAGTCACGAGTACGGTTACAATCCAAATATTCTTTGTACATGTTTAATCGATATTGATACAAGGTAGGAGCCGTTTACTAAACACTTACCCGAGTAAACGCTTACCAAGTCACATTACCTATCGGATTGATACGACAAGGACCAAAAATCTTACCCGGTAAGAGCGAATGAAATGACCGAGAGTCTTACCCCGGTAAGTGATGGCGACGACACTTACCACGATTACCGCTTGCCGGTGAATTGTTGCATACGAAACCGATTTGGCGGACTAAAATCTTACCTGTAAGTAAGTGATAGTGTTAAATTTGAGTGGTAAACACTTACCCCGATAAGCATTTGGTAAACAGCCCCATAGTCAATATAGTTGCATGAAATCTCAAAAATTTGTATTGTCAAGTAGTTGCAGGAATTAACTACTCTTCTATTAATGCCACTATTACGTAATGGTTGTCATTAACATCCTAATTGCAATACTCACATTCAAAATGAGAAAGTTTGTTCGGCATTTCTGGACTTTGCACTTGATTATACAATTAAATTCAAAATATTCAATATTTTACACATATTGAAGATATTGATGAGACGCTTATAATTGTGTAATTTGTAAGAAAAATGTATTATTGATGTATTTTAGTTAATATACAATTATATATGTTAATATGATAAGTGTGTAAAATTAAAAAATTTAAACGTAAGGATATAAAATAAATAACTGTAAGTATAGAAAGTGTAAGTATTAAAAAGAGGTCAGTAAAATTTTGACGTATTTATTATATTTAATATATGATTAAATTCCAAAGTATTCAAGATTAGACTCATTTTGAAGATGTTGACAAGATAATTGTAAGGAGAATTAATTAAAATGACACAAGTTCACTTTTGGTTTACAGAAATGCCCAAACTCTCTCCCGTTTTGCAATAATACCCCGTGATCCCGCAATCTAGGCCGCGATCGTGGACCGGCCCATGTGGCCCACGATAATGGTTCGCGATGGGCCACGATGTAACATCCTGAATTTTCAATAATAGTAATTTAATGAGAATTGGGATCTGATTGTATTTTGGTTTAAAACCTTGAATTATGTTGTAATTTATAATTCAATAAGGTTAAAATACAAGGGTTTGAAGTTTGATGTTGTTTTGAGAAATAATGGAAACTTGGAGGTGCATTGGGTCATTTGACAAAAGTGTGTGTGGATAAGAGATGAAAGTTGAGAAATATCTGATTTATCATCTTGTTGGGTCGGTTTAGAAGGCAGAGAGAAAGAGAGGAAGAGAGAAAAGAAAGTGAATGTGTGTGTGTGTGTGTGATCTTGCTCACGGCAGAAAGAGAGAAGAGAGACTAGAGAGTGATTTTGGAAAAAGGGTCAAGAAGAAGAAGGATTCTGGCAGCTTGGTTTAGGATTCAAATCAAGAAGAACTAAGGTAATAATCCATACAAATCCTCTTGTTCTATGTTTCTTAGTTTGCTATGAGTTTTGAAGTGAGTTTTGATCAAATCAGTAAAAAAACTCCATCCTCTTTACTTGGCAATCTCTATTTTCTATGGTTTGAGTTTTGAGCTTTTGGTATTTAAAATCATGAATCATTGGATGGGTTTTAGATGGATTTTGTTAGATTAAATGGTGTTTTGTGGTTGGGTATTTGTGGGGAAAGGTTTAGAACATCCATTATTTCATTTTGGAGGCTTAAAAATCGTTTTGGGATGAATTGGGTTTGAGAAAAGGCCATTTTCGGCTGAAATGGAAGTGCAGGTGCTCCGCGCTAGTTTGGTGCTAGTTAACTAGCGCGGGAAGTAGCGCCGTTCTCTGGTCCAGTACCCCGCGCCCCTTTTGGCGCTAGTTAACTAGCGCGGGAAGTGGCGTCGGGCACTGTTTCGCGTTTTCGGGTTTCGTTTCGCGTACGGTTTGAGGATATGTTTGTGGTATCACTTAAGGGTTGTTTTGGGGGCTTATTAGGAATGGATTTGGGACATAATTAGATGGTTTAACATCATTCTTATGGCGCAAATTCAGGTGTTCGGGTTGAGCTAAAGTGTGTCCCGGAGCGTGTATCGTTGTGCTAAGGTTAAGGTGAGTTTATTCACTTCACTCTAAAATTAGCCATCGAAATTGATATAGGTATGTCTTAAACTATGTCTAAATGCTTGGGTATGATTTAATTGAAAGATAGTAGGCTCAATAACTTGATTTTGTGAACTGGCTAAATGAAGAAGATGATGAATAGTGCTTGAGCAATTATCACTCTGTTACAAAACTGACTCTTATAATTTGTCGATAGTTGTAAGGACTTGTCTTAATCAGTAATGAGTCCAAATAGATGACTATGAATTATACTATGTTGATCCCCGTGCTAAATTGCAAAGAGGGGATAGTTGAGAAGTCGAGATGTCGAGAGATTAATATTCTTTATAAATGTATATATAGAATATGTTTTGAGATGTAAAATATTGTATGTTATGTACATACCATAGTAAGAGTTATAATACTTATGTATTGTGTTGCGGTTGCTAGAAATAGGCATCCGGTCATCGTAGGGCACCTGGGTACGGTCTAATGGGAACCGAATACTCGCCATTTGACCAAGGGATGTAATTTCTAGTGAATGAGAGTACCTTGAATCATCGTGAGGGCCCCGGTTGTGTATCGCGATATATTAATCCCATTGGGATCAGTGATTCTGAGGTGGCGAGGACGTGAAATGTGGAATAGGCAGATTTTGATTTGTAATTCCCATTTCGAATGGAAGATCGAAGATTTCCATTTCATAGGGAAGATCGGAGATTTTCCAGTCTGGAGGGAAGATTAGAGATAGGCATAACGTAATTTGCAATCTCTACTTCCGGATTAAGAAATAGGCAGGTTTTGACTTGTAATTTCTTGATAAGAGTATTGACTTTGAATCCGGGATGATTTATGGTAAACTCTGGGTAGTGTTATTATGACTAGATGAATTGGTCATAAGTATGGGAGTGGGGTAGATTCCCAGTGTTGAAAGGAGTTATTGTACGGTAAGATGGGCGAGAACAAGTTTGATTTATCTGTTGAGATTTTGATTGTTAAATTTTAATTTGATTTGAATATTCTCACTAAGCGAAAGCCTAATGTTTCAAGTTGAATTTTCTTACCAGGTACAAGCTCCGGAAAGTAATCGGGGATGTGTGAGGACGACTTTTGAAAAGACTTAAACTTAGAGATGAGGATCTAGATATTCTTTTGATATGTTGGGACAGATGATTAAATAACCTAGTTAATCTGATTATGATGTAATGATTAGATTAATAGGTTATTTGAGTAGATGTCTATTGTATATAAAAACCTTACTGTTGATCCTCTTGTTATATAAGTTTGGAGTTTTATGATCATAACTTGTGGATTTTTCAAGGTTTAAATTGGCCCTGTTTTTAGGGTGTTACACACGATCATGGCCAAATTTTCACTTTTGGTCCCTGTCCTCGATGGGGCCGCGATTGGGTCTGCGATTTGGTCATTTTTGGAGTTTTTCACGTGTTTTTGCATGTTTTTACTGTTTTTTCCACACTGATTGTCTGATTTGTTTAAGTTATTGTACTTGGAAGACCAATTTGTGGTTGCAATTCACTGAGTTGTTTCAGCAATGTTGAATTACTGTACTTGGAAAATGAATTTGTGGTTGCAATTCATCTTCCTCAATGAAATGTCATCCATAAATATCAGTAAAATGCAATTCATAATCATTCATCCATTCCATTGTGGTTGCAATTCACATCCATTCCATCCTTCTTTTCTTGCTTTCCTTCTTCATCATTTCAGTATTTTCTTTCTGAGATACTACCGAAAAGGAGGTGAAATGCGTAATAGACTCACACCAAAGGCGGAGGAGATAATTCTCATCAGGGCGGGAAAGACTGCGGCATGGAGGGTAGGCGAAATTGGGTATGGGAAGTACCAGGTTCGGGATAACCATGTTGACGCGATTGTCGATATGACCGACAATGTTTGTTCATGTCTTCAATGGCAAAAATCTAGGTTACCGTGCGGTCATGCCATCGCTGCTGCAAGGCATATGGGTCATAGAGATTGCTGCGATTTGGCTGTAAATTTCTACACGTCCGAAACTTACCGGGAGGTAATAAATCCAGCTGGACCCCCTGAATCATGGGTGTCTCCACACGACCACCTTCCTCCATGTTATCCACCGTTAATAACTAAGAACAGAGCCGGGAAACCAAGAAAGAACGATCGACGTCCGTCTCGTGGTGAAGATCTGATACAAAGAAAATGTAGTCGATGCCAAGCAACATGACATACTCGTTGAGAGTGTCCAACTCCCGCCCCTTCAAGCGTGCCAAGGAGTAGACGTTCAATTAGCCAAAGAAGTAGCACGTAGGGCCCGTCAGAGCTAGAACCACATGGAAGTATAAGATATTATAGCATTGATCTGAACATTGATTTCCCTTGATTTTAACGACTAAATCTTGTATGCTAAGTGCTTTTGTTTTTATATATAACATGATTTTATCTACTTTATCGTCCCGTGTAATTTAGCAAACATAAGGGATCTAATGTGTAATTTAGCAAAGTTTGGGGACCTAAGTTGTAATTTAGCAAACATAAGAGACCTAAGTTGTATTATAGCAAAGACAGGGACCAAAAGTGAAAATTTGGGTCCAAATCGCGGCCCCATCGAGGGCAGGGACCAAAAGTGTAAATATTGGGCTCATTTCGAATGTATCGAAGAGACGAATATAATGGTGTAACTTGTTAAAATTAAAACGTATTTTTTTAACGTATTTTAGTTAATATACAATTATATGTGTTAATATGATGAAGGTATAAAATGAAATTAGAAAAATAAAAGGTATAAAGTAAACTAATTAAATAATTATAGGGGTATGAAATGAAATTATATATGAAACCCATTTCCACGTCCACACATTTAGTCCGCGATCCATAAATTTTCATCGCGGACCAGGGGGTTAAAATGTAAGTTTAATCGCGGGAGAGGGGCCATCGCGGGTACCGCAGGTAAACTTCGAGGGGTGGTTTGGGATTTGGGGCCCATCGCAGGTACCGCGGGTCAAAATCGCGAATTTATGGGGTATTTCGGCAAATTTAAAGAGATTTGGGGTATTTTGGTAACCGATTAATCAACTTGGGGCATTTTAAATAATTTTCGTAATTGTAATTGTGCAATTTGTACAAAAAAATGTATTTTTTTTATATATGATTAACCAATGAAACCAGTAAAAAAGATGAAACCAGTAAAACCTCATCTCAGCCGTAGGATTCTAATTAGGCCGCTAAACCTGATTAAGGGCAATAAGGACATTTCATATTATTAATTGTTTAACTAATATTATTTTCGATTTTTTTGTAGGTAGTTAATTATGGATAGATTCGGTTTCCCGAATTTCATGCATCCTAAAACTGTTTTTTTCGATTTTGATTATAATGTTATCGTCCATCGTTTTCATATTTCCAGTTTCTGTTTTCAAAAAAAATTTGTATTACGAACATGGATGATGATTCCTTTATTTTGGCCATGGAAAACGAAAACCGAGCATCCGCCGTTGTTGACGAGTTCATCGTAGATGATGAATCAGATGGTACCGTTAATGAGCTTGCAGATGAAGGTTCATTACTGGGAGATGATGATGAAATCGTGCATGAAGATATTAGGGTCCGAGACATAAAAGACAATGGTTAGTTCTTATATTATTTTAGGGTTTAATCGAAATTTTTGTAATCAATAGATTGGATTGTAGTTTTAAAAGATTTTTTTTCGAATTTGTGAATTCGTCCGTAAGTTTTTTTTAATAGACTATATTTCAATGGATATGTAAGAGAAGTATGAAACATCATAAGTTATGAATAGTATATGAAAGTCTACATTCATCGTAATCATAGTAATCCTTATATGAAACATTAACTGTTTATAATGAATGATGCGTGAATAGTTTTAAATTTAGTTGCTTGGACTTTGCGTTTTTGACCATTATTTTTTTCCCCGTGGAACATATGAAACAGTATAAGTTATGAAGCATGATCTGTTTCATAATAAATGTTAATTGTATTAAATTTTATACAATTGTTTTTTGTAATTTTATTTTAAACAAATTTTCCAATTTCGTAATAGATGGTGTTGACACGTTCGTGACTCCCGGTGGTACGAAGTATTGGATCCCCCGCGTAGATGATGAATTTAAGTTATTGGTTGGGCATGAGTTTTCTTCTATTGAACAGGCCGAGGCTGCGTATATGAAATATGCCCAACTTGCAGGGTTTGATGTTAGGAGGTCTAACAAAAAGAAAAATAGGGAAGGGAACATTCTATCTAGGTATCTTCTATGCAGTCGTGAAGGCTGGCCTGAAAAAAAAGATAGAATATGAAAGTAGTAGTTCTAATCGCAGAGTGCGTAAGTCAAATGTCAAAAGATCGGGGTGTAAGGCGTGTGTTAAGTTTCGTTTGAAGAAAGAGGGCAATGTCTTTGTTGTGTACAAATTTGAAGAAAGGCACAATCATGCGTTATATAATTCTCACGATAAAATTCTTTGTAAATCGAGAAGGCAATTGCAATACACCGACTATAGGAACGTTTATAATGCGTCGACAACAAGTATTGGTGGTGCAAGGGCTCATACCATTGAAGCTGCTATGAAAGGTGGATACGAGTACGTTGGTGTTACCCCGACTGATTACGAGAATGCTAGAAGGGATATGGGTTCATTTGTTGGCAACAAAGATGCCCAGATGCTTATAAACTTGCTTGCGAAACGTAGGTCTAAAGTCCCGGATTTTTTCTTTGATTATTTAGTGGAGGATCGTGAACTTCAAGCTATCTTTTGGGTTGATGAGATTGCGAAGATAAATTACAAGGAGTTCGATGACACAGTGTCTTTTGATGCAACATACCGCACGAACAGGTGAAATTTGTTTCTTTTAGTTATTCATTTGTTATATATTTCTTACAATTGTATGTTTTTTATATGTAGGCATGCTATGAATTTTGTGCCATTCATATCAATCGACAACCACCAGCGGTCCGTTGTCGTTGTTGCTGCTTTGATTAGTCACGAGAGCATCGTTAATTTCAAGTGGGTGTTGAATTCTTTTATTGAAGCCCATGGGAAGCAGCCTATATTTGTAATAACCGATCAATGTGCCGCTATGAAACAAGCCATTCCCGAGGTTTTCACAGAATCAAAGCATCGACTTAGCATGTGGCACATTACGAAGAAAGTACAAAACAAGGTACTTATCACGAGTAGATGTTACTGGTATAATTATTATTTTTTTCGTTATCCCTATTTAAAAGTTTAAATATTAGGTTACGTTGCCCGTCGATGTTAATGATGAGTTCAAAAGGCGATTTAACAAGTTGGTTTGGGACTACAATACAACTCCGGATGCTTTTGAGTGTGGATGGAATGAGATGGTCGAGGATTATTCGTTGCATCGTAATGAGTGGTTGAAACATATGTTTGACATCCGACATTTCTGGATCCCTGCATATTATAAGGATGATCGTATGTCTGGGCTGATGCGAACAACGTCCCGTTCCGAGAGTTCTCATGCCTTTTTCGGTTGTTTGCGTCATTTCGGAATGATTTGGTTAAATTTAGAGTTTATCCCCGATTAAGTTTCATTAATTGTTTTATTGGAGTTATAAGTTAAGGGGTAAACTTTAATTTTAATATTTAAGTGGAAGGGTTAAAGTTGTAAATGGATGAAAGTGTGAGGGGTTGTTTGGTTAAGGTGATTAGAATTAATCACCATCACCGCCTCATTCACCAAACAAAAGTGAATCTTATCTTTACTTTTCATTTGGAGTATTTTGTGTCTTGTGTGGGTGTTTCACGAAAAGAGAAAGAGAGAAAAGAGAGCCAAAAAGAAAGAGAAGAAGCAAGAAGAAACTGAACTCCAGCTGGGATTTTAGGAGCAATCTGAGGAATCAAAAGTGCTGCTGGATTGAAGATTGAGTGCAGAAAATTGGGTTAAAAACCAAAGGTGAGTTCATTCTACTTTCCTTATGTAAACTGTTTTAAGCATAAAATTAATGTTTGGAATATGTTAGAAAACTCATTTACAAAGTACTGGTATGTTTGGTGTGGAAGGATTGGGTTTAAATCGATATCTGGATAGAAATTTTAGGTAACAGATCGAAGTTACCGGACATACATGAATGTGTCCGGTAATTCCTCTTTGCTGGTGTCCGGAAGATGAAGTATCCGGAAACCCCTGTGCTAAGGTATCCGGACGAGACAAATATCCGGTAAGTTTCTGTTTGTAGTTTCCGGATGAAATTAGATACCGGATGGTATCCGGATTTCTTTGGTTTCCGGATGTCGTCCGGATTGAGTATGTTTTCGGTAAGTATCCGGACAGAATTAGTATCCGGAAAGATTTATACATCCGGTAAGCTATGTGTATCCGGAAAGTTATGTTGTCCGGATAGTTTCATGGTGTCCGGAAACTTTGGTTGTCCGGTCACTTTTGAGGTTCCTGATACTTTTGAGTATCCGGTAACTTTGTGTTTTGTCGACTCTTGAATAGAATATGATTGAGGAATGGAAATACAATCCTAGTAGCTTGAACATACATACTGTTGGATGGTAGCGTGTTAGGTTTAAAGGTTGCTTTAGTTTGATGCTAAGCAAGTGTGTAGTATATGTTTTATATATGAGATTTGCTCATACTGAATGCTATGAGGAATTTATAATAAATAATAACCTGCACGAATACGGTTAAAGGTAATGAATCCATATACACTAGTTTTATTGGATAGTGTAGGATCGGTAAAGTATCATTGCTATTACTGTTTATAGCGAAACGTAAGGAATAAACGTAAATTTATTCGTAATTCCTGATACGGTTGAGTGCAATGGATCCATAGGCACTAGTGGTTATGAACACGTGGAATAGATGAGGATTATTCGTTATTCCAATGTGTGTGAGAAATCGTGGAATAAACGTAATTTCCGATTTCTAAGGAAAAGAAGGGATGGGCATGTGTATATTGCGATCTCTATTTCCTTTCCAAGAAATGGGCATGTGTATATTGCGATTTCTTGGATAAAAGCATTAATCTAGAATCTGTAAAGATTCGTAGTGCGGCTCTGGAACATGAGAAATGACTGGCTTATTGTCAGGTCGTAGTCATGGAATCAGAACATGAGAAATGACTGGCTTAGTGTCAGGTCGTAGTCATGGAACCGGGTTTAACCCGTTATCAAAGGATGGTTATGCGTATGGTAAGAAAAAGGGTAAACCAAGTTTTTTATACCTTGTGTACATTAATTTGTACAAATATTATTTTGAAACTGAATGTTCTCACTAGGCGTTAGCCTAATCGTTTCAAATGATCTTTTCTTACCAGGTACTAGCTCGGGAAAATAAAGGGATGTGGGACGAGAGCTTTTGGATTAGCGGAAAAGATAATGAATATTGAGATTTTGATGGATTGCTTAGATAATCTAATTAATCTGATTATAGTGGCATGATTAGATTAATAGGTTATTTGAAGAATTCAGTATTTGTAAATATGACCTCATAGATATTTATCTGCTCAGATATAAAGTTGGAAGTTTATGTTTAAATCTTGTTATAAATTTAAGGTTTAAATTAGCCCTGATTTTAGGGTGTTACACAATCGCTTAACAACAACTTCGACGTGTACTTCTTTCGGAGGAGTTCAAGTTGTTTATCTTGGCTCGGTCCTTCTTTGCACAATCCGGTGTACCATGTACGAACTCCACCGCCCATATAAGTTTCCATGTGTCTCATTAAGAATATTCCACTGTCCATCTCGTTCTTGCTCGTTCTCCATGGCATGCATACCCGTATCTTGTCCGCTACCTTCATTTGCGTTTCCGCAGGGTGGTTTAGGTTTCTGAGGTGACGAAGGAACATTGTATGTTGTTTCCCATAAAGTCAGTTTTCAAACAAATGATTAAAAACATGTTAAATTAAATATTCATAGTTAGGCTCATACCAGGATGTGAACATCGTAGTGGTACAAGTCGTCAACATCTCCTTCATCTGTTGTGTTATCCAGAATATCTACTGTGTGGTACTTTAAGTCAAAGACCACACAGTAGAAATATTGCCTTCTCTTCATTGGTATGAAAACCTGTGAAATCATTGAATCCATATCATGCTACTACAAACAGGCAATAGTCTTCCATCTCCATATTACAAGTATTGTATATGCATTTAATTCTTTCATATCTTACCATATCTATGTCTTTCATATTAATCCGACTTGTGTTGAAATCGCATGACTTTGCAAAGTTACGCGAAAACCAATTGTATCTTGCATTAAAGTCGTGCATGTCATATAGTAAAACACCGTCGTCCTGTTAGGATTAAAATGTTAGACTAGTATATTAACTTTTTATCTTTCTATGTTATGAAGTTTTGCCAATTACCGTCGTTCCTGTTTTCACGAACAATCTTTTTCGTGAAGATATACTCCGTAGACGCTCCTCACTGTTCAGCACGCTAGCCCACCCATCTATCACACTGCCGAATACCATTTCTCTTGATGCAAGTGTCTCTATCGCAACCCTATTTATTGTTTATCCCGTCTCGGATAAGAATACTATCTCACTGTCAAAACGATACGAAAGAATACTTTAAACAGTAAAACAAAATCAAAAGGTTTTCGTAAGTATACGGAAAAAAATAAACGCACAGTGTTTTAATGTTACCTGGGAATTCCATTGTTTGAGATTGCCCATTCATGTATCTTTTTCTCCTCCAGTGTTATTCCTTTGCCCAAGATTACATGTCTTTTCACGTACGGAGACTTCATTTTATCCCCCAAATTTGTCTCTCTCTTCCCCATCCTCCTTTCTTCGTTATTTTTTTCGCACTCAATTTTTCCCTTATCCGGAATGACACCCCCTGCCAAAGGCGTTAACTGGGTGAAACCAACATCAAAACTTGGTGCAGATTCGTCCTTCATACCATCCCTGGTTGATGTATCTGCTTGATCCCTTTTTGGTTCAACCTTCTCGTTTGAGTTTTGCCTAACCGTTTCGTCAATTATCCCGTACGTCGTTTGACTATACCATATTTGTGATAATGGGTTTTCCTTTTCCAGAGAGTCGGTATCATTGAATGCAAGCTTAACCGGTGTCACTACTTGTAACACCCGTAATTTTCGAATAAGCACAATTTCGAATTAGTGTGGAACCGATCTTTAAGAAAAATATAAAAAATAGGATTTTGGATTACATCCTATATTTTATGGTCTTTTTTGATGGGGAATTCAAATTCGAGTCCAACGGTCCTTTCCGGAGCGAAAACGGAGCTAAAACGAAGAAGTTATGGCCAAAACAACTTTCGGTACAATCTCGGCTAAAGTGACCAGCGAAAGTGACACTTGTGTCACTCTCGCGTGTCACTCTCGCTGGTTTTGTACCAAGAGCTATTTGACCACGGCGAGAGTGCCCAGCGAAAGTGACACTTGTGTCACTCTCGCGCGTCACTTTAGCCGTCGGGTACCTGGAGCATAAATACGGGATTTTTAGCCCTAAACTTCATTTCCTCATATCTCACTCATTTCACCTCCGTTTTTGGCGATTCAAAGTGCCATGGTTTAGATTTTTAGATCTTTTCAAGGACAAAGTGTTAGTTTTGAAGTTCATTGGAAGATTCAAGAGTGTTTGGTGGTGTGGTTTCATTTATTGATGCAAGAGCAAGTTTCATCCACAACACTAGAGATTTTTGGGGTTTTCTAGGTTTTCATCAAAACCTAAGTGGTGAGTTCATCCTCCTAGTTTCTATACTTTCTTATGAGTTATGAATGCTTCATTGATGGCTTCCTAGTTTGTATACTTATCAAATCTTGGTTTGGATGATTTTGGGGAAGTTAGGTTAATATTGGGGTTTTGGTCAAAATGGAGATTTTTTTATATAAGATGTTTGGGGAATGGTTTTAAGTGGTTGAATATGAATATTCATGGTTGGAAACTTATGGATCTAGGTTTTGGAAGATTTGGACTTGAAGATTCGTATTTTTTTTCAAAGGAGCTTACGTTGGGAAAAATCTAGATTTAGCCTAATCTAGCAAGGTGAGTTCAAGTTGATTTGTGAAAACTTTGTACATGCCAAAATGTGTGTTTTAAAAGTATTTATGTGCTTTATGTGAAATTATCCCTTGTTGAGTGGTTTAGTGGGTTTTGATTTAATCAAAGTGTTGAGTTCTACAAATCTTGTAAAACACCCATATTTGGGGATTTTGAGTGATTGATGAATAAATCACTAGTAAAAGAGGTTTTGCTAATTTATTGCATAAGTGAGATGATTTGGTCAAAATACACTTTTAGTGTTTTTGTTATTATGCGATAACTATAATGTGTTACATTTTTAAGGTGTGAACGTGTGAGTTGGGAATTTTGGTCAATCCGACCGTATGAATGTTTTGAGAGTTATAAACCTTTTATTTTGGGGCCGATGGCCAATTGAGGAATTAAAAGAGTAAAGAGTTTGAGTAACGATGTATTTTGGTTTACGTAACCGTGTGAGTGACACGTATTTAACTAAACGTTTATTTTGGCCTTTAAAGGCTTGATTTATACTCAATTGAGTCTTTTGAGTGTTTGCCGGTTTTGGTGACTCGAGGTGGAGTCTTGGATGTGTTATATGCTTAATTGCATTTTATTTGAATACATGTCGGTTTAAGTGTTGGTCTTGTGTGTGAAGACCGTTTGATGATTTTGTATTCTTAGTACCTTTGGGACTAATGAACCTTGGTGAGTTATATGCATTGTGAGTTATGAAAGAGTTACATATACGTATACATGTAGATGCATATATAATTTTGACTTCATTGGGAAGGTGACTAACCATAGCGGTATTCATCATTTCAGCTTGCCTTTCCATTGATGCATTCATCAGTCTAGTCACATTATCCAATATCCGCCCTTCCATGCCTGAATTTGGTGGTGTTTGATCGGCCGTACTGGCGCCCCCTCGATGCACCCGATTCCGCATTCCTCCTAAAGAAAGAAAATCTGGTGGCGTCTCTTGAATTCCGCTTACTCCAGTTTGTCTTTCTCCCGTATCGTCTAACCAATTCCTATTCATAGAAGAATTTGGAGACCTTGGAGGTGTATTCACCATTGATCTGGTATGAGCACAACATAACCCTCATCAGTAATGGTTTATACAACTAGACATACAATACGTACTTTACCGCTAATCAGTCACTGTAACAATTTAGAAACAAGTATGCTGGTGTAACAATATATTCATAATAACAGTAGCTAATTGAAATTGCGAACATATCATACATGAGAATTCTCATTACCATTGTTACAGTACTAACTTCGCGTATTTATGTCGACTCTAAGACTACCCAGTCTTAGTACTTCTACCCATAACTCACGGATCATAACTTAATTCATCACAGCTTAAGTCTAGGTATCTCAAAATCATACCTAGTTCGCTTAAACTACTGCTCTGATACCATATTGTAACACCCTAAAAACAGGGCTAATTTAAATCTTGAAAATTCCACAAGTTATGATCATTAAACTTCAAACTTATATAACAAGAGGATCAATAATAAGGTTTCTATATACCATAAACATCTAATTCAAATAACCTATTAATCTAATCATACATCATAATCAGATTAATTAAGTTATAAAATCCTTTGTCCCAAAAGCATCAAAAGACAGATAGATCCTCCGTTATCTCTAAGTTTAAATCCTTCCAAAAGACCCTCATCACACTTTCCCGGTTACTTCCCGGAGCTAGTACCTGGTAAGAAAATTCAACTTGAAACATTAGGCTTTCTCCTAGTGAGAATATTCAAATCAAATTAAAGTTAAACAATTAAAATCTCAACAGATAAAAACAAACTTGTTCTCGCCTATCTTACCGTACAACAACTCCTTTCAATACTGAGAATCTACCCCACTCCCATACTTATGACTAACGCATCTAGCCATAATATCACTATCAAGAGTTTACTATGAATCATCCCAGATTCAAAGTTATTACTCTTATCTAAGAAATTACAAGTCAAAACCTGCCTATTTCTTAATCCGGAAGTAGAGATTACAAATTACTTTATGCCTATCTCTAATCTTCCTTTCACAACGGGAAATCTCCGATCTTCCCTATAAAATGGAAATCTCCGATCTTCCATTCGAAATGGGAATTACAAATCAAAATCTGCCTATTCCACATTTCACGTCCTCACCATCTAAGAATCACTGACCCCAATGGGATTAATATATCGCGATACACAACCGGGGCCCTCACGATGATTCAAGATACACTCGTTCACTAGAAATTACATCCCTTGGTCAAATGGCAAGTATTTCGGTTCCCATTAAACCGTACCCAGGTGCCCTACTATGACCGGATGCCTATTTCTAGCAATCGCCACACAATACATAAGTATTATTATTCTTACCATTATATGTGCATAACATATAATATATTTGTCTCCAAAACATATTCTACATATATAACATTTATAAGGAATATTTATAGTCTTGGTATCTCGACTTCTTAACTATCCCCTCATTGCAATTTAGCACGAGGATCAACATATCATAACTTTTAGTTATCTATTCGGACTCGTTACTAAATAAGACGAGTCCTTAATAACATGTTCCGACATACATAATATATATATATCTATTTCAATATTAATTGCTGAATTTTAAAGAGAGTTGAATAAACTCACCTGGTATGAAGTCACACTTCTTTTATATCTTTTAAAGACGTAGGAACTTCTGTCTTCACCACCACAGCTTACTGTAATATCCAATATACCCATATACTGATATTAAATTACAGAACATAACTCTCTAAAACTAAGAATCCTTATCATCTAAAAATCTTCGCCTTAAGTCGCAACCAACTAAGTATTAAAATCTCTTGTCGCTATGCACAGTGCAAGTCGCAATCAACTACTGCGACATGGTCACCAAGTCGCAACCTTCTATTGCGACTTCAACACCAAGTCGCAACCTTCTATTGCGACTTCACTACCAAGTCGCAATTGTCTATTGCGACTTCACTACCAAGTCGCAATGGTCTATTGCGACATGCATGAATGTCGCAACTCAAGGTTGCGATATCCATGATGTTCATCCATGTCTCAGTCCACTATATTCATCCTAAAACCCAGATTTTGCAGTTTTTTACACCATGAATCTTTCTGATAATATGCAGATATGATTAAGGCTATGAACTGAACCTACTCATATACTCAGATTTCCCAAAAACATTCATATTTCATAAAAACCCATCTTTAAACTTTATCTAACAACTTATGAACATAAAAATAAGGATATATTACCTTTGTTTCTTCAATTAATCTCAAAAACCCAGTTGAAAATCCTTGCTTCACTTGCTCTTCTTCTTCTCGATCTTTCTTTCTCTATCTCTCGGTTATATCTCTCTCTCTCTCGATACCGAAATGACCACCCCCACACACAATTAGTCACTTAAGACTAATTGTGTGACACCTCCTACTACAACTTAGTGAGTCATAGTTCAAGTTACCAACTACACCTCTAACTTTAAAGGAATGACACAACAACCCTCAAATTGAAAATCCACTTCAACCAATAACTTTAAACAAATACAAACTTAACCCCAAGTTAAAACTTGTAATTTACAAAAATAATACAACGAAAAATTCTAGATGTTACAATACTCCCCAACTTGAAAATGATTTCGTCCCCGAAATCAAATCTAGCTAAACAATTGAGGATACCTAACTTTCATATCTTCCTCTGACTCTAAGGTCACATTAGCACCTCGATGATGCTTCCATTGAACTTTCAACATTACCATCTCTTTACCACTTCGTAACCTCTTAACTGACCTTTCCAGGATTGCTTCCGGTTCCTCTACACATCGGCTCCCTTCATTCACCCTAACATCAGTAAGTGGAATCACATCATGTTCTTTGGCTAAGCATTTCCGAAGATAACACACATGAAAAGTATTATGGATCCCTTCTAACTCAGGTGGAAGATCCAATTGATATGCTTGAAGACCAACTCTTTTGATAATAGTGAATGGTCCTAGAAAACGAGGACTCAATTTCCCACGCTTTCCAAACCGAATCACACCTTTCCATGGGGATACTTTGAGCATTACACTCTCCCCAACTTGAAATTCTTTTGGTCTCCTTTTCGGATCAGCATAGCTTTTCTGTCTATCTTGAGCCGCTTTCATATGCTGCCGAATTTCCTTCACCTTGTCCGCGGTTTGTTGCACAAGTTCCGGACCAGCAAACTGTTTATCTCCGGCTTCTAACCAGCACACCGGAGTTCTGCACTTCCTACCATACAATGCCTCGAAAGGTGCTCTTCCAATACTGGAATGGTAACTGTTATTGTAAGCAAATTCTACTAATGGCAAATGAGAATCCCAGTTACCTCCAAAATCCAGTACACAAGACCTGAGCATGTCTTCCAAAGTTTGTATGGTTCTTTCACTTTGGTCGTCAGTCTGTGGGTGATAAGCAATACTTAGATTAACCCTCGTACCCAATTCTTCTTGAAGCGACTGCCAAAACCTGGAAGTAAACCGGCTGTCACGATCGGACACAATAGACACCGGTATACCATGTCGTGACACTACTTCATCAATATATAGCTTCGCCAATTTATCTATTGGTGATGCTTCTTTCATAGCTAAGAAATGGGCACTCTTTGTCAGTCGATCAACGATTACCCAAATGGTATCGTTACCTCTTTGAGTCTTTGGCAACTTTGTCACAAAATCCATGGTAATCTTATCCCATTTCCACTCCGGAATTTCCAATGATTGAAAACTTCCGTATGGTCTTTGGTGTTCTGCTTTCACTAACGAACAGGTTCCGCATTTCTCTACTATTCGTGCCACATCCACTTTCATAGCCGGCCACCAATAATGAAACTTCAAATCTCTATACATCTTGGTACTCCCCGGATGTATAGAATACTTAGATCTATGCGCATCTTCGAGAATCAACTCCCGATTTCCACCTATCTTTGGTACCCAAACACGGCCTTGGAACAATTTAATCCCACGGCTATCTTCAGTCAATTGAAGATGTTGTTTGGTCATTACTTCTTCTTTCAAGTTGTTTTCTAACAAAGCCTCCACTTGAGCAGCTTTTATTCTTTCAATCAGACTTGACATTACATCAATTCTGGCGTTTGTCGATTTCAAGCACCCATTATACTCTTTTCTACTCAAGGCATCGGCTACAACATTCGCTTTACCTGGGTGGTAATGCAATTCACAATCGTAGTCCTTCAACAATTCAAGCCATCGCCTTTGCCTCATGTTCAACTCCTTCTGATCAAAAACATGCTGTAAACTTTTATGATCAGTGAAGAGTGTACACTTCGTTCCATAGAGATAATGACGCCACAGCTTTAAAGCAAACACAACAGCTGCTAATTCTAAATCGTGGGTAGGATAGTTCTTTTCGTGTTCTTTCAATTGTCTTGACGCATAAGCAATCACCTTACCTCGTTGCATCAACACACATCCCAAACCCATTTTCGATGCGTCACTATAGACTACCAAATCTTCAGTTCCTTTTGGCAGTGCAAGAATAGGAGCTTCACACAACTTCTGCCGTAAGGTTCTGAAAGCTAAATCCTACTTTTCGGTCCAAACAAACTTCATATTCTTACGAGTCAACATCGTCAGAGTAGAAGCAATCTTTGAGAAGTCTTTAATAAATCTTCTGTAATAACCTGCTAGACCTAAGAAGCTTCTTATTTCAGACGCGCTTTTCGGAGTCTCCCAATTCATCATTGCTTCTATCTTTGCTGGATCTACTTTCACACCTTCCGATGAAATCACATGACCGAGAAATTGTACTTCTTTCAACCAAAATTCACATTTAGAGAATTTTGCATACAATTTCTCTTTGCGTAACACTTCTAACACTTCACGAAGATGACGTTCATGATCCTCCTCATTTTTCGAGTAAACGAGTATGTCATCAATGAAAACGATAACAAACTTGTCTAGAAACGGTCGACACACTCTATTCATCAGATCCATGAATATAGTTGGAGCATTAGTCAACCCAAATGGCATCACGAGAAATTCATAATGCCAGTACCTCGTTCTAAACGATGTCTTTGGAACGTCTTCTTCTCTTACCCGCACTTGGTGATACCCTGACCTTAGATCAATTTTGGAAAAGCATCCCGCACCGTGGAGTTGATCAAACAGATCATCAATCCTTGGAAGCGGATACTTATTCTTTATCGTCACCTTATTCAGCTCCCGATAATCTATGCACATTCTCATAGTGCCATCTTTCTTCTTAACAAACAATACCGGAGCTCCCCAATGTGAAGAACTCGGTCTAATAAAACCCTTGTCTAACAGCTCTTGCAATTGAGACATCATTTATGTCATCTCAGCTGGCGCTAGGCGGTAAGGTGCACGAGCTATCGATGCTGCTCCAGGAATAAGATCGATGCGAAACTCTACTTGTCTCTCCGTTGGTAGACCTGGAAGATCATCCGGGAATACATCCGGAAATTCTCGCACCACTTTGATATCTTGCACTTGTTTCTTTTCTAACTTCGTATCTATAACATAAGCTAGATAGGACCAACATCCCTTCGATAAACATTTACGCGCCCTTGCCACTGAAATCAACGGAAAATATCCTTTATGCTTTTCTCCAAATATGAATACGTCATCTTTATCAGTCATCGGAATTCGAATTAGCTTCTTAGCACACATTATTTCTGCCTGGTTATTGCTCAACCAGTCCATCCCCACAACAATATCAAATCCCCCAATTTCCATTAACAATAAGTCAATCGGAAATTCTGCTCTCTCTATCAGAAATTTACAATCGACCAGGCTTTCGCTAACCAAAGACTGAAATCCATTAGCTATCTCAACTACTAAGGCATCTCCTAACGTAGTGACAGGCATAGCTAGCTTACGGTAGAACAACTTGGATACAAAAGAATAGTTTGCGCCACTATCAAATAACACATGTGCAGGAATGAAGTTTATAAGGAATGTACCCGAGACGACATCTTTCGATCCTTTAGCTTCTTCAGCAGTCATTTGGAAAGCACGTCCAGTTGGTTTAGGGATAACCAACTTCCTTCCCTGATCTCCCTCCTTCTTTAGCTTCGGACAATCTTTCCGAAAGTGGCCCGGTTGCTTACATTCAAAACACACTGACCCCGACATTGTGCAGTTCACCGCTATATGCCCCGCCTTCCCACACTTGTAACATTCATTTCCCCCCACTCGACACAAACCAAAATGTTTGCTTCTACATTTAGAACACCAGCTTGGTTCCCTACGAGAGTCATAACGAATGTTCTTTCCAAACAACATGGTTTTCTGAGAAGGTTTTGAACGACCTTCCCACTTTCTCTTTTATCCCACATGCGCTTTCTCTTCTTTGTCTTTGGCGTACATCTCCTCTATCACTTTCGCTTCCTCGACCATCTCCCTTAAAGTAGTAGCCTTTGAACTTCGGACCCTGGTCATCATATCCGCCGGTAAACCCTTCAGATAAGCTTTAATTTTGTCTTTCTCAGCTGGAGCCACATGCCCCACCAGGTTCAGCTTCTCCATAAAGGATTCGGTATACTTTCTCACTGTCATGCTACCTTTCTTGAGATTTCTGAATTCTTCCTCGATTCGGTCCATTTCAGTTTCGTTACAGTACTCCTCCAAAATCTTTGCTTTAAACATTTGCCAAGTCATGGCATTCAGAACTGTAGCTGTCACAGAAGTTGACAGCACATTCCACCACGACAACGCGTTACCGCGTAACATTTGAGACCCAAATCTAACTTTAGACTTTTCATCACAACACTCACAAGCCCGAAAGGCTTGTTCTATTTCTCTTATCCAGTTCATACAAACCACTGGACTATCGTCTCCTTTGAATTCCGGCGGTTTACAACTCAGAAAAGTTTTGTAGGAGCAGTTTCTTTCAACCCTTCTTTCCGTCTCCGACCCTGGGTTACCAGTTGGATTTATCACACTAGTATCAACTACTGTTCGCCTTGGTTCCGCACTTTGATCATTAAACATCTTCATAAACATCTCTGCCTGCCTTCCCATAGCGGTATTCATCATTTCAGCTTGCCTTTCCATTGATGCATTCATCAGTCTAGTCACATTATCCAATATCCGCCCTTCCATGCCTGAATCTGGTGGTGTTTGATCGGCCGTACTGGCGCCCCCTCGATGCACCCGATTCCGCATTCCTCCTAAAAAAGAAAATCTGGTGGCGTCTCTTGAATTCCGCTTACTCCAGTTTGTCTTTCTCCCGTATCGTCTAACCAATTCCTATTCATAGAAGAATTTGGAGACCTCGGAGGTGTATTCACCATTGATCTGGTATGAGCACAACAGAATACTCATCAGTAATGGTTTATACAACTAGACATACAATACGTACTTTACCGCTAATCAGTCACTGTAACAATTTAGAAACAAGTATGCTGGTGTAACAATATATTCATAATAACAATAGCTAATTGAAATTGCGAACATATCATACATGAGAATTCTCATTACCATTGTTACAGTACTAACTTCGCGTATTTATGTCGACTCTAAGACTACCCAGTCTTAGTACTTCTACCCATAACTCACGGATCATAACTTAATTCATCACAGCTTAAGTCTAGGTATCTCAAAATCATACCTAGTTCGCTTAAACTACTGCTCTGATACCATATTGTAACACCCTAAAAACAGGGCTAATTTAAATCTTGAAAATTCCACAAGTTATGATCATTAAACTTCAAACTTATATAACAAGAGGATCAATAATAAGGTTTCTATATACCATAAACACTAATTCAAATAACCTATTAATCTAATCATACATCATAATCAGATTAATTAAGTTATAAAATCCTTTGTCCCAAAAGCATCAAAAGACAGATAGATCCTCCGTTATCTCTAAGTTTAAATCCTTCCAAAAGACCCTCATCACACTTTCCCGCTTACTTCCCGGAGCTAGTACCTGGTAAGAAAATTCAACTTGAAACATTAGGCTTTCGCCTAGTGAGAATATTCAAATCAAATTAAAGTTAAACAATTAAAATCTCAACAGATAAAAACAAACCTGTTCTCGCCCATCTTACCGTACAACAACTCCTTTCAATACTGAGAATCTACCCCACTCCCATACTTATGACTAACGCGTCTAGCCATAATATCACTATCAAGAGTTTACTATGAATCATCCCAGATTCAAAGTTATTACTCTTATCTAAGAAATTACAAGTCAAAACCTGCCTATTTCTTAATCCGGAAGTAGAGATTACAAATTACTTTATGCCTATCTCTAATCTTCCTTTCACAACGGGAAATCTTCGATCTTCCCTATAAAATGGAAATCTCCGATCTTCCATTCGAAATGGGAATTACAAATCAAAATCTGCCTATTCCACATTTCACGTCCTCACCATCTCAGAATCACTGACCCCAATGGGATTAATATATCGCGATACACAACCGGGGCCCTCACGATGATTCAAGATACACTCGTTCACTAGAAATTACATCCCTTGGTCAAATGGCAAGTATTTCGGTTCCCATTAAACCGTACCCAGGTGCCCTACTATGACCGGATGCCTATTTCTAGCAATCGCCACACAATACATAAGTATTATTATTCTTACCATTATATGTGCATAACATATAATATATTCGTCTCCAAAACATATTCTACATATATAACATTTATAAGGAATATTTATAGTCTTGGTATCTCGACTTCTTAACTATCCCCTCATTGCAATTTAGCACGGGGATCAACATATCATAACTTTTAGTTATCTATTCGTACTCATTACTAAATAAGACGATTCCTTAATAACATGTTCCGACATTCATAATATATATATATATATATATATATATCTATTTCAATATTAATTGCTGAATTTTAAAGAGAGTTGAATAAACTCACCTGGTATGAAGTCACACTTCTTTTATATCTTTTAAAGACGTAGGAACTTCTGTCTTCACCACCACAGCTTACTGTAATATCCAATATACCCATATACTGATATTAAATTACAGAACAGAACTCTCTAGAACTAAGAATCCTTATCATCTAAAAATCTTCGCCTTAAGTCGCAACCAACTAAGTATTAAAATCTCTTGTCGCTATGCACAGTGCAAGTCGCAATCAACTACTGCGACATGGTCACCAAGTCGCAACCTTCTATTGCGACTTCAACACCAAGTCGCAACCTTCTATTGCGACTTCACTACCAAGTCGCAACTGTCTATTGCGACTTCACTACCAAGTCGCAATGGTCTATTGCGACTTCACTACCAAGTCGCAATGGTCTATTGCGACATGCATGAATGTCGCAACTCAAGGTTGCGATATCCATGATGTTCATCCATGTCTCAGTCCACTATATTCATCCTAAAACCCAGATTTTGCAGTTTTTTACACCATGAATCTTTCTGATAATATGCAGATATGATTAAGGCTATGAACTGAACCTACTCATATACTCAGATTTCCCAAAGCATTCATATTTCATAAAAACCCATCTCTAAACTTTATCTAACAACTTATGAACATAAAAATAAGGATAGATTACCTTTGTTTCTTCAATTAATCTAAAAAACCCAGCTGAAAATCCTTGCTTCAGTTGCTCTTCTTCTTCTTCTCGATCTTTCTTTCTCTATCTCTCGGTTATATCTCTCTCTCTCGATACCGAAATGACCACCCCCACACACAATTAGTCACTTAAGACTAATTGTAAAGACGAATTGTGTGACACCTCCTACTACAACTTAGTGAGTCATAGTTCAAGTTACCAACTACACCTCTAACTTTAAAGGAATGACACAACAACCCTCAAATTGAAAATCCACTTCAACCAATAACTTTAAACAAATACAAACTTAACCCCAAGTTAAAACTTGTAATTTACAAAAATAATACAACGAAAAATTCTAGATGTTACATCCCACGGTTTGATCTTCGTCCACATTGTTGTGAAATTCATCTATTTTAGCATGTTCACAATCATCAGTCTCATTTTTCGCGGGTTTCGTCTCCTCGTCTGTGAACATGCTTCCCAAACTTTCCTTGTAATGCGTGAATTGATCCTCGTATGGGAACAAAACTGACGCCTCTTGTATTAGTTCCTCAAGGTCCCACTTTATGGCGTACAACTCTAAGAACTTCCCGTTTATCCTCTCCATGTAGTCATGTTAAATTACATGAGATTACGTTGGGTTGTATTATTTATATTTTAAAAAATACGAAAACAATCAATTGTAATGGTAAAAACTTATTTAACGATGGTTTTGTATTTACCCGGCTAAGCTCTTCCTCATCATAACATAGTTCGTCATCGTCATAGTCTTTGTTGACTCCACTTGTTCCTATGTCATCAAGATGAATCCCTTGTTGTGTTGCACAGTGTTCCTCTTCATCCAGTGGTTTTTTGGGTTCTGCTTCACATGGTTTATCATGCCCTTCTGTGCTATATAAATCTGATGCAATCGCTAATGTCGATGGACCTTCCTCTTGAACAGTTTGCGTACACGTAAGTGGCACATGTTCGTCTTCTGCAACCCATGTAATTGTTGTCATATGAAGACCCCCCTTCTGAATCCCTTCGTTCTGTATTTTTCTGAGCTTCTCCATGTCCCATTCCTTTGTTGGCAATGATATACTATTCACACAACCGGTGTCAACTCTTGTGCTATGTACGTACAGAAGCTGACAAAAAAATCAAGTATGTGAATCACATGTTATATTAAAGTTATTGTACGGAAATTTAATTAGTTACCATACCGTAAGGAATGTCAGGGGCCCACAATAAAAGTTGTCGTAAGTGTCTCGCCTCCAGTTGCGCTTGCTTCATTCCACACAGTCGCAAATGAATTTGCACCAGTTTATCTGATTGATCATGCTTACATCCTCAATCTTAGACATGAACGTTGCGTTGCATCCCCCGGTTGGGCTACATTCACCCATTGAATTCACGAACAACACTATTAAATTCCATTTGAACTCATCACCGACGCTCCTTTTTTTGACAATTGCATTACTAACATCTGTCGGCCTCATTTTATCCTTATCGTATGCTTTCTTCCACTTTTCATAAGAATGCATTCCCTTTGGTGTTACGTTTATAGTACTCAGATCGATGCCTCTTTTTGGAATTCCTAACACTTTATGAACTGCCTCTTCCGTTATCCTTATCACTGAATTTCCAACTCTTATTGTCATAGCCACTGTGTCTAAGTTATCCACAACGAAATAACCTAGTTTGGACGGTATTCCGTCGACTGTCATTCCTAAAAGTGATTCAAACCCCATTTCGCATAAGCACTCCTTTTGTTCATCGTTCAAATCGTCTAGCGTCGATTGCAGTATCATCGGTGAAGTGCGTGTCCTTATTCCTCCCACATTTTCTCGCTTGGCTGGCTTAGGATCTTTGCCTTTTTTAACCTTTTTCGCTGCATTGCATCGTTCCATACGTGCATCTATATTATGATGTGGGTTTGAAACAAAGTCTTCGTCATCCCCAGGTTCTGTCGCGAAGAATTATAGTCAAAGACATTTTTATTTAATGAAACATAATGTATATGTAATAATGAAAGCACAGCAACGATGTTTACTCACCTTCACCGTAACACACAATGTCCATACTCACTGGCCTTGGTCTTTTTCTTGTTTCACTATCCTTTTTTGATGTGCTTTTTGTTTTCCTCCTCTCTACTGTCATGTCACATGTGAAACCAATCAAACTATTAAGGTAGCTTATGAAAATGTTATATTGTAACGCATTTTATACAAATGCAACTAAAATTTTCATACCTTTGTTTCCTCCCCCTTTCCCTTCATCTGCCAATGCCATGGTACTAAATCCCCTATCTAATTTTTGCAATTTGTGTGTCAAATCTACATTTGTTTACATGTGAAATTATGAAAGTGGCTATAATTCTAAAAACTCCTAATTGATGCAATGGATTTCATACCTTTTCCAGGGAGCTTCATACATTCATCATCGAAAACTCCTTTCCCAGTGCTGCTTCCCACTGTAATAAGAATGTTTTATTAAAAATTTCACATACCCAGTAGAAACGTTATTTCTTGATATTAAATAACATACTATACAAATGTCGAATACACCATGCTAGGTATTTTACAATACAATTTCACATTATTTCATAAATTTCGAAACAAAAAACCAAGCCAGCCATACGAATGAAGCATTGCACGTTTTGCACGACTTTCAAAGTCAATTTTTGGAGCATTTCATACATATGTCCTACAACATTAGAAAAAGGTTAACAATTTCATACCTTCAATTATCGAACCTTCTTTCATCCCATACACCACCTCCATCGGACTGTGTGCGTTCTCGCTATCAATGACACTCGATTTCGTCTCCATTAATGCTTTCGTATCTTTTCCCCTAATAATTATTCACACATATCGGAACATAAATTATATTACACTTCACAATAACTATAGTGGATTATATACTACGAGTACCTTTTCCCTTCATCGTCTCCGGTGATGTGCCGTCTAGACACACTAGGTTATCTTCTGTGTTCGTGAAGTTTAAAAACGATGTTTTCAGGCGTATTCTCTCACTGGGTCGTCTAACTGTTAGGGTTTCACGTATTTATAATTGATTAAAATAGTTGATTTCGTACGAAGGTTCATATATTCTAACAAAATATTCGAAATCTAACCTCTTCTTGGCGCAATTGCTTCATTGTCCGCCATTTTTCTTCAGTTTGAATTTTTTTCCTGTGTTGGGTTTCACTTCGTCTCTCCGATTTTCAAGTCTGTTTCTCAATATCTTTCGCGGTAGAAGTTATTTCATATTTTCCCGGCTATATCGGTGGTTGATATCACCGGAATCCAAATCAAGCCCTAATTTGTCGCAAGCGAGATTCTTTCCAAAACTACTTCATACAATCGTTTTACCAAAATACCCTTTCATACTTTTTTAGTTGTCGATCGTGCCCTTAAGTTCATACTTATTTACATGGTATGCCACCGCGTCCATAATAGCCCTTGATTAAGTTAATTAACGGCTGAGATGAGGTTTTAGTGGTTTCATCATTTTGACTGGTTTCATATTAAGGGGACTCTCTCTCTCTCTCTCTATATATATATATATATATATCTAGAGGAAGACTATTTTGAAACCCTCCAAAAGGTTGAAACCAATGAAACCCACTTCATCACCGTTGATCTAAAAATTTAACGGTTGAGATCAAGCAAATAATCTCCTAAAATTAAGGTTAGTGGATCGTGCATTATCTCTCAACTTAATCTCAACCGTTAAATTTTTAGATCAACGGTGATGAAGTGGGTTTCATTGGTTTCAACCTTTTGGAGGGTTTCAAAATAGTCTTCCCCTATATCTATATATCTCTATATATATAGGGAGAGGTTTATTTGAGAAGTGTTAAATATATGAGAAGTAAAAAAGTAATCTTAGCCATTCATTCGGTCAACATTTGCGGCTTTGACCGAGAAGCAACGAATAATTTCTCGCGTGGTCTACACAAGATAGAGGGGTAGTTTCGTAAAATACGCGGAACGAGTTCATATATGAATCTGTGTGATTCACATATGAACTTTACGTTCATATATGAACCTTTGTAATTCACATATGAACTCTTTTTAACCAATTCACATATGAACCTTTGGGATTCATATATGAACCTTTGTGATTCATATATGAATCAGTTAATTAATTCATATAAGAATTAGTTAAAAAATAGTTCATATATGAATCAGTTAATTGGTTCAACTGATTCATATATGAACCTACAGTTAATTAGTTCATATATGAAACACAAAGGTTCATATATGAATTAGTTAAAAAGAGTTCATATGTGAATTACATGGGTTCACATATAAACAGATAGTTCATATATGAACTCATCCCGTGTTTTTGTAAAAGTTACGAAATTGCCCTTCTATTTTTTGAACAACCGCAACTTTTGATCAATTAAAGCCGATCTTGACCGAATAAATGGCCAAGATTACTTCTCAACTCCTCATATATTTAGCACTTCTCAAATGAACCTTAGGATATATATATATATATATATATATATATATATATATATTCAATCTCTTATCCATCTCTATATAACTTCCTCACACACACACACATATATATATATATAGTCCCCTTATTATGAAACCATTGTATTTTATGAAACCATGAAACCAAGGGTAGTTGGGTCTTTTTCTCCAAATTCGTAATTTTAAGAATATTCATATTTTTAGCAACAAACAAACTTCCTTAATTTTCTCAATTATCTTCATCTCTCTCTCTCCGGCGACCTACACTCCGGCGACCTCCCCCACTCCGACGATCTCCAATCCGGCGACCTCCCCCAAATTCCGGCGAGTTTCATAATTTTTGCGAGTTTCATAAACAATTTTTTCGTAAACAGTGTTTTCATAAGTTTCAAGTTTTTTAAGTTTCATAAACCGTTTTTTTCGAAATTTTCACGTTTCATAGGAGAAAAAACAGTTTTTTATAAACAGTTTTTTAGTAGATGAAAATCGATATGAAACCCAGAATCATGAATCATAATGAAACCCAGAATCGATATGAAACCCAGAATCATGAGTCATAATGAAACCCATAATCAATATGAAATCAATATGAAACCCAAAAATTCGATATGAAACCCATAATCGATATGAAGAATCGATATGAAACCCGCCGGGAAAACGAAAGCTGGTAGCGGTTGATCGCCGTACTTCCTCCACCTTCTGTCACTGGTGGTTTAGATCATCATGGTGGCCGGAAATTTGAGAGAG
The DNA here is from genome assembly GCA_033807775.1 of Saussurea involucrata. Taxonomy (NCBI): domain Eukaryota; kingdom Viridiplantae; phylum Streptophyta; class Magnoliopsida; order Asterales; family Asteraceae; genus Saussurea; species Saussurea involucrata. The sequence goes on along the minus strand of CM066321.1, from coordinate 117,121,779 downwards.
AGAGAGAGATAAAGAGAGGGAGAGAGTGAGATTGAGGTAAATGTGGAGAAATTTAAGGAAATAATCTAACCATAATTAGATTAATTCAAATTAATTAATAGATTTTAAATTTAAATACCTAAAATCTATTCCTAAACTACCCTTTCCTTAATTTTTTAATTAATTAAAATGCAAAAATTTCTCAACCGTTGATCAAAAGAAATGACGGCCTGGATTAAGTTTCATCGGTTTCATGTTTGGGTGGTGGTTGCAGAAGAAGCTCCCTCTATATATATATAGGTGGGAGTTCAAACGAGAACCCCTCTGTTTTGCAAAAACGCGAGAACAATTGTGGGCCTCCAACTTTCTTAACCAATAATTTAAGTTATAATAAATAAAAACAAATCATTAAGGGCATTAATGTAATTGTTTATTTTTTTATAATTTTAATGTTGTTTTAATTAATTGTAATTATACCTTGATTATCGATCAAAATCTGATCATGTCTCAATCGTTTACTAACCAAAAATATCAATAGATACCTATTTGGTGATAACAATGTGATTCACAACCAATAGATAGCTAATGGAAGTGTGTTAATTGTGATAACCAATTAATATTTAATCTTACTATCATACTTGTGAAAACACTGTGATAATCCAACTGTGACATTTGAGATAACACTTGTGTGATAATACAAATGTGATAGAAAATCTTCAAGCCCTAATTGAAGTGTGTTAACTGTGATACACATACAATCATCGACCCCTAATAGATGTGTTAACTGTAATAATATTGTGATACACATAAGTTCATCTTACTGTGATACATAACGTAATTGCTATCACAATGTGATAACCAATCAATATGGTAATCCAACTGTGTTTCTTGTGATAACAATCTCTCATCGAAGTGTGATAATTAGATGGTACCAATGTAACACACATTCAATCGTCGAGCCCTAATTGATATGTTAACTGTGATAATCATGTGATACACATTCAATCGTCGATCCCTTATCGATGTGTTAACTGTGATAATTATGTAATACACATCCAGTCGTCCCTAATTTATAGCTGACAAGCATCGAGCCCTAATTGAACGTTGTTGATAATCAGCCATTGTTATTATCGACCAAAAATTCTTAATCCAACAAACTGTTAATCGATACAAAGAAAATGTAGTCGATGCCAAGCAGCATGACATACTCGTTGAGAGTGTCCAACTCCCGCCCCTTCAAGCGTGCCAAGGAGTAGACGTTCAGTTAGCCAAAGAAGTAGCACGTAGGGCCCGTCAGAGCTAGAACCACATGGAAGTATAAGATATTATAGCATTGATCTGAACACTGATTTCCCTTGATTTTAACGACTAAATCTTGTATGCTAAGTGCTTTTGTTTTTATATATAACATGATTTTATCTACTTTATCGTCCCGTGTAATTTAGCAAACATAAGGGATCTAATGTGTAATTTAGCAAAGTTTAGGGACCTAAGTTGTAATTTAGCAAACATAAGAGACCTAAGTTGTATTATAGCAAAGACAGGGACCAAAAGTGAAAACTTGGGCCCAAATCGCGGCCTCATTGAGGGCAGGGACCAAAAGTGTAAATATTGGGCTCATTTCGAATGTATCGAAGAGACGAATATAATGGTGTAACTTGTTAAAATTAAAACGTATTTTTTTAACGTATTTTAGTTAATATACAATTATATGTGTTAATATGATGAAGGTATAAAATGAAATTAGAAAAATAAAAGGTATAAAGTAAACTAATTAAATAATTATAGGGGTATGAAATGAAATTATATATGAAACCCATTTCCACGTCCACATATTTAGTCCGCGATCCATAAATTTTCATCGCGGACCAGGGGGTTAAAATGTAAATTTAATCGTAGGAGAGGGGCCATCGCGGGTAAACTTCGAGGGGTGGTTTGGGATTTGGGGCCCATCGCAGGTACCACGGGTCAAAATCGTAAATTTAAAGAGATTTGGGGTATTTTGGTAACCGATTAATCAACTTGGGGCATTTTAATTAATTTTCGTAATTGTAATTGTGCAATTTGTACAAAAATGTATTTTTGTTTAGGGAAATTAATTAAAATACCCTAAGTTTGACCAACTGTTACCAAAGTACCCCAAAAAAATATTTTCTTACCGAAATGCCCTCTTTTTCCGCGATAGGATCCCGCGATCGCGGTCAGGGACCAATTGTGAAATTTTTTGCAAGAAATATTTACACTTTCAGTCCCTGGCCCCCGCGATGGCCCGCTATGGGGACTGAAAGTGTAAATAATCTTGCAAAATTTTACACTTTCAGTCCCTGCCCGCGATCGCGGGATTTTATCGCGGAAAAAGAGGGCATTTCGGTAAGAAAATAATTTTTTGGGGTACTTTGGTAACAGTTGGTTTGACTTAGGGTATTTTAATTAATTTCCCTTTTGTTTATATATGATTAATAAGATAAAAATCTAAAATGAAAAGTAAAAGATATAAAACAAATCAATTAGTTAACAACCATGAGACTGATGAGAGTATAACGTTAAAGTATTAAAACATTTTTTTAGTACTTATAATAATATGTTTAAATCCAATAATATTTAATAATAGACTCATTTTGAAGGTATTAACGAGACAATTATAATTAATAATTTATTAAAAACAAACATATTTTAACGTATTTTAGTTGATATACGATTATATATGTTAATATGACAAGTGTGTAAATTGAAAAATGAAAAAGTAAGGATGAAAAGTAAATCAACTAATTAAGGGGTATAAAGAATAATTTTAAATTTTAAAAATGATGAGAGTTGACCGAAATAGTATTGTGTGTGACGGTAAAAGTAGATCATATGAGGTAGGGGTGTGCAAACCCGAACCGCCCCGAACCCGAAAAACACCCCAATTTGGCATATCCGAAAACCCGAACCCGAGCCACCCCGAACCCGATTATTTCCCCGGGTTTATAGGATCGGGTTGGGGTCAGGGTAACCCACCCGATCCGACCCGAAATACCCGAACTCCCTTAAAATACTATTTTTTTATAAAATATATATACACTAATACACCTCAGTTCTAATTTCTAACCTAATTTCACAGTTTTCACTCACGCCTCATAACTCCTCATGCCCTCATCTCTCATCGACGGAAGAACTTACGCCGGCCAGTCGGCTGTCGGCCACCCATCGGCCATATCCGAGACTTTCACAGCAGTTCCAATGTTCCATCTTCGAGGTTTGGGTTTCTTATTTTGGTTCACAGGTTTGGTCCGTTTGGATGCGATTGCTGCCGATTTTGGTTATTCCTAACCCTAATTTCTGATTTCTTCACTGGAACAAGCCAACCCGTTCCCACCCGACCCGAATATCCGAAAACCGAATTCACCCGAAACCCGCAATCCGAACTCTACATCGGACGGGGTTCGGGGTCCATCAGTGTCGGCCAAAATCCGATCGGGTGGTTGGGTTTGGTCCCCGACCCGACCGTTTGCATACCCCTAATATGAGGGGTATAAATTGTTGCATGGGGTATGGTTAGCAATCTCTTATCTTAATTGAGACAATTGATAGTCTTGGATTAGTATTAGGGTCTTTTTATTAGCAGCTTAATGGGACTCATAATTTATTCGGTCAACTATACATGACTGTTTGGTGGTGACTTAATGATATAGAAAGTGGTTTATTCAGTAAGCTTTTAGGAAGAAGCTTTATGTAGAAAGCCAAGTTTTGTTCAAATCCGTCTCTTCCAATTAAAAAACCATCCTTCTTCCATCTATGAAAAATCCCGCCCAAACAAAAGTCTTTTCAATCTATACGGACAGATTAATCCCGACAGACAACTTTATTCATACAGGACTTGATACATTCTTTTTAAACATAGGGACATACACGAGTCTTTTTCTTAAATATTTCAACCTTAAATGCTTGAGCATGGGGATCACTTTCCACTTCTCAAACGCAAGTATAGAAAACAAATACATTGGCATTTGAACCTAAATGCAACAACATGACATCAAATAATTGTATATAAAAACAAAAACTAAAGTTAACCAGGTTCCTATCAAAAACTAGCATGGAAATCGATACTTGTAATTTAGCCTACTAAAAATATGGCATAGGGAAATTTAAGTTCATTGGTTAAGAGATAATGGTTAAAAAGAAAGCCATCTACAACAACCACCAAAAAGACCCAATAAATCATGAAATAACCAACCACAAGGTTGTGGCGTACTGGTAAGGCCCTGAGAGATGTGGTGGAATATCCCATCTGCTCTGCTCAGGGTTCTAAACTTTTAATCCAGACGTACACAACAATTGTGGCCACTAAGGTTTAATCAGGGTTGATATCTTACGGTCATAATTTGCCAAAGGATTAATCTAGGCATAGCCTAGAACACCCTTCCCCAAAAAAAAATCATGAAATAACCAATCTAAATCCCACTTGTAAGATCTGAAGATAAAAATCTATTCATGGTTTGATATATTAATAACAATCATATATGACGACACAAGTTTTGGTGCACAAAACTAATGCTTATATATGGTTCATAGAGAGATCGCCAAAAGATTTCCAAAGTAACTCTAAATCCCAATTAAAAAATCATTTACAAGCCGATTGTAAGGTTTTAGAAGTCTTCACCATCTGGATACCGCTTTCCAACGACCTGCAACAATCATAACGGTAAGAACAAGAAACAAGAGAAAAGAGACATCGGTATCTGACATAAGAATCACTGGTCGACCATGTGAGAATACACTCAATACCCTCCAAAAGAGTCCTTTTGAGGAGAGAGAGGTTCCAACATATAGAAGGAAAAATGGTCCTCACTACATACTTTGGCTCTGATACCATGTGAAAATGCGTGGACCCCACCAAAAGAGCCCGCAAGAAGAGGGGAAGTCAAAAGACATATGACTCACCTTCAAAGGCAAGTGCCAAGCAGAAGATTTTATTGCTTAAACAAGCAGCAAACCACACACACACACACTAGTTTAAAGCAGCACCGGCACTGGCTGTCTCGACATGATTACGGTTATCTCCTCCTGCATCCGAACTCCGTTCGGCTAAATTACTTGATGAAGTATCATGATCCTGATCTTGTCTGTTATTTTCCCGTACTTCAAGCCTCTCGATCATCCGAGACATGTTAGCAATTCCCGCATTAACTTCTCTCCTTACTTCTGTACCAATATTCGACATGGATGGACTCTTGTTGAAAAGCCTCTCCTTCCACCCTCGTGTACTCTTCGAAACTGATTCTTTATATCTTCAAATAACAAAAAAAACTTATTTCAGAGATTGAATCAGAAAGTTCAAATGAGTACCCGTAACCCACTATTTCATGCATTGTTCATAATGAATAACCCTAAACAATCGAGAATATCTATCATGATATTCATCATGAATAGTCCCGGTTCTCAAAAGATTTACAATTCTCATTTGAAAAAACAAGTCCTACCTCGTTGAAATAGCACTGAATCTAGATTTCCAGGTATCCGAAGCCGTTTGCAACTCCGATGGCCCTGCTCTATCTTGATCAGGCAGAGCGGAAAGACTACTCGAACTTCTGTAAGTAGCCAACATCAATAAATAAATAAAAAAGGAAAAATCTTTTTAACTTCAAATCTTGATATGATTGTTTTCTCAACTTTTCAAGAAAATTCAACACCCACGTCTATTTTAGGGCCTGTTTGTTAGCAGCTTAATGAGCTTAATGAGACTCATAGCTTATTCAGTCAGCTATACATGACTGTTTGGTAGTGGCTTAATGATATAGAAAGTGACTTATTTATTAAGCTTTTAGGAGGGAGCTTTATGCAAAAAGCCAAGATTTGTCCAAACTAGTCTCTCCCAATTAAAAAACATGGTCCTTCCATCTATGAAAACACACTCCCAAACAAAAACCTTTCCAATCTATACAGACAGATTAATCACACAGACAACTTTATTCATACAGGACTTAATGGAAAACCAACCAAACAGCGCCTTAGACAAATACTAACAAGTAAATACCGATAAAAAGAATTGAAGCAACATGAATACCTATGAATAACCGAGGTCCCTTGTTGACTATTTGACGTGCCAGATGTCGGCATATGCTGAACTGTCCCACTCCCACGAGCTGTAAATGGGGCCGATGCCCTAACGGACTCGACACCAGGCGGTTCAGCTTCCCCTCCAACCGGTGACTCAACAGCAACTGGTTGGGCTGGCTCTTCAACTGGACCAGTAGGAGCCGAGATCGTAGCTGCTGAAGGTGCATTAGGGTTGGTGGGGAACATTAAAAACTGCGGACGGCCGTGAGCCGCTGACCGGTTCCTTGAGCCCTCCCTTCGACCCACATGGTGGGTCCTTCCCATGGCGGCTGCAGCAGCCAGATGTTGGATGATTCGGTCCTCAAGTTCACTATCATTCACACCAACCGGCAACTAAATTGGGAATACGAGTGTCAAACTTAGAGTTCTGTTATTAAGTTAACCACATATGTAATTTAAATAAATGACATACATGTTGTAGCTCGAAATCACCGAGAGTCGGGTGATGAAATATTGTGGAATTTCTTGTCGGGTTGAACCTGAATCGCCTCTCCTGTTCTACTGCCTCCAATAACTCTTGGCTGCAAATGTTACACCGATTAGCAGACCAAAAATCCAACACACAATCTGAAAATATTACTCCAAAAATAAAAATGTCCACAATAGAAAAGGCACCCAGTTTTGAAAATATGTAAACATTACACTTTTTAATTAACCAAACGACGAGAGTAGGTCACCTGGTTGGATCCTTTAGGCTAATGGCTTGCCAACACATAGGACAATTGGAGCTTCTCTGGCACCTATTACAGAAAATGTATCAAACGAGTTAGATTTTCAGACGAATCATTTTCTAGCTCGTTGTCATCCCAGATGCTTCGATAGTTGAAGATTATTATTCTACTCACGGGGTTTCAAGAATAGAGAAACATGGTAAGAAAGTAAATATTAACGGTTTAATGAGCTAATAAAGCATGGTTGAGAGTCAACTTCCGAGCATTAATATAATCGGCTATGACATATATATATATATATGTACAATTATATAAAACAAAGTTGTGACGGATTAAATGTTGATATGTGTGTTTACATGCATGGAAATTCATGCATAACCACGACCAACACGCGTTCAATTAAGTGGATGGTTTAATTATCATCTACAAATTGAACGGATACACAAACTTTTAATCGAAATTTAATTCTAATAGCAAACTGACCAACAGAACTAAATTACATGCATCTAAAGTTGTAACCTTTTTAGACCAAAAGACAAAAGAATGTAGAATGCTACAAAGTCAAGTGTAGATAATACTTGAACATCCATATTTATTAGCTCATGATCATAAACTGTATTTGAAGTCGTACCATTCAAGAATGCATTGAAGGTGGAACTCATGCTTGCAGCCAGTCACCTACAGTTAGAGAAAATACATACATTACCAAGAACTTTGTATTCATACATCATCGAAATAATTATAAAGAACACACAATGACACACACACACACGCACACATAAAGGGAGGCTCGGGGAAAACCTCAAAAAATGAAAAGTTGAGGAACACCCCGGTAACCATTCATCGGTATGCACATGACACATGGAAAAAAAACCAAAAAAACAGCTTCAATTACTTGTATGCACATGTGCATACCGTCAGATATGAACGGTTATCAGGGTGTTACTTAGTTTTTCATTTTTTGCGGTTTTCTCTCAACCCAACCCTTGACCTTATACATATATATATATATATAGAGAGAGAGAGAGAGAGTATGATGACTACCGTGCCAGGATCGCTATCACAGAAAGCCTCAAGGCAAATGCTACAAGAATCCTCACAGGCTTCTTGTATCCCACCTTCCACAAAAGCCGCAGGCGAAGTTAGATGACTCTCGCTCTTTCCCTCTTCCATCCCCGGAACCTAAATAACCGCAAAACCCATGAATTCAACATTAAAAAATCAACAAATCCGACACATTCGCAGCTTCACAAAGTAAAGTTAACTTCATACTTTCATCTTAACCACCCTAAATCCATCACTAGAATGAAAAGGAATCCAAAGTCCACAGTTTCCCCAAAGTAAACCCAAATTGTGTGTGAATCTCGTCCTTACAACCCCTTAAATTGATATCATCAAACATAAAAGGAAGCAAAAGACTAGAGTTAAAATCAATTCTATAACTCCTACTCTCAACCCCAGTTCTGATTTGACAACAATTTTATTTCCATTAAAGAAACAGCACAAGACTAATAGCAATTGCAGAATAAATGATCCCCTAAATTTGCCGACATGTACCCTTTTCCCCTAAAGTTCACCGACTTCATCAATCACCAGTTGACCGATAATCAATCACCACCAGTTGACCGATAAATTCGTAATAACAATCATACATAAGATATTCGACAAAGATAGCACATACCCATCTGAAAGGGGAAAAACCCCAATTAAAACATGAAAACCCTTCAATATAAAGAGCTAAGGTTAAAGATTATTAATCAAATACCAAATTATACGATAGCCGATAAGTGAAGAAATAGATTTAGAAAACCCCAAATAGTACATGGATCCAGCCGATTTTTTTATGGAATTACAAATTACCTCCATGGGAATAGAAAATTATGTTGCAAAGACAGTGATCAAGAACCCTAAGAACTTGCCTTTGAAATAAAGATACAAGATTTATGATTTTGGCTTGAGTATGAAGAGTTTGTGGGAATCACGAAAGGTTTGATGATAAAGAGAAAGAAAGACAGAGGAAGATAGCGTTTGGAGAGGGTTTGAGGAGAGGGATATGGAGAATGGAAGTACAACTTTACCTTTTGATTTTTCCAATACCATTCATTCATCCCACCCTCTTCCAAAGGGTATTACTAAAAGACAAGTTTATTCCCATCTTTATATATTAAAATTTATCATATTTATTTTTCAAGCTTGTTTTTTATGGAATAATGTGATACTTTTTTTATAAAAATATTCTTAATGGACTTGTGGGTAGAGTTCTGAATGAACCAGACGTTAAAGGGCGTTTGTTTCGGAGTATGGAATTAAGTAAAATTGAAATTTGATTTTAAAGAAAGTCGAGTGAGATCTAATGAAATTTGACCACATGTTTTGATTGTGTTTGATTAGATAGAATTATAATGGAATCTCTAAAGATAATTGGAATGTTCATTTTTGTATGAAGGAAGGGTGGTAGATGTGAAGACGACAGTTATCAATTATGATTAATTTAAAGGTTGGATACCATAAATGGATTAAGGGTCCGATAAAATAAAATTAGTGTGTTACGATCGAATTTTTTGAAAAAACAATCTAATGGTGCTTCCTCGTTAGTAATTATACAAAGTTTAAGGGGAAAAAAGTTCAATTAAAATAGACTAGGCCTTAAGGACCAGTTATAACTTGTCCTTGTCAATTGCACATTTTGAGCTAGGAATCAAGATCGGTTATGGCATAACTAGTTATGTGGTGGCACTTAAAGATTGAAACTGTCAGTCAAAAGCCTAGTTATAAGTGATGTTGATTTTTGTAATCGTGTGAGCTTTGGACAAGTGTTTGTTATATATATATATATATATATATATATATATATATATATATATATATATATATATATATATATATATATATGTGTGTGTGTGTTTCATTCTCTTTCGAATTTAAAGGTGTGTTAATAGAACTGACGAGGCAACATGACGAACTAATACAATCCTTCATCATGATCGATTGACATGTAGCAATGACCATTCAAACATGTTGTTTCTTATATATCGATAGAATTGAACTGTAATATAAATAAAAATGGGTTCTAACGTAAACAACTTATTATTCAATTGGAAAATATTAACGAAAAGACGATTCAAACATGTTGTTTTTTATATACCGATTGACAATTGAACTATAATACAAGTAAAAATGAGTTTAAATGTAAATAAGGTATTATTCAATTAGAAAATATCATACATATGTTGCATATAGAGCAATATTTGGGATCATGTAAGACCACCTAATATTCGTGAGACCCGTAAGGCCACTTTGAAATCCTTAGATGAGTTTTATTTGTCGTTGAACCTTCACAGTAAATATATTGGACATTCATAACAAACACACTGAACATTCACACGAGCATAACATTTCAGAACTTGCACATGAAAAACACGGCTAACCTTCAAAAGAAGAACGCACCAAATCTTCACGATTGTCTCGTGAAAATGGTGGGTCTCATATAAGCACAACTCCAAAATAATACATGTTAATTAAAATGTTCTAAATGGTGTTAGATGTAACGTTATGGCGAGGCGAAGTCTTAGGAGTCACGACAAAGTCATGACGTTTTTAAATGCATGACTTTTGACAACAAATCTCTATATCATTATATGTATATATGTATAGGGCTAAGTTCAAGTTAAGAGGAAAATCGTCAAAGAAATGAGGAACACCAAGGTAACTATTAATTTGAATTGTATGCACATATGCATACAAGTAATTTGTAGCATGCACATGTGCATAATGTACACGTGCATAAAAACTAAAAACAACTTCAATTACTTGTATGCACATGTGCATACCGCTCAGATGAACGGTTAACAAAGTGTTCCTTAGTTTTTCGTATTTTTTAGGTTTTTCTCTGAACCTCCCCCCTTTCTCTCTCTCTCTATCTCTATCTATATATATATATATATATATATATATAAAACAAAGTGTGCATTAGATTTTCGTTTTTTTAGGTTTTTCCCCGAACCTCCTCTCAATTATTACTCAATTAGTCAATAATACTAAACAATTCAAATTTGGTTATATATTAAAAACTACAAACAAAACATTAAAAATGTAAGAATAATCAAATAACATGTTACATAAGCCATGCATTAGGCCATGCCATATCATAAACTGTCCTGTTTTATATGATACAATGAATTTAATTATATTGTTGACAATAAGAAAATAAAAATACAAATAAATAACTATTTTGTTTTATATGATACAATGAACCTATTATTCGCACATAAAATCATAGTTTTGCTATTCCTTGTGTTGAATATGGCTGGGTGGTAATAAGTAAATTATACAATGTTTGGAAAGTTCTTGAAGCATCATATAATGGGGGTCCCTTTCCCATCAAAGTAAAAGATGGCATCACTTTTCTTATTTTTTTTTGGGAAATTAATTAAAATACCCTAAGTTTGACCATCTCTTACCAAAATACCTAAAATCTCTCCCAGTTTACGAAAGTATCCAAAAAATCCGCGATGGAGCCCGCGATCGCGGGCTCCAGGCCACGTGTCACCAAGAATGCCCGCGTTGGTCCCTCAAGAATGCACGCGGTCCAGCTTTTCCCCCTCAAGAATGCCCGCGGTCCAGCTTTTCCCCCTCAAGAATGCCCGCGTGTGCAGTTTTGGTCCCTGCCCGCGATTGACTCATTGACCCCCGCGATCGCGGGCTACACGTGTCACCAAAGTTTGCCCACTTTGCCCGCGTTGGTCCCTCAAGAATTCCCGCGGTACAGCTTTCCCCCCTCAAGAATACCCGCGTGTGCATTTTTGGTCCCTGCCCGCGATTGACTTTCGTTGACCTCCCGCGATCGCGGGCTCTTGTGCCACGTGTCGGCACAGGGTTAACCCTAAAATCCCTTTGACGAACCCTAAACCCTAATTCCCTTGTTCCTTCGGCCGCACTATATAAGGGGGGGGGCCAAGACACGGCCACTCTCCACTCTCAATTTTTTTAATCACTCTCTCAATTTTTAATCAAACTCTCTCAATTTTCTCCCACTCTCTCAATTTTCTCGTGTGAAATACGCGTTCGGGTTTTGTGAAGATGTCTCGTATTACCTCTTTGGTATGTTTTCCTTATGTTATTTGTTATTTTTTGTATGTTATTTTAAGTTAAGATATATGATTTGTAGGTTGTTATAGTGTTTATAACTTATGTTTGAATATGTTCTATGTTTAACATGATATGTATGATTTTATGTTTGAATGTGATATTTGTATGTTATAATGTGTATGTTGTTATAGTGTGTTTTTTCATATAAAAATTGTTAAGAGTGTTTTTTTATAAAAAAATTGTTAAGAGTGTGTTTTTATAAAAAAAATGTTAACAATGTGTTTTTTTATAAAAACACACTCTTAACAATTTTTTTTATAAAAAACACCCTTAACAATTTTTTATAAAAACAGTTTTTTTATAAAAAAATGTTTAATAGTGTGTTTTTATAAAAAATTGTTATAGTTTTATGGTTTTTATAATGTGTTTTTTTATAAAAAAAATTGTTATTTTTTTTATAAAAACAGTTTTTATAAAAAAAAATTTAAAAATGTGTTTTTTTTTATAAAAAATTGTTAAGAGTGTGTTTTTATAAAGAAATTGTTATAGTTTTATGGTTTTATGTTTGAATGTGATATTTGTATGTTATAATGTGTATGTTGTTATATTGTGTTTTTTCATATAAAAATTGTTAAGAGTTTTTTTATAAAAAAAATTGTTAAGAGTGTGTTTTTATAAAAAAAAATTGTTAACAATGTTTTTTTTATAAAAACACACTCTTAACAATTTTTTTATAAAAACACACCCTTAACAATTTTTTATAAAAACAGGTTTTTTTATAAAAAAATTGTTAAGAGTGTGTTTTTATAAAAAAATTGTTAAGGGTGTGTTTTTATAAAAAAAAACACATTTTTAACAATTTTTATATGAAAAAACACACTATAACAACATACACATTATAACATACAAATATCACATTCAAACATAAAACCATAAAACTATAACAATTTTTTTTATAAAAACACACTCTTAACAATTTTTTTATAAAAAAAAACACATTTTATAAAAAAATTGTTAAATATGTGTTTTTTATAAAAAAATGTTAAGAGTGACAACTTAGGTCCCTACGGTTTTAAGAATGACAACTTAGGTCCCTAAACTTTTAAGAATGCCAATTAGGTCCTAAACTTTTAAGAATAACAACTAGGGTTCCTAAACCGCACTTTATCTCTATATAACAATATGATACGTTGAAATAAAATAAACCGCACTTTATCTATATATAACACTATTATACGTTGAAATAAAATAAACCGCACTTTATCTATATATAACACTATTATACGTTGAAATAAAATAAACCGCACTTTATCTTTATATAACACTATTATACGTTGAAATAAAATACAACCGCACTTTATCTATATATAACAATATGATACGTTGAAATAAAATAAACCGCACTTTATCTATATATAACACTATTATACGTTGAAATAAAATAAACCGCACTTTATCTATATATAACACTATTATACGTTGAAATAAAATAAACCGCACTTTATCTATATATAACACTATTATACGTTGAAATAAAATAAACCGCACTTTATCTATGTATAACACTATTATACGTTGAAATAAAATACAACCGCACTTTATCTAGGTATAACACTATTATACGTTGAAATAAAATACAACCGCACTTTATCTATATATAACAATATGATACGTTGAAATAAAATAAACCGCACTTTATCTATATATAATTTATCTATATATAACACTATTATACGTTGAAATAAAATAAACCGCACTTTATCTATATATAACACTATTATACGTTGAAATAAAATAAACCGCACTTTATCTATATATAACACTATTATACGTTGAAATAAAATAAACCGCACTTTATCTATGTATAACACTATTATACGTTGAAATAAAATACAACCGCACTTTATCTATGTATAACACTATTATACGTTGAAATAAAATACAACCGCACTTTATCTATATATAACAATATGATACGTTGAAATAAAATAAACCGCACTTTATCTATATATAACACTATTATACGTTGAAATAAAATAAACCGCACTTTATCTATATATAACACTATTATACGTTGAAATAAAATAAACCGCACTTTATCTATATATAACACTATTATACGTTGAAATAAAATAAACCGCACTTTATCTATGTATAACACTATTATACGTTGAAATAAAATACAACCGCACTTTATCTTTATATAACACTATTATACGTTGAAATAAAATAAACCGCACTTTATCTATATATAACACTATTATACGTTGAAATAAAATAAACCGCACTTTATCTATATATAACACTATTATACGTTGAAATAAAATACAACCACACTTTATCTTTATATAACACTATTATACGTTGAAATAAAATAAACCGCACTTTATCTATGTATAACACTATTATACGTTGAAATAAAATACAACCGCACTTTATCTTTATATAACACTATTATACGTTGAAATAAAATAAACCGCACTTTATCTATATATAACACTATTATACGCTGAAATAAAATAAACCGCACTTTATCTATATATAACACTATTATACGTTGAAATAAAATAAACCGCACTTTATCTATATATAACATTATTATACGTTGAAATAAAATAAACCGCACTTTATCTATGTATAACACTATTATACGTTGAAATAAAATACAACCGCACTTTATCTTTATATAACACTATTATACGTTGAAATAAAATAAACCGCACTTTATCTATATATAACACTATTATACGTTGAAATAAAATAAACCGCACTTTATCTATATATAACACTATTATACGTTGAAATAAAATACAACCGCACTTTATCTTTATATAACACTATTATACGTTGAAATAAAATAAACCGCACTTTATCTATGTATAACACTATTATACGTTGAAATAAAATACAACCGCACTTTATCTTTATATAACACTATTATACGTTGAAATAAAATAAACCGCACTTTATCTATATATAACACTATTATACGTTGAAATAAAATAAACCGCACTTTATCTATATATAACACTATTATACGTTGAAATAAAATACAACCGCACTTTATCTATATATAACACTATTATACGTTGAAATAAAATAAACCGCAACATCTATATAAAATAAAATAAACTGCAGCATCTATATATAACACTAACTATAACATCTGTGAATGACTATGTAGAAGGATTTCTTTAACATCGACTTGACGGTAAGGTGCAAAGTTTCATACATCGAGGAATTAGGAGCGCTGTTTAGGGGATTAGGTGATCGCGCAGATACCCTTGAGACCATCTATAGAGGGACAACGTTCGGGCCATGGATGGATGTGTCTTACTCTGGTGGCGACCCTACGCTAGTACACATGTTTCTACAGTTGGAGGTCGAGGACACCAACGCTGAGCCGGAGGAGATGCATTTTGATTTCTTCGGCTCTCAATTGCATTTTGGGCGTCGAGAGTTCTGTCTAATTACAGGACTACGTTTTGGAGAGGCTCCCCCCTTCCTCCCTTAGAAAGACTGCTCCTTCGTTCCTAGGGTTTTCGGCATTTCAGCATCTCGTTTGAAGCTGAAGGCAGCCCGGGAAAAGATGAAAGAGGGCCTTAGTGCCCTAACCGACGACGATGCTGTCCGTGTATGCTTGGTGGTGATCGTGGATATGGGCTTCCTGGGCCGTGAGTATAGCCAGCATGCTTCATCGACGGTCCTTAGGGCCGTCGAGGACCTTGAGCTGTTTAACAGCTACCCGTGGGGTAGCCATATCTGGACACATTGCTACTCTAATATGCACCGAGCCATAGGCAGACGCGCCGATCGACATGCAAAGATGAATCTTTGTGGTTTTACATACGCCTTCAAGGTTAGATACGTAGTATAACAATTGTTAATAATACATACAAACTGTTTGGCTTTTCTTTTTACGTACTTGCTCTTCTTGTCTAATTCCAGATATGGATCTTGGAGATGTTTCCCGCATCAATCCGATATTTCGTCAAGCGCGACGATCGAGTACTTAGGGGAACCCGTTGGGACAAGCGTGTTACCCTAAGTAGGTCGCTTTGGATTGAGTTCTTCAAAGCGTCTAGAAATGTAAGTTCTTTTACTATGTTTACAATTTGCATACGTTAGTCCCGCTTATTAATTTCTTTTATGTTTTATCATATATTTAGCAGCCACTCTTGCCCGCCGGTCGCCTTGTGCCTACTGTCGACGAGATGGGCACAGATTGGTACAGAGACAGCGTGGCCTTTATTGACGCAGAGGCGGAAAGGGCTCGACGTCCCCCTACTTCCGAAGATGAGGAAGACGACGACAGGCCCCCTTCCGGTGGATACCAGCCGCCCCGTTCCTCCTCCTACCAGGCGCCCCCTTCCTCCTCCTACAATCCATATCAGGCGGGCCCTTCCTACGAGCCACAGCGTGGCTCACATGAAGTCATGTGGGACTACGTCCACGGGCCGCTAGAGACACGTGTACACTATCTGGAGGAAGTCTACAGACAGTTTAGCGCTGTCAATGTTAGTGTTTAACTTAATTTGTTGGCCACGTTTATTTAGTTTGTATATTAATATTACGTTCTAAATTTGTTTTAGCTATCGAGTACGACACCGATCCCCGCTCCGTTCGGACAGGGGGCACAGGCAACGTTTGCCACCACATCCCATCCGTCATTCCCTGAAAATGTAAGTGACATTGAGTAACCATTATAGTTATATGTTTGTTCCTAAGTTTGTAACTCTTATAATGATCAATGTCACGCAGGCCGGGATGTCGGGGGCCGGGATGTCGGAAACGCCGTTCGCCACCACATCCTATTCTACTATCCCGGAGAGTGTAAGTGACACTGAGTAACCATTATAGTTATATGTTTGTTCCTAATTTTGTAACTATTTTAATGATCAATGTCACGCAGGCCGGGATGTCGGGGGCATACACCTCGCAGATGCCGCCGCCGTTCGCCACCACATCATATTCGACTATCCCGGAGAGTGTTAGTGTCACTGAGTAACCATTATAGTTATATATCGATAATCCTAATTTTGTAACTATTTTAATGATCAATGTCACGCAGGCCGGGATGTCGGGGGCACAGCACATGCCGTCGTTCGCCACCACAGCAATCACAAACATCTTTGGCGGTTCGGCCGATGACTATTACAGGCCGGAAATGCATACTGTAAGTTATTTTGGTAGTTTTGGTTTAATTGTGAACATTTCCTAAATTGAACTTAAAACATTGAGTAACGTAATTTTCAGACGGGGTCTCCTATTATCCAGGATCACTTCTCGGAGCCTGACGATGACTCGATGGATGTTGTAGATCCACCACCACAGGTGACCCCGCTCCCTCTAAAGCGGTCGCGATCAATTTCACAATGGTTTCGTTACCCGTTTGGCCAACAAGGATCTACGACACCACCGGCCGCTAAAAAACAAGCAAAGAAAGCGGGGGGAAAGAAGGGAGGAAAGAAAAAGGGAAAGGTGCCTTCACCGGAGCCTCACCCGGCATCAGAAATAATGAGGATGTGCCGGACTGGTCGCCTCCCCAACTTGACATTCACCCCTTACGGGGGCTTAGAAATCAACCCCTCGTTTTTTTGAAACATTGTTTGCGGATGACCCTGTGAACTCTGACTTAGACGATACGGTTAGTATGAAGTTAAATTATAGTCATATATAATCAAATATATTTATATTACATGTCTAACCATCTATTTTTTATGCATAGCACGTCGATTCTTGGGTTAGCCTGTTGCAAAAACATCGTGGCGTAGACACGAGGTGGACCATCATGCACACTATGTTCTTTCAGTGTATACTGATGGACCATCAAGGTCCCGCCTCCGTGGTCGAAATATGCAATGGCTCGGAAGGGACCTCTTGGACTCTCCTCGATAGGGTATGTAAATCGTTTTACTGTTATTTTATTTAATAACATATATGACATATATTGTAATATTTCAGGTGTACATCCCCATATGCTTGCATCCCAGACATTGGCTGCTTGGAGTGTTTGAACTTGACACTATGGTCATGACCCTATATGACAGCGAAAAGGACGGTCTCTGCAAACAACAATTGACAGAGCAGATGCAATCGTTTAAAGCAAAACTATATACGTTCTTTTCATTGATAGGGGATCATAGACGTCGCGAAATGTCAAGTATCTTTCGCACAAAGATGGCCGGCCAAGTACCCCAGCAGACCGGGTTATATGCGGATTGCGGTGTATGGGTATGTCGTAATGTCCAAAAGTTGATAAATAACGAGGAGATATGGGTACCCCCTAACGAAACCGACGATGAGGCAATGGATTTCCGCCGACATATGGCGGAGTCAATTTATGCGCATTGTCTAAGTAGTTAGGTTGTTTATGTAACATTAAATAATTGTTATTTTTAGTATTAACTTATTTTGTTAAAGTATTGTGATACAGTTACCGTTTACTTCATTTGGTTTTTGCTAATTTCATCCATTTACTCAACTTTGAGTATCGATATCTCTTTCACACATACTCCATTTTGGACGCATTATATATCATTTTGAAGCTCTCATATAGGAGAACATAAACCTACTAAAAGTTAGTTATATATAACACATATATATAAATTTAAATGCGTCCAAAGTTTAGTAAAACCCATATTTCCAACACCTAGTAAGTAGGTTTATGAAACTTGCGATAATCCTAATACATAGATTATTGGATGAACAAGCATTTATTTCTTGATTATTGGGGTATTGGTTCTTGTTGTCTGGAAGTGATTCATATGATGCAAAAATTGGTATCATGTAATGTAGAACAATATCTATATTATAGAAACTTGCATTTGATAGTACCATATAAATCTGATCTAAATTCTCATTAATTAGCTATGTTTGACTACTTAAAGACTAATTTTCTGCCTAATGAAAGACCTTTATTCAAGAGCAGACGAATATTGCAGTTACTTTTTCAGTGGAATCTTACAGGCTCTTTTCAAACGAATCTTGCAGTGAACTATTCAGACGAATCATGCAGGCAACTTTTTCAGACGAAATCTTTGACCATATCTGATGAAGAACATACATTTTCACGGCTATAAGTAGATGGCATGATGAAGTAGTAATTCACAACTTCCTATCTATCTTTTATACAAACACACTCTCGCTTTTTTTAACACAATGGATGGAGGTTCAAGATCAAGGGGGAACAGGTCGGCGAATGTGGCTGGAACTTCACGTTCGGGAGCCTACCAACCACTGAACGACGGAGCTCGCCGGAGTACCTGGAAGGTACCGGAAACAGACGAGGAGTGGATAAACTGTGGGCGAACTGCAGCCGATTTTCCATTCACGCCTGAGGAGGAAGCAGACTGGGAGATGGCATCCGACAATTACTACTTCGATAATGGCATGAGAACCCCACCAATGTATGATTTTATGCCGACGGGTCTTCGACAAAGTCAACGAATTACTCCCGCAGTGCAAAAAGCCATTGATGAGGCGAACGCCGGTATCGAAAAGGTAAAGGGTATGTGGAACCATAACAGGGGGATTCAGCAGGGGAAAATGGAGTATCTAGCGGAGAAGAAACGAGAACTGGCCATGACTAGGGCTCACGTTCGGCAGCTGCAACGAGAGATTAAGGAAGCTGAAGAGGAACTAGAAGAACTCGAATCGGACTACATGGGAATGGAGGACGTGATCAAGGAAAAGGTTAACTTGATCACAGGACTCCAGGACGCCTTCCAGTAATAGATTTCTTTGTTTACATGCACTGTATCCGTTTCGGTTGGGAAGATGATTTGCAATACTCTGTAACTGCAAATACTTCAGCTCCAAACACACATGAATCATCATTCGCCAAATACCCATTTTCACAATTCTTAAATGAGTCCAGTGATACCAACTTGTCAAAACCCCATTTATAAACAATTCTACCTTCTCCTATTGCCATTCACGATATCTATAAACACATTCAAATAATAATAATTTAAAACGATTTAATGAATTAGTTAATATATGATTATTATGTTAATACGATAGGAGTGTAAAACAAAATTGAAAAAAAAAATAAGAGATGCACCATAAATTAAATAATTAACTATAAGAGTATGAATTTTTAATATAAAAAATATTTTTTGTATGTAGTGTATAACTGTATATGATATATATTAAAATATATAAATCCAAAAAAATTCAAGATTGGGCTCATTTCGAACGTATCGAATAGACGATTATAATGGTGTAATTTGTTAAAATTAAAACGTATTTTTTAACGTATTTTAGTTAATAAACGATTATATGTGTTAAATGTAAAATTAAAATAATGAAAGTAAAAGGTATAAAGTAAATTTAGTAAATAAGTATAGGGGTTGAAAGTGTAACATTTTATTTTAAATTCATCAAATTGAAAGAAAGCGGGGTGAACAGTGGGATTCTACGCGATCGCGGTTCAATTTTTCATAAATGGTCCCTGAAATTTTTCAAAAATGGTCCCTTGCAATTGAAAAGTCACAAAAAGTACCCCATCGCGGGATTCCATTTTTCAAAAATGGTCCCTGCAAGTTTAAAAAAGTGTCAGAAATGGTCCCTGGCCCGCGATCGCGGGCTCCCATCGCGGAAAAAAGGGGTATTTTTGCAAACTGGGAGAAATTTTGGGTATTTTGGTAACACTTGGTTTGACTTAGGGTATTTTAATTAATTTCCCTTTTTTTTCCTTTTATCCATTGTAATTGTCACAATTATATTCTAATTTTTTTTGTATTTATTTGTTTTTTAATTTGAATTGTATGCACATATGCATACAAGTAATTTGTAGCATGCACATGTGCATAATGTACACGTGCATAAAAACTAAAAACAACTTCAATTACTTGTATGCACATGTGCATACCGCTCAGATGAACGGTTAACAAAGTGTTCCTTAGTTTTTCGTATTTTTTAGGTTTTTCTCTGAACCTCCCCCCTTTCTCTCTCTCTCTATCTCTATCTCTATCTATATATATATATATATATATATATATATATAAAAAACAAAGTGTGCATTAGATTTTCGTTTTTTTAGGTTTTTCCCCGAACCTCCTCTCAATTATTACTCAATTAGTCAATAATACTAAACAATTCAAATTTGGTTATATATTAAAAACTACAAACAAAACATTAAAAATGTAAGAATAATCAAATAACATGTTACATAAGCCATGCATTAGGCCATGCCATATCATAAACTGTCCTGTTTTATATGATACAATGAATTTAATTATATTGTTGACAATAAGAAAATAAAAATACAAATAAATAACTATTTTGTTTTATATGATACAATGAACCTATTATTCGCACATAAAATCATAGTTTTGCTATTCCTTGTGTTGAATATGGCTGGGTGGTAATAAGTAAATTATACAATGTTTGGAAAGTTCTTGAAGCATCATATAATGGGGGTCCCTTTCCCATCAAAGTAAAAGATGGCATCACTTTTCTTATTTTTTTTTCCTTTTATCCATTGTAATTGTCACAATTATATTCTAATTTTTTTTTGTATTTATTTGTTTTTTAAGTATCTTTGTCTTCCATTCAGTCGTTACAATCTTTTTGGAGGCCCTGTTATACCTAAAACTTTTGATTACACAGCAAAATGAGAAAACAAAGATACATATATACAAATTACAGAGACGATAATTAATAAGGCATATTACTTTTGTTTTCTGATAGAAATTAGAGTAACAATGAGTCACTGAGAGAAGGCTATATTTTTTGCATTCGTTGATGAAAAACCCTAAAATATAAAAGTAGGCCTTAAATGTTTGGGGGACCTGTTCAAAATCACACATTTAACATGCTAAAGAACGGCCCTGAAGATTCTCCTGTGAACAACAAGGTTAATTGTATTTAACTCAAAACATGCACTTCTTAAATGATTCATTCTACAGTTTTCAATACTTAATGATTGTCAAATCATATTTAAAGTTTGGGTATGTAAGTAAAACTTTGAATACGAACATATAGTATTGTTCTTCTGCCTTAATAATCTTTTACCACAATACAATATTAAAGGTGGCAATTTCATCTCATATATTTAAAAACGGGCCGGTATTAGTTGGCTTTTATCTTAAATGTGTAAGCTGATTTACTATAAAAATTATAATCATATTTAAATAATTCATTAATAAAAAAAACTTAAAAATACAATTAAGCACTAGGGTTTTCTTGACTGATTCATGTACCCCTGAATTAAAAAAAACACAACAATGGGAGTTAAAAGGGTTGGGTTGGGTTGGGTTGGGTCTATAAATATTGGGCCGGATGCATTTGTGGCCCGTTAATTTAGTTTGTAAACTTAAGACATTAGAATTGTTGGGTTATTTTTTTTTTATTAAATCTTTTGTCTTTTTAATTAATCTACTTGTGGTGTGGGAAAGTTATTGTTTGTAAGTGTTTTTTTTATAGACGGAAGAAACGTGTTATTTAAATGTAAGAAGTGGGTTTAAAAGAACTTGGTTTTATGTTTTTCCTATTTAAATACTTATTGGATAAATATTTTTTATATATTATTAAATCACTATCAAACAATTATATATAATCGGCCCATCTTGTTGTCTATCTAGCTGCTAATAAACCTGCATAAAATTGGGAATGTTGGGAAATCATTAGGTTAAAGATATAATTCTCATTTCATATAATATTATTTGATATATATAAACCAAACAAACCCTGATGGAAAGAGGTTAGGTTAGGTTAGGTTAAGGGAAATTGACTCAAATAGCTAAAACAACATTTAAAATTGGCATCCTAGCCATTTCTTTTCGGGTTTTTGCACAAATAGCCAATGAGTCCGTACTCCGCATCCGCGATTGAGTACCTGTTCAAAAAGTACGAATTTGACAGTTTTTTCTTAATTGTTTTTTCTATATTGCGGACATGGGTCAAAAAAAATTAAGAAAATAATTAGAGTTGCTAGGGAGTCGACACGTGTCCTAGGTCCGCAATATACATGAAATGGCTAGGAGGCCAATTTTGCAATTTGTTTTGGCTATTTGAGTCGACTTTCCTCCCTGCATGCATCGATCAATGGCTGCCGGCCGAAGAAATATTCCTTCAATTTAACCCAACCTTCCCGAAGGAGATCTCCAAAACCCACTTTCTTTAAACCTATCCCACATTTCATTTTCCAATTCCATCATATCTTTGTCCACCTCCGGCCTCAAGAACCTCTCTGCCGCCGCTATCACCGCCGGATGCATCGACAGTTCCGAATCATCCACACTTCCCATACTACTAACGCTGTCGCAACGCTTCATCACCAAACTTGGCTGCCGCCTCTTTTGCATAGCATTCCTGCATATACCCGCCGGAACCTTGTACATTGTCAACACCATGAAGTCCACCACCGAAAAGGGGACGCAGCAACCTACCGCCGCCATCTCGGCCGTCGTCCCCCCGACGACCTCCGCCATCTGCTTCTTTTTACGTGACGAATGTTGTTGTAACAACTGACGGCGCTCCTCCAAAGAATGGCGAAGTACGACGCGGGGTTTGGTCATCGTACCTTAGGGGCTGTTTGGCGGTTGCGGAATGGTTTGGTGCAGAATGATTAAGTGATCAGAATGATTAAGAGGCAGACTTGTTTTTACCAAACAAGATTCACCTCTTAACGATTTAGAGGTAGCTCTTAATGGAACTATTAAGAGGTAAACAAACAGCCCCTTAATTTAATGATTAATGTTGAAAAGAACAAATTAATTAAGGTGGCGTTAGAACATCGGAGTCCGGAGAGGAGGGGGGCGGGGGTGGTTTTGGGAGGCAGCCTTTGAATTAATTAAGATGTGTTGATTAATTATAAAAGCCTGCAACCGATTAGATTGGAACGACGATTGGATGTTATATAATTAAGTAATTAAGGTGAATTAGTTAAGGATTAAACAAGATTCTTTTGGATAGCATTAGCTAAACCGTACATCGGAATTAATTAAGGTCAACCACCTTCCGGCCGAAATTACAGGGGAAGCAGTCACTTCATACGAGGGCTATTTTGGAAAAAATTGTTTATTTTTTATGTTAAATTAGGTTCGAACCGTGTATTCTTCGGGGTAATTTAAAAAAATTAAATCATGACAAAAAACTTATCTTACAGATATGAATGATCATCAAAAGTACGATGCTACTTTTCCAAGCTTTTTTCCCTTTAGAGTTGTTTTTTTTGCAGCTGGTTACAAAATGTCCTTGTTTTAGGCAGTTTTCACAAATGATGTTTTGCAAAAAACTAATAAAAAATATGAATAAATATTAAGAAAATTTATAAAACAAAATTTATAATAGAACGTAAATGAAATAATGGAAAAGTACATGGTTAAAATATCAATAAAATAAGAACCACGTATCATAAATTACCAAATACTTCTTTATATACAACATTATTTGTTCTATTGCTAATTATACCTTCATCATCTATAATTAATATTTTTAAACTTTGCCTACTTTTTACTCTAGATAAAGCAACATACAACTGATCATGGGTGAAGACTGGTTCTCTTAGAAACAAACCAACCTTCGATAATGACTGTCCGTGGTTTTTATTTATGGTCATGGCAAAACATACAACAATTGGAACTCATATTTTTGAAAAAGATTCGAACTCATAATCCAAAAGTCAGTTGATAAGTGATATCTTTTTTTTCCAAGTAATTAAATCTCTTATGATAATTCTAAGGGTGTTTCGTTGACATAATGAAATTTGATAGAATTGTAATCCGTCGAAGGAATTCGACTTTGAAGTAAAAATTGATATGAAATTGCAAAAACAAAATCACGACAATTTAGTGATTATTTGTATCAAACCCATACTAATTTCAACAAATCTCATACTAATCACAACACATTAATTCGTATATATTTATGATATTTAATAATATAATTAAATCCAAAAATATTCAATATTGGGCTCATTTCGAAGGTATTGACGAAGCGATTACTGGTATAATTTGTAAAAAATAGAAATGTTTTTTATTGCATTTTAGTTCATATACATTATTTATGTTTATATGATAAGAGTCTAAAATGAAAAATAAAAAATAAAAAAAATAAGAGATTAAAAGTAAACTACATACCTAATTATAAGTGTAGTAAATGTAACGTATAAATTAAAAAAATTGAATTAATGAGAGATTTAAGGAGGAGTGAATGTAGGTGTGCTAATTGAACTTATAATGTAAACTGCGTTCAGATACATGTTTAGGCAGGAAAATACTGAAGTCGGCTCACCAGAAAACGACACGTGGCATGCTAGTTACTTATTTATTATATGTATAGATAATTAAGTTTGAGGTTGGCCAAAAATACTACTTTTTGTTTTATCTAGAAAAGAGTGGATTACATGGGTTGTCCATATGGTTTGCTTTAAATTTGGATATACTCGCTTAAACAAACTATATACATCCTTAATTTTTATGATCCCTCCACTTAACATCGTTAGTTTGGCCATCCTTCGCCTCCGATATATGGCTTTTATGTAAGAGGCATTTTGTCTTTTTACCTCTTTCCTTATTTAAGAAAAACAACAACTAAGAGCATCCATAATCATGGACTTCTTTAGAGGTTCATGGTTTAACTACGCCAACTTTATCTCTTTGTCACATTAGTTTTCTCTTTCCTACACATTTTATAAATCTTTCACTCCCAATTATGAACCGGTCTATAATATTTATAATAAAAAACTATAATAATAAAAAACTACTTATAATATCCATAATAATAATTAAAATTTATAAATAGTTAAAATTTACGTGTTATATATAAAAATTACAATAATAAAAATTAAATAAAACAAAATCGATAATAATAAATATAAATTGTAGTTTTTTATAAAATAAAAATCCAAGTTCCAACCTTGAACCCAAATTCCATATTTATCTCCTCTCATCCGACCTTAATAAAAAATCCCAGATTTAAACTCTTTTTGTATTTCTCTCTTTCTATCTCTCATGATGAACACTAAAGCATACCAGAATATATATATATATATATATATATATATATATATATATACACACACAATACATGTAACACTCCTAGAAATAGAAACCAGTAGGCAAATCTTGTTCCTTCTCATTAAAGAGAAAAGGAAAGAAACCTGGAGATCGAGTAGGGACGAATGAGGGTAAGACCATCTCCAATGAATCCTCTATTTTACTCTTTATCTCTATTTTACTCTCTAAATCCTCTTCAATGAACCCTCTATTTTACTCTCTAAAATAGAGAAATGAATAGTAACTATCTATATATATAGAGTTACTATTCATACTCTCTATTTTTTTCTAACTTTTTGATAATTACAAATTGGTCCTTCTATTTTTTATATTCTTATACTTTTATTTTATTTGTTGTCTAATACCAATTTTAATAAACTAAAATTATATTGATATTTAAGTTTTAATACGATAGAGTTAATAGATATAAGATTATTGTGACAATAAAAAAATATACGGATGCAATTTATAAAGTTAATAAATATAAGGGTATTATTGAAAATATATATAATCAAAATAAAAAAGAATATACTTGAAATATTCTCTTTTAGAGTAAAAAATAGAGTAATACATTGGAGAAGACATAACACACTCTTTATTTTTTACTATATAATCGAGAGTAAAATAGAGAAATATATTGGAGATGCCTACACCGGTTAGGGGTTTTTGATTGGTGGATAAGGGTTTGTTGTTCTTTCTGCAGATGTAGGGCTTAGGCTATGTTTGGCAAACTAGCTGATGACTTATAAGCTAGCTGGTAGCTGATAAGCTAGCTGATGAAAAAGTCACGTTTGACAAAAACTAGCTTATAAGTACTTAAATGACCAAAAAGGATATCTTAAAAAAATAGTAAATAAATAATAATTTATATTAATGAGGGTATAATTGAAATATTTACAAAAAACTACTCAAAGTAGATTTTCAAAAAGCTAGCTTATGGTCATCTAAACATGTACCCAAAAATAAGCTAGCTTTTTTCCCCCGCAAACAATGCCTTAAATGGATCTCAGCCTAAAAAACATATCATAAATGTCGAGTTTTGCATTCTCTTGAGACTTTATTTGATTCTTTTTTCTTTGCATTTCTCGTAATAGGAAGAAACCTTAGGAGGTTAGAGGTTCTGCAGCTCCTTCGCGTATCATCACCATTGTTGAACCAATTTGTTCCTGTGAGTAGGGTGTATCAATGGGGAAGCTCCAACTATTGGATTTTTAGGGCTTGTTTGTTGTTTTTAGATTCAAGTGTTCAATTTATATGGTAAATTTTTCATATAAATTTCAAAATTTGTTCTTGATATTACTGCAATTTTCCTTGATGATTTTCATGGTTAATTTGGATTTAAAGTCCATGATTTATGTTTCCGTCTAATGAAATTTGTGATTTGTATTCTGAATCTTTAGATTTAGGGTGTTACTTTTATGTTTGGATTTATTCATCAAATTTAGATGCACCATAATGAATAATGTGATTAGGGTTCATTGGGTTAAGAAAGAGGCTCGGTGTGAGGAAGAAAGGCAAAAGGACATTTTTGCCCTCATGTGCAATGCATGTGATGTCACTTAGGGGGTGTTTGGGAGTGCTTATATTTTTAACTTATGCTTATTTGCTTATGTGGTGAGGAAAAACAATTTTTAAAAAGTGTTTGTTACAAATTGAGGGTAAAAAGATAATTTGGATAGATAAGAAAATAAGGAGAAGTAAATAAGTAGGTATGGAATGACTTATCAAAAACAACTTATTTGTGGTGAGGAGAAGCAAATAAGCACTTTTGATTTTTTCTATCCAAACACTCCAAATAGCTTATTTGCGGTGGAAAGAAGCTATAAGCAAATAAGTCAAAAATATAAGCACTTCCAAACACCCCCTTTTAATGGTGGCTAAACTAACAATGTTGAGTGGAGGGACATGGATGTTGTGAAAATGAAAAGTTAGGGACTTCTATTGTAGATAGTTTGTTTAAGGGACCATATCCAAATTTAGAGCAAACCACAATGACATCAGTGTAATTCACTATTTATGTTAAATAATTAAGTTGTGAAATGCAGTGTATTAGGGTGCAATTTATGTGGTTTGCACCTAATGTATTTTAGTATAATAATTATAAGAGAAAACTCTATTTTTGGTCCCTGAGGTTTAGTGATTTTTTTGAAACCGATCCCCATGGTTTCATAAGTCAAGTTTTGGTCCCTGAGGTTTTGATTTTGATCTGGATTTGGGGTCTCGTCCTTAACCCCGTTAATTGGTGGCGTTAGAGGCAGGGGCATAATGGTCATTTCACATTTCAACCAAATTCCCTCTTATTTTAACCCGCCATATTCTTCTTCTTCTTCACTTCATCTTTCTGTGATCTTTCTGTTTCTTCCTTCTTCCTCCTCCTTTCACGATTCAACCTCAAAATCTGGTAACAATCATGGTGTTATGTTATTGTGGAGGTGAAGCAGTTGTGAGAACCTCATGGACCACTGCAAATCCTGGTAGAAGGTTCTACACTTGTGGAAGAATGGTACACTGCTACGATTCTTCTTCTTCAACAATCATGGTGTAAAGTAATCATGTTTAGCTAATGTAAACTGTTTTGGTACACAACATAACAGAAATGTAACCTCTGTTTTGGTACACAACATAACAGAAAAGTAACCTCTGTTTTGGTACACAACATAACAGAAATGTAACCTGTTTTGGTACACATACAATTCCAAAGAGTAAACACAAAAACAAACCTGTATTCAATACCATACCAAACCATAGATTAAGTAAACATAAAACAAACCTGTTTTGGTACACATACAATTCCAAGAGTAAACATAAAACTAATTGTTTTCAACTAACAACAAACCACAAACCACAGATTAAGTAATTGTTTTCTGCCAACCACAAACCACAGATTAACTAATTGTTTTCAACCATATACAAACCACATATTAGCTAATTGTCCTCCTTGTCCTCCTTGTCCTTTACAAGTCCTGGAATTGTGCCCTTGATTCTTACACTTATCACAAGTCACAGTCTTCCCTTTCCTAGGAAGTTTACCAGTGTCCCCACTCCTCTGAGACAACTCCTCATTTGTCTTCCTTCTCTTCTTCTTTGGTCTCCCAATCTGTTTATGGTGAGTTGGAGGGAGTAAAGTTGTTGCCCAGTCACCTTTCTCCCATAGCAGGCTTCCATTGATTGGCTCAATCTTGAAGCTATACATTTCCCTCCATGTGCTTACTTTGTACACATCCTCAGCCCAATCTTCAGGTAACACATTGTTACCATTTGCTGCCATGTCCCAGTTTGTAGCCACAGCATGCTTGCATGGAATTCCAGTTAACTCCCACTTCCTACATGAACATGTCCTTTCTCTCACATCTACTATACATTGGTCATTCCAAGGGCCAGAAACCTATAATTCAGTAAATACCATTAAAACAAAGCATAATATATAGTAAATACCATTAAATCAAAACATAAAAACCTATGATTTAATATACATACCTGGTACCTATCTCCTCCACTAAACAAGACTTGATATTTGGAGGCCTCTTTCTTGGCAGTCTCCAAGATTTTGTTTGCTGTTGGGGTAAGTGGGCCATCACAACTGTCTATGACTTTGCATACATTCACTATCCTCTTCATTAGATACACTCTAATGTATTCCAAACATGAATAAATTGGTTTATCCCTAGCATCAACAATTTGTCTATTGAATACCTCACACATGTTATTCAATAACACATCAGAGTGACACCTACCTGTTACCAAAGTATAAACAGGTTGAAATATGTTTACCAAAGTATAAACAGGTTGAAATATGTTTACCAAAGTATAAACAGGTTGAAATATGTTTACCAAAGTATAAACAGGTTGAAATATGTTACCTGTGAAGTGTGCTCTGCTCCAGGATTGAGGAGGGATGTTGTTCAAATATTCAAAGCAGTCTGAATTGAACATTCTCAAACTTTCCATTGCAGTCTTAAATTGTGGGACAGTGGGGGCTGTTGCACATTGCCATAAATGATCCTTGTATGCTTTCCCTTTCCACACAAGTTTCATGTTTTCATGAATATGCCTAAGACAGTATCTATGCTCAGCAGAAGGGAACAATTTGGCAATTGCTGGAAGAATGCCCTATTTTCAAAATAATGTAACAATAACAATACAATTCAATTACAAAACAATAACAATTCAATTGAAAACCACAAACAGAGAAAATAAGTTCATACCTTTTGTCTGTCACTAATGAAAGTGAAGTTGGAATTTGTTTGAAGATCAAGGTCATCTCCAAGGCATTCTAAGAACCACATCCATGAACTTGTATTCTCAGCCTCTACTATGGCATACGCCACTGGATATATGCCCTGATTTGGGTCTATGCCCACTGCTGTTAGAATTTGCCCTGGAAATGGACCTTTCATAAAAGTACCATCTACTCCCAACAGATCCCTTCTACCTGCCATGAATCCTCTCTTCAAAGAACCTAAACATACGTATACCCTTTTGAATTTCCTGGTGTTACTAGCTGGATTCGGTTCTTGCTCAACTTCAATCTTAATTGTTGTGTCAGGGTTGCATCTTTTTACCTCTGCCAGGTAATCCCTCAGGTGTTGGTATTTTGCCCCATAGTCTCCCCATAACTTCTTCATCGCCATCTGTTTTGCCCTCATTGCCTTGCCAGGTGACACAAAGATCTCAAATTTCTCTGATAAGTGGGATTGAATTGCCTTCAATGGCATATTAGGATCTACCTTGATCTGCTCTGTTATGTGCTTTGAGAGAAATTGTGCAGTGGCCAAACCAACCTCCCTCGTTTGGAAGCATTTATGGGTGTCAAAATAGGTTTTCACAGTCCAGGTTTCTTCATTTTCTGCACATGATGCATACAAAACCCATTTACAACAGGGCCCATTGGACTTTCTCCAAGCACTCTTTCTTCCCTTACTAGGCCCACTGGACTCCTTTACATTTGGCATTGATCCCCTACAGACGGCCCTAACTCTTACAACATCATTTCGGATCACCACTATTTCCCTTCTAGTCTGAATTGAATGCTGCTTGATTAGGTTGAGAATGGTTGTTTTATTACCAAATGTCTGGCCTAGATAGAAGACAACCTCCTTACACTGTATTTGGGCCCTACGTTTGCACAAACTGCCATTTTCATCCCCTGAATTAAAATCATCAACCTCAAAAGGATCAATATCACCTTCCACATTCACACTATCACTTCCCTCTCCATTTACACCAATCCAATCCACATAACCATCTACATAATCCTCCGGGTCATCATCTATACCAAATTCCTCATCATAGTCATTACTATTATGGCTCTCTATATCATCATGGTTGTTACTTCCCTGGATCATGTCCAAGTCCAAATCCAAACATTGGTTCAAGTCCAACCCATTGTCCAAACATTGGTTCAAGTCCAACCCATTGTCCAACCGTACTACTGCTTCCTGTTCTGGTACATCTGACTCTAACCCAATGAAAGGATCAAAGCTATGAATTATATGATCCATGCTTTGATTTGGGGTTGACAGGTTAGTCCTACCATGTTCCACAAATACATCAATAAGTTTAATAGCAGGGGCATATTGTAAGAGGTTTAACACATCCTGGTTACTACCTAATCCTCTTAACCCAATATCCATATCACCTTCAGGAATCAAGAAATGGTAAAATTTGATTTCATGTCTATCATACCCTAATTTCATCACCATTAAATGAAACTCCTCTACATTTAATCCTTCTGTGTTAACCAAATCAACATAATCAGTCTTACCATTCTCGTATCTCCTTCCAGGAATGCTTGTAAAGCAACCTCCATGGTTCATCCTTACTGTAAACAATGTTGGGTATAGCTCTGTATGGAAAAATCAACAGAATAATTAGGTATGAAGAATGTGCAGTCCCAAAAATGGAAAAACATAAATGCATGTGAGCTTACCATATACATCACTTGGGTCAAATCCTTCGGCCAAATCCCTCCTTAATATCCATCCAGGTTCTTCCATCGTATCTTGAGCAGGGAACGATTTTGGTCGATAAAGGAGATTTTTGATCGAGAAAGGAAGAATTTTGATCGATGAGTGTGACTCAACACAGTGAAGAGACTGAGGTTTGAACTCTCAGTGAAGACGAAGAGATTAGTCGTTAGAGGGAATTTGTTTTTGGGAAATGTGAAATGACCATTATGCCCCTGCCTCTAACGCCACCAATTAACGGGGTTAAGGACGGGACCCCAAATCCAGATCAAAATCAAAACCTCAGGGACCAAAACTTGACTTATGAAACCATGGGGATCGGTTTCAAAAAAATCACTAAACCTCAGGGACCAAAAATAGAGTTTTCTCTAATTATAAAATTATAACTAAACTTGACAAAGACGTATCTAACACACTAAAAAGTTCCAATATGTTCAAACCGTGTAATTAAAAGTAATGTAAAACAAAATAAAGAGTTACATAATTAATTCAAGTACATCTTAACATCTAAAAAGTAAAATTAAAGATAAATTCGATGATGACATATAAGAAAAGGTAAAAGCATATAGTGAAAATAAGAAAGTTGTAATGTAAAACTTGATAAATATCAAGAAGAGCTATTCGATACTTGGATCTCCTCTTTGCATTCAATGAAGAGAGAAGAGAGGAAGAAATCACACTATGGCAGAGAGAAAAACGTATTTCTCCAAGTCTCAAAGTGAACCGATACTTCTCCTAAAAATAAAATTGGCATTTAAGTTACTGGAGCCGACGGCGATAATGCCCCGCGAGAGTGCCCTTGGCATTCTCGACAGGCACTCTCGCTCTGTTGGTACATAAGCTCGGCCTCAACTCGTGACTTTGCCTCACGAGTATGCCCTTGGCATTATCACCATGCATACTCACACCAAGTGTACCGAAAAGAGGGTTTTCCTGCGATTGTGACACTGCGAGAATGGCTTTGGCAATCTCGTCGGGGCATTCTCGCTTAGTGTGACCCGAACCTCCAAAGTCACAATTTCGACCCGATTCGACCCTAATCACTTTTGAGTTTTGACCAACGATTATTTTTGTAAACACACACACACACACACACACACATATATATATATGTATATATATGAGACCAAAGGTCACAATTGCATTAATGAGTCACATGCTATCAATAACATATAGAAAGTTGTTTACTTAAAATTCGGGGTGTTACAGGTTGGTTGGATGAGGACTTATCCTTTTGTAATGTTATTGATCATTAATCTTATCGTTGCATTTTCTTCATAAAAACGGTATTTTATAAAATAACACATTTTCTTTCCTTTCTTTTGTAACAACCCAGTCTAAAATGAGACATGCATAGAGATAATTAATAAGCTTTACAATACTGGGTCCCAGAATTTCAATACATCTGTCTAAATAACTTAGGTTGACGGAAACAACCTATACACAACGGAGAATAATTACCACTAAAAGTATGAGTGGCACTATCTCTAACTGCATTTGTGCTCTATCCTGCTCTTGCTCGCTTACCGAAGCCTCCTATTATCTGCTTACCTGAAAAGGTTTAGTTTGGAAAATGCGAGGGTTAGACCATGAGGTCTAGTGAGCTCCCTCCTGACAGTTCTCAAAAATCATTTCAAAACAGTTTATAACCTTCAAATATCTTTGCATTAACTTTCACATAACTTTTCATAAAACTATCACATAACTTCACATAAAACTTCCACGAATAAATCCGCACTCGTAAACGGCACCCTGAAGTCACCCGAAGGTGCCAACGAGTCAGTCTCACGCTGCCTTACTGGATACTCCCTTCCATGGCATAAACGGGTCACTCCTCCCGACATGAGCTGGCGGGTCTACCTCCCGATTTAGCCAGTTTACGTCTAACACAATGTATGCATACATCTCATATAAACTTTTAATACTTTCACGCAGTTAAAAGCATAGGAATAAAACATGGCATTTCTCATCATGTACTTACTTTAGAAAAACATGTCAAAAGCACGTATTTATAGTTAGAAAAACTCACCTGATATGCTTACTTCCTTCCCTACTCCGCTCTGTACTTCCAATCGATCTACCTGAGTGAAAGGATAAACATATAAACCGACTACCAACTTGTCTGGATACTAACTTTTACCGGACACCACTACTTTCCGGACAGTCCTAACTTCCTGGACGTTTCTACTTTCCGACTGACTCTACACTCCGGACAACGCCTCTTTCCGGACAACACACAAACCGGATCACACCACATTTCGGGTAACCCTACTGTCCGGATAGCTCTACTTCCCAGATG
Organism: Saussurea involucrata; assembly: GCA_033807775.1. Taxonomy (NCBI): domain Eukaryota; kingdom Viridiplantae; phylum Streptophyta; class Magnoliopsida; order Asterales; family Asteraceae; genus Saussurea; species Saussurea involucrata. Next base: position 117,087,671 of record CM066321.1, on the reverse strand, counting down.
ATACCACATCCGGATACTTTCTACTTACCGGGAAATTGTGTAGTCCGGACGCTGATGCTTACCGGACACCTCCCTAACTTGAAGCTTTCCGGACGAACTGTTGGACGAGTTTTGAGACTAAAATCTTGCTAAACGTTCCACAAACGGAAAGATAATGCGATAAATAACTACCCAAACGTTCTATAATCATTTCCCACAAGCTTTACTAAAAAAACACGATTTTAAGGGTGTTTAAATCTTCTTTAAAAACCTAAACTAACTTTAGCAAGAAAACTCTCAAATATCCAACAATCATCAAAACAACTTAAATGAGGTTGTAGATAAGGAATTACCTGGTGGATTCCTTGCAGAAAACGAATCCCACTCACTCTTTCTCCTGAATCCAAAGCTTGGTGTTTCTCTTCTTCAAATGCACAAAAGCCTCTAAAACTCTTTCCTCTCCTTTCTCTCAACAATCAGCCGCCAACAAGAATAAAAATGCCCTCCTAGGGCATTGTGTCCCAATCATTAGGTCATTAGTCCAAAATCCTTATTTACAAAGTGGCCCCTCAACTTTTATCATTATTAAAATTTTCCCCAAGACTTGAAACTCCCGCAATTTGGTCACGGTTACTACAACACTCCCCCCTCAAAAGAATTTCGTCCCCGGAATTCCATTCTCAAAAAGGTGTGGGTATCTGGACATCATATCTGATTCTACTTCCCACGTTGTCTCTCGTCCCTTATGATACCTCCACTGAACTTTAACCAAACGAACTTCCCTATTCCTTGATTTTCGGACCTTACTGTCCACAATCTCTATGGGTTCTTCTTCGTACGTTAAGTTCTCGTCAATACTAACATCTTCCTACGGAATAGCCGCATCGGTCTCGGCCAAACATTTCTTTAGGTTTGACACATGAAAATATCGGATGAACACTCTTTAATTCCTCTGACCAGTCTTACTTGTATGCCGCTGCTCTATCTCTCTCACCAATGACAAAAGTCAACTTCTTATCGTCTGCATCTCATTTCCCACAACGGTTCTCCACAAAAGAGACGTACGTCACACTATGAATTTCTCTCAAAATCTCATCGAGTACCTCAAGATCGCGCAATATCTATTCAACTTTCATAACTTCGACGGATCCACAGACTTAGTCCTCAAACTTCAAGGTTCGAAAGTCTTATGTTTTTCAATCCAACCAACTCAGTTCTACTCGGTCACTCCAGACCGTTCTGATGGAAAACATAATCGTACACCATACATTGGAACCGCCCTTGGCGAGTCATCACTTTACTATGACGTGTCATCTTATACTATTTACTTGCAACCCATCTGAATACTATACTCGCTTAAATACCACTAGAAATCCAAGGCCAACCGCGCCTCTATTTGCTTGCTTCCGCCCTCACGTCGGGACCCACGGCTTTACAACACGCCTATTTACGGTCTCTCGTACCTCTTACTTCCTTAAAAAAGGAACTTGGAGGAAGTTCCCCGCCACTACAACGAGAATCTAAAACCAGGAACAATCACTCACTTGACCACTTAGCACAAGGCCGCCCTCGCACATCCCGACGAACTCACACCTAAGAGTTCCCCCCTCGGGTTACATGTAATTCTAGACCACTTCTTTCAACCGCTATACGTCTATGCAGATCATATTCCCTCCCCGGGTCACCTCGGCTACAGCTCGACAACTAATTCGTACGTTCTCACTACTTCATCATTTCACACTTAACGCGACTAATCGCAGGAAACCTCCATAATTCCTTATTGGAAGGGTTCTCCTATCCGAAATGAACTTATCCTGAAGGCTCATCAATTCTCACTGCCTGCCACAAGTGTCCAGTCGTAAATAACGTAACTTTGATTACTCTCGCAAAACTATTCTCAATAGCTTATCACTGAACGACCAATTCGATTAAACATTTCTCACAAAGTCACTAACTTGACTCATTCAGTTGTCTTATCCACTTCTCTCCTGCACAAGATCATACACAATTCCCTTCCTCAATACTCTTTCCAAAGGTTCGCACACTTATCGATGGCGACTTACACACTACTCCACCCTTCGGTGCTACTGTCAAGCTTACTACCTCCAACCTACTCACTTGTTCCGACATACTATCCTCAAGTCCCCACGTTAGCGTGGAGCATTGCCCACCAACATTACTTGCCCCTCTTTTCCGACCTTTCCACAAGCTGACAATACTTTCTCATTACTATACATAACCAAACGGTTGCACCAAAATTCTAACTTAAGGCATTCAACCAGGTCATCTTGAACTGACACCATCATTCGCTACTACTACACGTTCTATGATCTCCAACTATTACCCTCACGAAAAATTCTTTCACACGCAAGAAACAATTCGCATTCTTTAAAGATTTAACATCTACTACCCCACTTCTTAGACTCACTCTCCCAACATCTTCTTTAAACCTCCAAAGATTCCAAAAATATACTTACTTAGCAACTCACACAACCAAAAACACTTGGTTTCCACTTGGGTAACCACCCACCACCGCTCCGGCGTTCTATTCCGATAACAGACATATCACACGTCAACTTACAAACCACGTACTCCAACAGTTTGGTTAACAAATCCAACACCTCATCCGAAATCCCCGGCAAGGCTTCCAACTAGTGCTTCCTCTTTCTAACATCACATTACTACAACACTAGCTGACGCATTTATCTTGGCAATGGATGCCACTACTCATCTGTACATTCTCCACTCAAAATATCCCACTGCAGACCAGGACTTTCATGGTCATTAGTACCCAAATCAAACTTGCCTTCACATTCTCCCGCATAAATAACCGAGTCTATCTCGCTACTTTGTCTCTCCCCAGCTCTAGTTGAACCACAACTCACAAGTTTCTAACTAACTCAAACATACTGATTTCTTGCTAGCTCTTTACGATTCCAAACCATTACATAGACAGGGCACAGTCCCTCACAGATCGACATAATCTATACACTCACTTCGTTCGTGCTAAATACCTCATCATTTACGAACCATCCACCTCATAAGTAAAACGCTTATCTAAAACAACAGTCTTTCACCATCTTAACACCCCTACAAGGTGCTCCCTCAACTTTCAACCCTCTGGTTCAAGTCCTTGGCCTCAGCCACCTTACACAGCTGCCGACCTCAACATTAATAGTCAACCTGTTGATACTTTCTTAACCTATTCTTTAATATGGGTTCCTTACTGAACCTAATCCTTCCAACATATCATAAACAACTTCATTTTTCGACGCCCTTATTTCAAAACTTACTCATGTAACATCAATATTACAAGATTACCTTAAGACTCTTATTCGACGTCGAAGATATCTCATTTCTGCCTCACCGCACTACTCATAACGAGTTGCTAATACCAACACCTTGACGACTTCTAGTCCTTCCCCTGACACAATCGCCCCTCAGCAACTGTATTTCCAGTCACCGCACAAGGGTACAGACCCTCATACAACCGACACTAAAGTCCACTTCCAACTCTTCCACTGCTCACCTCTCCCTTGAACACAAATACCAAAACTACAAACATTCTCCCCTGATTTATTCAACCTTCCCCACTCTAGGAGTTCTTCCTTAGCTTAAAATGTAGTATTCTACGACCTAGTGAGTTCATAGCCTTCATGTCTGACAACGTGATAAATGAATCATTTCTCACTTTTTATCATTTTAAAGAACAACACTTGAAAACAACTTGGGTACACACGACCCCAACATCCTCATAACTCCAATGCCCTGCACAACGATCTCGAGAATCGTTTGCATGCAACTTTCCGTAAAACTTAATCTTACTCAACCAAAAATATGTTGTTATGACAGAAATAAATATTGGATGAAAATCTTTTTATACGACAAAATTTTGAAAGGAATTACTGACACGAAGTAAACCAGTCGATTCTCACACTCATTTATATAACTTCAGCATGTCAATACTTATCTTGGTTATAAAAATTTTGGCATTCAAACGTTTCCTTGACTCTTTGCAACAATTTAACTTATCATGAAAAAAGTGGAATATATTGCAAATCGTAAACCTCAAGACTTCATTGTGCGATGTAAATGGATTTGCATTTTTCTTTGAACATACGCTTGCACACGCCGACTCATATCCGATCAAATTTGATATTTACACATTTACTTTACTTATGAAAAATCTCATGTACACATATACGAACTCAATGCATGAAACTCTACTTGCAATTGAAGGCTACTCACTCAAACAAGGTCAATCGTTTTACTCACGCAACTCATCATTGATACTCTACTATCGACCAGTGATCGTCATCTCGGCCTTGCAACAACTTGCTATACGTACATTCAACGGTCCACTTACTCAACCATTTCATACTATTTTCGTCTCGATCAAATTGATAACGCCACTTTTTGGCGTTATTTCTGGTTCTCAAACCAATGAGATTGGCTTGTATTCAAGTAAAAAGGCGTGTATTTTACGGTTTATCTAGTGATTTACACAGGTTATCTAAAAGGCGGCATTCCTCGAGAAAAGAAGCTAAAAAGAGCCCAAAACGATTCCAAACGAAGCCTAACGGAAGCCCACGAGTCAAGCCCAAGACCCACGACCGAACCAGGACCCGAACCGCGAACCAGAAAACGACCCACGCAGCTAATTAGACACGCGCGACTTACCACGCGACTTGCAAGTGGCGTGGCAAGTGGCGTAACCCACTGTTTCGCGTTTTTCAGCTACAAAATCCGATTTTAGGTCATTCGTTCGATATCCAACTTTCGGCAGACGACCAGGGGCGATTTTGGGGCGATTTCCGGCGACTTTTCGGAGCTTTCGGAGTCACGTTAGAGGGCCGATCACGGAGACAATCATCACGGAACGTAGATACAAGCACGATTGAAGGGAGTTCATCACGTTATTTTTCATGTTTTTAATCTTTCGCGTTACCATGTTTGCATACGTAGTTTCATCTTTCTCTCTTGTGTTTGAATCCACCACCGACATGAACTAACCGGTTCGTGTTGGGGGTTGGAATGAATTCGGTTTATAAAGCATGTAACCAGATGATTTGAACTTTTATTGGTTTTTCCTTGATTAATGAAGCATGTGATTTTGTGTTTAATGCCTTTGAAAGTCTAGCTAGCTTTTAATTGATTTATTATTTCCAGTTGAGTTCGAGAGAATTAACTGTTAAATAGAACTAGGAATTGCATGCCTAAGACGATAAATCAGTGATAGAGATATACTGAATAAGTCTTAGTCCCAATTAAACCGTTAGGTTGATATCGAGAGATGAAATCTAGCCAATTTAACATAAATCGAGTACTTAATGTGTTTTGGAATCCATAGGTGAGATCGAGAGATTAAACTTATCCTTTTCAAAATAAAACCTGTTGTGGCTTGAAAGAGAACAACGGTGACTTTAAAAGATTTGGGAATCATTAAGGGGATAAACTGGTAATTGTTTGAGTTGTTTGTGTGCATGTGTAGAACCGGAGGATTTCCAACCCTCAACTTTTCTCTCTATCGAAGTTCCTAAATTGTTCTTTGCTTTGTTTGCGTTTAAGTTGTGATTTGCTAGAATTTAGTTAAAAACCCATCTTCCAAATTCGACAGTCTAGTTAATAAAGCTTATAGTAATTGTGATACTTAGTTCCTAGTTCCCCGTGATTCGATACTCGTACTTCTAAAGTACTATTACTTGACTTCGACCCGTACACTTGCGGTAAGATCCTCGGGGTGTGAAAACCCCGTGTCAAGTTTTTGGCGCCGTTGCCGGGGAACTAGTTGTAATTAATAGCACTACCATCTATAAGAGTTATTAGATTGGACATTTCTTTTATTTCGTGTTTTATTCCATCTCTTTCAGTTTTTTTTGGATTACTGACTTTGTTTTTCTTTCTTTTCAGGTACCACTTGGTTTATGCCAAGGACGGCCCGAGGGAAAGAAATTGAAGAACTCGATCCGGAAATAGAGAGAACTGCTCGTCGCCTACGTAAAGAGTCGAACGCTAGAAAGCAATTGAATATGGGCGACGAGAGACCACCTCCAGAAAGGGTGCCTATGCGGTCGTTTGCCGACCCGAATATGGCAGCGGCCCGCATAGGTATTCAACCACCCACCACCGCGGCTAATTATTTCGAAATCAAGCCGAATACCATCGTAATGGTACAACAGAATCAGTTTGGAGGAGCACCGACCGAAGATCCTCATGCACATCTCCGTGCATTCGAGAGGATTTGCAGCACATTCAAAATCAACGGGATGGAAGAGAATGCGATCAAGCTAAGACTTTTCAGCTTCTCTCTAAAAGGAAGAGCATAAATTTGGATAGAGGGCCTTCCATCAGACCTTATCACCACTTGGGCACAACTGAAGGCAGCGTTCCTCCAGAAATTCTTCCCACCGGGAAGAACTGCGCAGTTAATGGCCGATATCACGCACTTCGCGCAATGGGACCAAGAGACGCTATACGAGGCATGGGAGAGGTATAAGGACATGCTGAAGAAATGTCCACATCACGGTCTTCATGGGTGGGTCATAATCCAAACGTTCTTTGGAGGCCTTCACCCGCAATTCAAGAATGACATCACTGCTGCAGCGGGTGAGGCACTCATGAACAAAACCTATGAAGAAGCAGTCGAGCTGACCGAGAACCTCGCCGAACATAGCTACTCCACTCCACAATCATCCATTGCACGAGTAGCTAGTGTTCGGGAGTCGGATGAGCTTAAGGAGATCAAAACCCAATTAGCAGCGATTACGAGCCATTTGCAAGCAAGCAGTATTCAAGAATCTGATCAAGTCCATTTTGTGGCAAACCGGAACCAACCGAGAAACGATCCTTTCTCTAACACGTATAACGAGGGGTGGAAAAAGCATCCCAATCTTTCATGGAATCAGCCCGGGCAACCATAGTCAGGTAATTTTTCTAACTCATCTAATTTTCCTAATGCTAATAATGTATACCGTCCTCCAGGTTTTCAGCAAAGAAACGAAGGACCATCCGGGGAGAAGAAGCCGAGCCTCGAAGACATGATGATGAAGTTCATGTCAAAAATGGACAGCACGGTCGGAGAGCTAGCGAGCACGGTGAATACGGTGAAAGCCGCAACTGAACAAAATACCGCGGCAATAAAGATTCTCGAGAGGCAAGTGGGGCAGATTTCTGAAGCCCTACAAACCCGAACTGCTGGTACTTTCCCGAGTATGGCTGAAAAGAGAAATCAAGAACATTGCAATGCCATTCATCTGAGAAGTGGCAAAGAGTTGATTGGAAACCCGGTAAGCAAGTCCTCCCCAAAGAGAGCCGAGGAAGATTCTGAGATGGTAGATGTGGGTGAGTTAGAAGTTGATAAAGAGAGTGAAGCTGATGAAGAGCGTATGAGGAAAGAGACCCCGAGGGAGGAGGAGAACAAAAAGATTGACGAGACTAAACTCAAGCAACCACCGGTCAAGCCGGTGGTACCGAGAGTACCTTACCCGAGCAGGCTGAAAGCAAATAAGGATGAGGTCAATTTTTCAAAATTTATTGAAGTATTTAAAAAGCTAACGATCAATATTCCTTTTGCAGATGCTCTCGCCCAAATGCCCTCTTACATGAAATTCATGAAAGAGATATTTTCCAAAAAGAGGGCAATTGATCACCAGGCCACCGTTGCACTCACTGAAGAGTGCAGCGCGATTTTTCAGAATAAGCTTCCCCCGAAGCTCAAAGATCCAGGGAGTTTCTCTATCCCTATTCAGATTGGGGAGTTTAGTTTAATAAAGTTTTATGTGATTTAGGGGAAAGTATTAATCTGATGCCTCTTTCTATTTTCAGGAAACTCGGCCTGGGTGAGGTAAGCCCGACGTACATGACGCTAAAGCTCGTCGATCGATCAATCAGATACCCGTACGGAGTCGTAGAAGACGTGCTCATCAAGGTCGGTAAATTCTACTTTCCTGTCGACTTCGTGGTGATCGATATAGACGAAGATGAAGAAGTTCCGTTGATCCTGGGAAGATCATTCCTAGCCACGAGCCGAGCACTGATCGATGTAGAGGAAGGAGAGGTGACCTTCAGAGTTGGTGGCGAGAGAGTGACTTTCAAGATGTTCGAGAAGACGAGAGGTCAAGAGGGAGAGGCATCCGGATCTGGTCATGGAAGACCAAGTGTGAGAGAATCCGCGAAGAATCGCAGGTGTGGGCGATCCAACTCCGTGGATACTGAGCCGAGTTGAAACCGCACAGTCGTGCCACGACTTTAAATACGGCGCTGGGTGGGAGGCAACCCACCAAGGTTAGTTTCCGTTCTTTATTTTTAGTTTTACGCGTGTGTTTAAATAATGAAAAAGCCATAAAAATCGAAAAATCGAAAAAGTCAAAAATAGCTGAAACAGGGACATACGCGACTTGTCACGCGGTTTGCATACCGCGCAGCAAGTCGCGGGGCCCTCTGTTGGTTTTATGAAACAGAGAGTTACGCGGTCTGCCACGCGACTTGCAAGTCGCGGGCTAAACCGCGGGAGTCCCATTTGCCTCATTTTCATGTTTCGTGCAGTTTTTATTCCTTTCTTGCTTTGTGTGTTTCTGTTTTCTTGTTTTTCTTTCGTCGTTTGTTTGTTTCTTTTGTGTGTGCGTGCTCTCCCCTCCTTCTCCAAATGCTCAATCTTTCAAGAATCTCCCCTGGCCGGGCAAAACAGGTATGTTCTAATCATTTCTCTGCTAAAAGAGTGGTGTTTGATGTGTTGTTCTATTTTAATTGCACGAGATGCAACAAACCTAAGTTTCACTTAGGTTTGGGGTGCCTCATTTTTGAACCATCTACACACTCACATTAGACCCTGTGCAAACCTCGGTTTCACCGAGGTTTGGGGTTGGCTTTTATTTGGCAAACCTAGGCCACGGCCTAGGTTTGGGGTGCCTAGTTTTAGAAAATTTGGGTAGTCTTTTTATGCTATATATGTAATGCCTTGCCTGTTCTTTTAATAACTGCACAATGACTGCGTCGCATCGCCTGCGATTTTACTTGCACATTGGGGACAATGTGTGGGTAAGGTTTGGGGTTGCCCAATCAGGCCCAAGTTATGCACGTAGAATTCCTACACTTCTGAGAGTCTAGATCAAAGTAGCAATAATTTTTGTTTTGAATGATTAAGACCGACTATTGTGGGAAGAATCTTGTGAAAGTGACGTGACCGTTAGGGAAAGACCGGGAAAGGACATGACTAGGGACATTAGTGGAGACCACCCGATAGTGAGTTTTGAGCCTAATAAGACGTTTTTCATTTCGAGGGATTCATACACGTAATTCTTATACACTTTTCGAATTCCTTGTCGTGAATGTAGAATGATCTCGCTACATTATTGCATTGAGTAGCAAAGACGAACATCGGGATATTAGGTAAGGGTACAGTAGACCATATCGTGTGGACCTTAAGACATGATTCCAGGCATTTTGTTTCTGTTTAAACCCAGTTTGGCTATCGTTTCCCTTTTCACCCTTTCATGTATATCCATTAACCACTTTGCAGCCAAACACTCACCTTTTCGTTTCTAAACCCATCATTACACCCTCAGCCATGAGCCTTAGCCAACCCTATCCGAAAGTGTGTCAATCGGAAGCAGTAATGAACTTAGAGAGATAGAGCGGAAAAGAAAGAAATCAGGCCAGTCACGAGAATAAAATGGGTCAATGCAACCCATGAATTAGAAAAGAGGGCCAATGATGCCCCAAATAAATAAAGAGGACCAATGAATTCCAACTTGAAAAAAAAAGTAAATAAATACCGTTAGTCAGATAGTCTCTAGTAGAGCTGCATAATAAGTGAGTCAAAGCGACTCCAATAGTGACGAAAAAGGACCAAGTGAGCAAATGTGAAGCAACGAGAAGTTCGGAACTGCCAATGATTGACACGCCGAGGATTTTTGATCCTTTTACCCTTCGTTTCTCAGCCTTAACCTTAGCCCCGTTACAACCGTTATAAAGACCTGGATGATCTTCTGGAAAACGTGATTAGAGTCTAGGACCACCTTTACCGATAGTCCCTGTCTTGTTATTTGATTCCTTCTGAGATCAAAAGTTTGGACATTTGTGCGTCTTTCCTTAGAGTTGTCATGTAATAATTTGAGTATTCTTGTACATAACCTCCTTAAACATGACAACACGAGCGATAACCTAGGTTCGAGCGAAATGAGAGTATCCCGTGAGGTAGGGTCGAGGCGAAATGTTTTCCCTAGTATGTTCGGACTTAGTCTAACCCTAATGTAATCGGAACGGTCACGAGTTCAACTCACAATGGAAGGTCATAGGTCAAACGAAATGAGAATGAGGCGAGAGTGAGATAGATATTCACGGGTATAGGAAATCACCGATGCATCACTTGGTACCGATTGGGAATTGTGCAGTTATTAAATTTTCACTGATATGTACTTTAATTCTGTTTTATCGCTAATTTGCTTGGGGACAAGCAACGCTCGGTTTGGGGTTGTTGATAACGCCACTTTTTGGCGTTATTTCCGGTTCTCAAACCAATGAGATTGGCTTGTATTCAAGTAAAAAGGCGTGTATTTTACGGTTTATCTAGTGATTTACACAGGTTATCTAAAAGGCGGCATTCCTCGAGAAAAGAAGCTGAAAAGAGCCCAAAACGATTCCAAACGAAGACTAACGGAAGCCCACGAGTCAAGCCCAAGACCCACGACCGAACCAGGACCCGAATCGCGAACCATAAAACGACCCACGCAGCTAATTAGACACGCGCGACTTACCACGCGACTTGTAAGTCGCGTGGCAAGTGGCGTAACCCACTGTTTCGCGTTTTTCAGCTACAAAATCCGATTTTAGGTCATTCGTTCGATATCCAACTTTCGGCAGACGACCAGGGGCGATTTTGGGGCGATTTCCGGCGACTTTTCGGAGCTTTCGGAGTCACGTTAGAGGGCCGATCACGGAGACAATCATCACGGAACGTAGATACAAGCACGATTGAAGGGAGTTCATCACGTTATTTTTCATGTTTTTAATCTTTCGCGTTACCATGTTTGCATATGTAGTTTCATCTTTCTCTCTTGTGTTTGAATCCACCACCGACATGAACTAACCGGTTCGTGTTGGGGGTTGGAATGAATTCGGTTTATAAAGCATGTAACCAGATGATTTGAACTTTTATTGGTTTTTCCTTGATTAATGAAGCATGTGATTTTGTGTTTAATGCCTTTGAAAGTCTAGCTAGCTTTTAATTGATTTATTATTTCCAGTTGAGTTCGAGAGAATTAACTGTTAAATAGAACTAGGAATTGCATGCCTAAGACGATAAATCAGTGATAGAGATATACTGAATAAGTCTTAGTCCCAATTAAACCGTTAGGTTGATATCGAGAGATGAAATCTAGCCAATTTAACATAAATCGAGTACTTAATGTGTTTTGGAATCCATAGGTGATATCGAGAGATTAAACTTATCCTTTTCAAAATAAAACCCGTTGTGTCTTGAAAGAGAACAACGGTGACTTTAAAAGATTTGGGAATCATTAAGGGGATAAACTGGTAATTGTTTGAGTTGTTTGTGTGCATGTGTAGAACCGAAGGATTTCCAACCCTCAACTTTTCTCTCTATCGAAGTTCCTAAATTGTTCTTTGCTTTGTTTGCGTTTAAGTTGTGATTTGCTAGAATTTAGTTTAAAACCCATCTTCCAAATTCGACAGTATAGTTAATAAAGCTTATAGTAATTGTGATACTTAGTTCCTAGTTCCCCGTGATTCGATACTCGTACTTCTAAAGTACTATTACTTGACTTCGACCCGTACACTTGCGGTAAGATCCTCGGGGTGTGAAAACCCCGTGTCACAAATCATCTCATATTATACCTCTACACGCTTTCAGTCCTCTACAGAAATCTCTCTTCACTGATACTGTCACTGAACAACTCGACTAAAGGGTCAGAGCTCCAATCCTCTACTCGCTCTTAAATTGACACCTCCAAGATCTCGACACTGTCCTTCCTTATCCTTACAACTGATCTACCCCACGATCTCTAGAACTGGGACTCTCCAGAAACAGGAGTCTTACTCAAAATCAATCATTCATCCTCTCTTCGAACCCACGAAGATCTACCTCTAGACGACTCATAAAATTCTAAACAACATTTCGTCTCTACGATGTATACATACATCACATCATAAATGATCTCTCAAGAAATTCCCCCAACGGGGTCTCAGTCTACCCCTCAGGGGTCTTGCTGACATTCTCGATTACCGAAACACGACACAAGACTAGCTTTAGACTACAACTTCGGAATAATAAGGCAGGTTAAGCACATACATGTACCTGTAAGTTTGCAATTACACTGGCCAGGTGTAATTCCAAGCTTACCTTACATGACTGTCCTCGGTACCCTATTAGTCCTATATCTACTGTAGTGCCCTCCTAACGCATTTCTTATATCAATAATAGTGCCCTCCTAACGCATTTCCTGATTCTCAGTTGTGATCTCTACTCCAAAGTTTAAGTTTAGGCCCGTCCGGTCACCTAAATCCCTTAAACTATGGCTCTGGTACCAATTGTAACAACCCAGTCTAAAATGAGACATGCATAGAGATAATTAATAAGCTTTACAATACTGGGTCCCAAAATTTCATTACATCTGTCTAAATAACTTAGGTTGACGGAAACAACCTATACACAATTGAGAATAATTACCACTAAAAGTATGAGTGGCACTATCTCTAACTGCATCTGTGCTCTATCCTGCTCTTGCTCGCTTACCGAAGCCTCCTATTATCTGCTTACCTGAAAAGGTTTAGTTTGGAAAATGCGAGGGTTAGACCATGAGGTATAGTGAGCTCCCTCCTGACAGTTCTCAAAAATCATTTCAAAACAGTTTATAACCTTCAAATATCTTTGCATTAACTTTCACATAACTTTTCATAAAACTATCACATAACTTCACATAAAACTTCCACGGATAAATCCGCACTCGTAAACGGCACCCTGAAGTCACCCTAAGGTGCCAACGAGTCAGTCTCACGCTGCCTTACTGGATACTCCCTTCCATGGCATAAACGGGTCACACCTCCCGGCATGAGCTGGCGGGTCTACCTCCCGACTTAGCCAGTTTACGTCTAACACAATGTATGCATACATCTCATATAAACTTTTAATACTTTCACGCAGTTAAAAGCATAGGAATAAAACATGGCATTTCTCATCATGTACTTACTTTAGAAAGACATGTCAAAAGCACGTATTTATAGTTAGAAAAACTCACCTGATATGCTTACTTCCTTCCCTACTCCGCTCTGTACTTTCAATCGATCTACCTGAGTGTAAGGATAAACATATAAGCCGATTACCAACTTGTCTGGATACTAACTTTTATCGGACACCACTACTTTCCGGACAGTCCTAACTTCCCGGACGTTTCTACTTTCAGGCTGACTCTACAGTCCGGACAACGCCTCTTTCCGGACAACACACAAACCGGATCACACCACATTTCGGGTAACCCTACTGTCCGGATGGCTCTACTTCCCGGATGATACCACATCCGGATACTTTCTACTTACCGGGAAATTGTGTAGTCCGGACGCTGATGCTTACCGGACACCTCCCTAACTTGAAGCTTTCCGGACGAACTGTTGGACGAGTTTTGAGACTAAAATCTTGCTAAACGTTCCACAAACGGAAAGATAATGCGATAAATAACTACCCAAACGTTCTATAATCATTTCCCACAAGCTTTACTAACAAAACACGATTTTAAGGGTGTTTAAATCTTCTTTAAAAACCTAAACTAACTTTAGCAAGAAAACTCTCAAATATCCAACAATCATCAAAAACAACTTAAATGAGGTTGTAGATAAGGAATTACCTGGTGGATTCCTTGCAGAAAACGAATCCCACTCACTCTTTCTCCTGAATCCAAAGCTTGGTGTTTCTCTTCTTCAAATGCACAAAAGCCTCTAAAACTCTTTCCTCTCCTTTCTCTCAACAATCAGCCGCCAACAAGAATAAAAATGCCCTCCTAAGGCATTATGTCCCAATCATTAGGTCATTAGTCCAAAATCCTTATTTACAAAGTGGCCCCTCAACTTTCATCATTATTAAAATTTTCCCCAAGACTTAAAACTCCCACAATTTGGTCACGGTTACTACATCTCTCATGCTCAAGAACAGAAAAAAAATTATTTCATCTCATTTCTTTCATTTATTTTTCCTCTTAAAAACATATATGAAAATTTATTTCTTTTTCCTTTTCAAATTCGAAAACACAGCATTAAAGTTTAATATAACATTTTATAAATTCTGACTTTCAACACGTTTTAGAAAATTTATAAAATACCAAAGGTATTTAATTGGCATTTCAGAGCATGTTTAACAACTTTCCTAAAATAGAGAAAATGGAGATTTTGTTTTCTATTTGCCTTCAACAGATTCTCTATCTTGTTTTTTAAAATAGAGAAAACAAGAAAAATCTTCAAATTTAAAAAAAAAATCTTCAAAACTTGATGGAAGGTAAGAGAAATTATTATTTTATTGATTTTCACCAATATGATTTAACCATCATCAAGTTATATAATTTTATTTTTAAAAATGTATTAAGATGATAAAATTATATAATATTTTATTAATATAACTAATATTCAAATCTCTAAAATAGAGAATCTATTTAAGTAAAATCTATTTTTTTTTCAATTTTTCAAATTTCTTTATTTTACAAAAAAATATTGAGAAAATGTTGGAAATGCTCTCAATAAACAATCCAACAAAACAGTTATTAATATCAAATCTATTTATTTAATATTTTAAAACATTATTTTAAGAAATTTTATTAAATGTTAATGACATCATATTTATGGGGCGGGGTCCGTGGCATGTGGCTTTAATTGGTCGGCACCGTCCCATCATTCACCGTCTGTTATTTCCTCACAGAAGTCCATGGTATTGTTTTTCTTCAATTCTATTTTCACTAAATTACAAATATCGACTTTTTCTATAATTATTCACGCATAATTTATTCCAAAATCAGAAATTATTAAGTACTATAAAACATCGAAACGTTAATAAATACTTTACGCGTTTTATAAAAATATTAATTTTAGTTTAGTTTGTATTAGAATTTAGAAAAAAAGTATTCATTTCAGAAGTTTAGGGGTCGTTTACCAGATGCTTATGCAGTAAGTTTTTACCAAATTGCATTAATTTAGCGGATGGATATAATAAGAACCAAAAAATTTATCCCATAAGAGTGAGGCGGCAAGGACCAAGAGTCTTACCCGGTAAATGGGGGCGACTACTCTTATCATGGTTAACGTTTACCGGATAAATTGTTACATACGATGTCGTTTTGTCAACTAAAGTCTTACCTGATAAGTAAGCGATAATGTTGAATTTTCTCGGTAAGCGTTTACCGGGTAAGTGTTTGGTAAACGGTCCATAATTGTCGGTTTTTTCATTTTCTTTAATAATGAGATTGGGAAAACTTTCTTCAATTATTTAGTGTAAAATTATTTTTTAGTCAATTAAAAAGTGTATAATTACATATTTTCAACATCATGTTTTTTTTTATTGTAGTTATTTATTTGGGAAATTAATTAAAATGTCCCAAGTTTATTTTTCACTTACACAAATACCTAGACCTGATAAACGGGTCGTGTCATGTCGGGTTCACGGGTTAAACGGGTTGAGAGTGTCTAACCCGAACACGACACGTTTAATAAACGGGTCAAAAAATCTCAACCTGAACACGACCTGATTTAATCCGTCTAACCCGACACAACCCGCTAACCCGTTTAACCCATTTAACCCGTTTAACATTTATAAATATAAAATTTTAATAGGGTGCTCCAACATAATATGGTGCACCAACTTAGAGGGTCCAAGCCAACGGACTCGAACCACTAAGCTAGGGTCAAAGGTGGTGATGCAAATGAAAATACAAGGGGTGAGATCATATTTATAGTGGGCATAGAGCATAAGGTTTTTGTTTCCCACCAATGTGGGATGGGAGGGAATCTCACTTCCTTGTGAAACATACAGAAATTGACAGCTCCTATGTGCCATAAGTTACGATATATTTCTTCCATTTAGAAGCCAAATTGGACACTATCATCTAAATGAAAGTTGTTCATTGATATCTTGGGATTCCACAGAAACTAGATTCATGCAATTCGGAGCTATAATCAGACCGCTACAACCTTTACAAAAACAGTGCGCAGGTTCTTGTGTACAATGTGAGCTGATTCAAAAACTCAGTGTTTTGACACATTTAAACTCATAATTAGGACTTTAATTCTTCATAACAGTTCTTAAGGACATTCTAAGCTTTCCAAAGGTATACCGTACACCTCATTTGGACCAACGGTTGATTTTCTATGAATTTTCTAATAACATGGCAGAAACTTTAAAACTCATAATTGACAGCTCCTATATGCCATAAGTTACGATATATTCTTCCATTTAGAAGCCAAATTGGACACTATCATCTAAATGAAAGTTGTTCATTGATATCTTAGGATTCTACAGAAACTGGATTCATGCAATTCGGAGCTATAATCAGACCGCTACAACCTTTACAAAAACAGTGCGCAGGTTCTTGTGTACAATGTGAAAACTCAGTGTTTTGACACATTTAAACTCACAATTAGGACTTTAACTCTTCAAAGCCCATATTTAATTGTCAAAGCCCATATTTAATTGTCCATACATAAATAGATAATAGTCAAAGCCCATATTTAATTGTTCAAAGAATGGCCTAATTTAAACGGGTTAAACGGGTCAATTTCGAGTTGAATTTTTTAACCCTAACCTTACCCGTTTAATTTTCGTGTCGTGTCGTGTCAACCCGTTTACTTAAACGGATTGAAATATATTAACCAAACCCGTTTATTTCGTGTCGGGTTAACGTGTCGTGTCAGTTTTTGCCACCTCTACAAATACCCCAATAAATAATCATGACGTCGAATATTCTGTATAGTCGTCAATATATTGAACAAAATACAATTTGAGCTATATTTCAAATGAAACACTTGGCTCAAGGAAATCGAAGAATAAAATAGAACTCTGAACCATGGGCCCTTAGACAACCTGCATTTAATTTCTATTAAAACACGATAGCATCATGAATTAAACGGGTATATATATATATATATATATATGGTCTCCTTCTTTTGTTAACTTTTTCATGTATTGCATATATGCACATCGAGGCATTGCATATATGCACATATTACAATTGCCTGATGTGCATATATGCACTGGTTAACAAAAGAAGGAGACCCTATATATATATATATATATATATATATATATATATATATATATATATATATAGGATGGGTATCAAATACAAACCAAATGGATTGTACAAACCCTACAAACTCAATTTGGCTTCATGAATCTGTAATCTGGATTCATGAATATATAATTTGGCTTCATGAATCTATATTTTTCGGTCGTCGGTGCCGGACGATGAATTTAGTTTTTCATCTAACAGTTACAAAGGGTAAAATAATATATTTAAAAAAAAAATTAAAAATATGCTAAAAGCCCCTAAAATACCCTTATGGATAAAAAAAAGAAGTTACGTGATTGGTGGAGATGGGTTTGTACAGTTTGTACAATCTATTTGGTTTGTACCCGATACCACCCCTATATATATATATATACTAGTCTTTGGCTCGCCCGTTGCGCGACGATCAAATTTGTGTTTTAAGTTAATTATTTGGTGTTTAATAGTTGTTGAATAATTTTGTGACACATACAATAATTGATAAAAAGAAAACAAAAATTCCACAAACAGGGAATATTATTTTGAAGATAAAAATATGTCTATTAAGTTTGATACCTATTATAAATGTCGTAATAAATGAATTTATCAAACGAATACACAATAATTGCATATTTATATTTTTGAAAAATGTTCGAACTCATAATCCAAAAGTCAGTTGATAAGTGATATCTTTTTTTTTCAAGTAATTAAATCTCTTATGATAATTCTAAGGGTGTTTCGTTGACAAAATGAAATTTGATAGAATTGTAATTCGTCGAAATAATTCGACTTTGAAGTAAAAATTGATATGAAATTGCAAAAAAAAAAAATCACGACAATATAGTGATTATTTGTATCAAATCTCATACTAATTTCAACAAATCTCATACTAATCACGGCACATTAATTCGTATATATTTATGATATTTAATAATATAATTAAATCCAAATATATTCAATATTGGGCTCATTTCGAATGTATTGACAAAGCGATTACAATGGTATAATTTGTAAAAAAAAGATTAATGCATTTTAGTTCATATACATTATTTATGTTTATATGATAAGAGTCTAAAATGAAAAATAAAACAATAAGGGATTAAAAGTAAACTACATACCTAATTATAAGAGTAGTAAATGTAACGTACAAATTAAAAAAAATTGAATTAAGGAGGAGTGAATGTGGATATATTAATTGAACTTATAATGTAAACTGCGTTCAGATACATGTTTAGGCGGAAAAATACTGAAGTCGGCTCACCAGAAGACGACACATGACATGCTAGTTACTCATTTATTATATGTATAGATTTTTGGGATTACTATACACGATAGAGATTTTTTTTGAATTTATTATAAGTATGGATATGTACGTATGTATAAAAAAATATTCAATATTGGGCTTATTTCGAAGGTATTGACGAAACGATTACAGTGGTATAATTTGTAAAAAATAGAAATGTTTTTAATGCATTTTAGTTCATATACATTATTTATGTTTATACGATAAGAGTCTAAAATGAAAAATAAAAAAAGTAATGGATTAAAAGTAAACTATATATGTAATTATAAGGGTAGTAATGTAAGTTATAATTATTAAAAATTTAATTAATAAGAGATTTAAGGAGGAGTGAATGTAGGTGTATTAATTGAACCTATAATGTAAATGCGTCCAGATACATGTTTAGGCGGGAAAACAATAAAACCGGCTCATCAGTCGACGACACATGTCAATGTAATTACTTATGTATTATATGTATAGATATATATATATATATATATATATATATATATATATATATATATATATATATCGTCTTTCTTGGTTACTAGAATGTTATCACAACAACATCTAGTTGCTTTCATATTAAAATGATATTTGATCAGTTTTCTAGCTAACACCTCATTAAATACTGGATTTCATCTCTTTATTTATTTTTTCCTTTAATCAATTTGCACACGGGATAATTGAGTGTCGTCCATTAATTTCAACTAGTGTGTGGCACCGCGCTCGCACGGTGGCGAGAAAGTTCTATAAGCACCACAAATTTATAAATATGAAATTAAATAAGTTTATTTCAATTCTTTTCAAAAAGTAGTAGTCATTTTCCATTAAACACTTGAAGCATTATGAGATTTGAGTCTTAATTAAATCGTGAAATGTTATGTCTTGTTTATCCCACATTGGTGAGAGGATGACGAAATGGAATAATGATGTGCTTATTTAAAAGAAGGTACAAAAAAAAGGTTCTTATAAAAACCTCCATTGAAGATGCTCTTAATTGTAATGCAATATATACTATATATTCAACATGAAGAAAATTTGCAACTAAAATTAACTCTTTAATCCAAAAGGGATTAAAAAATCATAAGTCATGTAAAAAAGGTTGTCATTATTCTCTTTTTATAATCAACTTCATGTTCCAACATTTCAACTTTTTATCAATGTGGGATAGCGAAAGTAAACCACAATTCAATATTTGAGAAATCTCAATCCACATTGTGCCATGTCATTTTTCAAGGTTTTTGCTTTTATATAAAGATATAAAGATTGAGATGGAAATGAGGTGACACCAAAAAGTACAAAAAGAAGGTTCTTATAAGAACCTCCACTGGAGATGCTCTTAATTGTAATGCAATATATACTATATATTCAACATGAAGAAAATTTGAAACT
Source organism: Saussurea involucrata (assembly GCA_033807775.1). Taxonomy (NCBI): domain Eukaryota; kingdom Viridiplantae; phylum Streptophyta; class Magnoliopsida; order Asterales; family Asteraceae; genus Saussurea; species Saussurea involucrata. The sequence goes on along the minus strand of CM066321.1, from coordinate 117,067,760 downwards.
AAAATTAACTCTTTAATCCAAAAGGGACTAAAATAAATCATAAGTCATGTAAAAAAATTGGCATTATTCTTCTTTTATAATCAACTTCATGTTCCAACATTTCAATTTTTTTATCAATGTGGGATAGCCAAAGTAAACCACAATTCAATATTTGAGAAATCTCAATCCACATTGTCCCATGTCATTTTTCAAGGTTTTTGCTTTTATATATATAAAGATTGAGATGGAAATGAGGTGACATCAAAAATTACAAAAAAGAGGTTCTTATAAGAAACTCCATTGGAGATGCTCATAATTGTAATGCAATATATACTATATATTCAACATGAAGAAACTAAAATTAACTCTTTAATCCAAAATGGATTAAAATAAATCATAAGTCATATAAAAAAGTTGCATTATTCTCCTTTTATAATCAAATTCATGTTCCAACATTTCAACTTTTTATCAATGTGGGATAACCAAAGTAAACCACAATTCAATATTTGAGAAATCTCAATCCACATTGTGCCATGTCATTTTTCATGGTTGTTGGGTCATCACAGATTTGAAGTTGACTTAATTAAACCCTCTTAGATACTTAGAATGTTTTTGGATTCTTTTGTGTAACTTGTACTCTTATACCAATTGTTCGGTGAAGTCGAAGATCAACCGAAACCAAGTGTGAAGACTATCTGTTGGGTCACCAAGGATTTGAAATTGACTCACCGATGTTTTCCCTAAAACTCCTACTTAGAATATTTTAGTTCAGTTCTTTGAATGACTTGTACAAGATATCAAATGTTCGGTGAAGTCGAAGATCAACCGAAACAAAGCTTGAAGACTCTCTACTTGTGGAAAATAGAAGACTCTCGGCAACATTCAAACAAGTCATCACCACCGAAATTCCTTGACATTTCGGTGGCCTTCTCTCCACCGAATTTATAGGACAATTTCGGTGGCCTTCTTCCACCGAAGTGCATGGACAAATTCGGTGGCCCCATTCACCACCGATGACTCTTTCGGTGCTCCTCTCACCACCGAAATATACTTGTAATTTCGGTGGTCCTCTCACCACCGAAACATGCTTGCAATTTCGGTGGACTAGTCTTCTTTCCACCGAAGATTTCTCAATCTCGGTGGAAACCACTTCGGTGCTAAAAGCTCAAGACATAAGATCATTTATTATGGGACAATATCCTCCAGCAGAGAAAAGTGACAGTTTGTCTCTTTATCCACTTTCAGTTAAGGTCCCTTTTATCTGCTCAAGCTACTCTGTCTGCACCTAGTGAAAAGTGACAAGGACTTCACAGTTCTCCTGGAGTCAACATTATCAGCATATGTGAAGATGACAAGTGTCCCAAGCATTTAATGCTTGGGCACTCCTTGGCACTATAAAAGGAGAAGTGCTCTTCATGCAATTCTTACGCTTTTTCAAGAAATTCTCTCAGTGCAAGAAACCTTCTTTTAAGCCTTAAAACTCAATAGCTTTGCTCTCAGTGTTCTTAGTTGTTTTGTTGTATACTTTGTGTAAGATTGTTAGAATAGTTTATCTGTTCTTTTCCGCAACAGTCTTAAGTTTTCTGTGTGTAATTCTTTTGAAAGTTTTTCAAATATAAGAATTAAAATTGTGAAATTTTTGTGTATTGTATTCAACCCCCCCTTCTACAATACTTGTTAAGCCATCTGGGACTAACAAGTGGTATCAGAGCAGAAAGTTTAATCCCATAAACTTGATCTGCGATGGCTGCCTCTTCTTCTTCTACTGTTGAAAACTCTCTTCAAAACAACTTTTCAGAAAATGGGTCTATTTCAAAACCTCCTAAGTTTAATGCCAACAACTTCTCCTTGTGGAAAAGCCGCATGATGCTATTCATGGAAGGAGTGGATACTAGATATCCAACCATTCTCAAAGAGAGACCCATTATCCCCAGAGTTTGGGCTCGCTATGACACGCAGAGGCCAGGTAAAGAGACCTTTGAAAAGGAAATCTCTAGTGATTCTGATGAGGAAAAATCCAGTGCTACTGGTCGGTATATTCTCAAAAATCCTAAAAAGTATACTGATGAGGAAAAACGTTTAGTTACTCTTGACTCCAAGGTAAGAGCTATTATTGCTCTCTCTCTTCCTGATGAGGTCTACCACTCTTTGGTGAACTTTGAAACTGCCAAAGAAATGTGGACCACTCTATGTGTTCTGTACGAAGGTACAGAGGAAGTCAAGAAATGTAAAAAGATTGGTCTTATCAGAAAGTATGAACTATTTTCTTTTGAAAAAGGAGAATCTCTTCCTAGCTTCTACAATCGCTTCAACTCTCTTATTAATGATCTCAAGTTATTGGGCAGAGTCTATGATAATGAGGAAGTTTTATGCAAGTTCATGGACTGTCTCCCAGAATTTTGGGAAAACATATGTACCTGTATTAAAACTACCAAGGACCTTGAGTTCATGCCCTTAACTGTTTTATATGGTACTCTTTTCAATTTTGAGCAAACCAAGCTTCAACGGAAATCTTTCATCAAAGAAATAAAGAGCTCCTCTATAGCTCTTGTTAGTGAAAGTTCCAAGAATTCTCAAAATCTTCCTAGAATCACCTATCCTTCATCTGACTCTGACAATGACAGCCAAACAAATGTAACCCACCAAACGGAAGCATATCTTAGTGATGCTGATGATGAAGGTGAGGATATCATGGTTGAACAGTTGTCGGATGAGATGGCAATGATGGCCGGTTCTAAACACAAGTTTCGTCCCTTCAACAAATCTCGAAGTCTTAGAAAAACTTCATCTTTCAAAACTTCTTCTGACAAGTCTAATGAGGAATGCTACAACTGTGGCAAGAAAGGACATTTTGCATCTGAGTGTAGAAGCAAGCGTATCTCCAAGTCCAGATTTACTTCTTCTGACAATCCCTCTTCAAAAAGGGAAAAATCCAAACACATGCCTTTCAAATCAACCTTTCCCAAAAAGGAGTCCCCACCATCCTTCTTAAATCATCAGGAGCGTGCTGAGAAATACAAGGCCAAGTACAAGAAAGAGAAGGAAAGGAGTGAGGGTCTAGAGAGAAAAAGGAAGGGTCTCATGGTAGAAACCCACGATTGGGACGACGAAGACACCTCCGACAGTGATTCTCAGAATAGATGCTTCGTGGCCATCTCAGAAGAAATGGAAGTTTCCGAAAAGGCCACTTCACCTATGGCTCTGGTGGCAACTGGGTGCTCCACAGCCTACGCTCAGGTACATCCCTTCAACAATATGTCTGATATTGAAAAGATCAATGCCTATGAGTCTTTAACTCAAGATTTTTATTCTGTTAAAGACAGTAAGAATAGAAAATCTGCTCAAGTGAAAGAGCTCAAAGCTGAACTTGAAATTTGCATGTCTAAGCTTAAAAGGTTTGAGGAAATCAAAAATGAGCTTGAGGACTTGAAAACAATAAATCATGTGATCTCAAAAGAAAAGAACTCCCTGTTTAAGAAACTAAAAAGGGAACAAGAAGTCATCAAAAAATGGTCAAGCTCTTCCAAAAATCTTGAACAAATCTTTCAAAGTCAAATCTGTAGTTCAAACAAGTTCGGTCTAGGATTTGGAAAAACTGATGTTTGTGAGTCCACTCTTGCTCTTGTTCCCCCCACCAATGCATGTGATGATTTCTCTGATTCTAGCTCTTGTGATTCCATCTCTTTGAACTCATTAGATCTGTGTGAAGCCTTAAAGTATGGTATATCCTTAAAGGCCAAAGACTCCTCATTGCAAATCATTGAGAAGCAAGATTCAAATGACGTTTCTAAACCCATCCATGATCAGCTCAAATTTTCGGCCATGGATGAAGCCTCCTCCTCAAACTCTTCAAAAGCTAATCCTTCCAAAAGATCTAAACCCACCGATCTTATCCCCTTTGTGCCCACCGATCCCTCAATCAATGATCCTCCAATTCCTCTTCATGAAGTGTTAAAATCTATTCACATATATACCTACACCGAACCTAAGCCCTCAAAGATCCCCAAAAGAGAAACTCCTGTTCACTCAAAAAGGATCTCATGTGCCGACAAAGGAAAATCGGTGGTCAACTGCATGGCAAGCTCCCATCCTAAAAGTTTTACCCCAAACATTCCCTCTAACAACACTTATATTCATCAAATTCCTAGATCTGTGCTTTTAAGAAAATCAATCTCCAAAGATTTATCCAAAGGAATCCTTGGGTCCAAGCCTTCTGCTCTGTTCTCCTCTAACAAGGTTATAAGAACAAATGATAAAAGCCAAAACATGAAAAATGCTAAAAATGTTAAAAAGGTGTTTATCTATAGAAAATGCTAAAACTGTGGTGACACTTTTCATATGGCTAAGGACTGTCCCAAGGATAGAATTGATAGATCCAAGCTTAAGGAATCATGCTCTTCTAACCCCAAAGGACCCATTACAAAATGGGTACCAAAGAACTAATATGTGTTTGCATGCAGGCTTTTGAGCACCATCAAATTTGGTATCTAGACAGCGGGTGCTCACGCCACATGACGGGAAACAAGTCTCTTCTCATCAACTATGTGCCGGGAAAAGGTCCATCTGTAACTTTTGGTGATAATTCTAAGGGTTACACCAAAGGATACGGAACTCTCTCTAATGGATCTGTAACCTTCAATAAAGTGGCTTTTGTGGACGGCCTCATGCATAACCTCCTCAGCATTAGCCAACTGTGTGATCTTGGATACAAAGTTATCTTTGAACTTTGTGTCTGCTCCGTGGTAGACAAACAATTCAATGTGGTGTTATCGGGAAGACGGATGGAAAATGTCTACGTCATAGATATGGGACAATCCAATTCTTCATCAAATGTCTGCTTTGTGTCAAATGATGCATCCAAAAGGAACTGGTTGTGGCACAAACGTCTCTCTCATCTAAACTTCAAGACCTTGCATAAAATCTCCAACAAAGAGCTGGTGACGGGCATGCCAAAGTTGAACTTTGTCAAAGAGAAGCTGTGTGATGCATGTGAAAAGGGAAAGCTCACCAAAACATCCTTCAAGACGAAGCAATGCTCTTCCATCACTCTTCCTCTTCAATTGCTGCACATGGATCTATGTGGACCAGTCAGCACTCCAAGTCTTGGAGGCAAAAGGTATATTCTTGTTATTGTTGATGAATTTACCAGATATACTTGGGTGTTCTTTCTCAGGTACAAAAGTGATGCCACTGAAGAAATCATCAACTTTGTCAAGAAAATGAAGTTCTCAATGGCCAGCTTGTCCGCTCGGTAAGGAGTGACAATGGCACTGAATTCAGAAATAGTGCTCTTGAAGACTTCTTCACCGAGAAAGGGATCTCTCAGAACTTCTCTGCTGTTCGTACTCCTCAGCAAAATGGAGTGGTGGAAAGGAAAAACAGAACACTGTGTGAGGCCGCTAGATCCATGCTGAGTGAATCAAATCTCCCCACCTATTTTTGGGCCGAAGCTGTGAATACTGCCTGCTTCACTCAAAACAGGTCAGTAATATTCAAAAGACATGATAAAACCCCGTATGAAGTTTTTCATGGCAGAAAACCAAATATTGGCTTTCTTCATGTCTTTGGGTGTATCTGCTTTATTCTTAATGATCGTGAAAATCTTGGGAAGTTTGATCCCAAGGCAGATGAGGGAATATTTGTTGGGTACTCCTTATCCTCCAAAGCTTATAGGGTGTACAATCTCAGAAGAAAATGCATTGATGAGTCCATTCATGTCAAGTTTGATGATCTCAGATGTTCATCACTTTCAAGTGATGAGGATGATTTACACAGATGGATCTCATCATGTATTGGTGATATCCCCTTAGTCACTTCCACCGATATCTCCTCAATTCCCTCAAATCCATCTACCTCAAAAAACCCAGCTGGATCACTTTCTCCCACCGAAATTGATCAACCCATCTCTCACACCGATTTTCCTATTCCCACCGAAACTCCACACCGAAGCCCTTCTTCCATCCTTAATCCCACCGAAAATCACATGGCATCCACTACCGAAAATCCCATCTTACACCAAACCTCTGATCCCACTACTCCAGTTCACTCTACTTCTCATACCCCATCACCTTTACCCCCTGCTCTAAAATGGACCAAAGATCACCCCATAGATCAAATTATTGGTGACCAACAAGCAGGTGTCCAAACTCGCAGAGGAGTTGGAAATATTTGTCTCTATGTGAATTTCCTCTCTCTCACTGAACCCAAGAAAGTGGATGAAGCTCTATCAGATCCTTGTTGGATCACTGCCATGCAAGAAGAACTTTCTCAGTTCCAGAGAAATAAAGTTTGGAGATTGGTTCCCAAACCCAGAAACAAGACAATCATTGGAACCAAGTGGGTATTCAGGAACAAAGTGGATGAAGATGGTACTGTTATCAGGAACAAGGCCCGATTAGTAGCTCAAGGATACAGACAGGAAGAAGGCATTGACTATGATGAAACATTTGCCCCTGTTGCAAGACTTGAAGCTATAAGGATCTTTCTGGCTCATGCTGCCTACCGAAATTTTAGGGTCTTTCAAATGGATGTTAAAAGTGCCTTTCTCAATGGGGAACTTGCAGAGGAAGTCTATGTGAAACAACCTCCTGGCTTTGAAGACCCAGCTCATCCAGACTATGTGTACAGACTTGACAAAGCATTGTATGGTCTCAAGCAAGCTCCACGTGCTTGGTATGACACTCTTGCCAACTTTCTTCTCAAGCATGGATATTCCAGAGGTAAAATTGACAATACTCTCTTCATCAAAGAAACCTCAGGTAATATCATTCTTGTTCAAATCTATGTTGATGACATCATCTTTGGTGCCACTGATGAATGCCTATGTGGTGAGTTTGCTTCTCTCATGATGAGTGAATATGAGATGAGCATGATGGGAGAACTTACATTTTTCTTGGGCCTTCAAGTCAAACAATCTTCAGAAGGGATTTTTATAAATCAAAGCAAATATATTCGTGACCTTCTGAAGAAATTTAACTTTCTAGATAGCTCTCCTATGAAAACTCCCATGGCACCTCCCTTGAAACTGTGTGCTGATCTAAAAGGTGAATCTGTGGATGTCACTCTTTACCGAGGTATGATAGGCTCTCTGCTTTACCTAACTGCTAGCAGACCGGATATTATGTTTGCTACCTGTCTATGTGCTCGTTATCAGGCCAATCCTAAAGAATCACATTTAAAGGCTGTAAAACGAATTTTTCGGTACCTTAAGGGCACACTGCACTTGGGTCTTTGGTATCCCAAAGACTCGGGTTTTGAACTAATTGGTTACTCAGATTCAGACTATGCAGGTTCCCAGATTGATAGAAAGAGTACTACAGGAAGCTGTCAGCTCCTTGGTGGAAAATTGGTAAGCTGGTCCAGCAAGAAACAAAACTCTGTATCAACCTCTACTGCTGAGGCTGAATATGTAGCTGCTGGGAGCTGTTGTGCTCAGATTCTATGGATGAGAAACCAACTACGGGACTATAATCAATTCTTTTCTAAAGTCCCAATTCTGTGTGATAATTCCAGTGCTATAGCTATAGCAAATAATCCTGTTCTTCACTCTAGATCTAAACACATCGATATCAGGTATCATTTCATCAGGGACCACATTTCCAAAGGTGACATTGAACTGCACTTCATTCCCACCGATTTGCAGCTTGCTGATCTTTTCACCAAACCTCTTGATGAAACCAGGTTCAACTTTCTCATCAGTGAACTTGGGATGTGCAATCTACAAGAATAAACAAGTGTTCATACTCCACCGATCTCACATCGGTGGACTCTTTTTTATCTACCTCTCTCTCACCACCGATCTCTCATCGGTGGACAAATCTATGTGTTAAATCTTTTCTTTTCTTCTTTCTTTCCAACCACCGAATCAAAATTCGGTGGCATCTTCTCGGTCCACATTTTGGTAGAAGTTATCTAAACCCTCCCCGAAATTCTACAAATTCGGTGAAACCTTTCTACCACCGAAGCCTCATTTCGGTGATAATCTTCAAAATCGGTGAAACTTGTCCACCACCGAAGTCTCATTTCGGTGGTCATCTCCATTCGGTGATACCATTCCACCACCGAAATCCAAATTCGGTGAATCCACTCTACCACCGAAGTTCCATTTCGGTGGTAAATCTCCTCAATCGGTGAAACCCTACGACTTTTTCCACCGATCCCCCACCGATCTCTCACCGACTGTCCACCGAATAATCACCGAAATGTCCACCGAAATGTCCACCGAACCATCACCGAGTCTACACCGATCCTTACGATTCCCAACGCCCACTTGTGACCACTCAATTGCATTTGTGTCAGACCTTTCGCCTATCCGCCGTTCCGTGTCCCGATTCCCCAAGAAACCTTTCATCTCATGAGTCGCATGTCCCATTTCCCCATGCAAAATCATCATCACGGTACCTTATCCTTTCACTATATATACATACCGTCCCCTACATCTTTTCCACTTCTTCCTCAAGTTTCAAACCTGCACTCTCTCTTCTCTCTCAAACATATTTCTCTCATGGCATCTTCTCGATACCCTATTCCCACACGATTTGAAGAGCTTAAGTTTAATCAATGCAATCACGTTGCCCGCTTCGACCCGGATCCAGCTCATACCGAGTTCTCCATAGTCGCAAAGTTCCTCACTCGCTCTCCTCTTCTTCATGCCTTTTCATGCAACCCCAAGATGAGTAAAATGCTCATTGGCAGATTTTGGTTAACATGTGTGTACGATCCCTCCAACGAAGCCATTCACGCCTCCATTCTTTCCGACGACGCCGGTGATCACGACCTCACTTTTGGAGTCGATGATGTTCGTCTCGCTCTCAAGATCGACGCCTTTTCCGACTATGAAGACATGTATTTGGACACCATACATGAAGACATTGTTCTTACCACCGGTTATGTGCTCGACGACTCCTCCAAAAGCTCCAAAGGCCCCGGTACTCTTCTTCGCAGCAAAATGGGAGGCATTTGGAACTTCTTCTTTGCCCACGTTATCCATTGCCTCTCACGCAAAACAAGTGGGCATGATCAATCGCCTTCACACGTCAACAAACTCGCTCATGCCCTCATCTTCCAAAGAAAAGTCGACTTCGCCCAATATTTCTTCTCAGAGCTTGTCGAGGTCATCAAGACTCCCAAGAAATGCTATGTTGCCTTTCCACGCTTCATCTCAATGATCATACAGCACAAACTTTCTAAGGCATTGGAGTCAGATCGCAAATCCCCTTTACCGCGCTTCTCTTATGACTGGTCTTCTCCGTGTGTAGGCACCAAAACTCTCAACGTTAAGCCTCTCGCCACCGATCGCCCATTACGACCAGGTATGATCTCTTTTGCTCTTTCTCCCGAACTACATTGGGGTGATGCGGAAATTCCCGGGTTTCAACACCTAGAAATTCCCGAGGTCCCTCCAACTGTAGTGGCCCCTACTCCCCGTTACCGAGTTACGTCGGGTGGCACTCAAAAGAAACGACGAAAGGCCACCGACACCTCCGCACCCGCTTCTCGAACTATGTCACCGAGAGTTCCCTCGGAGGCTTCCCCGGTTCAAACCCCTTCTCATAAGCGGAGGCACTCATCTTCCCCTTCGGGATCTCTTCCAAAGAGGTCCCGAAAACCATCGGCCCCTCCAACAAATCCAACTGTCGATTCTCAAAAATCTCCGGTTGTTGAACTTCATCCCTCCGGGCCAAGGGTATCCGTTTCAGACCCCACCAACTCCTCTGTTGCCTCTCAAAAGGCCTCAGTTGTACACTTGGAGAACCCTCAACAAACCTCCCCACTCGATTCTTTGGGTGGTGGAGATGACCTCGAGGTCTCTCCTCTCGAGGGTTCTGATTTTTCACTTCACAACTTTTCACCCGATCAGTTTCTGATCGATGAGATTGCACAACCCAATCAGGGTTCCCCCCCACAGACTTCACCCCCACATGATTTCTTTGCATTTCTTTTAGCGGACACTGGTTCTCCCCGAACCATCCCGTCCCCCGAAGAACATCCCATCGAGCCTCCCTCGCCGAGGCAACACTCTCCACGACGTACACCCTCACCTCCCCGACCTCCCCGAACCCTCTACACCGACGCACTCGCGCCTCACTTACGACATCCTCTTCCCGAAGCGGATCCCCTTCGATGGCACTGTTCGTTCCCCGAAATCGGTGGCCAAACTTCCCCGCACATCGACCGCACCTCTACCTTTCTTAAATCTACCATCACCTTAATCTCCCAAGCCAATTCCCGCATCTCTAACCTCGAGTCTCAGCTACCGCATCTTCTTCTTGATGCCATCACCGAAGCCCTACGCCCCATTCAAGAAAAATTATCTACCCTTTCTACCACAGTGGAGTCCCTCTCCAAACCTTCCACCGACTCACCCAATCCTGAACGTTCCCAGTGGGAAATGGATCTCGGTGACTTTGCCTTGGTTCCCCATACCACCGAAACGAGTCTGGCCTTCCTACATTCCAAGTTTGATAAGGCCTTCTATGAGTTGGGTTTCAAGTTAACGGCTGTTCCTGAGGGGGAGAAAACCGCGGCTCCACCGAAACTTCCATCCATCAAGAAACTTTCCAGTAACCAGCCTCCACCGAAACCCTCTTCACCAAAATCCTCCTCACCGCCGAAATCCTCCTCACCACCGAAATCCTCACCACCGAAACTCTCTACCTCTTCACCGAAACCCTCTTCTCCACCGAAAAATGTCTCACTCTCACCGACCCATACTGGCTCCACCGAAGCTCTTGACCTTAATGCATCAGTTGAGGGGGAGCAGTCCAGCAAAGCTCCCGAAGACAAAGGAAAAAGAACTCTTTCGGCCGAAGAATTGGCCAGAGAAGCAAAGAAGAAAAAGGATCTGGCAAGATATGGGGCTCGACCGAAGGACGCTGAAACTCTCAAACTCAAGCCTGCTTCTCAACCTATCACCACCGAACTTGGCCTCTCTGCTCAAGAAATTGAGGAAGCAAGAATAGCTCAAATCGACTTAGACAAATCCAGAGATCTGTCTCTTAAAGCTGCCGCAGAAGAAGCTACAAAAGTCAAGTCCACCGATGCCATCCAAACACAGAAATCGGTGCTCAGTGCCTTGGAACAAGAAAAGAATGAAGAAATTAGTTGGTACAAAAAGACCATGCACCTCCGAAGCTATAGGTCACAAATTTCTTCAGTAAAGATTGCCACCTCCAAGGCAAACCCTCAAGACATCAGATTGATTATTAACTGGGAAGATGGCTCTATGAAGAGTGTGAAAGAAAGCCATCTCCAACTCTTCGGTCTCTCGGAATGGTATGAAATCACTCAACACCTTGTCAGGAGTCCAAATCCAAAGAAAGACATCTTTGTCAAATACATTGATGGTCTAATGAATAAGATGAAGGAGATCAAAAGAAAACATAACATCACCCTCTCCACCGAAGAAAGAGCCAAACTGCAGTCTCTGAAAGAGAAGATCATCCTCCCCAAAGTCAAAAATCCTCCTGACTCAGTCTTCAAGGAAATGGCAAGAGAAGGTACAATCCCGAATGTAAACAATCTTAACCTTACCATTCCCACTTCTGTTCCCTATCCTACCACAACCTTAAGCCTCTCACCAATACCAGGATTGTTCTTTAACGACGGTCTCGGTCGTCGGGCATTCTTCAGATTTGCCCAGATATCCATCGCCGATACTATATTTCTGGAAGGCATTCACAACCTCTTTCCGAACATCCCCGAAGCTCAACCGTTCTATAGAAACTTACTGGATGAAATCAAGCGCCGCAAAACCTCAAAGAAGTAAGTTCTCTCCATTTGGTACTTGTAAAAGTTAGTTTCTCATTTTGTAAATTGTACGAGAACTTATCTTAATACAAGTATCTCTATTTGAATTTTATTTCTGTACATACTTTATCTTTCGTTACCTGTAAATACTGTACATAGTATACATACGCATACAAAAGAAAAAGATCAAAAAGAACAAAAAGAATGGTCTATGTGAAAAGAACCCAAAAGAGTAAAAAGGGTCAAAAACGCACTTACTTTTATTTACTCTTGAATATTCTAAGATAAGGAGCTCAAATTCAAATAGGGGGAGATTGTTGGGTCACCAAGGATTTGAAATTGACTCACCGATGTTTTCCCTAAAACTCCTACTTAGAATATTTTAGTTCAGTTCTTTGAATGACTTGTACAAGATATCAAATGTTCGGTGAAGTCGAAGATCAACCGAAACCAAGCTTGAAGACTCTCTACTTGTGGAAAATAGAAGACTCTCGGCAACATTCAAACAAGTCATCACCACCGAAATTCCTTGACATTTCGGTGGCCTTCTCTCCACCGAATTTATAGGACAATTTCGGTGGCCTTCTTCCACCGAAGTGCATGGACAAATTCGGTGGCCCCATTCACCACCGATGACTCTTTCGGTGCTCCTCTCACCACCGAAATATACTTGTAATTTCGGTGGTCCTCTCACCATCGAAACATGCTTGCAATTTCGGTGGACTAGTCTTCTTTCCACCGAAGATTTCTCAATCTCAGTGGAAACCACTTCGGTGCTAAAAGCTCAAGACAGAAGATCATTTATTATGGGACAATATCCTCCAGCAGAGAAAAGTGACAGTTTGTCTCTTTATCCACTTTCAGTTAAGGTCCCTTTTATCTGCTCAAGCTACTCTGTCTGCACCTAGTGAAAAGTGACAAGGACTTCACAGTTCTCATGGAGTCAACATTATCAGCATATGTGAAGATGACAAGTGTCCCAAGCATTTAATGCTTGGGCACTCCTTGGCACTATAAAAGGAGAAGTGCTCTTCATGCAATTCTTACGCTTTTTCAAGAAATTCTCTCAGTGCAAGAAACCTTCTTTTAAGCCTTAAAACTCAATAGATTTGCTCTCAGTGTTCTTAGTTGTTTTGTTGTATACTTTGTGTAAGATTGTTAGAATAGTTTATCTATTCTTTTCCGCAACAGTCTTAAGTTTTCTGTGTGTAATTCTTTTGAAAGTTTTTCAAATATAAGAATTAAAATTGTGAATTTTTTGTGTATTGTATTCAACCCCCCTTCTACAATACTTGTTAAGCCATCTGGGACTAACACTATCTCATTGCGGAAGTGAGAAAATCGGCAGCAAGTTTCTACAAGTTACATCACCACCGATATGCTTGTGCTATCGGTGGACACGCATCACCGAATTGAAGAAATTCGGTGAGGAGTCCAAGAAGACTTCCACCGATATGTGTTCAGAAATCGGTGGGAGTTCAAGAAGACTGCACCGAAATATTAAACACTTTGGTGAAACTCTCTCTCCTTTCTAAAGAAGTGAGATTTCGAATTGGTGCAGTTTTCAATACAGGAGGTCGGTAGCCTTATTCTCTATAGACAAAAGAGAAGATCGTTTATTATGAGACAATATCCTATTGTCAGATAAAAGTGGCATTTTGTCATTTTATCTATTCTCAGATAAGGTCTTTTTCTGGTACGACTGTCCTCCTGGTTCCTTGGGTAAGTTAAAAAGGAGATATCAGCTTTTCAGAAGTCAACCTCTACAATGAATGGAAGAGTGACAAGTGTCCCATGCATTAAATGATGCATGGACTATAAATAGAGGTGAAGGCTTTCCATGCAAATCACGCTTCTGAAGATTACTAAGTGCAAGCTCCTTTCTTACTGAAACTGCATCTTGTGTCTAAGTGTCCAATTTGTTCTAAGTGTTTTTCAGTTTACTTTGTGTTAGATTGTTAGAATAGTTTAACTGTTCTTTTCCGCAACAATCTTTTGTTTTCTATGTGTAATTCTTATTGAAAGATTTTCAATATATTGAATTAAAACTTGTGAAAAATCTGAGTATTGTATTCAACCCCCCCCCCCCCCCTTCTACAATACTTGTTGAGCCATTTTGGGGCCAACAAGTGGTATCAGAGCAGAAAGTTTAATTCATAAACTTGATCCGCAATGGTTGCCTCATCTTCATCCCTAACTGTTGAAAACACTGATCAAAACAATTTTGCTAAAAATGGTTCCATTTCAAAACCTCCCAAGTTTAATCCTAACAATTTTTCTCTATGGAAAAGCTATATGATGCTATTTATGGAAGGAGTGGATACTAGATATCCAACCATTCTCAAGGAGGGACCTATCATCCCGAGAGTTTGGGCTCGCTATGAAAAGCAGAGGCCGGGTAAGGAAACAGTTGATAAGTCAAGTGACTCTGATGATTCTGAACCTTCCGATACAAAGAAAGCAAAGACTACTGGTCGTTACATTCTCAAAAACCCAAAGGAATATACTGATGAGGAAAAACGATTGGTGTCTCTGGATTCTCGGCTTAGAGCAATCATTGCTCTCTCACTTCCTGATGAAGTCTATCACTCTCTTGTTAATTTCGGTACTGCTAAAGAGATGTGGACTACTTTGTGTGTACTTTATGAGGGGTCAGAGGAAGTAAAGAAAAGCAAAAAGATTGGCCTCATTCAAAAATATGAGCTCTTTGCCTATGAAAAGGGAGAATCTCTTTCAAGCTTTTATAACCGTTTCAACTCTCTCTTAAATGATTTAAAGTTACTAGGTAGAGTTTATGATAATGAGGAAGTTCTATGCAAGTTTATGGATTGTCTTCCTGACTTTTGGGAAAACATTTGCACTTGCATTAAAACTACCAAGGATTTGGAATACATGCCTTTAACTGTTTTGTATGGAACTCTGTTCAACTTTGAACAAACCAAGCTTCATAGGAAAACCATCTTCAAAGAGATAAAAAGCTCTTCAATAGCTCTTATCTGTGAAAGTTCCAAGAAAAGTCAAAATGTTCCTTGTATCACATATCCCTCATCAGACGCTGACACCGAAAATCAGAACAACCGCTCTCACCAAACGGAGGCATATCTGAGTGATGCCGATGATGAAGGTGATGAAATTTCGGTAGACCGAATGTCTGATGAAATGGCTATGATGGTCGGTTTTAAAAATAAATCTCGAAATTTCAACAAACCCAGAAGTTTCAGAAAACCATCCTTTACAAAAATGTCTTATTCTGATAAAACAAATGAAGAATGTTTCAACTGTGGTAAGAAAGGACACTTTGCTGCTGAGTGCAGAAACAAGCGTGTGTCAAAAGTCAATTCTACGTCCTCTGACAAATATCCTTCCAAATTTGAGAAATCCAAAGATAAATCATATTTCAAAAAGGATTCTCAATCCTCCTCACTCTCTCATCAGGAACGTGCTGAAAAGTACAAAGCTAAGTACAAGAAGGAAAAGGAAAGAAATGAATGATCTCAAAGGAAAGGAAAAGGATTAATGGCTGAGGCTCATGACTGGGAAGAAGAAGAAACCTCTGACAGTGATTCTCAAAATATGTGCTTTATGGCCATATCAGAAGAGGTGAAAGAAGAAAAGGCAAAGTCTCCAATGGCATTAGTTTCAACTGA
This sequence comes from Saussurea involucrata, assembly GCA_033807775.1. NCBI lineage: Eukaryota > Viridiplantae > Streptophyta > Magnoliopsida > Asterales > Asteraceae > Saussurea > Saussurea involucrata. The sequence continues at coordinate 117,052,386 of CM066321.1, read as the reverse complement.
ATGCTCATCATCATATTCTCAGGTACATCCCTTCAATGACATGACTGATATTGAAAAGATAAATGCTTATGAATCTTTAACTCAAGATTTTTACAATGTCAAAGAAAGCAAGAAAAGAAAATCTGCTCAAGTTAAAAATCTTAAATCTCAACTTGAAGCTTTCATGTGTCAACTTGGAAAGTTTGAGATAATCAAAACTGAGCTTGAAAATCTAAAAGTCATAAATCATGAAATTGAAAAGGAGAAGAATAAACTGTTCAAGAAGTTAAAGAAAGAACAGGAAATTGTCAGAAAATGGACAAATTCTTCAAGGAATCTTGAACAGATCTTTCAAGACCAAATCGGTGGTAATAACAAGTTTGGGTTAGGATATGAAAAATCCATGCTTGAAAAATCTTCCCATGCACTTGTTCCCATCACCGATACATGGGATGATGACTCTGAGTCAAACTCTTGTGATTCCATTTCTTTAAATTCTGCTGATCTTAGTGAAGCCTTAAAGTATGGAATGTTTTTAAAAGCCAAAGAATCTTCATCTGATCAAACCCATAAAGTGCAAAATTTGAAGGATACTGTTAAACCCATTCATGATGTGTTCAAAGATTTAACCATTGATAACAACTCTTCAAATCTTTCAAAATCTCAAGCTTTCAAAGAAAAACACACCATGGAAAAATCCTTCACCGATTTTGTCCAAAAGGGAAAGGCCCAAGTTTTCTCAAGAAAGACTCCTGACCATGCTTCAACCTCAAGAACCGAACTTTTTAGAGATCCTCGCAATCCCCTTTTCGGTCCAAAGATTAAGATTGATATAATTGGAAAGGAAAAAGGAAAGGAACAAAAACCCAAAAGAACTTTCATCTACCGAAAATGTTATAATTGTGGTGATACCTTTCATCTTGCTAAGGACTGCCCAAGGGAAAGAATCGACAGATCTAAACCCAAGGTCTCTCACATCTCTAACCCAAAAGGACCCATTACCAAATGGGTACCTAAGAACTGACTTGATGTTGTCTGCAGGTTTTTGAGCACCAACAAGTTTGGTATTTAGATAGCGGGTGCTCACGTCACATGACTGGAAACAAACATCTTCTTGTAAACTATGTGTCAGAAAAGGGTCCTTCTGTAACCTTTGGGGACAACTCCAGAGGTCACACTAAAGGGTATGGAACTCTCACGAATGGAACCCTCACCTTCAATAAAGTGGCATTTGTTGAAGGTCTCATGCATAACCTCCTTAGTATTAGCCAACTGTGTGATCTTGGATACAAAGTCATCTTTGAACTGCGTATATGTACTGTTGTTGACAAGAATATGAAGGTTGTCCTCTCTGGAAGAAGGCTAGATAATGTGTATATCATTGATATGAGTCAAAACAACTCTTCAAATGTCTGCTTCGTGTCTGACGATACAGTCAAAAGAAACTGGCTGTGGCATAAACGTTTGTCTCATCTTAACTTCAAAACCCTTCATAAGTTATCAAACAAAGAGCTGGTGACTGGCATGCCTAAGTTGAACTTCGTCAAAGAAAAGTTGTGTGATGCATGTGAAAAAGGGAAGCTCACCAAATCTTCTTTCAAAACCAAGCAATGCTCTTCCATTAATCTCCCACTTCAGATGCTGCATATGGATCTATGTGGACCAGTCAGCACTCCCAGTCTAGGAGGAAGAAGGTACATTCTTGTTATTGTTGATGAATTCTCTAGATATACTTGGGTGTCTTTTCTCAGGTACAAAAGTGATGCAACTGAAGAAATCATCAACTTTGTCAAAAAGAATGAAATTCTGAATGGTCAGCTTGTCAGATCTATAAGAAGTGACAATGGCACCGAATTCAGAAACAGTGGTTTAGAAGACTTCTTCAATGAGAAAGAAATCTCTCAAAACTTCTCTGCTGTCAGAACTCCACAACAAAATGGTTGTGGAAAGAAGAAACAGAACTCTTTGTGAAGCAGCAAGGTCTATGTTGTGTGAAGCAAATCTGCCAACCTATTTTTGGGCCGAAGATGTCAACACTGCCTGTTTCACTCAAAACAGGTCGGTGATAACAAAAAGACATGAGAAAACCCCGTATGAAGTCTTTCATGGAAGAAAGCCAAACATTGGTTTCCTTCATGTCTTTGGCTGTGTGTGCTTTATCCTAAATGACAGGGAAAATCTTGGGAAATTTGATCCTAAGGCAGATGAAGGAATCTTTGTGGGATATTCCTTGACTTCCAAAGCCTACCGAGTTTACAATCTTCGGAGAGAATGCATTGATGAATCTATCCATGTAAAGTGTGATGATTCAAGATCATCTTCCTTGACAAATGATGATGAAGAGTTACATAGATGGATATCATCATGCATTGGGAATTCTCCCATTTCAACCTCCACCGATACACCTTGTACTCCAAATATTTCCTCTGTTCCAAACAATCAAGTTGGGTCATCTTCTTTATCACCTGAAACCCTCTCTGCCGAAATTGCCCCCACCGAACCTTACCCATCATCCACCGAAATTAACCCCATCACCGAAACTCTTTCTACCAACAATCCTTCTGACGAGCCACCTTCATCACACCCTGCCAACACTCCAGCCCCGAACTTCCCTTCCACTTCAATTATTCCTTCACCGATGCCCCCTGCTCTTAAATGGACCAAAGATCATCCCATTGATCAAATCATCGGTGATCAGCAAGCTGGTGTTCAAACAAGGAGAGGTACCAGCAACATCTGTCTCTATGTGAATTTCCTATCTCTTGTTGAACCTAAAAAGATTGAAGAAGCCCTAAGTGACCCATGTTGGGTTTCGGCCATGCAAGAAGAACTCTCCCAATTTCAAAGAAACAAAGTCTGGAGACTTGTGCCTAGACCTTCAAGGAAAACAATCATCGGCACAAAATGGGTCTTCATAAACAAAATGGATGAAGATGGTACTGTCATCAGAAACAAAGCCAGACTCGTAGCTCAAGGCTACCGACAGGAAGAGGGCATTGATTATGATGAAACATTTGCTCCTGTTGCCAGACTTGAAGCTATCAGGATCTTTCTTGCTCATGCTGCTCACAAGAACTTCAGGGTATTTCAAATGGATGTGAAAAGTGCTTTTCTGAATGGAGAACTAGCTGAGGAAGTCTATGTGAAGCAACCTCCAGGCTTTGAAGATTCCACACATCCAGATTATGTGTACCGACTTGACAAAGCTCTGTATGGGCTCAAGCAGGCTCATCGGGCCTGGTATGACACTCTTGCCATCTTTCTACTCAAGCATGGCTATACTAGAGGTACAATTGACAACACTCTCTTCCACAAGCAAACTTCAGGTAATCTCATTCTTGTTCAAATCTATGTGGATGACATTATTTTCGGTGCCACCGATGAGTCTCTGTGTGATGACTTTGCCTCTCTCATGAAAAGTGAATATGAGATGAGCATGATGGGGGAGCTAACTTTTTTCTTAGGTCTTCAAGTGAAGCAAATTTCAGAAGGAATTTTCATAAACCAAAGCAAGTACATTAAAGATCTTCTGAAGAAATTTGGCTTTGAAAACTCCTCCCCCATGAAAAATCCCATGGCACCACCTTTGAAACTTGATACCGATTTAAATGGTGAATCTGTGGATGTTACCCATTATAGAGGCATGATTGGTTCTTTGCTTTATTTAACTGCTAGCAGACCAGATATCATGTTTGCTACTTGTCTGTGTGCCCGTTATCAAGCAAATCCAAAGAAATCTCATTTGGATGCTGTGAAACGGATTTTCAGGTATCTAAAGGGTACCATGCATCTGGGTCTTTGGTATCCCAAAGACTCAGGTTTTGAACTCATGGGTTATTCAGATTCTGATTTTGCAGATTCTAAAAATGATAGAAAAAGCACAACAGGCAGTTGTCAATTCCTTGGTGGAAAACTGGTCCAGCAAAAAGCAAAATTCAGTCTCAACATCAACTGCCGAGGCTGAATATGTTGTTGCTGGAAGTTGTTGCGCATAGATTCTATGGATGAAAAACCAGTTGAGAGACTACAATCAGTTCTACTCCAAGATACCCATCCTATGTGATAATTCAAGTGCAATTGCAATTGCAAACAATCCTGTTCTTCACTCAAGGTCCAAACACATCGATATCCGATATCATTTCATCAGGGACCATATCTCCAAAGGTGACATTGAGCTGCATTTTATTCCAACTGATCTTCAGCTTGCAGATTTGTTTACTAAACCTCTGGATGAGGCCAGGTTCACCTTCCTCATCGGTGAACTTGGCATGTTGTACTTAGAATAGGTTCAAAAAAAAACCTTTCGGTCTGATAACCTTCGGTGACAACAAGATCTCTTTTCGGCATGAGCATCTTCAGTGATCTTTTCAATGATCAGATAATTCTCGGTGGAACCAAGATCCACTTTCGGCATAAAAACCCCAAGTGATCTTTTCGGTGACTCATCTCTCGGTGGATATCCTCGGTGCGCATATCTGTCCTCTTCGGTGTCTCAACGCCTCGGTGGATCTATTCGGTAAGCAAATCCTCACCGATTCCATCTCGGCATATCTTTCCCCACCGATGCCCACCGATAATCTCTTCATATTCCTCACCGATGTCCACCGAAATTCAAACCTATCCACACGTCACCCCTATAACCCTAGCCTGTCAGACCTCTCATCTCCCCGTTTTCGTGAAACGGCTTCCTGACCACGAATCCCAAAGTGGTCATGATTGCCTTTTTAGTTTATTTAATTCTTTTTATTTTATTTTTTTAAACCGTTCCCCCCATTTTTTTCGCAAACCCTATATACTCAACCCTTCCCTTTCATTTTTCCTTTACGTCTCCTTCATCTTCCTATCCGTTCTCTCTCTATCACCTGCACCCCAATCCTTCTTCGAGCTCGATCATCAATGGCGTCCTCAAAGAACACCCCCCTACGCGTTTTGCTGATCTCAAGTTCAACCCATGCAATCACGTTGCAAGATTTGAACCCGACCCCTCTCACCAGAGTTCAACCATGTAATCAAGTTCTTCACTCGCTCTCCCCTTCTTCATGCCTTCTCCTGTAATCCCAAATGAGCAAAGTGCTCATTGGGAAATTCTGGCTTACCTGTGTGTATGACTCCTCAAATGATGCGATCCACGCATCCATCCTTTCTGAAGACGAAGGTGATCATGACCTCACCTTTGGGGTCGATGATGTTCGCACTGCACTTAAAATCGATACTTTCGATCCCTATGAAGAATGGCATTCAGATACCGTTCTCGAAGACGTCCTCAGTACAACAGGTTACGTGGTCGATGACACCTCCAAATGCTCCAAAGGTCCTGGAACTCTTCTTCGGAGTCACATGGGTGGTGTATGGAACTTCTTCTTTGCCCATGTGATCCACTGCCTATCCCGAAAGACGAGCGGCCACGATCAATCCCCTTCATACATCACCAAACTTGCCCATGCCTTAATCTTTCAACGCCGAGTGGATTTCGCCCAGTACTTCTTCACCGAATTAGTGGAAGTGATCTCCCATCCAAAGAAGTGCCATGTTGCCTACCCCCGATTTATCTCTATGATCATCCATCACAAACTTGGCAAAGCTCTGGACAAAGACCGCAAGTCTCACACTCCCCGATTCACCTATGACTGGTCTCCCCCGATCGTCGGCAGCAAGACACTCAACGTCGGTGTTCTCGACACCGATCGTCCTTTACGCCGAGGTATGATCACTTTAGCCATCTCTCCAGAACTTCAATGGGGTGATTCTGAAATTCCAGGGTTTCAACACCCCGATATCCCCGAAGTCCTTCCTGCTGTTGTGACCTCCTCCCCACGTCCAAGAGTAAAGTCGGTCGGCGCGAAGAAGAAATCGGCCACCGACACCTCCGCCGCTGCTTCCAAGACCATGACACCGATTAACCCGTCGGTGGCTTCCCCGGTCCAAAAACCTTCTAAGCGGAGGCACTCTTCGTCCCCCCCCCCCCCCCCGAAGATTCGTCTAAAGAGATCTCGAGGAAATGTCCGTGAGCCATCCCCTTCCAAATCATTTTTGTTCACCACCGACCATTTGATAATCCCTAAGGCATCCCTAAATTTACCTCCTCCAACTCGTTCCTTGAGTGAACACGCAGACTCTCCCATCGAAAGTCTAGACTCTCCCTCCGAAAGTCTGGACCGCGCACTTCACGGCCTTTCACCCGGTCACTTCTTGATCGATGATGATGCACAACCCGATCAGGGTTCCCCCCCATTAGATCCCCCCGTGATTTCTTTGCAGGACTCTTTGACGACACTGGTTCTCCCCGAACCTCCCCATCGGTCGGAGGCTCGGAGCAATCCCCATTGAGTCCTCATCCCCCTCACCGACAGAGTCACCTTTGAACCAGACTTCTCCCCGAAGTTCTCCCCTGGTTCAAACTCCCCAAAGATCGCCTACGCCACACCGATGACCCTCCCCGGGTCAGAATTCACCCCGACGAGCTCCCACTCCACCACCGAGACCACTATTCCCCGATGAAATGCTGTATCCCAGCAACATTCCTATTTCGGCGGAGGATCCCCATCGCATCCGCTACATAGTTACTGGGGATGTCGGGGGTGACACCACTGTTCAAGCACTCTCTTTGATTGAAGACTTACAAGAAAGTGCTCGACAATGTCGGATTGTCGGCACCCAATTTGAATCTTTCAAACAGGCCACTCTTGCGATGATTGCCATGACAAGTTCCCGAAACCACCGAAACTCACGCTGAAACCGCCGACATTGAGGGGGAGCAACTCTCTAAAGAAAAAGAGTTGGACTTAGAAGACAAAGCAACAACTTAGGGGGAGCAACTTTTTGCGGCCGAACCAGACAAGGGAAAGAAACGTCTTACTGCCGAACAATTGGCCGAACAGGAAAGAATAGAGAAAGAAAGGATGAAGTATGGGACTCGTCCCACCGATGCAGACAAACTCAAACTTAAACCTCCTTCATCACATCTGCAGGAACCCAATCTCGGACTGACTCCTCAAGAAATTGAGGAAGCCAGATTAGCCCAAAAAGCCCTTGATGATACCAAGGCCCTCTCTTTAAAAGTTGCAGAGGAAGAAGCCAAGAAAGCCAAGTCCACCGATGCCGTGTCGGCACAGAAATCGGTGCTGAGTGAATTTGAACAAGAGAGGAATGAAGAAGTTAGATGGTACAAGAAGAAGATGCACCACCGATCTAACAGAACCCCGATCTCAGGTGTCAAAATCGCAACCTCCAGAGCCAACCCAAAAGACATATGCCTTATCATTGATCGGGAAGATGGCTCTTTGAAAAGTGTGAGAGACTACCAACTCAAAACTTACGGTCTCCCCGAATGGTACGAGATCTCTCGACACTTGGCCAAAAATCCAAACCCGAAGAAGGACATCTTTGTCAAATACATTGATGGTCTAATGGCAAAGATGAAGGAGATCAAAAAGAAGTATAGCATCGTGCTGACCACCGATGAAAGATCGAAACTGCAATCCTTGAAGGAAGAAGTGCTCCTCCCCAGAGTTCAGAATCCTCCCGACACTGTCTTCAAGGATATGGAAAAGGAAGGAAAGATACCGAATGTAAGTAACTTAAATCTTTCCCTTCCCACTTCGGCATCATATCCCACGACAACTCTGGGCCTGTCACCGATTCCAGGACTGTATTTCAACGATGGTTTCGGCAAACGAGCCTTCTTCAGATTCTCTCAAATCCCAGCTGCCGACACCATGTTTCTTGAAGGCCTCCACAACTTGTTCCCTCACATCCCCGACGCTCAACCCTACTACCGAATCCTAATGGATGAGATCAAGCGCCGACAATCATCAAAGAAGTAGGTTTTTCATTTACCTTTCGGTAGTTGTTTTGATAATCTTTTGCTTCCTTACTTCACCGATGTATGAGAATGACTTATAAAATTCAAGTGCTTCTCTTGTTTATATGTAGCTGTACATACCTTTATTTCCTTGCTTTATATATACTGTATAGATATACTCAAAGAAACATAGTTCAAAAAAAAGGTCTATGTGAAAAGAACCCAAAAGAGTAATAAGGGTCAAAATGCACTTATTTTCATTTGCTCTTTAACATTCTAAGGATAGAGATCAAATTCAAATAGGGGGAGATTGTTGGGTCATCACAGATTTGAAGTTGACTCAATTAAACCCTCTTAGATACTTAGAATGTTTTTGGATTCTTTTGTGTAACTTGTACTCTTATACCAATTGTTCGGTGAAGTCGAAGATCAACCGAAACCAAGTGCGAAGACTATCTCATTGCGGAAGTGAGAAAATCGATAGCAAGTTTCTACAAGTTACATCACCACCGATATGCTTGTGCTATCGGTGGACACGCATCACCGAATTGAAGAAATTCGGTGAGGAGTCCAAGAAGACTTCCACCGATATGTGTTCAGAAATCGGTGGGAGTTCAAGAAGACTGCACCGAAATATTAAACACTTTGGTGAAACTCTCTCTCCTTTCTAAAGAAGTGAGATTTCGAATTGGTGCAGTTTTCAATACAGGAGGTCGGTAGCCTTATTTCCAATAGACAAAAGAGAAGATCATTTATTATGAGACAATATCCTATTGTCAGATAAAAGTGGCATTTTAATAATTTCTTTTATAAAAAATTAAATATTTAATTATATTTTAATAATTTCTTTTATAAAAAATTAAATATTCATATTATATTTTAATTAATACTAAATAAAAGTCCATTTTTAAAACTAAGATATTAAACGAAGAAATTTTATATTTGTATTATTGAAATATGTTATCTAGTTAATTAACAAATGTAGTAAAAAATAAATTTATGAGTCATTTTTATTTTATTTTGGGACCGAAGAAGTAGTATTTTTAGGGAATCTAATTAAAATACCCTAAGTTTGACCCATCCTTACCAAAATACCCAAAATCTCGATCACTTTATCAAAATACCCCAAAATTCCGCGATGGCCCCGCGATCGCGGGCTAGGGCCTACGTGTCACCAATGTTTGGCCAAAGTGTCCCGCGGAGCCCCTCAACTATGGCCGCAGTGACACTTTTGGTCCCTCCCCGCGGATGTTGCCCGCGATGGGTCCGCGGTGGGCAAAAAAAATTCACTTTTGGCCCCTGTATTTGAACGAATCTTGCATGCTTTTACTGTTTTTTTTCCACAATTATTGTATTTTGAAGACCAATTTGTGGTTCAAATTCACTGGCATGTTTGAGATTTCATCCATAAATATCAGTAAAATGCAATTCATAATTCACACCATTCTATCCTTCTTTCTTGCTTTCTTTCTTCAGTAAACAAATGGCATCGTCATCTAAAGACGATGGTTTAGATGACGATGCCATTTGTTTACTGAAGAAAGAAAGCAAGAAAGAAGGATAGAATGGTGTGAATTATGAATTGGATTTTACTGATATTTATGGATAAAATCTCAAACATGTCAGTGAATTTGAACCACAAATTGGTCTTCAAAGTACAATAATTGTGGAAAAAACAGTAAAAGCATGCAAGATTCGTTCAAATACAGGGGCCAAAAGTGAAATTTTTTTGCCCATCGCGGGCAACCTCCGCGGGGAGGGACCAAAAGTGTCACCGCGGCCATAGTTGAGGGGCTCCGCGGAACACTTTGGCCAAACATGGGTGACACGTAGGCCCTAGCCCGCGATCGCGGGCCCATCGCGGAATTTTGGGGTATTTTGGTAAAGTGGTCGAGATTTTTGGTATTTTGGTAAGGATAGGTCAAACTTGAGGTATTTTAATTAAATTCCCTATTTTTACCCAACCATGATTTAGTTATAGGTTAACCAACTACCACTTGATGCTACTTCAAAACTTTATAATTCAAAAATATTCTAATCTTTTTGAAAAATAAAATACAGGATAAAATGAAAGTAATTGATCAGATGACATTTATGTCAAAGTCGTATCTGATGTTTGGTTTTTAAAACTGAGGCAGGTATGTGTCCATATCGTGTCTATTGTTTCCATTGATTTGAAATACATAGCGGTTTTGTTCATATTTTTATTAAACAGGGACGTTCAAATCTTTTTTGATGCCCTGTTATACCTAAACCTTTTGATTTCAAATGCAAAGTGAGATTAAATATATACAAATTACCGTGGCGATGATATGACATATTATTTTTTGTTTTCTGATAGAAATTAGTGAGGCATTATGGTGGACGGTAGTTTTACATTCGTTGATTAAAGACTTTAAACAACGTAAAATTAGGTCCTAAACTTTTGGAACCCTGTTCAAAATCAAACCTTTAACATGTTAAAGAACGGTTCTGTTATTAAATATATATTTGAACAATTAAAGAAATCAACACTTATACCATGTATAATCATGTCAATCACAACATTTTCATCGTTTTCTTAATTAAATAACATTAATGATTTATGATTTTAAAAAATATACTAATTTGATAAGAAAAGTTAATTGTTTAAAAGGTCATTGTTTATTTATGTTAAAACACATTGAACACGCACTGAATGTGATAGTTTCACATTTTACTTGTTTTCCCGTGTAAACTTTTTTTTTTTGTTTCAGGGCAAAAAAAGTTTTTAACATCTTTTTTACAATATAAACCCAAATATATGTGAAAGAGTGTTTAAATCATAGTTTTTAATGAAAAAAATAATATAAATAATATTGTTTCTCACGGGTTCCAAGTTTGTAACATTTTGTGATTTTAATTTGATTACAGTTCTTTAACTATATATTTTTATATATACTAATAGATGAAAAATCGTATGAAAAGAAGAGTTAAGGTGAGAAAGTAATGTTAAAACAAAGTAATGGACATACACGAAAATTATTGAAACAATAAAATGAGGACATGACTAAATCATTATCGTTAAGAAATATTAGCCCCTACTAGGTCATTGATGGATCTAGGCTAATTCCTCCAAGGACCTTCTTCGGTTTAAGAACTGTAGGCAACGATCCTACAAGTTCTTCTTATGATCATGGTTATGATGTAGTGAAGAAGATGAAAACGAATTGGATGAAAAATGAAGGAAATGATCACACACACACACACACATATATATATATATATAGCATAAATTCCAATAGTCACAACCTTTCACGAAAATGTGCAATGGTTTACGAAAGGATGCAATAGTTCGTTTTTTTAGTATTTTTATACGGCAAATGCAACGAATGATAAATACTACTTGTTCCCACATATAAGAAAAGATTTGGACCCTTGATCATTTTTAATTTCAAATTCACCCTAATCATATACTTATACATACATATATAAATATATATATATATATATATATATATATATACTAGGTTCGAACCGTGTATTACACGGGGTAATTTTAAAAAATTAAATCATGCCAGAAAACTTATCAACTATTATGAAAGATTAATTTAAAGTGAATTGATTGAAAGCATAACAATTTGACTTTGAAAATATCATTAACTAACCATCTGTTGATAACTGATATTATGTAGTTCAATTAAAATTAAAAGAAATAATATAATCATGATTAAGAAAGTATAAATAATTAAATATACTATACTAAAATATTTGCATATTTATATTTTTGAAAAAGATTCGAACTCATAATCCAAATGTCAGTTGATAAGTGATATATTTTTTTTCCAAGTAATTAAATCTCTTATGCTAATTCTAAAGGTGTTTCGTTGACATAATGGAATTTGATAGAATTGTAATTCGTCTAAAGAATTCGACTTTGAAGTAAAAATTGATATGAAATTGCAAAAAGAAAATCACGACAATCTAGTGATTATTTGTATCAAATCTCATACTAATTTCAACAAATCTCATACTAATCACGACACATTAATTCGCATATATTTATGATATTTAATAATATAATTAAATCCAAAAATATTCAATATTGGGTTCATTTCGAAGGTATTGACGAAGCGATTACAATGGTATAGTTTGTAAAAAAATAGAAATATTTTTTAATGCATTTTAGTTCATATACATTATTTATGTTAATATGATAAGAGTCTAAAATAAAAAATAAAAAATAAAAAATAAAAAAGTAAGGGATTAAAAGTAAACTACATACCTAATTATAAGGATAGTAAATGTAACGTATAAATTAAAAAAATTGAATTAAGAAGATATTTAAGGAGAAGTGAATGTGGATGTGCTAATGAACTTATAATGTAAACTGCGTCTAGATACATGTTTAGGCGAGAAAATATTGAAGTCGGCTCACCAGAAGACGACACGTGACATGCTAGTTCTTTATTTATTATATGTATAGATATATAGGGGTTAAATCATCTGAGAACCAAAAATAGGTTGAGAACCATGTGAACCGATCTAAGCCGTCATTTGGTTTTGATCATATGGTTTTAAAAACATAAAAATTCATTCATAGGTTCTCACAGTTCTCAACCTATTTTTGCCTATAATAATGTCCATAGATTAAAATCAATTAACGACTTAGATTGGTTTTCACAGTTCTCAACCTATTTTAGGTTCTCATTTGATTAACATCCTATATATATATATATATATATATAGACTTGAGATCATGTGAGACCAAACTATTTTCGTGAAATCGTGAGACCAAAAAATTAACACCAAACCTTCATAACAAAAGACCATGAAGATACTGTGATGGTAAACCTTCAGAACATTTTATTAACACTAGACATTTTAACATATTTATTTATGTAAAGAAATTCGGTTACACTTATATCACGAAAAGAAAACGGTAAACAGAAGCCGACATTTTAACTTATTTATTTATTTATGAAATTGGCTGGTATAAAAAGTTGGAAACCACGTGAATTTCACGTGACCTTTTAATACAAAGGTTTTGGCCCGGTCCATCTCAACATTACAATTTACAACTATATAACTATATAACTATTAATTTATTATTTTGTAATACATATGATAAAATCGGTCTTAAAAAAGTTAAAACGTAAACAAACATAGGCTTTTATAGTATATAGGGTTCAATTCTTTTACCAACCCATTTATCCTAATCATGAACCAATTACAACTGTAGATACATCATATCAATGACTAGTATATTTCAAGGTTTTTATCGTTCAAAATAAACTACACTCACACACTTATTAGAATGTGCATACGTGAGGAGGGGTATATGGATCAAAACACCCAAATTATTAACAAGGGAAAGTAATTCTATTAGAAGTAACAGACACCGTATTTGAAGCAACCCAATTTTGAAACAAAGTTGGTTCTTTGTAAGAGTATCTTCTCCGTCAGCAGGGACGGAACACAAGCCTTATGACCAAGGGGGTCGAGCCTAATTTTTATATGATGTGCCCTATAAACGAATAAAATTTGTTTCAAAAGCCCACAAATTCATCCAATGTGTTTTTAGCCGAATTTAAGCGTTTCGATACATTTTTTGGTTAATATTCAAGAGATTTTTATGATTATTTGGTTGATTTTGAGAGTTTTTTCAAGGTTTTTTGGTTGATTTTGAGAGCTTTCTTAGTTAATTTCGAGAGACTTTCAGATTTTTGGTTGATTTTTAGGGTATTTTTGACTTTCATGAAGATTCGGGAATAAAAAATGATTTTTGGGTTGAATTTTAAGGAAATTAGGGAATTGAAAATGACTATAAGGGGAAAAAATGCATGGGAAGGGACTTGATCCCATGACCTCTAAGATACCAATGTAGAGTGATAACCACTTAAGCTACCAACCCTTGTGTGTTTGCTATATAACATCTATAGTATTTGAGTGAAAAAGCGGGGGGGGGGGGGCATGGCCCCCAAAAGCCCCTATTGGCATCAGACACTGTCCATCAGATTGTTCGATAACATAATCTTGTTCATAAGTGATATCCGATATACATCTGTTGGTGCAAGTGTACCACATCTCTATATATTTTTATATATTTATTTTGATGATGACAAACACAACCGCTAAGCAAGAGCATGTGCGGTTTCTCTCCCCCGTTTGTCGAAGCAAAAAGGGTTAAGAAAGACGGTATGCTCCCCCTCGAGAGATGCTCCCCCTCAAAATATGCATATAATTGAGAGAGCATAAACTCATGGGTAAAAGAGCTAAAACGCTCCCCCTCAAATTAATAACGATATCAATTTGATTTTATAAAATTTGAGGGATAAAATAAAATGCAAAAAGCAATAGAGACAAAGATATACAAACCAATACGAAACACTTGCACCAAAACGGATCTTAAGGCTTCAATTTTCGGTTAATTTTATGTGATAAAAAAAATCACCGCGTATTATGACCTCGTCAGGTAACCACGTATTATAACCTCGGCAGGTAACCACGTATTATAACCTCGTCAGGAAACCACGTATTATAACCTCGTCAGGAAACACGTATTATATCCTTGTCAGGAAACACCTACAAAAGGCAAAGAAAATATTTCGTGGTACCCTTTTCTTATGGGTCCTTTTAACAGTTAGTATAAAACATAAACTGCAAAAAAAATATGTTGTCGACATAAAACAAACACGACAACATATAAAACCATAAAAATGGTTTAAAACCACAAACGCATCCCACCGGGATTGTCAACATTAAACATTCCTTTCGGAATCCATTTTCTAACCATTTTAATTTTGCGATTGTATTTATCATACACATAAAATGAAGCATTTATATTCGCATTAGGTCTAGAAAAATTACTATTATACATACGAGCATACGGTTTCCTCCCATAATTCACATTTTTTATTTTTGACATATATGGAGGTTTTCTCGTATCAACTTTAGGAGATGCAAAAAATCTTTTAATGGGTTTACACGAACATTTATCAACACATGTATCAGAACCAATGCCTTTACGACAATTTATACGATTAGGCATATTTAGCATTTTAAGCACTTTATCATTGCTACTATTAAAAGCATTTGCTAATAAGTCATTTTTCTCATGCGATTTACATTTAGCATTTAAACATGCAATTTCAATTTCAAGAATCTCGCATTTTGCACAAGCAACACTTTCATTTTTATTTTCACTTAAGCATGCAATTTTATCATTTAAAATAACACAAGATTTTATCACATAAAATTAACCGAAAATTGAAGCCTTAAGATCCGTTTTGGTGCAAGTGTTTCGTATTGGTTTGTATATCTTTGTCTCTATTGCTTTTTGCATTTTATTTTATCCCTCAAATTTTATAAAATCAAATTGATATCGTTATTAATTTGAGGGGGAGCGTTTTAGCTCTTTTACCCATGAGTTTATGCTCTCTCAATTATATGCATATTTTGAGGGGGAGCATCTCTCGAGGGGGAGCATACCGTCTTTCTTAACCCTTTTTGCTTCGACAAACGGGGGAGAGAAACCGCACATGCTCTTGCTTAGCGGTTGTGTTTGTCATCATCAAAAAGGGGGAGATTGTTGGTGCAAGTGTACCACATCTCTATATATTTTTATATATTTATTTTGATGATTACAAACACACCGCATTATTGTTTATCTAACAATTTAATCCAAGTGTGCAGTTGTTGAAGAACACGAAGATTTAATCTGAAGGGTTCAAGACGGAAGTGTTTACGTCGTCATTATTGTTTATAACTAATAATGATAAACACCCTAAAATAATATACCACTTGGATATTTCTAAAAACCTTTTAAATAAATAAGAAATTTCAGTTCTAGAAGTATCTGCCATGCGTACTGTTTCTGCAACCACTTTCTGACGCAGGTATACCGCGAAGATAGAGCCGGTATACCGCGGGTACATATTGGCCGGTATACCGCGGGTGTTCAGCCGGTATACCGCGGCAGGCTCCGTGTGCATCTCTGATTGGTTGCAAGTACTTTTTCTGACGGCGGTATACCGCGAGTCCTAGCCGGTATACCGCGGGTACGTTTTCCAGAAGTCAACTTTGCATGAGAGCCGTTGTGTGTCAGTGTCCTTTTTACTGCACGGTATACCGCGTGCATTTGGCGGTATACCGCGCCTCATATTTCCGTTGGAGATGCTGATATATAAAGAAGCATGCTGGTGATGAAGAAGGCAGACCACACCAACAGCAACATCAACAATCCAAACTCTCAGCTCTCTCACTCTCACTTATTTTATATATATATATATTTTATAAAACTTTTTTTATAAAATATCCAAGTGTGAGATATTATACAAGAGTGATTACCCATTGTGAGTTATACTCCTCTTGTAAGTATTTGAATAACGGGTGTGTGATCCTGTACATCTCAATAAGCTGAGGCTTAGAGAACCGTTTACTTTGCTCTGTATTTGGTTTGTATTCTACCGTAAAGAATACATTTATTGGATCGTGTCGGGAAGTGTCTCGGCTGCTGGTTTATCACAGTTGGTGGTAAATCAGTAAATCTCCGTGTCAAGTATCTCTTACCTTTATCTCTTTATTTATTCCGCTGTGCTTTATTATATTTGTTTATATAAACTGCTTTGCATTTATATTTATTTATATAATCTCTGTGTATTTGTTTATATTTACACTCTTCTTTATTATTTGTATACTCTGATTTATTTTTACTGTTTCGGTACTGTATTTATTTATAAAAGAATTTTTGAAAGTAAAAGATTTTAAATACAACCTCTCCCCCCCTAGGTTGTCTAACAACATCGATTTCAATGGCTCAAAATCCACACGGGAACGGTTTAATAGAGGTAAAATTTTAAATTTTTAGGGTTTATATATTACAACCGATCGTCTTGTTGATAAAATTTGTTCATACAGTTAGAAGACCTAGCGAGCGAATCTTCAAGAAACCAGGGTTATCCAAGTTCAAGAACACAATGGATAACCCAGTAGATGTCGATGCATACCAAAACCATAACCTGGAAGATGTAGTTGACATGGTGACCGAATGTGTAGGGCTTTCATCTAGTGTAAAAAGTATAGTTATTCTGTACGAGTAAGTTATCAACATACAATGCTTTCAATTTGAAAAAAAAATATTTTTTTGTGATAAATGTAGAGTTTGTGTGAACTTTTTTTCTATTTAGTAATTGATTGTATATTGTGACTGAATGTGGAAATAAAGAGATGTACACGATCATCTACGAGGATACATATTTTGACCACAATTGGACAAATAGACATTCTAAATCACGTAAAAGAAAGTGAACCGGTGCACAAGTGCACATTATGAATAGATGCACATGTATACAATTGGACAAGTAGACAATTATGTGCATATATACATATGATATAGAACTGCTAATCTCGCCATGTACATGTCTAATAATGGTTAATGACCATATATGCACAAATGCACATTAAGCATAGAGGCACATATGTACAAGGTAAAAATTTACTAATGAGCAACATTTGCAAGTGCACAATTATGTGTATATGTGCATATGGTTTAGAACTACTAATCTTGCCATGCAAATGTCTGATAATCGTTAATGAACATATGCAAATGGTTAATGAACATAAATCCTTCCATGTACATGTCTGATAATGAACCACAAGAGAATTAATGCACGTCGTATATGTCTTATACATTCTTGATACGTATATCAGGTGATATGCTTATATGCACATTATGTATATATGCACATATACACAAGGTAAAAATCTACTGATAAGCAACAATTGCAAGTGCATAATTATGTGCATATGGTTTTGAACTACTAATTTGGACATAAAATATCATGGATCCAGATCTTGTTTTACATTCTCACCTTAACTATTCTTCTTACATGATCATTTGTCTATATATATATATATATATATATATATATATATGATATGATATAAAAGTTACACGCATCAATTACTTTAAATGGAGAATCTCCATATTTAACATCGGTGTTATATATATATAGAGAGGCTCCGTAAAATGCAAACATTGCATTTGTTGCACCCCTTACAAACCACAGTCTGCATATGTGCAGACTGGTTCTGCATATATGCATTGTCCCATATGAATGTATGTCCATTATCATATAATGGACATAATGGACATACATTCATATGGGACAATGCATATATGCAGAACCAGTTTGCACATATGCAGATTGTGGTTTGTAAGGAGTGCAACAAATACATGGTTTGTATTTGATTTGTACCATATATATATATATATATAGGGCCATTCAAGGGAGAACTAGTTATTTTGTGGTAACTGTAAGAACCAATGTGAGCCACATATTAAGCTATAAATTAGGAAATTATTAATTTTGGTAATTTTGTTTGAAATTTAAATAAAAGGGCATTTTAGGTATTTTAAAAATCTCCTCTCTCCCCTCTCCTCTCTCTCCGGCCAATCGTAATACCGAAAATACATACAAGAACTTTTGTGATACCACTGTGATACCCATTGTCATCCAATTCAGCATCACATTCATTACTTTGGTAATACTCCAAGAACATATGTGATACCAATGTGATACCCATTGTGATACCCATTGCCATTCAATTCAGCATCACATTCATTACTTTGGTAATACTCCAAGAACATCTGTGATACCCACTGTGATACCCATTGCCATTCAATTCAGCATCACATTCATTACTTTGGTAATACTCCAAGAACATCTGTGATACCCACTGTGATACCCATTGACATTCAATTCAGCATCACATTCATTACTTTGGTAATACTCCAAGAACATCTGTGATACCCACTGTAACCATGTGCTACCTTTGAGCACAATACATGAAAAATTCCATAAAACATAGATCTACAAAACAAACAACCCTCATATACTGTGATACCCTTAACAACATAACGAAACTAAAGAAAAAAACATAATTTGATACACTTAGTAAGCAATACTCCGGTGATACAAACCAAGTGTGATACCTTGGTGATACCAACTATGATACTCCGGTGATACCAAGCAAGAATAATGTGAGTCATCGGTGTTCTCTCCGCCTCCCTCTCGATCAGAACCGTCGGCCAACGCCACTCTCTTCTCCATCGTCTGAACTCCAACAACAGCCGCAACTCCTCTTCTCCTATCGACTTAAGAACACAGAGACCATCTCTGCACTCAAAACACTTCTCAAACTCGACCGAGCACTCGAGCAGTTACAGATTCTCTCTCTCACCTAGACTCTCACCTTCTTCTTCTTCTCGTGAAAACCACAGCCGCCACCAGTAGCCACCACCAGGCGTCGTCCACTCTTTCTTCTCCTCTCGATGGTGCAGACGAGAGAGAGGGAGGCAGAAAGAGAGAGGGAGGCGTAGGGAGGTGCTGACGAGAGAGAGGGAGGTGGATTGGTGACGCCGGCGACCGGCTGTGGAGGTGGGCGGCTGCCGGCTGGGGGTGGACTTCAAGAGAGAGGTGTACTTCAAATTTTTTAGGGTTTTATTATTTGGTATATAGAAAAAATGAGGGAGAGGAGAGAGACGTGAATAGTGAATATAGGAGATATTTTAGGATTTAATTAGATTTAGGAAACAAATTTACTAAAACACCCTTTTGTATTTATTTAAAATTTATATTAGTTATTTTAAATGTGTGGCTCACATTGGTTCTTACAGTTACCACAAACTAAATAGTTCTTATTATATATATTTCATAACAAAAACTGATTTTTCTATTTAAAATATGTTATGTTTTTTTGAAACATCCCTAAAAATCTAATTATATCTAATTCAGGGTAGTTATGCAAAAGTAAAATAAATTAAACACGATTGGATAAACACACTCTTTAAGAAAAAATTGTATAATTAACGCATAATTTTCAACTTACCAATAGTGTTGGACAACCAAGGGGGGGGGTTAGGTTGTATTATAAAAAATCTTACTTTCAAAAATTCTTTTGTAAATAAATACAGAGTAAATATAGTACAATACAGAAGAGTATAAATACAAACAGATACACAGAGATTGTATAAATAAATATAAATGCAAAGCAGTTTATATAAACAGATATAATAAAGCACAGCGGAAAAAATAAAGAGATAAAGGAAAGAGAATACTTGACACGGAAATTTTAAAGTGGTTCACCAATCACGCGGTTGGCTAGTCCACCTCGAGAAAACACTTCTCGGAGATCCAATAAGAAAACGTGTTCTTTACGGTAGAACACAAACCTTAGTACAACAAACGCGAATCACTCTTCTTTGAGAGAATTATGTGGATCACTCACTCTATTCAAACACTTACAAGAGGGTATAATTTTAATATGAATAATCACTCTTGTATAAGGTTTATCACTTGGATATTTTTAGAGAGTTTGATCACTTGAGTTGTGTTGCTGATTCAACTAATCGAGAGATTTTAATCTGCTATCAACTCAAGATTTCTTACTCAAAAACGTGTTTTATAATTTTAACAGTTTAATTATCAAGAGAAGATGCTGCAGAGTCTTTATCAAATGCAGAGAGGAGTTATTGTGAATTGGTAGCTTTGAATGCTGGTAGGTTGCATATATATACTGGATGAGCAACAGTCCACCTGGCTTTCGCGGTATACCGGCAATCCTTCGCGGTATACCGTGCAGAAGAAAAGTACATTGGTGAAGAGAAGGTCAACCCTGCAAAACAAAACGTAAACTTGTACCAGCGGTATACCGGCTATTCTTCGCGGTATGCCGTGAACTTGTACCAGCGGTATACCGGCTATTCTTCGCGGTATGCCGTGCAGACAAAGGGAGCTTCCAACCAATCAGAGATATACACCATGCCTGCCGCGGTATACCGCCTGTACCTTTGCGGTATGCCGCCCAGAAAATTGTTGCAGGAAGCAGTACGCATGCGCAGATTCTTCTAGAAACAAATCTTTCACATTAAATGATCCAGCAAGATGATAAGATGTTGAGGAGAGCTGACTTGGTTTATTTAAAAAGACAGTATTAGAAAAATCCAAGTGGTATATTATTTTAGGGTGATTTATCATTTTAAAATTAAAACGACGAAAATCTTCAGTCTTGGATTCTTCAGATAAAATTATCGAGATTATTTAAAAGCTGCACACTCAGATAAAATATTAGATAACAAAGAATGCGGTGTGTTTTGTAATCATCAAAATAAATATGGAGATGTGATTTTATGTGTACCAAAAATATATCACAATATTAAAAGCTGGGTACACTTGCACCAACAATCTCCCCCTTTTTGATGATGACAAACACAACGCTAAACAGGAGAGCATACTCGGTTTCTCTCCCCCTTTTGTCAAAGCAAAAAGGGTTAGGAAAGACGCTATGCTCCCCCTTGAAAGATGCTCCTCCTCAAAATATGAAGTATTTGAGAGTTAGCATTTTCTCAAGGGTTATACTCAAGCATGCCTAAACCAAGTCTTAATTTAAAGAAAGCCTTTTTGTTAAGAGCTTTAGTAAAAATATCGGCCAAATTATCTTCTGAATCAACCTTTTCAAGCACGATTTGGCCTTTTGAACATTATCTCGTAAAAAGTGATGTCTCAATTCAATATGTTTTGTACGAGAATGTAAAACAGGATTTTTACTTAAGTTTATGGCACTTGAGTTATCACACATAATTGGAATTTTGGTTAGGTGTACCTCAAAATCGGTAAGTGTGTGTTTCATCCAAAGGACTTGAGCACACGCTCTTGCGGCGGCTACATATTCCGCTTCGGTGGTAGACAAAGCTACGGATTGTTGTTTCTTAGAGAACCAAGACACAAGTGAGAGACCTATAAAGGCACATACTCCACTCGTACTTTTTCGGTCAACAATAGATCCACCAAGATCGGAATCGGTGAAACACGTTACTTCTAACTCGGGTTTCTTTGCATACCATAAGCCAAGATTAGTAGTGCCTCGTAAATATCGAAAAATACGCTTGACAGCTTCATAGTGAGTTTGTTTAGGTGAAGATTGAAAACGAGCACATAAACATACACTAAACATAATATCAGGTCTACTAGCAGTTAAATATAATAAACTACCAATCATACCACGATAAATCTTTTCATTAAAATCGTTTCCCTCCTCGTCACGAGATAATTGTAAGTTTGTGGTCATTGGAGTTTCAACGGGTTTGACATTTTCAAAGTTAAACTTTTTCAACATATCTTTACAATATTTAGATTGACTAATAAAAATACCAGTTTCACATTGTTTGATTTGCAATCCTAAGAAGTATTTTAACTCTCCCATCATGCTCATTTCAAACTCGCTTGTCATTTTCGCAGAAAATTCATTACAAAGATTTTCATTAGTAGAACCAAAAATAATATCATCAACATATACTTGCACAACCACAATATCATTTTGATCATATTTCACAAACAAAGTATTATCTATTTTACCCATAATATAACCACTAACAATTAGAAAGGTTTTTAATCTATCATACCACGCACGCGGAGCTTGCTTTAAACCATAAAGCGCCTTTTTCAATTTATAAACATGTGTCGGATTTTCAAAATTTTCAAAACCGGGAGGTTGAGAAACGTATACCTCCTCATTTATAATACCATTTAAGAAAGCACTTTTAACATCCATTTGAAATAATTTAAAATCTTTAGCATTTGCAAAAGTGAGAAGCATTCGAATAGACTCCAACCTTGCAACCGGTGCAAAGGTTTCATCGTAATCTATACCTTCTTGTTGATTGTACCCCTTGGCAACTAAACGTGCCTTGTTTCGTGTGACTCCACCGTTCTCGTCTATCTTGTTACGGAAGACCCATCTTGTGCCAATAATGGTTTGACTACTAGGGCAAGGAACTAAGTCCCACACATCATTCCTAGTAAATTGGTTTAACTCTTCTTGCATGGCCATTATCCAATCCTCATCACCTAAAGCTTCATCTATGGTTTTAGGTTCTATGGTTGAGATAAAGGCATGGAAAGCACAATGGGTATGGATTTGTGATCTAGTTGTCCTTTGGTTTAGGTCACCTATAATTTGATCTACGGGATGGCCTCGAGCGGTTCTAAGGTTAGGATCATCTATACCTTGTGGAATAAAGCAAGGAGGGGCATTACTAGATTCAATATTATTTGTGGAAGGTTGGGTACCTAAATCCAAGTTGCTAAGTTGTTGTGCTAAGACGTCTCCCTCACGGATATTGTCATTTGCTAAGGGTGCACTCGGTTTGGGAGGACTCTCGTCAAAGCTAACATTTAGGGATTCTTCTATAACCATGGTCTCCTTATTTAGAATTCTATAGGCTTTGCTATTCCAAGAGTAACCTAGGAACACTCCCTCATAGGCTTTGGCATCGAATTTGGTTAAGTAGGATTTGGTGTTTAAAATGAAGCATTTACAACCAAAAACTTTCAGGTGAGCTAAGGAAGGTTTTCTACCATGGTAAAGTTCATAGGGTGTCTTATTTAGGATATTTCTAACTAGGACACGGTTTAGCACATAGGTTGCGGTAGCAACGGCATCACACCAAAACTTTTGGGGAACTTGATGTTCGTTTAGCATGGTTCTACTCATTTCTTGCAACGTTCGATTTTTCCTTTCAACAACCCCATTTGACTGAGGAGTTCGAGGAGCCGAAAAGTTATGAGTTATACCATGTTTATCACAAAAGGCACCAAATTGGATATCATTATCGAATTCTCGTCCATGGTCCGTACGTATGGAAACAATCGTACAACCTTGTTGGTTTTGAATTCGTTTTCCCAAAATTTTAAACTTTTCAAAAGCCTCATTTTTATGTCTCAAAAATAAAGTCCAAGTATAACGGGAATAATCATCCACAATAACCAAAGTGTAAAAATTTCCTCCAAAACTTTGAATCGCCATAGGGCCAAAAAGATCCATATGAAGAAGTTCTAAAACTCTTTGAGTAGAAATAACATTTTTAGATTTATGAGAAACGTGATGTTGTTTGCCGACACGACAAGCATCACAAAAATGATTATCAAACTTTAATTTTGGAAGGTCACTCACAAGCTCCTTATTTTTTAAGTTTTGCATTAATCTTAGATTAGTGTGACCTAAACGTCTATGCCATAAAGTAGAAACATCATAAATAGAAGATAAGCATACATTTTCAGATACAACAATTTTGCAAATATATAAATTTCCTTTCACAGAACCAGTTAAAAGAACTTTGCCATTTTTCAAGATTTTGCACGAGTCTTCTTCGAAGACGACAGTTATACCATTTTTACACAATTGGCGAACACTTAACAGATTAAAATGCAAATTATCAACATGATTCACATCAAGAAATTTAACATTATTGCAAGAAACTGTACCTCTCCCAATTATATTTCCTTTGGAGTTTCCTCCAAAAATTACCTGTCCACCATCACATGACTTATATGATGAAAAAAGATTGCTGTTTCCGGTCATGTGACGTGTGCAACCACTATCGAGTATCCAGTCTATATCAAGGTTTATCTACAATAATAAAGATGTAACTTTTATGGTCCCCATTTCTCGTGGGTCCTTGTAAATTAGTTTCAAGATAACAACCAACATATATATAAAGTTAAGCAAAATATATATATATAATAGATCAAAAAGAATATATATATATGTAGTACGTATGTATATATATATATATAAACAAAAGTACATATAACAATATATTACTTATATATACAAGAAAATATATCATATTTAAACTATATATATATATATAATATATAACACATTTAAAACCATAAACGCATACCACCGGGATTATCATTACTAAACATTCCTTTTGGAATCCATTTATTTATCATTTTAATTTTGCGATTGTATTTATCATACACATAAAAACAAGCATTTATATTCGCATTATTTTTAGGTTTAGAATACTTATCGTTATACATGCGAGCATACGGTTTTCTCGTATTATAATTTACATTATGCGTTTTAGGTACATACGGAGGTTTTTGCATATACGGCTTTCGTGTATTAAACTTAGGTGGTTCATAACATCTTTTAATAGGCATGCAATTACATTTTTCAACACATGTATTTGAACCTATACCTTTTCTACAATTTATACGGTTCGACATATTAAGCATGTTAAGAACTTTTTCATTACTACTTTCAAAAGCTTTAGCTAACATGTTATCTTTTTCATATGAAGCACATTTAGCCTTTAAACATGCAATTTCATTTTCAAGAATATCACATTTTGTACAAATAATATTTTCATGTGACTTTTTATTTAAGCATGCAATTTCTTTCTTTAGAGCATCACAAGATTTACAAAAATCCTTTTCTCCTAATTTAATTTCTAATTTAGCAATTATATTCATATCATTTGCAGATTTTTGATTAACATTATTTATTTCCTTTTTACATGCATTTACAGTTTCTTTTAACATAGCAATTTCGTCTTTATAATTATTTGCAAGATTAGCCATTTTATGAAACGATTCATGCAATAATTCAAGATTGTTTTCGCTATCGCTATCATAATCACTATCGTAATTTGAATAAGAAGTGTTTACCTCGTTGTCGCTTTCAGCCATAAGACAAATGGCTTGATAGTCATCTTCTTCTTCACTCGCGCTCCACGCGCCTCCAATGAAGGCTTTATCCTTCTTGTTTTGGTACTTGTTCTTTTTCGGACATTCATTGGCGTAATGATCTTTGTCGCCACACGAGTAGCAAAATCCTCTCTTTGGCTTAGCTTTATCGTCACCACTTGAGTCGTCATTTTTCTTTACTTTTTCGTCTCGTTTATGGAACTTACGACTTCGGTTTTCACCACCACGACGGTAGTTGCCGTTTCTTTGAAATCTGCCATTGTTAGAAAATTTATTATTATTAAAAAACTTGGAAAAGTTTCTTACCAACATGGCGACTTCATCGAGAGTTTCGGAAGGATCTTTTGAGGAGCTAGCTTTCTCCTTTTTCTTCTCGACTTTTGGTGTTGAGACATTGAGAGCGATTGACTTCTTTTTAACTTGCTCCCTTTCTTTATTTCTTTTAAGTGCAATTTCGTGCACCTTGAGATTTCCGATTAAGTCATCTATCTTCATTAGGGAAAGGT
Organism: Saussurea involucrata; assembly: GCA_033807775.1. Lineage (NCBI taxonomy): Eukaryota > Viridiplantae > Streptophyta > Magnoliopsida > Asterales > Asteraceae > Saussurea > Saussurea involucrata. The sequence continues at coordinate 117,026,584 of CM066321.1, read as the reverse complement.
CACGGGAGTCTTCCAAAGATGTTATCTTTTGCATCCACTCCGAAGGAAGGGCTCGTAGGATTTTCCTTATATAGTCCTCGTTAGGATAAGTGCGATCCAAACCTTTCAAAGTAGTCATAATAAGGTTAAATCTTTTAAACATTGAGTCAATTGACTCATCTTGTTTCATTTCGAATAGTTCATAATCGTGAACTAGAATATTTACTTTACTTGATTTAACTTCCGTGTTTCCACGATGAGTATTATTTAAACTTTCCCATATTTGATTAGCGGTTTTATATGTATATACTCTTTCAATTTCATCAGTTGTTAAAGCAGCATATAATATATTTTTAGCTTCAAAGTTTAAACAAAAATGAGATTCATCAGCAGTAGTCCATTCATCTAAAGGTTTATCAATAAAAACATCATCTTTAACAATTTTGGGTTTAAAGTTCCCATTTTCAATTATGTCCCAAATCTTTTGATTTTTGCCACGCACGTGACATTCAAATAGCTCGGCCCAAATGCCAAACTTTTCAGTATCTATCAAAGGAGGTTTTGAAAACACAATATTAATTTGTTGAGTCATTTTAGAAAAAAAAATTAAGCAGAAAAATTTTGAAAGCCCTGCTCTGATACCAATTGTTGGACAACCAAGGGGGGGGGTTAGGTTGTATTATAAAAAATCTTACTTTCAAAAATTCTTTTGTAAATAAATACAGAGTAAATATAGTACAATACAGAAGAGTATAAATACAAACAGATACACAGAGATTGTATAAATAAATATAAATGCAAAGCAGTTTATATAAACAGATATAATAAAGCACAGCGGAAAAAATAAAGAGATAAAGGAAAGAGAATACTTGACACGGAAATTTTAAAGTGGTTCACCAATCACGCGGTTGGCTAGTCCACCTCGAGAAAACACTTCTCGGAGATCCAATAAGAAAACGTGTTCTTTACGGTAGAACACAAACCTTAGTACAACAAACGCGAATCACTCTTCTTTGAGAGAATTATGTGGATCACTCACTCTATTCAAACACTTACAAGAGGGTATAATTTTAATATGAATAATCACTCTTGTATAAGGTTTATCACTTGGATATTTTTAGAGAGTTTGATCACTTGAGTTGTGTTGCTGATTCAACTAATCGAGAGATTTTAATCTGCTATCAACTCAAGATTTCTTACTCAAAAACGTGTTTTATAATTTTAACAGTTTAATTATCAAGAGAAGAGGCTGCAGAGTCTTTATCAAATGCAGAGAGGAGTTATTGTGAATTGGTAGCTTTGAATGCTGGTAGGTTGCATATATATACTGGATGAGCAACAGTCCACCTGGCTTTCGCGGTATACCGGCAATCCTTCGCGGTATACCGTGCAGAAGAAAAGTACATTGGTGAAGAGAAGGTCAACCCTGCAAAACAAAACGTAAACTTGTACCAGCGGTATACCGGCTATTCTTCGCGGTATGCCGTGAACTTGTACCAGCGGTATACCGGCTATTCTTCGCGGTATGCCGTGCAGACAAAGGGAGCTTCCAACCAATCAGAGATATACACCATGCCTGCCGCGGTATACCGCCTGTACCTTTGCGGTATGCCGCCCAGAAAATTGTTGCAGGAAGCAGTACGCATGCGCAGATTCTTCTAGAAACAAATCTTTCACATTAAATGATCCAGCAAGATGATAAGATGTTGAGGAGAGCTGACTTGGTTTATTTAAAAAGACAGTATTAGAAAAATCCAAGTGGTATATTATTTTAGGGTGATTTATCATTTTAAAATTAAAACGACGAAAATCTTCAGTCTTGGATTCTTCAGATAAAATTATCGAGATTATTTAAAAGCTGCACACTCAGATAAAATATTAGATAACAAAGAATGCGGTGTGTTTTGTAATCATCAAAATAAATATGGAGATGTGATTTTATGTGTACCAAAAATATATCACAATATTAAAAGCTGGGTACACTTGCACCAACAAATAGGATACTTTATCAAAGACAAAATATGTCATTTGTAAATCCTCAAAAACTTGAAATTAAATGGTGAATAAATGAAAATCATTACCTAATCTAAGATTAGAGATGTACAAGATTCGAGCCCACTAGGCCCGGGCTTTTTTGGGTCTGGCCTAGGTCGGGATTCATTTTGGGTTTTTTTGTACATCTCTACCTAAGGGTCATTGGTATGGAAGAACTGTTGCGCCGCGGGAAATCCTTCTCTATACAAGTTCTCAGACGAGGAACTTCAATAGGCGAGAGCATTACAGTAAAACAATATGAAATAAGTCGAAAAATCTTGAATACTTTATGAGCGACTAGATCAATTATGGGCTATTTGAAGGTTTGTATCGTCACATGGATCAAAGGTAATGATTTGATGTTTCATGTATGAGTCGACCAACTGAGTTATCTCTTCCTTGTCAATCAAAGAGCACATTCTAGTTTCCACCATCTTTCATTATGTTCTATATATCTAAAATAAAATGTGACTAACTAACCAAGTCCAAAAAGTTGGAGTTTATCGTCATACACTCTATCAAGACAAAACTCCCCATTCAATAGTTGTTCCATTACATTTATTGATAAATCGACATTAAGTGCAACTTTTATCATTTATGAAAGTCCCACAAACATCGTTTTGTTTCTTCCAGAAAATGTCATACTGACCCTACGTACGTGGAGTATTTGGCTTCAATTCAAAGCCTCGTTTTTTTTACATTTTCTTAAACTAATACGTTAAATCTGTATTTATTTTTTTAAAGTTTTAAATATCAAAATTAATAAAAATGGTCTCACTTCTATTACCATATTAAGATCAACATATGTGCTTATTTCAAACTTTAAATGGAGAGATGAGTGGGATCCCATTGTTTAAAAAATAATTCATACCCTAAATTCCATAGAAAAATATGTGCCAATAATATTCAAAAAACTGGATGCCCTATGAAAAGGGAAACACAGGACAGGAGGAAGCATGACCTCACAATGTTTGAAGACATCCACATTTGTGGTTAACTAAGCTTTACAACAAAACCCTCCATTAATGTTAAAAGTTCAAGAAAAAGGACCAATCGATCGATACTGATCACAAAAAAAGCATTGAAAACGTTAAGAAAGTTAAATAACTTTCGTACCCTTACACGTATACGGCAATTATGATAAGAAGGCAATGAGTTTGACGGGTTAGGTTTTATATTAAATGTTAAATAATGAGAATATATATGTATGTTTTCTTGTTTGGTGATTCTCACAATCATATAATAACTCAATAAATATTAAGGGTATTTTTGTCTTTTCATCACAAGGTTTTATATAAAAAGAGATGCGAGGTGCTTCTTATTAGCATATCAAAGTTCTTCATTTCTTTCTTTCACAAAGGTGAGTATAGATACATATAGAATTCTATTACTATATTATATATATATATATATATATATATATATATATATGTCTTGTGTTTTTTTTATTTGATTGGTAAATAGGGTAAGGAGTTCTTTCTGTAATTTATGAAAATAGCAACATTACATTTCTTTCTAATGGATTAAAAAGGATACGCTCAAGACATTTCTTGTAACTCAGCCATTTATGCTTTATGTTTTCATGTTTCTTATATGTCATTACCAAGAAATTGTAATGATTTTGGGTGTGTAGCAAACAAAAATGGAGAACGCGAGTCCGAGTTCAGGGTTATGGAGAACACAGTCTGATCAGCTAAAGAAATGGGTAGAAACAATGAAATCCCCGGTGTCAAACGATGCTACCAAAGAGGCGGAAAGTTACACGCTTTCAAGAAAGTCGAGCAGAAATCAAGTGCTTGCATCTCCCGGAAGAAGCACACACATTAAGAAAGGGAAGAGTGTTCAAATGAAGTTCGATTTTGATGACGTTGGTAGCGGGGCCGCCTTGAGCCGAGCCTCAAGCGCTAGCTTAGGGATCTCGTTCTCACTTGCCGGATTCACAGTACCCCCAGATGAAATAGCAGAGTCAAGAACTTTCAGCGAAGACGATATTCGTAAGTATTTCAAAATAACTTGTTTGATATTTTTAAAGATTAAAAAACTTCTGAAACAAAAACTATGTGGGGAGGGGGGGGGGTAGAAAGGTCATTTCAAGTAGCCATGAAAGTGAAGTTAAAGTGATCTCACAAAAATGACATGAAACTTTTGAAGTTACAAAAAGGCAAATGACACCCCCAAAGGTGGATAACAGGAAGCAGCTGTAAAGTAGGCCTTTCTTTCATAAAGACTCAAGGGGAAATTGTCTCTACTTTCTCTCACATATTTCATAGTTGCCATTTTACTTATTTACCATTGACCACAAGGTTCAAATAAGAAAAAAAGCTAAATATCACAATTTAAAGAAGAAAATGTTCGTATATGACTTATTCAAAAAATCCATGTGAAAAGTGGTTATCAACCGTTGGAAAATGTATCTAGATGGGTGGGGCTTCGGTGAGAAGTTGAGCTAACATGATAAGTGGTTATCAACCGTTGGATGCACATTAGAATGGGATGCACCGAATCAATCCCCATACATGGATGAGGTTGAAAAAGTGATCAAGAGTTCAGATCCACTTTTCACCCTTCTCACATTAACTCAATTTCTCACATGATCCTTCGGCATATCTAGATTAGTGACAAGAAGAGATGTGGACTGCTTGTATATACAAGCTGGGCTAAGAAAAGGACTGCACAAGCACACAACCTGGTCCCAGTAAGACTTAAAAAGTCCCAAGGGGTCTTCCTGTTTATCACTGCATTTTCTTCTTCCTGGTCCCATTCCATGAATTTTAGGCACAAATACACACTTGCTGATGTGCCATTTTTTCCTGCTAAAAAGTCTTTGGATCAGGAGTTCTCATACCCACTTCACAATCCTCTATTTACCTATCATATCATATCATGAAAATCAAAATAAAATAGCTAAATGAACTCACTCCCACCAATTCTATATCCATATACATCAACAGCAAAATTGATTTTTTTACAATTTCAATGTTATGATTTGATCCAAATTGGTTGGAACAGTAGGACCCGTAATTAATTAGATATTATCTGCGTTATATAAGACAGACCTTGATGTGACACAGAAAGACCCCATTGCTCGTATGGTAGCTGGAAAACCGATGAGAGTCTGTCTGATTCATTCACATTTGAGATAATATGATATAAGTCCCGAAATGGTTTGAAAATTAAGTAACAAAACCATCGACATATCTACTACTAGGAACATTCTTTTCCGATACTGAACATGTCTGTTACAGCGGAAGACATTGAAGCAGGCACCCGTAAAAAGTTCCAGACTGAGCCTACATTGAAAATCTATCTAAAGGTACAAACTTTTTCGCCTTTTAATCATCAATTTCTATTATTATTTTTGTTATTTTTCGGTTTTTCTAGAAACAAGTAGGTGGTGGCAATTGTTTATCCAAAAATGCCAATAGATTAATTTCCCCTAATGTCTATTTGGACAGGCAAGGATGGAGGTTTTTCTAAGAGAACCATGGGAGATGTCAGGTTCAGTCTTGTACAAAATCTCATGTTCTATGGTATTTATGTACAAGACTAATTTGTTTCTAACCAGAAACCAAAAACAAGCCTTTATCATTAACTAATCTCAGCTGTTTGGCAGTTGCTGAATGGTTTGGTGCAGAATGATTAAGAGACTCTTATGATATAGTGCAAAACGAAATATGGTTGTTTGGTAATTGTTCAGTGTGAGATTAGGGTGCTGAATGGTTGAGGCCCAAGATACAAAATCGCATTAAAAGGCAGACTTTTTTTGCCAAACAAGATTCACCTCTTAGTGATTCAGAGGTTGCCTCTTAATGGAACTATTAAGAGGTAAACAAACAACCCCTCAGTCTAAATAACAAGTAATCTAATGGTCTCATTCAATCCACCAACACATGGGATGTCGTCTTTGCTCGTAAATAGCTAATTTTACCATCCAAAGAAGGTAGAATTACTGATTTTTCTTGAAACTTGCAGTTTACGGAAGTAGCATACAAGATAATAACGAAAGGGGTGACATCCACCGAAGAGAAGGATATTTTAAATGGAATAACAGGTGCAGTCAATCCAGGAGAAGTTTTGGCACTCATGGGGCCATCGGGGAGTGGAAAAACTACGCTCCTAAGTTTGCTTGGAGGCCGACTAACGGATCCTACACCCGGAGGATCAATCACTTATAATGACCAGCCGTACTCGAAGTTCCTAAAGAGCAGGATCGGGTTTGTGACACAAGATGATGTTCTTTTTCCGCATCTAACGGTGAAAGAAACCATAACATATGCGGCTCTTTTACGACTACCTAAGACATTGACAAAACAAGAGAAAGAAAAACGAGCAGCAGATGTCATCGGTGAACTTGGGTTGGAGAGGTAATTTAAGTTTTATTTTCTAGATTCTATCAATTCTTGAAACCACGGAAAATGGTTCGATAAACTTGATGCTTAAAAATAGGTGCCAAGATAGTATGATTGGCAACTCCTTTGTTAGGGGAGTTTCGGGTGGAGAAAGAAAGCGTGTTTCCATTGGAAACGAAATCATAATCAATCCTTCCCTCCTATTTCTCGATGAACCCACCTCTGGCTTGGATTCTACGACTGCTTTGAGAATCATCGAACTATTACATGACATAGCAGAGGTATAATTCTTCAAAAAACTAACCAAGTAGACACTATAATCTGAAGAAACTATTTGATCATTTCATTTCCTACTTTGTTTATGTATATTTATAACAAACAGACCGAGAAGACAGTGATTACCACGATTCACCAACCATCTAGCAGACTTTTCCACAAGTTTGACAAATTAATCCTCCTGGGGAAAGGGAGCTTGTTGTACTTCGGGAAAGCATCAGAAGCTATGGCGTATTTTTCATCCATAGGATGTTCTCCCTTGATTTCCATGAACCCGGCGGAATTTTTGCTAGATCTTGCAAATGGAAATATGAATGATATTTCTGTTCCATTTGAATTAGAGGACAAAGTACACCTAGGAGATTCTGGAAGAGAAACAAGGAATGCAAAACCTTCTCCGGCAATTGTACATGAGGTAATTAAAGAAACATAATTCAAAACGCTTTTATGAATATTGGGTTTCTTTTGAGACTCTTTTATCTTTCACTTACAGTATTTAGTCGAGGCCTGTATAGCAAATGTCGCCAAAGAAACAAAAAAGAGGCTCACAATTCCTACGTCGCCCGATCAAGATAACAAGTCAAGTGTACAGTCTATGAAACGAGAATGGGGAACAAGTTGGGGAGAACAATACTCGATACTTTTCAGAAGAGGGATTAAAGAAAGGCGACATGATTATTTCAGTTGGTTGAGGATAACGCAAGTTATTGCAACCGCAATCATTTTGGGACTTCTTTGGTGGCAATCAGATGTTCATAGCCCCAAAGACTTACAAGATCAGGTATGAAATGTTTCCATCTCAAAACTGAAATGACAAGAGCAACAAATACAATTCAAATTTGATACCAAATGATAAGTGCATACAAGTACAAGAGGGATTGAAAATTTCATGTCAACTTAGGTATAGAAGGTCCCATTTTCGAAGAAAATGATGATTCTAAGCTATATACTTGTGCAATTTCTTTATGATCACCATTATTGTTTCGTGGATGTGATCATACCAGCACTAATGCACCGGATCCATCAGAACTCCACATTTAAGCATGTTGTTTTGTGCTTGTACCTAGGCCTAAATGTTAATTTAATTTGCAGGCAGGGTTGTTGTTCTTCATTGCTGTGTTTTGGGCATTTTTTCCGGTTTTCACAGCAATTTTCACATTTCCCCAAGAAAGAGCAATGCTGAAAAAAGAGAGAGCAGCAGACATGTACAAGTTGAGTGCATATTTCATGGCAAGAACAACAAGTGACCTTCCACTTGATCTTCTTCTTCCTTTACTCTTCCTCCTAATTGTTTATTTCATGGTGGGGCTGAGACCAACGGCCGAGTCATTTTTCCTAACTATGCTTATAGTCTTCTTGTGCATTATTGCAGCTCAGGTATTACCTCTTTCCACATATCAATCAATAAATTCCTGAAGCATGTCACATAATAGGCATATATACGTATTACAATTAAAATGGCAGGGACTTGGACTGGCTATTGGTGCTGCACTTATGGACTTGAACAAGGCAACAACTTTGGCTTCTGTAACTGTAATGGCTTTCATGTTGGCTGGTGGTTATTTCGTGAAGGTAAAACACGAATATACTCAAATCTTAGAACTTTCATCTGAAATGTTATAAGAAAAGGAAATGGTAACAATTAATTGTTGATGTATTATTTTTGCAGAATGTTCCGATATTCATATCGTGGTTAAGGTACTTGTCTTTCAACTATCACACATACAGACTTCTTCTAAAGGTGCAGTATGAAACCATAAGCTCAGTAATTGATGGGATAGAACTAGACAGTGGGCTGAAGGAAATTAGTGCCCTTGCAGCCATGGCTCTCGGTTACCGTATATTGGCATACTTGTCTTTGCGACATGTGGCGTAGATGAATGTTTTGATGATCAACAATTACTGCAGAGAGTTTTTCTTTTTGGCTTCATACTGATGCAAGAGGTAATTAAGCATGGAGAATAGGAAATAAAAGAGGGATTCATCCTCATCTACAAAGCCTGTTGGATAGGTTTATTTGCTATTCTATGACATGAGAGTTGTAACTATATATGTGGATGGATATCATTAATCTTCATATTTGACATTAAGAGAAGTTACCTATTTGACTTAAAATTGCATTACTACTTTGATAAAATAAAAAGATTATGTAATTTTTTATATTACTTTAAAAAAACGGGAATCTAAACACTGATTTAGCTGAAGACGAAATGGAAAGATCGAGTTATAGTGGTTGAGAATAAAAATCTCCAGTTCGAACATGTCAACATTTGTAACCATGTAAAATTGAAGTTGTTTTGGCCAAAGATTTGGACCTGTTTTGTGCATGTGCCTAGTCAACATGACTCTTCCTTGATCAGGATGGTTGAGTTGAATTGGAGATTGTAGCTTTCATTTGGGTTCGAATTAATAAACAAACACAACCTCCAACCTAATTAATTTGACCAAGACAAACTATAAAGCGATGTAATTTATTCTTCATTAATATTAATCATATACAATTTAAGAGTTGGTTTCCAGTAAAAATACTAGTTATTATGAGAAGGGTAACAAGGAATATCCACCACTAGATCAATCGTAATTGAAGATCAATTGAAAGTTCTCGTCTAAGCTAATTAAATGGGTTATTTTGGACCCTTTATCCTTTTAATCTCAAACTCATCCGTAAATCACGCTTGATACGGGGATTGATCCGGTGCATCTCATCCAAGGGTGGATATCTCTTCTCACAATTCTCACCATAACTTCCATTCTCACTAGAACCCACCTTATATATATATATATATAGGCGAAGGATCATGTGAGAAGTGGAGGTTAACGTGAGAAGTGGATCTGAACCGTTGGATCACTTTTAATCAAATGTCCTCCCATGAATTGCGGCTTAGAAGGGAATTGATCCGGTGTATCTAGGTGCATCACATCCTAATTAATGTGCGTCCATTTCTCATCCAACGATTGATAATCACTTCTTACGTTAACCTCAACTTCTCAATGGAACCCAACCCTATGTGAGGAAGTGATAATTCCTTGTTTTCACTGCATGGTAGGATGACGAAGTTGATGAAGTCAATACATATATTATATATATGGGTTAGCTAACTAAGTAACATAGCCGGCAATTATCATCCAGTATATTATATAAAATAAAGACTTATTCAATTTTTGACCAGGATAATTTCTGCCTCTTCAATGTACCCCACCGCCAATATATATATATATATATATATGTTCATCACTCACTTTGCAAATTCACTTAAATAATTAACGATCAATATATATATATATATATATATCCTCAAACATGAACACCGGCAGCAGGCATCTGCATGGTCCAAAGCCCACACCTCTGATGATAAACAAGTACAACTCCTCCAAAATCTACAAGAAGAATTATAACATCACTCATCAACGTCATAAGCACGCAGTTGAAGGTGGTCGTGCCTACAAATCTCCGGTCATAGTTTACCTGCAGTCGCCCAAGGTCGTTCATGTACTCCCCCACGACTTCATGACCACTGTCCAACGACTCACTGGAAAACCGATAGCTTCATCCTCACATCAAAAGCATTCGTAATTTTAATTGCAAATCCTTCTTCTGTACCACATAATATATATTCAAATTTCGTCATCTACTATACTACATATATATATATATATGTATATGTATATAGATGAAGAATCATGTAAGAATAAAAGTTAAGGTAGAATTGTAAGAAGGGATTTGGACCCTTGATCACTTTTTATAGTGTTGATCTAATGCATACATTTACTTTGTAGTAAACTAGCATTCATAGCTGAACTTTTCAAATATTACGATGATTAATTATTTTTAGGTTTTAATTAATATATTATATGTTTATCAAATTAGTACAGCACCAATAACCAGTCCGTCCGTGCCATTGTAATTTTATGTGTCTATTATGTGATATGCATCCGAAAAATATTTAGTATCGACATTGATTGATATGTGGAAAATGACCATACCTGAGCTGCAACAATGCACAAAAAAGACTAAAATTGGTCTCATCCCCAACATGAAATAAACAATTAGGAGGAAGAGTAATGGAAGAAGAAAATCAAGCAGAAGGTCACTTGTTGTCCTTGCCATGAAATATGCACTCAACTCAGCTTGTACATGTCTGATGCTATCTCCTTTTTCAGCATTGCTCTCTCTTGAGGAAATTACTAAAACTGCTGTAAAAACAGGGGGAAAAAATCCCAAAACACAGTAACTTGGTACAAGCACAAAACATTCTTAACTATGTCTTATGTTAAGTTTTAATAAAAGTGGAAGTTGAGGGGCTAGTTGGTAAATAAGAGATGGAGTATAAATGGGCACAAAACCCTAGGGGAACATTCTATTCCTGATTGTTGATTGTTGTTGACGGCTGAAGAAGAAAGAATAGAGAGAAAGAACAAGAAGGAGAAAGGGAGAAGGAAAGAAGGAGGAAGAAAGAGAGTTAGAGCAAGTAAGAAGAAAGAGATTCCAGATTATTGGAGAGGAAAGGAAGGTGTTCTTCATTCTCAATCAAACAGGTAATCTCCTCTTTTCATCCATAATCTGTGGATTGTTGTTTAGATGTTTATCTTTTGGGGGTTTTGTTAAAAGTTGAGTTTGAAGTCAAGTGGGAGAGATTAAGCGTCAAATCGTGTATTTGCAGCTAAGGTTTCGGTATTAGTTGAGTTTAGTGATCTTAATATTGTTACCAATGTTTAATTCGTGGGATCTTAAGCTAATCTGTGATTTTCGATTCAATAAGGGGTCAGGTCGGCGTCCGGAAAGTCTTCTGGACGTCCGGATACGTTGAGCAGGTTGAATGTTTCCGAATGCAGAAACGGTCCGGATGAGAGGGGTATCCGGTAAGTATAAGTGTCCGGTGAGTCTAGTGTCCGGTAAGTAGGAAGTACCCAGGACTTAGTGATGTCCGGAATGTTATGTCGTCCGGAAAGGAGTTGTGTCCGGAAAGATTAGTGATCAGCTTATGTTCTGTCTATTTATTCAGGAAAACCAATTGGGAGTCGGGAACAGATTAGAAAAGAGAAGTAGGAGCTTCAGGTGAGTTTTCTAACTAAAATGCGTGACTTTTAACGTGTTTTCTAAAACGAGTACATGATGAGAAATGTCATGTTTTATTCTTGTGCTTTTGATTGCATGAAAGTTGTTTACAGTTTTAAATGGGATGTATGCATACATTGTTTGAGATGTAAATTGGCCAAGTCGGGGGGTGTGGCCCGCCAGCTCGTGTCGGGAGGTGTGACCCGTTTATGCCAGGGGTAGTGTGGCCCTGTAAGGCAGCATGAGACTGACTCGTTGTCACCCTAGGGTGACTTCAGGGTGCCGATTTACGAGGCGAATCTAATCCGTGAATGATTTTATATGAACAGATTTGTGGATGATTTATATCGAAAATTATAAACTGTTTTTAAATGCTTTGATAACTGTTAAGAGGGACTCACTAGACCTCATGGTCTAACCCTCGCATTTTCAAATTAAAACCTTTTCAGGGAAACAGGTAATGAAAGACTCTGGCAAGTAAGCAGGGCGGTTAGCGAGGAAGCTTGATAGTGTAGCGACACTATAGTTCAATTTAGAATTATTCTCAGTTGTGTAGGTTGTTTCGCCAACCAAATTTTGGATGTTATGTAAGAAATTTTGGGACACGATTTTGGGATGTTTTAATTTTATGATTTGCATGTTTAAAATTGTTTGGGTTGTTATATTTTACATTCCTTATTTCTCTTCCATAATATCCTGAAGCTAAAGAGCAAGAAGCCATACTTTTCGATACCCATCATTTGTTGTCTAAAATAGACAAATCAATGGTGGGTATTCATGTCTAGGCCACTAGATTTTTGGAGATTCAGTCAAAGATTACAGCAAGGTGTTTGCCGAACATAATCAAAAAATCGTTGAGTGGTTGGCTGATTTGGTTCCAGAGTTCGTCAAATTAACATGGAAGCTTGCATCTATTACGGATGCAATGGTTGTATTAATGCAGAACGTTGGGTCTATAAATGATACTCTACAAAAGATCATCATCAGAAACGAATATGACGAGTACAAGAATGATCGGCAAATGCATTGCGACGCCGGTCTGCTTGAAATGTTGAATAAGTTTTTTAATCAACTCCATTCCGATGTTAGATTTTCGGAAAGATTTCTTGTTGAAGAGATATAGATTTTAGATGATGCAAACGAAATCCGACTGCCTCCATTTCTTCGTCATTCCGCTTTTCTTTTATTACTCCAAAAGAGGGTAAACAACAACTGTCAATTGCCCCTTAGCTTTATAAATAAAGTATTGGCTTATCTTGTGATAATCTGCATTAGAGTTTTTGTTGAATATTGTAGGAATTATCTAAAATTGCTTCCTTCATTAAAATTAGCAGTTCTTAATGTGTTGGCAAAAATGAATATCATGTTTAAGGAAAAAATGATTGAAATCATAACATGTACCAATCATTTCAATCACTCCTTCCTTAAACTTGGCTTCATTTTTGACAACACGTTATGAGTTATTATCTTCAATGAAGTAAAAACAACCATAAAAATTCTTACAATGATCAACAAAAACCCTAATACATGATTGTCTCAGGAGAAGCTCATGTTTTATTTATAAAGTTAAGGAATAACTGAGAGATGTTGTTTACCTTCTTTTGGAGCTATAAAGAAAAAGCGGAATGACTAAGAAACGGAGGTAGTCGGACTTAGTTTGCCTCCTCTAAAATCTCTATCTCTTCAACAAGAAATCTTTTCGAAAATCTAACACCGAGATGGAGTTGATTAGAAAACGTATTCAACATTTCAAGCAGACGGGCGTCGCGGTGCATTTGCATATCATTCTTGTATTCGTCATATTCATCTCTAATGATGATCTTTTGTATAGTATCCTTTATAGACTCAACGATCCGCATTAATACAGCCATTGCATCCGTAATAGATGCAAGCTTCCATGTTAATTTGACGAACTCCGAAACCAAATCAGCCAACCTCTCGATGGTTTTTTGATAATGTTCGGCAAACACCTTGTTGTAATCTTTGACTGAATCTCCAAAATTCTAGTGGTCAGTACATGAATACCCACCATTGATTTGTCTATTTTAGACAACAGATGATGGGTATCGAAAAGTATGGCTTCTTGCTCTTTAACTTCGTTCAGGATATTATTATTATGGAAGAGAAACAAGGAATGTAAAACCTTCTCTGACAATTGTGCATTACATTATTTAGTAGAGGCCTGCATAGCAAATGTTCTCTTAGAAAAACATCCTTTCTTGTCTGTCCAAATAGAAATAGGGGACATTAATCTATTTGCATTTTTGGACAAACAATCAACTTGTTTCTATCAAAACCGAAAATAACAAAACGAATTAGAGTAAAAAAAATGATGATAGAAAGCAAAAGAAAGTTCAAGCAGTATATATGACGACGATGATTTTGTTATAAAATTTTGAAACCATTTTGGGACTTAAACCCTAGCTCAAATGTGAATCGGACAGACTCTATCGTCAGTTTGCGAGCGAGCAATGGCTCTTGCTGTGTTGAGCCTCACCGATATCTAATTGCGAGTAAAATATTTGTGTTTTTTGTGGTTATGTATTTAATGAACAAGATCCATCCATCCAAGTAGAAACCTAACTAGCGTTTTTAACAATATTCGAACCTGGCGGTTTGAGTTACACCACGTCTTCGTCGAAAGTGTATCCATTGCTGAAAATCACCGTCGTCGGAAGCGTATTCATCGCAGGAGTCGCCCGGAGAGGGAGAGGCTATGGAGTAGGGACGGTTTTGGGAGGGAAATATGAATGTTTTTAGCCGCCAAATCAATATAAATATTAGAGTAAACTTCGGTTTTGGTCCCTTAGGTTTAAGTGATTTTATAAAAAGTGTGACATGAAACTTCAATAACTCAAGATTCGGTTCTTCAGGTTTGGATTTTACTTTGAAATTGGTCGTGTAGATTTAGATTTTGCTTTGAAAATATGACTTAACCACTAACCATGTTTTTCTTCTCTTATTGTAATTTGTTTCTTGTTTTTACAAAAAACTATCAGACTTTAAGGACTTGTTATGTAATTAACTCTAACATACACAGACACATATATATACACATGATCGGTATCACGGTCTGGTCGACGTCCCTTCCTTCTCTGATGAACCTGACACCATCGCCATCGACCTCCTTTTCTCTTCTCTTCTCTTCTCTCGTGAACCACACCACCGCCCTTTTCTTCCTTGTTTCACTATGGCCTTCAATACCCACTCCCAATTTTGCCAATAAACATCACACACACATGGACCGAACCAAACCTACAACTTCCCCTTCCTCTCACGGTTTCAGCGCCAAAACACATGTCCTTTCCGTGAACATACACACGGACAAATCACATATTGGAACTTCTCCCTCTGTAAATATGCCTAAACTTCCAGATATAATCATATAACCATAAAAGATTTTGATCATTTTGCAGTTTGAACGGGTCACCTATCTTATCCCTGCGAACTCTAACGATGAAGGCAGATATGTGATTTTGGTCATTGTGTGTTCATAATGTATATGTACATATAGGAGTAAGTTCAAATGAAAACAACATTTTTATTGTGAACATGAAGACCAATCTTGGCCATAGATCAAAATTTAGAAAGCTAATCAATGGTTAAAACATAATTTGAGAAGTGAATACGATAAAAGTGGACCACACCTATCTTATTTGACATTTTATTTTCTTTTTAGTTAAAAATCTCCTAATATTTTAATCAAACATATTACATCAAAAAACAAGAATTCTGGGCTTTTCGACATGACATTCATCTCGATATAATTTTTTTTACCGTTTTTTATGTAAAATAATATATTTGTATAATATTCATAATGAATATCTATGAACGTTCATATGTTTACAACACTTTTTATTATTCATCTATTAGTATGACATTTATCATGAATATACAACTTAATATAGCATTCATCATAAATAGTTATGTATTTTAACGTGTATTTAACAAGTATTCATTATTCATAGAGACGAAACACAATGGAAGTTGTGGGGTGGGGGGCATGGCCACCCCGTTTTCTTATGTTTTATATTAAACATTGCAAATTTAATATGATAAAGCCTTTAGCTTGTTGGTTTAAGCATACATTATTCTTTCCCTTGGTATTTTTCTATTTTATACTTTTAATCTCTCTTTCTATTCAAGTGGTTGTTGACATAAACTCTCTTTCTAATTTCTATTTAAGTGGTTGTCGACATAACTCACTTCTGGTTATGTGATTTTCCCAAAAATATAAAATTGTCCTTAGTTTTTCGTTAAATATCAAATTAATCATTATATTTTTGTATTTTACTTGTACTCTATCTATTGAAAGACATTTTCTTTATGTAAAACATGATTTTGGGATTGTTGGGATTATTATCGGAAACCAAATCACATCCCTATAATTATGCAACTACCCTAGATAGAAGGAAATCAATGGAAATTTCTTCCTAATAGTTAGGCATGATTAGCTTGTAATTATCATTAATTGATTGTAACCTGTTGTACTATATATTTGGGATTGATGATCAGTGGAAGAATCAAGGATTCACAATCTGTCATGGTATCAGAGCCATACAGAATTCTCTTCTAATTTTTCTTTCCTATTTCTCTATCTCGTCGCCGTACTACCGTAAGCCAACCATGGCAATCAGCGAACCCTCCTCTCCCAAAAACGATGATACAAATCGTGAAACCACACGAACTCCGTATCATCCGGCTCTCACTGTAACCAATATACGTACTTTCATCCCCGTCACTCTCGAAATAGAAAAAGGTCAGTACGCGTCATGGGCGGAATTATTCAAAATTCATGCCAAAGCCTTCCAAGTTCTCGATCATATTTAACCCCCCCCCCCCCCCCGAGACGAATCTGTGGATCGCGGATTATGGGCACGATTGGACGCCATCGTACTCCAATGGATTTACGGCACGATCTCGAGTGATCTTCTTCACACGATACTCGAACCCGATTCAAATGCTCAATCTGCATGGAATCACTTGAAAGCCATTTTTCAAGACAGTAAAAATTATCGGGCACTCCATCTTGAGCATCAGTTTTCCAACCTACATCAGTCTGATTTTCCGAGCATCTTCGCTTATTGCCAAAACTTAAAGATGATTGCTGATCAGTTGGCCAACGTAGGCTCTCCGGTCTCGAATCAGCGTCTCGTTCTCCAACTCATGGTCAGCCTTTCAGAAAGTTATGATGGCATTGCGACTCTCATTCAGCAATCGGATCCTTTATCGATGTTTTATCAAGCCCGAAGTATGCTCACGCTTGAAGAATCACGTAAAGGTAAGCAGGCCTCTCTCTCGTCTCCATCCGCCCTAGTCGTCCAACCGGGTTCTCAGCCACGTTCGTCCCCTAACAACTTCGACTCCACCCGCACGGATCTCCAACAATCTGAGGGCCAATACAATCACCGTCCGGGATGGGGTCGGGGAGGACGAGGACGCTCAAATCGCGGGGGTCGTGGGGGCCGTAGCTCTGGCCGGGGACGCGACGCATGGTACCGCCCTTCATGGGCATCGTATGGCACAGGATGGAATGGGTGGTCGCACCCACCTTGGGTCGCACCACCGTATCCGTATCCCACTTCGGCTCCACCATACCCGGTTTCACAAAAGCAACAACCGCAACCTCACGGCCCGTCTCCAGGCCCCGGTTTACTTGGTCCTCGACCTCCACAAGCGCACTACACGAATGCTCACACACAGTATGCTCCAACCGATATCGAGTCGGCATTCCACACTCTTACCGTAACTCCACCGGACGAAAGTTGGTACATGGATACGGGGGCGACAAGTCACATGGCATCAACTCCGGGTAAACTCTCTACGTTTTCTAATAATTGTTTATTTACTCATGTTCATGTTGGTAATGGCACGTCTATTCCAGTCGCCGGATCAGGTTCGACTATCTTTCCCTCTTCACGTCCTTTATCTTTATCTAAAGTTCTAATTGTTCCGCATATCGTTAAAAACCTAATCTATGTGCGTAAATTTACCCGTGATAATTCGGTCTCTATAGAATTTGATCCTACTGGTTTTTGTGTGAAGGACCTTCGAACGGGAAAGTCCCTCATGCGGTGTGATAGTCAAGGGGACCTATATCTTGTTCTTCCGAGTCAAGGCTTCCATCCACCTTTCGCGCTCACTGTTGTCTCCTATAATCTTTGGCACGTTAGACTCGGTCATCCGGCTTTTCCCATTATTAATAAACCTAGTCATGTGATTTCTTCTTTAGATAATAAACGTATTTCCTCTTGTTTGTGTGCGTCTTGTCAACTTGGCAAACATATATAAATTACCATTTCATGTCTCCACTACGTTGTCGTGTGCTCCGTTTGATATTATTCGTATCGATATTTGGACCTCTCCTATATGTTAGTACGACTGTACGAGTGGTTCACGGTATTATCTTATTTTTCTTGACGATTACAAAAACTTTGTCTGGACTTTTCCTATGGCAACAAAATCTCAAACATTATTAATTTTTCAATCGTTCCATAAATACGTTCTTACTCAATTTGAAAGGCGAATAAAAACGTTTCAATGTGATAATGGTCGAGAATTTAATAACGGTGCGTTCCACACTTTTTGTCAACAACAAGGCATTCATTTTCGTTTTTCATGCCCATACACGTCCTCCCAAAATGGTAAAGTCGAGCGTAAAATTCAAACCATCAACAAAATAACCCGCACACTACTCATTCACGCTTCCATCACCGCTACCTTTTGGCCTCATGCGCTCCAAACCGCCATGTACCTCCATAACATTCTCCCTAACCAAACATTATCCTACCTCACGCCCACCCATATACTTTACCAAAAACAACCATCCTACGACCACCTTCGTATTTTTGGGTGCCTTTGTTTTCCTCACAACCCTCAATCTCTCATCCACAAACTCCAACCACGCTCTACCCCCTGTGTGTTCCTTGGCTACCCGACCCACCATCGTGGTTATACATGCTTTGACACCGTTCACAACAAAATAATCTTCTCGCGCCATGTCATATTTGACGAATCCAAGTTTTCCTTCGCCACCGCTAACACACAAAACACATCTCCGTCTTATGATTTTCTCGATCCATCCCCCTCCATGCTCCCAAATCCTCTGTCCTTTCCACCTCCCTCTACGTCTATTTCATCTCCCCTCATGCATGCATCTTCCCCTATGTCACCTTCTTCCTCACCCACGCCACTCTCCTCATCGCCCATCACGGCCTCCCCCATTCAACCTAACACCACCTCTCCTATTCAGTCCCCCCCACTCTCACCCATACATACGGTTCCACCACAAAACTCCGTCCCTCACCCTATGGTCACCCGTAGTAAAGTGGGTGTCACCAAACCAAACCCACGTTATGCTCTTCACACTTCTACCGATCGAATCTCTCCCATTCCTACCTCTCATGTGGCAGCCCTTAGTGATCCGAACTAGAAAACGGCCATGCTTGACGAATATGAAGCACTTATTAGAAACACGACTTAGGAGCTTGTTCCCCGACCGTTGGATGCGAACATTATTAGATGCATGTGTAATACCCCGGGTAAGTTCGTTAGTTAAATTCCAGTTCCGTTAAATTTATTTAAACTCTATAATTGATGTTTAGGGTAAGTTTAGGTAAATTTATAAGTTTAGGGGTGTTTGGGTCATTATTGAATAGTTTAAGCCAAGATTGTAATTTAGTCTAAAATATAAATACCCTTATAATTCCAGATATTTTCAAAAACAGAAAAATATCCAGATTGTGTGTGTGTGTGTGTTTTGGGAAGAAAAGAGGCAAAAGAAGAAAGGAGAGGTTAGGGCTTCAATTTGGTGTACTTAGAAGTGATATTAAGGTATGTTCCTTTACATATTATGTTTATAATTGCTAGTAGATAGTTTCTATCGGAGTAGAATCATTGATTTCATGTCTGGTATAACTTTCTGTCGATTATGGGTAGATTTTGGGTAAACAGTCAGAGGTTTCCAGACAAAATGAATGTGTCCAGTAGTTTTGTCGATAGTGTTCGATAGTTCTTCTTGCTGGTATCCGGACGAGTCAAGTATCCGGTAAGTTCCTCTTTTCCATAAGTTTCCGGTTAAAATGAGATACCGGATGGTGTCCGGATTGCTTTGGTGTCCGGGTGTTATCCGGATTGTTTAAGTTGTCCGGATTGTTTTGTCATCCGGATTGGGTATGTGTCCGGAAAGTTGTGTTGTCCGGATTGTTTGGGTTGTCCGGATAGTCCCGTAGTGTCCGAAAACTTTAGCTGTTTGGTCACTTTTGAGTATCCAGTGACCTGTGTTTTGTTGACTCTTGGATAGGGAATGAATGAGGACTGAGTATACTGTGGGCTCGACTTAAGTTCGGGTTTGGGGAATAATTGAGGATAAGAGTTAGATAGATTTATCTAAAGTTCTTAGTCCTAGTAAGTCTTATGTGTTCTATTTGGTAAAGAGATATTTGTATTTGAATTATTTCATATATTGTGAATTTGGGGTGAAAGACAGAACCTTTTGGAAAGGCTTGGAAGCGTTTTGATAAGCAAACAGGTGAGTTTTACTTTAAAACGTTTTAAACTGGAATACATATATATGTGGAATGAGAATGTGATAAATAGTGTAATAGTGTGCATATTATGTTTATATGAGTATTACACTACATGAGTACAAGTTGGTCGGGCTTAGGACCGGTGGAGTTGGCTGTACGGAGGGACAGCGGTGTTGGCTGTAATTTTAGTACAGCGGAGTAAATTTATTAGTTGGCTCGCAACCATCTAATATGGCCATGGAAATGAGACAGGAAAGTACACAATGCATGAGTCATATTTGGTATTCATAATTGTGTTATGTATATGGTGTTTGTGCAAATGGTTTTAAACTGACAGGGATTTTCTCACTTAGACCACTAGGTCTAACCCTCATTTTCTTTTAAAAATATGTATTCCAGGTCGTGGATTGAGTAAGAGCAAGTAAGAAGGATAATTCGTGACTAGCTTTTGGGAGACTTATATTTTGAAGACCGTGATGTGTTTAGCAGTGTAACTTTGTTATTAGTTACAATGTAAATTAATTAGCAAAAAGTTGTAATGAATTATCTACTATGTTTGTAAAGACTAAGGGACCGTTGATAGGGTTAATTTATTAACCCTATTTTTAGTCTTTTTATTAGGTTTTTATCTTCTTTTAAATTGTTAAAAGTCCCCTCTTGAGTCCATTTTGTGTCCAATCTATGCATTATTAACATATTGATTATTTGTCATTATTTAATCATATTTTATAATGTTTGGGATCTAGTTTGATCTTTGAAATATTTTTGTAGATTGGTGAAAACCCTATAGCTTCCTGGAGGATTTAGAAGATGCTGAATTCAAAGCTGTAGGATTGCTGCAGGAAAGTGCAGTGGGCTTTTTGTTGCTGTTGGGTCAAGACTTTATTTTTGGGATAAAGAAAGAAGATGGGCCGATTTTGGACGACTAAAATCAGATTTTTGTGTTACTTATTAGGGTTTACATCTTATTAGTTACTTTGGCCCCAAGTATTAATTCACTATATGTATATATGGATGTTTAGTTTAGTGTTTTAAGAGGATATCATCTCTAGTTTACTAGTTACTTACAAAGAAGCAAGTATTCTCTTGTAAGGATTTGAAGCTCTTGGAAACTCTATCTTTTGGTGCAAATTTAATATAAGCATTTGGTATTTAATTCTCAAGTTCTTGCTTTCGGTTTCTAAAAATCCTTCTTTAATTGTCAATTACGCTTGGAAATTAAGACAAGGCAACATATTTGATTCCTTAATCAATTTGGTGACTTGAGTTTAATTTCTATCATTTGGTAGTTTCAAAGTTCCAAAGCAAGATCGATCGTTTTCAAAAGTATTTCACGTTCTCGGTTAATTATTTGGTTTAATTAAATTTTGTGGTGACTTGTTGGATTCTTATCCTTCTAAAGCCCTAGATTAATTCCCAAATAGTTAATAATTTGTTCACTAAAGAGTCTCCAAAGCCAAGAATCGTTTTTGTGACGTAACTTGCACGACAAGTCTTATAACTTGTCGATCAAGTTACGACAACTTTCTCGTACCTTACATTATTGTCATTTAATTTCTTGTAATTTTACATTCTTGCAATTTACTTTCCTGTCATTTACATTATTGTATTTTAATTCCTGTATTTCCATTTCAGTATTTATTTTCCAGTAATTTACTTTTCTGTATTTACTTTTCTGCAATTTACTTTTCAGTACTGTTATTTACATTTCTTACACCATTCGAAAGATTAATCTGAACGATGATGGGCTAATCGCGTGAGCTTGGGGTGTAAGGCAAAGTTGAGACCGGAATCGGTGTGAAAATTGAGAGATGTATTTATAAACGTTGTTATCTAACTTTTTGTTTCAGGTGATTACTGTTTCATTGAAGATCATACTTAATTAATTGACAACTAATTTTTGTATGTGAAAATGCATTAACTTTCAGAGTTAAGATAAATAACAAAACCTGAGATAATAAGAGAAGGCTATAAATAGCTTTAGCACCTGACAAATGCTATGCTCTTACGGTGTAGGATGGTAACATTGTGCTGTGCTAGGATTCACGAGGTCTAAAATAATTGATATCGTATCAATAGCATGCTAGCCTATGTGTACTCTTGGGAGGCCATCTGACCCGATTGTTGATACTGTAATAATCATATTGGATCATTTTATGGTACAATAGGATTATTCAGGTGTTTATTTCATCTTTTAACCAGATCATTTATTATTGTCTTAACAAAACCTTGCACCCTGTGGTTTTAATCTATCATTGATATTTTTAGTTGTTAACTCACAAACCAAACCACTCAATCTGTTTTCGAATTCGCCATCTGAAGTCGGTTTTTAAAGATTGGACTTTTTGAAAAGCTTTCACAAGTTTTCCCTGTGGATCGATATCTGGTACCTTTACCATTATTACTTGTTAACGAGACGATAGTAGTTCAAGGTGTATACTTGCACTAAGTTCTATTTTAAGTGAATCTCTAAGGTTGCATAAATCTAACAACAAGTTTTTTGGCGCCGTTGCCGGGGATAACTTCTCTAAAAAGATTTTCTCTTTAAAAAGTAAAGTTTTTAAGCTCTGATTTTTCTACCACCTTTTTGAAAAACAGTGCATGCCCAGAATATTGCACGGAGAATTTTTTCAAATTGATCCAGAAATTGAACGAACTTTTAGACAAAGAAGGAAAGCACAAAGAGCTGTTTCAGTTATAAAATCTCCTATGATGTCTGAAAATGAGTACTCTTCGGATGAAGGTGAAAATAACTTCGAATTTGGGCCGAATGGACATCCTATTAATAGACCACCTAATAATAATGGAAACCCTGACATGAATTGGGAAAATCTTGAAAATCTTGAAAATCCCGATAATGGAAATCTTGGCAATGGAAATCCTGGAAATGGACCAATTCCTAGAAATGGGCCTATTCCTAGGCAAATCCCTCGCCAAATTCCTCGTCAAATCCCTAAAAATAGGCCAATTCATAATCTTGAAGATGAGGAACAAAACATTTCCAGGCTTGCAAATTCTAAAGACGGAGGCATTATGTCATATGTTGTTCCTGTTTTAAATCAATTACATTCAGGAATACTTAAGCCTACCCTCGAAACACATCATTTTGAACCCAAACCGATAATGTTCCACATGCTCCAAATCAACGGCCAATACGCTGGTTTGGCGCATGAAGATCCTCATTCTCATCTCAGGTCTTTCATGGAAATTACAGATTCTTTCAAGTTGTCAGGTGTACATGATGATGCTCTAAAACTAAAACTTTTTCCATACTCTTTAAGAGATAGAGCAAGATCCTGGTACAACTCGTTGCGGCCAGACTCTATAATTACATGGAACCAAATGGCAGAAAAGTTTTTAAAAAAATATTTTTCACCCACCAGGAATGCTAAGTCTAGAAATGAAATCTGCACTTTTAAACAAATGGACAATGAAGCAGTTCCTGATGAATGGGATAGGTTTAAAGAGCTATTAAGAAAATGCCCTCACCATGGCATTCCGTACTGCATACAGCTAGAGACATTTTACAGTGGTCTAGACATCACTGCAAAACAAATGCTTGATGCTACTGCAAGCGGATCTTTTACAGCTTGTACCTACAATGAAGGTTACGAAATCCTAGAAAAGATTTCTGACAATAATGGACAGTGGTCTGATCCACGTGCACTGCCAACTAAAAGAACAACAGGGACATCAGATTCTGATACTTACTCAACATTAACTGCACAGTTGGCAAATATGGCTACTCTTATTCAAAATCTAGCCACACCTGTGCAGGATAATGCTGCTACTGCTATCCCTGGTGTTTTGCCAATACAGTGTACTTTTTGTGGAGATGGACACTCTTTTGACAGCTGTCCAAGCAATCCTGAGCAAATAAATTATGTCCATAACAATAACAAAGGAGGTCCCTTCTCTCAGACTTATAACCCTGAGTGGAGAAATCATCCTAATTTTTCATGGCATAATCCCGCTCAGAATACTCCAATGCAAAGACCACAAGGACAGTCCAATTTCCAAGGACAGTCCAACTTTCAACAAAGAAATCACAACAACCAACAATCTAATTTCCAAAATCGACCATCTTCTTTCCAAAACAACAAGCCCGAGTCATCTACTTCTTTGGAAGCAAGGATAAAAGGGTTCATGACCCAAACTCAAGCCTCAATTAAAAATCTTGAAACTCAGATGGGGCAAATGGATTTGGAAATGAAGAAAAGACCAATAGGAAGTTTACCTAGTGATACTGAAATTCCACGCCGAGATGGAAAAGAACAAATTAAGGTTGTGACTTTAAGAAGTGAAAGGACTTTAGAAGGAAGTCCTAGGAAAGACCAAATAGACAAAGCAGAGCCAGAAAAGCAAGAAACAAGACCAGATTCTGCTGCTACAATACCTGTGGACCAGTCCTGTAGTCCTAGTGGGCCCAAAGATAGTTATAAGCCTGTTGATATTACCATCATTCCTAGCAAAGCATCTTACCTTTTGTTATTCCTTAATGAACCTAAGCAAGTCCAGATGCCCAAAGATAGACCAGTAGTTGATGTGTCACAATCTGGTGGCAGTCCTACTATATCACCCTCTACCAGTCCAGTAGTAGTTGCACCAACTCTTCACAAGATTGACCCCTCTAGTTCAGTCACACCTTACATTCCATACCCCTAAAGGATGAGGAATGATAAGGAAGCAATATAATTTAAAAAGTTTCTTGATGTTTTTAAGCAGTTGCACATAAACATACATTTGGTTGAAGCCATTGAGCAAGTGCCAAATTATGCAAAATTTCTAAAAGACATTTTGAGCAAAAAGAAAAAGTTGACTGAATATGAGACGGTAGCTCTGACTGAAGGGTGTAGTGCTTTGTTGTCCAGTAAGATTCCCCCTAAAATGAAAGACCCTGGATGTTTCACAATTCCATGTTCTATAGGAGGAAAGGAAGTAGGAAAGGCCCTATGTGATTTAGGTGCTAGTGTAAACCTTATGCCTTTATCCATTTTCAATACCTTAGACATAGGTGAAGCTAGACCTACCACTGTTTCTCTTCAATTGGCTGATAAGTCCATAGCCTGGCCTAAAGGAAAAATTGAGGATGTCCTAGTCCAAGTTGATAAGTTTATATTCCCAGCTGATTTCATCATTCTAGACTTTGAAGCCGACAAAGATATCCCCATCCTTTTAGGTATACCTTTTCTAGGTACTGGCAGAACCTTGATTGATGTCCAAAAGGGAGAGTTGACCATGAGAGTCCAAGACCAAGAAGTAACTTTTAATGTGTTTGATTCCCTTATGTACCCTGAAGAGAAAGAAGAGTGTTCCACTTTGAGCATGATAGAGACTTGGTGTGAAGAGAAAAGTTTGGGAGAAATATTAGGGATAAGAGATTCTGATAGTGATGAGGAAATTTTTGAGGACCTAGAAACACCACAGGAAATAGCTGCTTTTGAGACCTTAGATCAAAAGGATAGGAAAACTCTTGTTCATTCCTTAGAGGTTGCACCAGACTTAGAATTGAAACAACTTCCCTCACACCTGAAATATGTCTTTTTAGAAGATCCCGGGAAGTTGCCAGTCATTATTTCATCATCGTTAGAACCTGAACAGGAAGAAAGATTGGTCAAAATGCTTAAACTTCACACAAAAGCCATAGGATGGACCATTGCTGACCTCAAGGGAATAAGCCCAACCATTTGCCAACACAAAATCATTTTGGAAGATAAAAACTTCACTTCAGTTGAGCCTCAAAGAAGACTCAATCCTGTGATGAAAGAAGTTGTGAAAAAGGAGATTTTGAAATGGCTTGATGCAGGTATAATCTATCCTATTGCAAGCAGTACTTGTGTCAGTCCTGTGCAGTGTGTACCCAATAAGGGTGGAGTAACTGTTGTACCAAATGAGAAGAATGAACTCATACCTACTAGAGGTGTGTCTGGTTGGAGGATATGCATGGACTATAGGTAGCTCAACAAAGCTACTCAAAAAGACCATTTCCCATTACCCTTTGTTGACCAGATGTTAGACAGATTAGCAGGAAAAAGAGTTTTATTGTTTCTTAGATGGCTACTCAGGTTACAATCAGATTACCATAGCACCTTATGACCAAGAAAAGACCACTTTCACATGTCCATTTGGAACCTTTGCTTTTAGAAGAATGCCTTTTGGACTCTGTAATGCCCCAACCACTTTTCAAAGATGTATGATGTCTATTTTTTCTAACATGTTGGAAAACTCCATGGAAATTTTCATGGATGACTTTTCAGTTTATGGGACATCATATGACCTGTGTTTACAAAACCTGGAAAATAGTCTTAAAAGATGTGAAGAAACAGACTTGGTTTTAAACTGGGAAAAGTGTCATTCATGGTAAAAGAAGGTATTGTGCTGGGACATCTCATTTCCAAAAGAGGCATAGAAGTTGATAAGGCCAAATTGGAAGTCATTTCCAATTTACCTGAACCAATCACAATCAAAGGGATCAAGAGTTTTTTGGGCCATGCAGGTTTTTACAGGAGGTTCATAAAAGATTTTTCAAAAATTTCAAAACCTTTTTGTCTATTACTACAGAATGACCAAGTGTTTAATTTTAATGAAGGCTGTAAAAAGGCTTTTAAAACTTTGAAAGAAGCATTGGTCACTGCTCCTATAGTAATAGCACCTGATTGGTCCCAACCCTTTGAAATAATGTGTGATGCTAGTGACTGGGCAGTTGGAGCAGTTTTAGGTCAAAAGAAAGGAAAAAATATTCCATCCTATTTACTACTCTAGTAAAACTCTCAATGATGCTCAAGTCAATTACACCACTACTGAAAAGGAATTATTGGCTGTCGTTTTTGCTTTTGAAAAATTCAGATCATACTTGATTGGCACAAAAGTAGTTGTTCATACTGATCATGCTGGCATCAAGTATCTTATTTCTAAAAAGGATGCAAAACCTAGGCTAATAAGGTGGGTCTTGTTGTTACAAGAGTTTGACTTGGAAATCATTGATAGAAAGGGTGTGGATAATCAAGTGGTTGATCATTTGTCTAGACTAGAAAAGCAAGAAGAACCTATACCTAGTAGTGATATTTGTGAAGTCTTTCCTAATGAAAGAATTTTGGTTGTACAACATTATGCAATCCCTTGGTTTGCAGATCTTGTAAATCATTTGGCATGTGGAATAATTCCTAAGGAGTTTTCTAAGCACCAAAGGAAAAAGCTCATTTTTTATTCTAAGAAATATTTATGGGATGACCCATTTTTGTTCAAGATTTGTGCAGATCAGATGATAAGAAGGTGTATTCCAAAAGAAGAAGTAACATCAGTCTTACAACATTGTCATGCTGGACCATGTGGAGGACATTTTGGAGGAAGTAGGACAACAACAAAGGTTTTGCAATCAGGGCTGTTTTGGCCTACTTTGAATGATGATGCTCATAACTTTGTAAAAAGTTGTGATGAGTGTCAACGGAATGGGAATCTCTCTCAGAGAAATGAAATGCCCTTAAATGGAATTCTAGAAGTAGAATTATTTGATGTCTGGGGCATAGACTTTATGGGACCTTTCCCTATTTCCAATAATTGTTCCTACATGTTGGTTGCAGTAGATTATGTGTCCAAATGGGTGGAAGCCATGGCTTGCCATTCCAATGATGCTAAGACTGTAGTTAAATTTTTGCACAAGCATGTCTTCACTAGATTTGGCACACCCCATGCCTTAATTGGTGATGAAGGCAAACATTTCATAAACAACTTATTGGAAGAAATTATTGAAAAGTACAATATTCAGCACATGGTGGCAACTGCTTACCACCCTCAAACCAATGGTTTGGCTGAATTGTCGAATAGGGAGATAAAAGGAATTTTAGCCAAAGTAGTCAAACCACATAGAAAGGACTGGGCCTCCAAATTGGATGATGCCTTATGGGTCTACCGGACTGCTTACAAAACCCCTATTGGAATGTCTCCATATAAGTTGGTTTTTGGAAAGGCCTGTCATTTGCCTGTAGAATTAGAGCATAAAGCCTATTGGGCCATCAAAGATCTTAATATGAGTCTTAGTGATGCTGGAAAGAAAAGATCTTTGCAACTGTGCGAATTGGAAGAACATAGAAATTTTTCCTATGAAAATGCCAAGCTTTACAAAGAAAACACCAAAAAATGGCATGACAAGAAAATTCTTCCAAGAGAGTCTACTGAGGGTCAAAAAGTCTTGTTGTTCAATTCTAGACTAAAACTTTTTCCTGGAAAGTTAAATTCAAGATGGACTGGACCCTATTGCATTGCCAAAGTGTACCCTTATGGAGTAATTGATTTAATTGATCCAGATAAGGGTACCACTTTCAAAGTAAACGGGCACAGAGTCAAACATTTCTTTGACCCCATCACAGCTCCACCACAACCTTACACGGTTGACGAGCCCGATAATTGAAAACAAGTGTGTGTGTTTATATCTGTATATAATATATATATATATATATATAAATACAAAACAAGTTAAAAATACAAAAAAAGGGAGTTATTTTAATTTTTAGTTTAGAATTTCTAGTTTGCTTTTCCATTTATTTTTAGTTGATAAGATTTTGGGCCAGGCCCGTTCTCATTTAATTAAATTCAGGCCCTGATTGGGTTAAATTGAATTAATGAATTCAGGCTAACAACTCTTAATTGGTTCTAATTGTTTTAAAGCAGGCCCAAGACCCTACTCTAGATACTGTTCGGTGATGATGCTTGCATCACCACTCTCGTTCAACTCGAAATCAGAAGAAGTACAGGTAAGAGTACCATACACCCTCATTTGAACCACCATCGTACGCCTTGATGAAGAAGAAGCCGCCTGCATTTCTCGGTAATCCGTGGAACCATCCTCTCAGTTGTACCACCACCATCGATTACCCTTGCTGCCAATTTGTACCCTTCACTTCGATTAATCTTGTGGCCAAAGACATCTTCTTCTTTAAACACCACTTCTACCACCGATTTGAATCATCCCTGTTCTTCCAATCTCACATACTCCCCATCATCGATTGCTACCCCTCGTCCATGGCTTTAACGAAATCAAAACCGAGAAAAAGGGTTCAGTCGCACCTTCGGATCGGCGAGATGCCATCTGAACAGGAACCACGGCCATTTCCATTCCCCACCAAACGATTGACACGAAGCAGTGGGACAACCATACCAATAATCGAAAAAGAAGGCTTAGACCTGAACACTTTGGCTATAATCGCTGAAACACAGGTTCAGCCACCTGTTCAGCCACACGTTGAGCCACAACGTCAAGTATCTTCCACCACTCAATCTGGGCAGGTAACCACCATCCCTGTTGTTTCGCATGTTTCTCAGATTAACAGTTTAAAAGCTACTGTGGGTATGGCTTTTGCGGTTATCGATGAATTTTTGGGATGGCAACCAACGCAATCACTCACTTATCACATCCTAAACCCCTCTGCTAAGTTGCTCACACACTCCACAGTTACCCTCACGGATGATACAAACCACCCCCCACATCATCCTAGCCAATCTTTTAATCTGACAGATGAACCTGATGAGCCATTTGTTGAGATTATGGACCATACACCCCACTCTTCCTCAGCTCACAGCATCCTTCCTCCTAAAACCCCTATAGTTAACAGCCCTATTATCCATGATTTTGAGGTCACCCAAACTCCACATGAACACTCTGACAACCCCAAAAATATGGTTGATACTGCTGATTTTCCCATACAGATTGAGGAACATCCTGAATGGGCAGAAGAGCAAGAAAACTTGGATCATCTGATCATAGGCTGAAGGATAGAGCCTGTAAGGAAAGAAAAGACAAAGAAGAGGAAGAGGACTACAGTAGAAGAAGAAGTGGCCAGAGAAGAAGTGGCCAGAGAAGCAGAGGAGAATGAAATTTCTCCATCATTCACAAGAAAGGAAGCCACACCCAAGGCACATTCTCAGCACTCTTCTAGCCCTGGGGCGAGAAAAAAAGGTAAAAATACATCGTCCCCTGTACTTGGAACACAGCTTTTTAGTTGCACTTTAGCTCTAAAAAAATACCCAGCCTTTGCTGCAAGGAATGGGCAGTCTCCTAGAGGTTTTCCTAAGGAGATAATCCTTGCAAACCCGTTTTTGAAATTTGTCATAGATAGCTTGGGTTGGAAAAGGCTGTGTGAGGTCCCTGATGAATATAATGAGGATTGGTTGAAAGAATTCTACACTGAGGTGTCTGTGAGCAATAGAGTGGCCCTTATGGTTAGACAGACCAAAGTCTCATACTCTCCTCAGGTCATAAACACCTACCTAGGCATCACACCACCACAAGAGTCTGAACTTGATGGGATGCAGGCATGAGTCACAGATGAGGAGCTAGCCACCATTCTAGCCAGACTTGCACATAAGGGCTCTCAATGGACCATTAAGGGCAGGTCTAGAGTACTAAGGACCTGTTATCTAAAATCTGAAACCAATATCTGGTGGTAATTCCTTAGACACACTTTTCACCCTACCAGCCATGACACTGACTTGTGCATGGAGAGAGCCTTTATTTTGTATTGCATCTTAGAGAAAAAGCCATTGGATGTGGGTAGATTGGTCTGTGGGAACATTAGAGGATGTGTAGATAGGGTCAATGGGAAGCTACTTTATCCCTCTATCATTCATGGTTTAATGTCTCAAGCTAAGGTCCCTTGTTTGCCTTCTGACTCTTTCAACAAAGAGAAAACCATGATGGATAAAAAAGCCTTAGATAGACTGATGAGGTATGGGAATAATCCTCCAAGAAAGGACATCCTGGAGGAACTGAAAGAACCACTCTTGGAGGAATTCAAGGAGCTCAAGAAGAGTGTGGTTTCCAAGACTAAAAAGCTGAGAAAAAGGGTGGAGATGCTCCAAACTGAGGTAAAAGATCTGAAGAAAGAGAGGGTTAAATGGTTGGAATTCAAGCAAGAGAAGGATAGGCTTAAGAGGAAAGCATGGAAGAAACAAAATCCGGGCAAAAAGATGAAAATGCCATCATTTCCTACTGAATGCTTGGAGCTGCTCTCACCTCCTACTCAATCTGAGTAGGACAGGTTCTGCCTACTTCCTTCTCTTTTAAATTTGTTGTTTAATTTTTTTTATTTTGCTGGTTTACACTTGTAGTTTAATGCTTATGTTCAATGTACAAAATTTTGGTTTTTACTGCTGCTAAGCCCTCTTTGGGGCTGTTTGGACTTAATCTGCCACTTGGCAGTCTACTTAGACTCAAGTTTGAGGTTCTCACCTCTCTTGATTCCAAGTTTAAGGTCCCTTGTATATATTAGCGATTTGTTGTTTCTAGTTAGATTTTTTTAGTGCTTAACCACTTCAGGAACTGATTAAGCTGTTTGATTTTTTTATCATTTGCTGGTTTACAACGCTTTTGATCCTTGAACTGTTTTGGCCCTTGTTACTGCTGGTTGTTTGGATCTAATCTGCCACTTGGCAGTCTTTTGAATCCAAATCCGAGGTCCCTGGTATGCATCTAGTGAATTACTGCAGCTTAGAATTTTCTTTTCAAGTACTTAATTGGTCCAGATCTGCTGTATTCGGTATTTGCAGGAGCTGTTGTGAGTATAAACTGCTACTTGGCAGTTGCGTGGGACTCCGGTTTGAGGTTTTATCTAGTTAATTAAGTCAATTTTTTTATCTAGTTTCTTTCATTATTTGCTGGGTTACTATTTAGAGTCCAAGTTTGAGGTGCTCACCTGGTTGCACACCATTTTTTTATTTGCTGGTTTACTTAGTCAAAATTCAAGTTTGAGGTGAGCATTCACTTTGCTCACCCTGTCATTACTGTTGGATTCTGCCACTTGGCAGTTATCTAGTTAACACAGTCTTTTGCTGATTTTAGCTTCTTAACTGATTTTTGGGCTTTATGTGCTTCCTGCTAGGCATGTTACACAACTTTGCATTTTCTTGGTTCTATTTACATGCCTATTGTGATCTTATAGCCACAATAATCCCGAGTACTATTTTCTTGAATACTGAATCACCATCACAAGCACACCAACAGTTTATAGTATGCTAGGTAGAATCATCATTGGGCTAATCTCTATATTGGTCTTTCAATCCATATCTTCCAAGCCCAACATCCTTTCTCTTAAGCCAATGAGGACATTGGCAATCTTCAAGTTTGAGGTTGTCAATGCTTTGCAAATACATATACACATCTATCCTCAGTTTGCAAAGCCTTGATTAAAGGCACACATCACCATACACCTTATACACCACATGAAAAATCCAAAAAGAGCAAAGCTCTTTTAATTGCACAAAAGGTGTCAAAGACACTCAATGCTTAAAAGAGACCAAAAGGTCCATCAAATACCTCAATATGAGAAGAATGGTAGAAAAATTGTACCATTGAGTGAAAGGTGAGTGAGGGGAAAAAGGCATAGCATTTCAAAAGAAATAAAAAGCTAAATGCATTCCCTTGTCAAATAAGAATGCCTTGATGATTCTGGTTAGCATGAGATAAGCCTAGGAAATTTTGTGATGGTGCATTTTGAACTCAAGGAAATAAAACTAAGTTTATGAAGGGCTATTCGTATCATTTTGACATGTTTTGATAACTAGGTAAATTCAGAAGTTCGTGTGCATCTTGGTTTTGAGCATAGCAAGTTCAAATTTTTTTCCTTGAGTCTTTTCTTTTGATTTTTGTTGCTTGGGGACAAGCAACGGTTTAAGTTTGAGGTTGTGATAGGGTTAATTTATTAACCCTATTTTTAGTCTTTTTATTAGGTTTTTATCTTCTTTTAAATTGTTAAAAGTCCCCTCTTGAGTCCATTTTGTGTCCAATCCATGCATTATTAACATATTGATTATTTGTCATTATTTAATCATATTTTATAATGTTTGGGATCTAATTTGATCTTTGAAATATTTTTGTAGATTGGTGAAAACCCTATAGCTTCCTGGAGGATTTAGAAGATGCTGAATTCAAAGCTGTAGGATTGCTGCAGGAAAGTGCAGTGGTCTTTTTGTTGCTGTTGGGCCAAGACTTCATTTTTGGGATAAAGAAAGAAGATGGGCCGATTTTGGACGACTAAAATCAGATTTTTGTGTTACTTATTAGGGTTTACATCTTATTAGTTACTTTGGCCCCAAGTATTAATTCACTATATATATATATGGATGTTTAGTTTAGTGTTTTAGGAGGATATCATCTCTAGTTTACTAGTTACTTACAAAGAAGCAAGTATTCTCTTGTAAGTATTTGAAGCTCTTGGAAACTCTATCTTTTGGTGCAAATTTAATATAAGCATTTGGTATTTAATTCTCAAGTTCTTGCTTTCGGTTTCTAAAAATCCCTCTTTAATTGTCAATTACGCTTGGAAATTAAGACAAGGCAACATATTTGATTCCTTAATCAATTTGGTGACTTGAGTTTAATTTCCATCATTTGGTAGTTTCAAAGTTCCAAAGCAAGATCGATCGTTTTCAAAAGTATTTCACGTTCTCGGTTAATTATTTGGTTTAATTAAATTTTGTGGTGACTTGTTGGATTCTTATCCTTCTAAAGCCCTAGATTAATTCCCAAATAGTTAATAATTTGTTCACTAAAGAGTCTCCAAAGCCAAGAATCGTTTTTGTGACGTAACTTGCACGACAAGTCTTATAACTTGTCGATCAAGTTACGACAACTTTCTCGTACCTTACATTATTGTCATTTAATTTCTTGTAATTTTACATTCTTGCAATTTACTTTCCTGTCATTTACATCATTGTATTTTAATTCCTGTATTTCCATTTCAGTATTTATTTTCCAGTAATTTACTTTTCTGTATTTACTTTTCTGCAATTTACTTTTCAGTACTGTTATTTACATTTCTTACACCATTCGAAAGATTAATCTGAGCGATGATGGGCTAATCGCCTGAGCTTGGGGTGTAAGGCAAAGTTGAGACCAGAATCGGTGTGAAAGTTGAGAGATGTATTTATAAGCGCTGTTATCTAACTTTTTGTTTCAGGTGATTACTGTTTCATTGAAGATCATACTTAATTAATTGACAACTAATTTTTGTATGTGAAAATGCATTAACTTTCAGAGTTAAGATAAATAACAAAACCTGAGATAATAAGAGAAGGCTATAAATAGCTTTAGCACCTGACAAATGCTATGCTCTTACGGTGTAGGATGGTAACATTGTGCTGTGCTAGGATTCACGAGGTCTAAAATAATTGATATCGTATCAATAGCACGCTAGCCTATGTGTACTCTTGGGAGGCCATCTGACCCGATTGTTGATACTGTAATAATCATATTGGATCATTTTATGGTACAATAGGATTATTCAGGTGTTTATTTCATCTTTTAACCAGATCATTTATTATTGTCTTAACAAAACCTTGCACCCTGTGCTTTTAATCTCTCATTGATATTTTTAGTTGTTAACTCACAAACGAAACCACTCAATCTGTTTTCGAATTCGCCATCTGAAGTCGGTTTTTAAAGATTGGACTTTTTGAAAAGCTTTCAAAAGTTTTCCCTGTGGATCGATATCTGGTACCTTTACCATTATTACTTGTTAACGAGACGATAGTAGTTCAAGGTGTATACTTGCACTAAGTTCTATTTTAAGTGAATCTCTAAGGTTGCATAAATCTAACAACAACCGTACATGTATCTTTTGTTATGCAATATATGTTATTTGATGTACGTTGGAATATCGGGTCGTTACAGCATGTGGAATTTTACTCATAAATTTCAGTCGGATGGCACTATCGAGCACCATAAGGCACGTTTGGTTGTTAATGGCAGGTCTCAACAGGTTGGCTTGGATTGTGGAGAGACATTTAGCCCGGTGGAGAAACCGGCGACGATACGAACCGTGTTTTCTATTACGTTATCCCGTCATTGGTCGATACACCAATTAGACGTCAAAAATGCGTTCCTTCATGGAACGCTAGACGATATCGTTTTTATGCATCAACCTCCGGGTTTTCGGGATGCTGGGTTCCCGAATCACGTTTGTCGCTTCAAGAAAGCACTATACGGGCTAAAACAAGCCCCAAGGGCGTGGTATCATCGCCTTGCCCGGTTTATCTCTACGTTGGGTTTTAGACATAGTCGTTGCGATAATTCCTTGTTAATTTATAATAATGGTCTTGATATTGCATATTTATTATTATACGTAGATTATATTGTACCTACGGCATCGTCCGAGTCTTTTCGACAGGCCATTATATCTAAGCTAAGCAAGGAGTTTGCCATGAAATACCTTGGCCCTCTCAATTATTTATTGGGGATTCGGTTCATCAACATGCTACAGGCCTCTTTTTGTCTCAACAAAAGTATGCGGCGGAAATCCTAGAACGGGCAAACATGACCGGGTGCAACTCATCCTCCACTCCTATAGACATCGGGTGCAAACTAAGTGCATCCTCTGGTCCTCCTGTCAAAGACCCGACGTTATATCGAAGTTTAGCCGGGGCATTGCAATACCTTACATTCACACGATCGAAAATTTCAAACGCGGTCCAGCAAATCTGCTTGTTCATGCATGATCCCTAAGAGCCGCACATGAATACCCTGAGTCGCATTCTTCGGTACATCCGTGGCACTATTCACCTTGGCCTTCATCTTCGTAAATCAGACACGAAGAGCCTCGTGACTTACACTGACGCGGACTGGGGCGGGTGTCCGGATACCCGTCGATCCACGTCCGGTTATTGCGTCTTCTTGGGTGATAACTTGCTATCGTGGTCTTCCAAACGCCAACCTACCGTTTCACGGTCGAGTGCCGAAGCTGAGTACCGAGGCGATGCTAATGTTGTTTCGGAGACATGTTGGCTCCGCAACCTCTTGTTGGAACTACGATGCCCATTAACGACCGCAACAGTGGTTTATTGCGATAATGTCAGCACTCTTTACTTATCCGACAACCCAATTCAGCATCAACGAACGAAACACATTGAAATCGACATTCATTTTGTACGTGAAAAGGTGGCGTTAGGCCAGGTTCGGGTTCATCATGCCCCCTCACGATTTCAGTATGCCGATATTTTTACTAAAGGACTCCTTGACGAGTTTCGGTCCAGTCTCAACGTTCACGACCCTCCACGTTTCGACTGCAGGGGAGTATTATCGGAAACCAAATCACATCCCTATAATTATGCAACTACCCTAGATAGAATGAAATCAATGAAAATCCCTTCCTAATAGTTAGGCATGATTAGCTTGTAATTATCCTTAGTTGATTGTAACCTGTTGTACTATATATTGGGGATTGATGATCAATGGAAGAATCAAGGATTCACAATTTGTCAGGGATAATTTTTAGAATGCAAAGTTTTTTGTTTTAATTCAATTGGTTTAAGTATCATAATCAACCCTTCGTAATGATGTTATTATTTGGCCTCGTAGGTTATGTGACTCGTGTTCCGCCACTGATTATTCATACATCACTATAACATTTATCAAGGTTCTAAATGGTGTGAGGCGTCGCGTGGCGGTAAGCCCAAGCCTCAAGCCTTAGGAGCCACGACAAAGCCATGTCGTTTTCAAGGCGTTACTTATGACGTCAAATTTCTAATGTTCTTCTTCGCATCTGTTATTTTGGCACAAATATTTTTGGTTCTTAAAAAGAAACAGTTCGAGAAGGTTTAATTGTCCGAAATGAATTTCTAGACTCTCGGATTCATATATAATATTATATATAAAAACATATGTTTTGTAGTGTTTCTCAATGAGTCAATATTAATAAGCAGGTTAAATTAGATTATATATTAAAAAAACTTGCAAATAAGACATAAAAAACGTCAAAAAAAATCAAATATCGCATTACAAAACTGCGCATTAGGCCATGGCGTGCCACGGGCTTAACGTGGCGTGAGACACAAGTCTTGGTGCCATGGCGGCTATGCGGCGAGTTTTTTTTAGAACAGTGACGTTTATCATTGATATACATTTTTAATATAACATTCATCATTATGTATACATTTTTACTATAACATTAATCATGAATATTATATATGTTTACGTGTATACAACAAAATTTCAACATTCATACATTAGTATGACATTTGTTATGCATTTTCACTATAACATTCATCATGAATATTTATGTAAGATCACGTGTATACAATAACTCTCTATATTTATATTAGTATGATATTTATCATAATATTAATTTTCATCCTAATATTCATAATGGATATATTGCAATTTCGACTCTACATACTGTATTTTTTATTGGATTATCGATTGCTCTCGACGAGTTTTCGATTTGTCTAGATAGATTTCTCGATTTATCTCGATAAAAGTTAAAAATGGTAGGTAATGGTTTTACACAAACAAACACACAATAAATTAATCACTAGATTTTCAATCGGTCTCGATGAAAAATGAAGGTATTAGGTTATGATTTAACACACAACCACATACCAAGTCAATGGATGGGTCTTGATTAGTCTTGATTGGTATCATTGGTGTTGATTGGTCCCGATAGGTTCTCGATCGATCTTGATGTGTTCTTTATTGGTTTCGATGAGTTCCCGACTTGTCTCGATAAAAATTGAAAATGATAGGTTATGATTTACACCCCCCCAAATAATAAATCAATCGATGGGTTCTTGATTGGAATTAATGCAATCGGTTGTGGTTTAACACACACAAACACACACTAAGTCAATGAATAGAGTCTCGACCTTTTTCGATGTGTTCTCGCTCGATCTCGATGGGTTCTCGATGATTTGGACCGGGATTCGGATCCTACAACATATCGTGGATCCCGTCCCTATGTTTGCTCATATGTTCTCTCCAGCTGATATGGGTTGTTCGTTACAAGACGTAGGTGGAATCACATCTCATTTGCGGCCAAAACTTAGGCACTTGAGAGTTCTTTCAAAATAAGTTGGACCTTAACTGTTGAGGATGTGCGACTTACGTTTGCTACAAATGCTGATATTGTTTGTAATTTAGCTTTCTGATGAGTTTACTATGCTGATCAGGGTAGATTTATGCTCATAATGGATCATATAATAATAATTTTTTCTTTATTGTATCTTTTTTGGCTATTTCTCTTCTTATTAGGGTTATCCTCTGTAGCCGATTCATCAAATTTGGGTTCTAAATTGGTTATCGATTAAAGAAGAATTGGGTTATTGCTCTTACTAGGTCATTCTATAAAACTTGTTGAATTTGTATCTGATGCGTTTTTGATTTGTGGGTATCACAACTGGTATCATAGTCATATCACAAATGGGTATCACAATGTTTTTTGTATGTATTTTGGGTATCACACTGAAAATCGTTTGTATATATATATATATATATATATATATATATATTAATATTCTCAAATGTTTTAGGTATCACATTTTGTACCTTGTGTTCATTTGGTGTTCACCGAAATAATGTTCATTGGAGGTCGGAGAGAGATCGGAAAGAGAAAAGAGAGAAAAAAGAAGTTTTTTTTAACATACATAAAACGCCTTTTAATTAAAATTTGAAGTCAAAATTACCAAAATTATTGAATCCCTAAATTATCGTTTGATTTGTGGTTGAGATTGGATCTTACGGTTATCAAAAACAACCAAGTTCTCCATTGACCCCCATATATATATATATATATATAGAGAGAGAGAGAGAGAGTCTCCTTCTTTTGTTAACCACCCATTTAGTGTTAACCATGTTAACCAATCTCAACCATAGATTATTCAGATCAACGGTTATAATTAAATAAAGGATTATAATATTATTCAAAATTAAAAAAGAGAGGGTTGATGTTTGTGCATAAATGCAGAGGGGCATTTTTGTCGAAAACAACAAAAGGAATCCCCTAAATATCAGGCAAAGAATCTCAAAGTTTCTTAATCGAAATTCATCCATAAATGGATTTCAGTTCTAGTTATGTACACAAACAACTTTACGACCCCAACCACCGTTCGACCAAGAACCACCATAACTCAACCTACCAGCCACCCGCTTTTCCGGCAGCAACCGCCACCGAATTCCCACTACTA
Source organism: Saussurea involucrata (assembly GCA_033807775.1). Taxonomy (NCBI): domain Eukaryota; kingdom Viridiplantae; phylum Streptophyta; class Magnoliopsida; order Asterales; family Asteraceae; genus Saussurea; species Saussurea involucrata. Next base: position 116,987,417 of record CM066321.1, on the reverse strand, counting down.
GCCATCGCGATAGCCTGTATCACCGCCACAACGTTTTTGCTCATTACCTACTTCTTGATCACCAAATGTTGCTACCCTTTAAGCCGATTATTGATGGCACGAACCACCACCGTCGAAGAACCACTGTCGGTCTACTCGACTCCTGCTTGGCAAATCACCGGACTTGACGAATCGTTAATCCGCTAGATACCCGTTTGTCTATATAGCCAAAGGGATTGTGAGAATCGAAGATTGTATAAATGCGTTGTTTGCTTAAACGAGTTTCAAGATTTGGATACGTTACGCGTTCATCCGAGTTGCAACCATGGTTTCCAGTTGCACTGTATCGACATTTGGCTTTGGAACAATCCCAACTGCCAGATTTGCCGATCAACATCTCGGATACAACACAGTATCCAACAGACACGACCGTGCCAACTTCTTCGCCTCAAGATCCTCTGTTGTTCGCCCACGATAGCCCCACGAGTAGCATTCATGCACATATATGCAAATTCATGTGCATATATGCACCAAGATATTCATATATCCAGACTTGTGTGTATGCATATATACAAAAGAGCTCATATGCAAATTCATGTGCATATATGCCAATTCATGTGCATATATACACCAAGATATTCATATTTCCAGACTTGTGTGTATGCATATATGCACAAGAGCTCATATGCAAATTCATGTGCATATATGCACCAAGATATGCAATTCTATGATGTGCATATATGCAGTTTTAAATCGTGCATATATGCAAAAAAACGTGAAAAGAATATCTGAAACGTGAATATGAAGATTATGTTTGAAAATGGTTTTTAGATGATTAAGATTATCATTAATAACTACCAAAAATGAAAATATGTTTTAGAAGATTAAGATTATCATTAATAACTACCAAAAATATCTTGCGCATGAAATTAGGAAAGTAAATAACCATTAAATAATTAAAATTATGAAATTGCTAAACTACCCCTACCAAACCAGTAACTTACCGTAATTCCTATTGATCCAAAAAAGTTAACATGATTAATACTAAATGGACAGTTAACAAAAGAAGGGGACCCTATAATTCAAATCCTTTACTTATATGAAGTAATGATGAAATCACTCGACCATAGAATTCAATGAAATCCATCAATTTAATCTACGAACCAAACATTATCAAAAGAAATTTTCATTCCACGTTTAAATTACACGAACCAAACAACTCCTAAGATGTATGCAAATATTTTCTCTACAACAAGAGACTGTTCTCATGCACACCCCCAACTTGATTGTAACAAATCCAAAATTAACGATTATTTGAAATTACTTCAAAACATTAGGGTAACTTGTGAAACTTTGGAAGTAGCTAACGGAAGTTAGTAACGGCGTCAGTAACAGCAGGCCGAGGGAGGGAACCGAAAATTGTTCAAAAACGAAGGCCCAACACACTCAAATCCCGCTTTTATAAAAATTTCAATCACTTTCTACGTCCCATCTTGTGTTTTTTTTGCTCTCAAGAACCGTCAGATTTTGCCCTAAGAATACCTCGTTCTCAGTGCAAAAATCGATAAGGAACAACCGGAGATAGATCGGTAACTCAGGATTGATTCTGGTTGTAGTTTGTATTTGTAAAAATGGCAAAGGTTGCAACTCGAGGACCGATGAAACCGGCATCGAAGTCTCTTCAGTTTCCCTGCAGTATCGATGGTGGATCGAGTGGTGGTTCTTCGAAAGGCACCAACGGAATCAAAAGAAAGACGCCTTCTGAGTTGAGAGTGAGTTACCAGTATTATATTCCGATGTTTTTTATGGTTTTCTTAACGTGTATCTGAAAGTGTGAAAATACTGTGTGTGTTCTGGATACGGATTAAATATGTTGCAGTGATTCAAGCAATTTCTATTCGAGATACTTAAAATGAGATAAATTTTCGTTCTAGTTTATGCAATGTGAGATCTCGGGATTGGATGCAGGCTAAGGAGGAATAAATTAGGTCAAATAAAGCTAATGCACGATTGAGAAAGGGTTGAATTATATGAGTTTATGTACAATCAAGGGCATTTTCCGATTTCTCAATATTGGATCTTTTGTCAGCAACGCTTATTGAAGTGCTTAGGTTTTATGATGTATGGCAACGTCTCTATATGAAAATAAAATTGCAAGTTTTATCTGTTACTTCATCATCACAGAGAAAAGAAGTATCAAAATGAATTTTAAGATTTGAAAGAAGTTACACATGTAGATAAAAATGCAAATATATGTTCACCATGCCTTGACAGATACTGTGTTTTCTGTTTTGTTTACTGAGTGGAGGTTTTAGTAGAATAAACAATTTCTGATTGGGGAACCATGCGATGTTCGCAAAGTACATAATAAAATACTAAACAAATTAGTGCATCACTATGAAAGTGTTGGTACAATGATGAAAGTTTGGAAAAAAATTAGACCAAGAAACACCTCTTTCTTTCTTCAGCAGAAGAAATGCAACAACATTTTTTATATTTCATGGATCCCATATAATTCATGCCAATTAGGTGAGTGATGGTTATGTACAATCAGTTGTCCTATGTTTACCTTGCCTCCACACTTTGAACACTTAAAGAACCTTATTAATGTAATTTAACCAATTCAGCACTCATATAATGTAAGAACTAGCAAGCATATTTGAACCATATAGTTAAACAATTAAAAAAAATACATACTTCAGTATCGTGCCTTTGAAGTCGGTATGATTTGGTGATTTCATGGCAGGGCGAGCAGTTGAAGCGAAAGAACATTGTTGAGCTCATGGATGAATCTCCAGCGCCAGAGCCTGGTTCCATGCGGTAACACCCCCACCACCCAAAACCCTCGATGTTTTATAGTCGTGTCTATTTGTGTACTTAAATAACAGTAATTTTCTTTGACAGGAATGCTAGTGCACTAACATCTGAGCCCATGAAACCTGTTCTACCAAAGAATCCAAGATACATTGACACTCGCGTTGATGAATTGTTTCCTAGTAGGAAAAACAGTCTGAGGCTTAAGATGCTATCTGGCAAGGAAAATGTTAAGGTCTGCATCATGGAGTACTCTACCATATATTTGATTCTAGTGTAATCTGGCTTGTTAAAATGACCTTCAAATTTCTATTTGCCCTTATTATATACGACTTTCAGGAAAACATTTCTGCTGATCATACTGATGGCTTAATGAATTCTTCTGTTTCTTTGAAGTTTGCTGCTGAAAGGCAACCACAGTGCTCAGGGTATATCTCATCTCACTCCTGCTTATTTTTGATAATCTGCATGCTTGATTCTGCTTTATTGTTTTTGCAGTCCAAAAGATACACATGCTTCAACTTCAACTAAAAGCACCACAAGTTTCAGATCTACACAGTCTCACATCACGAATAAAAAATGCAACATAAGCACATTTCGTAGTGTTATGGAGCTATCAGCAGGGGGAGAAAAGTCATCCGGCTTTTCGCTTGATATGGTATTTTTCTTTGCCACCCACACGTGTTTCCCTTTTGAGTCCATGATGTGCATATGTAAATTGTCAAGTATATTTTTTTGCAGGATGAAGCCTTCAGAGGGCTTGCAGCTCGTGAACCTCCTATCGTCTCTGTTTCTCTCACCGAGTCCTTTGATGGAAGTACAAAATTTACATCAGCAAGTTTTTGCTCAGAACTTCATATTCCTGGCCAGAAGACTCCATTGGACTTCACGTTGAAAACTAGCATGCGTGTGGTTGCTTCATCTTCAGTAAATTGGTAAGATCACTTTGAAAACATTTTTTTTTCTTTCTTGGAATTTTGAAAAATTAAAAAAATCCACTATCGTTGATTGTTTTAGTATTCTTGACATTATATACCAAATTGACTGAGTGTAACTTGTCTCTAATCAAGGTTTCATAGATTGATGAGCTGTGGCACATTCAATGATCTTGGGCAGTTCAACTCTCAGGATGGGTGGCCTGTGGATAAGAAGACAAACTACTCAACTGCCCAAATGTTCAATACAAAAGCTTTATATTCTTGGGTACATCCACAGAGTTCTCTACCTCCTTCAGTCATATCAGCATTAACTTTATCTGCAAAAGGGGAAGGTATGTAGCCAAGAAGTCGGCTTTTTCTTGTGTTATTTTCTCAAATTGTTAGCCTTTTGTTTAACGTGAATTGTTTTATAAACGTGTAGGGCAAGTGGATTTCTTGAGCAAACGCCAATTGTCATGGGAGACCTCTTTCCGAAGCCTTTATGTGATGTTGCGGAAAAACATTTGCAACTTATTTTATGGTAATATTACTTATTGTTTTCTTGAGATATGAACATTTGGAAGGCAGCCTTGTCTTTTTATGTTATTATATAAGTTCATTTGTTTTGCATTTTAATGACAAGCATTCCTTGCGATTTTACAGTCTGCACTGGACAGTTTGTGGCCATGTTCACTAGCGGCAATGGTTCCATGGGAAGTACGAGCGAGTGCAATGCTTATGTATCCCAATCAACAAGAAGCTTAAGGTCACTGCTAAAAGAACAAGTAAGTCTCATCATTCTGTTACAAGTCTCCCTACACCCCAGACCCCAAAAACTAAACCCTAAGCCTCAAACCCTAAACTCTACAAAAACCCTAAACCCAAAGTCTTGAAGTTTGCTGCTCTGAGTTTGTGCTAATTTGTTGCAAATCCTAAACTATTGGATATCTGGGAGGGATTGCCTTTATTGTGCTAATTTGTTGCTATGCATTGAAGGACATCTCTTTTACTATGCCTCTTTGCCATTCTAAAGTCGAGCAAGTGACTAAAGAAGACCTCTTTGAGCTCTCAGAGATTGAAAAGTACAATTTGGGAAAGGTACAACTCCACACTATGCTGAGTTCATTTTTAGCATAAATCATATTTGAGTAGAATCAACCCCTTATAATCATCAATTGTTTACATTTATGCAGACTAGGCATACAGTTTCTCAATCCGATGTGGATAATAGCCCGGAATCTTTGCTGGTGTTTAGTGGCAACAATAATGTACATGGGTTATACGACTTTCTGCTGAACTATAGGTGAGAAAATTGTTAACCATAAAAGATAAAACTTATTACAAAACTAAACCGTGTCTTGTGATCTTCATATTTGTTTTCTGCTTCCAGGTTTCTTTTACCGTCTCTAAATACTTTGGATGTTCCTTTACTTTATTCACCGGTAGCATTTGAAAACGCTGCTATTTCTGCACCAGAGGTTTGTTTCTATTTTTTTTTGTAACATTTGGTGTTGTGAAACAAGTTTTTTTTAGCGTTTTTTCATCCTTAGATTCCCACTTGGTACGTAGGTTAAATGCAAGGAGGTGAGGAGAATCGATCATATATCTGTTTCAACTACAAGCGAACCCAATCAGGGTTCGGCTTCCCCTTCCTATTACAGTATTGAAATCAAAGATGCTTATCTTCCTCCATGGATAACCAGCACTGTTTGTGATATGATAAAGTCCAATGGAGGTGGCTTTGAGGCAAGGTACGATTAGTTTCTCGTTCTTGATTTTTTTATTCCCTAAACGACATGAAAAACCTTCTAAAATTGGTGAATCTTTTGCAGTTTTGTGATAGAACCCATGTCGATTGGTTTGAATGTTGGGCTTGATGTGGTTAGCCACAAGTCCGACCCCAAAGCCACATCAGATGGAGGATTGCATGAACAGAGTTGTTCGTTTGGTGTCCAGAACACCATTGTTTCTAGTCACCTGAGCCGTGGCTTTCTGAAAAGCTTAAAATACTTCGACGATTCTTACACAGCTTCCCTCACACCAGTTTAAAGTTATTTTGTTGTGTTCATTCCCCCCTAAACTTGAACCTCTAACCAACATTACAATTGAATGAAAAAGTTGTACTTAATCTTATTTTGTTTGTATTGTCATTATATTTAAATTTTATATCATTTGTTCTTTATTTTTACATTTTTCACAAATTTGGGGTTTTCAATTTTTCATTAAAACAACCGTTCTACTTTTTAGGGTAGAGATTGGATCTGTATACATTTACACCATTTATGTAATGCCCTGTTTTCCAAAATTAGGTGTCGTTACTTTCTTTACTCTTTGGTACTACCAATGCTTTCATATGAACTAAATTGAACTTTATTTCTTTCAATTCTAAGTATTACATTAGAGTTGAAAGATTAGCAGAAGCGTAACTTAATAGTTTAGAATACAACAAACTGATGTTGACTAGAATAGTACTAGTTGTACTACTTCATGCTATCCCTCTTTACTCCTTACTTGAGATACATACATGTAATACGTAAGCTTTAAGCTTAGTAAGTAGTCATGGTTTCATGAATAAACAACTTTCATAATGCTTGCCAATAATTTATGAAAATACTTGTCATGTTCATGCATAAAACATTCTTTTGAGATCTCACTTGTCACATGTACTTGCCTTGAGGTTCAATAACCCCGGGGTCCATAAAAGGCTGCCAACGTACTTACCTTGGTTACGCTTAGCTTTCCTTTGATCTCTTACTGTAAGCTTTAGTAGCGTATAGAGAGAGAGAGAGAGAGAGAGAGAGAGAGAGAGAGAGAGAGAGAGAGAGAGAGAGAGAGAGAGAGAGAGAGAGAGTGAATGATTTTGGTATGAACCTAATAGCCTCACTTTATCCTCTATTTATAGATAAACACAATGCATTAACTACTTGTACTTCTTGCTTTCAAAATCATACTTTTATAAGAGTTTGACACCTCGTGCTTCTAGTTTTGCTTTGTCGTGCTTCTTAGGTTCGCTTTGTCGTGCTTATAGGTTTTTGACTTGTCGTGCTTATGTGCTTATTAGCTTTGCATCGTCGTGCTTATTAGCTTGCCATATCATGCATCTTAGGAAGTACTTGATATTACCTAGCTTTGCAATCTCATACTTCTTAGGGTGTACTTGTTATCGCTTATCTTTGCCATATCATCACTAGTCTTGCCAACACACTATTTTAGCGTTCCGAACTTATCACTAGATTGCTTAATCATGTTTATTAGGCTTTCTTTGTCACCTATGTAGGTTTGCTTCCTCATGCTTTGGCTTGTAGGTCACTTGTAAGTAATTTATCATTGATAATATGTGTATTTAATAAAGGCTACAGCTGCCGGAACTTTTAGTGTTCTTAATGGAATCATAATTCTTGTATTTAAAGTTTAAAACATTAAATTCTAACAAAAGTAAAAGTAGGGTGTTACAATTTACCCCTCGGACCCTATTTTCAAGTGGGATTTATTAGGTCGGTTTGATTTACTTTGGTCATTATATATCAATGTAGCTACGAGGTATTTCTAAAATTTCTAAAATATGGATTGTTTACATACTCTTTGAATGGAATACGGCAAAAAAGGGGCCTTTGTATCAAAATTTCCAAAAATGTACCAATATTGGCAAGGTTCTTGAAGTCAAAATATCAAAGGAATCAATTAAACAATAGAGTATACGAAATGAATACAATAAACAACAATAAGAGAGTATTCCTCGATTAAGCGATTGTGGACTCTAGAAAGAGAACTTAAAAGCACCCGAGTTGGAATCTTTTACCGAATCCCAGAAAGAAGGTTTCTCCTGCTCAGCCTTCTTCTTCTCGGCTTCCAACACCAATTTATCAATGGTTCCAGGGAACGATGCTTCAATGGCATTTCTGAACTTATCATGTAGATTCACCCGGTCTCTTGTTCCAGAAACGAGGCTGCTTGCATTTGGTCTCTTCAGAAACTCCATCACATTTAACAAATTCCTCCTGCAAAATCAATTATAAGTCCATAATAGAGTGCTAAAAAGACCATTAATCATTAAAGTAGACAGTGAACCTGCTAACGAAATTCTGTGTGATGGCAATTGAATCTTCAAGATTTATAACCAAATGCCACCATCCATTAGGCACAAAGATCACTTCACCAGCTTTGCACACACACTCTACGGGCTTCTTTTTCCAGGTTTTAGTAGACTCGTAGAAGTTCATGAACCACTCGGTTATTGAGACAGGACACACCACCTCAGCACCATCAGAGCTCGGGTGCACCCCTGGTGGAACCACATCCGGGGGGAACAATACCCATTTCTTTGACCCTTTCACCACCGCATTCCAAGCTGAGGTCGAATTAGGATCAATGTGAAATGACGAACCTGACCCTGCTGGTCCAATGATGATCCATCTATAATCCGGTCTCTCATCGCCCAAAACACTAAACAAATCCTCATTGAAATACACCGGAACTTCATAATCTTGATCCAACTTTGGAACTTTATATGCAAATTTGGGATCAAAAAGATACAACGGCCTCTCTTCTTGTGCTTGATCGGAGTATATAAAGTAATCGTCAAGTTTCATCTGCACAGGCCCAACCGAAAAGCGAGCACCACCACAAACCTTCACTAAATAATCCCTATCCCATTTCTCTAATGCAGGCCACTTATCCAAACACCCTTCTAATAAAACCGGCTTATTCGGTTCCTCAAAATTCGACACGAATTCATCAAGAGAAACCCCTTTTCTTCTAAGAATATTATCTCTATCTAGCCATTCATGTTTCATTTCAAGATTGGCACAAAGCCAACTTTGAAACAAATAATCAGAATAAAAATCTTTAACCTTCAACCCTAAAGATCCAACCTTTGAAACATCAAAAGAAGGGTGATAAGTAGCAACAAAAGTTGATTTCCAAGACCCTTTGAACAAAAACCCATCATCACAATTCTCCAATACAAGATTCCTCCAAAGGGGTTCATGATTACAGAACACATAGAATGATTTGCTCACAGTTGACAAAATCCCCAAATGGGTACCACCTAAAAACCCTAGAATATCAAGAACAAGCTCGTCAGTTAGGGTTTGAATGTTACCTAAGCCTGTGTTTCTTGAGTTGTGAGGAGAGGAGGTAAAGTAGAAGTTTCCCAATGGTTGAACTCCATAATTATGTGATGATGAAGAACCCTTTAAGCTGAATCCGTCTTCTTTAGCGAAATCTTCCTGTTCTTCTTGTTGTTCTGTTTTTTGTTTACGATGTTTGGTAATACATTTGTGGGATTTTCTTCTGTTTCTCTTCTTGATTTGCTTTAACAAGCTTCTGCATCCAAGCATTGTAATACTCGGAATTTGCCGAGTGCCGAATAGTTGTGTTTATAGAGGGAAAGGGATGTAGGGTTTATGAAGGAAATGCTTAAGAGGGTGTTTGGGAGTGTTTTTTTAGTCCAAAAGTTCTTTTTGGCTAAAAGTGCTTATTGACTTATTGCTTTTGGAAAAGGAGTTTTTAAAAAAGTGTTTGGATTAGCTTTTGTGGTAGAAAAAGTCAATAAGTCAATAAGTTATTTTTTAAAAAGTTTTTGACTTAGCTTATACATGTAAAATGACCAAAAAGGACATCTCTATTTTTAGACAAAAAAAATATTTTTTTAACAAATATTTTTTTTAACAAATAAGTTATTTTTAAACAAAAAATATTTTTTTTAAAAAATATTTTTTTTACAAATATATAATATAATAAAATTTATTATATAAAAAAATATAATAAAAAAAGGTTATTTTTGTAATTTTGAACTCAAGAAGCACTTTTCAAATCCAAAAGTCAAGGGTTTGTTACTTCTCAGAAATCACGTTTGCAGTTGAAATCAAAATGAACTTTCAAAAGCGCTTTTGAATTTGCCAAACACAGTTTTTAACTTATTGACTTCTTGAGAAGCTAATAAGTCAATAAGCTCTTTTCAAACACACTCCCAAACACCCTCTAAAGAGTTCGCCAAATAAACCCTAGATTCGCATGTGACACCATACTAGAGGTGGCCAAATCGACCCGACCCGACCCGACGGGCTGACCTGAACCGAAACCGGCCAAGAACCGGTTCTGGCCCGACCCGGTCAAGAACCGGTTTCAAGCCCAAGAGCCGGGACCGGTTCGCGTATATAGGATTTTCCTCGGCTCGACCCGGGACCGGTTCGTGACCCGGTTCGTGACGTATATAGGATTTTCCTCTGTTGGACAACCTAAGGGGGGGGGGGGGGGGTAAGGTTGTATTTTAAATCTTTTACTTTCAAAAAATTCTTTTTACAAATAAATACAGAATAAATAAAGCAGAGTATAAATAAGTAAGTATACAACAATTATATAAACAGATATAATTTAAATGCACAGCGGAAATGTAAATAGATAAGGGAAAGAGAATACTTGACAACGATATTTTTAAAGTGGTTCACCAAACACAAAGTTGGCTAGTCCACCTCGAGAAAATAACCCTTCTCGGAGATCCAATACGAAACGTGTTCTTTACGGTAGAAACACAAACCTTAATACAACAAACGCGAAACACTCTACTTTGAGAGATTAATGTGGATCACTCACTCTATTCAAACACTTACAAGAGGGTATAATTTTAATATGAATAATCACTCTTGAATAAGGTTTATCACTTGGATAATTTTAGAGAGTTTGATCACTTGAGTTGTGTTGCTGATTCAACTAATCGAGAGATTTTAATCTGCTATCAACTCAAGATTTCTTACTCAAAAATTAATTTTATCAGTTTAAGTGATTTAGTGTGAGTAAGAAGGCAGCAGAATAATAATCAAATGCTGAGGGAGAATTTATTGCTGAAGTTGGTGTAGACTTGAATGCTGGAGGATGCATGTATTTATACTGGATGATCACCAGGGCAGAAGTTTTCGCGGTATACCGGCAGCCCATCGCGGTATACCTGCGTCAGAAAAAGTACACTGCAAGGAGAAGGTCAACCCTGCAAAAATCAACGGCTACAAGTACCCGCGGTATACCGCATTGCACATGGCGGTATACCGCCTGAAAAAGTTCCTGACAATAGAAGCTTCACATGCAGAAGATGTGATGGGAGAACAGTACCCGCGGTATACCGCGTGGACCTTGGCGGTATACCGCCTGACAATAGAAGCTTCACATGCAGAAGATGTGATGGGAGAACAGTACCCGCGGTATACCGCGTGGACCTTGGCGGTATACCGCCTGACATTCTGTCCAATGAGAGCATGGCAACGCAGGGTTACAAACGGCTGATCACACTCTTCATTAAATGATGAACAGTAAAAGAGATTTTAAAAGAAATAACATATGTATATATATCAGCGATTTATATATATATTTAATAAAGACATATATATATTATATATATATTTGATTCAAATATATTTATATAGATACGAAATATCCAAGTGATAAAATATTTTAGGGTGTTTATCATTTTAAAATAAAATGACGAAACTCTTCAGACTTGGATTTTTCAGATAAAATTTATCGAGATCATTTAAATATCTGCACACTCAGATAAAATGTTAGATAACAAATAATGCGGTGTGTTTTGTAATCATCAAAATAAATATGGAGATGTGATTTTATGTGTACCAAAAATATATCACAATATTTAAAGCTGGGTACACTTGCACCAACAATCTCCCCCTTTTTTATGATGACAAACACAACGCTAAACACGAGAGCATACTCGGTTTCTCTCCCCCTTTTGTCGAAGCAAAAAGGGTTTAAGAAAATCGCTTATGCTCCCCCTCGAAAGATGCTCCCCCTCAAAATATGAAATATTTGAGAGTTAGTATTTATCAAGGGTTATACTCAAGCATGCCTAAACCAAGTCTTAATTTAAAGAAGGCTTTTTTGTTAAGAGCTTTTGTGAAAATATCGGCCAAATTATCTTCCGAATCAACCTTTTCCAGCACGATTTTGCCTTTTTGAACATTATCTCGTAAAAAGTGATGTCTCAATTCAATATGTTTGGTACGAGAGTGTAAAACGGGATTTTTACTTAAGTTTATGGCACTTGAGTTATCACACATAATTGGAATTTTGGTTAGGTGTACCTCAAAATCGGTAAGTGTGTGTTTCATCCATAGGACTTGAGCACATGCTCTTGCGGCGGCTACATATTCCGCTTCGGTGGTAGACAAAGCTACGGATTGTTGTTTCTTAGAGAACCAAGATACAAGTGAGAGACCTATAAAGGCACATACCCCACTAGTACTTTTTCGGTCAACAATAGATCCACCAAGATCGGAATCGGCGAAACACGTTACTTCTAACTCGGGTTTCTTTGCGTACCATAAGCCAAGATTAGTAGTACCTCGTAAATATCGAAAAATACGCTTGACAGCTTCATAGTGAGTTTGTTTAGGTGAAGATTGAAAGCGAGCACATAAACATACACTAAACATAATATCAGGTCTACTAGCAGTTAAATATAACAAGCTACCAATCATACCACGATAAATCTTTTCATTAAAATCGTTTCCCTCCTCGTCACGAGATAATTGCAAATTTGTGGTCATTGGAGTTTCAACGGGTTTGACATTTTCAAAGTTAAATTTTTTCAACATATCTTTACAATATTTAGATTGACTAATAAAAATACCAATTTCACATTGTTTTATTTGCAATCCTAAGAAGTATTTTAACTCTCCCATCATGCTCATTTCAAATTCGCTAGTCATTTTCGCAGAAAATTCATTACACAATTTTTCATTAGTGGAACCAAAAATAATATCATCAACATATACTTGCACAACCACAATATCATTTTGAACATATTTCACAAATAAAGTATTATCAATTTTACCCATAATATAACCACTAGAAATTAAAAAGGTTTTTAATCTATCATACCAAGCACGCGGAGCCTGCTTTAAACCATAAAGCGCCTTTTTTAATTTATAAACATGTGTCGGGTTTTCAAAACTTTCAAAACCGGGAGGTTGAGAAACGTATACCTCCTCATTTATAATACCATTTAAGAAAGCACTTTTAACATCCATTTGAAATAATTTAAAATCTTTAGCATTCGCAAAAGCGAGAAGCATTCGAATAGACTCCAACCTTGCAACCGGTGCAAAGGTTTCGTCATAATCTATACCTTCTGACTGTACCCCTTGGCAACTAAACGTGCCTTGTTTCGTGTGACTCCACCGTTCTCGTCTACCTTGTTACGGAAGACCCATCTTGTGCCAATAATGGTTTGACTACTAGGGCTAGGCACTAAGTCCACACATCATTCCTAGAAAATTGGTTTAACTCTTCTTGCATGGCCATAATCCAATCCTCATCACCTAAAGCTTCATCTATGGTTTTAGGTTCTATGGTTGAGATAAAAGCATGGAAAGCACAATGGGTATGGATTTGTGATCTAGTTGTCCTTTGGTTTAGGTCACCTATAATTTGATCTACGGGATGGCCTCGAGCGGTTCTAAGGTTAGGATCATCTATACCTTGTGGAATAAAGCACGGAGGGGCATCACTAGATTCAATATTATTTGTGGAAGGTTGGGTACTTAAATCCAAGTTGCTAAGTTGTTGTGCTAAGACGTCTCCTTCACGGATATTGTCATTTGCTAAGGGTGCACTAGGTTTGGGAGGACTCTCGTCAAAGCTAACATTTAAGGATTCTTCTACTACCATGGTCTCCTTATTTAGGATTCTATAGGCTTTGCTATTCCAAGAGTAACCTAGGAACACTCCTTCATAGGCTTTAGGGTCAAATTTGGTTAGGTAGGATTTGGTGTTTAAAATGAAACATTTACAACCAAAAACTTTTAGGTGAGCTAGGGAAGGTTTTCTACCTCGGTAAAGTTCATAGGGTGTCTTATTTAGGATACCTCTAATTAGGACACGGTTAAGCACATAGGTCGCGGTAGCAACGGCATCACACCAAAACTTTTGGGGAACTTGATGTTCGTTTAGCATAGTTCTACTCATTTCTTGCAACGTTCGATTTTTCCTTTCAACAACCCCGTTTGACTGAGGAGTTCGAGGAGCCGAAAAGTTATGAGTTATACCATGTTTATCACAAAAGGCACCAAATTGTACATCATTATCGAATTCTCGTCCATGGTCCGTACGTATGGAAACAATCGTACAACCTTGTTGGTTTTGAATTCGTTTTCCCAAAATTTTAAACTTTTCAAAAGCCTCATTTTTATGTCTCAAAAATAAAGTCCAAGTATAACGGGAATAATCATCCACAATAACCAAAGTATAAAAATTTCCTCCAAAACTTTGAATAGCCATCGGGCCAAAAAGATCCATATGTAAAAGTTCTAAAACTCTTTGAGTAGAAATAACATTTTTTGATTTATGAGAAACGTGATGTTGTTTGCCGACACGACAAGCATCACAAAAATGATTATCAAACTTTAATTTTGGCAGGTCACTCACAAGCTCCTTATTTTTTAAGTTTTGCATTAATCTTAGATTAGCGTGACCTAAACGCCTATGCCATAAAGTAGAAACATCATTAATAGAAGATAAGCATACATTTACAGATACAACAGTTTTACAAATATATAAATTTCCTTTTACAAAACCATTTAAAAGAACTTTGCCATTTTTTATGATTTTACAAGAATCTTCTTCGAAGAGAACAGTTATACCATTTTTACACAATTGGCGAACACTTAACAAATTAAAATGTAAATTATCAACATGATTAACATTAAGAAATTGAACATTATTGCAAGAGACTGTACCTCTACCAATTATATTTCCTTTGGAGTTTCCTCCAAAAATTACCTGTCCACCATCACATGACTTATATGATGAAAAGAGATTATTGTTTCCGGTCATGTGACGTGTGCAACCACTATCGAGTATCCAGTCCATATCAAGGTCAATCTACAATAATGAAGATATAACTTTTATGGTCCCCATTTCTCGTGGGTCCTTGACAATTAGTTTCAATGTCAACCAACATGCATATATATAAAGTCAAACAGAATATATATATATATTACATTACACAATATTAATATATATATATAATACATATCAAGTAAGACAAAAAATATATAATATATTAAACACAAATATATATATATAAGAATTAAATAAAATGTATATATATATATGTGCAGTACGTATGTATATATATATATGAATAGTAAAAAAAAGTACAAATAACAATATTTTACTTATATATAATATATAACACATATACATAACACATTTAAAACCATAAACGCATACCACCGGGATTATCATTACTAAACATTCCTTTTGGAATCCATTTATTTACCATTTTAATTTTGCGATTATATTTATCATACACATAAAAACAAGCATTTACATTCGCATTATTATTAGGTTTAGAATATTTATCATGGTACATGCGAGCATACGGTTTTCTCGTATTATAATTTACATTATTTATTTTACGCACATACGGAGGTTTTTGCACATATTGATTTCTTGTATTTACTTTAGGTGATTCATAAAATCTTTTGATGGGTATACATGAACATTTATCAACACAAGTATTGGAACCAATGCCTTTTCTACATTTTATACGGTTAGGCATATTAAGCATGTTAAGAACCTTTTTATTACTACTTTCAAAGGCTTTAGCTAGCATGTTATCTTTTTCATATGAAGCACATTTAGCCTTTAAACATGTAATCTCATTATCAAGAATATCACATTTTGTACAAATAATATTTTCATGTGATTTTTTATTTAAGCATGCAATTTCTTTATTTAAAACATCACAAGATTTACAAAAATCTTTTTCTCCTAATTTAGTTTCTAATTTAGCAATTATATCCATATCATTTTCAGATTTTTGTTTAACATTTTTTATTTCCTTTTTACATGCATTTACAGTTTCTTTTAACATAGCATTCTCATCTTGGTAACGATTTGCAAGAGCGGCCATTTTATGAAAAGATTCATATAATTCTTCAAGATTATTTTCATTATCACTTTCATAATCACTATCGTGATCCGAGTAAGAAGATTTTACCTCGTCGTCGCTTTCGGCCATAAGACAAATGGCTTGATAGTCATCTTCTTCTTCACTCTCGCTCCACGCGCCTCCAATGAAGGCTTTCTCCTTCTTCTTTTGGAATTTGTTCTTTTTCGGACATTCATTGGCGTAGTGGTCTTTGTCACCACATGAGTAGCAAAAGCCTCTCTTTGGCTTAGCTTTATCGTCTTCACTCGAGTCGCCATTTTTCTTAACTTTTTCGTCTCGTTTATGGAACTTGCGACTTCGATTTTCACCACCACGACGGTAGTTACCGTTTCTTTGAAATCTGCCATTGTTAGAAAATTTATTATTATTATTAAGAAATTTGGAAAAGTTTCTTACCAACATGGCGACTTCATCGAGAGTTTCGGATGGATCTTTCGAGGAGCTAGCTTTCTCCTTTTTCTTCTCATCTTTTGGTGTTGAGACATTGAGAGCGATTGATTTCTTTTTAACTTGCTCCCGATCTTTGTTTCTTTTAAGTGCAATTTCATGCACTTTAAGATTACCGATTAAGTCATCTATCTTCATTATGGAAAGGTCACGGGAGTCTTCTAAAGATGTTATCTTTTGCATCCACTCCGAAGGAAGAGCTCGTAGGATTTTCCTTATATAGTCCTCGTTAGGATAAGTGCGATCCAAACCTTTCAAAGTAGTCACAATAAGGTTAAATCTTTTAAACATTGAGTCAATTGACTCATCTTGTTTCATTTCGAATAGTTCATAATCGTGAACTAAAATATTTACTTTACTAGATTTAACCTCCGTGTTTCCACGATGAGTATTATTTAAACTTTCCCATATTTGATTTGCAGTTTTATATGTATATACTCTTTCAATTTCATCAGTTGTTAAAGCAGCATATAATATATTCTTAGCTTCAAAGTTTAAACAAAAATGAGCTTCATCAGAAGTAGTCCAGTCATCTATAGGTTTATCAATATAGACATCATCTTTCACAATGGTGGGTTTAAAATTCCCTTTTTCTATAATATTCCAAATCTTTTGATTTTTGCCACGCACGTGACATTCAAATAGCTCGGCCCAAATGCCAAACTTTTCAGTATCTATCAAAGGAGGTTTTGAAAACACAATATTAGTTTGTTGAGCCATTTAGAAGAATAAGAGAAAAATATGCAGAATATTTTTGAAAGACCTGCTCTGATACCAAATGTTGGACAACCTAAGGGGGGGGGGGGGGGGGTAAGGTTGTATTTTAAATCTTTTACTTTCAAAAAATTCTTTTTACAAATAAATACAGAATAAATAAAGCAGAGTATAAATAAGTAAGTATACAACAATTATATAAACAGATATAATTTAAATGCACAGCGGAAATGTAAATAGATAAGGGAAAGAGAATACTTGACAACGATATTTTTAAAGTGGTTCACCAAACACAAAGTTGGCTAGTCCACCTCGAGAAAATAACCCTTCTCGGAGATCCAATACGAAACGTGTTCTTTACGGTAGAAACACAAACCTTAATACAACAAACGCGAAACACTCTACTTTGAGAGATTAATGTGGATCACTCACTCTATTCAAACACTTACAAGAGGGTATAATTTTAATATGAATAATCACTCTTGAATAAGGTTTATCACTTGGATAATTTTAGAGAGTTTGATCACTTGAGTTGTGTTGCTGATTCAACTAATCGAGAGATTTTAATCTGCTATCAACTCAAGATTTCTTACTCAAAAATTAATTTTATCAGTTTAAGTGATTTAGTGTGAGTAAGAAGGCAGCAGAATAATAATCAAATGCTGAGGGAGAATTTATTGCTGAAGTTGGTGTAGACTTGAATGCTGGAGGATGCATGTATTTATACTGGATGATCACCAGGGCAGAAGTTTTCGCGGTATACCGGCAGCCCATCGCGGTATACCTGCGTCAGAAAAAGTACACTGCAAGGAGAAGGTCAACCCTGCAAAAATCAACGGCTACAAGTACCCGCGGTATACCGCGTTGCACATGGCGGTATACCGCCTGAAAAAGTTCCTGACAATAGAAGCTTCACATGCAGAAGATGTGATGGGAGAACAGTACCCGCGGTATACCGCGTGGACCTTGGCGGTATACCGCCTGACAATAGAAGCTTCACATGCAGAAGATGTGATGGGAGAACAGTACCCGCGGTATACCGCGTGGACCTTGGCGGTATACCGCCTGACATTCTGTCCAATGAGAGCATGACAACGCAGGGTTACAAACGGCTGATCACACTCTTCATTAAATGATGAACAGTAAAAGAGATTTTAAAAGAAATAACATATGTATATATATCAGCGATTTATATATATATTTAATAAAGACATATATATATTATATATATATTTGATTCAAATATATTTATATAGATACGAAATATCCAAGTGATAAAATATTTTAGGGTGTTTATCATTTTAAAATAAAATGACGAAACTCTTCAGACTTGGATTTTTCAGATAAAATTTATCGAGATCATTTAAATATCTGCACACTCAGATAAAATGTTAGATAACAAATAATGCGGTGTGTTTTGTAATCATCAAAATAAATATGGAGATGTGATTTTATGTGTACCAAAAATATATCACAATATTTAAAGCTGGGTACACTTGCACCAACATCCTCTACACCATACCATTACCACCACCCCACGGGACTTGGTTTTCCGTTGGTTTTAAAAAGTCTTAAAAACATCTCCAACAACTATGTTAAAATAAAAAAAATTTAGTATGTTTGTTGCTGTAACAGCTATGTCATCCTCTAT
Organism: Saussurea involucrata; assembly: GCA_033807775.1. Lineage (NCBI taxonomy): Eukaryota > Viridiplantae > Streptophyta > Magnoliopsida > Asterales > Asteraceae > Saussurea > Saussurea involucrata. The sequence goes on along the minus strand of CM066321.1, from coordinate 116,968,930 downwards.
TTTAAAATAGAAAAAAAAGATTATAAAAATCTCTAAGAGCATTTCCAAATGGTTTTTTTATAATTTTTCTAAAATAGATGATCAAATGTTAAAATCTCTAAAAAATAAGTACATTCATTTTTAACATATTTGTTATTTTAAAGATTTTAACACAAATTATATTAATATAATATTCATTTAATTTACATTCTCAGTACACTTTGAAAATAAAACTTAATATAAAATGATTTATCCCATTCTCCAATAAAATGCTCCTACAATTTCTCTATCCCATTCTCCAAAATAGAGAATGAGAAAAAAATATTATTTTATTAATTTTTCACCAAAAAGAGGAGAAAAATATTATTTTAATGATGAAAGAGAAATATATTAAATATTTTAATAATATAAGTAATAATTGGTTCTCTAAAATAGAGAAACTATTAGAGTTGAAATAAATTTTTTGGAAATTTTTAGTTTTCATTATCTATTTTAGAGAAATTATAAAGAAGTTGTGGAGATGCTTTTAGAGAGTTCTCTATATTTAGAGATTTTTTGATTAATCTCTATTTTAACAAACAAGATAACAATGTTGTTGGAGAAGAATAGTAAACAAAAACCAATTTTTTTTTTTCTATTTTAACAATGCTCTTGAAAATGCACATAGATAACTCCCCCCCCCCCCCCCCAAACTAATTATTATATAACTCTCAAAAAGCAACCTTTCATATATTGAATATTTTAACAATATAATTAAATAATAGAGTTGCTAAAATAGTAGTTGTTGTTAAAAAAAATATAATTAAATAAATTGAATTTTTTAATAATATAATTAATAATAGAGTTGCTAAAATAGCATAGTTGTTGCCTGTTGGAGTTGGATGCAAACTCTTTTTAGAGATTTTGTATTTTTTTTACTCTATTTTAGAAAAACTTTAACATAATTGTTGGAGATGCTCTAAATAGATGATATTTGGTATTCTTAGAAAATCTCTTAACAAAAATTTAAAAATAAAAAAGATATGATTTATTTTAATCTTGATCCAATAGATTTATGGATTACGAATATATGAATTATACCAAAGATTCAAAATCTGTTTCTGCCATTTTTAAAATAAAAAATGAAAAATCTAATAAATTCATAATCTTACTTAAAGGGTGTCGAGCTGCGTTCTAATTCTATCTCAGAGAAAGACAATTCAACAATTCCCAATCATAGACCATATGGATCGGATCATTCCTACAATATACAAAGAAAAACTCCAAATTTTTAAGATATTTCTCTTATATTGTTTTCTAAATAGAAAAAAAAGATAAAACTCTAATTTTATAAAATTCTCTAAAACATGAGAAATGTTTTTATTTATTTACCTCAAATGATGAAATTGAATTATTATTTATATAAATTTTTTGTAAAAAGTGCATTGAGATGATAAAATCTCTAGAATAGAGAATAAGAGATGAATGCAATTTTTATTAAACATTTTAACTTTTTATTCTTTATTTTAGAGAAATTATAGATACTTTTCAAGCTAGCTGATAAAAAAGTTACGTTTGGTAAAAACTAGCTTATAAGCATGTAAAATGACCAACACCGACATCTTCAGAAAATAATCAATTACTGTATTTAATAATACAATTAAAACACCTAATATTTAATGATACAATTAAAATAAACTAATGTATACAATGCAAACAAAAGATAATTTTCACAAAATATGGAGTATAAAATTTTCCTCTCCATGGATTATCCCGTCCAAGTTCGCATTCTTCAACAACAAAAGTTTTAACCGTCTAATATTTCAAGATCGAGATTCAAGACGTGTTATATGACATATCACATATAGCATATAAATGACATGTGTTTGATACTAAGTAGATGTACTCCAACCCAAGCTACTGCTAAACTGTTTAAATGAAATATTAATTATATATAAAAATTGAAGTTAATTACATAACGGGCCGGATGGGCCTATGCAAATTTAATTTTCCATCACCCAAGCCCACCACGTTTTTTAAAATGGTTGTCTAAACCCGCTTTTCTAACAGACCAAGCGGGTCGGGTCTAGCAGGCCGTACTGCCCATGAACGACTCTAGTTAAGACAAAACCATACTTGCTACAAAATTTATACCTATTTTTTTAATTAAACTATTAAAATGTTATATTTCCTTTCCTTTGGTTTTGATCTAACAAAAAACCAAAATCCCCAAAGATGGATAGAACATTTGAGGACCGCATTGGTATCAATACTATGTAAAATATAATATACAATAATCAGATTTTCAAGTTACATTTTGTGCATTTGAGCTAAATTCCACCAGATCTTACGAGTCGACCAGAGTTACATCTTTATTCACATTCTTTGTCGCTAATCGACCAGAAAACCAGTTCAAGGGAAAAACATAACACCATTCGCAAGCTAAACCACAAGCCAATTATGTAACGAGAAGTTATCCCAGTAAGAAAAATTCAATCTAATCAAGAAACAGTGTGTGCGTGTGAGAGAAAGATTAGAAATCCACCAAATATCAAATCATATATAGACGGATACAAAGTTTTTGATATGAATACGTTCAAAGTTGTGTCCTTGAAAGACACCTCCATTGCCCAACCTGAGGTCCCTTGTCTAAAAGCACCATCATCCCTGGATTCCTTGAAGTCATACCGAACATATACCTAAAATAAAACCACAAACAATTTATCTGAGTAAATGTGTTACAATAAGTTGATACGACTTAAAAGGTACTGAATGCACAACAACAAAATCAACTTTATATGACATCAAATATTGCTAAAAATGTCTTTAAGTCAATAGGACCAAAAGAATGTGTGTTCTTTGTAAACATGTTACAATAAGTTGTTATGACACTTTTGGGTATCGTAACAAGTTTTATTTACAACAAATTAGAAATAAAACGTCTTATTCGCCTTTTTATATGAATTTATTTAAAATAGTGTCCCGTATATGAACATGTGTTTTGAAAAAAGATGTGTTCATAGACCACTGATAAAAAAATGTCATACGTTATTTCAAAAGTGTAATAATTTTTTTTGTCAGAATGCCCAAACACGTCATAACATCTTATACAGTGTCTTATAAAACAAACTGTTATGACATTTTATAAAACTGATTTTGTTTTAATGGTAATTGTATGAATCTAGCTATCAACTCACTTGCTTTCGTATGCTTTACTTCTCCAGTAGATAACTGATGCGACCCACTAACCAAAAATCACAAGATTATGAAGGTAGAGTAAGTGTCAATTTGAGACAAAACTAATACCAAACATATATATATATTTAATTGTTTGTTGCGGATTCAAACGAGAACATAGATCGAATATGAAATTAGGAGAATGGTCAATCACATGTGATTTTACCTTAAAATCACACACAACCTTCAAGTCCCCCACACACACATGTGATTTCAATGGGAATTCACATGTGATTTCAATGGAAATTCACATGTGATTTGACCATTCTCTAGTGTTTTTCTTCTATTATCATTCTGATCCTCCTCTCTTTCTTCTTCTGGATTAATTACCTCGAAGATGAAAAAGCTCCCAATAACAGATCGGTTCTTAACAGGCATCCTGGTTGTTGGTGAGACTTCTTTACACAAATGTTGAGCGATTTCTTTGAGCAATACGAGTTGTGCCTTATCTGTTCGCATATTTATGATTGCTTGCCTCATTGATTCCCTATCTGCTTCCAGAGCATGAAGTCTTGCATAAAGCTTCATCACTTCTGGATCTTGATCCACATCAGTTGTTTTACACATCGAATCATTTGGAGTTCCCATAAAATCATCATATATATTAGCCTTGGGATTATTATGATACGCTGATTCATAATGAATAGAATCCACAGTATATATCCTATCACTCATTTCATCCCCTAATTCTGAACCATTATCCACCTTCTTGAAGCAATCTTGTGAATCCATCTTCCTTATATTCCCACTAAATCTTGGAGAATCTGATACACATGATTCCTCTTTGATCGTTGCGAAGAACGAACCAGCGCTATCCATGGAAAACCTGCTCGATTTCGGCTTTCTTGGAGAATGACCAACCATCACTTTATCAAGAAACGGTTGACTGTGTTTCGGGCTTCTTTCCAATTCATTAATTCTTTGTTCGATGTCTTTTAAAGATCGCGGGGTTTCTTCGAATGTGTATTTATCAACATCAACCGTTTCGTTATCAGATGATTCGGGGTAATTCGCATGGTGTTGTTGTTGTTGTTGTTCATTTGAATGGCATTTGAGAGGGGGGTAATCGTACGGATGGTAATCGAATTGGTTTTCTGAACTTGCGGCAATGCTATTACTGCTCGTAAACACACCTTTTTCCCCTTCGACTTCCGATTCCGTGAACCCGTAACTCATCATGCGGTATTTATACGCTTGCACTTCGCACGTTAACGATTGGATAGTTTGTTCTCGTTTGTACAACAAATCTTCCAACGCCGCAATCTCTTGCTGATCGTGAGCGGTTTTCTCCTCGGAAAACCGCTTGAATTGACGCGCTTCCATTTCAATTTCCGCCTTCACGCGCTGCAACCGCAAAATCATCGACATGGCTTCGTTTGCAGCCGAAGAAGACGCCTTTCGCTCCTCTTCCAATTCAATCGAAAGATCGTGAATGTTTTGTTGTTGATTGCTAACCATTTCGCGAAGCGCGCCGCATTCGTTTTCGATCTCGACATGAGCCACTTGAGGAATCAAAAGACCCGATATTATGAATTTTTCACGCTCGAGGTCGAGTTCGTCGAGTTTTCGCTTGACGGAACGAATCCATGTCCCGGAACACGATCGTGGATCGCAACAATTACAACCGCATTCACACATTTTGATCAGACGATCGGAAAGCTGCATACTATCGGACTCCATGATCGGAGCAAATGGGGAGTCAAAATTAGTCAAAACAATAAAATAAACAAATCCAGTTTTTATATATGATGAAGATGATGATGAAGATGAAGATGATGATCTGGAAGAACCCTAATCCCCAAAATCAAAAAGTAATGTATAAGTTTTTCCCTATTCCTTATTCCCCAGCAAACCATTAATCCTTGTGGATCAAAGAAAACGATTATCGGACCCTGTAAAAGAAAAAAAACGCTGATTGATTAAGAAGAAAAAAGAGAGAGGAAGAAATTAGGGTTAGGAGATGAATGGGAACAGACCTTGAATGATTTTTGAGCGAATGAAACAAGGGTCCAAAGGGGGGAGTTCAGGTCATGACTGTTGAAGATTGGAGGTGGAATTTCCCCAAGAGAAATGGAGATTCCAGGAGACAAAATATGTACAAAAACGAAGGGGAATGGAGGGTGGATCAAGTTTTTCGATGGAGGGAAAACGGGAACATCTCTTCTTCCTCCATTTTAACCCTAAAATACACCATTTTAGAACACATGTAAACATGCTGAAAACCAATATAAAAAAATATTTAATACAAAGAGTTAACTCATTATATTATATTATATTTTTATTTTTATTAATGGGAAATTAATTAAAATACCCAAAGTTTGACCAACTGTTACCAAAATACCCAAAAAAAATTTCATTTTGCAAAAATACCCAAAATACCCGCGATGGATCCCGCGATCGCGGTCTAGGGCTGACGTGGCACGTATTTTGGCCCCAAATGCCCCGCGAAGCCCCTCAACTTTGGCCGCGGTGCACTTTTGGTCCCTGCCCGCGATTGACCAAAATTTACACTTTTGGTCCCTGAAAATTTACACTTTTGGTCCCTGAAAATTTACACTTTCAGCCCCTATACTTAGACGAATCTTGCATGCTTTTACTGTTTTTTTCCACAATTATTGTACTTTGAAGACCGATTTGTGGTTGAAATTCATTTGCATGTTTGAGATTTCATCCATAAATATCAGTAGTATGCAATTCACAATTCACACTTCCTCTTGCTTTCTTTCTTGATTTCTCTCTTGCTTTCTTTCTTTGAATTGATTTCTCTCTTCTCTCATTTCATCCACAAATGGCATCGTCATCAAACCCTAAGTCTACTCCTGAAAAAATGCCACCTCAAATCGAGGTCGCCATAGCAAAAAAGGAAAAGGAGATAGATGAACTAACAGAAGAGTGGAAAAAATGATGGACAGGAAGGCAGTCCATTTGAGAAAGATCGAAGAGGAAGACAGGGAGATCAAAAGGATGAAAGGGGATATAAAAGCTAGGGAGGCTCGTGTTCGTCGAGAACAAGAAGCAATTCACCATATTCTGCAAGACTTTGCAATTATTCAAGCGAAGGTAAACGAGAAGCAAACTTGGATTGATGAAACTAAATCAATTTTTAAGTAGGTGGTGGTTGTTTTAGTTGTTTTGTATTTTTTTTCTTGTTTTGTATTTTTTACTGTGTTGTTGTTTTGTATTTTTTGTTGTTGTTAATTTCTCTGAAAAGTAGTTTTTAAGCCGCTGAACCACGGTTAGGTTGGATACATCATGCAAGGTCAAGTCAGAGGTTACCTCATTCGTGGGCCTACTTCTCTTGTAGAATATATGACAACCCTCAACTCATTTGCTAAAGTGTGTGCGGGTTGTGGTACACAATGGCCATACGTGGTTGCAAAAGCAGAAGCCGTTGAAGAAGGGTCAGAAATATTGAAGATGAAGAGCTTGTTGGATGGAATACAAACTAGCTGTGTTATCAATGTTCATTTAGAAGCATATGTATGTGTGTGTATATATATAATATGAAATGGGGTTTTGACAAGTTGGTATCACTGGACTTATTTAAGAATTGTGAAAATGGGTATTTGACGAATGATGATTCATGTGTGTTTGGAGCTGAAGTGTTTTAAACACACATGAATCATCATTCGCCAAATACCCATTTTCACAATTCTTAAATGAGTCCAGTGATACCAACTTGTCAAAACCCCATTTATAAACAATTCTACCTTCTCCTATTGTCATTCACGATATCTATAAACACATTCAAATAATAATAATTTAAAACGATTTAATGAATTAGTTAATATATGATTATTATGTTAATGCGATAGGAGTGTAAAACAAAATTGAAAAAAAATATGAGATGTACCATAAATTAAATAATTAACTATAATGGTGTAATTTGTTAAAATTAAAACGTATCTAATATGAATATATAAACAGACATGTGTACTCAGAGTTAACATTCACTGTCATGGATGCAAGAACAAGGTCAAGAAAATACTAAGAAAAATTGAAGGTCTCCTATTTTCTTTATGTGTGTAAATATATAATACGAATATATATATATCATTTACAAACTAGCTGTGTTATCAATGTTCATTTAGAAGCATATGTATGTGTGTATATATATAATTTACAAATCAGTGTTTAGATCAACAGTATCATATGGGTTTGTTCCATATGGTTCAAGCTGTGACGGGCCCGGGGTGTGACTGACAGAATGTCTCCTTGGCACGGTTGAAGGGGCGGGATTTGGACACTCTCCACGAGTGTGTCCTACGCATTGGCACCGAGTACATCTTCGTTGTATCGAACTTTCACCACGTGATGGACGTCGGTCGTTCTTTCTCGGTCTCCCGGCCCCGTTCTTATCCATTAAAGGTGGATAGCATGGTGGAAGCGGGTCGGGTGGATACATCCATGCTGCAGGGGGTCCAGCTGGGTTTATTACCTCCACGTATGTTTTCCGGTAATATTCGGACGTGAAGAAAGGTACAGCCAAGTCGCTGCAATCTGTACGACCCATATATGTTGCTGCAGCGATGGCATGGCCGCACGGTAACCCAGATTTATCCCATTCGCGACACGAACAAAGGTGGTCTTCCATATTCACAATCGCGTTAATATAGTCATCATGCACCTCGTACTTCCCATACCCGATTGCTCTTACCGTCCATGTCTCCGCACGACGCGCCCTGTACTGAACGATATTCTCCGCCGTTGGTGCGAGTGCATTTTGTATCTTAGCTCCTTTTAGGCGTCGAATTTGGTACCACTCTTGTTGAAAGGCCCGAAAGTAGTCCATAAGATTAACAATCGGACATCTACGCGCAAAACGGGAGAGTGCATTCACAGACTCTGCACTATTCGAGGTCAGAATGTCATACCGTTGTCCAGGAAAATGGGCCGCGGACCACCTCTCCGGTCCAGCATCGTCAAAGACTTTGGCTGCTTCCTTGACACTGTATCGTAGCATATTCATGTACTTGTTAAACTCCCGATCCGTATATGCTCTGCATGCCGCCCAATAGACATCCTTGTAGGTGGTAATACGTTTGTCCTTGGATTTGGCGTTCATCTCCAAATGTCGACAGCATATGGCGTGAGGGGCGTTTGGGTACATGGCAAAGATTGCGGCGCTTATGGAAGGAGCCCTGTCAGACATAAACACCAACCCTTGCGGGTCTCCGATAGCTTGTCTCAACATGGACAGAAACCAAGTCCACTCGTCCCCGGTTTCGGACTTGCCTACGCCGAAAGCTACTGGAACGATGGAGTTATCCCCGTCCATGGCAACCGCCAGGAACATCATACCCAAGTAACGGCCCTTTAAATAGGCTGCGTCTATTATCAGGACACGACGTAGATTTTCCAGAAATGTGCGGATCTGCAAAAACATAGGTTAAAATGTTATAGTTTATAATGTGTAAATGTTATAGTTTATAATGTGTAAACATATGACGTGTTAAAATACGTACCGCGGGTCCAAGGGCCACGAAGCACATCTCAAACCGTCCACGTGTATCAATCCGTAGCTGCGTGACAGTACCAGGGTTCTGCAGCTGCAAATTATATAAATATGTCGGGAGTCGTTCATACGACTCCTCGAACGTGCCTCTCACCATAAACAGTGCATGGCAGCGCGCACGCCACGCTTGGTGGTAATCAATCGTGACGCCAAACTGCCGGTGAACGTCGTGGACGATGTCCTTTGGACGCAATGACCTGCTAACATCAAGAAATTTGTTTTTCAGGATCGCATCCAAAGTCTTTTTGCCGGCTTGTTTGTGGTGGGGATTAAGTTGCGTCCTCGTACAAGTGTGTACGTCGTGCAACTTTCTAATCATTATCGCCCCTCCTTTGGGACCCGTGTGAATCGCGTACAACCTCCACTCACACTTTTCTCTAGCACATTCAACTACGTATTTGATTTTGTCAGATGCCCGCACGCGACTTTGGAAACCCTCTTCCAAGAACTTGAGTCCGATCTGACTTGCTAAGAGATCATTCGAATCGAATATCTGACCTGCTGTTAAACTTTCGCTACGAATATAAGGTGTAGGTTCGTAGCTTTGTGTCTGGGTATGGGAGTCTGGAAGAATAGGGGGCATATCAAAAAAGTCATTTATCTGACTACATGATTTTCTACTAGGGGTATATTCTTCGTGATCATCATTATCGGTGTCTGATCTGTCTATTTCAGAATTACCCGTTCTGAAAACGTGGGTTTCGTCATCAGCAACTCCAGCAGTACGCCATTCATGTGGTTGTGGTGATGGTGGTGGTGGTTGTTGTTGTTGAGAATCAGGATGCTCTATTTGTTGAGAATCACCCTCCTCGTCACCGTCGTCGTCACCGTCGTCGTCACCGTCGGGATACACAAAGAGTAATGGGGGTCTTTCTGAATCGACTGCAAGGTGCAGAAAAGTAGAGATATCCCCATCGTTGGATAAATCCACAAATGACCCATCACCATTTTTAAACACTAACTTGCAAATATCAGAAGAGTTGATTCCACATTTTTGCATGGCGTATGCAACAAACTTCTGATAAGTATAGTTTACTGACACTTTTACACCATGCTTAGATTTATAAGCAAAATTTCACTCATTGTTATCTTGCACCCATTCACCATCAAAACAGAAATATAACTTAGCTTTTGCAACAGATGAACTCATTTTTTCAGTAGTATCTCAAACACAAAATATTGCAGAAAGAAATATTGCAACAATGAAATCGTTGTGTGAGAAGTATGGCTTGAATTTTACGTCTATTTATGAATGAAACAACCAACATATCAGAAAACCAATCTCTCATTTCATCCACAAACTGATATTCCAGAAACATTGATTTAACATTGATTGAAACATGCAATTGAATTTCAACCACAAATCGGTCTTTAAATTGCAATAATTGTGGAAAAAAACAGTAAAAGCATCAACATTCGTCTAAGTATAGGGGCTGAAAGTGTAAATTTTCAGGGACCAAAAGTTGAAAATTTCAGGGACCAAAACTGTAAATTTTGGCCCATCGCGGGCCATCGCGGGCTGCGATCGCGGACAGGGACCAAAAGTGCACCGCGGCCAAAGTTGAGGGGCTTCGCGGGGCATTTGTGCCCAAAATACGTGCCACGTCAGCGTATCCCGCGATCGCGGGACCCCATCGCAGGTATTTTGGGTATTTTTGCAAAATTGAAAAATTTTAGGGTATTTTGGTAACAGTTGGTTTGACTTTGGGTATTTTAATTAATTTCCCTTTATTAATTAGTGTTTAATACTTTTAAGTAAATAACTAGTAGAGTAGAGTAAACTACAAATTCCGTCATGACGTTTACCCTTAGCTACGAAAATCGTCCCTAAACTTTAATAAGGGCAGAAATCATCCGTTTTGTTTGGATTTCGCTTTGAAAGTGGTCACTCGTCATTAACTTCGTTAAAAACTCAGTTAAGATAGGGGTATTTTCGCCTTTTTACACATTTTTAATCTTTTCTTATTTTTGTCATTTTCTTGTCTTTCTCTCTCCTAAAACTCCTTCCCCATTCTCTCCTAAAACTCCATGGATTTACCTCCTTCTTCCCATTTTCCTAAAACTCTTCCTTCCTTCATGGATTTACCTCCAAATGAGTTCCAAATCATTCTTTAATCACCCAAATCCAAGACCCACTTCCCAATTCACCCAATTTAAACATTAACCGCACATCAACACTCATTTTAAGATTCAATACTAATTTTCTAAACCAAACCCATCACACAAAAATGGATGAAGAAATCAAAGCCAAAGAAATGATATGAAGAAGATGATGATAATAATAACTAATACATGTAAAAATGTTGATACTATAAAATTTAAAAACAAAAGTATGATAATAACAATAAAAACCAAGTGAGGTAGCCGGAGATGGTGACCGGAGCAAGTGACGTCGCCGGAGATGATGACCGGAGCAAATGAGGTAGCCGGAGATGGTGACCGGAGCAAGTGAGGGTGTTTTGATGGTCTTGGTGTATGGGTTTAGGGATCACGGTTGGGGGGGGGGGTTGCGATGGTATTGATGTTTTATGGTTTTACATGGAAATATATATATATATATATATATATACACACACAAATATATATAAATAATATCAGTATAATTTAAAAAAATTACAATTAGGCCCCTAATGTTTTATGGTTTTTACAAGGATAAGAAAAAACAAAGAGAAATTACAAAAAGAGAGAAAAAACATGGTTTGACGAAAATACCTCTGACTTTAACGGATAATATTAACGGAGTTAGTGAGCAGGGACCACTTTCAAAGCGAAATCCAAACAGAATGGATGATTTCTGCACTTATTGAAGTTTAGGGACGATTTTCATAGCTAAGTGTAAACGTCAGGGACGAAATTTGTAGTTTACTCTAACTAGTAAATAATACAAATCTTGGTTGAAATTTCTTTACAATATATTTATATACACAAACGAAAATGTTAATTAGGAGTCATTCATGGCATAAAGGACTACGTATTCAATTGGCTTCTTGTTGTTTTGGATTATTTTAACTTTGTATCGTTTAACCATATTGACAATAAAAATAGTAATCGAACTCAATAAACTTACGACATTCTTGTGCCCATTCCTTCACGTCACATACCACCATCCCCTTCCCCTCGAAGTTGTTGACGATATTGCAAAAGTAGTTGAACTTATCATGCCATCAATCAGCTATATAGTCCCAAGACTAGCATCATATTTTCTAAATTTCTCAACCGTCATTATAACTTTTGCAAGCTAGAGGTTTTCACAAAATCTACCGGAGGAAGTGATAAGAAACAACAAAATGACCAAAACACGAAAAAAATGGGGATGTTCCCAAGGGTCATTTTGGTTTAGATGCTTGTTTTCGTTCTATAGATGCAATACATGTGTGACACGATCCTGTTGTGTAATTCTGAAAACCCTATGTTTTAGCATTCATATTGTGTTCAATTTCACTTGAGTTGTCGTATAAAACTATAAATACAATAATCGTGTTACCTCTTCAATATCATGCAAGCAAATTAAGGGAAACACTATAGAAAGGTTAGCATTAGCTTTGAGAGTATGCATTAAAATTTGTGATTCGGTTTGTAACATATATTTAGTTTCAATTTCTCACTGGTAAATAAAGATCCTCCATTTGTGTAAGGACGTACATTACCTTCCGATGGTGGAACCATGTTAAAGTTGTGAGTACTGTATTGTGATTTCATATTCGTTGATTATATATTTGTTCATTAGTTATCATGTTTGTTCAATTCGCTTATCCACATTCGTTGTTGGTAAAAGCTACGCCTTTGTAATTGTTTTTATTATTAAAGTTGTAATTTTATTTATCAGGATCGTGTAATCCAGACGCACCATAAACAACGTCCATAGCCCTACGGTGAATCTAAGTAGAGTCTATGGGTCCCATTCCACCATTCAATTGTCCATGCCTAATGAAAAAAAAATACAACTCTTATAGGTATTATCATTGTGATTTCATTAATACGTTTGGTCTCATTTGATCATCCAAGAGAAACATCATATTTGGTTTCGACTAAGGAACACATAGATCGATTTTATATAACTTGTTAATTAAAAAATTAGATAAATTTTTTATTTAATATAAAACATTGTTGGACATCCAATCAAATGTTGGGTATATATTATTAAAGTAAAATGAATCTATAAGATATCCATATCTTGAATTCTTTACTTTTTTCTTAAATATTATTATCTTAAATACTAAACAAATTACCAACACCAAATGTTGATGGTGGGTGGCTAGTGAGCATCAACTTTTTATTTGAAATATTGTCAAATTTTGTCAAATAAACTTTACATGATTATTGTTTTACCGGTCCCGTATTTGGGCATCCATATGATATGAGGGGGCATTTTGAGGCTCACTCAACAACGTTGAATAAACCATTAGCTACGTCGTCGTGATAATATTTTTATTGACGAAATTAATCGTGAACAATATTTGGTCAATTGATGCAAAAGATAATTCATATATGTGTATTACTTATTACAACGTTTTATATAAAAATATATATATATATATATATAATTATAAGAACATCCTTATTATCAATGAAAGCTCAAACTCATTCTTAAAGTGTTACATCAACTTTGAAATAACATCTTACATATCAAGATTGATGTGGATGCTATAAGTATTAAAAAAATTACAGCGACCTAAAAATACACCTATATAGAAAATTTTCGTCCATTCATCTGTTAAAGTATTTTATACAATTCATTCATAAATAATGTCAGGAAAATTAAAACATGGGGTACAAACCATCAAAAAGAATCAAACTATATTGATTGGTAATTAACTAACTATATTGTTAATATCTTGATACAAGAACTGGGTATTAAAAGAGAAATTTAAACAAACAAGCATGCAAAATAATATATACAAATATATATATATATATATATAGAGGAAGAATCATGCGAGAAGTTAAACGTTATGCGAGAATGTAAGAAGGTGTTTAATCATATATGTGATTACACGGCATGTGAGTCTGTATATGATTAAACATCTATGTATTGCGAATTTAACCTATGTTTAATCATATATGATTAAGCTTGTGTATCATATATGATAACACATTTATCACATAAGGTTTACCTTCTCGTTTGAACCTGCCCATATATATATATATATATATATATATATATATATATATATATATATATATATATATATATATATATATATATATATATATATATATATATATATATATATATATATATATATAACGTGGGAGGTTCAAGAGAAAACCTCAAATAAATGAAAAACTAAAAAACACATAATCGACCGTTAGATTAGATGATCTGATGGATGTGATTAAACAGACGGTTACAACAATATTAAATAAATTAAAAAACTTCACCCTTCTATTTTTTATTCGAAAAAAGACGAAAAATAAACAAATTTCGAACGAAATAAATTACACCAAATTAACGACAATATTTTTCTCGTTAATTTGACATCCATATTGATATACTTTTTCATCCGTTTTTTCGTGGTTTTCCGGTTTTCCGTTTATTTGAGGTTTTCCATTGAACCTGACCCTATATATAACAACCCAAACAATTTTAAACATGCATTTCATATGAAATAGAATATTCCAAAATCGCGTCTCAAAATTTCTTACATAACATCCAAAATTTGATTGGCGGAACAACCTGCACAACTTAGAAATAAACTAAACCGAACTATAGTGTCACTATACTATCAGGCCTCCTTGCTAACGCCCTGCTCACTTGCCCGAGCCTTTCATTACCTGCTTTCCTGAAAAGGTTTTAATTTGAAAATGCGAGGGTTAGACCATGAGGTCTAGTGAGTCCTTCTTAACAGTTATTAAAGCATTTAAAACAATTTATCATTTTCAGAATATATCATTCATGAATCTGTCCATATAAAATCGTTCACGGATAAAGGTCCGCCCCTCGTAAATTGGCACCCTGAAGTCACCCTAAGGTGACAACGAGTCAGTCTCATGCTGCCTTACAGGGTCACACCTCCCTTGGCATAAACGGGACACCCCCCCCCCCCCCCCCGACACGAGCTGGTGGAACACACCCTCCGACTTAGCCAATTTACCTCAAAACCAATGTATGCATACATTCCACATAAAACTTTTAAACAACTTCAGTGCAGTTAAAAGCATGAAAATAAACATGGCATTATTCATCACTTTTTGCTTTAGAAATATAATAAAAGTCGCGCATTTTAGTTAGAAAAACTCACCTGATGCTTTTACTTCTCTTTTCTAAACTGGACCTGACTCCCAAACGATTTTCCTGAACGAAAAGGTCACAAACATAACTTATCAAACACTGTCCGGACGCAACACTTTTCGGATAACCTCACTTTTCGGATGGCTCTACTGTCCGGGTACATCCTACTTACCGGACACCACAACTGTCCGAACACCTCAACTTTCCGGATGACGAAACATTCCGGATGTCTACTTTCCGGATGACACTACATCCGGGTACCTATTACTTACCGGGTACTTAATTAACCGGATACAAAACTTTCCGGACACTCATCCGGAAACCCCCAAACATTGAGACTTACCGGATGATCATCCGGTAACTCTCAATCCATGGCACTTTCCGGATAACGCGCTGGACGAGTTTTGGTGCTTAAAATCCCACTACACGACTCCCAAACCGAAAGATAAGGCGATACTTAACCACCTATTGTTCCATAACCAATTCCCACAAGTTTTACTAACAAACACCAGTTAAAAGATGTTTAAATCTTCCTATATGGTCTCAAAAGACTTAAAACAAGAGAAACCCTCAAAACCCAACAATCATCAAACAATCTTAAATGGAGTTATGGATTAAGGATTACGTGTTAGATTACTTGCAAGAAACGAAATCCACTCCTAATCCTTCTTCTGATTTCAAGGCTTGATGAATCTCTTCTTCAATTGCACAAAACCGCCACCAAGACCCCTTTTCTCTTCTTCTTCAAGAATTCAACCGTCAAACACATACACAATCAGGAAAATTAGAATGTTGCCTAGGGTTTTGTGCCCTTTTATACCCCATCTCATATTTACCAACCAACCCCTCAACTTCCACTTATCATCAAATCTTAACATAAAACATAAACCCTTTCAAAAATGGTCTGGGTCGTTACAATATAGTCGTACAAGAAGACTATTTTACAAGATTAATATGTCACACAAGACAAACATATAACTCAATACATGAAAATCAATATGACTCGAATCGGTTAACTAGTATGTTTTAACATGAAATCCTTGATTAGATTCAAAACTGAATCAGAAGCATCAGAATAAGGTTCGTTTGTGAAGAACCCATGTTGTTTGCCTCTGAATTCAACATACTGTGCCATCTTTTCGAGCGCTGTTAACTTCTTTGCGTATAATTCCACCCTATCTTTCATAATTTCATCCCCTCCGGCGATCAAAAGTATTGGATCAAGCTTAATGGGCTCAAGACTTGGGCTTTGAGGTCCAAATGGATTTGCATACGGATGATCTGTAGTGTTTCCAATTGGTAATGACATCCTCCAAAACCTGGTATTTTCGTTACTTTTTAGTCAAATAAATAACGCTTAAAATCATTTATTTTATGATGAGGTGCTTAAAATAATATTACATATTAAATCTACAATTTTTTTTATGAATTTTAATAATATTATTTGTATCCATATTTTGATTCAAAAATCCATTTACCTATTATCTCTTATAAAAAGTAAATTCATTAAATAAATGTCAAAATAATGCACTATTAGAAGCAAAATGAATTTAAGAAATACAAATGATTTGATAAGGAAAATCCATGATAATGAATCAGATTATTGATATACACCACAATAACTTATAATTTATTTTCATATGTAAATAATTGTAGAGTAAATTATTAATTATACTTTAGGTATTGTGGTTGTCATTATCTATCTAAGTTTTATCATATTTTAAATTAATTATACTTTTAGTTTAGTTATTATGATTGTCATTTTATTACAATTTTGGTCTTTTCAACTAATTTATAGTAAAAATTATGTTAACCCAGGAACATTTTAATTCTTTTAAAATTTCTTAAAAAATTAAAATATATGATTATAGTATTAGGGGCTTAATCATTTAAGAACTAAAAAATTTCTGAAATCTGTCAAAATCCATTATAATCCACTAATTTAAGTTAATTAGTGTTATTAAGTAATGAGATAATTAAAGAGATAGTCATTGATCTTTATTAAATAAAAAATAACGTGTTTTAAGATAATTTCATGGAATACGAAATTGTTTTATTTTCTCAGTTTGTTTCAGAGTTTCTGTTCAGATTAAGGTTTGTCGGAGAGGATGGCCGAAGTTAACACAATTAATTTGATAAAAAATATGATAAATAGAGTAAAATACTCATGAGTTAACTGAGTTGTTTTAACAAAGTTAATTTGATGGACCAAAAAGAAACAAAGTGACAACCAAAATGACAATTTTTTTTTTGAAAGACATTTTGCATTTCAGGGGGTGTCCTGAATAAGTCCAGACTAATCCCCCAACGACCCGGCCCAAACAGCAGGCCCACGATCCGCCCCTTGATTCGGGGATACATCCGCGTGATCATCACGGGGTTCGAACCCAGGTAGTAAGGGCTTCCACCACTTACCCCCAGGATGTTACCGAACCACTGGGCTACAATATATTTGGTACCAAAATGACAAATATGAGATAAATCGGTAACTATAATGATAAAAAAAATGTAATTAATTCAAAATAAATACGATACTTAATAGTAAACTACAATCACAAAAATAAAGACCTAACTTACTCATATTTTTATCATAGGAAAAGCATAACCTTTGACCATTGAAAAGTCAAAGTATCATTGATTTCGTATTCGTAACATGAGTTAGGAGCCATCGTACACGTCTTAGCTACACTTCTCGATTCTCATCTTATATATATGCGAAAAATTCAAAGAGAATCTTGAAAAATAAGAAAACCAGATAACTAACAAAAAAAAAACTGGATAAAAAGATATAATAAAATAAAGAGAATTTAATTAAAATACCCTAAAATTGACTTTGACTTGCAATTATACCCCAAATCTCTTTCATTTTGCAAAATTGCCACCTAATCCCGCGATATGGTTCGCGATCGCGGACCCGGCCCATGTGGCCCGCGATCTTGGTCCGCGAGCCCAAGGAATGTGCATTTTGGTTGATAAAAAAATTATGAGGCATTCGCAAGGTGTAGGATTCGAACCATGCATCAACAGCACGTGTGTACAAGACCTTAACCAGTAGTTTAACTGCTAAGTTGTTAATTACATTATACCAAAAATATTTTATATTATATCAAATATAATATATTAAGATATTTATTATTAATATTATTATTGTTATAATATTAAAGATAATATTTTAATATTTTTACTTCAATGGACCCAAAAATATTTTTGTATTTTTTGTTATTTTATTTGGAAGAAAAAATTTAGAGTTATGTTAACTTGTATGTTAAAATAATAATAAAAAATGAGAAAAAAGAGAAAAAATATAGAAACCTTTAAATTTAAAGGATTCTATATAAACTTAATATTGAAAAAAGAGATGTATTAATAAAATAATTATTGGAGTTGGAAATAATTTATTTTTAAAGATTCTAGTTTATGATAATTTATTTTAGAAAAACTATAATAACTATTGAAAATGAACTAAAATATTATTTTTCTTTTTTAACTATTTTTTTTGTAAATTTTAGCGTTAACTATATTATAAAATGTTTTATACATTTAACACAACCATTGAAGTAAAAATATTAAAAATAAATTATTAAATATTTTATTAGAGCATACATTTTTTTATTAGAGCATACATTTAACCATATTATTAAATATTTTATTAGAGCATACTTTTTTTTTGCAAATTCTAGCGTTAACCATTTTCAACACAACCACTAAAATAAAATATCAAAAATACAAAAAGAATTGTTGGGTCTATTGAAGTAAAAATATTAAAATATCATCTTTAATATTATAACAATAATAATATTAATAATAAATATCTTAATATATTATATTTGATAATATAAAATATTTTTGGTATAATGTAATTAACAACTTAGCAGTTAGATTGCCGGTTAAGGTTTTGTGCATACATGTTGTTGATGTAGGGTTCGAATCTTGCACTTTGCGAATGCTCGTAATTTTTTTATTAGCCAAAATGCACCATCACGGGCTAGCGGCCCATCGCGGAGCAAGATCACGGGCCACATGGGCCGGGTTCGCGATCGCGGGACTAGGAGGTATTATTGCAAAATGAAATAGATTTAGGGTATAATTGCAAGTCAAAATCAATCTCAGGGTATTTTAATTGAATTCCCTAAAATAAATGTCAAATTAAAGATAATAAAACAATTATTGCTTGATGTAACTTGTTTCACTCAAAATTTTGTTGTTTTTAATGATTTTCGATTCTAAAAATTCAGATGAAATGTTTTATTTTTTGAAAAAAATGTTTATAACCACTTTTTCAATATTTTCTATTGGATCATCTTAATCTAACACTTGAACTAGTTCTTTGGTTATTTTCCACGGTTCTTTCTCAATCTCATCGTGATAAACATCCAAAAAGAAGTTTGAAAAAAAAAAGACAATCATATAAAAATATATCAAAACTCAAAAGGATGTCAAATTATAGATATAAAATAATTGTTTTTATGTGATTCGTTTTGCCATTTTTGTTATATTTAATTAATTTTTGATTTAAAACAATAAAGGGTATTTTCTTAGGGTTCTCTTTTGTTCTTATTCCTCTCTCTCTCTCTCTCTTTCTTTCTTTCTGTATATATAAAAGACATTTATAGTCGATGATCATGGAAGAAGTTGGGATTAATGTGAGAAATGTAAGAAGTGGATCTAAATGGTTGATCATTTTTAATCAAATGTCCTTCAATGAATTACGGCTTAGAATGGACTTGATCTGGTGCATCTCGGTGCATCTATTTTTCATGTTACCGTTGATAACCATTTCTTAAGCTTCCCATTCTGACCGTTAACATCAACTTTTCAATGTTCAAAATATAATCATATATATAATCTTGGAGACGACTAGCATGAAACTTACATGTCAAGAATGTCGACGTTTAAAAATGTTTCCGGCGACCCTTCCGCCTCGGACTTCGTCCTCTCCTTCCCACCAAAGAACGGCGCCAACATCACATACCCTCGTATCTTGATCGGCGTCAGCTCCGGTGAGCCGGGTCCCAGCCGCACCGCCAAGTGATGTGCTATGTTCCCACCGGAAGAGTCACCGGTTATGAAAACCCGATCAAAGTCAAAACAGTCCACCACATCACCAACCCACGTATCACCACCACCTTTAGGGTTTCTCCCCAAATCTTGGAGCCACTTGAGAGCCGCAAGCGAGTCATCCATAGCTGCCGGAAGCCTATGCTCCGGCGCAAGCCGGTAGTCAGGCGCCACCACAATGGCTTGTAGGGCGGAAGAGAGGCGGAGGCAACAGTTGTGGATATTTGGCCATGCAAACGACCCAAGACAAAAGCCACCACCCCGGAGGTAGAAGATGACCGGTAGCTTGGCGGCGGCGGCGGTGGATTTGGGTTTGTAAAAACGGAGACGGAGGTCATGGAGGTTATCATAGCAATAGTCTTTCCAGACTACGGAACCGTCGTCTTTCACCGGAAAAGCAGAAAAATCTACTTTTTCGTGACGGTGAATAGAGCCGTCACTAAAGATCTGAATCAAGCCATAGCAGTCTTCCACAACATGAGGAAGAGAACCCATTGAAGAGATACGAGCCAAAGGAGAATAATTGATGGGGTATTTATAAATGGAAGTGGGGATGAGGTCATTTCATATATACATTATTTTGTATACATACGAGTGTAGTGGTGTGACTGGTTATCAGACACTTTGGTCGTCGGCAGGAGGTAAAGACGATATCCAAATTGTCTTGTCATCTTGTAAATTATATTTTCAAAATCATATAATTTAACTTTACATGTCATAATAAATCAATAAGTAATTATTTACAAAATGCACCGATTAGAATAAAATGTACCGCAACAAGATTCATTTCGATTAATTCCTTTCTAAACCGCAATTAATTGGAGCACATTTGATCAAAAGTAATCAACGGTTCAGATCCACTATTCACGTTTCTCACGTTAACCTCAGAAATTAAAAGGGTAATATTGATCGTAATTAAAGAGGACCAAGTGGCAACACTACAAGTAAAAAGAGAGAATATTTAAATATATCCAAATTTGTGGAAGTTCGAATGTATGGATGATTTAACAATCTTAATTAGTTAGTGGTTTGTCTACAAATTTGAATAACATATTTAAATTTGACTAATTCCAATCAGGATAAGGATGGAGGATGCACTATCAATTATGGATCTTCACGATTCTGTTTAACAGTAAGAAAAACGTGAATCAAATTATATAAGACAGATGAATGGTTGGTACATCAAAATTGAACCGTAGGATGAAACGAAACGCACCGAACCGAAATAAGGCGGTTACCATCAATTCGGTTCACGGTTACTTGAAGTTACAAAAAATATAATTTACAATATAAAAATAGTACCAAAACATGACATTTAAAACAATCACAACAAATAAATAAAAATAATCAATAGATTTTAAGGATTTATTCAATCAAACGAGAGATTGATGAAATCGATAATAAGTTAAAAAATTAAAAAACATTTCTACCGGCTATAATTTACGATTTTCTAAAGATAATTAGATAAATAAATATATTTATATAATATTTAAAATATATATGTATATTATTTCGGGTTTTCGGACGGATCGGGTGGCCAAAGATCAAACCCGATCCGAACCCAAATATTCGGATATTCCCCCAAAAGTCGGGTTTCGGATTTCGGGGTATTCGGGTATTGCAAAAATACTTTATTTTCGGTTCGGGTTCGGATTATTCGGGTTTTGCACACCCCTACTTATTTAGCTTAAGGTTAATAAATAAACAAATAATATAAATTAAATATTATATAAAAATCATATCTGGTTCAGTTCGGATTCACGTTGACCTAAAACTCAAAATCGAAACTGACCCATGAAATGAATACCCGAGTTTTCTATTTTCAATGATTTTTTATTTATTTCAGATTAAGCATTAGACTCAATTTTTCGATTTTCTTGTTTTATAATTATTAACTCTCCTATAGTCCTATTATCCACTCACTTTCCTTCCCAGGAGTGATCCAATTTGGGAAAAACGAGAAGCACATGGGCTAAATAGTAAAAATCCCTCGTTGATGTCTTTTTATGTAAAATCCCAACTTTCCAAGGTGGGACAATATATATTGGATTCGCCAAGCCGTCATCATTTTTGGATTTTAGCCAAGATCTTAGATTTTATTTAAAATGGACAAATAAATATAATCTAAAATATGTTCGATATTTTATACAAAAGGTTGATACCGACAACCCCAATCGGCCCATAATCGGCTGACTATCTATAATGTGGGGGGCATACCTGACTCACTCAGCGGTTGTGGCTATGGGGGTGTCTTGGGTTCGAACTCGAGACCTTCTGCTTTTTGTACAAATATGCCCCCACCCATTATCAACTGAACTACACGCTATTGGCCTAAAATATGTTCGATTGTTTCAAACAGTTTGACCAAAACCGAATAAAGTGATTAGATCACAACAATTTAGATGGTTTGTTAATTGTATTTAGGGGTGAGCAATACCGGGTACCCGACCAATTTTCATTGAACCGGAACCGGAACCGTCGGTTCCTAGAAGTTGGAACCGAAACCGCTCCCGTCGGTTCTCAATACCGGGTACCCGTCTGTCAATTTTTTTTTTCAAAATTTTAACATTTCTTACCATAGGTACAAACAGAAGACAGCCACACAGGTACAAACATGAGACACAAATATTAAATAGCAATATTCAAAGTTCAAACATGAGACACTCTTCAATTTTTAATTTGGTTTGAAATATATATTAAATAGCAATAATTAACACACATATTAAATAGCAATTTGGTTTGAACTATATATTAAATAGCAATATACGAAAAGATCTTAAGTTTGTCGACATAAATAATAAACACCTACCTGGATGAATTCAATGAAATCAAGTGAAGGATGACTAAAAGGCAATTGTTTGGAGTAATACTTGAATCTTCTTTTGCTTTGAGGGCTCGATGGAAGAACGCAGTGTGAACTGGAGGAGATAAGGAAGAGAAAGTAAATACATATTTCGTTTTCTTTTCTTTCTAAAAATTACACAAATAAAGGAGAAAAAAAGCTAAGAAAATCGAAAAATTACAACAAATAAACATGAACATCTATTATTACTCAAGAACACATACACTGATACAACACTAGATCGAAAGCTGAGAAAATCGAATGGAGATTTTTCTTTTCTTTCTAAAAATTACAACAAATAAAGGAGAAAAAAGCTGAGAAAATCGAAAAATTACAACAAATAAACATGAACATCAATTATTACTCAAGAACATATACAACACTAGATCGAAAGCTCAGAAAATCAAAAGGAGAACTGAAAATCGAATACCTGAGATGAGTTCGATCTTCAAAAGATGAGTTCGATCTTCAAGAGATGAGTTCGATCTTCAAAAAATGAGTTCGATCTTCAAGAGATGAGTTCGATCTTCAAGAGATGTACTGAGCATTTGACTGATTTGAATGTGGCGGCTTATTAGAGAAGAGAAACTGAGAAATAGTGTAAACAATTAAACCCTAATAGGTAACCTTATTAATATTTTTCTAGTTTATTAAATATTTAAATCTAATAAGTGATAAATATAAAAATATTTTTTGTTCAAATATACCGGGTACCCGTCGGTTCCGGTTCTGGGTACCCAACGGGGCCGAGTACCTGGTTCCGGAACCGGTTCCGGCAGGTACCCGACGGGGTAGCGGTTCCAAAAAATTGAGAACCGGAACCGGACCCAGTCTTAGTCGGTTCCGTGTTTTAGGAACCAGAACCAATCACATCGGTTCCAGTTTCGGAACCGGCAGTTTCGGAGCGGTTCCGATTCCAAAGGTGGGTACTCAGTTCCGCTGCTCACCCCTAATTGTACTTATGCCCTACCGCTTTGAAAAATTCCAAAACCATGTTTGGTTGATGATTTATAAGGCCATCCGTAGCAATACCCAAAAGCCCTAAAGCCACCTCAGCGCCACATCAGCTTTTCTCCAAACCCTCTACAAACCCAAAAGTGGAGTAGCAATACCCTAAAGCCCTCTTGCCACCTCATTTTTTTTAATTCTTTTATTTATACATTTAATTATTTAACAAAATAAAAATATTTATATATTTTTTAATAAATAAAAATAAGATAAATAATAAAAATAAAAATTCATATCATTCATTAAATATAAAAATTACAAAATAAATTTAAAAATTACAAAATAAATAATCTACTCGTCGTCATTGTTGGGAACTTGGATATGTCAAATATGTTCGACCAAATCCGACCGAAGGTTATTATGAGTGTCCCGGTTTTTGACTTCTCGAACATTTGCCGCGCGTTGTTCCTCACTGATTTGGGTTTCGATATCATCCGTGAAAAGGTCGTTTTCATCGCCGCTCGTTTGCAGCTACTCGACCTCTTTCTATGTTCGCGACCCTCTCTCTTCTTGACGATGAGGCGGTGCTATCATAAATTAATTGTGCAGTCTCTCGAACCAAGCCTACAAAAATTTCCCTTTGTAGATGCAAGAACTCGTCGGTGTCTACGGATGATGATGATGCGGTCGGTGAACCGGGTTGTGACGAATCCATATTGTTTAAAATATAGAGAATGGAAGAGAATGAAAGAAAATGGAAAAGAATGAGAGAGTTGTTTTGTGTGGAAAAAAATGGGTTATGATTATATATATAGTGTGATTAAATTGAAAAAAAAAATAAAAAAAAATATTACAAATATAGCCGTTGCCAACGTATATATTGAATTTTATTTAAAAAAATAAAAAAAAATCAATTTCGATCGGGTATGAACGGGTTGGGGAACCCGGGGAAGGAGCCCGCTTGAGCCCGAGCCCCCCCCCCCCCATTTATACATTTAATTATTTAACAAAATAAAAATATTTATATATTTTTTAATAAATAAAAATAAGATAAATAATAAAAATAAAAATTCATATCATTCATTAAAAATAAAAATTACAAAATAAATAATCTACTCGTCGTCATTGTTGGGAACTTGGATATGTCAAATATGTTCGACCAAATCCGACCGAAGGTTATTATGAGTGTCCCGGTTTTTGACTTCTCGAACATTTGCCGCACGTTGTTCCTCACTGATTTGGGTTTCGATATCATCCGTGAAAAGGTCGTTTTCATCGCCGCTCGTTTGCAGCTACTCGACCTCTTTCTATGTTCGCGGCCCTCTCTCTTCTTGACGATGAGGCGGTGCTACCATAAATTAATTGTGCAGTCTCTCGAACCAAGCCTACAAAAATTTCCCTTTGTAGATGCAAGAACTCGTCGGTGTCTACGGATGATGATGATGCGGTCGGTGAACCGGGTTGTGACGAATCCATATTGTTTAAAATATAGAGAATGGAAGAGAATGAAAGAAAATGGAAAAGAATGAGAGAGTTGTTTTGTGTGGAAAAAATGGGTTATGATTATATATATAGTGTGATTAAATTGAAAAAAAAAATTAAAAAAAAATATTACAAATATAGCCATTGCCAACGTATATATTGAATTTTATTTAAAAAAAATAAAAAAAAATTAATTTCGATCGGGTATGAACGGGTTGGGGAACCCGGGGAAGGAGCCCGCTTGAGCCCGAGCACCCCCACCCCCCCCGCGTAGCGGTACCCGCACAAACCCGAGCCCGAGCCTGCCCTATACCCGATTCCATTACGGATGGTCTAACGAAAGAATGTAACTGTATATAATAATATAAATTATATCAAAAATGTGTTTAGCATGTGTAGATAAATGAACTAATAAATATATTATGTTATTGCAAGTTGTGAAGACAGCTCAAATCCTGCATATTATAAAAAAGTTGTATAAAATAACAAAAGTTAATTAAATAAATTATTAAAGACAATAATACAATTGTACATCAAATTAGTATGTATTTTTAATCAATGTTCTAAAAAATGCGTCTTGGCGTGCCATGACGTCGAGGCGCAACCTTGCTGCCACGTTATACCCTTTGGCGTCGAGATAAGGCTTGAAACTTGTTATGGCGCGCATTGGCGCGTTATGACGTTACAAACTTGTGTACTTTCGATTTTTCGAATCTATGTATTTCGAAATTCGATTCAAATTTGCTCATTAGTATCGATTAGAATTTAGAATTTCTTTTGTTTATCATTTTATATGAATTTAAATTGTTGATAACTTAATCTTTATTGTTCATGACACTGACATAAACACACACACACACACACACACACACACACACACACACACATATATATATATATATATATATATTATATACATATTTGTCGCCTTAAGTCACGTCTTGGAAAACGCTATGGCCTCGCCATAACTCGTAAGGCTTGAGGCTTGACCTCGCCGCCACGCCTCACGTCATTTAGAACCTTGATTTTAATAAAATTTCAAAACTTTATTTTACGAATAAAAATATATAACATCACATAAATTCAAATTGGAGTGTGAAGCGTTCGATCCTGGCGGAAGCTTGACATGGGGTACAAGCCGGTGATTTATGAGTCGAACTCCTAGATGGTTGTACTTGAGACAAAAAAAGAAAGAGAGGAGACGATGATGGTACCGAATTTTGGAACCATCATATGAAGCATTGCCAACATCTACGGCAGTCTATACCCATATTAGAAGGGATGGAAGTATAGTGACTCACATCGGATAAGACGATATGAGCTTTTTGTTATGCCAACTACTAGTATGGGCCTAGTGGCGGACCCATGATGTTTCCCGAACGGGTGCACCTTTAAATTTGATCAAATGCCTACAAAATTGATCGGCGTGTTTTTAGCCGAATTCTGCCTTCAGGTAATTTTTTAAGATTTTTAGTTGATTTTCGAGTGATTGTTTTTTGTTAATTTTGAGAGATTTTTTTTGTTTGATTTCAAGAAATCTTTTAAGTTCTTGTTGATTTGGAGAGATTTCTTTGGTTTTGGTTGATTTCGAAATAATATTTCAGTTTTCTTAGTACTAAATTAATTGTTAAATACTTAAATTTGATTAGTTTTATTTCATTTTCTAGTTACTTCAGATAAAAATGTGTTGTCATTAGAATGAGAAAATAAATTTAAGATTAATGGGTGAATTGGAAAAAAAATAAATATTTTGAAAACTGTAAATAAGAAATAGTTGCAGTTAATTGGTAAGATTTTGTTATCTCATAATTGAGGTATTGAATTCAATTCTTTTGTTGTATATTTGTTTGTTTTTTTAGTAACTAAAAAATAAAATATAAAAAATAAAATACTTAAAAAATTTGTTGCCAAAAAGGTTAAAACCCATGACCTATTGAAAAAGAAGTAGCGGCCTAACAATTCCACCAACTTCAAACTTTTATTTTAAGTTTTGTTTGAAAGATATATGAGAACACACATAAAAGTGTACATGTACAACCGGCAAAAAAATCCCACTACGACAGGACGATCGAGCGGGCACACGTGTACCCCCTCCTCTGTGATGAGTAGGTCCGCCCATGGGTATGTCTCCTCTTTTGATTGGCTCGTTGAAAACTTGAAAGCTATTTTTTAAAAAGAAAATGTATATTTTTAGTTATTCTAGAAAATAATGGTTTTATGAACTTTTTAAGAACAATAAGGGCTATCAAATATTACAAAAGAAAAAACGTATAATCAATAAGTTGTGATTATACATAATGGATTTGTAACTTGTTTTTTCCCCTAAAGCAAGGCTACAAATGGTATAACGTAACTTATAAATTGCGATTATACGTCGAAATTACAATAGTGAACTGAGGCAAATACAACAAAAATGTGGAATTATGATTATTTGCTTGACGTCTGAACAAGTAGGA
Organism: Saussurea involucrata; assembly: GCA_033807775.1. Taxonomy (NCBI): domain Eukaryota; kingdom Viridiplantae; phylum Streptophyta; class Magnoliopsida; order Asterales; family Asteraceae; genus Saussurea; species Saussurea involucrata. Next base: position 116,941,202 of record CM066321.1, on the reverse strand, counting down.
GAAAAGTGGTTGAAATGGAATTGTTATAGGCTCATTTTGGACTTTTCGAATATGAAGCAATACTTGAATAGGTAGATCATTATTGAATGGGGGGGGGGGGGGTAGGTTAGTTAGAGAACCGACGAGAGATAAATCATATGAAGAATGTTGGTGCTTTATTTCATGTTGTAACCAGGCAGTTAGTTTCTTAAACTGTATCTTGTAATGCTTTATAGATAAGTCATGGGCTTGTCATGTACTTACTATAAATAGCTTTCTAAGCTTGTTTTGTCATAACTCTAGTAACTCTCCATTTTAGAACATCTTATAGCTCTCAAAAGATTATGAATGACAAGATGACTTTCTCTCTCTAGATTTGATTGTGCTTTACATTCTCTCACTAGATTCTGGTGTTAACATTTGGCATCAGAGCACAGACGGATTAATCAGGCAGATTCTTGGAAGATTTTTGGATTTTTTGTAGATTTTTTATTAGTTTTCGCAAACACTGTTCATCGATTTTTGGATTCTTCAATTTTGGACTATTTGGGTCTGAATTTGGTTAGATTGAGTGCGGATTAGATTCTTGAACACCTTTCCTTGAAAGTTTTCGCAACTTGTTTCTTGCGAAAACTTTGATGAACAGTGGCATGTCATTTTTTTTCTGACATGTAATTCTTCTTATTTGCGAAAAGTGCGGAGGTCCTCTTAAATCGTGCCACGTGTCAATTTTTTTTGAGGGTATAAAAATGTTTTTCAAACTTCCCAGTTCCCACTTTCTTTTGGCAAACATTCGTGCTTTTCTCTCTTGCATCTGTTCATCTTCTTCAACCTTACTCACGACTTCTATCATCATATCTCGGTCATCAGGTACACATTCGACTTGAAAGTTGTTTCTTAAGGTTCGATTTAATGTTCTTAATGATTCCATCCATGTAATTTCATTGTTTTGTTCCTGATTGTATGTTTTTGTTAAAATTCGAAGGAAACTGTTCATCTTATGTGAAAAATTGATTTCATCGATTTCGTGCTTATTGTGTTTTGTTTATTGTCGATTTGTGTTTGTTTATGGATTTCGAACTGACTTGTGATATTCTTATATGCATTGAGTCCTTAAATTTGTGTTCTTATGGGTTATTATGTTCGGTTTGTATGCTTAGTCTCAAAAACCTTTGATTTGGGTCTGTATGTTTGATTTAGTTGTCAAATCTTCTTGGGTTTGTATTTTCGAGCCTATCCGTGTAATTTTCGTGGGTTAAAACAATTTTTTTAATCGATTTGAAATCTGGGTGGGATGAACTTGCGAAAACTTTTTGCAAGTTCATCAAGAAAACTTTTTGCATCTGAAAATTTTCTAATATCTTCCTATCTATCAATGAAGACTGAATTTAGGATTTGGCAATTATTGATGGAATTCCTTCCTTCTTTCTTGAAGTGACATAATTCTTTATTTATTTCAGGAATTTATTTCAGATATGACGGAATTGATATCGCCGTGAAATCTTTTTTTTATTGCTTGCTTTCTTCTGACTCCTTACGTATACTTCACTCGTTGGGTTCGGCTGTCAGTTTCAAATCTTGAACCAAAATTGATCGATAGAAGTTCTTAAGCTGGAGGTGGAAGCATGAGTTTAGAGTTAGCATCGAAGGATGAAAAAAGACCCCTCAGTTGTCGCATAGTTGCTTGCGAAAACTTTCTATTTGGTCTGCGAAAAGTATTTTCAGTTGTCTGCGAAAAGTTTTAATGCTTCTAATGCCTAAGTAAAGTTTTCGCAACCTTAGGCTGCGAAAACTTTGTTGTGTTGCTTGCGAAAAGTTAAGGTTTTCGCACTTTGTTGTCTGTGAAAACTCTCACTTTTCTTCGTTTGGTTTGCACAAACTTTGGTCTTTGTATCATTCTCTTTGGCTTGCGAAAACCAGACTTAGGATTTTTCAAGAACTTTTTTTCAAAAGTGATTTTTGCCAAAATTAACATTTTCAGAATTGTTTTTTCAACACAACAGTTCAAATGGCTTCAAATCCTGAGCAACAAAGCATGATCCAAGGTTTTGGGATTCATGATCCCGAGGCAACACCAAATGTCCCGTTACCATCCACCAGATCAGTTCACCCATCTTACACCGGCCAAGGCAACCCATATCATGCCTTTATTCACCCGAGAGATTACATGGACATCAAGTTTAACAATTATCATGTGGATTTTCATCGAATCAACATACACCCAGTTGTCAAAGTTGTAACACCCCAAAAAACTAGAATTGGGACTTTTGAGTTGCGGACGTCCGCATAGGGATAAGCCGGACGTCCGCGGGTCGTCCGCGGAAGTAACAGAGAAGAATTGGGAATTCGGTCAGGGCAAGGCCGGACGTCCGCATAGGCCTCCAGCCGGACGTCCGCGACATGTCTGGTGAGATATTTGTTTGCTTTTAAGGCCTTTCCCTCTCTCATCCCTCATTTCATTTCCAAACCCAACTCAGACTTTTCTCTCTCTCTAAACCCGATTTCTCTCAAGAAAAACCTCAAACCCTTCCTCCTCTTCTTCATATTCTCCACTCAAAATCAAACCCATTTCCACCATTGTTGAAGATATGGAAGCTTGAAGTTTTTGTGAGAGTCTAGGAGCTTTTGCTTTGAGGAATCAAAGGATGAAGGTAATCTCACTCTCTCTACCCAAAAGCTAGGGTTTTGTTGTTTTCATCTTCTATTCCATTATGGGCTTTATTGGTATAATTTTGGTTATGAATGGTTAAGGAAATCTTCTCCTTTTTCATCTATGAGAATTAGGGTTTTGGTATAAGTTGGGTTTTTGAAGTAAAATGTTGGGGGACTGATTCTACATGGTTAGATCTGGATATTTATGGTTGGAAACTTTTGGATCTAGGTTTTGGAAATTTGAGCTTGAAGATTCGGGTTTCTTCAAAGGAGCTTACGTTTGGGAAAAAAATCTAGATTTAGCCTAAATCTAGCAAGGTGAGTTCAAGTTGATTTGTGAAAACTTTGTACATGCCAAAATGTTTATTTTAAAGTATTTGTGTGCTTTATATAAAATTATCATTTGTTGAGTTAATTAGTGGGTTTTGATTAATCAAAGTGTTGAGCTTTACAAATCTTGTAAAACACCCACATTTGGGGATTTTGAGTGATTGATAAATAAATCACGAGTGAAAGTGGTTTTTAATTTATTGCATAAGTGAAGGTTATTTGGTCAAAATACACTTTTAGTGTTTGTTGTGATTAGGCAATAGTTATGATATGTTACATTTTGAAAATGTGAACGTGTGAGTTGGGGATTTTGGTCAATCTCGACCGTATGAATATTTTGAGAGTTGTAAACCTTTTATTTTGGGCCGAAGGCCAATTGAGAATTAAAAAGGCAAAGATTTTGGGTAACGATGTATTTTGGTTTACGTAAACGTGTGGACAACACGTATTTAGCTAAATGGTTATTTTGCCTTTAAGGGCTTGATTTATACTCAAATGGGTCTTTTGAGTGTTTGCCGGTTTTAGTAGCTCGAGGTGGAGCCTTGGTTGTGTTATGCGCTTATTGGCGTTTTATTCGAGTATGTGCATCATTTGAGTGTTTTGTCTTATATGTGAAGACCATTTGACGATTATGCATTCATGGTACTTTTGGGTCTAATAAACCATTGTGAATTATATGCATTATCGAGTTATAAAGGATTTGGGTATACGTACGCACATGTATATATATATATATATATGCATATATGATTTGACTTCATTGGGAAAGTGGCAATGAAGGGGTATTAAGTTAATCATGCCGTGGAGCATGCGTTTGCGTGATGTGGGTTAGATACACGTCATTTGCATGAGTTGACTTTTAAACAAATGATCATTGGATATGTTGAGCTTATGGCTCGGTTTTGGACTCTGTTGGGTCTTGAAGGCATTTGCCCTGTTTTGATAGCTCGACGTGGGCTTGGGTTATGATTTGCATGAATTGCATTGTATTTGAAAATTACATGATTTGAATGCATTGGTTATTCTTTTGGGGTCATGTATAAATTCTAGATTAAGTAAGCTTGTTTTGGATGGTGGGGTTCCAAGGTAAAGATCCGGTCGGGTTGAACTTGGTGGTTTTAGGCTAGAGATCCAATTTGGGTTGATGCCTCAATAGACTAGAGATCTGGTTTGGGTTGATGTCTTCGTGGACTAAAGATCCGGTTTGGGTTGATGTCTCACTAGGCTAGAGATCCGGTTTGGGTTGATGCCTCAATGGACTAAAGATCCAGTTTGGATTGATGTCTCAATAGACTAGAGACCTGGTTTGGGTTGTTGTCTCCATGGACTAGAGATCCAGTTTGGGTTGATGTCTACAATTGACTAGAGACCTGGATATGGTTGATGTCATATGTTTTTCCCATCCATGAAACATGCTTGTATTTTTATATTTGTGGTTTAATTTAAGTAATTGCCACGTTCGATGAAATTGGGTCTCCCCCGTCACCGAAGGGTGTTGTTTTCGGGTATTTTGTTTATCCACGTTGTCGGTGTCGTATTATATGCGTATGGGTTGTCTTTCCATGATTGATGGACGGTATTTTATGTTTCATCCTTGTTTGGATGTTTCAACTATTGTAGTATTATTCGCATTGATGATTACTTGGTGAATTTATTATTTATTTACCTCTTGAGTGAGTTTTGGATTTGAGTCCATTGCGGAGAAATAATTTTCATTGGAAGCTTTCCTCACGGAAATTGTGTGCGTTTGGAAATTGGGTTGTCGGTGTATTTTATACAAACCCCTTTTTGGAAATCATGAGTCAAGTTGAATCTTTCGGTCTATCAATTTATTTGCTCATGATATAAACTCTTGAACTCACTAGGCGTTAGCCTAAACTTTTTATTCGTCGGCATGTGCAATAGGTTCAGGTTGGGAATAGCTTTAGCTACACTGTGAAGTGATGAGTGCTAGTTGAGTGCACGATAAGTGTTGATCCAAACCCTCAGTGATTTGATAATGACCCTCTCTTATACTTAGTGAAAATTGTAAGTAAACAATATGTATCAGAGTTTCACTATCGCTGATAAGTACTAAGATCTTCCAGTACCGTTGATAGGAACTCTCGCTTTTTAGATTAAACACTCAGCGAACACTGTTCACCATAAATGCTCTGAGTCTGTTCAGTCATTATGATGATCACTGATAAGTTAGTTGTTTACTTATGATCCCTGAAGACAAGTTTCACGTCAACAAAGGTTCTACGCTGAAGTCGAAGATCAAGCTCAAGAACCGGCGACAAGTCTCCTAATGAACTGATGCGGATCAGCGAAGACTCAGATTTGTCCACTCAACGTGAAGTATCAAGTACAAGACTTCAGCTATCGCTGAACTTTATCATCTACTGAATAGTAAATGATAATTGCTGAATCAACGAAAGCTGATCATGAAGTCCTCCGTACAAAGTACTTTTGTCTTAACCACCCTTGCACGCCTCCGTACGAAATGTCAGAAAAGAACCTCCGAATATCTGAAATCGTACAACCACTCTGATACTACACTGTTCATCCTTACGGCTACTAAGGTTGTCAACCAAGGTCAATGACATGCAACCAACCAGCTGATGACACGTGTAAAGTATATACTGACTTGCATTAAATGCATGCAGTATATAAAGAGATGGACTCACTTCATTTTGAAGTAACTTGCTAACTTTGGACAAGTTCATATCTCTTATCTCAAGATAGGTTATTATTAGTAATTTCCTTATCTTTCTTAGTGCAAGAAACCTTAGTGTTCCAACTTGTTTAGATTTAGGTTTATCCTTAATCTTGTTTCCGCAACAAGCTGTAAATTGTTAATGATTTATCAATAAACAATTTAGAAAAGTAAAATCTGTGTGTTTGTATTCAACCCCCCCCCCCCCCCCTTCTACAAACTTGTATAGGCCTTCGGGACCAACAAGTGGTATCAGAGCGGATTTGTTTAATCTCATAAACAAGATCTAATCTAAGATATTTCTCTTCCTTGCTATTATCTGAAAATGGCCTCCCACACAAACACAAATTATATAGACAATGGTTCTCTTGCAAAACCCCCTAGATTTTCCAGAGACAACTTCAACTTGTGGAAAAATAGGATGACACTCTTCTTAGAAGGTGTAGACCCTACTATACCTTACTATCTTGAGAACGGCCCACACATCCCTGTAACAATTGATCCTTTAGTTCCAGCCACTGCAAATAGACCTGCTATTCCAGAAAGGTTGATTCCTAAAGAAATCCATTAGTGGACCGATGAAGATAAGAAGAAAGTGGCTATAGATACAAAAGCCAGATCCATACTATCCATGGCCCTTCCTGACGAAGTCTACCATTCCGTCATGAACCTGAAATCATCAAAAGCCATGTGGGACACAATATGTGTTCAGTATGAAGGAACGTCTGAATTCCAGGACTCAAGAAAGATCAACCTGGTAAGACAATACGAAAGCTTCATTTCTGGTAAAAATGAAACTCTCTCTGAAGTTCACCAACGTTTTAATTGTTTAATTATAGATGTAACATCCCAAATTTTCAGTTATATTATTTTGTGAATTACAAATTAACTTGGGGTTAAGTTTGTAATTGTTTAAAAGTGTTGTTGAAATAGATTTTCATGTTGAGGGTTTGTTGTGCAATTCTTTGAAAGTTGGAGGTTTATTTGGTAATATGGTTAATGACTCATGTGTTTTTAGTGAGGTGTCATTAAATTAGCCATGTTAGCTAAATGTGTGGGTTATGTGCATTGTGTGTGTGTTCGGTTTTGAGAAGAGAAACCGATAGAGAGATTGAGATAGAGAAATCGAGAAAGAGAAGGAAGAAAAGAGTTGCTGGGAATTCTACAATCAGTTGTGAGTTTGAAGAATCATAAGGTAAGCATTCCATTTTAATTCTTCATCTTAGTAGTAATAGCATTGTTAGAAGAATTTGATGGGTTTTGGGTAAATTATGATGATAATGAGAATCTGAGTTTTTGGATGTGTTAAGGTAAGGGTATAAAACATATCTGCAAATTGGTATAAACAAACATAGATTAAAAGTACAAAAAAATCTGGGTTTAGAACGAACTTAGTGGACTGAGACTTGGTTGAATATCATCGAAGTCGCAACCTTGAGTTGCGACATTCATGATTGTCGCAATGGGCAATTGCGACTTGGAGTTGGAGTCGCAGTAGACCATTGCGACATGGCTTTGGAATCGCAACAGTTAGTTGCGACTTGGGGTGAAATCGCAATGGGCAGTTGCGACTTGGTACTGTAATCGCAACAGTTCACTGCGACTTGGAATTGGAATCGCAATAGAGGACTGCGACTCCAGTTCACTGCGATTTGGAAGTGAAATCGCAATAGGTGATTGCGATTTCAGTTCATTGCGACTTGAGATGTGATTTTGAGAGATTAAGGATTTTCAGTTATAGAGGGTTCTGTTTTGATAATTAATATCAGTATGTGTAATTGAATAATACAGTAAGCTGTGGTAGTGAAGAAAGGAGCCCTTTACGTGTTAAAAAGGATTAAAAGGAGTAATAACGCATCAGGTGAGTTTATTTAACTCTCTTTAAAATTTAATAATTAAAACATGAACAGATAACTCAAACCTGTTCTCACCCATCTTACCGTACGACAACTCCTTTTCAAATCGGGGAATCTACCCCAATCCCAATTTCCTACGACTAACTCATTTAATCGCAACAACAATATAAGAGCTAACTTTGAATCGTTCCAGATTCATACTCAATAATCACACACAGGAAATTACAAGTCAAACCCTGCCTATTTCTTAATCAGGAAGTAGAGATTACAAATTACTTTATGCCTATCTCTAATCTTCCTCTCATCACAGGGAAATCTCCGATCTTCCCAAATCGAAATGGGAATTATTAAGCAAACTCTGCTTATTCCGCATTCCACCTCAGAATCAATGGCCCCCATGGGATTATAATATCGCGATACTCAAATCGAGACTCATGATTCAAGGTTCACCCAATTACTAAAATTACATCCCTTTGGTCTATGGCGAGTAATCGGTTCCCATCATACCGTACCCAAGTGCCCTCGGTGACCGGATGCCTATTTTAGTAAAAGCACATAATCACATAACATAATATATGTAATAATCGATACTACTATATGCGTCCAGCATACAGTATATCATTTCTCCGAACATATTCTATATATATATAATATCAAGAATATTAATATCTCCTCATCTAAATCTCTTAATTATCTCCTCTTTAACTTAGCATGGAAGTTAATAACTCAATCAAGCTTCAAATCATAATTAGAGTTCATAACCACATAGTAATTTCATGTAGTAGATAATCAAACTTAGCATGCAAGTTTAATTATAAATACTAGTTCATCAATTTCATATATAACTCATCTTGGAAACTTTAACCTGGTAACCAACATAACACAACTTTTAATCGCCCTCTTGGCTTATCTCTAATTTAATCAAATCCACATAAGACATATTCATGCATACATATAAAGCATCTAATTCAAGATTAATTACTGAATTTTAAAGAGAGTTGAATAAACTCACCTGATGCGTTATTACTCCTTTTAATCCTTTTTAACACGTAAAGGGCTCCTTTCTTCACTACCACAGCTTACTGTATTATTTAATTACACATACTGATATTAATTATCAAAACAGAACCCTCTATAACTGAAAATCCTTAATCTCTCAAAATCACATCTCAAGTCGCAATGAACTGAAATCGCAATCACCTATTGCGATTTCACTTCCAAATCGCAGTGAACTGGAGTCGCAGTCCTCTATTGCGATTCCAATTCCAAGTCGCAGTGAACTGTTGCGATTACAGTACCAAGTCGCAACTGCCCATTGCGATTTCACCCCAAGTCGCAACTAACTGTTGCGATTCCAAAGCCAAGTCGCAATGGTCTACTGCGACTCCAACTCCAAGTCGCAATTGCCCATTGCGACAATCATGAATGTCGCAACTCAAGGTTGCGACTTCGATGATATTCAACCAAGTCTCAGTCCACTAAGTTCGTTCTAAACCCAGATTTTTTTGTACTTTTAATCTATGTTTGTTTATACCAATTTGCAGATATGTTTTATACCCTTACCTTAACACATCCAAAAACTCAGATTCTCATTATCATCATAATTTACCCAAAACCCATCAAATTCTTCTAACAATGCTATTACTACTAAGATGAAGAATTAAAATGGAATGCTTACCTTATGATTCTTCAAACTCACAACTGATTGTAGAATTCCCAGCAACTCTTTTCTTCCTTCTCTTTCTCGATTTCTCTATCTCAATCTCTCTATCGGTTTCTCTTCTCAAAACCGAACACACACACAATGCACATAACCCACACATTTAGCTAACATGGCTAATTTAATGACACCTCACTAAAAACACATGAGTCATTAACCATATTACCAAATAAACCTCCAACTTTCAAAGAATTGCACAACAAACCCTCAACGTGAAAATTTATTTCAACAACACTTTTAAACAATTACAAACTTAACCCCAAGTTAATTTGTAATTCACAAAATAATATAACTGAAAATTTGGTATGTTACAATACTCCCCAACTTGAAAATGATTTCGTCCCCGAAATCAAAGCTAGGTAAACAAATGAGGATACCTATTCCTCATACTCTCCTCTGACTCTAAAGTTACATTAGTACCTCTATGGTGTTTCCACTGTACTTTCAACATAGCTACCTCTTTACCACTACGTAATTTTCTAACCGATCTTTCTAAAATCGCTTCTGGTTCCTCTACACAACGACTCTTTTCATCTATTCTCACATCTGTGATTGGAATCACATCCTCCTCTTCGGCCAAACACTTCCGAAGATAACATGCATGAAAAGAGTCGTTGTGTAGAGGAACCAGAAGCGATTTTAGAAAGATCGGTTAGAAAATTACGTAGTGGTAAAGAGGTAGCTATGTTGAAAGTACAGTGGAAACACCATAGAGGTACTAATGTAACTTTAGAGTCAGAGGAGAGTATGAGGAATAGGTATCCTCATTTGTTTACCTAGCTTTGATTTCGGGGACGAAATCATTTTCAAGTTGGGGAGTATTGTAACATCCCAAATTTTCAGTTATATTATTTTGTGAATTACAAATTAACTTGGAATCCGGTCACCGAGGGCACTTGGGTACGGTATGATGGGAACCGATTACTCGCCATAGACCAAAGGGATGTAATTTTAGTAATTGGGTGAACCTTGAATCATGAGTCTCGATTTGAGTATCGTGATATTATAATCCCATGGGGGCCATTGATTCTGAGGTGGAATGCGGAATAAGCAGAGTTTGCTTAATAATTCCCATTTCGATTTGGGAAGATCGGAGATTTCCCTGTGATGAGAGGAAGATTAGAGATAGGCATAAAGTAATTTGTAATCTCTACTTCCTGATTAAGAAATAGGCAGGTTTTGACTTGTAATTTCTTGTGTGTGATTATTGAGTATGAATCTGGAACGATTCAAAGTTAGCTCTTATATTGTTGTTGCGATTAAATGAGTTAGTCGTAGGAAATTGGGATTGGGGTAGATTCCCCGATTTGAAAAGGAGTTGTCGTACGGTAAGATGGGTGAGAACAGGTTTGAGTTATCTGTTCATGTTTTAATTATTAAATTTTATTTTGATTTGAGTATCCTCATTAGGCGAAAGCCTAATGTTTCAAGTTGAATCTTCTTACCAGGTACAAGCTCCGGGAAATAGCGGGAATGAGAGACGAGAACTTTTGGAAAGATTCAGACTTAGAGATACTGGAGGATCTAGAGATTTTTGATGCTTTTGGGACGGTTGTTTAGATAACTGGATTAATCTGATTGTTATGTCATGATTAGTTTAATAAGTTATTTAAGTAATGACGTTTGTATATAGAAACCTTACATTTGATCCTCAGGTTATATAAGTTTGAAAGTTTTTGATCATAACTTGTGGTAAATTTTAAGGCTTAAATTGACCCTGTTTTTAGGGTGTTTCAGTATGGTATCAGAGCCACTCCTGTGCCGTTCGGGATGGTGGGGCAAACCTCATCGAGGACGACGAGTCCCTAAGGGGGGGGGGGTGTGTAACACCTTAGGCATATCCCACATCCTTTAGAGGGCAGGAGAGATGCTGGGTATATTAGTAAACCTTGGCCTTACCAGACAACAACGCGTTTTGGGGCCACAAGCATGCGGGTTCCTTGGGAACACTGTGGTTAAGCGTGCTTGGGTGGGAGTAGTACCAGGATGGGTGACCTCCTGGGAAGTCCTTGCGAAGTCCTTGCCAGGTCGCCAAGAACAAAGCCGTGAGCCAGTGGGGCAAAGCGGACAATATTGTGTCGTGGTAAGCGGGGTGTTACAATAGATCTGAAAACTGTTGGTAAGGAATATTCTAACTTTGAAGTGCTGACAAAGTTTCTAGAATGTTTACCTGAAAGCTGGGACAATTATTCCATGTGTCTTAAGCTGTCAAAGGATCTAAGATCAATGACCCTTGCTACCTTATATGGCACGTTGCTGAATCATGAGCAATCTAGCCATCTTAAGAAGAATCTTGTAAAAGATTCCAAAAGCACCCCTGTTGCTTTATTCTCAGAGGAACCTTCTACTCAGCGACCCTCGGTCACTATCACTGAGTTAGAGAGTAACTCTGAAAAATCATCAGATTCTGATTCTTCAGATGATGATGAATCCTTGGCTCTCCTAACTAAAAAGTTCAGGAGATTCGCCAAGAAGAAAATGTTTAGAAAGAACAAACCTCTTTCCATAACTGACAAGCCTAAATCATCAGCTTTTGTTGATAAGGCTACTGCTACTTGTTTCAACTGCGAAAAGACAGGTCATTTCGCTAATGAGTGCAGGTCAAAGAAAATCATGAGACCTTCAGCTTTTACAAAGAAATCCTTTGTTCCAAGGAATAAAGATGACAAATACTCAAAGCTGAAGGAGAAGTATGCAAAGCTGAAAAGCTTTAAGAAGAAAGGAAAAGGCCCGATGGCTGACTATGATTGGGCTGCTTCTGATGAAGAAGCATCATCATCTGATTCTGAAGATGATGAAGCAAATCAATGTCTCATGGCTAAGATTGAAGAAGAGGAAGAAAGTTCAGACATTCCCTCCACTTCAACATCTGCCATTCAGGTATCACCTTCTTTCTTTACCAATATTGTAAATATTGATGAAGCTGATAGTCTCCGTAAAATCGATCTATTGACTAGAAGTTTATACGAAGCCATGAACGGCAAAGCTGTGGTTGAAAACCAAAATCTCGATCTCGCTGAAAAGCTTAAAAACTGCCACCTTCAAATAGAAAAGCTTTCTAAAATTGAAGATGATTTTAAAGATCAAGTCTATTTAAATCAGCTAGTCAAAATCGAACGAGCAGAAGCTATCGCTGCATTAAAAGCTGAACAAGCTACTGTTGAAGGATGGTGTAATTCTTCAACAAAGATCACTGAGATAATTAAGGCTCAGATTCCTCTGAGTGATAAACGTGGCCTGAGTTATAAATATGATACTCCAAAACCAACCACTGAACGTTCAATGCTTAAATTTGGAACGTTCGTATCCTCAGTCGCTGACACTTCATCATCTCAGTGCTCCTCGTCCATTACACCAATCCCTGAGGAAACTCCTACCTCCTCAAAAGGTAAGGAGAAAATGGTTTATTCAAAACCTACCTCTGTCTCTAAAGACAAAGGTAAAGGAATTGTTATTTACCAAAATCCTCAGAAGGGTACCTTAGTACCAAAGCTGAATGCTTCTAAAGCCTCAGTGACCTACCCCTCTGGATCTAGAAAGCTGATCTCTGGATCTATTCAGCGATCTACTCCTAGACTCAGAGTGGATATCCTTGGTAAGAAATCTGAAGAACTGAATGTTCGTCCCATTTCTAAAGCCAATAGCTTACTTGGTGCTGGCACTTCTAATTCAAAATTAAAAGCTCAGCATACAAGTGGTCCTAGAACTACTTTTAGTTATAGGAAATGTTATCACTGTGGACTTACCGATCATATTGCTAGTAAGTGCCCCACAGCCACCAAAGCTGAAAAGATAGCTAAGGTGAAGATTGCCCCCAAGGCAAAGAAGACCAACCCTGGTGCAAATCAGGTCAAGGTGACTCCTACCACTGAGGTTAAGAAATTAACCAAAGTGAAGAAAGACAAAGCTGAATCTTCAAATGCTGCGAAGACCGCTGAACCTTCCATTCCAACTACTTCCACTGACAAACGTGTATACATGGTTAAGTGGGTACCCAAGCAAAACTAATCTTCCTTTGTAAATGCAGGTTAAGAAGGGTATCTGGTATCTCGATAGCGGATGCTCTAGACACATGACTGGAAAGAAAAACCTGCTCGCTGAATACAAGGAAGAGAAGGGTCCCTCTGTGACTTTCGGTGGAAATGGAAAAGGACACACCCGAGGGTATGGTGTACTTTCAAATGGTACAACCTCCTTCAGAAGAGTCGCATATGTTGAAGGGCTGAAGCATAATCTTCTGAGCATCAGTCAGCTTTGCGACATGGATAACAAAGTGATTTTCACTAAGGAATCCTGCTTTGTCACTGACAAAAAGGAGAAGATAGCTCTCAGCGGTTATCGTTTGGAAAATGTTTATGTAATAAACATGGACTCAACAACCACTGAGAACTCCTGTTTCTTCTCAAAGGCATCTTCTGATGTCAACTAGCTATGGCACAAGAGGCTCTCACATCTAAACTTCAAGACGCTGAATACTCTTTCCTCTAAAGAGTTAGTCACTGGTCTACCTCAACATTCATACGCCAAAGAGTCTTTATGTTCAGCGTGTGAAAAAGGGAAGCAGACCAAGGCAAGCTTCAAGTCAAAGCAAGTCTCCTCAGTGTCATCTCCTCTACAACTACTCCATATGGATTTGTTTGGCCCCGTTAACAAACAATCCATCGCTGGAAAGAAATATACGCTGGTCATAGTTGATGAACTTTCTCGTTACACATGGGTAATGTTTCTCCGTTCTAAGAGTGACACCCCTGAAGAACTCATCACCTTTGTTCGAAAGATGGAAACTCTGAACAATATGACTGTTCGCTCAATAAGGAGTGATCATGGAACTGAATTCAAAAACAGTTCTCTTGATTCCTTCCTTGAGAGTAAGGGTATTTCTCACAACTTTTCGTCAGTGAGAACACCGCAACAAAATGGAGTCGCTGAAAGAAGAAATAGAACAATTATTGAAGCTGCACGTTCAATGCTCAGCGATTCTCACCTGCCTACTCAGTTTTGGGCAGAAGATGTCAACACTGCTTGTTTTACGCAAAACAGGTCGCTGATAGTTAAAAGATTAAAAAAGACAGCCTATGAACTCTTTCATGGGAGAAAGCCTTCAATCAGCTTTCTTCACATCTTTGGATGTCAGTGTTTCATACTGAACAACAGAGATGCCCTTGGAAAGTTTGATCCTAAGGATGATGATGGAATCTTTCTTGGATACTCCTCAGTCTCCAAAGCCTTCAGAGTCTTCAACCGTAGAAGACAAACTGTAGAAGAAACTATTCACGTCACGTTTGACGAATCCCGTTCAGCGAACTCTAAACCGAACGCTGATACTGAAGAACTAAATCAATGGATGTTTTCTCATCTTGGTGATTCAGAAGAAGTTCCCACTCCTCATGCTCATCCAGTAGAAGATGATAGTCCCACTATCATCCCAAACATGCAGAACAGTGAAGCTGAAACATCATGGGTCTCAGCTGTTCCTATAAACACTATACCTGCAGTTGATCCAAATGTCTTAGACATTCCATCTATTTCTCAGCAATCAGTGAATGAAGTGACAAATGCAAACATTCCTCTCTTAGCTGATAATCCAGAAGTAGCTGAAGCCTCATCTTCAGTTTCTCCAGTTCAAACTGAGTCAGCGACGTATGCTCCGGCTCAACGATGGACTGTAAATCACCCAATCGATCAAATTCTTGGTGATCCCAATGCTGGTATTCAGACTCGTAGAAGTGCAGGTAATATTTGTTTATTTGTTAACTTTATTTCTCTAACTGAACCAAAGAAAATAGATGATGCCCTCAGAGATCCAAACTGGGTCAGCGCTATGCAAGAAGAGCTGACTGAATTCGAAAGAAACAAAGTTTGGAAACTTGTTCGGAGACCAACTGACAAAACGGTGATAGGCACTAAATGGGTCTATCGAAACAAGTTGGACGAACATGGTACTGTAACTCGCAACAAAGCTCGTCTTGTTGCTCAGGGATACAGATAAGAGGAAGGCATAGATTATGACGAAACTTTTGCTCCAGTAGCAAGACTTGAATCTATTCGTCTTTTCTTAGCATATGCTGTACACAAAAACTTCACTGTACATCAGATGGATGTTAAGTCAGCATTTCTAAATGGAAAGCTGAATGAAGAAGTGTATGTGGAACAACCTCCAGGATTCTCAGATCCTAAGCGTCCAGGTTACGTTTATAAACTGGACAAGGCACTTTATGGCTTAAAGCAAGCTCCTCGTGCATGGTATGATACTCTCTCTACTTATCTCCATATTGAAAAATTTGAGAGAGGAAAGATTGACAACACTTTATTTTTTAGAAAAGTGAAAGGTCATATCATTTTAGTTCAAATATATGTTGATGACATTATATTTGGTTCTACTAACCCTGAGCTTTGTACTCGTTTCGCTGATAGAATGAAAGATGAGTATAAAATGAGCATGATGGGTGAACTAACATATTTCCTTGGTCTTCAGATTAAGCAAACTGAAAAAGGAACTTTTATAAATCAGGGAAAATATGTTAAAGATATGCTGAAGAAATTCGACTTAACTGAAAGTTCAGCTATGAAAACCCCTATGGCACCACCGCTGACACTTGATAAGGACACAAAGGGTGTTCCTGTCAATGTCACGCTGTACCGTGGGATGATCGGCTCACTATTGTATCTTACAGCTAGCCGACCCGATATTATGTTTGCAACATGTCTGTGCGCACGATATCAAGCTGAACCTAAGATATCCCATATGAAAGCTGTAAAGCGAATCTTTCGATATCTTAAGGGTACATCGAATCTAGGCCTTTGGTATCCCAAAGACTCAGGATTCGATCTAACTGCCTATTCAGACAGTGATTTTGCAGGTTGCAAAATGGATAGGAAAAGCACCACAGGAGGATGTCAGCTCCTGGGTGGAAAGCTGGTAAGTTGGACAAGTAAGAAGCAAAACTCAGTGTCCACTTCCACAGCTGAAGCTGAATATGTAGCCGCTGGAAGCTGTTGTTCTCAAGTCTTGTGGATGAGAAATCAGCTACTAGACTATGATCTTCAGCTCTCCAAAATTCCAATCTATTGCGACAGCACTAGTGCCATCGCTATAGCAAACAATCCAGTGCTACACTCAAAGACAAAACACATAGAAATCAGATATCATTTTATCAGAGATCATGTGATGAATGGTGATATAGAACTTCATTTTATCCCAACTGATTATCAGTTAGCTGATTTGTTTACCAAACCTCTTGATGAGACAAGATTCAACTTTCTCATCAGCGAGCTTGGAATGCTGAACTTTGAAGGGTAAAATCTTCAGCGGTTCACATTTGATCAGCGATACGTTTATACAATCTTGTATAGCCTTCGGGATAAAATCAACTTATATAATCCATTTCATCATCTTCTCTCTGAATAAACTTGGTTAAACTGATATCCAGGTATGTTTTCTCTCTCTGACAATCGCATGTAAATGCAAGATTTCAAGATAAATTACATCGCTGAATATCTCTTCCTTAACAGCGATATTTTGAAAGTTCTTTAAACCTTCACTGATATTTTCTATTCAGTGCTTCATGTTTTTCAAAAGAGTCCCTGAGCTTTCAAAACCTCAGAGACATCCTAAAAGAATGTGAAAGGACAGTTGTGACGTCATTGCAACGGATAACACCAGGCACGATTTCTTTCTGACACACGTTTGCACGTTTCGTTCAAACTTCCAATCAAATGCAAACACGTGTCTGTGTCATGATGAAAACCTTTTCCCGCTCAAGGTTTTCTCTCTCTAAAACTCCCTATATAAACAACTCTTGGTTTATATTTGTCTTTTACGCGAACAATCTTCCTCCGCAAGAAAGAATCCTCTGTTGCATTTGTGCTCTCAAAAACCTCAAGAACTGTTCATCATCTTCCTCATCAAAACTTCAAGGTTAATATGTTCTTATTTTTTCAAATGCATAAAACTTGTTTTCGATCTTCTCTTTGTTTTAACAAGATCAAACAAAAGAACTTTGTAAAATAAAATCATTTCTTTCATGGTTTTATGAACACAACCATTTCATGGTTGTTCTTCAAGTTTTAAATCTAAATCTTAAACTTGTTCTTCATTCGTATCCAGTTTTCTTTTAGAAACTGGAATACAAGACTTTATGAGTTTTACATTTCATTTTAAAAATCTAGAAAAACCCTAATCTTCATTAAGACATTTATGTCTGAATGAAATGGACAAAATTCGAAAAATCTTAATGGAAATTCTTTCCATACTAAGACAATTCTTATTTGTTAACATCTTTGGTTGAACTGATAATACAGAGAAATGGCATCTTCAAAGATCAATGTCACCGCTGAGTCCATCTCCACTGACTCTGAGGAAGTGGACATCGTCAAAGCCCCTCAGGTTAAGTTTGAGCTGGATCAACTATATTGGACTAAGGCCAACAACCTCTCAGCTCTTCTCGAGTTTCCTCCTCGGAAGCAAGTATCACATCTGGACGATGTTGTGAGCTTTCTGAAGAACAGCCCCATCTACACAGCCCTGACCATAACACCTCCTGCCAGTCAGCGGCTCTTATCCCAGTTCTGGTACTCTGCCAGACACACTGAGCTACCCTCTGCCAAAGATGCATCCAAAACCATCGACTGCATACTCAGCGATACTGAGTATGGCACCATCAAGATAACCCCTGCCATAATCCGAAAAGCCCTGAACTTCCCAAATGCTACCAAAGAAAAACCCTTCGTTCCATTCCCTGACCACAAGAAGCACGCTGACAAAGAAGAAATCATTGCTTTCCTTGACGCAATGGGTTATATCTGGGATATTGGAAGGGACAAGAAGCCTGAGAAGAAGTTGACGCTGATAAAGAAATCCAAGATGCCCAGCGAGATGAACTTCATCTTCGCACACCTGATCAGCTGCATGACAGCGAAGTCCGGCTCTTCTGATCAAGCCGCCCAACCTCAGCAGTCCATGGGATACGCACTGCTGAAAGGTCTAAACATTGACTGGGCCTCCATTATTTATGATGACCTGATTCAACGCGTGGATTCTGCCACTGACAGACCAGCATGGGTTCCTTACCCACGATTCATCAGCGCCATCTTTCAATATGGCCTAAAGGACAGCTATCCTGAAGAGGGTGATCTGAAACTTTCTCAGATTGGCCCTAAAGTTCTCGACTTCAAGCCTGTCGCCAATGAGGTACGTCTCTCTACTCTTCTCACTCTTCTAAATTCTCCACTTTCTGTGGCTCCTTCAGCGACAATACCCATCGCTGATACCCCGGCCACAAAATCCTCTCCTTCTAAGAAAAGGAAACCCTCACACACCCAACTTGATTCCAAAAGGATCAAGAAAACCAAGGAGCAACCCCAGCAATTCCATGCTGAAGACTCCTCAGCTCATTCTGACGAGCTGAAGGAAAGTTCCGTGGTACGCTCTGCCACACCCGTTCAAGCCATCCCTCCAATCCAGACTTCAGCGTCTCTAAACGCTGAGGTTAGAAACTTGGAAACTACCCAACCTCCCTCAGTCTCTCAAAAGACTGATGAAGTGATTGTCAGCGATTCCAACGCTGAACTCAGAACCCGAATCCCAATCTTATCCTTCGCTCCTCCCTCCACTTCTTTGGACACTCCTCCAGCTAACACTGGAGATGCCATCATTCCAGAAGCCACCGCTGACGCTTCTCATCAAATGATGAAGAAAGGACCTGCAGAGATCACCATACCTCACCGTACTTTCGAAGAGGATATGGAACATTATTCAAGAACTTGCAACTTTGACGAGTTCATCAATCCTCCTGCAGGTACAAATCCCACCTTAAACACTGTAACTAAACCTGAAACTTCTGAGCTTTCCTTTGTTCACAAGTACTTATATGTTACAGGTCCTAATTTGGGAGACATCAACGCTTCTCTGAAGTCCGTGGAAACAAAGCTAACCAGTCTCACCACCACACTCTCCAACAATTCTACAACTGTAACAAACGCTGGAGAAAATTTGACAAAGCTGACAACGGTGGTGGAGAAGAAAGCTTCCACTGAAGACATCAAGGGACTTGATAAGACTCTCGCCGATTTTGCCAAGGTGCTCTCTGACATCTACACTGACTACACCAACCTCAAAAACTCAATTTCGACCGTGTCCAGCGAAGTAACAACGCTGAAGACATCGGTTGGAAAACTCGAGGGTGATATGTCAGCGGTCAAGACCGACTTAGGCTCTGTAAAGACCGATGTTGGTTCTATGAAGACGATGATCGAGACGCTGGTCAACAAGGCAAATAATCCAGCTCCTGCTCCTGCCCCTATTTTGGAATCTTTCACAGCGGTGGATCGCACAGAGCTGAAGAAAATCACGCCTGCTATTTCTGGCCTAGAAGACAGAATAGCAAAGCTTGAAGGTTGTGTGAAAATCTCTGGCCCAGAAGACAGAGATAACACCAATGCTGAGTCTACTCATTCCTCCCCCAATCATGAGAAAGAGGGGGAGAAGAGCGCTGAACATACCAGGGAGAAGAGCGCTGAAAATCTTGAGAAGAGCGCTGAAGATCTAAACAAAAGCGCTGAAGACCTTTCCCATGATGAATCTATCAGGGGAGAGAGGAATGAAGATCTAACCGCTGGACCTCAGGGAGATGAAAACCCTGAGGGAACTGAGAAGCTCGCCTCTGTATCTGAGGGGGAGCAACTCGAAGAAGATGCTGAGGAATCCGAAGCAGAAGAAGATGAAGACATCGACATCCCTGAAGATGAACCATCCTCCTCTCCAAGGAAGGATGATGATGATGATGAAGATGAAGATGATGATGATTTCTTTATCGTCAAACCTGCCCCAAGGATCAAAGCTCTTAAGGGAATCTCAATAAAAGAACCTTCAGGGGAGAAGACAAAGACAAAGCCCTCAGCCTCTGGCGCTGAGAAAAGCAAAGGCAAAGGCCTCGCTGAAGATGAAAATCTGGCGATCTTGCTTGAAAAGCCGGTTTGTCAGGTACACTAAACTCTACTTATTCCTTCCCTGAACATATCTATACACAATCAGTTCTCTACTCAACAACCTCTCTACACATCCACAATCTTTTTCTATCTTTTCTACCCATGTTCTTCTACCCAGTTCTTATTAGTAAGATCGCTGCGTTTCAGCTAGTCCTCTCCCCTGTTTGAGGATATCGCTGAAGGCTCTACAACTGCGACTTCACCAATAATTCCAGCTGCCGCTGAAGACATAATCCCAGTCTTGGATTTAATCTCTGAGACTGATGAACCAGAAGAACAACCTCTCTCGCACAGAAACAGACCTTCCTCAGCTCCTCAAAAGCTGAGTGAAGAGGATCAAAAGAAAAGAGAAGAAATAATAAAGCGATTCGAGGATCAGCGAATCATTCTAAGGCGTGATCAACTGCCTTCTGTTCCTCCAAAGTTCAGAATTTCAAAAGCTGAATACAAGGAACACCTCAGAGCTGAACGCCTCATCGCTGAAAGAAAGGAAGCAGAAGAAAAAGACAGAGAATACGCTATAAAGCTTACTCAACGATCAATCAAAGACCCCAAGCTGAAAAGAGTTCCCATTGATGTTCAACGTCAGCTCTGGGATAATGCTCAAGAAATCGTTAGAGAAAAGACAAAGGTCTCTGATACAACCTTGGAATGGGCTAATCAAATGCTGACCTATCGATCAAGACCATCCAAGATAATCAAAGCCAACATCAGAGGAAAAATGTTCGTTGATGTTCCTGTTGTTGAAGTGGATATCTACAGAGATGACAAAACCAAGCAAACCTTCTATGCTGCTTCATTAGAAAAGTTTGGTCTCTCTAAATGGTTAGAAACAAAATTAGCCATTCAGGGATCACACTCAAAATTCAAAAGCCATGTTGAGATGATCTTAAACAAATAGATCGACTTGCTTTCATCTGCTGTGGATATCCCTCCTACTCTTCCTCAACCTAAGAAAGCCTCTGCTAAGAAGAAGAAAGTTTCTGATTCAGGTCCAATCATTCGAAATGAAACAGGTATTGGTTTCTCTCGTGCTGAAGTTCTTGGCCCTGATGCTGATCTTTCAATGTTTGACACCTCCCTACCACCTGGAGAAACCTTCATCCCTGGCACAGTGGTAAGTGATCCATATGGTATATTCTTCTTAGACTATGATGGAAATCATCACTTTCAACGTGTCTCTGAGCTCCAAATCGCTCCCATCGAACAACTCAGAGATCTCGTATACTGGTGTGAAGTCAGACGCGACATCAAAGCTAGACACCTGAAACCCCTTGATTTTTGAAGCTGCTCTGAAGTTAAAGAATCAAGGAGTAAATGTCCCTGACTGGATGATCCCCACTGAAAAAACGACCCTTGATGAACTTCTCATTAAGGAAGAACCTTTTGAAAACTGATATAATCTCCTTTTTCTCTATTGTATCAGTTATCCTTCTGTACTTGTAAATTATTTCGCTTGTACTTGTAATCTTTCTGTTCTTCATTGTAACCTGATTCAATATTTTAAAGAAAGATTTCAGCGAATGTACTTTACTCCATCAGTGCTGAAAAGATCCCAGAAAACAGTAAAAGGGACAAATATTTTATGAGTTCTTTTTATCCTTATGTTTTCATTAAATAGCAATTTTCTTTGTTGCTATGTCATAATCAAATAGGGGGAGATTGTTGATCCAAACCCTCAGTGATTTGATAATGACCCTCTCTTATACTTAGTGAAAATTGTAAGTAAACAATATGTATCAGAGTTTCACTATCGCTGATAAGTACTAAGATCTTCCAGTACCGCTGATAGGAACTCTCGCTTTTTAGATTAAACACTTAGCGAACACTGTTCACCATAAATGCTCTGAGTCTGTTCAGTCATTATGATGATCGCTGATAAGTTAGTTGTTTACTTATGATCCCTGAAGACAAGTTTCACGTCAACAAAGGTTCTACGCTGAAGTCGAAGATCAAGCTCAAGAACCAGCGACAAGTGTCCTAATGAACTGATGCGGATCAGCGAAGACTCAGATTTGTCCACTCAACGTGAAGTATCAAGTACAAGACTTCAGCTATAATTGAACTTTATCATCTGCTGAATAGTAAATGATAATTGCTGAATCAACGAAAGCTGATCATGAAGTCCTCCGTATAAAGTACTTTTGTCTTAACCACCCTTGCACGCCTCCGTACGAAATGTCAGAAAAGAACCTCCGAATATCTGAAATCGTACAACCACTCTGATACTACACTGTTCATCCTTACGGCTACTAAGGTTGTCAACCAAGGTCAATGACATGCAACCAACCAGCTGATGACACGTGTAAAGTATATACTGACTTGCATTAAATGCATGCAGTATATAAAGAGATGAACTCACTTCATTTTGAAGTAACTTGCTAACTCTGGACAAGTTCATATCTCTTATCTCAAGATAGGTTATTATTAGTAATTTCCTTATCTTTCTTAGTGCAAGAAACCTTAGTGTTCCAACTTGTTTAGATTTAGGTTTATCCTTAATCTTGTTTCCGCAACAAGCTGTAAATTGTTAATGATTTATCAATAAACAATTTAGAAAAGTAAAATCTGTGTGTTTGTATTCAACCCCCCCCCCCCCCTTCTACAAACTTGTATAGGCCTTCGGGACCAACAATAAGTGATTTGCTTAGTGAACTCTTCCGCACATATTTGGGATTAGCAACTTGTATTCGTGTTAAGTAACACCCGACTTGAGTTATTAATTGTGGAAGTTGTGATGTTTAAATTTTGAGGCATTTTCAAGGATGGTCTGTAGAAAGAATTTTGTCCTCTTTTGGTTAATTTATCGAAATTAAAGTTAGTTGCTCGTTCCAATTTTGAGGGTGTTACAAAAGTACTCAAGAGTCACCCACTGGCATATGCTTTGACTCACACAGTCAATGTGCCTATGCTTTATCTTCAACAAGCATGGAAGACCATTACCTTTGTCTATGAGAACAGAAGGCCAATCTTTGAGATCAAAATTGACGAATTCATCACCAAGCTAGATTATCACCGTCTACGTCTGGTTCTGAGGCTACCCGAGCCTAACTCCCGCCCCGGAAAGACATCTTTTGACCCGTATCCGACTGAAGATGACGTTCTTGCTGGTATAAAAGCTTTGTGATATGTTGGTGAACTCAATCAGATCAGTGATTTCTACAAAGGCAATTTACCGCCGGTGTGTTATGCCATTTTCTCCGTCATCAACAGATGTTTGACATCCAAGCACTTGGGCATGGATAATGCAAACATTGGGATTCTAAAGCTATTTCATGCCGTTGTATATGATCTTCATGTGGATTACTCTGTAATATTCTGGAACGAGCTTCAAGACCGTGTTGAGGCCAAAGTGAACAACACATTTCTGCCTTATATGAGGTTTCTTCAGTTAATCGTTCATAGCATGATGCGGTCAAACAGAGAAATTCTGAGACGTCTAAATCATCCGGTGGTTCCAGAAAAATCTATGCGGTATTTACAAAAGCAAAAGCAGAAATTTACTTATGAGATGCCACCCCCGGAAGGCTTTTTACGATATGCTGATCAGGACGCGGAGTGTATAGTAGATTATAGAGAGTCTATGGTTCGTCCAAAACCGGAGGGACCTACCCAAGACTCAATCCCTAGGCGAGAGACATCTGTGAGGGTTCAACAAGCACGGGTTTCTGAACGGGGAGTGCTGAGGGAAAATACCGAGAGGGGAACAGGTGGGGTTCAGACATCCGTACCTGAAGACACATGGTTATCGTCTGAGGACACACATCTGGATAACCGTGTGGTCCAATCTGACGAAGCTCTTATTCCACGACATATTGGTAGAGCTTCGGCCAGAGTAATTGGACCTTCTGATGATAGTACGAAGTCTGATACTGCGTCAAAATCAGCTGAAAATATTGATATTGGTCATGATGGTGATGACAATGATGACGATGACAACAATGATGGTGATGGCAATGACATGAATAAGTTTGGAAATGTGGCTGATTTTATAGATTTTCCTGAGATGACAACTTCAATGAATACATCATCCGTTAATGTTGAAAATGTGGATGTAAACACTGTCCTTGATACGGTGATGGGAGATATAAGGAGAACCGAGGGAGAATTAGTTGAAAATCAAAGTGAGCCTGCGAGAGAGAATGAAGAAAAAAATATTGCGAGTGTGAGTGTTATCAAAACTTACTATTCCAGATGGGCAGGCAAATCTACCACTAGATCTCATGTGTTGGGATCCGGTGTTGAAAAAGACGTTAGTAGCCCACTAACGCATTTGCACACCCCAGCCAGCCATTCAGATTCCTCTCAACAGAAAACTGTCTCACTTTCTCACAGGGATTTAGCACAAAGTCTGCCTATCTCTCACTCGGAGAGTATAGACATTGAAACAGAGAGACCCCTGCCCCAGTCCTCAAACTTCACTTCTGCACCAGTATCGAGTCTAGAGCCTATTGTAAATATACTTGATCATTTGACTAGGACGCTACCACATTTTTCGGCTACTGATGGGAGTCTAAGTGCCACATCCGAAACACTCGGAGTAATTCCTTCTATAGGATTACGAGGACTGAGTGGAAGTCCTACCAGTGCTAATGTTATTCCAACGCTAAACGTAGGCCACACGGTTGATTCAACCGTTGTGTCAACGGGTAACCTAAGTGGCCCCGGTCGTGATTTACCTGACTTAGTGTCAAGGGATTTTATCAACGACGCCCTAAAGGCTGTTGAAGACCGAATGATGAAGAAAATGAACTCAATCAAGTATTTGTTGGAAGGAAAAGGCCCGATGACTGAAAGTGTACCAGAACTGCCTCCACCTACACCAGTTCAACCACCTCTAGTTCAACATGATCCTAGTATTGATGAACTTAAAGACATGTTATACGCAAAGCTTTTATCCATATCTCCTGACGATCCTCAAAACAGAACACTGATGAGCCTTTTGGAAAACTTCCAACCTAACCATAAGCCTGCCCAAATTCCTACAAGCAGTGTTACTTCGAATGAGTTCAACCAGTTCAAATCAGAAGTTCTTACAAGCATTTCTGATATGAAGAAGTCCATTGAACAATTGTCTGAACAGGTGGCAACCTTGAATCAAACTTTCAAGTCTCTGTTAGAGAATTTAGGGTGAATGGAAACTCAAAAGGTGACCGTTGGCGTTTTGTCTTCCGTAACCACCGAAGGTTACATATAATGACTGCAACCTTTTCTGCTACTTATCTCGAGTTCGATTATCAGAAGGTAAAGTCCGGACGGTCTACCGTTTTATCCGTTTTCAACCTGCTGTGTTTTGTTCTCGAACACAAAAAGTTTTTTGTAGGGTTCTTAATTCCACCTCCCCCTATGGATCCAAGATTTAAAAAAAAATATGACGATAGTCTTCAGCTCTTTAATCTTCAGATAGGCTTTATCTTCAAGAATCCACTTTGGCGGCTTTAATCTTCATTTAGGCTCTTCCGAAACAAATAGTCAACAAGTCTTGAAACACGAACTTCAAATTTGAGAAAGGTTGATCAAGGTCTTCAAACAAAATCTTTATAATCTTCAAATCATTGGTCTTTTGGCAAATTCTTCAGTCTTTGAATTATGAACAGGATTTGAGGTTTCAACGGGCTTTGAGCTTTAAGACATTCTTGAATAATCTTTAAGCACGAACTGTCTTTGTATCTTCACATCTGAACAATAAAATTGAAATATTCGAATTATCTTCCTCTTTTCTTCTGATTGACATTTCTCCCCCTTTTTGAAGATTGTGAGCATCATGATCATCAAAATTCTTTTTCAGTTTCAGCAGTCTTTGAATACCATAAACAATGTCCTCCTTTGACCTGTATAACCGTCAATTCCAAAAATGTTTATCCGAATCTTTTCAAATTCAGATAATATAAAGTGGTAACCCTGAAACAACGGATGAATCAGTTAAAATGCATGTAAGTTGCACAAAGCCACTTAGTACAACGGATGTACTTTGGAAATGAGCTTTTTTATGTTCACTCCTCCAAGGCTTCCATTCAATCATCGAAGGACACAAAGGAAATTCTATGAACGTTATGACAAGAAAACATATTCCTTGTGTGTACGTGCAAGTGTAGAAATGGTTGAAGCAACTTATGCTTGATAATAATTAGGCTCAAATTGTGTAAACTATTGAGACAGCAACAAGTTTCCACGGACTCAATGTGCATGATTGAAGCGCGAAGGTGGGGCAAACTTCCTTCTTTTTCAATATCCAACCTTCCGAGTGAAGATTAAATAGATAATATGCTGCATCCCCAAGAAAATGAAACATTTCTTTGTTGAGAAAGAAATGAGTAGCTGGTGGGGTTAAAGCAAGAGTTGGCATGGGCTAGTTGCCTGTTTCAATGATGGTCACCAAAGAAATGTGAACCAATCAGTAATGTGGCTGCCCGGCTCAGAAAGTGGCTGGTGCAGAGTTCTCGTATTCTTTTAACTCTGTTCTCACACCCTCTTTCTGTTTTTAATCAGCTCACTTCTAACCAAACTCTCTTTTTCATTTTATTTCAGCACAACGAGATTACTCAACCGTATGAGTTATCTCCCCCACTCTTTGATTTTGACCCCTCACCCCTCAATCACTCAAGGATAACTTCTTGGGTAGGAAACACTGGTTAACGTGGATCCATAGAAGTTCTTTTAAGCTCTCATACAGATTCCCATGAAATGTTGTCCTAAAAGATATGTTGATCAACAGTTTATTTTGAACAAATATGAATCTCAGCTTTTAAATTACATTGTCATCAGAATGTATGCTCCTCAATTATATTATGAAATATTTGAGCATTTGAACGTTGAAGATTTCACACAACAAGAATATTGAATGAATGAAATGAATTTGAAAGACTTGTTTGTGAATCTGACAATGTATCAATCAGATAAAAATTGAAAGACAATCATGTAAGGTTAAAGGTATCAAAGAATTGGATGTTTTGTTTATATGAACAAATATAAACAATCTTTGAATGAAACGCTTAAGTTCTCACGCTGAATGAATATCATGCTCAACAAACTTTGAAATTCAAACGGGAGTATTACCATCGATAAAGTTGTTTCGTTTTGAGACGTGGTAATAACAAAGTCAAAAAAAAGCTGAACCGGTGTGTATGAATACTTGAAAGTATAGAAAAGATAATACGCAAGTATTAATCTTTGGAAACACACGGTCAGAAACAATGATATAACAACCCGAGATATACATGAAAAACATTTAAAATCACACTTCTAAAATTATAAAATATGTTTGAACTATAGAAGTGGTTTGAACATTTAAGAACAAGTTTTTCATGCTTGAAAGTTGTTCTTCTTTCAAACAATCTCAGATAGAGTTCAGAAGATACTTACAGTCATCAGTATTATCTCCCCCTCAAATTATGATCGACTGATTTAAAATCGGATAAGCTCCCCCTCAAAATCTGCAAAGATCTTAATTTGACAAAATTAGCACATGTAACAGTCAAAAGGTTTTTTTTAAAGATTAAGAACGAGTCCTGATCTGATATGATCAGAAGTCAATTATTCTTTGAAGTACGGGTTCTGAACTGAAGTATTCAGAAACCATAATCTCTTTGAAAAGCGGGTTCTGAACTGAAGTATTCAGAAACCATAATCATCATTGAAGTGCGGGTTCTGAACTGATTTATTCAGAAACCATTATTGTGTATGCTCCCCCTACAAAGAAGCATAAAAAGATATGTCAATAAGCACAAATATATCAACAAATATAGAATCTATCCCCCTGAAATTATGCAAGTAGTTCAGCATAGGTACTCTTCTTCAAATCTGCACATTTCTCTTCTGTTTCCCAGTCATGTGTTTGGTATAGTTCTGACAATCAACACCACCCATGATAAACTTGCAAAACAGATTAAGTTGATTTTGGTACCCATTGCCAATTGGGTCCTGGCTTGTTATGTGCAGTTTGATTTGAAGGAATATTGTAAGTACCATACCGGTACTGAACATCTTCTTTCTTAACAAAATCATTAGTTCCACAATAAGAACAACATATGTGCTTTTGTGCTAACCTAATCAAATGATTTGCAGAATAAACAAGATTAGGCTTAACAAAAGACTTACCTTTCGGAGCATTGTTCTTCTTGTTCACCGTAGGTGGAGGAACATATGACTTTGGGGCATCTCTTTCAGAAGTAGATCCTTTTACCTTCCAAACCATCTTAACAGGCTTAAAGATAGGAGTATCTGAACTTGTAGCAGCATGGTTATAGAAAAGATTAGAAAGGCGCATCTGATCCTTTGAAGAAGTGCTTGATTTGACGGACTTTGCCGAAGAAAGATGTTCATGAATTGAACCAGAAGCAGTCTTGAATGAACATTCCGAAGCAGTTGAATCATCATACGGCAATTGAACAATAGTATCGACACTAGATTGTTCAGATAATTCAACGATGTTAATTGCTTCTAGTTTCTGAACCTTGTCGGACAGAACATTCCTTTCTCGAGAAATCAAATCAAACTTCTTTTGTAGATCAGATTTGATCTTCTGCTCTTTCATAACTTTCGATGCTAAAGCAGACACTCTCCTCGTTAGCTTTGAGATTTCGTCCTGAAACACTTTTCTTTCATCTGAATAGACATCTTTCACACTTTTCGCTTGAAAATCTTTAATTTTCTTCTTTTCAGATTCTTTTATTTCGATGTCTAATTCTTGCTCCAAATTAGATATTTTCAATGAAAGCTCAACAATCTTTGCTTCAAAAGATTTTCTTTCAGCATTAAACTCAGACATCTTTTTCTCAAGCTTTCCTTTTCTAAAAATAAAACTTTTTCAAAATCTGAATTTTGATTTAAAAGTTTTATGCATCTGAGCTCAATAGCTTTCTTTTCATCAAAACACTTCTTGGAAAACTCAGAAAATTTCTTTCCAAAGCTTGCCCTTTCTTTTTCAAAAAATGATCTTTCTTTTTGAATATCTTCGTTTTCCTTTCTCATTACTTGTTCAAAATCAGATATTTTCTTTATGAGCTCGACATTCTTTTCCTCTAAAGAAATCATCAGACTTGCTTTAGATTCACAATCACACTTCTTCACATCAGCTCGTGTTTTCAGATCAGAAAGTTGTTGTTGGAGATCTTGATTAGTTTTCTGTAATGTACAGATCTCTTCTTTCAGATTTTCTATCTCTTTTGTTTGTTCAGTTTGAACGATATCGTAAAGTCTTCCTTCCAATCCTATAACTTCATTAAGGAGACTGGTGTTTTTGTCTTTATAATCACGCACACGATGTTCAAGTTCATTTTTCCTAGCTTTCGAATACGCTAGTTTTGTTTTGCATTCAGTCATTCTTTCCGAATGATACGCTAGAGCCTCATCAAATTCGTTCTTTTTCTTTTTCAAGTTCTTTTTCTTATCTTGTTGGACTTTTTGTATATGAATACATTTCACAAGAGGGTCGGAAGTTGACATCATGTCCTTGAGAATAACATTTTTCTCCTCTAGAGACATTGTTACCTGAAATTTTAAAAAACGTCGGATCGTTAACAGATACTTCGTGAGAAGTAGAATTTGTGCGCTTGTACGATCAGAGAAAAACACGATTAAAGTCAGAAAAATATTCTCAAAAATAAAATTTGAAAAACAAATTGTAAATTTGTCTTCAAAAATTAATTCCGAAAAATTAATGCGGAAAACTGGACTTTAAATAGTCAAACCTGCAAAATATGAGAAAGATATATCAGTTATGAATAATTGCAGGCAAAAACTGATAAAAACGATGAAAAATGACAAATAATGAAAAATGAGGACTAAAACTGACAACTTACGAAACTAAAACGAAAAATAAGGACTAAAAGTGTAAAATACTATCACTAATAAAAGACAAGGACTAAAAATGACAAAAATCCTAAAGTTACGACTCAAAGGACCAAAAATGAAAAATCCTAAAAGAAAAATAAACTCTAAGGACTAAAAAAGTAAAAATCAAAAACTTAAAACTAAAGGGACTAAAACAGACTAAAACAAAAACCTAAACTACAGGGACTTAAACTGCTAAATCCTTAAACTAGAAGTCCAGGGACCAGAAGTGTAAAACTCTAAAACCCCAAACTAGACTTAACTGATACTTAACGGAAGGACTTATTTTGTAAGAAAACTAACGGGAAAACTAACGGAAACGTTAACTGAACCAACTAACTGACACTAACTGACCCTTAACGGAAAAAGGACTAAAAATGAAATAAAGCTAACAAAAATTAACGGAAAAATTAACTGTGTCTAACGAAAACTAACGGAAAATGACCAAAAATGTAAGCAAAATAACGGAGTACTAACGGTGACCGTTAATACTGTTCATCACCATCATCATCGACGATTTCCAGATCTGAGCTTCTTTTTTGTTCTGATTTTCACGTCCAAAACGATTGTTTTTGGTTTCTTTGCGTTATTAAGTCATTAACCAACGGATTTCCATGAAAAATAGCGAGATTTGCATACAAACACGTTTTTCCGGCGAGATATAGAATTTCCGGCGACCCACGTTTTTCCGGCGAGGTTGCGATATCGCAACTGAGGTTGCGACACACTTGAGGTGAGATATGATTTGGTTGCGATATCGCAATGAATGTTGCGATATGGGGACTGTTGCGAGATGGATGAACTCCGGTGGGTTTTGCGATTTTCCGGCGATGAAATGCAGAATCCGGCGAAGAAAACCCAGATTCCGGCGAGATCCGGTTTTCCGACGAACCACTTTCAAACCTCTTATCTTACTGAATCCTTGGTGGTTTTTGAATCTGAAAGTTGCTTCGTGCGTGGAATTTCAATACGAATCTGTCTGATTAATCAAATCAGGTTAACAACACACTAACAACAAAAACAGATTGATCATCATCAAGGTGAAAACTGATGAACTTTCGAACTCAGATCTGTGCCAAAATCGATGATAAGTTGCTGATATTTCGATATGAAAGTTGTATACGACTATAACATCATATACAAACTGATCTGTGATAAACAACA
Source organism: Saussurea involucrata (assembly GCA_033807775.1). Taxonomy (NCBI): domain Eukaryota; kingdom Viridiplantae; phylum Streptophyta; class Magnoliopsida; order Asterales; family Asteraceae; genus Saussurea; species Saussurea involucrata. The sequence goes on along the minus strand of CM066321.1, from coordinate 116,909,986 downwards.
CAACTAAATCACATTTAAATCTAGGATCGATCAAAATATTTTCATGAAGCTTCGATGAACACTTCTCAACCCAGAAAATTTCTCAACCCAGAAAATTTCAAAACACAGATTTGATGCTTAAACACAAATCTGTAGAAAGGATGTTGTTCTAAATCAGAAACAAAATTGATATGTGGATTCAAATAACCAAAAGGACAATCCAAACACAAGAATCAATCATCATTTCTCATGAATCCTTAGAGCACACATATGAATGTCACTGTTGACATTTTAATTTTTAAAATCAATTGGTTTGTTGATGAAAAATAATTATATAAATTGCAAACTGTTCCAATCAACAGGTAAAATCGATCTATGAACTTGAATCAAATCAAAACTCAAACACTTTTCAGATTTTTGAAGATTTTCAATAAAATCTCAAAAACCTCAAAAACCCATCAATTTCTCAAAAATTGATAAAAATTTCTGAATGATGCACAAATTCTTCACTGCTAGGCTCTGATACCAATTGAGAACAATCAGGTAACAAGATTAACACATTAAGCTCATTGTATTTGATTGAGAAATGTAGAAGATGAGAATTAGGAACAATTTCTCTTGGAGGCCACAAACACACACTCTTGGTGGCTAGACACACAAATGACCTCACACTCACACAAACCCTACAAATTGGGTTTATATACCCTTTGACCAAACCTAGCTATTTTGACTTTGACCTTTGACTAATACAATTAGACTAAATACAATTACCCCTAAATCTTGGATACATTGTGTACTAACACCTTGTCTATTATCTATCTTCTTGTTACCAATCTAACAATATATGAATCGTTGCCTTGTTAAAATGGGACTAACAAGTGGTATCAGAGCCAAAATCGAAGAAATCAATCATCGATACGATCATTCTACAACGATTCATCATCAACATATGAAACAGTCATTTTTCGGATTTCTTTGTTGCACACACTGTTTTGGGATTGAAAAACACATTTCTGGTTGTTTTTGGACAAAACTCGAAGTATTAAAGTTGTCCAGAATCCCAGTGCGCACCTACGTACCAATTTTCAGCCCAAACATATCAGTATTGAAGTTTCGACTTAAGAAAATTTAAATCTTCATCCATATCGCAACCTTAAGTGTTCTTCATGTTCATCCATGTCGCAATGGTCATATATTCATGCATATCGCAATCCACTGCTCATGAATAGTACCAAATCGCAATGGTCTATTGCGACTTGGCCTCCAAATCGCAATCGTCTATTGCGACTTGCCCCAAATCGCAATCCACTACACGATGAACAGTACCAAATCGCAATGGTCTATTGCGACTTGGCCTCCAAATCGCAATCGTCTATTGCGACTTGCCCCAAATCGCAATCCATTACACGTTGAACAGTACCAAATCGCAACCTTCAGTTGCGACTTGGGTGAACTTTACCTATTGCGACTTCAGCTATTGTGACTTCAGTGCATTGCGACTCTGAGTTGCGACAAGTCTTGGGTTGCGACATTATTTGGGTTGCGACTTGAGTGTGTTTGCGACATGGTTTGTGTTGCAACAAAGGGTTAAAAATGTGTAATCGTGACTGTTTCTGGAGATCCAGATGGTATCCTCGCCAAAGTAATCACCCTCAGGAGGGGGGCATTGTTCTTGGTGGTTTAGCATAAAGCATGTGTGACATCATTCCCATATTTAGGCTGTCACATACATATACAGCAACTGTCAATGCTTAATAGAGCTCAAGTTTGCCAAGATTTTCAGAAGATGAGTGTTGGAATTCAGTCTTTAGTTGAATTGGATTAGACGTTTGAGCATTTGCCATCATTATTCTGGAGTTTTGTTGACGATGCTAGACCGTTGAGTGCTCTTCTGACCTGATCAATCAGAATTGTGAGTGCTTGCAATCGTTGTTCTGGTGCTTTGGTTGTGATTCAGACTCTTGAGTGCTTATAATCATTCAGCTATTTCTTGAAGATTGAAGTTCCGGATTTTCATCATTCGGTATTCTGATATTTTGGGGATGAGCATTTTTCTACAGTTGGTGAACAATGTTACTTGTGGAGTTCTTCTAAACCCTACCTTATAGTGTATGCTTCATTATGTTTCCTCCTTCGAGCAAATCCGAATCACGCTCTTAAGCTGAATTCCTATTCAACTCGCGGCTTATCAACGGATTTGGTGTTATAGACTGAGTTTGCATTTGGTTAATCACGCAACAACTCGCTCGTTATCTTTCTTGTGAGCTTATCAGTACGAGCTAGAGTTTCCACATTTATGAAGATGTTTTTCGTGCACTCGGTCGAGGCATTGAATCCGATTTGTCAAGGTTGAAATATAAAGAGTAAGAGCATATTTCAAGGGGGAGCCTAGACTACATTTGAAGAATTGCATCACTACGGTTTTCTAAAGAAATCAAGGGGGAGAAGAACTGAAGATCTTTCGAGACGGGTGATTCCTTTACAAAACTATAGGGGGAGATTGTTAGGACACAAAATGTCCTAGTTATAAGATAGTTTTTAAAAGGGGCATTAATTGTAATATGGGCTTGGGTTATGTTATAAGGGCTTGGGCTTAACTATGTAACAAGGGGGTATATATTGATAAGTGTGTGTAATTAGGGTTTGGAAGAGTGACCATTGCAATGTAGCCTCCAAGGTGTTTGTGTGTGTTCTAGAGAGAGAATCTCTAGGTTGCTTTCATATTGAATAAAACACCTTGTCTATTATCTATCTTCTTGTTACCAATCTAACAATATATGAATCGTTGCCTTGTTAAAATGGGACTAACACACAGGTAACCAAGAAGACCCAGATTTCTTTTATGGGGTTGTTTTAGCACAATAAATAAATAATAAAGGAAAATAAAATTCAAAGCAGTTTTGGTGTTTGGTTTTGTCTCCAGGAAAGGAAACAGAAAGATATATATATATATATGTATCTATATATATATATATAATGGTTGCTGATCTTTGTTGATTTGGCTCCTGTTCGTTTGTTTCTTTCCTTCTTTTCTCTATCTTCAAATAAATGGTTGTGTTATTTCAAATGGTACACAACAGAATGTTTGTGAACTGATCCAGAAAATAAGAAAGATATTTATCAAGGAAATACAATTCAAAAGCTGTTGGGTTTGTAATTGAAACCAATTCAGACCATAGTTTCTGATTAAGTGACAAGGTTTGTTTGTCCATTGTGATATATGCAGATGGAGAACGTCATTGGAAGTGGATCAAGTCCTTTGAATGCTGGAGTGGTCACTCCCAACCAAATGGTTCCTAATGCTCAAGTGGTCGGGTCAAACATGGCTATGATACCCCATGGTCATGCTGAAAAACCGGAGAAATTCAATGGACTGAACTTCAAGAGGTGACAGCAAAAAATGCTTTTTTATCTGACCACGCTCAACCTTGCCCGGTTTTTGACGGAAAATGCTCCTCAAGTCAATGTTGGTGAAGGCGATGTTCAAGCTCTCAGTGCCATTGATGCATGGAAACACTCCGATTTTTTGTGTCGCAACTATGTGTTGAATGGCTTAGTTGATGCATTATACAATGTGTATAGTGAAGCAAAAACAACAAAAGAGTTGTGGGAATCGTTGGACCGAAAATATAAAACGGAGGATGCCGGTGTAACGACCCGGTTCCCAAACATACATCAAATAACATATATTGCATAACATTGTTTCATAACAAAAGATACATCATATAACATGTACGGTCCCTTAGTCTTTACAACCATAATAAGTATTTCATTACAAACTTTTTGCTAATAACAAAGTTATAACTGCAAAACACGTCATGATCTTCAAAACATAAGTCTTCCAAAAGCTATTCACAGTTTACCCCTTTCACTTGCTCTTACTTGATAGAACTCTAGATAAATCAATCTAACTCTTATCCTCAAATGTCTCCCCTCCTGTAACATCCTGGATTTTCAATAATATTATTTTAATGAAATTGGGATATATCTTATTTTGTGTAACCTTGGATTATATAGAATTTCATAATTCAATAGGGTTAAAATACAAGAGATGGAAGTTTGGAGTTATTTTGGAAATAATGGAACTTGGAGGTGTAATTGGTCATTTGAAGAAAGTGTGTATGGATGAAATAGCTGAGATAAATAAATATCTCAGCTTTGTGCGTGTGAGTCGGCAGAGGAAAAGGAGAGAAAGATAAGAGAGAAAAGGAAAAAGGGAGAAAGAAGGAAAATAAGGGCTTTGGTCTTCAATGGGTAAGGAACTGAGTTTGGTTTTGATAAAATCTGTTGTAGTTTTATGTTTGTAATCGATTCTGATTAATGAATAAGATTTCAGAAAATCATAAACAACAGATTGGGATTGGATTTGTGCAGAGAAGCAAGTCTTGGGTAACAAAGGTGAGTTCATTCAATTCTTGAGTAGATGGCTCAGTTTTAAACTCAGTTGAGTCTTAAGAGTATTGACCCGATTTGATGAGCTCAACGTATGCTTGGGGTTGAAATTGCATGAACGGTATTGTAATTGAAGTTTACTTGACGTAAATGCATTGGTTATCCTTTTTGGGGTCATGTATGAATGTTAAGTCTTGAATCAGAAGTTTAAAAGTTGAAGGACCACCTTGTGGGGATGGTAAGAACAGTGAGGGATTGTACCATGTTTTTGTTTTGGTTTGGAATCACAAGGAGCTAGTATGAACGAATAAGTTCAAGTTAATTAAAAAACCGTGAGTGGTAGTTCAACTAAAGTTGGGGAGGAGATATTTAGTGAAATAAACTCGGTTATTTGGGCGAGAAAACAGGAATATAAAATGTTTTGTGTACGAGTCTATGAGAGACCTAGTCTGTGGTTAATGTTATGGGTGGAGATTGTACGAACGAATAGTGGCATGAATTGCCAAGATAGATATGTCAACTAGTATGTAATGTGAAGTCAGAAAGAGGGAGTATCCGAATGGAAGTTTTCGGGGATTCCGGATGAAAAGTACCATTTGTCAATAAAGTTGATGGAGCATGTGGCTTGTAAATTGGTGTGGTATAGTGGAGGCAAAAATCGTTAAGGAATATAAGTTGCTCCTTATGTGTGAAAGAATTGTACGAGAAAAGATTAGTTGAAGATCTAAGAATGGGTAGTAACTTCGAACGGTAATGTCGTTTCAAGATAACTTGGTTGAATGTTTTAAGTTAGAAATCTTGGTGAAACTGTTTGATTTTGTTTCGTAATGAGAAAATACTATCGGTATGTGAAAAGTTGGGAGAAAGAGACAAGTAATACTTGAAAGATAGTATTCCACGCTAACGTTGGGGAGCAATGATAGAAAGATTAGACTTAAGAATGTAGTCTTACTACAAGTTCATTGGAGTTATCACCTTTGATATACAACCCTTTAGTGCATGGTTGCAACGTGTTTGTGTGGTGCGATAGTGATGTGAGAAGGTGATAGCATTTTGTGTCGAAGAAACGTGTAAGTCATGGATGCAATGATGGATTGCCGTAGTTATTGAAGCATAATTGATGAGAAAAGTTGTTATGTGAAGGAGCGGGAATCGATTTTAGAAAAATCTTTTGATAAATTACAATCTAAGAGGGTGATTATAGGTATAATGGTATTATATCTTTGAGTTGTTAGTATGACTTTAGAGTCGGAAGAAAGTATGTGAGATAGGTACCCTTCTTTGTTTACCTGACTTTGATTTCGGGGACGAAATCATTTTCAAGTTGGGGAGTATTGTAACATCCTGGATTTTCAATAATATTATTTTAATGAAATTGGGATATATCTTATTTTGTGTAACCTTGGATTATATAGAATTTCATAATTCAATAGGGTTAAAATACAAGAGATGGAAGTTTGGAGTTATTTTGGAAATAATGGAACTTGGAGATGTAATTGGTCATTTGAAGAAAGTGTGTATAGATGAAATAGCTGAGATAAATAAATATCTCAGCTTTGTGTGTGTGAGTCGGCAGAGGAAAAGGAGAGAAAGATAAGAGAGAAAAGGAAAAAGTGAGAAAGAAGGAAAAGAAGGGCTTTGGTCTTCAATGGGTAAGGAACTGAGTTTGGTTTTGATAAAATATGTTGTAGTTTTATGTTTGTAATCGATTCTGATTAATGAATAAGATTTCAGAAAATCATAAACAACAGATTGGGATTGGATTTGTGCAGAGAAGCAAGTCTTGGGTAACAAAGGTGAGTTCATTCGATTCTTTGTACAAATCAGTGTTTTTAAGTTATATTAACCTTGGTATATTTGTATGAACTGACTGAGGATTGATTAGAATGAGTAGATTTAACTGATTTCATGTTTTAAATCGATTTGAGGGCTTGTTGAACGGACAGTACGCAAAACCTTGAAAGTCCCGGTAGTGGAATGTCCCGGTAGTGGCAAGTCCCGGTAGTGGCAAGTCCCGGTAGAGGCAAGTCCCGGTGGAGGCAAGTCCCGGTAGAGGCAAGTCCCGATACAGGTGAGTCCCGGTACAGCAAATCGGGAGTTGAGTAAAGAAACCAGTATATCTAAATGGTATCAAAATTAGATATGGCTCAAGGATCTGATAAGTTAAGTATCTAGAGGCCTTGTATTATATGTATCTTTCCGGAGGTAATGAAATGTGCATTTATGTAAATCGTGGAGATATGCGATTTAGGAATTGTGATGGGAATTATATAGCTTGAACATACATACCCTTGAAAAGTAGTATGTTAGGTTTATAGACTGCGCTAGTCAATACTAGGCAGGAATATAATGTTATATTAAATAAGATTTATATGTGATTCGCTCATACAGTTGCTATGAGGAATCTGTACGATATATATATATATATATATATATATGATTTGCTCATACTGAATGCTATGAGGAATCTACGAGGTATAAATATAATTCGCTTATACGGTTGCTATGAGGAATTTATATTGAGTAAATACCTATATGAGTACAATTAGGTGATATGGATCCATAGGCACTAAAGTTTGGTAATCACATGGAATAGGCGTGTGGTATTACTCGTTTAATCGTTATTCCAGTGTGTGTGGGAAATCATGGAATAGGCGTGTGGTATTAATCGTTATTCCTAATTTCTAAGGAAGAGAGTGAGATTGACATAAGTGCTTGTGATCTCTGCTTCCTTACCGATAAATGGGCGTGTGTAATCGCGATTTATTGGTTGAGAACATTAATCTAGAATCCGTGAGGATTCGTAGTGTGGCTCTAGGGCGTGATATGATGACGGAATTATTGTCAGTCATATTCATGAAATGTGGAAATGGGCAAGTGTGCATTGCAATTTCTGGAATGTGGAAATGGGCAAGTGTACATTGCAATTTCTGGAATAGATGTGTACGGAAATGGGCATGTGTATATTGCGATTTCTGGATTAAGAGCATTACTCTAGAATCAGTAAAGATTCGTAGTGTGGCTCTGAGACATGATATGATGATGGAATGTGTGTCAGTCATATTCATGGAATTGGGTAAAATCGTGTTAACGGAATAGAGTTACACGTATGGTAAGAAAAGGGGAATCAGGTTTGTTATAACTTGTTTACATTGATTTTACAATTATTATCTTGGAAACGAATGTTCTCACTAGGCGTTGGCCTAATCGTTTCAAATGATGTTTTCTTACCAGGTACTAGCTCGGGGAGGTAAAGGGTTGTGGGACGAGCGTTTTGATATAGCAGAGGTGGATGAAATTAACAAAGAAGAGGTTATGATGGATTGATAGATAACTTGATTAATCTGGTTGTAGTGACATAATTAGATTGATAGGTTATTTGAAGGATCTTGTAATGTGAATATACTCTTGATGGTTAATCCACTGCCTGTTTTTATAAGTTGAAGTATTTATTGTCATAACCTGTTATAACTTGAGGTTTAAATTGGCTCGGATTTTGGGGTGTTATACCCCCCAAACCCGAACTTAAGTCGAGTCCACAGTATTTCCTGTCCTCATTCATACTTTAATCAAGAGTCGACAAAACCCAAAGTTACCGGATACTCAAAAGTATCTGGAATCTCAAAAAGTGTAACCGGACAACCAAAGTTTCCGGACACCATGAACTATCCGGACAACATACTTTCCGGATACACACATCTTACCGGATGTATGACTCTTTCCGGACAACATACTTAATCCGGATGACAACCGAAAACCAAGGTAATCCGGATACCATCCGGTATCTAATTTCATCCGGAAACTATTAAAAGAAACTTACCAGATAATTGCCTGTCCGAATACCTTTAGCACAGGGTTTCCAGATACTTCATCTTTCGGACACTATTAAAAAGAACTACCGGACACTATCAAATTTCGTCCGGAAACCTCCGTCTGTTTACCAAAATTCTACCCATAATCAATTAACTGTTACAAATCGAAAAATTGAGAAATCTAAACCGATAGGAATCTACTACTAACGATTACAAGCATAAAATGAAAAGGAACCATACCTCAAAATCACTTCCAATGAATTCAATTGAAGCCCTAGCCTTACTTCTTCTTCTTCTTCTTTTCGTCTTAAAACACACACACACTGATTTTACTTTGTGAAAATATCAGGAAACTTAAAGGGTTTAAATATTAGACCCAATTTACAATTCTGGGTTTGAACTATTCAGAAATGACCAAAACACCCTTAACTTATAAATTAACCCAAACTTACCCTAAACATCCAATTTTAATGTTCAATGTAATAGCGCTTATAGCTGGTAGTGCTATTAGTTGCAACTAGTTCCCCGACAACGGCGCCAAAAACTTGATAGGCGGGTATCACCCCCTAAATCTTACCGCAAGTGTACGGTGTCGAAATCAAGTAATACGTATGGAAGTACGAGTATCGAATCCACGGGAACTAGGAACTAAGTATCACAATTACTATTATCACTATTAACTGAAATGTCGAAATTGAGAGATGGTTGGTATTAAACTAATTAATTGCAATAAGAAAATCACAAACGGAACAATAGGCAACTTGAGGAAAATTCGATAGAGAAAACAGTTGAGGGTTGGAAATCCTTAGGTTTTCACATACGAATATCTGACTTAAAATAATTACCAGTTAATCCCCTTAATGACTACCCAATCTCTAAAATCACCGTTGTTCTCTTTCGAGCAACATCGGGTTTTATTTGAAAAGGACAAGTTTTATCTTTCGATCTCAACCTATGGATTTCAAAACACATTAAGCGCAAGATTCATGTTTGAACGGATAGATTGGATCTTGTTGGGAACTGAAGATATGCTAAGTATGGTTAGTACTGCTAAGTCTACATTACTACTGCCAGTTCTTCGTTACTACTGCTGAGCAAGATTACTACTGCTAGAAGAGATTACTACTGCTAGAAGAGATTACTACTGCTAGAAGAGATTACTACTGCTAGAAGAGATTACTACTGCTAGAAGAAGTTACTACTGCTAGAAGAAGTTACTACTGCTAGAAGAAGTTACTACTGCTAGAAGAAGTTAATACTGCTAGACATGGTTAGTACTGCTGAGCTGAGTTACTACTGCTTGAAGACTGTGAAGGTTAATACTACTGAAGGTTGTTAATGCTGCTGAGCCAAATCATCATTAATACTGCTGAGTTGATAAGTTTGGGATGCGATGCTTTTGGAGACAAATAAGGAATTGATCAAGATATGTTTAACGAAGATTCAGAAGATCAATTTACTTTTGATAGTTATCTTGTAATTACTTTTGTATAAATAGTATTGATAGATAGCTATTAGTAGATACGAAAAACAGACAATAGATAGTATACAGAATTCGATATTCATTCAAGAGTGAATTAACCTCAAGATCATAGATCCTATTTCTAGAGAAGTAGAAATCGTCTTGTTGAGCCTGTTCAACAAGATTGAGGTTTGGTGTAAAACTTGTGAGTAATAACTGTTTGATATATATACAGTTTATTGAATTTCTATTGATTGTTCTTTAATTGATTTAGAGTTCTATTCCGCAAGATTCTCTAAATTCTGCTTCTAAGAAGTTTAATTCTTGTTAAGAATCGATCCTGACAAGTGGTATCAGAGCATTGGTATCTTAGAAGCTATGGACAATTCAATGGATTCTCACAGTACTCTTGTTTCAAAGGTTCCCATGCTCAAACCCAATGAATTTGACATGTGGAAACTAAGAATCAAGCAGTACATTCTTCTTACTGATTATGCCATATGGGACATCATAGAAAATGGCCCATGTAATGAAGGAAAGATTGGAGCAGATGGAAAGAGACCTCCTCCCAAGACAGATGCTGAAAAGAAAGTAAGACAAACAGAGATGAAGGCCTTAAGCACTCTGCTTTTGGCTATTCCTAATGAGTACCAACATCAATTCCAACACTGCACAGATGCACAGATGTTGTGGAATGCTCTGGAGAAAAGATTTACTGGCACAAAGAGCACAAAGAGAAATCAAAAGGCTATTCTCAGGCAACAATATGAAAACTTTATGTCTGCAAAGAATGAGTCTATGACTCAAACTTTTGACAGATTTAACAAGTTAATTGGAGAATTAGCAACTGTGGGTGTACACATGGATGCTGATGATGTCAATAGAAAGTTCCTTAGATCATTGGGAGAAGAATGGACCATGTACACAGTCTCATTCAGACAGAATGACCAATTGGAGGACAAAGAGCTAGATGACCTCTACAATGATCTGAGAGTATTTGAGGCTGAAGTTGAAGCCAAGAAAAGGCCATCAGGATTTGTTTATAATGCTGCTTTATTATCTTCATCCTCTGATACTGCTGCTAATCCTGATTCTGTTAATACTGCAGGTTCTGTTAATACTGCTGCTGGAACCAATCAAGAGAAGACCACAGATTCTGTACTAGAAGCATTCTTTTCTAGTCATGTCCACTCTTCTCTAATCAATGATGATTTAGAGCAGATCAATGCTGATGATCTGGAAGAGATGGACATCAAGTGGCAGATGGCTATGCTATCAATGAGGGTGAAGAAATTCATCAAAAGGACTGGGAGAAACAACTTTTCCCAAAGAAGAGAAGATGGTGCAGGCTTTGACAAGTCCAAGGTTGAATGCTATAAGTGTCACAAGATGGGACACTTTGCCAGAGAATGCAGAAGTGGAGGATCACAGACTCCAAATGGAAACCAAAACAGAAGCTCCTCTCAAGCCCTTGTTTCTCAACAAGGAATGGGATTTGATTGGAGTGATCAAGCTGAAGAAGCCTGTCAGAATCAAGCTCTTATGGCAGAAGTGTCTGATATCCCCACTGAGGTACAATCTAAACTCTGTTCTCAAGCTTGCATTGATGCTGTTAAAAGATATAGGGATCACAATCAGAGTATGTGTGATGACCTTAAGAGGCTAGAGAAAGATGTGAAAGATTATGTTAGGATTGTAGAAAGGTTTGAGGAACAGATCAGAGCTTTTCAAGCTAATGAACTTCAACACCACTATGATACTAACTATTGGAAGTGGGAGAAGAATGAGTATGAGATTAAGCTGAAAGTGTCTGGGGAGGAGAGTGAGAAGTTAAAAGAAGAGCTTAAAAAGGTTAAACTTGATGTTGAAAAGTTTACCTGTGCTTCTAAAACCATGGACACCATCATTAAAGCACAAATCCATGACAAGATGAAAGTAGGGATAGGATACAATACCACACCTCCACCCTACAATAACAACTACATACCTCCTAAGTCTGATTTGTTAGAGACCAAGGATAGAAAGGAACCTGAATTAAAGATTAATATAGATCCTTATGAAAAAGAAATAGTTGTTGAGGATGAGACTGACAAAGTAGACTCTGATGGGGAATGTGAGAGTCCATGTGTCAAGAACACTGAGATCAAAAGGACTGAAGAGAAAAAGGAAGTTCAATACACACAGCCCAAAGGTGTGAACTCCAATATCTGTAAACAGTGTTCCTGCAGGAAGTCTAAAGAGAACAAGCCCCAAAAACATGATAATCAGAGGGGAAATCAAAGGAACTGGAATAACCAGTGGGCTATGAGACAAGGAGTTGACCTGAACAGAATCAACAGGCCAAAACCTTGTTTCATCTGTGGTAAGCTAAATCACTTAGCCAAACACTGTTATTTCAATCCAGTTAACCAAAGGTTTGATGCTCAAAGATCTTTTCAAAAACCTGGTGGTTACAGAAAGAATGGTGGATATAAAAAGTCTGCAAAGAAAAATATGGCAAAGAAACAAGATAAACCCAAAAGCCACATAAAGAAAACGACTGAAAAGGAATGTGATACTATGTGGGTTCCAAAAAGCACTAAAAACAATACTGCTGCTAACAGTGTTAGTACTGCTAACACTGTTAGTACTGCTTCAAAAGTTAGTGCTGCTAGCAGTATTAATACTGCTAGTAATCATTCCAAAGTTAGTGCTGCTAACAGTGTTAATACTACTAGTAATCAGTCCAATGTTAGTGCTGCTAATACTTTTAGTGCTTCTTCTTCAGATAGTACTGCTGCTAGCAGTATTAACTCTGTTAATACTGCTTCTAGCAGTGTTAACTCTGTTAATACTGCTACCTCTGTTAGTATTTCTGAGGTTAATACTGCTAGCACTGTTAGTACTGCTAGCACTGTTAGTACTGCTAGCACTGTTAGTACTGCTGCAAGTGCTGCTACACCAATAATTTTGACAAAGTACTCCAGCACAGCAGTACCAAAATTTAAAAATCTCATCAAAACCAAGTGTAAGTACTTTGATGAGCAAGGGAGACCCAAGACCACTTCGGCTTGGGTTCCAAATAAAACTAACTGATTTATCTTGATGTGCAGGGCAACCAACAGCTCAAGGGGAAGAGCATTTGGCATGTTGATAGTGGTTGCTCCAGGCACATGACAGGTAACATGTCCTGCCTTAAAAATTTCAAAAAGGTTGATGGAGGACATGTTGCATTTGGGGACAATCCTGCTGGTGGAAAGATAAGTGGTAAGGGTGATGTTTCAAAGGGTAAGATGACCTTTGAAGATGTATACTATGTTGAACAATTGAGATACAACCTGTTAAGTGTATCACAGGTTTGTGACAAGAAGCATAGTATATTGTTTACTGATTCTGAATGTATTATCCTTGCTCCTGGATACAAAGTGGTTGATGAAAACATGATACTTCTGAGAACTCCTAGGAAGGATAATGTTTATTGTTTAGATTTGGAAAGTGTTTCATCTGATTCATCTCTAAATTGTTTAGTTTCAAAAGCTTCTTTAGATGAATCATCACTTTGGCACAGAAGGATGTGTCACATGAACTTTAAAACAATAAATAAACTTGTTAAGAATAACCTTGTAAGGGGTTTGCCATCCAAAGTATATTCATGTGATGATCATTGTGTTGCTTGTCTCAAAGGCAAACAACACAAAACTTCTCATAAGTCCAAAGAGATAAACACTATATCAAATCCTCTTCAACTGTTACATATGGATCTGTTTGGTCCTACCAATGTAATGAGTATTGGCAAGAAATCATACTGCTTAGTTATTGTTGATGATCATTCTAGATTTACTTGGGTATATTTTCTGAGAACTAAAGATGAGACAAGTGGACTGATCAAATCTTTTATTCTCAAAATTGAAAACCAATCAAATCAAAGAGTGAAAGTCATTAGATCAGATAATGGAACTGAGTTTAAAAATTTTGATCTAAACACCTTTTGTGAAGAAAAAGGAATTGAGAGACAATACAGTGCTCCTAGGACTCCACAACAAAATGGTGTTGCTGAGAGAAGGAATAGGACACTGATTGAGGCTGCTAGGTCTCTGTTAGCTGACTCAAAGTTACCAATTACTTTTTGGGCAGAAGCAGTTAATACTGCCTGCTATGTTCAAAACAGAGTTTTAGTTGTAAAGCCTAAAAACAAGACACCTTATGAGCTTTTCCATAAAAGGAAACCATATATTGGATTTTTCAAGCCATTTGGATGTCCTTGTACTATTCTCAACACCAAATCTCACTTAGGCAAGTTTGATAGCAAAGCAGATGATGGTTTTCTTGTTGGGTATTCATCTCAAAGTAAGGCCTACAGAGTTTTTAATACCTCTTCTAGAATAATTGAAGAAAGTGACAATGTCAAATGCAATGAGAACACACCAAATCCTATTGGTTCAGGTCCTAATTGGCTATTTGACATTGATTCACTCACTAATTCTTTGGGTTTCAGTGGTGATGTATATGCAGGACAAAGGGATACACCATCATCAGAACACAGAATTCAATCTGTGATATTTCCAATCCCTTCCATTGATCCTGTGGAATTCTGTGAACACCATGAGGAGACTGAACCTATTCAGAATGAAGAAGAGAGGAGAGCAGAGGAAAATCAGTCTTTAGGTTCAAATTCCAGAGAATCTGAGGTGACTGAAGAAGCAGAAACAAATCCAGAATTAAATGAGTCTAATCTGGATGAGGACTTACAAGAGGAAGCTGGTTATCCAACAAGAACTCAGAAAAATCATCCTCCTGAGTTGGTGATTGGAGATATTGCATCTCCCATGATGACTAGAAAGCAAAGCAGACTCCAAGAGTTGCAAGAGCAGCAAAATACAGTTAACACTGTTCTTACTTGCTTTCTGTCCCAGATTGAGCCCAAAAAGGCTTATGATGCCATGAAAGACCCAAGCTGGATAGAGGCAATGCAAGAGGAGCTGCTACAGTTCAAATTACAGGATGTTTGGGACTTGGTAGACCTTCCAAAAGGTCATAGAGCAATTGGCACCAAGTGGATTTTCAGGAACAAGAAGGATGACAGAGGGATTGTAATCAGAAACAAAGCTAGACTGGTTGCACAAGGTTACACTCAGGAAGAAGGAATAGATTATGAGGAAGTCTTTGCTCCTGTGGCAAGGATTGAAGCAATCAGGTTATTTCTAGCCTATGCCTCCTACATGAAGTTCAAAGTGTACCAAATGGATGTCAAGAGTGCATTTCTGTATGGAAGCATTGAGGAAGAAGTATATGTCTGTCAACCTCCTGGATTTGAGAATCCATTGCACCCTGACAGAGTATACAAGCTGAAGAAGGCTCTCTATGGTTTGCATCAGGCCCCAAGAGCATGGTATGACACTTTGTCTACCTATCTCTTGAAAAATGACTTTGAAAGAGGAGTAATTGACAAGACCCTGTTTATCAAGAGGAGAAAGAGAGGTACTTTACTTGTTCAGATCTACGTGGATGACATCATCTTTGGATCCACCAATGATCAAATGTGTAAAGAGTTTGAGGAATTGATGCACAAAAGCTTCAAGATGAGCTCCATGGGAGAACTTACATTCTTTCTTGGGCTTCAGGTAAAACAGAGGAAAGATGGAATTTTTATTAGCCAATCCAAGTATGTGAAAGACATCCTGGACAAGTTTGGTTTATCAGACTCAAAGCCAGCAAGCACTCCAATGGAAACACATAAACAGATCACTGCAGATCTTGAGGGGGAGGATGTGGATGTCCATCATTACAGATCAATGATTGGATCTCTCATGTATCTCACAGCCTCTAGACCTGACATTATGTTTTCAGTCTGTGTTTGTGCCAGATTTCAGGTTTCTCCTAAGCAATCACACCTTCATGCTGTCAAGAGAATATTCAGATACTTAAAAGGGCAACCTAGATTAGGTCTCTGGTATCCTCATGAATCCTCTTTTGACTTGCTTGCATATTCAGATAGTGATTTGGGAGGAGCCAACATGGATAGGAAGTCTACTTCAGGTGGATGTCAGTTTTTGGGTACAAGACTAGTATCTTGGCAGTGTAAGAAACAAACCACAGTGTCCTTATCTACCACAGAAGCTGAGTACATAGCTGCTGCAAGCTGCTGCTCTCAGGTTCTATGGATTCAGAATCAGATGTTGGACTATGGGGTAACATTTCTTCACACACCAATCTTCATTGATAACAACAGTGCTATTAGCATTGTTAATAATCCAGTCAAACACTCAAAAACAAAGCATATAGAGATAAGGTATCACTTTATAAGAGATTGCAATGAAAAGAAATTAATTCAGGTTGCTAAAGTTCATACAAATGACCAGTTTGCTGATCTATTCACAAAAGCTTTTGATGTGGGTAGATTCACCTTTTTGGTAACAAGTATGGGCATGATCAACCTAGAATAAATTTATGACTTTCTGTTTTTATACCTGTATTTCTTCATATATTTGGTGCTACTAACTTTCTTTCTCAGGATCCTCTGTTTCCCTCAGATTACCAAGTGCAGAAAAGTGTAAGTGTGGTTACTACTGCCTGTGCAGCGTTACTACTGCCAGTACAGAAGTTACTACTGCTTGTGTTCTAGTAGTTAATACTGCTCAGCAGTTAATACTGCTAGTGCAGTTAATACTGCTAGTGCAGTTAATACTGCTAGTGTAGTTAATACTGCTTGGTAGTTAATACTGCTTGGTAGTTAATACTGCTCAGTAGTTAATACTGCTAGTGCAGTTAATACTGCTAGGTAGTTAATACTGCTTGGCAGTTAATACTGCTAGGCAGTTAATACTGCTAGGTAGTTAATACTGCTTGGTAGTTAATACTGCTAGTGCAGTTAATACTGCTAGTGTAGTTAATACTGCTTGGTAGTTAATACTGCTTGGTAGTTAATACTGCTCAGTAGTTAATACTGCTAGTGCAGTTAATACTGCTAGTGTAGTTAATACTGCTTGGTCGTTTATACTGCTAGGTAGTTAATACTGCTTGGCAGTTAATACTGCTCGGTAGTTAATACTGCGAGGTAGTAAATACTGCTTCTGATAATCTAGGGCATATAAATACCCCTGTTTGCCCGCCCAAGTTCATAACGACTCTTCGCATTTACTTCTTCTCTCTCGTTCTAACCTAGTCTCCCAGAATCTCTGTGCTTTTCTTTCAGGAATCCTCAGGAATCATGGAGTTTGTGGATGAGCACAATGAAATAGCCATGCTTCAGAAGCCGAAACAAGCTGCGGGATTCCACGATATAGTCGACTTTCTCAAATCCTCGCACATCTCCTATGCCCTAACGGTGAGCCCAACAATCTACATCGAACATCAGTCACAATTTTGGGAGAATGCCACTGTTAGTGTCGAAGAAGGGCAGAAAACCATTCGAACAAGGGTCTGTGATAAACCCTTGAAAGTCACTGAAGAGGTTATTCGCATCTCTCTTCAGTTGAATGATGCTTCAGGTATATCTTCTATTCCTAATGAAGAACTCTTTTCTACTTTACAAAGAATGGGGTATGAAGGTCCCATTGGTGTTTTTAAATTCTACAAGTCAAAATTTTTCAACCAATGGAGATTTCTTGTTCATACCCTGATGCACTGTATTTCCAAGAAAACTACTGGATGGAGTGAGTTCAGCAGTCCCATTGCATATGCCTTGGTCTGCTTATCCACTGCCAGAAAGTACAATTTCTCAGCAATGATCTTTAATGACCTTGTATCAAACTTGGAATCCAAAAAGACCTTTTTCATGTATCCAAGGTTTGTGCAAGAAGTTCTTAACAAGGAGTTGATGGACTTACCTCAGTTCACTGAGGTATATGTACCCAAATCCCCTAAAGGGAAGGTTTTTTCAAATATGAAAAGACTTCCTAGGGACTCGGAAGGAGTTGACACACCATTGTTCTCTACAATGATGGTTGTGTCCCACCCCTCTGAAGGTATGGCATCAGGATCAAGGCCCTCATTAGATCAACCCACTGATGACCAATCCCAACCTTCCATCTCAAAAGACATCCCTCAGTCCATCCTTGAACAGCCCACTCCCACAATCACCAAAAGGTTTCAAAGAAGAAAGGTGCACAAGGCTCCTTCCCTTGATGTACCTACTCAAAGCCCTAAGCCTTTAAGCCCTCAATTGGAGCATTCTCCAATTGAGAATATCAACAGGGAAACCACAGGGGTGTCTCCCAACCCCAAGAAGGTGGTCTCTAAGGAGAAGGATGACCATATGGGTGCTAAGGCTGCCACTACTTCTGCTAGCACAGAGAAGGACAGTGGTAACATAAATAAGACCTTCCCCATGGCAACTCTAAATGAGAAATCATTAGGAGGACCCAGGTGCCAAGAAACCAAGGGGGCAGGTAGTGCTTCTGCTAGGCAGAAGGCTTCTGCTGAAACTTCCAAGGATCCTTTAAAGAAGGTAAATACTTCTAAACAAGGTGAGGATAGATATAACTATGAGGAATTGATGGAAACCTTAGGGAATATCAACTTGGATGTCATGGCACAAAAGAAAGAGATTGAGCAACTTAAGACTGTGGTCACCTACCAACAGTCTCAAATTGAGAAGCTCAAAAAGATGGTCACCAAGTTGCTGAACAAAAAGAAAAAGGCAAGATTTGTGCTAAGAAGGAGAACCTCAACTGATGATGCTCCCAAAAAGGGGGAGTCAGAGTCAGAAGCAGAACTGAAACTGAAGGGTCCACAAATTGAGGGGGAGACTGTTCACATAGAGACTGAGATGGAAATGGACTATGCACAGTTTAAGGGGGAGTCCAGTGAGACAGAAAAGGGGGAAGAGTGTGTTAAAGCAGCAGAAACCACAGCAGCAGAAACTGTTAATGCTGCTGAGTTTGAACAAGCAGCAGAAACAGTTAATGCTGCTGAAGGCCAAACAGTCAAAGCAGCAGAAACTGAGCAGGAAGCAGTAACTACAACTCAAGCTGAAATAGATGAAGAAATTTACTGGATTGTAAAGAACAGTATTGAAGCAGCATCACTACATGTACTAAGAGAAGCAGTAACAGCCATAGCAGCAGAAATGGTTATTGCTGCTGAAAAACTTAAAGCAGCTGAACCAACTCCTGAGGCTGTCAAAACTCTTAAAAGAACCAAGATGATGTCAAAGAAAAGACCAAGAACCCAGCCCATAACTTCAAAGAAGAAAAATGAAAAGAAGCCAAGGGTGGAGTCATCTGCAGAAGAGGCCCAGGAGGAAACAGTGAAATCTGATGGAAAAGTTGCTGAAGAAGAAGTGGCAACTCCATCAGGGCAATCAGGCAATGTGCAATCACAAACGGATGCCCAATGTGATTTGTACATTACTAGTGTTGACTCTAACCCAATTCCACTTCAGGCTGAACCAATATCATCTAAGGCTCCTGAAATCATCTTTTGGGACACTTTGAAAGATGGTAGAAAGGAGTTCATTAGGATAAAAAGAGCTGATGGAAAATTTGAAGTATTTTCTACTTGGGGAAAAATTGTCAGAACTTGCTCAAGATCAGATTTAGAAGAGATGTTCAAAGTTGGGATTAAGATATATGGAAACATGCTGACTGAGCCAGGGATGTCAATTTCTAAAATGGTACTTGAATTCTTGTGCCAAATGTTCAAACCTGAAGCAGTTCAGCATAGGTTAAACACACAGTTTCAAGCCATTACCAACTGGATGCTCTATGAAAACTGTGGAGTATATGTCATCTCCCTTGACTCTGCAACTCAAGAATACTATCTGGTAGATGAAATATACAATCACAGCATGAAGAGGCTGCAAGGAATGTTACACACTAAGCTGACCTGCAACAAGGATTCAGCAATGGGTAGATTCTTGGTAAAGAGGATTCTAAATCAAAGTCTAGGTCTAAGTCCTAATCTGTGTGTACATGATGACTAAGTTTTGGAAGCATCATCTGAAGAACTTGACTTCTTTTCCTAAAAGTCAAGTTAGGGGGAGATTGTTGGGAACTGAAGATATGCTAAGTATGGTTAGTACTGCTAAGTCTACATTACTACTGCCAGTTCTTCGTTACTACTGCTGGGCAAGATTACTACTGCTAGAAGAGATTACTACTGCTAGAAGAGATTACTACTGCTAGAAGAGATTACTACTGCTAGAAGAAGTTACTACTGCTAGAAGAAGTTACTACTGCTAGAAGAAGTTACTACTGCTAGAAGAAGTTAATACTGCTAGACATGGTTAGTACTGCTGAGCTGAGTTACTACTGCTTGAAGACTGTGAAGGTTAATACTACTGAAGGTTGTTAATGCTGCTGAGCCAAATCATCATTAATACTGCTGAGTTGATAAGTTTGGGATGCGATGCTTTTGGAGACAAATAAGGAATTGATCAAGATATGTTTAACGAAGATTCAGAAGATCAATTTACTTTTGATAGTTATCTTGTAATTACTTTTGTATAAATAGTATTGATAGATAGCTATTAGTAGATACGAAAAACAGACAATAGATAGTATACAGAATTCGATATTCATTCAAGAGTGAATTAACCTCAAGATCATAGATCCTATTTCTAGAGAAGTAGAAATCGTCTTGTTGAGCCTGTTCAACAAGATTGAGGTTTGGTGTAAAACTTGTGAGTAATAACTGTTTGATATATATACAGTTTATTGAATTTCTATTGATTGTTCTTTAATTGATTTAGAGTTCTATTCCGCAAGATTCTCTAAATTCTGCTTCTAAGAAGTTTAATTCTTGTTAAGAATCGATCCTGACAGATCTCTCGATCTCAACCTAAATGGTTCAATTAGGACTAAGGCGTATTCGGTATATCTCTATCACCAAATTCTCGCCTTAGGCATGCAATTCCTAGTTCTAGCTAACAGTTAATTCTCTCGAACTCAACTGGAAACAACAAGACAATTGAAAGCTAGCTAAACTCTCAAAAGCAATAAGAATCAAATTACATGCATTCATTAAAAAGGAAAACCGATAAACGTTCAAGTCATCTGTTCATATGCTTACAAACCCAATTCAATCCAACCCCCAACATCTAAAATTAGTTCATGTTGGTGGTGGATTCAAACATAAGAAAAGGAGACGTGAAAGTATGTGTAAACATGATAAACGTGATTGTAACGAAAGTAATGATGAACTCCCTTCTATCCGATCTAATCCGACTCTCGTTGTGAAATTTTCCTCGACCTGTCCTCTATCGTGGCTCCAAAAGGCGTGAAAAGTCTCCAGAAATCGCCCCAGGTCGTCTTCCGTTCGTCGTGTGTGAGTCGTCACGAGAATCTTGAATAATGACCTAGAATCCGGAACAAAAGGCTGAAATTCGCGAAACAGGAGGTTACGCGGCTTGTGCCGCGGTTTGCAATCCGCGCACAAAGCCGCGCGTGTTTCTGAAGCTTGTTTGGGCCAGGTTCGGATCTTGGTTCGGGCGCGGGTCTTGGGCTTCGATCTCGGGCTTCCGTTGGGCTTCGTTTTGGCTCTTTTTAGCTTCTTTTCTTGAAGATTACTACCTGTTAAAGAACCTGCACATTCCACTAAATAAACCATAAAATCCTGCTTCTTTGCTTAAATGCAAGCCAATCTCATTGGTTTGAGAACCCAAAATAACGCCAAAAAGTGGCGTTATCAACAACCCCAAACCGAGCGTTGCTTGTCCTCAAGTAAATCAGCGATAAAAATAGAGTAAAAGCACATATCAGTGAAATATAATAACTGCACTACTCCCAATCGGTACCATGTAATGCACTGGTGATTTCCCATACCCGTGAACGCCTATCTCACTCTCGCCTCATTCCTATTCCGTTTGATCTATGACCTTCCATTGTAAGTTGAATTCGTGACTGCTCCGATTACACTAAGGTTGTTCTAGGTCCAGACATACTAGGGAAGCATTTCGCCTCGACCCTACCTCACGGGATACTCTCATTTTTCTCGAACCTAGGTTGTCGCACATGTTGTCATGTATAAGAATTTATGTACAAGAATATTCGAATATTACATGACAACTCTATTGAAAGATGCTGATAAGTGCTCAATTTTGAGTACTTAAGCACTTATTTCTTTAGTTTAGTTAGGACTTTTTCATTATAAAATCCCAACTTTGAGTCTTTTTTATCTTGTTTTACTTTCTTGGAGCTAGGAATCATGGTTAGCTTGTTTTGCTTTGTTGGTAGGCTAATATAAGCATTTTTGAGAAAATCAGCCAAAACAGGGTATTGCTGCAGCATTGGAACAGCAGGGATCTGATGAACAAGGGGCTGAAGGAAACGGCTTAATGAGTTGGAAGCTGACTTTTGTGATTAATCTGAATTTTTGTAACCCCTTGAAACACTCCTTAGATTTTAATTGTAATAGTTTAGTTAGGTAGCTAACTAGGTGTACTTTCTAGTTGCTTTAAGTTGGGTTTAATTGCAAAAATGCCCCTAGCCTTTTGTTATAAATAGAGGGGGCATGTTACCCATTTGAGAGACATTACCAACCTTGAGAACTGATCTCACATCAGTTCCAACCAGCTGTAGTTTATTCATCTATTGTTCTTCATGTTTATCAAGTGTTCTTCAAGTTCTTAAATCTTCAAGTGCTATTTATTTTTAATCTTAATCTTTCTTTATTAGTCTTGCATCTCTAGCTTTCTCGTGTAACCATCTTTTAGTGCTGATCTTAAATCATTTTTAAATCTCTGTAGTTCACTTTCCAGAAATCGTGTTCATGTTCTTAATCATCTTCAAATCTTCCTAAGTGTTCTTCATCTATGTTTTCTTTGTTCCAGCACACTCGTAGGCAATGCTGCAGCACTGGGCAGTTGCTTACTGCACGATTTTCTTTACCTTAAGGTTCTTGTATCTTATTCCGTATGTTTAATGTTCTCACTTTCCGGTATTAATTCTTGCTAGACATAGATTTACATTCCATTTGTGCTCTTGACATTTATTGCCTATCATTTACATTTTTGTCTTTACATTTCTAGTCATTAACTTTAGTTTAGTTATCTCTACTTTCAAGTCATTTATTATTCCTTGCATCATGTTTACATTCCAAGTACTTTGCATTTATTTTGTTTCATTTAGTGTAATGTGTAGCTAATCTTGAAGCTTGGGTGTGAGACAAAGGGTGTTGTGATGACCAAAAGAAAGTAGGCTTTTTACGGCAAGAAAATGATGTTTTATTATTCCAACCCAAGTTCTTTCAAGATAATACAATCCTTTGATAAATTGATCACTTTGATAGTGTTAAAGTGTCATGGACCTCGAGAGAGGCCATTGAATAGCACGTCAATTTAGAGGACTTAAGGGGTTATATCGAGAGAGTAACTTGCAATAAGAGTTGTTACTTTTGTTTTCTAAAATGATTCATTCTTGATAAGCTATCTTTTTCTCAATGGGTTAAAATGGAATAGACTTAGAGATAAGCTATTTAGGAGTAAAACAACTTGGGAGGTGTGGGGGTTGTATCGAGAGAATGACTTTTAACAAAGAGAATTTGTTTTGCCATATACTTTGAGAACATCATTCCATCGTTCCTTTACCTTTGGTTCTACTCAGAGATGAGATTGCTGACTGCTATTGGAATCATGGAATGGTGAGAGTCCGAAAGGAACGTGTCTCAAAGTAGATAATAAAACTCGTTTTCGTCACTGCCATGCTGCAGCATCACTCCAGTGTCATGCTGCAGCATTGTTGAAAAGTCTGCTGGAATTTGGTTCATCATAACATCACAAGTCTTACACCCTTGCTCCTCTTTTATTCTTGTTTGTTATAATCTGTGTTAATCATCAGCCAACCAAACAAAAGATTTTCTTCCAAATCATCTTCCGAAATCATTTCTTTCATCATACTTTTATAGCAATTTTAACTCCAATCTCTGTGGGAACGATAATCGGTATTTTACCACTTTACTACTTGATAAGACGACATAGTTCTAAATAAGTATACTTGCTTATTGGTTCTATTAACACGTCTGTGGGTGTATTCAAAGCACATCAAAAGAAAGCACTCATCAAGTTTTTGGCGCCGTTGCCGGGGATTGGTAAGCTAAAACTCTATAAAAGTAATTTTAAAGACTTGGTTTTTCTAGCACCGTTGGGAATTTTAAAGATTTTCTGAAAGTGGTGTATGCCAAGAATATCACGTGGGGAACTTCTCGAGTTAGATCCGGATATTGAGAGAACTTTTCGTCAAAGAAGAAGAATTCAAAGAATATCAAACTCTCTCAATATGGACGGACCCCCACCCGGTTTTGAAAATAGACCACCAAATCCACCACCTTTAGAAAATCCCGTTCGGCCACCTTTGGAAAATCAAATGAGACCACCCTTAGAAAATCCAATTCGACCTCCACCAATTTTTGGAAATAATCGTCAAAACCCACCTTTTCAACAAAACCCACCACTTTTTGGTAATCCACCGTTTATTCCATTTCAACAAAATCCACCTTTTCAACAACATCCACCACATAACAATGAGGAAGGAGATGATAATGGATCTATTGGTAATGTTGAACCACTTAATATCATTGATCTTGCAAACTCGAAAGATGGAAGAATTATGGACTACGCAATCCCAAATTTTGAGCAATTAAATTCTGGGATTGTTAGACCACAATTAGATACTTTACATTTCGAACCAAAACCCATCATGTTTCATATGTTGCAAGCTAATGGTCAATTTGCCGGATTACCATCGGAGGATCCCCACTCTCATTTAAAATCTTTTATGGAGATCACCGATGTTTTTCTAATCCCGGGAGTTTCACCGGAAGCCTTAAGGCTTACGTTGTTCCCATTTTCTTTAAGGGACAAGGCAAGGGTCTGGTTCAATTCATTAACACCAGGTTCAGTACCATCTTGGGGTGATATGGCTGAAAAGTTTTTGCGAAAATATTTTCCACCTACCCGTAATGCTAAGTCCAGAAACGAAATTTGCATGTTTAAACAAATGGACGATGAAGCAATTCCCGATGCTTGGGAAAGGTTTAAAGAATTATTAAGGAAATGCCCTCACCATGGCATTCCCTACTGCATTCAACTTGAGACGTTTTACAATGGACTCGATTCCAATGCAAAACAAATGCTCGATGCGACTTCAGGAGGGGCCTTTACCTTTAACACCTACAATACCGGGTATGAAATTCTTGAAAAGATTTCAGCAAACAATGGACAATGGGCTGATCCAAGAGCTCAAATTTCAAATCAAAAGAAGACTGTTGGGATGCATGAAATTGATGCATACACTGCATTGACAGCTCAGCTTGCTTCCATGACTAATATGCTTAAAAACATCACTTCAGGTCAAGGAGCACAGCCGACGGTCACTAAAACTCATGCACCTGTTCTTTCTGTTCAATGTGTATGTTGTGGTGAGGAACACTCTTATGAACATTGTCCTCATAATTCTGAATCTGTAAATTATGTTCAAAACCGACCTAGTCCTCACTCCAACACATACAATGCCAGTTGGAAGCAGCACCCAAATTTCTCTTGGAATAGTCCATGTTTAAATCCACCTGCACAAAAACCACAAGGGAATTCTAATTTTCAAAATCAAGCAAGCAGTTCCCAAAACCATTACAAGGGAAATTTTCAAAGCAACCATCATCAGAATAATCGTCATCAAGGTTTTCAAAATAATCAACCACCTTTTCAAAACCAAAATCATGCACCTCCACATGATGATTCAAATCTTTCTTTGGAAGCACTCATGAAAGGGTTTATGACCCAAACTCAAGCTTCAATTAGAAATCTTGAAACTCAAGTCAGTCAACTTGCTTTAAATCAAAGCACTAGGGCCGCAGGAACTTTGCCGAGTAATACTGAAATCCCAAAGGCCCCAGGAAAGGAACATGTGAAAGCTGTGACTCTTAGGAGTGGAAAAGAATTACCTGAAATTGTGGAGAAGGAATTTGGCCCTTTAACCAAAACAGATTTTGATAAATTATCCAAAGCCAATTCTACTCCAGAAATTCAGGTTGTTCCAAATCAAAAAGAGGACCAAGACCCTAAGATCACTAGTTCAAGTCCATCCAACATGTCCAACACCACAAGCATATTGGAACCATCTGGCTCAAAACTTTCAAACAAATCTGTTATCAAACCAGTTCCCCCTTACATTCCTTACCCCCAAAGGATGAAGAATGAGAAGGAGGAATTGCAATTTAAAAAGTTTTTGGATATTTTCAAACAATTGCACATCAACATACCTCTTGTTGAAGCAATCGAGCAGATGCCCAATTATGCCAAGTTCCTGAAAGATATTTTGAGTAAAAAGAAAAAACTGATTGAGTATGAGACTGTTGCCCTCACTGAAGGTTGCAGTGCTTTGTTTTCCAACAAAATACCCCCTAAGCAAAAAGATCCAGGGATTTTTACCATTCCTTGTTCAATAGGTGGGAAGGAAGTTGGACAAGCCTTGTGTGATTTAGGTGCCAGTGTCAACCTCATGCCCTTATCAATTTTCAAAAGCTTAGGGATAGGAGAGGCAAGACCTACCACTGTCACACTCATCTTAGCAGACAAGACCATCGCCTATCCAAAGGGTAAGATTGAAGATGTGTTAGTCCAGGTTGACAAATTCATTTTTCCGGCTGATTTTATCATTTTAGACTTTGAGGCTGATAAAGATATTCCTATTCTTTTAGGAAGACCTTTCTTAGCCACGGGTAGAACTTTGATAGACGTCCAGAAAGGAGAATTGACCATGAGACTTCACGACCAAAAAGTCACATTCAATGTTTTCAATTCCTTAAAGTACCCTAATGATATGGAAGACTGTTCAAGCCTAAGTACCATTGAGTCATTGTGTCATGAGGAAGAAGTCAACCAGACCTATAGGATAGAAGAGGAGGATGAGGAAGAAATTGAGGAATATGATGATGATGAAAGTCCAATAGAAAAGGAGACTGTCCCTTTGGTTGCTGCAGCATTTGAGCTGCTGGAAAATAGTGAGCAAAAACCGACCATTCCGTCCATAATCTCACCACCCGACCTGGAGTTGAAGAAACTCCCATCTCACCTGAAATATGCCTTTCTAGGAAAAGAAGACAAATTACCTGTTATCATATCAGCTACCCTAGAATTGCATCAGGAAAAGAAGTTGGTGGATATGTTGAGGCTACATACCAAAGCCATAGGTTGGACCATTGCTGACCTTAGGGGGATTAGTCCCTCTATTTGTCAACATAAGATCATCCTAGAAGACAAGAACTTCAAGTCTATCGAACCTCAAAGAAGGCTGAACCCTGTCATGAAAGAGGTAGTAAAAAAGGAGATTTTAAAATGGTTAGACGCAGGAATTATTTTCCCAATAGCCAGTAGTTCTTGGGTTAGTCCAGTCCAATGTGTGCCTAAGAAGGGTGGGATCACTGTCATTTCTAATGACAAGAATGAACTCATCCCAACTAGAATAGTCTCCGGATGGAGAATTTGCATGGACTACCGTAGACTAAACAATGCTACTCAAAAAGACCATTTTCCTTTGCCTTTTGTTGATCAAATGTTGGACAGGTTAGCTGGAAAAGAGTTCTACTGCTTCTTGGATGGATACTCAGGTTACAACCAGATAGCCATAGCACCGGAAGACCAAGAGAAGACTACTTTCACTTGTCCTTTTGGCACATTTGCCTTTAGGAGAATGCCTTTTGGACTTTGCAACGCACCTGCTACTTTCCAAAGATGCATGATGTCCATATTCTCTGACATGCTTGAAAAATCCATTGAAATATTTATGGATGATTTTTCTGTTTATGGTTCATCTTTTGATCATTGTTTGGAAAATCTAAAACAAAGTCTTGAAAGGTGTGAAGAAACTGACTTGGTTCTTAACTGGGAAAAATGTCATTTCATGGTTACAGAAGGAATTGTCCTTGGTCATTTAATTTCAAAAAGAGGAGTTGAGGTAGATAAAGCTAAACTTGAAGTTATTGAAAAACTACCTGAACCAACCACTGTTAAAGGAATCAGGAGCTTTCTTGGTCATGCTGGTTTTTATAGACGTTTCATAAAAGATTTTTCAAAAATATCAAAACCTTTATGTCTATTATTACAGCAAGACCAAAAATTTGATTTTGATAAGGATTGCAGAAATGCATTCCTTACTTTAAAGGAAGCTTTGGTGACTGCTCCAGTGGTTGTTGCTCCTGAATGGGACAAACCTTTTGAAATCATGTGTGATGCAAGTGATTGGGCTGTTGGTGCAGTTTTAGGTCAAAGAAAAGAAAAGATTTTTCATACCATTCACTATGCAAGCAAAACCCTAAATGAAGCTCAAATCAATTACACAACAACTGAAAAAGAGTTATTAGCAGTGGTTTTTGCATTCGAAAAATTTAGATCATATTTGATGGGAGCTAAAGTCATTGTTCACACTGACCATGCTGCCATCAAATATCTCATTTCAAAGAAAGATGCAAAACCAAGGCTAATAAGATGGGTTTTGTTATTGCAAGAGTTTGACTTAGAAATTGTTGATAGAAAAGGGGTGGAAAACCAAGTGGCTGATCACTTGTCTAGGTTGGAAAAGTTAGTTGAAAGTAGGGAAGGTGGAGACATAATAGAAACCTTCCCTGATGAAAAGATTCTTATGGTGCAAACACAACTACCATGGTTCGCTGACATAGCTAATTATTTAGCTTGTGGCATCACACCTTCTGATTACACTCACCATATGCGGAAGAAATTTCTCCATGATTGCAAATTTTACATTTGGGATGACCCTTTTTTGTTTAAACTTGGTACAGATCAAATACTAAGAAGGTGCATTCCAGAATCAGAAGTGGTAGCAATCTTGCAGCATTGCCACCAATCAGCTTATGGAGGACATTTCGGAGGCCAAAGAACAGCAGCTAAAGTTCTTCAATCTGGTTTTTATTGGCCTACTCTCTTCAAAGATGCCCATAACTTTGCACAAAGGTGTAATGAATGTCAAAGAAGTGGTTCCATTTCTCAAAGAAATGAAATGCCTTTGAATGGGATTTTGGAAGTTGAGTTGTTTGATGTTTGGGGGATTGATTTTATGGGTCCTTTCCCACCATCAAACAATTGTCAATACATTCTTGTTGCTGTTGACTATGTGTCCAAATGGGTGGAAGCAATGGCATGTGTTTCAAATGATGCAAAAACTGTTGTCAAGTTTTTACAAAAACAGGTTTTTACAAGATTTGGTACCCCTCGTGCACTAATTAGTGATGAGGGTACCCATTTTATAAACAACTTGTTAAGTAAAGTTCTTGAGAAATACAATGTGAAACATAGAGTTGCCACTGCCTATCACCCACAAACAAATGGTTTAGCTGAACTCTCAAACAGAGAAATAAAAGGGATTTTGGAAAAAGTTGTCAAACCTAACAGAAAAGACTGGGCTATCAAATTAGATGATGCTTTATGGGCATACAGGACTGCTTTCAAAACACCTTTAGGTATGTCCCCATATAAGCTAGTTTTTGGAAAGGCTTGTCATCTCCCTTTAGAGTTAGAACACAAGGCATATTGGGCTATAAAAGAGTTGAACATGAACTTAGATGATGCGGGTAACAAGAGAAAGTTACAACTCTGTGAACTAGAGGAACATAGGAACATGTCCTATGAAAATGCCAAACTCTACAAAGAAAAAACCAAACAATGGCATGACAATAGAATCAGGCACAGAGAGTTGAAAGCTGGTCAGAAATGTCTTTTGTTCAATTCTAGGTTGAAGTTGTTTCCGGGTAAACTAAAGTCCAGATGGTCAGGCCCATTTGTCATACACAAGGTTTATCCATATGGGGCCGTAGATTTAGTTAACCCGGAAGATAATACCGTGTTCAAAGTCAATGGACAGAGAGTAAAGCTATACCATGATGCTGCAGCATCTCCACAAAATTGTCCTGTGGAGATGATTTCTTTATGCTAAAAGCTTCAAACAAAGATGGAAACTATCTTTGAAAGTTTCAACTATCCTTGTAAATATTATTTTTCTTTTTCTTGCATTATTATATTTCGGTATTAGTAAGAATGATGTGTCTACTGATGTGCAGCCATTTAAGTGACACAGGAAACCAAAGCAGACTGAGTCAATGCTGCAGCATCAGGGGGTTCAGATCTTTCAGGAGAAATCTGTTGGAAATCAGAAGAGAATTAAATGAGAATTCATTCCAGGGAATTTTTAAGGAAGAAACTGACTAAAAAGACAGAAAAGAAATCTTTGGAAAAGCTAACTAAGTCAGTTTAGCTTTCTAAACTAGAGGGAGCATAATGTTGCAAGCAAGTACACACCTAAACCCTATGTGTACCTTCCTTAAAAATTGGCCCTTGGTTAATACCCATATAATAGCTGGATCTCGTTTACCCAAGTCAGATAAGGACACAAGTCAAATCTGCTTTCCACCTAAAAAAGCCTTCATCCTACACCTAATTTCTAAAAAACCCATTTCTCTTCATCACTCTCGTCTATCTCTCTCTCGTCTCTGCTATTCACCGAAACCTACCAAAATACCCACAAATTCGAAAATCTTCTTGTTCCTCCCCCATCCAAACCTGCGAATCGATGGCAAGGGTGAAACGCACCCTGCCGAGAAACCCTAACGACGACGAGGAACCACCAAGCGTGCGGCGAAGTGGAAGAAACAGGGCAGTAGTTCGGACCCCTGTTCCGAATCAAAACCCTGCAATAGTGAATCTGGAGGATGATTCCATCCCTCCAGTACGTCGTGTACCCTTCGCAAGACCTTCGCCAAAGAAGAAAGCCGAAAAGGGTCAAGCTTCGGGTGTGGGAGTTCGAACTGAAGCAACCATTAAAATCCCTATCACAATCGAAGGCTCTGGCACGAAGGAACCCATGGAAGATTCAGGTGTAGAGAAGGAACCAGAGACAACGATAGAGACCTCTGTTACGATCGAAGATACCAGTGTGGAAAAACAACCAGAAGCAACCATCAAAACCCCTGTTTCGGTGGCAGTTCAAGAAGCCGTGGAAAACACTCTTGCTATCATCCCTTACGATGACCCTCGATCAACATACGCAAGCAAAGGTAAGTTTAAGGTATCATCTACTCTAAGAATCACGCGATTACCTGTTATTCCAATTAAACTGAATGAGGCATTCTTTGATCCTCGCACATTTGTTTGGCCGTTTGTGTCATCTGAATCCACCTCGGCAGCAAAAAAATCAGTTTCTAAAAACACTGAGGTGGAAGACACAACGTGGGAAGACATCCAAACAGTTGATGAGACAGCGAAAAATCCCATTAGTTCAACTTTCGTGGACATGCGATTTTTCAAAAGAAATGAATTTGATTGGTCATTTGGTCCTCTGCACTCCACCACAGACATTTCAGAAACAAATTTTAAAACCCCTGTGGTGGAGGAAAATGCTGAGATGATCATGGAGATGGAACCCATTCAAACATCTCCCAGTCCTTTTAAAAACATTCCTAACTTAAACGAAACTATTTGGACTGATGAGGATGAACTGTTAATCGAGAGGGTAGAGCCTAAGAAACGAAGGTATTTGGGAAAGAGGCACGCTACTAAGACCCCAGGGACTGAACCAATAAGCAAAAAGAGTAAGCGATTCCTTGAGAGGGGTGAGCCATCTAGAACTGAGCCCTTAGAGACCAATTGTTATGCTGCAGCAACTGTGCAGCATGAACAATCTGTAGGAAAGAAAAAGAGGGATGATGTGACTGCTAACTTTGTAGAGAGACCTGTTAGACCAAACCGTGGCTTCAGCTCTTCAGCCGCTGCCAAAATGTGGCCAAAATTTCAAAACAGGATAGGTCTCCCAGATAAGGGATTCGATGAGCAAAGCATTAGAGAGTTTCA
The DNA here is from genome assembly GCA_033807775.1 of Saussurea involucrata. NCBI lineage: Eukaryota > Viridiplantae > Streptophyta > Magnoliopsida > Asterales > Asteraceae > Saussurea > Saussurea involucrata. Next base: position 116,878,572 of record CM066321.1, on the reverse strand, counting down.
TTTCATCAAACAGGTGGTAGAAACCCAAGGGCTGGAAAAACTTTGTGAGGTCCATCACTCTTACAATCTCACTTTGATCCGAGAGTTTTACTGTGAGGTGGCAACCAACTCATCCTCTAGACTAACTGTTAGAGGCATTCCAGTCCACCTTACAGCCAAAAGAATTAACACCTTCCTGTCACTTACTCCACCAGCCAAGACTGAGTTTTATAAACTAGTAAACAACGCAACTTTAAATGATTTACATGAAGTGGCTGCTGCTGTGGGAAAGCCTAGAACCACTTGGGAATACCACTCCAATCTCATGCTGAGGACCTTTAAAGCTTCTAACCTCTCTGCAGATGCCAATGTATGGATAAATTTGGTGAGACATTCCATTTCACCAACCACACATGACAGCACGATATCTGTGGAGAGAATGTTTTTGCTATTTTGTGTTATGACAGGTAAAACAGTGAACCTGGGGAAACAAATGCTGAGAAGTATACGGGAATGTGCCACAAGAGCAAAGGGGAAATTCTATTTTCCAGGGATGCTGACAAAACTGCTGGTAGAGATAGGTGTCCCGCAATACAAGGACGATTTGATAGTAAAAGAACAAAGGGAGAAGGCTGAGATCGATTTAAGAGCAGTGCAAAGGCTGCGTGATAGAAGAGAGAAAGGTGTCGGGACCCTTGACATGGTCAATATGATGCAGGACGTGCTGAGCCAAAACAGCACCCTTTTGGATACCATATTGAAACAGAGGAGTGAGTTCATAGAGAAGGTTGAGGAGCTACGGTTCGAGGTGAAGACTGTTGTTGCTGAAAGAAAGAGGAAAGCAAGAGAGATGGGCAGTTTGAGACTGCCAAAGATGAGAAGGTTGTTGAGAGAGAAGAATCAGGAGATAGCCAAACTGCAGCAGGAAAACCGAAAGCTGAAAGCAGTGGTTGCTGTCAAGAATGGTGCTGCAACACTCAAGGCTGTTGGGCCTCAGGGCACTACTATTTTTGGGCAGAAACAGCCTACTCCCAATGAGTAGGGCAGGTTAATCATGCACTCTTAGCTCCATTTATTGTCTTAATTTTTATTTGTTTGAGTCTGGGATTAGTTTTCACATATTTTAGGTTTATTTTCTTGCATTTGGGTCATGAATGAGTAGTGTTAGCATGTTTGCATAGCCCAAATAATTTCACAAGTCCAAGACCATTTCTTTAGATTGTTCATACTAGAATTAGCCTCAGAATTGCTTGGGACACAATTTGGTCCACATTGTACATTCATCACAGAAATGATCTAGGCCGTCGTTCTTTTCCCCCATTTTTAGCCACTTGAAACCGTTGAAAGTACATCCTTTCCTCCATACAATGAGGACATTGTAAATCTTTTAGTTTGGGGTGGGGGTGTCTAGAAATGACAATCAAAGGCAAAGCCTTAGCAATTATTGCACATCAAGAAAAAAGTGGTTAAAACACCAAAAACACCAAAAATGCCCCATAGGGGTAGGTGTATGTCATCAAACAGAAAATGCATAAAAAAATTGAAAAATCCAATGAGATTTGATGCATGGGAGAGAAAAGGCAAAGTGAGAAAGAAAAATATGCCAAAAAGAGAGATCCAGTTCACTTAAAGTCCTAGTAATCTGTGACGTTTATGATGTGTTGACTAGAACAAAGAGAATGTGAGGCTAACTTATGGTTTATGGGCACAAAAGAATGGGACTTTGGTCACTTGGGATTTATGAAAGGCTATGCTATTCATCCTTAACATGCTCACACTCATGATGTGCACTTAATGCCATCCTTGTGCAAAACTTTCAAAAGTTGAGTCATTTTCTTTTAGTCTTTTTCTTGCTTGGGGACAAGCAAATTTCTTAGTTTGGGGTGGTGATAAGTGCTCAATTTTGAGTACTTAAGCACTTATTTCTTTAGTTTAGTTAGGACTTTTTCATTATAAAATCCCAACTTTGAGTCTTTTTTATCTTGTTTTACTTTCTTGGAGCTAGGAATCATGGTTAGCTTGTTTTGCTTTGTTGGTAGGCTAATATAAGCATTTTTGAGAAAATCAGCCAAAACAGGGTATTGCTGCAGCATTGGAACAGCAGGGATCTGATGAACAAGGGGCTGAAGGAAACGGCTTAATGAGTTGGAAGCTGACTTTTGTGATTAATCTGAATTTTTGTAACCCCTTGAAACACTCCTTAGATTTTAATTGTAATAGTTTAGTTAGGTAGCTAACTAGGTGTACTTTCTAGTTGCTTTAAGTTGGGTTTAATTGCAAAAATGCCCCTAGCCTTTTGTTATAAATAGAGGGGGCATGTTACCCATTTGAGAGACATTACCAACCTTGAGAACTGATCTCACATCAGTTCCAACCAGCTGTAGTTTATTCATCTATTGTTCTTCATGTTTATCAAGTGTTCTTCAAGTTCTTAAATCTTCAAGTGCTATTTATTTTTAATCTTAATCTTTCTTTATTAGTCTTGCATCTCTAGCTTTCTCGTGTAACCATCTTTTAGTGCTGATCTTAAATCATTTTTAAATCTCTGTAGTTCACTTTCCAGAAATCGTGTTCATGTTCTTAATCATCTTCAAATCTTCCTAAGTGTTCTTCATCTATGTTTTCTTTGTTCCAGCACACTCGTAGGCAATGCTGCAGCACTGGGCAGTTGCTTACTGCACGATTTTCTTTACCTTAAGGTTCTTGTATCTTATTCCGTATGTTTAATGTTCTCACTTTCCGGTATTAATTCTTGCTAGACATAGATTTACATTCCATTTGTGCTCTTGACATTTATTGCCTATCATTTACATTTTTGTCTTTACATTTCTAGTCATTAACTTTAGTTTAGTTATCTCTACTTTCAAGTCATTTATTATTCCTTGCATCATGTTTACATTCCAAGTACTTTGCATTTATTTTGTTTCATTTAGTGTAATGTGTAGCTAATCTTGAAGCTTGGGTGTGAGACAAAGGGTGTTGTGATGACCAAAAGAAAGTAGGCTTTTTACGGCAAGAAAATGATGTTTTATTATTCCAACCCAAGTTCTTTCAAGATAATACAATCCTTTGATAAATTGATCACTTTGATAGTGTTAAAGTGTCATGGACCTCGAGAGAGGCCATTGAATAGCACGTCAATTTAGAGGACTTAAGGGGTTATATCGAGAGAGTAACTTGCAATAAGAGTTGTTACTTTTGTTTTCTAAAATGATTCATTCTTGATAAGCTATCTTTTTCTCAATGGGTTAAAATGGAATAGACTTAGAGATAAGCTATTTAGGAGTAAAACAACTTGGGAGGTGTGGGGGTTGTATCGAGAGAATGACTTTTAACAAAGAGAATTTGTTTTGCCATATACTTTGAGAACATCATTCCATCGTTCCTTTACCTTTGGTTCTACTCAGAGATGAGATTGCTGACTGCTATTGGAATCATGGAATGGTGAGAGTCCGAAAGGAACGTGTCTCAAAGTAGATAATAAAACTCGTTTTCGTCACTGCCATGCTGCAGCATCACTCCAGTGTCATGCTGCAGCATTGTTGAAAAGTCTGCTGGAATTTGGTTCATCATAACATCACAAGTCTTACACCCTTGCTCCTCTTTTATTCTTGTTTGTTATAATCTGTGTTAATCATCAGCCAACCAAACAAAAGATTTTCTTCCAAATCATCTTCCGAAATCATTTCTTTCATCATACTTTTATAGCAATTTTAACTCCAATCTCTGTGGGAACGATAATCGGTATTTTACCACTTTACTACTTGATAAGACGACATAGTTCTAAATAAGTATACTTGCTTATTGGTTCTATTAACACGTCTGTGGGTGTATTCAAAGCACATCAAAAGAAAGCATTCATCAAGTTTTTTAGATTTCTAGTCATTAACTTTAGTTTAGTTATCTCTACTTTCAAGTCATTTATTATTCCTTGCATCATGTTTACATTCCAAGTACTTTGCATTTATTTTGTTTCATTTAGTGTAATGTGTAGCTAATCTTGAAGCTAAATAACAAATGTTCAAAAATTGATCTCAGAAAGGGATCAAGTAGCAAGACAGGGAATATCAGTAAAGGTGGTCGTATACCCTAATCACATTTTCCAGAAGATCATCCAGGTCTTTACAAGGGCTGTTATGGGGCTAAGGTTATGGCTTACGAAACGAAGGGTAAAATGGTTCAAAGATCCTTGGTGTGTCAAGCTTTAGCAATTTTGAACTTTATAACTTTCTATCCTATCACTTGGCCCTTTTGTCACTATTGGAGTTGCATTGACTCACTTATTTTCAGTTGTAGATAGCTGTCTAAACTAACTGGATATTTAAATAATATTTTTTTTGGGACTCTTTATTAAATTGGGGCTGCATTGGCCCTCTTTTCTATTTCTTGGGTTACATTGACCCAATTTATTCTCAATGACTGGCATGTCCTATTTTCTTTTCCGCTCTATCTTTCATAGTTCATTACCGCTTCTAGTTGACACACTTTCGGATAGGGTTGGCTGAGGCTTTTGGCTCGGGTTTAAAGGTGGGTCAGAAATGAAACGGTGAGTGTATGGCTACAAAGGGGGCTATGGTTACACACAGATGGGTGAAAAGGGTACGATAGCTAAAAACAGGGTTAAACAAACACACAATGCCTGGAATCATCTCTTAAGGTCCACACGATATGGTCTACTACACCCTTACCTAATATCCCGATGGTCGTCTTTGCTACTCGATGCAATAATATAGCGAGATCATTCTATATTCACGACAAGGAACTCGAAAAAGTGTATACGATTTTCGTGTATGAATCCCTCGAAATGAAAAACGTCTTTTAGGCTCAAAACTCGCTATTGGGTGGTCTCCACTAATGTCCCTAGTCATGTCCTTTCCCGGTCCTTCCCTACTGGTCACGTCACTATCACAATATTCTTCCTACAATGGTTGGTCTCGATCATTCAAAACAAAAAATTTAGCTAAAGTGATCTAGGTACTCAGAAGTGCAGGAAATCTACGTGCATAACGTGGGCCCGATTGGGCAACCCCAAACCTTACCCACACATTGTTCCCAATGTGCAAGTGTCAGCGTAGGCGATACTTAAAACAAGTATCGTTGTGCGGTTATTACAGGTAACAGACAGGCAGACATAGTATAACATGAAGCAACAAAGAGCTTTTCTAGCATTTTCAAAAACATGGCCACCCCAAACCTAGGCCGTGGCCTAGGTTTGTCAAACAAAGCCAACCCCAAACTTCGGTGAAATCGAGGTTTGCACAGGGTTAAAAGTGAGTGTGTAGATGTTTGAAAAGATGAGGCACCCCAAACCTACGTGAAACTTAGGTTTGTTGCATCTCGTTAACTAATAGGAACACAAAACATCATACACCACTCGTTAATTACAGAGTTGAGAGCATACCTGTTTGCCCGGACGGAGAAAATCCTCTTGAAAGGTTGGAGCGACCTCGGACGAGAGATATCGGAAAAAACGGAGAAGTGGAAGAGAGAGAAGGTAGACACAAGGAAAACAAAACAAAAACGACAGAAAGTAAAGCAACGAAACACACAAAGCAGGGAAAGAAAACACAACACGAAAACAAAAACAGGGGAGCCGCGCGGTTTGGCGCTCGGTTTGGAAACCGCGGCACAAGCCGCGTAACTCCCTGCTTCAGAAAACAAACAGAGGACCCCGCGGTTTGGCACGCGGTTTGTAGGCCGCGGCACAAGCCGCGTAAGTTCCTGTTTCAGCTATTTTTTTGATTTTTTGTTTTTTCATTTTTATGGTTTTTCGTAAATAAGAACACACTCAAAAACTGGAAATTAAAAAGAAAACTAACCTTGGTGGGTTGCCTCCCACCCATCGCCGTAGTTAAAGTCGTGGCACGACTGTGTGGCTCTCAACTTGGCTCAGTATCCGCGGACTCGAATCGTCCACACTTGCGGTTCTTCGCGGATTTTTCCTCATCTGGCTCTCCTCTGCCATCTCCGTCTCTACGCCTTCCGTGCTCGAACATCTTGAAAACTACCTTCTCATCACCGACTCGTAAGGTCATCTCTCCTTCCTCCACATCTATCAACGCTCTACTCGTGGCTAGGAATGATCTCCCCAAAATGAGTAGGACCTCTATATCTTCATCAACGTCCAGCACCACGAAGTCCACCGGGAAATAAAAATTTTCAACCTTGATGAGCACATCTTCTATCACTCCGTACGGGTATACGATCGATCTATCCGCGAGCTTGAGCGTCATGAACGTCGGCTGCACTTCTCCCAATCCCAGTTTCCTGAAAACAGATAAAGGCATTAAATTAATACTAGCTCCTAAATCACATAATACCTTATCAAAAGAAAACTTCCCAATTTGAATAGGGATTGAAAAACTCCCTGGATCTTTGAGCTTCGGGGGAAGCTTGTTCTGAATAATTGCGCTGCACTCCTCAGTAAGTGCAACGGTGGACTGGTGATCGATCGTCCTCTTCTTGGATAGAATCTCCTTCATGAACTTCATGTATGAGGGCATTTGTGCCAACGCATCTGCAAAAGGGATGTTAATATGCAATTTCTTAAAAACTTCAAGAAATTTAGAAAAGTTAAGATCCTCCATTTGGGCTTTAAGCCTATTCGGATAGGGCACTCTCGGTACCACCGGCTTGACCGGTGATTGATTTGGCTTCGTCGCTTCACTCTTCTTGCTCTCTTCAATCACAACCTCTTCATCAGCCTCCAACTCATTCACCTCTATGGTCTTAACTTTTTTCTCTTTAGGCTCGGTTTCCCTTGATGGCGGTTCTCTTGTAAGATCTCCACTCAGCTCCTTGCCACTTCTCAGATAAATGGCATTACATTCTTCCCGGTGTTTCTTTTCGGTCATACTCGGGAATGTTCCGGGAGGTCGGTTTTGTAGGGCTTCCGAAATCTTCCCCACTTGCCTTTCGAGGATCTTGATCGATGCGGTGTTCTGATCAGTTTCCGCCTTGACTGTGCTAACCGTGCTCGCTAACTCTCCAACCGTGCTGTCCATCTTGGTCATGAACTTCATCATCATCTCTTCCAACCCCGGCTTCTTCTCCCCTGATGGTCCTTCATTGCAATTCCTTTGATTGAAACCTGGAGGACGGTAAACATTGTTAGCATTAGGATAATTAGCAAAGTTAGAAGAATTACCTTGCTGTTGTTGACCGGGTTGACTCCAAGAGAAGTTCGGGTGCTTCTTCCACCCCTCATTATAAGTATTTGAGAACGGATCATTCCTCGGTTGGTTGTTCCGGTTTTGTAAGAATTAGACTTGCTCGGGTTCTTGTGGAATACCTCCCTTCAGATGGTTCGTGATAAAAGCTAGTTGAGTTTTTAGTTCTTTCAGCTCATCATTTTCTTGAACGCTCGCGACTCTTCTTACGGCTGATCTTGGAGTAGAAAAACTGTGCTCGGCCAGATTCTCGATCACCTCGCATGCTTCTTCATAAGATTTATCCATTAGTGCTCCACCCGATGTGGCAGTGATATCGTTTTTGAACTGCGGGTGGAGTCCACTAAAGAATGTCTGGATGATGACCCATCCGTGCAACCCGTGATGTGGACACTTCTTCAACATGTCTTTATATCGCTCCCATGCCTCATATAGGGTCTCTTGGTCCCATTGCGCGAAGTGTGTAATCTCGGCCATTAACTGCGCGGTTCTTCCCGGTGGAAAGAATTTCTGGAGGAATGCGGCTTTCAGGTCTGCCCATGTAGTGATCTGATCCGCTGGCAAACCTTCTATCCAAATTTCAGCTCTACCCTTGAGTGAGAAGCTGAACAGTCTTAGCTTGATGGCATTTTCCTCCATCCCATTGATCTTGAACGTATTGCAAATCCGTTCAAATGCACGAAGGTGGGCATGGGGATCTTCAGTAGGTGCTCCTCCGAATTGATTCTGTTGTACCATGACAATGGTACTCGGCTTAATCTCGAAGTAGTTTGCTGCAGTAGCAGGCGGTTGGATGCCTATCCGTGCGGTTGCCACGTTTGGATTGGCAAATGACCGCATCGGAACTCTCGCTGGAGGAGGCGGAGGATTGTTGCGAGGAGGTGCTTCGTCGGCCATCTCGATCTTGATATCTTTTTTGGCTTTTGTTTCTTTTCGTAAACGGCGGGCGGTTCTTTCAATCTCCGGGTCGATTGGTTCGATTCCTTCACCTCGGGTTTTCCTTGGCATAAACCAATTAGCACCTGAAACGGAAAGAAAACAAATTTAGCAATCCAAAAACTGAAGTGATGAAATAAAATAACAGAAAAAAATTGTTCAATGTAATAGCGCTTATAGCTGGTAGTGCTATTAGTTGCAACTAGTTCCCCGGCAACGGCGCCAAAAACTTGATAGGCGGGTATCACCCCCCTAAATCTTACCGCAAGTGTACGGTGTCGAAATCAAGTAATACGTACGGAAGTACGAGTATCGAATCCACGGGAACTAGGAACTAAGTATCACAATTACTATAATCACTATTAACTGAACTGTCGAAATTGAGAGATGGTTGGTATTAAACTAATTAATTGCAATAAGAAAATCACAAACGGAACAGTAGGCAACTTGAGGAAAATTCGATAGAGAAAACAGTTGAGGGTTGGAAATCCTTAGGTTTTCACATACGAATATCTGACTTAAAATAATTACCAGTTAATCCCCTTAATGACTACCCAATCTCTAAAATCACTGTTGTTCTCTTTCGAGCAACATCGGGTTTTATTTTGAAAAGGACAAGTTTTATCTTTCGATCTCAACCTATGGATTTCAAAACACATTAAGCGCAAGTTTCATGTTTGAACGGATAGATTGGATCTCTCGATCTCAACCTAAATGGTTCAATTCGGACTAAGGCGTATTCGGTATATCTCTATCACCAAATTCTCGCCTTAGGCATGCAATTCCTAGTTCTAGCTAACAGTTAATTCTCTCGAACTCAACTGGAAACAACAAGACAATTGAAAGCTAGCTAAACTCTCAAAAGCATTAAGAATCAAATTACATGCATTCATTAAAAAGGAAAACCGATAAACGTTCAAGTCATCTGTTCATATGCTTACAAACCCAATTCAATCCAACCCCCAACATCTAAAATTAGTTCATGTTGGTGGTGGATTCAAACATAAGAAAAGGAGATGTGAAAGTATGTGTAAACATGATAAACGTGATTGTAACGAAAGTAATGATGAACTCCCTTCTATCCGATCTAATCCGACTCTCGTTGTGAACTTTTCCTTGATCTGTCCTCTATCGTGGCTCCAAAAGGCATGAAAAGTCTCCAGAAATCGCCCCAGGTCGTCTGTCGTTCGTCGTGTGTGAGTCGTCACGAGAATCTTGAATAATGACCTAGAATCCGGAACAACAGGCTGAAATTCGCGAAACAGGAGGTTACGCGGCTTGTGCCGCGGTTTGCAAACCGCGCACAAAGCCGCGCGTGTTTCTGAAGCTTGTTTGGGTCAGGTTCGGATCCTGGTTCGGGCACGGGTCTTGGGCTTCGATCTCGGGCTTTCGTTGGGCTTCGTTTTGGCTCCTCTTTAGCTTCTTTTCTTGAATATTACTACCTGTTAAAGAACCTGCACATTCCACTAAATAAACCATAAAATCCTGCTTCTTTGCTTAAATGCAAGCCAATCTCATTGGTTTGAGAACTGAAAATAACGCCAAAAAGTGGCGTTATCAAGAATTTAACTAACGAACTTACCCGGGTTATTACAGCCGGGACCAAGAAGTTCATTGTGGGACGATTTTTGGAGTACAAAATGGTAGACTCGAAAAAGGTTGTAGACCAAGTGCAAGAACTCCAAATAATGTTTCATGACATTCATGCGGAGGGGATGCAAGCTTGTGAGACATTTCAGGTGGCAGCCATAATTGAAAAATTGCCGCTAGGCTGGGTGGATTTCAAAAATTACTTGAAACATAAGCGTAAAGAAATGAGTGTGGAAGACCTCATTGTTCGGCTTCGAATCGAAGAGGACAATAAAATGGCTGAAAAGAAAGGATACCATCTTGGTGTGGCAAAGGCTAATGTTGTTGAACATGGCCAACCTTCTAAAACCAACAAATCTAAGCCGTTCAACAATAAAGGAAAGTTTAAAATGGGACCAAGAGGTGGAGTCATTAAGAAGAAATTTCAAGGGAAGAAGTTTCAAGGTACATGCTACAACTGTGATAGGCATGGTCACAAATCGGTTGATTGCAAGTTTCCTAAACGTGAGAAAAAGGAAGCCAACTACATTGACGGTATCACTAGAGATGTGTCTGATATCAATTTGGCAGCTGTGGTTTCTGAGGTAAACTTGGTAGGATCTAATCCTAAGGAATGGTGGATTGACACAGGGGCAACTCGCCACGTGTGCTATGATAAAGAATCGTTCAGTTCTTTTGAAGCTGTTGACAGTGGTGACAAATTGTTCATGGGAAATTCAGCTACAACGGAGATCAAGGGCAAAGGGAAGATCATTCTGAAAAAGAACTTACTCTGAATGATGTGCTATTTGTCCCAGAGATTCGAAAGAATCTAGTGTCTGGATGGTTGCTTAACAAGCATGGGTTCCGTTTGGTTTTTGAGTCTGATAAGTTTGTTTTGTCAAAGAGTAGAATGTTTGTTGGCAAGGGATATGCCCTTGATGGGTTGTTCAAACTCAATGTAATGACTTTGAAATGCAAACTTAATGAAATGAATAAGCCTTCAGTTTACTTGCTTAAGTCTTCATATATGTGGCATGGCAGACTTGGTCATGTTAATTACGAATCTCTTCGTAGATTGATTAAACTGAACTGTATTCCTGCATTTCATATAGACTCTAACCATAAATGCGAAACATGTGTTGAAGCTAAATTAACAAGATCTTCATTTCAATCAATTGAAAGAAGCAACAATCCTCTTGATTTAGTTCACACAGATGTGTGTGACTTGAAAGCAATTCCATCAAGAGGGGGCAATAAGTACTTCATTACTTTTGTCGATGATAGCACAAAGTTCTGTCACGTGTACTTGCTTAAAAGTAAAGACGAAACATTTGATAAGTTTGTACTGTATAAGAACGAAGTTGAGAATCAACTTAACAAAAAAATCAAAGTCTTGAGAAGTGATAGAGGGGGTGAATACGAATCACCTTTTGCTGAATTTTGTGCACAACATGGAATTAAACATGAATTTACTGCACCCTATTCTCCTCAACAAAATGGCATTGATGAAAGGAAAAATCGTACACTAAAGGAAATGATGAATGCCATGCTTATCAGTTCTGGGCTACCGCAAAACATGTGGGGAGAAGCTTTGCTATCCGCCAATCATTTGTTAAATAAGGTGCCACGAAAAAACAGGATAAAACTCCACAGGAGTTATGGACCGGGAGAAAGCCATCATACAAATACTTGCGAGTGTGGGGGTGTTTAGCGAAAGTGGTCGTACCCCCACCAAAAGCAGTAAAGATCGGACCTAAAACAGTTGATTGCATATTTATCGGGTATGCTCACAATAGCAGTGCTTACCGCTTTCTTGTGCATGAGTCGAAAATCCCCGACATACACAAGAACACTATTATGGAATCGAGAAACGCCTCATTCTTTGAAACGAAATTTCCTTGTTTGAACAAAGAAGTTGGAAGCACATCTGGGACTATCAAAGATAATAGTAAAAAGCAAACAGAAGTTGAAGAGGTCGAACCCAGGCGAAGTAAGAGGGTTAGAGTAGAGAAATCGTTTGGTTCCGATTTTCTTACCTATCTAATGGAAAGTGAACCCCAAATCTTTAAAGAAGCCGTGACTTCGTCAGAAGGACCTCAATGGAAAGAGGCTATCAAGAGTGAAATTGACTCCATCTTGCAAAATCACACATGGGAGCTAGTGGATCTTCCACAAGGAAGCAAGCCACTAGGCTGTAAATGGATCTTCAAAAGGAAGACGAAAGCGGATGGGTCAATTAAAAAGTACAAGGCCAGACTAGTAATAAAAGGTTACAAGCAACAGGAAGGTCTTGACTACTTCGATACGTACTCACCGGTCACTCGAATCACATCCATTCGCTTGATACTAGCTATTGCAGCAACGAGAAATCTTGACGTTCATCAAATGGATGTGAAAACCGCATTTCTCAATGGAGATCTAGATGAGGAAATATACATGGAACAACCTGAAGGATTTAATGCTCCAGGTCAAAAGCATAAAGTTTGCAAAGTTGTGAAATCTTTGTACGGCTTGAAACAAGCTCCTAAACAATGGCATCAAAAGTTTGATCAAGTCATGATGGAATATGGATTTAAGATCAATGAATGTGACAAGTGTGTCTACGTAAAGGATACAATAGACGGTTATGTCATATTATGTCTCTATGTAGATGACATGCTTATTGTTGGAAGTGATGATAAGATGATAAAATCCACAAAAGACATGTTAAAGTCAAGATTTGATATGAAAGACATGGGTCTTGCTGATATAATTCTTGGAGTTAAGATTTCAAGGAAACAAGATGGACTTGTTCTAAGTCAAACACACTATGTCGACAAAATTCTTGAGAAGTTCAACAGTGGTGATTCTGGTGTAGCTAGAACCCCTATTGATACCAGTCAATATTTGTCAAAGAATAGGGGAGAAGGCATTGCTCAATTGGAGTACTCAAGAATAATTGGAAGCTTGATGTACTTAATGAGTTGTACGAGACCTGACTTAGCTTACGCGGTAAGCAGGTTGAGTAGATATACGAGTAATCCCAATCATGAACATTGGAAGGGTATAACCAGAGTGTTAAGATACCTAAGGTACACTCGTGAATATGGATTACGCTATACTAGATATCCTGCAGTCATTGAAGGATATAGTGATGCAAATTGGATTTCAGATATTAAGGACTCCAAGTCAACAAGTGGATTTCTGTTTACACTTGGAGGTGCAACAATATCATGGAAATCTTCAAAGCAAACTGTAATTGCCAGGTCTACTATGGAATCTGAATTCATAGCTTTGGACAAGTGTGGAGAAGAAGCTGAATGGCTATATCAGTTCTTGGAAGACGTTCCGAGATGGTCTAAACCAGTTTCTCCGATATGCATACATTGTGATAGCCAATCAGTGATCGGCAGAGCACATAGTAGTATGTATAATGGTAAGTCTCGACATATTCGTCGAAGACACAACACCATTCGACAATTACTCTCAACTGGGGTTATCTCTATTGACTATGTGAAGTTAAAAGATAACATTGCGGATCCGCTAACCAAAGGGTTAAATAGAGAGTTGGTGAGTAAGTCGTCTACAGGAATGGGACTGAAGCCCATGCATGAGTAGGTTTATACAAAGGAAACCCAACCTAGTTGACTGGAGATCCCATGATCTAGGTTCAATGGGACAACCTAATTGTATAGACTAAATTAGATCACTGTGGGGGGGCATCCCTCTCCATAAATAGTGATAGTAATATCAGGATAAGCCCATGGCTTTTAATGATCGTAGTGAGATCACCTATGTGAGAAGAAGTGGGGTCGCTTCTAAGGGAATAGTAAGAGCTTGATTCCTAACAGTTCTCACAGAACCAGGAAAGTGTTCATGACCATAACGAACACACCAATGAGGACTTTATTGTGTCATGAAGGATCCTGTGTGAATTTTGTTAAAGTTTACACAAACAGTAGAACAGTTCAAGGACATCTCGTCTACTGATCTACTAGTAGACAATACATACTTCACAAGGGAAGGTTCAAAGGTTAACGCCCACCTATCCTTCGCAGGATCCTAACATCGAATTTGATAAATATGATTTTGTGATGCTCTGTCACTTTCCATTCATGTGGGGGATTGTTAGAGAATTTAGGGTGAATGGAAACTCAAAAGGTGACCGTTGGCGTTTTGTCTTCCGTAATCGCCGAAGGTTACATATAATGACTGCAACCTTTTGTCTTCCGTAACCAACTAAGGTTATAATTCTGCTACTTATTTAAGCAGTAGGAGAAACGTAAATAAGACACGAAACAGAGCATCTCGAGTTCGATTATCAGAAGGTAAAGTCCGGACGGTCTACCGTTTTTATCCGTTGTATCCTGGGAAACAGTCGCAATACGGGGAGCGGAACTATTTTAAGGACACTGTGCTCAGCACAGGCCTCGGACAGAACCACTGTTGTATTTACATTTTATATAACCATTTACGTTTCGTTTCATTGTGTTTGATCATTTGGAACCCCAGGAACTAACAGTCTCAAACTCAAGGTGTGAAAAGAAAGCATGATCAAGATCCTGATGATAATGATCATGAGGGGGAGATGAGAAAGAAAAGAAATACTGATGGTAGTGAAAATGTAAGTTTGGGAAGAACTTTGACGACTGATGAAGTGGTGCACATGTTTGAATCTGATGCACAAGGGGAAGAGAGCGGAAAACAAATTGTGCTCTATGTGGATCCGGAAGCAGAACCGACGGTTGAAAAGCCTGAGGTTAATTAGGAGGAGATAAGGGAGGTTGTTGACTTGTATGTTGAGATTGTTATTCTGAGTTCAGATGACGAGGAGGATGATGGAACATAAAATGACTACGATAAATTCTAGAGAGTAAAAGAGGAATCGGAGAATTTGCTACTTATCACTGATAGTTTGGCCGAGCATGATGTTGAATTTACTGAGAATGAGATAGAGTTTCTTAACCAGTTATACGGTCCAAGTACTCCAGAAGATATATCTATGAGTTCTATCCAATCACCTGATCCAATCTCAAGTACCATCATTCCATCACAACTTGAATCTATTCAAATAAACATCTCTTTAATCCAATCAAGACCAACTGAACCTGAAACTACTTCACCTATACCAACCCAACCTGAAACCAGTTCACCCATTATACCTGATTTTCCTGAAGAACCCAAACCTGAAGAACCTGAATTTCCTACTTTTCCAACCTTTAACCCCAATACTGACCAAGCTGGTCCATCCAACCCTTCTATTTCACATCAGCCTAGCCCTTCTACCTCAAGAAAACCAAACTTAAGCCAAACGAAGGAAAGACAAAGAACATTAATATTGAGAACACCATTCCTGGAGGATTCATTAAGAAGATTATTTGCTCATTATATAAGGAGATTGAATCCTTATGCAGTTCTGGGAATAAATGATCAGTCAGATGCATTTAAGTTTGAGTATATGTACTTCATGAGAGCTAAGTGTCAGAAGGTACATCAAGTTAGAAGTAATAAGTTGATTGTGACAGTAAAGGAGGTACATACAAAGCAATTCTACAGGCATTGTGTAACACCCGGAAAATCCTTGTAAGTAATAATAGTCCTAATATTTCTTTATATTTTGACTTCTTAGATTATAATTGATTTCCTAAGTAATTTCCGTGAATGTTACTTGTTATTTGAGAACTTCCGATAGAAATCTGTAAGTTTACTCCTTAAGAAAATTATTGAAAAATAGATGATAAAGTGAAATATTAGATTTTATGGATTAGTTGAATGGGTAATTTGAATACGAGTCCAACAGTACTTTCCGGGGTAAAAACGGAGTTCTAACGAAGAAGTTACGGCTAAATTAGTGGAAATTGAGAAGGCTAGCAAACAGAAGCTGGCGCCGATGCATCGGCGCGGGTGATCGGCGCCGAGCACCTGACGTGCTAAAAGGGGATTAAACCCACCTCTTTATCCTTAGTCATTCACTATTTTCACTTAAGAACTCTCAAATTCGATTTTTGTTCTACTATCTTCTTCTCAAGCGATTCTTCATATAAATCTAAGGTAAATTCATATTTCTTAATCCTAATCCAATTCAAACAACTATTAGATGAATCTTACCAATTAAACTTGATTTAGGGCATTACATCTTCATCCTTCTTGTTGAAGTGATTAAGCTCAAGTATTCAAGTTTAGGGTTATATCAATTACAGATTTAAGGTGAGTAACTTGTATCTAATTGGTTGTATTATACTTTACTACCATTCTTTATCTTGATTTTGGTATTGATAATGAGAACTCTTGATTAATAAGCTCTTAATGGTTAAGAGGGAAACAAGAAGAGTTCAAGTAAGTTATGGTGGATTAATTGTGTTTCATTATCTATAATGCTATGATAAATGTTAGTGTTAAAGGTTTGGGTGTGATTATACATCATTGATATATGATTATGATGATGGCTTAATATATGTCTTAATGAAGCAAAGATGGCTTAATGGACAAAATGGACCTATTATTGAATTGTAAACATGGATGTTTATTTTTGATATTATATAGAATGTGATTTGATACATATGGATGTATAAGAACTACATGGAAGTAGTATTAATTATGTTAAATGGTTGGACCATTGTTAAGTGTTAATTATGCTTTGAATATTATTTGGATTAACATATTTGGTATTCACATAATTGGAGGAGCACCTAGTAAGCATTGGAGGATATATTCTTACACACCGTGGGGTAAGTGTAATTGATTCATACCTTCGGATACCGTGGGGTTTTTCCGTTGTGACAATACCGTGGGTACCGATCAAGGTATATCTTCGATTATGATGTAACTGGGTAGCAATATGGGCCTTCTCCATGGAATCCAATTTGTGAATGTATCGAATTGTTATTCCTACATGCTATGATTATGCTCAATGTGCTATGTGTAAACCTCACTTAGGCTTTAAAAGCCTAACACTTGTTATGTGTTTTATGTGTTACAGATATTAGTGGTTCCGAACACAAGAAGGTCTAGAACGGGGTTGTGAGCATGGGATCATTGTTGGAGAGTGAAAGATTGGAAGACTTATGATAGAACTTTCCGACATCCTTTTTGTAATTTGATTGCCATAGTAGTGTTCAGATAAGCTAGTGGTCCAATAGTAGTTATAATTAACTACATCTTTGTATTAATGATTATGAAATGTTAATTAGGTATACTTTTACTTTAGTAATGTGTACCACTCTTCCGTTTTATGGAAGTTTTTGTTAACCCCTGTTTTGGGGTGTTACAAGTTGGTATCAGAGCTCTAGTTTAAGTGAACTAAGTATGCTGAGGAGGTACTTAGACTTAAGCTGAGATGAATTAAGTTGTGACTTGTGAGATCTGGGTAGAAGTACTAAGACGGGATAGTCTTAGAGTCGACGGAAATACGTGGATTTAGTACTGTAGCGATGGTAACGAGAATTCTTATGTATGATATATTCACAATCGCAATTAGCTACTGATATTATGAATATATTACTACATGAGTAAACTTGCTTATAAATTGTTACAGTGACTAACGTTTGGTATTATATGTTTTGTATGTTTAAATAGATGTAACCATTTCTTGTGGATATGCGTTTGTGTTATAAAAGAACAATGGTGAATACACCACTAAGGTCCTCTAATTCTTTTGAGGATAAAGCGGTAAATGATTGAAGGTTGGAAGGACAGCCTGGAACTGGCGGGACTCATGAAAGTACGTCGAGGCAAACTTTAAATAGGTGAATTGAAATGTGTAGAGATAGAATGTGAGTTGATTGATCAAGACAGGAATAGTAGGAAATGGTTGAGTAAGTGGGCCGTGGAATGCATGTATAACAAGTTTTACAAGACCGAGAGGGCGATCACTGGTCGGAAGTAGAGTGTCAATGATAAGGTGTGTGAGTAAAACGATTGACCTTGTTTGAGTGAGTAGCCTTCATTTGCTAGTAGAGTTTTATGTATGGTGTCCTAGTGTGTGTTACATGGGTTTTCGTGATTTCAAAACAAATGCATAAATATCAATTTTAATCGAGGTTGAGTCAGCTTGTGCAAGTGTGTATTTAAAAGAAAAAGGCAATTTCATTTACGGCGCACAACGAAATTTGAGCTTGGCAATTTGCAAAATACTTCATACTTTACATGAAAAGTTAAATCGTAGCAAAAAGTCAAGAAAACGTTGACAGCAAAACTTATATAACCAACAAGAGTATGGACTTGGTGATAACATATAAACAAGTGTGAGAACCGACTAGCTTACTTTGTGTCGGTAATATTTTTTTTTCTCTCTTTCACACTTTTGTAATGTGAAAAGATTTTCATTTAATATATTACTGTCGTAATAGCATTGTTTTGATTGAGAAAGATTAAGTTTTATGGAAAGCAGTATGCAAACGATTCTCGAGATCGTTGTGCAGTACATTGGAGTTATGGGAATGTTGGGGACTTGTATGCCCAAGTTGTTCCAAATGTTATTTTTTTTAAATAAGAAAAGGTGCGAAATAATTTATTTATCGCGTTGTCATGAATGAAGGCTATGAATTCACTAGGTCGTAGAATATTACACTATAAGCTAAGAAAGAACTCCGATAGTGGAGAGGTGTTGAATAAATCATGGGAGAATGTTTATAGTTTAGGTATTTGTGTTCAAGGAAGAGGTGAACAGTGGGAAAGTCGAAAGTGGACTTTAGTGTCGGTTGTCGAGGGACGGTTGTGTCCGGAGGAAAGACTAGTAGTCATCAAGATGATGGAATTAGCAAATCGCTATGAGTAGTGTGGTGAGACCGAAAGGAAATATCCTCGACGTCAAATAAGAATCTATGGTAATCTTGTGATATTAATGTTGTACGATTAAATTTGAAATAAAGACTATGGGATGTGAATTGAATTGTGATATATTGGAAGGATTAGGTTCAGTTAGGGACCCTTGTTAAAGAATAGGTTATGGAAGTATAGACAGATTGACTATTGACGTTGAAGTCGACAGTTGCGTAAGGTGTATGAGGCATTTTGCCTGTCACAGGGTGCGGTCTGGGTGCGTCCCGCGTATGCCTGTGCGGACAGGAACAAAACCGTGAGCGGTACCGGCATGTTGTTTATGCAGAGGGTATGCGCAAAGCGGACAATATCGTGTACGGTGGGCTGGGGATGTTACAGATTGGTATTGACGAATAAATCTTGAGAAAAGGGGTTTTGGTTAATTTATTTGATAAGTGAAAGCTATGTGGTCAGAAGACGCTTTTAGAATTTATTGTGGTTGTGCAATAATTATGATGTGATATGTGCTTAATTACATTCCATTTAAATAAGTGTCGGCTTAAGTATTGGTCTTATGTGTGAGGACCGTTTGATGATCTTGTATTCATAGTACCTTTTAGGATTAATGAACTTTGGCAAAATATATATATATGTATATATTGTTGAGTATATAAGAGTTGCATATGCGTGTACATATAGATACATATATGATTTGACTTCATTGAGAAGGTAGCAATAAAAGGGGTCGTGGGATTATTACACCTCGGAGCGTGTGTTGCAAGATGTGGGTTAGATGCATTTTAAATTGCATGAGTTGATATTGATAAATGATTATTAAACCATTTAAGCAGATGGCTCGGTTTTGGAGTCGGTTGAATCTCGAGGGCGTTCGCCCGGTTTAATAAGCTCGACGTAGGTTTAGGGTTGGAATTACATGAATTATATTATAATTGAAACTTTCATGATGTGAATGCTTTGGGTATTCTTTTAAGGTCATGTATGAATGTTAAGTTTTGAATCAGAAGATTAAAAGTTGAAGGACCACCTTGTAGGGGTGTTAAGATAGTGAAAGACTATTGTTTTAGATAAGCAGTCTACTTACGATGTGGATAGTTTATAAAGGATAAAGTATTAGACACGAACAACGTGAATGTATAGACTATGTCGATGTGTGAGGGATTGTGCCTTGTCTATGTAATAGTTTGGAATCACAAAGAATTAGCAAGAAATGAGTAAGTTGAGTTAATTATAAGCTTGTGAGTTGTTTTTTTTATGTGTGAATGAATTGTCCGAGAAAGTGTTAGTTGAATACCAAGGAATGAATAGTAATTTCAAATGGTAATGTCGTTTCTAAATGACTTGGTTGAATGCCTTAAGTTAGAATCTTGGTGCAAATGTTTGGTTATGTATAGTAATGAGAAGATGTTGTCAGCTTGTGACAAAGTTGGGAGAAAGATGTAATATTTGGAGGGTAGTACTCCACGCTAAAGTAGGGGAGCAATAATAGAAAGATTGGACCTAGAAAAGTAGTCATACTACAGATTCAATGGAAACATTACCATTGACATGCAAACCTTTTAGTGCTTGGTTGCAATATGGTCGCGTGGTGCGATAGAGGAGTGAAGAAATGGTAACATTTTGTACCGAAGAAATGTACAAGTCATGGATGTAATGATGGTTTGCCATGATTATTGAAGTATTCAAAAGTGATAAGTATGCTTGATTTAAAGTACGTGGATTTTCAGGTAGTATACATTAATGTTATTTTGAGACCTGGAGATTGAGTTGTGGTAATGATGGGGTGAAAGGAGAACTCTTGTTCTTCTTGATCCCATTGGATTTTAGGTGAGTTTTTATACTTCACTTTATTATCGAAAATAATACTGTAACCGTTAAAGTGTAGTATTTCGTTATGAAGTTTAGTCAAAAGTGTTGGGGTATTCCTTGGATGTAAAGAAATGCTTTGAATATAGTTCTCGGTATTATGAGGATTTAGCTAAAAGTCTTAGCTAATGATTCTAGAGAAACTGTCCTTTTGGACTGTAGCTATGTGTGGTGGATTTTTCGTGTAAGCTTGAGAGAAATGATAACGGTATGGTAGACCAAGAAATAGTCGGATAAGGATTTGATGATAACAGTACTCTAAGGAGGTTTGTAAATCTAAGTTGGGGAGTGGGTAATGATGAAAGAAGTAAGGTTCAGAAAATATGTTTAGATGAATCCTTGTTATTTATGGACTTTCATTTGTGAATTAAGTATGTAAGACTTAAAGAGAAGAGATGTACAAAATATTTTATGTTGGTATGATGTGATTTCACTTACAAAAGTAAGAATGGATGGTAAGAGTAGTTGTTTGGAGAAACTGTAAGGGGTTATAGAAAGATCAGTTAAGAAGTTGTGACCTAAGGGTATGGTATTACATCATTGAGGTGTTAATATGACTTTAGAATTGGATGAGGATATGAAAATTAAAGATCCTCATTTGTTTACCTAGCTTGGATTTCGAGGACGAAATCTATTTCAAGTGGGGGAGAATTGTAACACCCGGAAAATCCTTGTAAGTAATAATAGTCCTAATATTTCTTTATATTTTGACTTCTTAGATTATAATTGATTTCCTAAGTAATTTCCGTGAATGTTACTTGTTATTTGAGAACTTCCGATAGAAATCTGTAAGTTTACTCCTTAAGGAAATTAATGAAAAATAGATGATAAAGTGAAATATTAGATTTTATGGATTAGTTGAATGGGTAATTTGAATACGAGTCCAACAGTACTTTCCGGGGTAAAAACGGAGTTCTAACGAAGAAGTTACGGCTAAATTAGTGGAAATTGAGAAGGCTAGCAAACAGAAGCTGGCGCCGATGGTTTGGCGCCGATGCATCGGCGCGGGTGATCGGCGACGAGCACCTGACGTGCTAAAAGGGGATTAAACCCACCTCTTTATCCTTAGTCATTCACTCTTTTCACTTAAAAACTCTCAAATCCGATTTTTGTTCTGCTATCTTCTTCTCAAGCGATTCTTCATCTAAATCTAAGGTAAATTCATATTTCTTAATCCTAATTCAATTCAAACAACTATTAGATGAATCTTACCAATTAAACTTGATTTAGGGCATTACATCTTCATCCTTCTTGTTGAAGTGATTAAGCTCAAGTATTCAAGTTTAGGGTTATATCAATTGAAGATTTAAGGTGAGTAACTTGTATCTAATTGGTTGTATTATACTTTACTACCATTCTTTATCTTGATTTTGGTATTGATAATGAGAACTCTTGATTAATAAGCTCTTAATGGTTAAGAGGGAAACAAGAAGAGTTTAAGTAAGTTATGGTGGATTAATTGTGTTTCATTATCTATAATGCTATGATAAATGTTAGTGTTAAAGGTTTGGGTGTGATTATACATCATTGGTATATGATTATGATGATGGCTTAATATATGTCTTAATGAAGCAAAGATGGCTTAATGGACAAAATGGACCTATTATTGAATTGTAAACATGGATGTTTATTTTTGATATTATATAGAATGTGATTTGATACATATGGATGTATAAGAACTACATGGAAGTAGTATTAATTATGTTAAATGGTTGGACCATTGTTAAGTGTTAATTATGCTTTGAATATTATTTGGATTAACATATTTGGTATTCACATAATTGGAGGAGCACCTAGTAAGCATTGGAGGATATATTCTTACACACCGTGGGGTAAGTGTAATTGATTCATACCTTCGGATACCGTGGGGTTTTTCCGTTGTGTTATGCCTTGTGACAATACCGTGGGGTACCGATCAAGGTATATCTTCGATTATGATGTAACTGGGTAGCAATATGGGCCTTCTCCATGGAATCCAATTTGTGAATGTATCGAATTGTTATTCCTACATGCTATGATTATGCTCAATGTGCTATGTGTAAACCTCACTTAGGCTTTAAAAGCCTAACACTTGTTATGTGTTTTATGTGTTACAGATATTAGTGGTTCCGAACACAAGAAGGTCTAGAACGGGGTTGTGAGCATGGGATCATTGTTGGAGAGTGAAAGATTGGAAGACTTATGATAGAACTTTCCGACATCCTTTTTGTAATTTGATTGCCATAGTAGTGTTCAGATAAGCTAGTGGTCCAATAGTAGTTATAATTAACTAAATCTTTGTATTAATGATTATGAAATGTTAATTAGGTATACTTTTACTTTAGTAATGTGTACCACTCTTCCGTTTTATGGAAGTTTTTGTTAACCCCTGTTTTGGGGTGTTACACTTTGGTATCCAGTTTTTGTGGTTCAGAGGCAAGATTGCAAGACATATACTTTTTCTGAAGCAGATTTCTGTCATCTTTTGATTGAAGATTTTGAGTTCATGTACAACTATTTCAGAGATCTTACAATCAGACGGGATAACATTACTCTTGCCTTGAATGCTATTGAGAGGTTCTTGAGAAGACATATCCTCTATGTTCAATGTTTTGATTTCCAATTGGGTCTGGAGAGTGATCAACCAATTGTGAACATGCTAAGGCCTAATCAGAGGATTCCTGGTTTGGAGTTAATGCCTTTGTATGCTGTGATCAGAGAACCAGAGTTTGGAGTGGTGTATAGAAATGAAAGAGGAGAAAAGAGGTTCCTAAGATTCAGTGAGATTGCTAAGTGCTCAGATGGAACTTTGAAAGTGTTATTGCTCCAGTTGCAGAACAGATTGAAGATCAGTGATAGAGAAAGAGGAGAAAACAGAATGCCTTCTACTGCAAGATCTTTGCTGATTAGAGCTATTGATGAGATCAATGAAAGAATAGAATTCATAAGAGCTATGCGGAGAATTGAAACTTATCTCGGAGCTAAAAGAAGAAGAAGACCGTTACTGCCTTGATTCCAAAGGGGGAGAATGTTGGTGCTTTATTTCATGTTGTAATCAGGCAGTTAGTTTCTTAAACTGTATCTTGTAATGCTTTATAGTTAAGTCATGGGTTTGTCATGTACTTACTATAAATACCTTTCTAAGCTTGTTTTGTCATAACTCTAGTAACTCTACATTTTAGAACATCTTGTAGCTCTCAAAAGATTATGTATGACAATATGGCTTTCTCTCTCTAGATTTGATTGTGCTTTACATTCTCTCACTAGATTCCGGTGTTAACAAAGAACAACTAACCTTAACGATTGTTGACTATCAATATGGTTATCAAAGGTTAAAAATGGACATTGAATAGCGATCAAGTCGTCTATTCTAATGGATGATTGATAATAATGGAAACATGAGTACATATTGAAGTTTGACACCCAACTTCAACCAACTAACAACTCTGATAACACATACAATCAACTTGTTAGATGAAGACCCAACTGTTGAATTAAGATTGAACTTGATAAATTAAGGATTAAGTGCTTGAATGGTTGAGATTGAGAGGTCCCTTTGGATCATGAGGTTGTGTTAAAAAAACTAGATGTGTATTTGAAATGTTATAATTTTAAATTTTAGGGGGACCTACTTATTACTTAATACAAATAATGAAACAAAGATAAAGTTTTTGGAGAAAAAAAAAGCTAAATCAATCTTCAAATGGATAGGCATGAACCGATTTATCAAATATTCACATCTACACCTTTAATTTATGCATAATCCAACCTTCAACTTGTTTATTGAAATCAAAGTTTTGGTTTAGATCATTTATGATAGATAGAGACGTTTGTGGAGTGGCCACAATATATTAAGGGCCTATAAATAAAAAAGACATGCCATAAATCTTTTTAAACCTATCAACAAAAACAATCATTATTGTACATAATGCTAGGTATGATACTGAATTTCTCCATTCAACATTAATTTTTAAATTGACCCGTTCAACTAATTTTATTTTCATAATATTCATTTATAACTATTAGCAGATAATTTTTTTTTGGTAACTGTGGGTGTCTGGGTCATATTCTTCTGGTTTAATCCCATATTGACCTTGAAGATTATAGTCCCAAAAATCCTCAATGGTCCTGAGAAGACTCGAACTGAAGATAACCATGAACCAATAATTCAATGATATTATGTTGTTTTTTTTTAATAAGGAAACATGGAAAGAAGGAAGAACAATACTGAATTAAAAAATCCGCTGCTAAGACAAGATCCAACTTTCATGGATTTACTTCTTGATAAGAAGGTTCGCTAAAATCGAATGAAAAATTGTACAAGGTAGCTATTTGACCAACAATGTTGTATGGGATTGAGCTTTGAGCGCTAAAGAAGGCTTTTGCGGTCGTACCACGTTGGATAGGATACTGAACAAAGTATTTTGGAGAGTTGGGTGTAGCATAGCAACTGAGAGAGGGAAGATTGTGCTGGTCTGGACATGTGTAAAGAAGAGAACAACACTGGTGGGAGGGGTTGAGAGCATAAGAACCAATAAATAGGTTATCAGAGTCCTAACATACTTAGAGGCTCTTTACGAATTAGAAGTGGTTTTTGTGCGAGATTAAGCGCGGGAAATTATTTGACATACTTATTCTATTGGGTTACTATAGTTTGTCTTTAAGTTGTTTAACTTGCTCTTTCTTATTCTTTTCAAAGCCTTAATTCCTATGTCAAAATGGTCCCAAGCTTCTCACTTAACTTATTTTAAATTTTGATATCTGAAATTGCTTAACCGGTGGCTTTTACATAAATAATTTTTCTATCATCACTAATATATTTAATTTTATACATATAATTGAATTTTCTTTTTCTTTTGTAGTATTCAATAACGCATGCCTTATAATAATAATAATAATAATAATAATAATAATAAAATGAAAGGAGTATTGTAAATGATTGGATAAGGATAAATCATGTGATACCACATTACCGGTGAAATATAAAATAATCCAAAATTTGAAAATAGAAAAGTCAACATCAACTCTTTTTATGGAAAGAGACATATCGAGGGACCATCATATCTACATTTATATACGATATGAAAATCAACTTTGATTTATAAAAATTAATTCAAGATTATTTCACATAATGTCGAAGGCAATAACCAAAATTATTGTAACAATTTCGTACAACATCTTTAATTTAATGTAAGGTTTTTACAAGTTAAAAGTAAAGTGACTTGGAAAAATTATTATTATAAAGAGTTTTTATAAAAATCTTATATTTTTTTAGGTTTTAAGTAAGGATTTTGGTTCTTACCAATAAAGTGTGTGTGAATTAACATTTTCCTAGCGGTACGAGAGCATTTATCCTCGTACAAGGCCAGATGTTCAAACCTCACCAAAGGTAAGGAGGGTGTGTGAGTTTAATTGCTGCATTTGTCGCATATGAATATCATATACTTCAAAAAAATAAAAATTTCTTAGTTTTATTTTATTTTATTTTCTTAACTTTATAATTAAATATATAATTATTTAAAAATCTGATTATTCGGGAAAATATATGAGTTTATAGTTTAGAAAATATCAGTGCTCTTGCAATATACATCTAGCTATTTAGAGCATCTCCAACAGCTTCTCCATTTTGGAGAAAATGGAGAAAATGAGGATTTTGGAACACAAATAAGCTCCAACAGCTTTCCCAAAAGTTTCCCCAAAATGGGGATAATAGGATTTTTCCCAAAAATTTCTCCAAATATGGAGAATACTCCAAATATGATTACAAGTGTTTTTCCAAATATGGGGAATCTGTTGGAGATGGATGTAATTTTTTTTGGGGATTTTGACTTTTGCTTTTCCATTTTAAATTTTTTTTGGGAAAGCTATTGGAGATGCTCTTACAAGCTATATGAAAAACGTGTAAAAATGCTTTTATATATAGGAGCCTACACTTTTTGACTCTCGTTTTATTTTTTAGTATTTAAAAATTAATCAAATTTTATACATAACTAAAACATAATGATGTATTGGTGTATTATATTCAATCCACTTTCTTATTTAGGGGCCGTTTATTAAATGTTTACTTGGGTAAGCGCTTACCGGTCAAGTTTAACACTATCACTTACTTATCGGGAAAGATTTTAGTCGGCCAAATCGATTTCGTATGCAACAATTCACCCGGTAAGCGCTAACCGTGGTAAGAGTTGTCGCCATCACTTACCGGGATAAGACTCTCGGTCCTTTCATTCGCTCTTACCGGGTAAGATTTGTGGTCCTTCCCATATCAATCTGATAGGTAATATGATTTGATAAGCGCTTACCCGGGTAAGTGCTTGGTAAACGGCACCTTATATAATCCCTATAAGAAAGGGGATAAAAAATTGGGATTGTATGTAAATAAATAGAAAGTATGAATGACCAAAAAGAAGAGTTCATAGAAAAAAGAAAGAAAGAACCATAACATAACATGTTCAAATCCCTTTGTTTAACCAAAAAATTGAAGAAAAAAACCCCTTACATGCTGTAAAAACCCACTTATATATTGAAAACGTAGTTTTTACACCTAATATTTATTCTATATTAGATTATGTCATTTATTTTGTGTCCTTGTTTAAAATTTTCTATGTGTGAGTGTGTCTATATATGTTTCTATTGAACACATTATCCTTAGGGCCTGTTTGTTTTTGGCTTAATGGGCTTAATGGTCTGTATGACTTATTCGGTCAGCCATACAGGAGTGTTTGATAGTGGCTTAATGAAAAATGGGAGAGCTTACCGAATAAGTTGAGAGGAGATGCCTTTATCTACTCAGCCACCATTATTACCATTTTACCCCCACATCATTATCCCTACCACATTTCAGCCACAATTTTTGATTTCGTGTTTTGTAAACCCAATCGATTCAATGCGTCTGGAGTCGTGCCAACCCTAGTAAGCTTCAAAAATCTTCAATTTCTGATTTCGTGTTTTGTAAACCCAATCGATTCAATTTCTGATTTCGTGTTTTGTAAACCCATCGATTCAATTTCTGATTTCGTGTTTTGTAAACCCAATCGATTCAATTGAACAATCTTCTCTGTCTCTCTCTGTTGCTGAAACTCTTCGCCTTCAACAGCCGCTTCCATTATCCTAGGTTTATAAACACTCTCAGCATTATATAATCACCGAAAAAGTTGAAGAAAACCAGAAGTGCAGTATGAAAGAAAGAAAGAATAAGGAAAGGGGAGATTGCGATTAAACTCTTCTCTCTAATTCTATGTATATATATATTCACTTTCCTTTTAATTTGATTCTTTAATTTATTAATGATTCACTAATTTATATATATGTTATTTGACTTGTTTTTTGCAATCTAACACCTATGCTGTCAAAGTTTGGCGAAATTTTAATAAAAACATCATAAATCCTAAGAAGGGGTAAAATAGTCATTTCTGACGTTCAGCTCCTTTGTTCAGCACGACAAACAAACAACAAGATATCAGAATCCAGACAGACAGACAAATCCAGACATACATCTATATCCACACAGAACTTAATGAAAAACCAACCAAACAGCCCCTTACTTTCCTCTGAATCATCGGAAGTCAAGGGCCAAAGATGGGAAGCGTGTATGAATATTTCCCGTGTTATATACTTCAAAATTACAATTAAAAAAATTCGAATTTGAATAAACACATGCAAGATGATCATTGATAACTCTCATTTTGAGCGTTATTTACATTCCGTTTGTGTGTGTGTTTCTTCCATTTTAGTTGTGTGTTTTTTTATATGTTCTGTTGGACAACCTAAGGGGGGGGGGGTAAGGTTGTATTTAAAATCTTTTTCTTTCAAAAATTCTTTGAACAAATAAATACAGTACAAACAATACAGTAAAAATAAAGCAGAGTATAAACAAGTAAATATACAACAATTATATAAACAGATATAATTTAAATGCACAGCGGAAATGTAAATAGATAAGGGAAAGAGAATACTTGACAACGGTATTTTTAAAGTGGTTCACCAAACACAAAGTTGGCTAGTCCACCTCGAGAAAATAACACTTCTCGGAGATCCAATACGAAACGTGTTCTTTACGGTAGAAACACAAACCTTAATACAACAAACGCGAAACACTCTTCTTTGAGAGATTAATGTGGATCACTCACTCTAATTCAAACACTTACAAGAGGGTATAAATTTTAATATGAATAATCACTCTTGAATAAGGTTTATCACTTGGATATTTTTTAGAGAGTTTGATCACTTGAGTTGTGTTGCTGATTCAACTAATCGAGAGATTTTAATCTGCTATCAACTCAAGATTTCTTGCTCAAAAATTAATTTTATCAGTTTAAGTGATTTAGTGTGAGTAAGAAAGCAGCAGAATAATAATCAAATGCTGAGGGAGAATTTATTGCTGAAGTTGGTGTAGGCTTGAATGCTGCTGGATGCATGTATTTATACTGGATGATCAACAGTCTTGAGGATTTCGCGGTATACCGCCAAACCATCGCGGTATACCTGCGTCAGAAAAAGGACACTGCAAGGAGAAGGTCAACCCTGCAAAAACAAACGGAATTGTGTACCCGCGGTATACCGCGTTGCACATGGCGGTATACCGCCTGATAGGGTTTCTGACAATAGAAGCTTCAAATGCAGAAGATGTTGATGGTGAACAGTGACGCGGTATACCGCGAAGACCTTGGCGGTATACCGCCTGAAGTTTTGACCAATGAGAGCATGGCAACGCAGGGTTACTTCGGCTGATCACACTTTTTGCAACAGTAAAAGGAAGATTTGATTTTAATAACATATATGTATATATCAAGTGATTTAATATATATAAAAAATATTGTATATATATATTTGATTCAAATATATTTATATAGATACGAAATATCCAAGTGATAAAATATTTTAGGGTGTTTATCATTTTAAAATAAAATGACGAAACTCTTCAGACTTGGATTCTTCAGATAAAAAATTATCGAGATCATTTAAATATCTGCACACTCAGATAAAATATTAGATAACAAAAAATGCGGTGTGTTTTGTAATCATCAAAATAAATATGGAGATGTGATTTTATGTGTACCAAAAATATATCACAATATTTAAAGCTGGGTACACTTGCACCAACAATCTCCCCCTTTTTGATGATGACAAACACAACGCTAAACACGAGAGCATACTCGGTTTCTCTCCCCCTTTTGTCGAAGCAAAAAGGGTTTAAGAAAGTCGCTTATGCTCCCCCTCGAAAGATGCTCCCCCTCAAAATATGAAATATTTGAGAGTTAGTATTTATCAAGGGTTATACTCAAGCATGCCTAAACCAAGTCTTAATTTAAAGAAGGCTTTTTTGTTAAGAGCTTTTGTGAAAATATCGGCCAAATTATCTTCCGAATCAACCTTTTCAAGCACGATTTTGCCTTTTTGAACATTATCTCGTAAAAAATGATGTCTCAATTCAATATGTTTGGTACGAGAATGCAAAACGGGATTTTTACTTAGATTTATGGCACTTGAGTTATCACACATAATTGGAATTTTGGTTAGGTGTACCTCAAAATCGGTAAGTGTGTGTTTCATCCATAGGACTTGAGCACATGCTCTTGCGGCGGCTACATATTCCGCTTCGGTGGTAGACAAAGCTACGGATTGTTGTTTCTTAGAGAACCAAGATACAAGTGAGAGACCTATAAAGGCACATACCCCACTAGTACTTTTTCGGTCAACAATAGATCCACCAAGATCGGAATCGGCGAAACACGTTACTTCTAACTCGGGTTTCTTTGCGTACCATAAGCCAAGATTAGTAGTACCTCGTAAATATCGAAAAATACGCTTGACAGCTTCATAGTGAGATTGTTTAGGTGAAGATTGAAAACGAGCACATAAACATACACTAAACATAATATCAGGTCTACTAGCAGTTAAATATAATAAACTACCAATCATACCACGATAAATCTTTTCATTAAAATCGTTTCCCTCCTCGTCACGAGATAATTGCAAATTTGTGGTCATTGGAGTTTCAACGGGTTTGACATTTTCAAAGTTAAACTTTTTCAACATATCTTTACAATATTTAGATTGACTAATAAAAATACCAGTTTCACATTGTTTTATTTGCAATCCTAAGAAGTATTTTAACTCTCCCATCATGCTCATTTCAAACTCGCTTGTCATTTTCGCAGAAAATTCATTACACAGTTTTTCATTAGTGGAACCAAAAATAATATCATCAACATATACTTGCACAACCACAATATCATTTTGAACATATTTCACAAATAAAGTATTATCTATTTTACCCATAATATAACCACTAACAATTAAAAAGGTTTTTAATCTATCATACCACGCACGCGGAGCCTGCTTTAAACCATAAAGCGCCTTTTTCAATTTATAAACATGTGTCGGGTTTTCAAAACTTTCAAAACCGGGAGGTTGAGAAACGTATACCTCCTCATTTATGATACCATTTAAGAAAGCACTTTTAACATCCATTTGAAACAACTTAAAATCTTTAGCATTTGCAAAAGCGAGAAGCATTCGAATAGACTCCAACCTTGCAACCGGTGCAAAGGTTTCGTCATAATCTATACCTTCTTGTTGACTGTACCCCTTGGCAACTAAACGTGCCTTGTTTCGTGTGACTCCACCGTTCTCGTCTACCTTATTTCGGAAGACCCATCTTGTGCCAATAATGGTTTGACTACTAGGGCTAGGCACTAAGTCCCACACATCATTCCTAGAAAATTGGTTTAACTCATCTTGCATGGCCAATATCCAATCCTCATCACCTAAAGCTTCATCTATGGTTTTAGGTTCTATGGTTGAGATAAAGGCATGGAAAGCACAATGGGTAAGGATTTGTGATCTAGTTGTCCTTTGGTTTAGGTCACCTATAATTTGATCTACGGGATGGCCTCGAGCGGTTCTAAGGTTAGGATCATCTATACCTTGTGGAATAAAGCACGGAGGGGCATCACTAGATTCAATATTATTTGTGGAAGGTTGGGTACCTAAATCCAAGGTACTAAGTTGTTGGGCTAAGACGTCTCCTTCACGGATATTATCATTTGCTAAGGGTGCACTCGGTTTGGGAGGACTTTCGTCAAAGCTAACATTAAGGGATTCTTCTACTACCATGGTCTCCTTATTTAGGATTCTATAGGCTTTGCTATTCCAAGAGTAACCTAGGAAAACTCCCTCATAGGCTTTGGGGTCAAATTTGGTTAGGTAGGATTTGGTGTTTAAAATGAAACATTTACAACCAAAAACTTTTAGGTGAGCTAGGGAAGGTTTTCTACCTCGGTAAAGTTCATAGGGTGTCTTATTTAGGATACCTCTAATTAGGACACGGTTAAGCACATAGGTCGCGGTAGCAACGGCATCACACCAAAACTTTTGGGGAACTTGATGTTCGTTTAGCATAGTTCTACTCATTTCTTGCAACGTTCGATTTTTCCTTTCAACAACCCCGTTAGATTGAGGAGTTCGAGGAGCCGAAAAGTTATGAGTTATACCATGTTTATCACAAAAGGCACCAAATTGTACATCATTATCGAATTCTCGTCCATGGTCCGTACGTATGGAAACAATCGTACAACCTTGTTGGTTTTGAATTCGTTTTCCCAAAATTTTAAACTTTTCAAAAGCCTCATTTTTATGTCTCAAAAATAAAGTCCAAGTATAACGGGAATAATCATCCACAATAACTAAAGTATAAAAATTTCCTCCAAAACTTTGAATAGCCATCGGGCCAAAAAGATCCATATGTAAAAGTTCTAAAACTCTTTGAGTAGAAATAACATTTTTTGATTTATGAGAAACGTGATGTTGTTTGCCGACACGACAAGCATCACAAAAATGATTATCAAATTTTAATTTTGGCAGGTCACTCACAAGCTCCTTATTTTTTAAGTTTTGCATTAATCTTAGATTAGCGTGACCTAAACGCCTATGCCATAAAGTAGAAACATCATTAATAGAAGATAAGCATACATTATCAGATACAACAGTTTTACAAATATATAAATTTCCTTTTACAAAGCCATTTAAAAGAACTTTGCCATTTTTTATGATTTTACAAGAATCTTCTTCGAAGACAACAGTTGTATTATTTTTACACAATTGGCGAACACTTAACAAATTAAAATGTAAATTATCAACATGATTCACATTAAGAAATTGAACATTATTGCAAGAGACTGTACCTCTACCAATTATATTTCCTTTGGAGTTTCCTCCAAAAATTACCTGTCCACCATCACATGACTTATATGATGAAAAGAGATTATTGTTTCCGGTCATGTGACGTGTGCAACCACTATCGAGTATCCAGTCCATATCAAGGTCAATCTACAATAATGAAGATGTAACTTTTATGGTCCCCATTTCTCGTGGGTCCTTGACAATTAGTTTCAAAAGTCAACCAACATACATATATATAAAGTCAAACAGAATATATATATATATATAATATATTACACAATATATAATACATCAAACCATATTAATATATATATATAACACATTAAACAAACAAAGTATATATATATAAGAATTAAAAGAATTAAATAAAATGTATATATATATGTGCAGTACGTATGTATATATATATATGAATAGTATAAAAAGTACAAATAACAATATTTTACTTATATATAATATATAACACATATACATAACACATTTAAAACCATAAACGCATACCACCGGGATTATCATTACTAAACATTCCTTTTGGAATCCATTTATTTACCATTTTAATTTTGCGATTATATTTGTCATACACATAAAAACAAGCATTTACATTCGCATTATTATTAGGTTTAGAATATTTATCATGGTACATGCGAGCATACGGTTTTCTCGTATTATAATTTACATTATTTATTTTACGCACATACGGAGGTTTTTGCACATATTGATTTCTTGTATTTACTTTAGGTGATTCATAAAATCTTTTGATGGGTATACATGAACATTTATCAACACAAGTATTGGAACCAATGCCTTTTCTACATTTTATACGGTTAGGCATATTAAGCATGTTAAGAACCTTTTTATTACTACTTTCAAAGGCTTTAGCTAGCATGTTATCTTTTTCATATGAAGCACATTTAGCCTTTAAGCATGTAATCTCATTCTCAAAAATATCACATTTTGTACAAATAATATTTTCATGTGATTTTTTATTCAAGCATGCAATTTCTTTATTTAAAAATCACAAGATTTACAAAAATCTTTTTCTCCTAATTTAGTTTCTAATTTAGCAATTATATCCATATCATTTTCAGATTTTTGTTTAACATTTTTTATTTCCTTTTTACATGCATTTACAGTTTCTTTTAACATAGCATTCTCATCTTGGTAACGATTTGCAAGAGCGGCCATTTTATGAAAAGATTCATATAATTCTTCAAGATTATTTTCATTATCACTTTCATAATCACTATCGTAATCCGAGTAAGAAGATTTTACCTCGTCGTCGCTATCGGCCATAAGACAAATGGCTTGATAGTCATCTTCTTCTTCACTCTCGCTCCACGCGCCTCCAATGAAGGCTTTCTCCTTCTTCTTTTGGAACTTGTTCTTTTTCGGACATTCATTGGCGTAGTGGTCTTTGTCACCACATGAGTAGCAAAAGCCTCTCTTTGGCTTAGCTTTATCGTCTTCACTCGAGTCGCCATTTTTCTTAACTTTTTCGTCTCGTTTATGGAACTTACGACTTCGATTATCACCACCACGACGGTAGTTACCGTTTCTTTGAAATCTGCCATTGTTAGAAAATTTATTATTATTATTAAGAAATTTGGAAAAGTTTCTTACCAACATGGCGACTTCATCGAGAGTTTCGGATGGATCTTTCGAGGAGCTAGCTTTCTCCTTTTTCTTCTCATCTTTTGGTGTTGAGACATTGAGAGCGATTGATTTCTTTTTAACTTGCTCCCGATCTTTGTTTCTTTTAAGTGCAATTTCATGCACTTTAAGATTACCGATCAAGTCATCTATCTTCATTATGGAAAGGTCACGGGAGTCTTCTAAAGATGTTATCTTTTGCATCCACTCCGAAGGAAGGGCTCGTAGGATTTTCCTTATATAGTCCTCGTTAGGATAAGTGCGATCCAAACCTTTCAAAGTAGTCACAATAAGGTTAAATCTTTTAAACATTTAGTCAATTGACTCATCTTGTTTCATTTCGAATAGTTCATAATCGTGAACTAAAATATTTACTTTACTAGATTTAACCTCCGTGTTTCCACGATGAGTATTATTTAAACTTTCCCATATTTGATTTGCAGTTTTATATGTATATACTCTTTCAATCTCATCAGTTGTTAAAGCAGCATATAATATATTCTTAGCTTCAAAGTTTAAACAAAAATGAGCTTCATCAGAAGTAGTCCAGTCATCTATAGGTTTATCAATATAAACATCATCTTTCACAATGGTGGGTTTAAAATTCCCTTTTTCTATAATATTCCAAATCTTTTGATTTTTGCCACGCACGTGACATTCAAATAGCTCGGCCCAAATGCCAAACTTTTCAGTATCTATCAAAGGAGGTTTTGAAAACACGATATTAGTTTGTTGAGCCATTTAGAAGAATAAGAGAAAAATATGCAGAATATTTTTGAAAGACCTGCTCTGATACCAAATGTTGGACAACCTAAGGGGGGGGTAAGGTTGTATTTAAAATCTTTTTCTTTCAAAAATTCTTTGAACAAATAAATACAGTACAAACAATACAGTAAAAATAAAGCAGAGTATAAACAAGTAAATATACAACAATTATATAAACAGATATAATTTAAATGCACAGCGGAAATGTAAATAGATAAGGGAAAGAGAATACTTGACAACGGTATTTTTAAAGTGGTTCACCAAACACAAAGTTGGCTAGTCCACCTCGAGAAAATAACACTTCTCGGAGATCCAATACGAAACGTGTTCTTTACGGTAGAAACACAAACCTTAATACAACAAACGCGAAACACTCTTCTTTGAGAGATTAATGTGGATCACTCACTCTAATTCAAACACTTACAAGAGGGTATAAATTTTAATATGAATAATCACTCTTGAATAAGGTTTATCACTTGGATATTTTTTAGAGAGTTTGATCACTTGAGTTGTGTTGCTGATTCAACTAATCGAGAGATTTTAATCTGCTATCAACTCAAGATTTCTTGCTCAAAAATTAATTTTATCAGTTTAAGTGATTTAGTGTGAGTAAGAAAGCAGCAGAATAATAATCAAATGCTGAGGGAGAATTTATTGCTGAAGTTGGTGTAGGCTTGAATGCTGCTGGATGCATGTATTTATACTGGATGATCAACAGTCTTGAGGATTTCGCGGTATACCGCCAAACCATCGCGGTATACCTGCGTCAGAAAAAGGACACTGCAAGGAGAAGGTCAACCCTGCAAAAACAAACGGAATTGTGTACCCGCGGTATACCGCGTTGCACATGGCGGTATACCGCCTGATAGGGTTTCTGACAATAGAAGCTTCAAATGCAGAAGATGTTGATGGTGAACAGTGACGCGGTATACCGCGAAGACCTTGGCGGTATACCGCCTGAAGTTTTGACCAATGAGAGCATGGCAACGCAGGGTTACTTCGGCTGATCACACTTTTTGCAACAGTAAAAGGAAGATTTGATTTTAATAACATATATGTATATATCAAGTGATTTAATATATATAAAAAATATTGTATATATATATTTGATTCAAATATATTTATATAGATACGAAATATCCAAGTGATAAAATATTTTAGGGTGTTTATCATTTTAAAATAAAATGACGAAACTCTTCAGACTTGGATTCTTCAGATAAAAAATTATCGAGATCATTTAAATATCTGCACACTCAGATAAAATATTAGATAACAAAAAATGCGGTGTGTTTTGTAATCATCAAAATAAATATGGAGATGTGATTTTATGTGTACCAAAAATATATCACAATATTTAAAGCTGGGTACACTTGCACCAACATGTTCGTATTTCTTCCTTTTATTACTTTATTTTCATTTGGAGTTGTTGAGGATATTTTTAGGTTAAACACATCATTTTGGGTTATAAATATCACTGTTGGACTTTGTGGACATGGAGTGCCCACTGTGGGCACACTCTAAAAACCACCGCCCAAAAATGTTGCAACTTGTGCAAATGGATAAGAGGAAGGAGGGTCATGCATTTGAAGATATAATTTGCAGCCCATGTGATCTAATGATTGCTTTAGCCTCCTTAAATAGAAGATGAAGAGAAAGAGCAAGACATAATCCATCCATATTTCTCTCCTTTAGAAGTTTTCATTTCCTTGAGACTTTGCTTTCAAACAAACACCTCAAGCCTTTGGCTTGAGATGTAGTAGTTTAATTATGTATTTTAATTCCGTATTTCATTTCTCATATTTATTATGAAATTAGTTACTTCGTATTTCCTTTCTTTTATCATGTCTTTTACTTTTATTTTGAGCTAACCACCCCTTTGGGTGTGGGTGTGAGTCGAACTTGAGACTAGTAGGCGACACTTGGGTGTTGCCATCGGTGCTAGCTCTTAAGCTTGGTCACTTGAGTCGGGACTTAAACTCAACGCAGATAAGCCGATCACCTTGAAGTGTTAATATTAGATCTTAGACCTCGAGAGGGGCGGATCCGAAATACGGCTTAAGTGATGCACAAAGATTTGAGAAAGTCTTTGATAACCACGTAGAGATGCGGGTTCTGCATGATTTACTAAGGTTCGAACTTCGGTCGAGATTTATATCACAAAGAGATTTGGGTGTAAATCTCCATACTGATTGAACTTTGATTTTTGAGTCATACTTAGTCAAATCGGCAAGATTAAGAGCCGACAATAATGGTGACTTTATGAGCATTTTGTAGGACCAGTCTATAAAAATCCACTTTCGAGAGATCGGGCTTTTTATAGACATTCCGTACTACAAAGTGCCTAACCATTTCGTCACTACGAGCATCTCAAGGAAAAGTTACACCCATACCCACCTTATTTACGTATTTAGTTTTTGTTATTAAAAACCCAAAACTCACCCACAAAAAATATTTTCTTCTTCTCTAATTGAAATCAGTGTATTCTCGACTTAGGACTCATAACTTTGAATCCCAATCCCTGTGGATACGATACTCGGTACTTTTACCACTTTATTACTTATAGCGATCCCAGTGTTGGTGTATATTTGCGCCCCCACTGTGGGAACATATGTTTAATTTACTTTTACTCATGGTCCTCCTATATTTAACATAAAAGGACCATGAGTGAAAGTAAATTAAAAAGTTAGGGATCACCACCGATAGATAGTGTACTTTAGGGAACAAATCCAAAATTTGGATAAACCACATAGACTACCGGTGTAATTCACTCTTATTTTTTATTAAAATAAAAATATTACATGAAGTCGATGCCCCTCTATTTAGGTAAGAATCAAATTTTTTAATTTTCTCTTTTGTCGCGTTTAAAACAATATATGCGTTCTTCAGTTTGTGTGCCACCTATCATCTAAGTTGGTAAAATTCAAGACAACAAATGTGTTAAATATAATTTAAAAGATTATTATAAATAAATCCTATAAGATCTTGTGAAATACCAACTTCCTCTACCGGATAAATGAACAAATTCAAACTTGAAAATGATCTTTCTGATTCTCGAAGAATGAGGGGCAAGGAGATTGATTGAGAAAGATCTCTTGTTCTTATTATAAGATCGTGAATGGATCCACATATGTTTGGTAAAGAGAATAATCTTCTCCTTTGAGAATAATCAAAAACGGAAAGTGTTGAATTGGAACATGAAAACGTGACTAAATTGGTCCTAGTTGACGATCTCGAACAATGTGATATCTCACACCGCCCTCAGTTGTCGGATTTCATTAAACTCCCGAAATTTTAAATCCACACTTTCCTCCAAACCAAAAAATGAAATTCAATTCCAAATCCCCTCCAAATTCTACCAAATCCCGCAAACCAAATGGGCTCTATTCTAAAATATAGCAAAATATTACCTTTGTTGTAAGAGCAAACCTAGTTCCAACATGCAGATTGCATCAACATACACTCCATTCTACAATAACAACAAAGTAAGAAATCACAGAATTATCCAAAAGCAATTAGACATCTAATTAATAGATCCAAGGAAGAAAGAACATATCAGTTTATATAGTTACAACTTACAAATCATACCAACCTCTCTACATAGTGGACACTTATCCTCATGGCTTGCAAACTTAAGCCCTTTAATGATCACTGCAGAAGCAGCTGAACAAGCACAAGACTTGGAAAACAATGTCCTGAATCAAAAACCCAACATTATCCTATCAAATTATACATAACAACAAGTCTTGAAATGGAGTTTATGGTCATTCAACGCTGTTGATCCAAACCCTCAGTGATTTGATAATGACCCTATCTTAAATACTTAGTAAAAATTGTAAGTAAACAATATGTATCAGAGTTTCACTATCGCTGATAAGTACTAAGATCTTACAGTACTGCTGATAGGAACTCTCGCACTTTTAGATTAAACATTCAGCGAACACTGTTCACCATATCGCTGAGTCTGTTCAGTCCTTATGGTGATCGCTGATAAGTTAGTTGTTTACTTATGATCCCTGAAGACAAGATTCACGTCAACAAAGGTTCTACGCTGAAGTCGAAGATCAAGCTCAAGAACCAGCGACAAGTCTCCTAATGAACTGATGCGGATCAGCGAAGACTCAGATTTGTCCACTCAACGTGAAGTATCAAGTACAAGACTTCAGCTATCGCTGAACTTTATCATCTGCTGAATAGTAAATGATAATCGCTGAATCAACGAAAGCTGATCATGAAGTCCTCCGTACAAAGTACTTTTGTCTTAACCTCCCTTGCACGCCACCGTACGAAATGTCAGAAAAGAACCTCCGAAAATCTGAAATCGTACAACCACTCTGATACTACACTGTTCATTCATGCGGCTACTAAGGTTGTCATCAAAGGTCAATGACATGCAACCAATCCGCTAATGACACGTGTAAAGTATATACTGGATTGCATTAAATGCATGCAGTATATAAAGAGATGAACTCACTTCATTAGAAGTAACTTGCTAACTCTGGACAAGTTCAAATCTCTCAAGATAGGATTTTATTAGTAATCTCCTTATCTTTCTTAGTGCAAGAAAACCTTAGTGTTCCAACTTGTTTAGATTTAGGTTTATCCTTAATCTTGTTTCCGCAACAAGCTGTAAATTGTTAATGATTTATCAATAAACAATTTAGAAAAGTAAAATAGTGTGTTTGTATTCAACCCCCCCCCCCCCCCCCTTCTACAAACTTGTTTAAGCCTTTCGGGACCAACAAGTGGTATCAGAGCAGATTTGTTTAATCTCATAAACAAGATCTAATCTAAGATATTTTCTCTTCCTTGCTATTATCTGAAAATGGCCAACTCAAACACAAACACTCACTATATCGACAATGGTTCTCTTGCAAAACCCCCTAGATTTTCCAGAGACAACTTCAACTTGTGGAAAAATAGGATGACACTCTTCTTAGAAGGTGTAGACCCTACTATACCTTACTATCTTGAAAACGGTCCACACATCCCTGTAACGATTGATCCTGCCGTTCCAGCCACTGCAACTAGAGCTGCTATTCCAGAAAGGCTGATTCCAAAGGAAATCCATCATTGGACCGATGAAGACAAGAAGAAAGTGGCTATAGATACAAAAGCCAGATCCATACTATCCATGGCCCTTCCTGACGAAGTCTACCATTCCGTCATGAACCTGAAATCCTCGAAGGCCATGTGGACACAATATGTGTTCAGTATGAAGGAACGTCTGAAGTCCAGGATTCAAGAAAGATCAACCTGGTAAGACAATACGAAAGTTTCATCTCTGGTAAGAATGAAACTCTCTCTGAAGTACATCAACGTTTTAACTGCTTAATTATAGATCTTAAAACGGTTGGTAAGGAATATTCTAACTTTGAAGTTCTGACAAAGTTTTTAGAATGTTTACCTGAAAGCTGGGACAATTATTCCATGTGTCTCAAGTTGTCAAAAGATCTAAGATCAATGACACTCGCTACCTTATATGGCACATTGCTGAATCATGAGCAATCTAGCCAACTTAAGAAGAATCTTGTAAAAGATTCCAAAAGCACCCCTGTTGCTTTAATCTCAGAGGAACCTTCTACTCAGCGACCCGTGGTCACTATCACTGAGTTAGAAAGTAACTCTGAAAGATCATCAGATTCTGATTCTTCAGATGATGAATCCTTGGCTCTCCTAACTAAAAAGTTCAGGAGATTCGCCAAGAAGAAAATGTTTAGAAAGAACAAAACTCTTTCTATAGCTGACAAGCCTAAGTCATCAGCTTTTGTTGATAAGGCTACTGCTACTTGTTTTAACTGCGAAAAGACAGGTCATTTCGCTAACGAGTGCAGGTCAAAGAAAATCATGAGACCTTCAGCCTTTACAAAGAAATCCTTTGTTCCAAGGAATAAAGACGACAAATACTTAAAGCTGAAGGAGAAGTATGCAAAGCTGAAAAGCTTTAAGAAGAAGGGAAAAGGCCTAATGGCTGACTATGATTGGGCTGCTTCTGATGAAGAAGCCTCATCATCTGATTCTGAAGATGATGAAGCAAATCAATGTCTCATGGCCAAGATTGAAGAAGAGGAAGAAAGTTCAGACATTCCCTCCACTTCAACATCTGCCATTCAGGTATCACCTTCCTTCTTTACCAATATTGTAAATATTGATGAAGCTGATAGTCTCCGTAAAATCGAACTACTGACTAGAAGCTTATACGAAGCCATGAACGGCAAAGCTGTGGTTGAAAACCAAAATCTTGATCTCGCTGAAAAGCTTAAAAATTGCCACCTTCAAATAGAAAAGCTTTCTAAATTTGAAGAAGATTTTAAAGATCAAGTCCATTTAAATCAGCTAGTCAAAATTGAACGAGCGGAAGCTATCGCTGCATTAAAAGCTGAACAAGCTACTGTTGAAGGATGGTGTAATTCTTCAACAAAGATCACTGAGATAATTAAGGCTCAGATTCCTCTGAGTGATAAACGTGGTCTGGGTTATAAATATGATACTCCAATACCAACCACTGAACGTTCAATGCTTAAATTTGGAACGTTCGTATCCTCAGTAGCTGACACTTCTTCATCTCAGTACTCCTCGTCGATTACACCAATCCCTGAGGAAACTCCTACCTCCTCAAAAGGTAAGGAGAAAATGGTTTATTCAAAACCTACCTCTGTCTCTAAAGATAAAGGTAAAGGAATTGTAATTTATCAAAA
This sequence comes from Saussurea involucrata, assembly GCA_033807775.1. Taxonomy (NCBI): domain Eukaryota; kingdom Viridiplantae; phylum Streptophyta; class Magnoliopsida; order Asterales; family Asteraceae; genus Saussurea; species Saussurea involucrata. The sequence goes on along the minus strand of CM066321.1, from coordinate 116,837,021 downwards.
TCCTCAGAAGGGTACTTTAGTACCTAAGCTGAATGCTTCCAAAGCCTTAGTGATTCATTCATCTGGTTCTAGAAATCAGACCTCTGGATCAGTTCAGCGACCTACTCCTAGACTCAGAGTAGATGTCCTTGGTAAGAAATCTGAAGAACTGAATGTTCGTCCTATTTCAAAAACCAATAGTGTACTTGGTGCTGGCACTTCTAATTCCAAATTAAAAGCTCAGCACACAAGTGGTCCTAGAACTAATTTTAGTTATAGGAAATGTTATCACTGTGGACTTACCGATCATATTGCAAGTAAGTGTCCCACAGCCACCAAAGCTGATAAGATAGCTAAGGTGAAGATAGCACCAAAGAAGACCAAACCAGTTGCAAGTCAGGTCAAGGTGACTCATACCGCTGAGGTCAAGAAATTGACCAAAGTGAAGAAAGACAAAGCTGAATCTTCAAATGCTGCGAAGACTGCTGAACCCATTCCAACCACTTCCACTGACAAACGCGTATACATGGTGAAGTGGGTACCCAAGCAAAACTAATCTTCCTTTGTATTGCAGGTTAAGAAGGGTATCTGGTATCTCGATAGCGGATGCTCTAGACACATGACTGGAAAGAAAAGCCTGCTCGCTGAATACAAGGAAGAGAAGGGTCCCTCTGTAACTTTCGGTGGAAATGGAAAAGGACACACCCGAGGGTATGGTGTACTTTCAAATGGTACAACATCCTTCAGAAGAGTCGCATATGTTGAAGGGCTGAAGCATAATCTTCTGAGCATCAGTCAGCTTTGCGACATGGATAACAAAGTGATTTTCACCAAGGAATCCTGCTTTGTCTCTGACAAAAAGGAGAAGATAGCTCTCAGCGGTTATCGTTTGGAAAATGTTTACGTTATAAACATGGACTCAACAACCACTGAGAACTCCTGTTTCTTCTCAAAGGCATCTTCTGATGTCAACTGGCTATGGCACAAGAGACTCTCACATCTCAACTTCAAGACACTGAATACTCTTTCATCCAAAGAGTTAGTCACTGGTCTACCTCAACATTCATACGCCAAAGAATCCTTATGTTCAGCGTGTGAAAAAGGGAAGCAGACCAAGGCAAGCTTTAAGTCCAAGCAAGTTTCCTCAGTGTCATCTCCTCTTCAACTACTCCATATGGATTTGTTTGGCCCCGTTAACAAACAATCCATCGCTGGAAAGAAATATACGCTGGTCATAGTTGATGAATTCTCTCGTTATACATGGGTAATGTTTCTCCGTTCTAAGAGTGACACCCCTGAAGAACTCATCACCTTTGTTCGGAAGATGGAAACTCTGAACAATATGACTGTTCGCTCAATAAGGAGTGATCATGGAACTGAATTCAAAAACAGTTCTCTTGATTCCTTCCTTGAGAGCAAGGGTATTTCTCATAACTTTTCGTCAGTGAGAACACCACAACAAAACGGAGTCGCTGAAAGAAGAAATAGAACAATTATTGAAGCTGCACGTTCAATGCTCAGCGATTCTCACCTGCCTACTCAGTTTTGGGCAGAAGCTGTCAACACGGCTTGTTTTACGCAAAACAGGTCGCTGATAGTCAAAAGATTCAAAAAGACAGCCTATGAACTTTTTCATGGGAGAAAGCCTTCAATCAGCTTTCTTCACATCTTTGGTTGTCAGTGTTTCATACTGAACAACAGAGATGCCCTTGGAAAGTTTGATCCTAAGGCTGATGATGGAATCTTTCTTGGATACTCCTCAGTTTCCAAAGCCTTCAGAGTCTTCAACCGAAGAAGACAAACTATAGAAGAAACTATTCACGTCACGTTTGACGAATCCCGTTCAGCGAACTCTAAACCGAACGCTGATACAGAAGAACTGAATCAATGGATGTTTTCTCATCTTGGTGATTCAGAAGATGCTCCCACTACTCATACTCATACAACTGAAAATGATGGTCCTACTATCATTCCCAATATGCAGAATAGTGAAGCTGAAACATCTTGGGTCTCAGCTGTTCCTATAAATACTATACCCGCAGTTGATCCAAATGTCTCAGAAATTCCATCTATCTCTCAGCAATCAGTGAATGAAGTGACAAATGCAAGCATTCCTCTCTTAGCTGATTATCCAGAAGTAGCTGAAGCCTCATCCTCAGTTTCTCCAGTTCAGACTGAGTCAGCGACGCATGCTCCGGCTCAGCGATGGACTGTAAATCACCCAATCGATCAAATTCTTGGTGATCCCAACGCTGGTATTCAGACTCGTAGAAGTGCAGGTAATATTTGTTTATTTGTTAACTTTATTTCTCTAACTGAACCAAAGAAAATAGATGATGCCCTCAGAGATCCAAACTGGGTCAGCGCTATGCAAGAAGAGCTGACTGAATTCGAAAGAAACAAAGTTTGGAAACTTGTTCGGAGACCAACTGACAAAACAGTGATAGGCACTAAGTGGGTCTATCGAAACAAGTTGGACGAACATGGTACTGTAACTCGCAACAAAGCTCGTCTTGTTGCTCAGGGATACAGACAAGAGGAAGGTATAGATTATGACGAAACCTTTGCTCCTGTAGCAAGACTTGAATCTATTCGTCTTTTCTTAGCATATGCTGTACACAAAAACTTCACTGTACATCAAATGGATGTTAAGTCAGCGTTTCTAAATGGAAAGCTGAATGAAGAAGTTTATGTGGAACAACCTCCAGGATTCTCAGATCCTAAGCGTCCAGGTTATGTTTATAAGTTGGATAAGGCACTTTATGGCTTGAAGCAAGCTCCTCGTGCATGGTATGACACTCTTTCTACGTATCTCCACCTTGAAAAATTTGAGAGAGGTAAGATTGACAAAACTTTGTTTTTTAGAAAAATAAAAGGTCATATCATTTTAGTTCAAATATATGTTGATGACATTATATTTGGTTCTACTAACCCTGAGCTTTGTACTCGTTTCGCTGATAGAATGAAAGATGAGTATAAAATGAGTATGATGGGTGAACTAACATATTTCCTTGGTCTTCAGATTAAGCAAACTGAAAAAGGAACTTTTATAAATCAGGGAAAGTATGTTAAAGATATGCTGAAAAAATTCGACTTAACTGAAAGTTCAGCTATGAAAACCCCTATGGCACCACCGCTGATACTTGATAAGGACACAAAGGGTGTTCCTGTCAATGTCACGCTGTACCGTGGGATGATCGGCTCACTACTGTATCTTACAGCTAGCCGACCCGATATTATGTTTGCAACATGTCTGTGCGCACGATATCAAGCTGAACCTAAGATATATCATATGAAAGCTGTAAAGCGAATCTTTCGATATCTTAAGGGTACATCGAATCTAGGTCTTTGGTATCCCAAAGATTCAGGATTCGATCTAACCGCCTATTCAGACAGTGATTTTGCAGGTTGCAAAATGATAGGAAAAGCACCACAGGAGGATGTCAGCTCCTGGGTGGAAAGCTGGTAAGTTGGACAAGTAAGAAGCAAAACTCGGTGTCCACTTCCACAGCTGAAGCTGAGTATGTAGCCGCTGGAAGCTGCTGTTCTCAAGTCTTGTGGATGAGAAATCAACTACTAGACTATGATCTTCAGCTCTCCAAAATTCCAATCTATTGCGACAGCACAAGTGCGATCGCTATAGCAAACAATCCAGTGCTACACTCAAAGACAAAACACATAGAAATCAGATATCATTTTATCAGAGATCATGTGATGAATGGTGATATAGAACTTCATTTTATCCCAACTGATTATCATTTAGCTGATTTGTTTACCAAACCTCTTGATGAGACAAGATTCAACTTTCTCATCAGCGAGCTTGGAATGCTGAACTTTGAAGGATAAATCTTCAGCGGTTCACATTTAATCAGCGATACGTTTATACATTCTTGTATAGGCTCTGGATAAAATAAACTAGTACAATCCATTTCATCATCTTCTCTCTGAATAAATTGGGTTAAACTGATATCAAGGTATGTTTTCTCTGACAAAACGCATGAAAATGCAAGATTTCAAATTCTTTCATCGCTGAATAATATTTTGAAATTTCTTAAAACCCTCACTGATATTTCTATTCAGTGCTTCATATTTTCCAAAGAGTCCCTGAGTTTTTCTTTCAAAACCTCAGAGACAACGAAAGAATGTGAAAGGACAGTTGTGACGTCATTGCAACGGATAACACCAGGCACGTTTCTTTTTCTGACACACGTTTGCACGTTTCGTTGTCTATCCAATCAAATGCAAACACGTGTCCGTGTCATGATGAAAAACTTTCCCGCTCAAGTTTTTCTCTCTCTACTCTCTTCCTATATAAACTCTCTCAAAGTTTATATTTGTCTTTTATGTGAATCAATCTTTCTCCGCAAGAAAAGAACACTGTTGCATTTTGTGCTCTCGATCTTCAAGAACTGTTCATCATCTTCTTCATCAAACTCAAGGTCAATATGTTCTTATCTTTTATCAAATGCAAATAACTTGTTTTCGATCTTATCATTGTTTTACACAAGATCAAACAAAAGAACTCAAAAATAAAATCATTTTCTTTCATGGTTTTATAAACACAACCATTTCATGGTTGTTCTTCAAGTTTTAAATCTAAAATCTTAAACTTGTTCTTCTTTCGTATCCATTTTTTTTAAAAAACTGGAATACAAGGCTTATAGGTGTTATATTCGTTTTTTTTTTAAAACAAGAAAAACCCTAATCTTCATTAAGACCTTTTTGTCTGAATGAAATGGACAAAATTCGAAAAATCTTAATGGAAATTCTCTTTCCACATTAAGATATTTCTTATTTGTTAACATCTTTGGTTGAACTGATAATACAGTGAAATGGCAACTTCAAAGCTGAATGTTACCGCTGAGTCCATCTCCAGTGATTCTGAGGAACTGGAAATCACCAAAGCTCCTCAGGTTAAGTTTGAGCTGGATCAACTAGACTGGACAAAGGCAAACAACCTTTCAGCGCTTCTCGAGTTTCCTCCTCGGAAGCAGGTATCCCATCTAGACGACGCTGTGATTTTTTTGAAGAATAGCCCCATATACACAGCACTGACAATTACACCTCCTTCCAGTCAACGTCTATTATCCCAATTCTGGTACTCTGCCAGACACACCAACCTACCCTCAGCCAAAGATCCATCTAAAACCATCGACTGCATACTCAGCGATACTGAGTATGGCACCATCAAGATAACCCCCGCAATAATCCGCAAAGCTCTGAAATTCCCTAACGCTACCTCAGAAAATCCTTTCATTCCATTTCCTGACCACAAGAAGCACGCTGACAGGGAAGAAATCATTGCTTTCCTTGATGCGATGGGTTACATCTGGGAGACTGGAAGAGACAAGCTACCCGAGAAGAAGCTGACGCTGATAAAGAAATCCAAGATGCCCAGCGAGATGAACTTCATCTTCGCTCACCTGATCAGCTGCATGACAGCGAAATCCGGATCTTCTGATCAAGCCGCTCAACCTCAGCAGGCCATGGGTTACGCACTGCTGAAAGGTCTCAACATTGACTGGGCCTCCATCATCTATGAAGACCTCATTCAACGTGTTGATTCTGCCGCTGACCGACCAGCATGGGTTCCTTACCCGCGATTCATCAGCGCCATCTTTCAATATGGCCTGAAGGACAGCTATCCTGAAGAGGGTGATCTGAAACTCTCTCAGATTGGCCCTAAAGTTCTCGACTTCAAGCCTGTCGCCAACGAGGTACGTCTCTCTACTCTTCTCACTCTTCTTAATTCTCCGCTTTCTGTGGCTCCTTCAGCGACAATACCCATCGCTGATACCCCGGCCACAAAATCCATTCCTTCTAAGAAAAGGAAACAATCTCTTACCCCTCTTGATTCCAAAAGGATCAAGAAAACCAAGGAGCAACCCCAGCAGTTGCATGCTGAAGACTCCTCAGCTCATTCTGAAGAGCTGAAGGAAAGTTCCGTGGTACGCTCTGCCACACCAATTCAAGCCATCCCTTCTAAACCTACTTCAGCGTCCCTAAACGCTGAGGTTAGAACTTTGGAATCTACCCAACCTTCGTCAGTCTCTCAAAAGACTGATGAAGTACTTCTCAGCGAATCCAACGCTGAACTTGAACCCCAACCCCAATTCTTATCCTTCGCTCCTCCCTCTACTTCTTTGGACACTCCTCCAGTCAAAACTGGAGATGCCATCATTCAAGAAGCCGTTGAAGCTTCTCAGCGAATGACGAAGAAAGGACCTGCAGAGATCTCCATTCCTCACGGAACTTTTGAGGGAGATATGGAACACTATGGAGGGACTCGAAACTTTGATGAGTTCGTCAACGCTCCTGCAGGTACAGATCCCACCTTAAACACTGTAACTAAACCTGAAACTTCTGAGCTTTCCTTTGTTCACAAGTACTTATATGTTACAGGTCCTTTTTTGGGAGACATCAACCAATCTCTGAAGTCTATGGAGATGAAACTTACGGATCTCACCACCGGTCTATCAAATAACTCTACAGCTGTAACAAACGCTGGAGAGAATCTGACGAAGCTGACTACTGTGGTGGAAAAGAAGGCCTCCTCTGATGACATCAAAGACCTTGATAAAACTCTCGCCGACTTTGCCAAAGTGCTCTCCGACATCTACACTGACTACACCAACCTCAAATCATCAGTTTCCACCATTTCCAGCGAAGTTACAACGCTGAAGAAATCGGTTGGTACACTCGAAGGTGATATGTCAGTGGTCAAGACCGACTTGGGCTCAGTGAAGACCGACCTTGGTTCTGTCAAGACAATGATCGAGACGCTGGTGAACAAGGCAAATAATCCAGCTCCTGCTCCGACCCCTGCACCTGTTTTGGACTCGTTCACCGCAGAGGATCGCCAAGAGCTGAAGAAAATCACGCTTGCTATTTCTGGCCTAGAAGACAGAATAGCTAAGCTTGAAGGTTGTGTGAAAATCTCTGGCCCAGAAGACAGAGACAACACCAATGCTGAATCTACCCATTCCTCCCCCGCCCATCATGAGAAAGAGGGGGAGAAGAGCGCTGAACAGGAGAAGAGCGCTGAAGACCTTTCCCATGATGAATCTATCAGGGGAGAGGGTAATGAAGATCGGATTACTGGACCTCAGGGAGATGAAAACCCTGAGGGAACCGAGAACCTCGCCTCTATATCTGAGGGGGAGCAACTCGATGAAGATGCTGAGGAATCTGAAGCAGAAGAAGACGAAGACTTCGACATCCCTGAAGCTGAACCATCCTCCTCTCCAAGGAACGATGATGATGATGATGAAGATGACGATGATTTCTTTGTTGTCAAACCTGCTCCTCGAACCAAAGCTCTTAAAGGTATTTCAATAAAAGAACCTTCAGGGGAGAAGACAAAGACAAAGCACTCAGCCTCTGGCGCTGAGAAAAGCAAAGACAAAGGCATCGCTGAAGATGATAATCTGGCGATCCTACTTGCAAAGCCGATTTGTCAGGTACACTAAACTTATTTTTCCTTCCCTGATCATCTCTGAAAAATCAGTTATCCATTCCACAAACACCATACACATCCACATTTTTTTCTATCTTTTCTACCCAAGTTCTTCTACCCAGTTCTTATTTGTAAGATCGCTGCGTTTCAGCTAGTCCTCTCCCCTGTTTGAGGATATCGCTGAAAGATCTGTTGCGACTTCACCAATAATTCCAGCTACCGCTGAAGACATAATCCCAGTCTTAGATTTAATCTCTGAGACTGATGAACCAGAAGAACAACCTCTCTCGCACAGAAACAGACTTTCCTCAGTTGCTCAAAGGCTGAGTGAAGAAGATCAAAAGAGGAGAGAAGAAATGATAAAGCGATTCGAGGATCAGCGAATCATCCTAAGGCGCGATCAACTACCTTCAGTTCCTCCTAAGTTCAGAATTTCAAAAGCTGAATACCAAGATCATCTCAGAGCTGAACGCCTCATCGCTGAAAGGAAGGAAGCTGAAGATAAAGACAGAGAATACGCCATCAAGTTCACTCAAGAATCTGTCAAAGACCCCAAGCTGAAGCGTATTCCCATTCAAATCCAACGAAAGCTTTGGGAACAAGCCCAGAAGATCGTGGAAAAGAAAGCTGAAGTTTCTCAGACCACCCTGATCTGGTGTAAAGAGAAAATCCACTTCAGATATCGTCCAGCGAAGATCAACAAGGTATTCATCTCTGGAAGAACCTCCATCGGAGTACCTATTGTTGACATCAAACTGTTCAGAGAAGATGACTCATCTGAAACCTTTCGTGCTGACACTGTAAAAAGGTATGGTCTCTCTGAATGGCTGGAGATGAGGTTAGCTATCCAACCGTCAAAATCTAAGTACAAGGATCATTTCGAAAAGCTGATAAACAGACAAATCGATTTGATATCTTCTTGTGTGGATATTCCTCATGTTCCTGATCTAAGGCCGAAAAGAAAAAAGGACTCTCCAAGGAAGAAACGTCAAGATTCAAACTCAGGTCCTGTCATACGAAATGAAACTGGAATTGGTTTCTCTCGCGCTGAAGTACTTGGTCCTGATCCTGATCTATCTGCCCTTGATGTCTCTTTGCCACCATGTGAACTTTTCGTCCCTGGTAAAGTCATCAGTAATCCTTATGGAATATTCTTTCTTGACTACGACGGACGTAAATGCTTTCAACGGATCGCTGAGCTTCCAATCACTCCAATCGAACAGCTCAAAGATCTCATCTACTGGTGCGACTTCAGAAAAGACATCCAGGCACGACACCTAAAACCCTTGATTTTTGAAGCTGCTCTGAAGCTAAAGAATAAAGGAGAAAAGGTTCCTGACTGGATGATTCCAACTGAAAAGACAACCCTTGATGAACTTCTCATTAAGGAAGAACCCTTTGAAGGCTGACAACAATCACCATTTTCTCTATTGTATCAGTCATCCTTCAGTACTTGTAATTTATTTCGCTTATACTTGTAATCTTTCTTATTCATATTGTAACCTGATTCAAAGATTTAAAGAAAGATTTCAGCGAATGTACTTTACTCCATCAGTACTGAAAAGATCCCAGAAAACAGTAAAAGGGACAAATATTTTATGAGTTCTTTTTATCCTTATGTTTTCATTAAATAGCAATTTTCTCTGTTGCTATGTCATAATCAAATAGGGGGAGATTGTTGATCCAAACCCTCAGTGATTTGATAATGACCCTATCTTAAATACTTAGTGAAAATTGTAAGTAAACAATATGTATCAGAGTTTCACTATCGCTGATAAGTACTAAGATCTTACAGTACTGCTGATAGGAACTCTCGCACTTTTAGATTAAACATTCAGCGAACACTGTTCACCATATCGCTGAGTCTGTTCAGTCCTTATGGTGATCGCTGATAAGTTAGTTGTTTACTTATGATCCCTGAAGACAAGATTCACGTCAACAAAGGTTCTACGCTGAAGTCGAAGATCAAGCTCAAGAACCAGCGACAAGTCTCCTAATGAACTGATGCGGATCAGCGAAGACTCAGATTTGTCCACTCAACGTGAAGTATCAAGTACAAGACTTCAGCTATCGCTGAACTTTATCATCTGCTGAATAGTAAATGATAATCGCTGAATCAACGAAAGCTGGTCATGAAGTCCTCCGTACAAAGTACTTTTGTCTTAACCTCCCTTGCACGCCACCGTACGAAATGTCAGAAAAGAACCTCCGAAAATCTGAAATCGTACAACCACTCTGATACTACACTGTTCATTCATGCGGCTACTAAGGTTGTCATCAAAGGTCAATGACATGCAACCAATCCGCTAATGACACGTGTAAAGTATATACTGGATTGCATTAAATGCATGCAGTATATAAAGAGATGAACTCACTTCATTAGAAGTAACTTGCTAACTCTGGACAAGTTCAAATCTCTCAAGATAGGATTTTATTAGTAATCTCCTTATCTTTCTTAGTGCAAGAAAACCTTAGTGTTCCAACTTGTTTAGATTTAGGTTTATCCTTAATCTTGTTTCCGCAACAAGCTGTAAATTGTTAATGATTTATCAATAAACAATTTAGAAAAGTAAAATAGTGTGTTTGTATTCAACCCCCCCCCCCCCTTCTACAAACTTGTTTAAGCCTTTCGGGACCAACAAACGCGTACCAAACAAACAGCACACGTGAGATCGTGTTCCAATTTTTCACAATCTGGAAGCATCACAGTTAGTAGAGACTCTTCATCGGTGATGTTGAGATCAAAGGAGAGTGGGCCAAAAAGATTGTTACACTTCACACCATTTGAACCATTGAGATTCATACATAAAGCTACCAATTCAATCAACCATGGTGATTGTGTAATATCTAACCGTTCGGCCACTAATCTGGACTTAAATTTGGTGCCACCACCAGACTTGTGGACCTGTGGAGAACATGATCAAGATTTAAGAACAAGAAACAACCCATTTGTTTGGTTCCAAGAAGCTAGCAAAAAACATGTATCTATGTATTTGCCTACTTTGTCATATTTCATAAGTATTTTCCTCAAGGCAATCACATTCATAACCACAAATTGAATCAGCATCCATCCTTGTTCGATGAGTGTTTGTTGATCATTTTTGACACATTGAAAGAAGCACGAAATAAATCTCTGCGTACCGGTAGTGAGATGAAGATGGACAAGCTTCTTGACTCTCAAACTAAAACAATCAACCATCTTAGAAGCTTCTGTTGTCAATTCAGAAAAAAAAACATTTGATCACACCCTACAATGATTAACACAGCGAAACCTATGAATTCCTGTGAAATTAAACTGTCTCAAGGTCACCATAACAAAACAGAAATTTCATGCTCAAGCAAATTAATCAAGGATCGTCATTTCACAGGTTACGAATCTCCAATAGGTACCAAAGGGCCTTTAGCCTAGCGGTATCAGAGCCCTTGGCCCTGTATAGGAGGTCATGGGTTCAAACCTCACCAAAACCCCATTTTTTTCTATTTTAGCAACGCTGTTGGAGATGCTCTAAGAATTCTTACGATGACAGGATTGTTGAGGAAGAATCTGGTTGTGACCATCACCATGGGATTCAATCGAATGCTTACGGGGCCTGCAAAAGTTCAAATCCTTTTTGAGTCTCTTGTACTCAAAATGGCAGCATTGATTCAGCTCCTTCCCTTCCACTCCCACCAAATAAGTTGTAAACGTCTCTTCAAATTTCATATCTTCAATTCAGTTAAACAAAACAAAATCGGTATAAAATTCAACAAAACATTCAGAGTTGATGAAAACAACTGATTTGATTTGAAAATTTAGAACAAAAATTAACCGTAGCGATTGGATGTGCTGATCAGAACAAAGTCCGAATGAAAATGAACAAGTAAAATAGGAAGAGTCATCGGAATCGGAATGTATGCATGCATTATTTATATACATTCCTCCAATTCATTTTATTACAAATGCATTATTCATGCTTCTTTTGGTGTTTGTTTTAGGGCAAATTGCATATAAACAGAATGTACTTTGTTTTAATTTCTACTTTAGGGATCGTACTTTAAAATGCTGCATTTAAGAGTCTATTGACAAACTTTATACATAAATAAGGGACTGGTTACTGTAAAGCAGGTAAAATCTAATTTGACATCCGTAAATTATTATTTTAACTTTACTTTCACTTATCAATGACATTGCAAAATCATGATTTTTTAAATTATTATTGTTATTTAAAAAAATCATCTCTTCATTGTTTTGTTTTCACCATGAGCAACCACCACCACCACACATCGATTAAATATTTACCGTCTCACCATACTTACACCACTAAATCATCCCTTCTTCCTCTTTCTCTCACATTTGATTCAATGTGTTTCCTTCTACATAAATTTAAATGGCCACCGAAGAATATGGCGGTGGGGTGGTTTCACGGTAGCTACGGGGCCCCCACCAACCCAAAAAACACAAAACAATTTATCCGTAATTCTATATATTCCGAATATAGATGAAAGGGAGGAGTTTTTGTAGGCCTAAGATGAGATGAAGGCCTGTGAAAGAGGTGAAAGTCATGGTCTTGCCGGAGATGGAAGCCGGAGATGAGTGCCGTTGGGGGAGCCACGGTTTCAGAAACAATATTTAGAAGAAAAAAAAGTATTTTGAACAATATATCCTTAATAATTAAATAATAATAAGTTATATGCATAATAAAATGAGGCATGGCATCATTTTAACCGGTTACCTGCTCTTTAGGTAAATTGATCCCTTATTTATTTATAAAGTTTATGAATAAACCTTTAAATGTATCATTTTAAAGTACGATCATTAAAATAGAAATTAAAAGAAAGTACTTTCACTTTTTATGTAATTTTCCTTTTGTTTTACTATTTGTGAGGAATTTTGTTAGGTCTTATATTTATATACGTTTTAATGTTATTTTAATCGTTCAAATTGTATATTATTAACATAAATTGCATTGCACCATTCATTCTATTATATTTAGATTAATACTACTACATAGATGGTGCTTGGTTCGAGGAGGAAAAGATAAAAATAATCTATTCTAAAGTTTTACGTTTCAAGAGAATACAAACTTGAATAAAAATAAATTTAAGAGTAAACTACACTTTTGGTCCCTGTGTTTTGGTGTTTATAACACATTTGGTCCCTACAGTTTAAAAATTACACTTTAGCTACTATAGTTTGCTATTTGGTCCGGATTTGGTCCCCCATCGTTAAGTCCGTTTAAAAACTCAGTTAACTAAGGGGTACTTTAGTCTTTTTATACTTTTTTGTCTTTTTATACTAAAATAAAGTAAAATAAAATATTTTATATTATATAATATATATATATATATATCCATCTTAAACCAACCCCCTCCTGTAACATCCCAATTTTTATAAAAGATGATGTTTGGATTTATGAAATAAATCGAATATAATTTATTTAATAAGTTGTGATCGTTTATTTGATAAATTAATTTTAGAGTTTAACCCCAAGTAAGTTATGTTACATGTTTTGTGAATAATAAATTAAGGGGTAAATTTTAATTTGTAAATAAAGGGATTAAACAAGCCAAATGGTGGAAGTTTGAGGGTTGTTTGGTAAATGGTGAACACCTCACCATACTATTTCGGTGAAAGAGGATGAGGTGTCCTCTATGTGACTCATTTAGGCAATTGTGCAAGTATGTGTGTGTATTGGGTTCACATGGAGAGAGAGAGAACGAAAAAGAGAGAGAAAGAGAGTGAAATCAAGAAAGAAAGAAAAGAAGATTAGCTGCAAATTTTTTATCAATTAGAAGTTTGGAATTCATCAGAGGAACTAAAAGGTAAACATCTCTCAATTTATTTGTTTCTCTTATAATTATAGTTGAAAGAGTTTAGAAATTTGGGTGTTGATGTTTTGAAAGATTATGAGAAATCTGAAGTTATAATTACGTTCTATGAGTAATAGTAAACATATCTACAAATTATGGAATCAAATATGCAAGGCTAGTCTTTTAAGAATCTGGGTTTTGATGATTTTGGATTGTTATGAGAATTCTAGTCTGATAGATATGTTATGTTAATAGTGTTAAACATATCTGCATATTTACAGAACCAAACATAACTTAAAAGTATAAAATCTGGGTTTTAGATAATTTCAGTAGGTTGAGACATTCAAGCATGTCGCAACGGTGCATTGCGACATTCATGAATGTCGCAGCCTTAAGAACGACAAGGAAGTGAAGTCGCAATAGAAGGTTGCGACTTGGTGGTGAAGTCGCAATAGAAGGTTGCGACTTGGTGGTGAAGTCGCAATAGAAGGTTGCGACTTGGTGGTGAAGTCGCAATAGAAGGTTGCGACTTGGGGTTGAACTCGCAATAGAAGGTTGCGACATGGTGACCATGTCGCAGTAGTTGATTGCGACTTGCACAGTGCATTGTGACAAGAGATTTTATTATTAGTTGATTGCGATTTGAGACGAAGATTTTAGATATTAAGGGTTCTTAGTTTTAGAGAGTCCTGTTCTGTTAATTAATATCAGTATATTTGTATATTGGATATTACAGTAAACTGTGGTGGTGAAGACAGAAGTCCCTACGACTTTAAAAGAAATAAAAGAAATGTGAACTTCATACCAGGTGAGTTTATTCAACTCTCTTTAAAATTCAGCAATTAATATTAAAATAGATATATAATATGTATATCTGAACATGTTATTAAGGACTCGTCTTAATTTGTAATGAGTCCAAATATATGACTAAAAGTTATGCTATGTTGATCCCCGTGCTAAATTGCAAAGAAGGGATAGTTAAGAAATCGAGGTGTCAAGACTATTAATATTCTTTATAAAATGTATATATAGAATATGTTATGAGACAAATTTATTGTATGTTATGTACATATAATAGTAAGAGAAATAATACTTATGTATTGTGTGGCGATTGCTAGAAATAGGTGTCCGGTCATAGTAGGGCACCTGGGTACGGTCTAATGGGAACCGAAATACTTGCCATTTGACCAAGGGATGTAATTTCTAGTAAATGAGCATATCTTGAATCATCGTGAGGGCCCCGGTTGTGTATCGCGGTATATTAATCCCATTGGGGTCAGTGATTATGAGATGGTGAGGACGTGAAATGTGGAATAGGCAGATTTTGATTTGTAATTCTCATTTCGAATGGAAGATCGGAGATTTCCATTTTATAGGGAAGATCGGAGATTTCCCGTTGTGAAAGGAAGATTAGAGATAGGCATAAAGTAATTTGTAATCTCTACTTCCGAGTTAAGAAATAGGCAGGTTTTGACTTGTAATTTCTTGGTTAAGAGTTTTGACTTTGAATCTGGGATGATTTATGGTAAACTCTTGGTAGTAATATTATGGCTAGACGAATTAGTCATAAGTATGAGAGTGGGGTAGATTCCCAGTGTTGAAAGGAGTTGTGGTACGGTAAGATGGGCGAGAACAGGTTTGTTTTATATGTTGAGATTTTAATTGTTAAACTTTAATTTGATTTGAATATTCTCACTAGGCGAAAGCCTAATGTTTCAAGTTGAATTTTCTTACCAGGTACAAGCTCCGGGAAGTAAGCGGGAATGAGAGAAGAGAACTTTTGGGAAGACTCAAACTTAGAGATAACGGAGGATCTAGCATTACTTTTGAGGCTTTTTGGGACAAAGGATTAGATAACTTAATTAATCTGATTGTGATGTATGATTAGATTAATAGGTTATTTGAATTAGTTATGTTGTATATAAAACCTTCACATTTGATCCTCAGGTTATAGAAGTTTGAAGTTTTATGATCATAACTTGTAGTAATTTTTAAGGTTTAAATTGACCCTGTTTTTAGAGTGTTACACCTCCCCACCTGAACCACCTCGTCGTCGGCCCTCAAACACCACCATGGCTGCAAACACTATTCAGGTTGCCCAGCCAAGACCGTGCACAAAAACCTATGCTCATAAATGTTAAATGCAGAAAAAAATCATCACAGCCTCAACATTTTTTTGGTAACCATGGCGACAACCTCCAATATATCTCCAGATCAGAAATGTTAAGAAACAATTTCAAAGCAAAATGCATATAACAGTGAGGGTAACAAGCAGCTTGATGAGCTTAGTGAGTCAGCTTAATGGGACTCCAATATATCTCCAGATCAGAAATGTTAAGAAACAATTTCAAAGCAAAATGCATATAATAGTGAGGGTAACAAGCATCTTGATGAGCTTAGCGAGTCAGCTTAATGTGACTTGGGACTCACTGCTTACTCTTGGTCTACATGATTGTCTGGTAGTTGCCGGAGATGGTAATCGGAGCAGGTGCCGGAGAAGACCGTCGGAGATGCGACGGTCCCTGTGTCGTGTGCGTATGTTCGTCGGAGAAGAAGACGAAATAGAAAACTGTAGTGACCAAATAGCAAACTGTAGTACCCCTTAGTTAACTAAGTTTTTAAACGGACTTTCCGGCCAACCCCGTTTTTCCGGCGACCACTCCGGCGAGAACTTTCAGATCAGATAACTCGTTGTTTTCTCGACCAAAGTTGATTCTGAGAGCTGTTGTGTGATCCAAATTCATTAACTAGAAGCTCTGAATTGAATTTATGAAAAGAAACAACCTTAATCTTTAAAACCCACTAAACATTTTCGATTAAGATGTTCACGAAAACTTTTTGTTACTATGGCTTGCGAAAACAGTTACTCGATTAAGACACTCGTAGAGACTACCTGACGTGGTCGTGTGGTTGCCGAAGGAGGGTGCCGGAGAAGACGTCGGAGAAGGGGTGGTGGGTCGTTCATGTGGCATGTGTGTATATATATATATATATATATAATATTAATATAAATTAGAAAAAATTACAATTTGGTCCCTATAGTTTTAAAAGAATTGTATCACTTCTCCCTATAAAAGAAAAAGACGAAAATACCCCTGAACTTAACTGAGTTTTTTAATGGACTTAACGACGAGGGAGCAAATCCGGACCAAATAGCAAACTGCAGTGGCTAAAGTGTAATTTTTAAACTGTAGGGACCAAATGTGTTATAAACACCAAACCACAGGGACCAAAAGTTTAGTTTACTCTAAATTTAAAATGTAAGTAAATATGATTTGTTTTTATTTCGCTGATTAAACACGAACAAGACGTGTAATTTTGGAACAACAGTTTTTTAATAAAACAAGACAAAAGAATCAAAAGCTTATTGAAGATAATGTTATTGGTCGTGCCAAAATCAAAAGAAAGTTGCACGATCCGTGAATATGCTCCAGAAAGTTGACAAAATTCGTGCCAATCATAAGAAAAAGGTGGCAAAGTCATTGCAAATTGATCTCCAAGATTTTTGGCTATTTTTTATTTTTGACATGCTTTCATAATTTATTATAATATTTACTATAAGCGTTCCCGTGCAATGCACGGGTGAGTCAGATATAAAAGTAATTGTATATTAAAAATGAAAAGCCTTTAAAGCATCTCCAACAAATTCTCTAAAATGAAAAAAATTGGGGAAATGGATATTGTGAACCAAGACTAAATACAAAAAAACTAAAATGCAGATAGAGTCAAACCCCAACCTTAAGTATATTATAAAAGCTTTAGAGGTTTTTGAAAAGTATCTGCTAAAATTGATGCAGAGAGAGTCAAACACAAACCTTAAGTATATTATAAACACAAAAACAAAAAGGATGAAAGAATCATATGCTATGACACTGCAAATTTGGTCCCAATATTTCACACCTCTGTTTCTTTTATAATCTGACAAAAAGAAATTCAGAGAGGAAAACCCAGCAAAATCCCTCATTGCAAAGTGTCTAATTTGTATGTTTCACTCACAATAAATGGATGATTTAGAAAACGAAAACGGAATGAAAAGGGTAGAAAAACCCAGAAAAAAAAAGAAATTCAAAGAGGAAAACCCAGAAAAATCACTTTGGAAAACCAAATAGCATATGATGGTTTAAAAAAACATGGCTTGCATACTTGTTGAAACGGAATTATTTGGTCCATTGCTCCTCTTTCCTCTGTAAATCAAGAACTTGCAGACCCTTGCTCCTCTTTCTCTATAAAATTCGACAATGGTGACAATGATGTAAACCGTATAAATAAGAAAACAAGGTCGGTAAAAAAAAGAATGGATACGGTAAATTAGGAATGGATATGAGAGGAGTATATTAGGAAGATAAATTAAGAATATACCTTACCTTAAACATATTGGCCAAAAAAACCTTCCAAATTTTGTGGAAAAAAAACCTTCCAAAAAAAACCTTCCGAAAAAACCCTTCCAAATCTGCTGCTATGACCGAAATTAGGTACACAGATTCATTGTAGTTTACATGGTAGATGAGTATTATCTTTTTTTGTTTGTGATAAATTATTATAATTTTCTTGTCAACAATTTTTTGAAAAGTATCGTAGACAAACAAATTGCTTTTGAATTTGATAATGATTCAAAGAGACAGAAAATAGTTTTAAATATCACTTCCATTTTAATCATATGTAAGATAATTCAAACATTTGGTGGTGTACAGACTTACAATCTTACCTGATAATGTAAGTAAATTGTTGACTCATCCTTGCAATACCTTACGGGATAAGTGTTTTGATAAAAGTCCCTCATGCAATTATAACGGATTCCTGTTGACA
This sequence comes from Saussurea involucrata, assembly GCA_033807775.1. NCBI lineage: Eukaryota > Viridiplantae > Streptophyta > Magnoliopsida > Asterales > Asteraceae > Saussurea > Saussurea involucrata. The sequence goes on along the minus strand of CM066321.1, from coordinate 116,818,990 downwards.
TCTTTATACAGCAAATAGTGTGTAATGGATTCATGTTGACATCTTTATACATCAAATAGTGTGTGCGGCTTTTACCAAGCACAAAACCTGCAAAAAAAAGATTTCTTGTCAATGCCTCAATGGCTTCTTCCTAAATACAAAAAAACCAAAATGCAGAGAGAGTCAAACCCCAACCTTCAAAACCACAAAAGTGGGGGCCAGTAGATCTGCTAAAATTGATCTAAACCAGAAAAAACATGGATTTCGCTTTTAATCCAAGATCGAACCAAATCAAGAACATAAAAGCGAAATCCATCGTAGATATGAAAGGAAAATAACATAATTACCTTAGAATCGCAATTAAAGCTTATGTGTTAAGCTCTAAAATTGATCTCAACAGAACAGACAAATAATCAATCTTAAGAAGAGGTCAAAATTGATCACACCAACATGAAGAAATCGCATCCTTTTTTTCTTCTGAAAATGAGATCAACCGCAAAGGTATATAAGAAGAGGCCACAAATTGAAACATGGCAGCCATGCCAACTTGAAACACAAGATAAAAGGAAGAAAAAGGAGATAACCTCGTGAAACAAAAACCCTAACCATAATTCTTCAACTCCTCATCTCCATCGCCCTTTAATACAGATAGAGATCGAGAAACATCAACAATGTCGGGTTTCTCCTTCACAAATTCTTCAACTCCATCATCATCTTCATCTCCATTTCCATTCGCATCATCCTCATCTCCATCGCCCTTCTCTTCCTCCTCAAACCCTAGTTCATTCCCTTCACTGTTCGGCTCATCTGCAGCTTCTACCCCCACATTTGGAGCGGATTTAAGAAAATGAAACTGAAGGCGTCATTTTCTTATTGAGATTTTTGAGAGGTAATTAATGTGTAAAGAAGAAGAAGAAAATGAAACTGAAGGCGTGAATGTAGAGGTGTGGATGTAGAGGGTCCCTGGTTTCAAAAAAAAGTTCATGGTTTCCAAAAAAAAAAGAATTATGTTTCTCTCTCTAAAAAAAATAAGTAAATATGCTTTAAGTTGTAGTACATGGTGCTTAAATTGTTGTTTTTAAGAGTTTGGGGCAAAATGCTTTATAATATAGTATAGATAAAAGCATGCCCTCCCCCTTTTCAGCCGATTCATGCTATATATTCATTTTTGTATTGAAATTTGCTACATTTGGGGATTATTTTATCTAGTAAGAATTTAATGTTGCAATTTTGAAGTTTTGTTCGAGATATTGTGTGATTCACCACTTAATATTTATTTATTGTTATTAAATCATGCTTATAATTTCGGATAGTTTTCTCATTTGTGTGTCTTGATAAATTTTTGTGCCAATTCTATGCTTGAATGCTTTGTATTTATGTTACCTTATGTTTTCATTCACAATTTTGTTAGATTATTAGTAGGTTTCATTACAAAAAAGAAGGTATCATTTAAAAAAAATAACAAACTAAACACAACGTACCTGGCGTACCCAGACTAATCACATGACAAATTGCAGCCGTAGAGTTCGCCCACAACCTTGGGGTAAATCTCCCGGTGGCCACCGAGATATATATGGTGAGATTCGAACCCGGATTGATTTTATCATCCCTTGTCCTTATCCACCATGCGACCACTCTTGTGGTTCTCACTGTGGATTTTCGTGGTTGTTATTGAGAGCCTAATAAAGTTAGTCGAGGTGCGTCAAGTTGGTCCAGACATACATGGTTAACAAAAGAAAGAAGAAAGAATATTGCCATAACACACATAAATCAACGAGGAAATGCCCTATGAATTCCTTGAAATTGAACTGTGTACCAAACAGATCAACAAAACCTCAGACAAAATACAATAGGGGTTTATATTAACCATCAGAAATTAGGCATGATTGGTGGTTGTGACCATCCTCATGGGATTCAATAGAATGTTTAATGATGCTTTTTAGAAAAATTTGCAAATAAAGGACTAAAAAGTGAAAAAAAATATTCCATTGCCGGGAATCGAACCCGGGTCTCCTGGGTGAAAGCCAGATATCCTAACCGCTGGACGACAATGGAACTTGTGTCTATTTGGCTATAATAAGTTTTATAAACTCTGAAATATACAAATTTCTACGTCCGTTTACGTGATAAATATTTATTTCATAAAAAATGGGAAAATAAGAAATTATTTGAGTTGTGGTGAAGTTGAAAGGTGTGATGCACCCAACGCTTACTGCATAAGGCGAATGTGAGTCATTTTGCATTAATTTCATACCTACGGTGGCCGTTAATGTTGCCGGAAATTCTACTGTTTTCTCCGGCTCCTCTCTCTCTGTTGAATGGCTCGTTCCGTTTTCTTACTCTACTCACTCTCCCGTCGGCGAGTCACCGACTCACTTAGAAGCTTGTTCTTCATACCCACAGCCTTGGCTCTCACCACTTCTCTCTTCATTCTTTTTTACATTTCATCAACCTCTAATCTCTTCACCCCTCAATCTCGTCTTCATTTCCTTCAAAACCCTAGTCCAATTTCTCCCGATTTGCAAAGTCAACCTCAATCCAGGCTTAATTTTGACTCCTCCACCCCCAATTTGGGGGTTACGGTGGATCACGGCGGAGATGCAGAACCTTTACACAGCTCAAATGGTACAAACACGTTTCATAGTTTACGTTTTTGAATGCTTAAGTTTCCTGTAAATGATAAGAACATACACCCACCATTAGCAAATGCGGGTTGGGTTTGGTGAGAAGCGTGGTTATCAACCGTTGGATGAGAAATGAACCAATATTAGGATGAGGTGCACCAAGATAATGCACCATATGCCTCAAATCAATTATTTTTAAGTTGTAATTGATGGAAGGCCATTTGATTAAAAGTGATCAAGGTTTTAAATGAGATTTTAAATTAAATCCATAACCTCGCGACCTATTAATGAAATGGGTTAGAATTTAAAAGCTTGATCTATTTACTTAAATTTAATTTAAGGTTATATTTTTAAAAATGATGTATATATAAAATATGGGCTATTTAGGCCATTGACCTTTTTATTCACAAAATAACCTTTATACGAGTTTTTTTTTGTCCCTTGGCAAATTATGACTGTAAGGCATCAGCCCTGCCTTGATTAAGCCTCGGTGGCCACAACCGTTATACGAGTTTCTAGTTATTAAAATAACTTTTTTTTGTTAAGTAACGACATTCTTAAGCCTGTTAGAATGTTATTTAACCGTATGCTTTTCTACGTGAAAATTGATTTAGATTTCAATAATTTCTGGTTAGTTGTTGGAAAATGATCTATGAAAGTTTTATGTTGTTTGGTTGATATCCAGGAAGAAGTGGTAAAAGTGAGAATGTTTTCCATGATCATGACATCTTTATAGAAGACTACATCAAAATGAACAAGAGTTTCAAGATTTACGTGTACCCTCATCGTAAAAACCACCCATTCGCTAACGTGTTACTGCCAGTAGATTTTGAACCCGAAGGCAACTATGCTAGCGAAAGTTTCTTCAAGAAAACACTTAACAATAGTCATTTCGTAACCAAAGATCCCTCCAAAGCCCATCTCTTTTATCTCCCCTTTTCGATTGCAAGATTAAGGCATGATCCAAGGGTGGGAATTGACGGAATCCAAGACTTCATCAAAGATTACATTTTTAACATCAGCCATAAATACCCTTATTGGAATAGGACCGGTGGTGCTGACCATTTCTATGTTGCTTGTCATTCGATCGGAAAGTTTGCCATTAACAAAGCGGAGGAAATCAAACTCAATGCCATTCAAGTTGTGTGTTCTTCGAGCTACTTTGTATCTGCATATGTTCCTCATAAAGATGCATCCTTGCCACAAATTTGGCCTCGGGTACAAGTTGATCCTCAAAATATCACATCATCCGTAAGGTAACATCTTTCCACTGTATAAAAGATCTAGAGTTTGATTTTTAAGTTCGATTAATCTGATTTTCGACTCCAAATACCCCATTATTGGACCTGGAGCCTGATTTGGACTATAAACCAGTCTAGGGGGATGTTTATTACGGGGCTGTTTATTTGCAGCTTAATGGTCTGGGCGGCTCATTCACTCAGCAATACATGAGTGTTCCTTTACGGCTTCATCATTAAGCCATTAAACTAAAATGGCTATATGGAATAAGCCAGGATCGCTCACTTCCCCATTAAGACACCCCAAAAAAATTAATACCATAAATGCCCAAAAATAATCCCACCCTCTCTTTCTCTCCCTCAAACCCATTTGGTCTCCCGTCCAGACAAATAACTTAACCCATACAGGGCTTAATGTTAGAAAAGACCATCTGTGTAAAGTTTTGAGTGAAAACTTGTAACAAATTCGTTATCCGTTAAAATTGTTTGACCTTGAAAGTCAAAATTTGGCCGAGGTTTATATCAGGGTTCGTTTGGTTAAATGACCTTCTGTCACCTTCTGGCAGGTTTGAGAATGTCACTACTTAACAGATTAATGCCACTTCCGCACCTGAATTCTAGATCTTATTTTTTATGGAAACAAATATGCAGGAAAAAGCTAGCTTTCTTTGCAGGTTCTATCAACTCCCCGGTTCGTGAAAGGCTTATCGAAGCATGGCATAATGACACAGAGTTTTCTGTGCATTCTGGTCACATAAACACGTCTTATGAAGAAGCGCTTCTAGGCAGCAAATTCTGTCTCCATGTCAAGGGCTTTGAGGTAAACACAGCCCGCATTGGTGATGCATTATATCACGGCTGTGTCCCTGCAATCATCGCGAACCACTATGATCTCCCATTTGCTGACATATTAAACTGGAAAAGCTTCTCGATAATCATTGCGACATTGGACATCCCGTCCCTACGGAAGATCCTCACAAGTATAAGCACTGATGAGTATGCCCAGCTGCACAACAACGTACTTGAGGTTAGAAAACATTTCCGGTGGCATGTTATTCCGGTTGATTATGACGCGTTTTACATGGTTATGTACGAATTATGGCTTCGTCGAAGCTCTGTTAGGGTTCCATTGAGTTAGAGGTTGATATATAAAGGTTACTGGGATGATTCTTGTATTTCTTGATTCATTGTGAATATAAGTTAGAACATGACATTTTTAGCTTAACTGCTTCTGTGTCATTTTACAAAACTTAGTGGATGAAATCTCCGGTATTTGTCTGTTTTGGGTATTGTTTACGATTTTCTATCTTGTGAATCCCATTTCTAGCCAAAAATCCTAAACCGTAAGTATAGTTGGATGAGACTTGCAGAGTTAGCTGTACATGACTGTTTGGTAGTGGCTTATGATATAGAAAGTGACTTATTCAGTAAGCTTCTAGGAGGGAGATTTATGCAAAAAACCAAGTTTTTTTCCAAACCCATTCCTCCCAATTAGAAAAAACATGCTCCTTCCATCTATGAAAAAACCCCCCTAAACAAAAACCCTCCCAATCTATACACACATATTAATCCACACATACATCTTTATCATACAGGACTTAATGGAAAACCAAGCAAACTGTACCTAAATTACCTCCACGAATGCTTTTTAAACCCATGACCTTCTAACAGATTTTTAGACATTCTTGTGTATGGAAGTGACATTCTTCTGTTGGCAGAGACATTCATTTTAGGCATTATGACATCTAATCAATATCATATAAACACTCATTTTGTACAAGAAGAAGGTTATATGATGTTTTGTAAATCTAGATACAATGACCCTATCAGAAGAACCGAACCATATCCGTTATAGGAGAAGTTCATGTTCTGCAAGGATGTTCACTGTCGTACCATTAGGCGAAAAAACCATTGGTACTTTTCCATGGCTTGAATACAACAAGAAGAACGGATATGATAGCTATGAGCAAAATTATAATAGCCAAGCACATCCATTTCCTCGAGTTCTTCTGTAGTTTCTTCGCATTCTGAAGGGCTTTGTTCCCACTTTCCACATGATCTACCGCACTGGACACCTGTCGAATGCCGTTCACAAGTTCATCAACGAAGTAAAGAAGATGGTGCTAGAATTTAAATAGCGGCGTTATCACGCCTTTTACGACGTTATGAAAGTATATCTTGTTACATGTGTCTCTATGTTGTCTAGCATTTCCCCTTGAGCATCCACTAAAATAGCCAAATCTGAAAATATCTGCAGGAGTATCATCAGAAAATAAAAGAAAGGTTACTGAAGCAATCTGCATATAAAAAATTACGAATATGGTCCCTAGACTATATGTTAACTTGCAGTTGTAGTCCGTTGACTGTTATTCTGAAATAGTCATTTACTTATAGTTTTGGTGACATTATAGCCATACCTGTTGCAACTCGAGAAGCTTCGTTTCTACTTCTACTGCTGCACTGTGGCGCTCGTGGATCTCTGCAAGTGTGTCAACCACCTATAGATACACCCGAAGGCTTAATCTTATGTGATAAAATTTTCATAATACACACTAGAAACCAACCATTGTACTTTTTACAAGCATTACTCTTAAATGCCAAAAGAAAAGAACAAATATTTGCAAGAAAAACCATCTGACTTGACCCATTGGGTCCAAATCCCTCATTGTTGCAAAGGCCAAAGTGTGTGTTTCTATGCATTTTCACAAGAACAATTATGCGTTTTTGTCCCGTTCTCATGTACCAAGTCCAAACGTACCCCGAGTGAATTTGCATGTTGAGGAGTAGAGAAGAAAAGAGTGAAAACCAACCTGGCCTCGTCCCTGTTCCTGAATTGCTTTTTGGAAAATTTGTTCGCTGTTCCCTGTCTCTATTAGTCGATCAATTGTCTAGTGAAGAGCAAGTGATAATCAACACGAGTGCGTGTGTATGTATACCGTTTTCAAGATAAGTTTGAGGATGGAAGATACCTCACCTCTTCATCAGCTCTGGTTCCCGTTACTAACAACAATTGAACAAAACCGTAACATTTATTTAGTCAGACATTATGAAAGCATTAAGTCATGCAGATATTTGATTAAGGAAAGTTCAACACCTGTAAATACCCGTCTCTCAATAACCTCACGGTGTTCTTGATGTATGCTTTCTCTTAAAGTCTGATAAACGTGCTGAAAGATTAGAAAATTATGCGAAAGATTGAGAGCAGAAGATCAAGAACTATGGCACATTTTAAACTACCTGAAATCCCTTCACCTTGTCTTTAAATTTCTTTTTTAAGGCACTGCAAATGACAATCATTGTCAACAAAGAATAAATGTGTCAATCGTTCATCAAAACGGATGATCAAAAGGGTAGTGAATATCATATATATATATATATACATACATATATATATATATATATATTACAGTGTAGTTGCTGTTCTTGATCGGTCTACTCCAGTTCCTTGTCCACATCCAGGCTTTCGTCTGTTGACCGAGTTCTAACTCCAAAATCAAAAAGTCTAGGATCTATCAGGTAAAGATTTGAAGATGTTGAGGATTGAGATTAGTATAACTGTTCATCGGTCTAACCTCCTTATCGAGTTCCTCGATTTTGGCTTTAATAAAACGAGCAACCCTTCCAACTTCATCAACATCATTCTCCATTCGCCGTTTGATTTCTGCAGATCAACAATGATTCAGGTACAAGTCTTTTTTTAATCTAAAATCTTTAACAATCTTTGAAGATCACCTTTCATGGAAGCAGCCTTGGTTACGGATCTTGATTCCTCATGAGCATCCTGCATAGATTGTTTATGAGAAAACATTGAAATGAAGTAAAGCTAATGATGATGATCAGATCCCATCTGGAAAGCAGGTTCAGAAAGAGTCATCCAAATGAAGAAATACCTGTAGTTTTTTTAGAAGTCTATTAAGCACCTCAAATTCTTTCTCGATGTCTTGAACCTAATGAGTGGAAGTATTTGATAAGATTTATGAGTTAACTTGAGTGAGGTTCAGGGAAAACCCTAAAATAAACGAAAAACTTGGAACGCCTTAATAACCGTTCATTTGCACGGTATTCACATGTGAATACAAGTAATTCAAGATGTTTCCTTGTTTCTATGCATATGTTACGTACATGTGAATACAAGAAATTGAAGATTTTTCCTGGTTTCTATGAACGTGTGCATAACACGTACATACCGGAAAAATTACTTGTATGCACATGTGCATACCGTGAATCAAGTTAGATGATAACAGAAGTTAGAATTCACCATCTTAAAATGATCATCCAATTCTATTTCATGTTGTATTCCCATTTCAATATCTCCATCGCCATGACTGCATCTTCTGGAGCTACCAAATGACGCCTACAAACCATCGTCCAGCAAATACATTGAACAAGTAATCAAATACTCCAATTGCAATTACAATTCGAACCAGTTTTACAAAATCAACTCTTCAATCAGCTTGAAAAATAATTCAATTCGAACTCAAAACACTTGGTGAACAAGCTCCCACCACTTATCGCAAGTAATTTTCCCAATTTCGATCCCTGTCTTGTATAAATCCCTAGGTTCGTATCTCATATAAATCCGTTTTACGTATATAATCGTATATGTATATACGCATTGATGCCGATCAAGATCAGCTTCAATTTCAATAAAAGGGATCCAACAAATTACATTACGGAAACAAAACTAAGAATGTGAGGATCAAGCATTTCTGGAACTGTAAACAATGCACGAATTGTTGCTCATAAAATATGTAATCCTCCATAACGAAACTCGAATCGTGATGAAGAAACTTACAGATAAGAGGTCCTTCATGTTGGATTGGAGGTAGATGCGTAGAAATTGATATTGTTTTGTTGTTGTGTGAATGAAATTGTGGGGGTGGGTTTATGTTTATCGGAAGAAAGAATAAACAGAGAGACATGCAATTGCAATTGCAAAAAACACACCACAAGAAGGAAGAAGGACCGTGAAGGCAGGCTTTTGCTCAATTTCCACTTGTTTTTTTGTATTTTTTTTTTCCAATTTCGTAGTTTTACTAGAGATGGCCAAATGGATCCGGCACCATATGGGACCAACGGATGATCCGGACCGAGATTGACTTGAGAGTTGGGACCGGTTTAGACCCGACGGTCTTTAACCGGTTACGACTTCCATCTAAAAAGCCCGGCACGGCCCAAGATCGGTTATGGGATTTACCCGGTTTTTTAAATGTAATTATATTTTAAATAAAAACGTATTTGTTAGTATATTTGATTGCTTCAATTATAATAAAACGTATTTTTTTAAAATGTAAATTTTTTTAGTGCATTTGATACGCCCAATTAATAATAAAAAGATATTTGTGAGTGTATTTGATTGACCAAATTCTTTAAAAAAATTATGAATTATTTTTTTTAAATAAAGAAATTAAAAAAAAATTGATTGACCAAATTCTTCGTAACCAGGTCTTATAAAACTTAACCGGGCCTTTGTATTTTGGTCGGGAGTGGGACCGGTTACGCCGAGACCGATTACGAGATGACTATTTAACCAGACCGATTTGGGCCCGACCCGACCTGGTACTGATTTTTGGCCATCTTTAGTTTTGACTACAACAAAATACAAATACAACACTTATAACACCTATTTTCGTGAGAATACAAGCCAAACTTTCCAATATTGTTTCTTCATAGTATTCTACTATGAAGGTTTAGTGTTTTTTTAACCGGTTCTAGATACCCATATCTAAATAGATTAAAACAAGTAATTATTTTCATGCCAACTTCAATAAAATGATGAAAAAAATACTGAAGGTGCGATATAAAGATTTAAAATAAGTAATATTTTTGGTGCCAAGAACACATGAAAAACTAAGAACCCAAAAGAACCTAATAACTTGATTCCTATAACTACATATAACAACATATCTTCAAATCTCAAGCAGATTAGCAGAATATAAGGTTCTAGCTTGATTTGATTGGTTCAGTTGTAAGCCCGTATCCGAATGGGTACAACGGGTCGTAATGTGGATCGCCAACGTTCATCGGGAGCTGATCAACCGTCTTGAACCAAGTCCTCGCTAGCTTGCCAGTAAAACCATAATCACCATACAAAACATCAGCAACACCTTGGCCTTCGGTTCCCGGAAGCCAAGCTGCAACCAGTACATCCATGCTCGAAACATACGGTTCAATCACAACTGGTCTGCCGGAAATCAGCACCACAACGCACTTCACCGCCCCACATACATTCGTGATGGTGGTCGGGCCTGGTTCAGGAATCGTTAGATTCAAACTGTCTCCAACCGTCTCAGAATACGGGTGCTCGCCAGTTACAACGATGGCGTACGAGAAATTATTGGACTTTATGAATTCGGGAGTCGGGTTCTCTTGATACACGACTTCGGTTGTCGAGTCGACTGTGTTCTTTACGGCTGATAGTATTGTGGTACCTGTGAAATTAGCAAAAAAAGGATGTTGTTAGTTTATGTTTTTGGCAAACTAGCGTAAAAAAAATAGCTGATAAGCTGAATGACAATTTAATGACGTACGTAAAAGGATGTGTTGAAAAATTAATAGGAAAAATATAAGGGGCAATATTGGAAAAAGAACCTCATTGAGATTATTGAAACGCTAATTGATTCAGCTAGCTAATGGCTAACCAAACATAACTTTTTCAATAAGCTCAAAAAATAAGCTAGCTTAACGTTGCCAAACCTGGCTTAATTATAGAACACAGAGTACGCACCCGTTGTGATATTTCCACTTTGGCCGTGCCACTCGATGGTCCAGCCGCCACATTGGTTACCGATATCGTTGGCATGGGTACCCGAGACTAGTATTTTGGTCGATTTTTTCGGGAGGGGAATAAGTGGTTTGTTGCTGGACTTACCGTTCTTTAGCAAGACTAGCGATTTTCTTACGGCTTCCCTAGCCAGTTCTCTGTGCTCCTGATTTATTACAAATTTATAAGCCAAAATGAGGGATTAAAAAAGTACGGTTTAGTTAACGGCATACGTATACCGACCTGAATTCCAAGGTATTTAGCCATGCTGAGATCTGCTAACGGGTTTTCGAACAAACCCATCACAAACTTCACCCGTAAAATCCTCCTAACTGCATCATCGATTCGACTCATGGGGATGAACTTATTCTTCGCTAAATAAGTCAACCCATCGATGAATTCTGTATAGTTGTAAGGTACCATGATCTGCAATGGTATCGAATCGATAAACGGCGTAATCCAAATCTTGCACTACAACAAAATTTACTTTATAGAACGCCATATAGGTTTAAATGTCCTAAGAGACTGCTTATTTAGTACTTAATTTTATATGATCAAACAATTATGTGTCAGTTGTAAAAGTGTTATAACAGCGTCTTAACAAGTTTTTATGACAGTTTTGAAATAAGAGGGTTAATATGGTCATAACATTCTACTTTAACAACGGTCCAATAAACTCAAGTCCTATAAAACAGTCTATTAGGATATTTAGACATATTTGACGTCTTATAAAACTGTCTATTGTACTAATTTGAGTACATGAAACAAATAAACTAACCATATCAAGGCCAGCCTCGACGCTCTTTAGTATGGACCAAGTGTAGTTGGCATGAGGCGGATCCGTCAATAGATCAATACCTTGCCAATCTGAGATAACAAACCCCTGAAAAACCACGAAAAACATCAAAAGATTCGATCTTGCTTTCTTCAATCGACATTCAACACAAGTTATTTAGAAAATATCGGGTTTACTCTGAATTTGACGGTGTTTTTTAGGAAGTTGGTGATGAGTTCATGATCTCCATGCATTTTAACTCCATTCAAACTCGAGTACGAGATCATGATCGTTGCAACGCCTTTGAGTACCGAATCATAGTATGCCGGCATATGAATGCTGAATAATCCGTGCTGGCTTATTACAGTATTGTTCTCGTTGATGCCTTTTGTTGTGCCGCCATCACCTACAAAGTGTTTGGCACACGCCGCAACCTTTTCTCTGTGAAAAACAAAAACATCCGAATTGAGGACAACATGTCGGTTTGATTGAATTATGGAAAACGATAATATGGGCTTACTGTCCGCCAACAAAAGGAACGCCTTTTCGGCTATTAGCAGGAATGTCTCCCTGTAGTCCGGGTATAAGCTCGGTCATAGAACGGACAATTGTGGGATCTTCGCTGTAGCTTTCGAAGCAACGACCCCATCTTGGATCTCGACAAACCTGTGAATGAATACGTTAATGAATTGAAATGTTCTTTGTTATTCATTAGTGAATATTTTCTGGGCCTGATTTATATGGTGCAAGCAGAATGAAAATGTGATCATTTACCGCGATACAAGGTGCAAATGCGTAGTTTATTCCCGTTGCTCTGACTTCAAGAGCAGTTGCAACTCCGATTTTCTTGACGAGTTCAGGATCCCTATATTATCATTTCAAAACATAATTAATCACACGATCGTAGTACAATACATAGTCCGTAGAAGTAAGAACTATTCGCAAATCATTTCGTACACGGACTAGACAGGTGACAGGGGTATTTTTGTAATTTACCTATCTTATTTTTATTCCATCTATTTTGGTAGGACAGAAAAAATGTAGTTTTGACCAACTCGCGACAACAAGTTTTTGAACTGTCTTGTCCTAAGTACCAATACCATCTATGTTTTTAACCGTTACCAAGGGCAAATAGGTAATTTTAACTTCAAAACTTTCCGATTTTCTCATCTTTTTATTCTCAGTATCGAAATTGTTGCAATTTTCATGAGAGCAGACTTACCTTGTTACTCCAAGACCAACATTATGAGGAAAGATGGTGGCATTGTAGACATTGTTGTTGCCATGGACAGCATCAATCCCGTAAATCATCGGTATCCCTAAACGAGAAGCCAACGACCCTTTTTGAAACTCGTTTACCATATTAATCCATGTCTCCGGTGAAGCTTCTTTAGCCGGAACACTCCCTCCACCGCTCAATATACTCCCTGCCCATAATCCAACATTCTATCAATGGAAGAAAAAAACACGAGTGAATTCTCGAATCAAACAGAAGAAAAAACACGAGTGAATACCAATGGAGTACTTCTGCATTACATCAGCTGAAGCTACAGATCTATCAATCTGTGTCATTTGGCCAATTTTCTCCTCCAAAGTCATCCGATTCATCAAATCCTTTATTCGAACATTTATTGGTTGTTTCGGGTCTTTGTATTTCATGCTTTCGGCTCCAGCCATGTCAGCCCAACAACAACATATCACAAGCATCACCAAACCAAATGGCGAAAGTTTTGCCATTTTAAGAACCGCCTTCGATAGCGATCTAAAATCGTTCATGTAACACAATGATCAAGAAATCAAACCATCAGCAGATGATTTTAACTTAGAAGCTAAATAAAAATCTGAAAAATAAAACACAAATCTTTATAACATTTAGGAATCAAATTACAACTCATTGGTCCTTAAATCAAGTATCCCCACATACCTCTTGGAGAAAGGGGAATATTTATCCTTTTTTGACCCTAAGGCCTAAACAACTAATGGCATGGGATAATGGGAGAAGTGTTATTTTTGGTAGGGGTGAGCAAAACCCGAACCACCTGACCGAACCCGACCCCCGAAATCACCCGAAACCCGAACTTTACATTGGACGGGTTTGGGGGTCGGATCCGACCCGACCCGCCCATTGCACACCCCTAATTTTGGGTGAGAAGTGTGAGAAGTACTTTTAATAATTTTTTATCAAATACCCTCCCATGGATTGCGGCTTAAAAGGGAATTGATCCGGTGCATCTCGGTGCATCCCATCCTAATGTTCATCGATTTCTCATCTACCAGTTGATAACCACTTCTCACGTCTCTCACCAAATTTGGCACTTCTCACCGGACACAACCCAACAACTAATATTCAATATCAAAATTTATATTAAAGCTCCAAGAACTCTGTAATCTATCCCAACCTCCACTAAATAAATACAAATCCCACCTGTAATCACACCTTTGTCAAGATTTTGAGTATGAGTTAATTGTCTACAAAACCCTTTACAGAATATGAAAAATCTTGGAGACCCAATCAAACAAGATGAATAATTTATAAAGACAAGAACCAAAAACACGTAATTAACATCGAAACAGCAATGCTATATTTGAACTTTGAGCACATAGACACAAAGACATCGACAAACGAAGTAAAACAAAAAAAAGGGGGTCTGATTTTGAACAGCATTCAAGAAACAAGAAACAGAAAACAGAAAACAAATTGGTGATGGAGGTAAAACAAGAAAGCCTCAAAATTGCATGTATGAAGGTTTAGGAAACAAGATGAGAGCTTACAGAGAAATGGAGCTTGAGAGGTTTTGAGAATGGAAGAATGTGGGCAATGGTATGGAATGTGTGGGTTTTTATAGGGAATCAAGTGGGTGTGTTACTTTTGGGGTTTTGAGAGGAAGGAATAAGTCATTAAAGCTTGATCAATGTTTTTGACCGGATGATTAACGTTAGTGCTTAACATTAAGTCCCATGATGATGAATTGAATTGATGATTACAACTCGATCAAACAAATTTCATTTCAATGTATTTTCTTGAAATCGTATGAATTTTCTTTTGGCTTATAAAATGTTAAGAAACTTAAACTATTCATGGGTTGTAATGGAATCAAAATAAAGAAATCTTTTCAACATTGAAGCATGTATTAATAAGGTCATGTGATTAATAATTCTGCTTTTCCAATGAATTTAATTGGTAAAATTAAATTCTTATTAACCTTTCATGAAGAAAAATAAGAATAAATGATATATAACCAGGGGAGGAGAGGATCCTATTGAGGTCTTAGTGGTTTCTGTGTACTCGTTTAACCAATTTTTACAGGTAGAACTATTTTTATGTTATGAAAGATACACACGTTAAACTTTAAGTGGTGCTTCGTGATATTAAAAAAGAATTGAAGAAACATCAACAAAAATAGAAAAAAAAATTACTCAAAATCAACCAAAAACCGAAAAAAAATCCGTTGAAATCAACCAAAAAATGAAAAAAGAAATCCATATTATCCAAAAAAACTTAAAAAATCTCTCATGTGGCGAAGTTTGAGGACCTTTGATCCAGTTTAAAGGTACACTCATTCGACCAAATCTTGAGTCCACCATTGCATATAATAAAACGAAATTGAGAAAAAATCTCTCTAAAATCATTTTTTTTAATTTAACACCGGACATATTTTATCGTCTTTGAAAAGTTTATATTGAATAAACTATTTACATAATGATAATTCATTTTGTTAAAGTTCATTTGTGGAATAACTATCGTAACAAGCGGGTGATGAAGCTGGTTTGGACTAGTTGTCAAAAGATTGTGACCATAATACATTAATACTGGACGGTTTGATGGGAACTAACATAGGCATTTCTAGTAAACTTGCCCATAATCTCATCAATTAAAACAATGTCTTTGTTTGTGCAAGGAGAACACGAAATTTATGCAAACAAAAAAAAATTGATGTTGATAAAATGTTAATTTTGTACCAAGACAAACCAATCAATTCATGTACTAATCGTGTCAATTTAATTGGTATAAATGTTATCAGTACCAGTTGTAAGTAGGTGGTATTTGAAGTCGTGCATAAGCATGGGAATGGGGCAGGGACCCCAATCCCGATCCCTGTCGCCGACTAAAAACATCCTTATATTATGTTGAATGTTGCTTTGGAATATAAGGATGTTTTTAGTCGATTGAGCAAGAAGGAGAGGAGTTATGTTTGCTTGCCTAGTGAAGATGAATGGGCAATGCCATTAATTGTTTGTGAGAAATTAAAGTTGTTTTATCGTGTGACTGAAAAGTTTTCGGAAACTTTATATCTCACGTCAAACATATTTTTCCCGTTGATTTGTGAAGTTAAAGTGTCTTTGTTGAGTTGGAAAAATTCTCCTCATTATGTTATTAGGAAAATGTGATGCAGCGTCGGTTTGCGGAAGGATCGACCAGCGTCTAAACTCTTTTTGATAACGAGGTTACTAAAAGTAAACTCAGAAAATTAAGAGAAAACTCTTAAAATAACTTTTATTAAATGATAAATTTCCTTTAATAAACAAACCTATCAACCCTGTTTATAACTAAGAATTGCAAGACGATGACTATTAAATCCTAATTAAAAGATGAATAAGGAAAATAATAATTACTAAATCCTAATTGTAATATAACTAGGAAAATAAATGAATTGCAATTGAAAACAACTTAGTGGATGGTGACGTGGCTAGGAAACATATGGAATTGAATTCGTTTGTGGGCAGTGTCTTGCTTAGGGCATCCGCAATGGTCGACCTATTCAAAGACTTGATCAATTTGCCATGTCACCAAAAAGTCATCTTCAAATACCCACTCCAATGGTCAAGTCTTGCAAAAGCTTTTTTTTGCATTTTTAATTCATTTTTAATATATATACATAAACTACCCTCATCTATTTGAAATGTTTTATAAAACTCCTTCCATTATTTGTCGTTATTTAAAGCACAAATACGTTTTATAAAACAAAAGTTTCTAAAAATAATGTGTAGTTTTTTTATAAATATAAACTATATATACTTAAAACTATGATTTCTAAAAACAAAAGTATTTAATTTTTGTGTTTTTTAATTTTCGATATTTACGAAAACGTTCCAATAATGTATTTTGTTAATAATAATAATAATTATAATAATATTTTATATATTTAATATATGAATTATTATTGAATAAAAGTGTAAAATTAAAAATGTAAACCATTGATTGTTGAGGGACCAAATATTAAACATTCTATGTTTCTCAAGCTATTTATCAAACACTTGACGGATACCAAGTCATTGTTTCTCAAGCTATTTATCAAGCTTTTGCTCCAATAGTCAAATTTGCCATCAAGTCTTGATCAAGTCATTGATCAAGCTATTCAATGCACCATTGGAGATGCTCTTAGGGGTGAGCAGCGGAACTGGGTACCCGTTTTTGGAACTGGAACCGCTTCAGAACTGCCGGTTCCGGAACCGGAACCGATGTGACTGGTTCCGGTTCCGGTTCCTAAAATAACAGAACCGATGTGATTGGGTCCGGTTTCGGTTCTCATTTTTTTAGAACCGCTACCCGCTGGGTATCCGTCTGGACCGGATACCCGGAACCGCTGGGTACCCAGAACCGGAACCGCTGGGTACCCGATACATTTTAATAGAAAATATCTAATATTTAATATTTATTACATATTTAATCTATGTGAAAAAATATCTAAATTAGATTAATAATTAAAATTTTAAAATTATTTAAATAAAGATTACTAGTTTATGAAAAAATTGTTAAAGAACACTCATAAAAGGTTGACAAATTGTATATATAGTGTTAGGCCTTAAAAAATTGTTTACTCTTAGCGATGTGGGAGTTGGCAGCACCATCTTTCATTTTTTGATAAAAGACCTTGTCCCACATCGAAAATTTTGAGAAAATCATGCCTCATCTTTCAGTATATATAACCCTCATCTCTTCCCTTTCAATTGCATCACTAGTTCACTACATTGCTTGGGTTTAGCCTTTGGCTTGAGCCCTTTTCCTTGAGCCCTTTGGCTTGAGGCTTTGTAAAAATATTAATGGATTCACTACATTGCTTGGGTTTAGCCTTTAGCTTGAGCCCTTTCCCTTGAGGCCCTTTGGCTTGAGGCTTTGTAAAAATATTAATGTGTTCAATTAAAGTTTGTTTAAGTTCGTTTGTGTTCGTTTTGGTTCGTTTGTTTGTGTTCGTTTAACATTTTAACAAACAAACATAAACGACTATATTTTTTAAACGAACGTACACGAACACCAAAAATGCTTATGGAAGAAGTTGTTGGACATTTAAAATGTTAAAAATTAAAAAAACAATTGGTAGGCGGGTACCCGGAACCGGTTCCCAGCGGTTCCGGGACCGGTTCCAAAATTATGAGAACCGACGGGAGCGGTTCCGGTTCCTTCTTTCTAGGAACCGCCGGTTCCGGTTCCATGAAAATAGGCCGGGTACCCGGTATTGCTCACCCCTAGTCTTGTGCGTCTCCTGGCGTGGCTTAACCCGCTCCATCAGTGGCGCCAGGAACTGTTTTGTTTTTGGTTCTTTGCGATTCGGCTTTCGATTCTCGCTGCCATTTTTTCCTACAACTTAATTGTAACTCGCTTCGACCGCTGTTTATGATTCTTAACTTGTTTCTTTTCCGATGCCAAACTCAGAGTCTATTTCGGGCTCGTTTTCCTTTTTGAGCTCGTTTATCTTTTTCTCAATTATTTGTAAAAACCTTTATTAACTCTCGAATTCTCCCTGTATCAATTACCCTCACTTGAAAAGAACTCGTCCTCGAGTTCACTTGAAAAACGACTTTACTCGGCTCGTAGAACAGGCGTTTCTTCAAAACGCTTGGACGCACAACTTGGTCTCAAAAATTCAAAAATCTCGACCGGTCTTCAAGTTCCAACGGAGGTTGTCGCAGTTGTTTCCATACGAGCGATATTTTATCAAACTCGAAAGGGTAAGAGCCTAGAGTAACTTTACCGGGAATCGTTTCGGTTTGATCCGGAGCTTTGGGTGTGGGAACAACGAAAACAAAATCTTCGGGATTAATCGTTTTGACTTCTCGCAACAAAGGTTCCGTTGGCTCGGGAATGTATTCCATTAGTTTGCTTTCGGCCTCTTTGACAGTTAGCCCGAAATCTGTTGTCGACTTTTTAGGATCGATACCGGTCTCGTGCTGTGATTCTGTTTCAACGGTAACGATTTCATCTTCAACCTTGTCCGACAAGACTTCCTCTCTTTCCGGTTGTCTTTCCGGAATGTGTGGTTGATTGAGTAGGGAAGAAACCGAATTTATATTACAATTATAGTTGTTGCTTTTCTTGTCGGTGCTTTCTTCGAAGTTGTTAACTGGTCTCATGGCAATCTTTTGGTCGCCCTAACGGAATAGTACGATGTCGTGTCGGCGTTTGTAAGTGGCATTAGTATCAAACTGCCACGGTCGGCCCAATAGAATATGGCAAAGCATCCATATCAAGAACATCACATACAACCTCTTCTCGATATTGTTTGCCGATTGAGATAGGTACCCGACAAGTTTGAGTGACTCTAACATGAAAACCGTCCTTGGCCCACCCAAGAGAATAAGAAGCTTCATGTGGTTGAGTAGGTAGGTTAAAGTAATCGACTAATTTTTAGGACACGAGGTTCACACAACTTCCATTGTCGATAACTAAGTTACATACCTTTTTGTGTACCAAACAATGTGATCGGAAAAGATCTTCGTGTTGGCATTCTTCTTTTGACGAAAGAAGTATTCGTTGGAGTGCGATATCGATGTTCTCTTGCGGGTCTCCTTCCTTCTCCTCCTCGGATTCGAAATTCGATAGATTAACCCGGTTATGGTTGCCACCATTCGGAACCCTAACCGATCCTTCAAACCTGTCTCTTCTCCGACGGTTGTCGTTGACGATATTGGGTTGAAGCCTATTAACAACCGCTGTCAGATTCACGAGTGTTGTGGATAAGGCCACTTCCGACTCAACCAATTATGTTTTGGTAGCGGGTTGTTGATCTGCCATTGATGGTGAAAAGACAGGCGAATCCTGCTCTGCTACCACTTGATGCAGCGTCGGTTTGCGGAAGGATCGACCAATGTCTAAACCCTTTTTGATAACGAGGTTACTAAAAGTAAACTCGGGAAATTAAGAGAAAACTCTTAAAAGAACTTTTATTAAATGATAAACTTCCTTTAACAAACAAACCTATCAACCCTATTTATAACTAAGAATTGCAAGACGATAACTATTAAATCCTAATTAAAAGATGAATAAGGAAAATAATAATTACTAAGTCCTAATTGTAATATAACTAGGAAAATAAATGAATTGCAATTGAAAACAACTTAGTGGATGGTGACGTGGCTAGGAAACATATGGAATTGAATTCGTTTGTGGGCAGTGTCTTGCGCGTCTCCTGCCATGGCTTAACCCGCGCCATCGGTGGCGACAGGAACGGTTTTGTTTTTGGTTCCTTGCGATTCGGCTTTCGATTCTCGCTGCCATTTTCCCTACAACTTAATTGTAACTCGCTTCGACCGCTGTTTATGATTCTTAACTTGTTTCTTTTCTGATGCCAAACTTCGAGTCTATTTCAGACTCGTTTTCCTTTTCGAACCTGTTTATCTTTTTTCCAATTATTTGTAAAAACCTTTATTAACTCTCGAATTCTCCCTGTATCAAAATGACATCATCTATGTTGATCAAATTCAACAAATATTGGAGTGTCATACACGAGGTTATGAGTGTAGCGATTGTGTTAGATCCTCGATATAAGTTGAAGCCAATAAACCATTTCTTTCCGAAAATATATGGTGATGAAGCGAAAAGTGAGGTTATGAGGATACGTAACCCATGTGTTGAGTTGTTTGAAGAGTATAAAAAGAAGTATGCCGACAATCGAGGAACTTCTCGAAAAGGACAATCTACCGCTAGTGTCTTGGACATAGATGATTCTACTTCCGAGAAACCTACATGCGAGATGGATTTTGAGTCTTTGATGTGTGATGACGGCGTCTTGGAAACAAGTGAATTGGATGAGTATTTAGCCAAGAAATTATTGCCTAATGAAGACGGTTTTGACATCTTGATGTGGTGGAAGTGCAACAGCTCCAAGTTTCCTATGCTTCAAAAGATTGCAAGAGATGTTTTGGTCATACCAATTTCTACGGTAGCTTCCGAATCCACTTTTAGCATGAGCGGTAACAAAGTCACAAAACAACGTAGTCGACTCCACCCACAAACACTTCAAGCATTAATGTGCACTAAAAGTTGGTTACGGAAAGATCTTCAAGGTAATTTTTTTTATAATTCTTAGTCATATATGTATTTTCATTTTTTCTAATCTGTTCTACTTTGTGTAGATAAAAAACATGGAGAGTCTAAAGCATTTGACGAAACAATCGCATATGACGAGGATGTGAATGTCGAGTAACAAGTGATCTTGTTATTTTTTGGATGTTGGTACTTAATATGTATCTTTTATGAATTCTAAGTCAAAATACAATTTTTGGTACTTAATATGTAATTGTTATTGATATGTTTGAATTTTCAATATAGTTTTGGACTTTTGGTATGTATCGCGTGATATATATTTACATGGTGTAATTTCGGCTTCTTTTTTTAGTTGAATACATGTTGGATATTATCAATTTTTTTAGTATAATTTTTTTTTAAATTTCCGTTTCCCCATTGGGGACGGGGATGTGGATGTGATTATATTCTCTGACAGGTACGGGGACGGGGATGGATATGGAGATCGGGGACAGAGATGGGGATTGGGTCCCCGCCCCATCCCCGACCGATTCCCATGCCTAGTGTAATTTTCTCCAAATTTGAAGATATCCCAAAAAATGATAATTATTTTTTTATTATATCATTCCAATAAAAAATCTTGAAATAAAATGTTTAGGTGAGAGAACTAATATTTTATTAAATATATAGAATATTTTTAATAATATAATCAATTATTTTATCTTCAAAATGAGAAATCTGTTAGAGATTAATGTACTTTTTTTAAAATTTTGACTTTTAATTCTTCATTTTAGAAATTTTTAAAGAATGTATCGGGAATACTCTAAGTCGATGTGATGTGACCTATGTCCAAAACTTTTATATTCCCAAAATCCTACAAAAGAGTTGTTTTTTAGAATATTTTTAAGATTTTGATGTAGGTAATGAAGAGTTCTAGGATGAGAGGATCGCTCAAGAAAGGGAACTCAACTGTAACATCCCGATTTTTTATAAATGGATTATGTTTGGGTTTATTAAATAATTTAGGTATAATTATTTGATAAGTTGTGATTTATATTATGATGGATTAATTTTAGAGTTTAACCCCAATTAAGTTACGTAAATTGTTTTTGTGGAATAATAAATTAAGGGGTAAACTTTATTTTTAACTTAAAAGATAAGGGATCAAAGTTGGTATGTGATGAAAGTATGGGGTTAGTTTGGCTAAAGTGATAACACTCAAGTCACCACCACCGCCATATGTGTTTTAGAAAGAGGAGGTGTCTCATTTTAGTGATACTTGGTGTCTTAATTGTGTGTGTGTTTCGGTGAGAAAGAGAGAAAGAGAGAGAGAACCAAGAAAGAGAAGAGGAAGAAGAAGAAGAAAGAACAGAAGTATCGCTCAGTTAGGGTTCAAATTGGAATCGTTTGGAATCGTTATTAAGGTATAGTTCCTTCTCATATTGTGTTTGTAATCGCTAGTAGTAAGTTTCTATCGTATTAGATTTATCAATTTTATGATTGGTATCGATTTCAATCGATTCTGAGTAGAACACCGACTGAGTTCTTGGAGAGTCCCGGTATTTTGGAGTCCCGGTACTTGGAGTCCATGTATTTTGGAGTCCCGATACTTGGAATCCCGGTACTTGGAATCCCTGTATTTTGGAGTCCCGGTACTTGGAATCCCGGTACTTGGAGTCCCGGTACTTGGAGTCCCGGTATTGGAATTCCCGGTATTGGTTTCTGATGTTTTTGTTATTACGTACTGGAGTCGTTTCAAAGCGAAATATAGACGTATGGGTACTCGTTTTGAGTGTAAAATAGCATTTGAACACTTTGAACATGTTTTTAGGTGCCAATTACAAACCCAAAGTCTTGTGATTGACGTCGGTTGGTCGGTTTCTAGCTCGGTGGCGATTCGGGGGTGTTCGGTGGGTTCTTAAGGTTGTCAATTGTCGTAGTGAGTCTTATATACATATAATCATAGGAGTTTCATCAATGTGTATATCTTTCAGGCTCGGTTGCCCCTCGTTAGTGAAGTTTGATAGTGGTGTTTGGTTGTATCGTTTGCGCGTGTGTGGCTTCAAACTATTAAGAAGGTGAGTTCATTCTTACCTTACCCTTTTATAATGTTTTTAAATTATGGTAAGGTACATTTTATAATGAAATGCTTTGGTTAAATTGTGACGAATGATTTTATGAGGTAAAATCGGTTATCTTAAATTGATGGTTTTGCTTAATTCATCAACGTTATTTGAAAATGATTTATATTAAGCAATAAACCGCACGAGTACAAATAAGTGTAATGGATCCATAGGCACTAGTTTTATATTGTAACATCTCGAATTTCCGTTGTATTATTTGTGAATATAATATTAACCATAAGGGTTATTTTGTATTTAGAACAAAGTATGGAGTTAATGTGAAAATTAACTTGAGGGTTTGTTGTGTCATTCCTTTAAAGTTAGGGGTGTAGTTGGTATGTTGAGTTATGACTCAGCAGTGTTTTATCAATATGTGTCACACAATTAGTCTTAAGTGACTAATTGTGCGTGTGTGTGTTTACTCAGTAAACAGAGAAGAGAGAAATCGAGAGTGAGAGATAGAAAGAAAGAGAAGAAGAGAAGAAGAGAAGAAATTGGTTTGGATTTGAGGTAAGAAACCTGATTTATACTACTGATTTCTTGTAAGAAAGGTAATTGATTATAGAAATTTTGTGTTTAGCTGTTGATTAAGCTGAGGATTTGAGTTCAGTGAAGAACGAAGTGTCCAAAACCTTTCAAGTGAGTTTATTCACTTCTTCTTAAAATTAGCTATTGAAATTGATATAGATATGTGTTAAACTATGTCTGAATGATTTGGTATGGGTTAATTGCAAATTAATAGGCTTATTTAGAAGTTTTTGTAAACTGGCTTAATGAAGAAGACGATGAACAGTGCTCGCGAAATGTTCACTTTGCGCAAGCCACTGTTGCGCAAAGTGAGTATCTCGCAAGCCACTGTTACGAGAAGTGAGAATCTCGCTACCGTTGGTTGCGAAAAGTAGAGTATTTCGCTACTGTTGGTTGCGAAAAGTGGAGTATTTCGTGACAGTTGGTTGCGCAATTCTCCCTCTGTGACAGAACTGATTCTTTTAATTTATCGATAGTTGTAAGGACTTGTTTAATCAGTAATGAGCCCAAATAGATGACTTTGAGTTATGCTATGATGATCCCCATGCTAAATGGCAAAGAGGGGATAGTTAAGAAGTCGAGGTGACGAGGTTATAAATATTCTTTATAAATGTATATATAGAATATGTTTTGAGATGTAAAATAGTGTATGTTATGCATATACCGTAGTAAGAGCTATAATACTTATGTATTATGTTGTGTTGCTAAAAATGGGCATCCGGTCATCGGGGGCACCTTAGTACGGTATAATGGGAACCGATTACTAGCCATTGACCAAAGGGATGTAATTTTTAGTAATTGAGTGTACCTTGAATCATCGGGGGTCCCGGTTGTGTATCGCGATATATTAATCCCATTAGGACCATTGATTCTGAGGTGGGGAGGACGTGAAATGTGGAATAGGCAAATTTAGATTTGTAATTCCCATTACGAATGGAAGATCGGGGATTTCCATTTTTTTGGGAAGATCAGAGATTTCCCAACTGTGAAAGGAAGATTAGAGATAGGCATAAAGTAATTTGTAATCTCTACTTCCGAATTAAGAAATAGGCAGGTTTTGACTTGTAATTTCTTGGATAAGAGTATTGACTTTAAATCTGGGATTATTTATGATATACTCTTGGTAGTGATCTTATGGCTAGATGAATTGGTCATAAGTATGGGAGTGAGGTAGATTCCCAGTGTTGAAAGGAGTTGTTGTACGGTAAGATGGTTGAGAACAGGTTTGATTTATCTGTTGATGTTTTAATTGTTAATTTTAATTTGATTTGAATACTCTCACTAGGCGAAAGCCTAATGTTTCAAGTTGAATTTTATTACCAGGTACAAGCTCTGGGAAGTAGCGGGATTGTGTGATGAGGACTTTTGAAAAGATTCAAACTTAGAGATGACGGAGGATCTAGTTATTCTTTTGATGTTTTGGGACATGGACTAGATAACTTAGTTAATCTGATTATGTTGTATAATTAGATTAATAGGTTATTTGAGTTAGATGATTTGTGTATAAAACCTTTACTATTGATCCTCAGGTTAATAAAGTTTGAAGTTTTATGATCATAACTTGTGTATTATTTAAGTTTTAAATTAGCCCTGTTTTTAGGGTGTTTCAATAGGGTATCAGAGCAGTAGTTTAAGCGAACTAGGTATGATTTTGAGATACCTAGACTTAAGCTGTGATGAATTAAGTTATGATCCGTGAGTTATGGGTAGAAGTACTAAGACTGGGTAGTCTTAGAGTCGACAGAAATACGCGAAGTTAGTACTGTAACGATGGTAATGAGGATTCTCATGTATA
The DNA here is from genome assembly GCA_033807775.1 of Saussurea involucrata. NCBI lineage: Eukaryota > Viridiplantae > Streptophyta > Magnoliopsida > Asterales > Asteraceae > Saussurea > Saussurea involucrata. The sequence goes on along the minus strand of CM066321.1, from coordinate 116,793,924 downwards.
ATATGTTCGCAATTTCAATTAGCTACTGTTATTATGAATATATTGTTACACAAGTATACTTATTCCTAATTGTTACAGTGATTGATTAGCGGTAAAGTACGTTTTTGTATGTCTAGCTATGTATAAATCATTACTGATGGGTATTCTTTTGTGCTCATTCAAAACAATGGTAAATACTCCGTCGAGGTCTCCTAATTCTTCTATGAATAGAACTTGGCTTGATGAGACGGGAGAAAGACCATCTGGAGTAGGCGGAATTCATGAGACGCCACCAGATTTTCTTTCCTTAGGAGGAGTGCGGAATCCGGCACATAGAGGGGGTACCAGTACTGCCAATCACACACCATCGGATTCGAGTATGGAAGGTCGTATAATGGACAATGTAACCAGATTGATGAATGCATCAATGGAAAGTCAAGCTGAAATGATGAATACCACTATGGGAAGACAAGCGGAAATGTTTATGAAAATGTTTAATGATCGGAGTGCGGAACCGAGGAGAACATGGATTGATTTCAGTGTGATAAACCCAACTGGTAACCCATGTCTAGAAACTGAAAGAAGGGTTGATAGAAATTGCTCCTACAAAACCTTCTTGAGCTGTAAACCACCGGAATTCAAAGGAGAAGATAGCCCAATAGCTTGCATGAACTGGCTAAGAGAAATCGAACAAGCTTTTTGGGCTTGTGAGTGTAGTGATGAAAAGTCTAAAGTTAGATTTGGATCTCAGATGTTACGCGGTAACGCGCTATCTTGGTGGAATGTGCTGTCAACTTCTATGTCAGCTACAGTTCTGAATGCCATGACTTGGGAAATGTTTAAAGCAAAGATTCTGGAGGAATATTGCAACGAAACCGAAATGGACCGAATCGAGGAAGAGTTCAGGAACCTCAAGAAAGGCGCTATGACTGTGAGAAAGTATACCGAATCCTTCATGGAGAAGCTGAATCTAGTGGGGCATGTGGCTCCAGCTGAGAAAGACAAAATTAAAGATTATTTGAAGGGTTTGCCGGCGGATATGATGACCAGGGTCCGAAGTTCGAAAGCTGCTACTTTAAGGGAAACAATCGAAGAAGCGAAAGTAATAGAAGAGATGTACGCCAAAGATAAAGAAGAGAAAGCGCATTTGGGAGAAAAGAGAAAGTGGGGGGGTCGTTCGGAACCTTCTCAGAAAACAAAGTTGTTTGGCAAGAATATTCGTTACGATTCTCGCAGGGAACCAAGCTGGTGTTCGAAATGTAAAAGTAAACATTTTGGTCAGTGTCGGGTGGTTGGAAATGAATGTTTCAAGTGTGGGAAGGCGGGGCATATAGCGGTGAACTGTCCAATGCCGGGATCAGTATGTTTTGAATGTAGGCAACCGGGTCATTTTCGGAGAGACTGTCCGAAGTTGAAGAAAGAAGGGGATCAAGGAAAGAAGTTGGTTATCCCTAAACCAACTGGCCGTGCATTTCAAATGACTGCCGAAGAAGCGAAAGGATCCAAAGATGTTGTCTCGGGTACTTTCCTTATAAATTCCATTCCTGCACATGTTTTATTTGATTGTGGGGCGAATTATTCTTTTGTATCCAAGTTGTTCTATCGTAAGCTATCTATGCCTGTCACTACTTTAGAAGAGGCCTTAGTAGTAGAGATAGCTAATGGAGTTCAATCTTTGGTTAGTGAAAGACTCGTTGATTGTAAAATTTTGATAGAGGGAACAGAATTTCCGGTTGACTTGTTGTTAATGAAAATTGGAGGATTCGATATTATTGTTGGAATGGACTGGTTGAGCAATAACCAGGCAGAAATAATGTGTGCAAAGAAGCTGATTCGAATTCCGATGGTTGATAAAGATGACGTATTCATATTTGGAGAAAAGCAGAAAGGAGATATTCCGTTGATTTCAGTGGCAAAGGCGCGTAAATGTCTATCGAAGGGATGTTGGTCCTATCTAGCTTATGTTATAGATACGAAGTTAGAAAAGAAACAGGTACAAGATATCAAAGTGGTGCGTGAATTTCCGGATGTATTTCCGGATGATCTTCCAGGTCTACCAGCTGAAAGACAAGTAGAATTTCGCATCGATCTTATTCCTGGAGCAGCACCGATAGCTCGTGCACCTTATCGTCTTGCGCCAACTGAAATGACAGAAATGATGTCACAACTGCAAGAGCTTTTAGATAAAGGTTTTGTTAGACCGAGTTCTTCGCCTTGGGGAGCTCTAGTATTGTTTGTCAAGAAGAAAGATGGCACTATGAGAATGTGCATAGATTATCGGGAGCTAAATAAGGTGACGATAAAGAATAAGTATCCGCTTCCAAGGATAGATGATTTGTTTGATCAACTCCATGGAGCGGGATGCTTTTCCAAAATTGATCTAAGGTCGGGGTATCACCAAGTACGGGTAAGAGAGGAGGATGTTCCAAAGACGGCGTTTAGAACTAGATACGGGCATTATGAATTTCTCGTGATGCCATTTGGGTTGACTAATGCTCCAGCTATATTCATGGATTTGATGAATAGAGTATGTCGATCGTTTCTAGACAAGTCTGTTATCGTTTTCATTGATGACATACTTGTTTATTCGAAGAATGAGAACGACCATGAACGCCACCTTCGCGAAGTTTTAGAAGTGTTACGAAAAGAGAAATTGTATGCAAAATTCTCTAAATGTGAATTTTGGTTGAAAGAAGTACAATTTCTGGGGCATGTGATTTCATCGGAAGGTGTGAAAGTAGATCCAGCAAAGATAGAAGCAATGTTGAACTGGGAGACTCCGAAAAGCGCGTCTGAAATAAGAAGTTTCTTGGGTTTGGCAGGTTATTACCGAAGATTTATTAAAGACTTCTCAAAGATTGCTTCTACTTTGACTATGTTGACTCGTAAGAATGTGAAGTTTGTTTGGACTGAAAAGCAGGAGTCAGCTTTCAGAACCTTACGGCAGAAGTTGTGTGAAGCTCCTATTCTTGCACTGCCAGAAGGAACTGAAGATTTGGTAGTCTATAGTGACGCATCGAAAATGGGTTTGGGATGTGTGTTGATGCAACGAGGTAAGGTGATTGCCTATGCGTCAAGACAACTGAAGGAACATGAAAAGAACTATCCTACCCACGATTTAGAATTAGCAGCCGTTGTGTTTGCTTTAAAGTTGTGGCGTCATTATCTCTATGGAACGAAGTGTACACTCTTCACTGATCATAAAAGTTTGCAGCATGTTTTTTATCAGAAGGAGCTGAATATGAGGCAAAGGAGATGGCTCGAGTTACTGAAAGATTACGATTGTGAATTGCATTACCACCCGGGTAAAGCAAATGTTGTCGCTGATGCCTTGAGTAGGAAAGAGTATAATGGGTGTTTGAAAACGACCAATGCCAGAATTGATGTAATGTCAAGTCTGATTGAAAGAATAAAAGCTGCTCAAGTGGAGGCTTTGTTAGAAAGCAACTTGAAAGAAGAAGTGATGAACAAGCAACATCTTCAACTGACTGAAGATAGCCGAGGGATTAAATTGTTCCAAGGCCGTGTTTGGGTACCTAAGATTGGAGGGAATCGGGAGTTGATTTTGGAAGATGCGCATAGATCTAAGTATTCTATTCATCCGGGGAGTACTAAGATGTATAGAGATTTGAAATTACATTATTGGTGGCCGGCTACGAAAGTAGATGTGGCACGAATAGTAGAGAAATGCGGAACTTGTTCGTTAGTAAAAGCAGAACACCAAAGACCATACGGAAGTTTTCAATCTTTGGAAATTCCGGAGTGGAAATGGGATAAGATTACTATGGATTTTGTGACAAAGTTACCAAAGACGCAAAGAGGTAACGATACCATTTGGGTAATCGTCGATCGTTTGACGAAGAGTACTCATTTCTTAGCTATGAAAGAAGTGTCACCAATAGATAAGTTGGCAAAGCTATATATTGATGAAGTAGTGTCACGACACGGTATACCGGTGTCTATTGTGTCTGATCGTGACAGTCGTTTTACTTCCAGGTTTTGGCAGTCGCTTCAAGAAGAATTGGGTACGAGGGTTAATCTAAGTACTGCTTATCACCCACAAACTGATGGCTAAAGTGAAAGAACAATACAGACTTTGGAAGATATGCTTAGATCGTGTGTGTTAGATTTTGGAGGTAACTGGGATTCACATTTGCCATTAGTAGAGTTCGCTTATAACAACAGTTACCATTCCAGTATTGGAAGATCACTTTTCGAGGCATTATATGGTAGGAAATGCAGAACTCCGGTGTGCTGGTTAGAAGCCGGAGAGAAACAGTTTGCTGGTCCGGAACTTGTGCAACAAGCCGCGGATAAAGTGAAGGAAATTCGGCAGCATATGAAAGCGGCTCAAGATCGACAGAAAAGTTATGCTGATCCGAAAAGAAGACCAAATGAATTTCAAGTTGGGGAGCGTGTCATGCTTAAAGTATCCCCATGGAAAGGTGTGATATGGTTTGGAAAGCGTGGGAAGTTGAGTCCTCGTTTTCTAGGACCTTTCACTATCACCAAAAGAATTGGTCTTCAGGCTTATCAACTGGATCTTCCACCTGAATTGGAAGGGATCCACAATACTTTTCATGTGTGTTATCTTCAGAAATGTTTAGCCGAAGAACAAGATGTGATTCCACTTTCTGATGTTAGAGTGGATGAAGAGAGCCGATGTGTTGAAGAACCAGAGGCAATCTTGGAAAGGTCAGTTAAGAAATTACGAAGTTGTAAAGAGGTGTCTATGTTAAAAGTACAATGGAAACACCATCGAGGTGCTAACGTGACGTTAGAAATGGAGGAAGATATGAGGAATAGATATCCCCAGTTGTTTGCTTAGCTGTGATTTCGGGGACGAAATCATTTTCAAGTTGGGGAGTATTGTAACATCTCGAATTTCCATTGTATTATTTGTGAATATAATATTAACCATAAGGGTTATTTTGTATTTAGAACAAAGTATGGAGTTAATGTGAAAATTAACTTGAGGGTTTGTTGTGTCATTCCTTTAAAGTTAGGGGTGTAGTTGGTATGTTGATTTATGACTCAGCGGTGTTTTATCAATATGTGTCACACAATTAGTCTTAAGTGACTAATTGTGCGTGTGTGTGTTTACTCAGTAAACAGAGAAGAGAGAAATCGAGAGTGAGAGATAGAAAGAACGAGAAGAAGAGAAGAAGAGAAGAAATTGGTTTGGATTTGAGGTAAGAAACCTGATTTATACTACTGATTTCTTGTAAGAAAGGTAATTGATTATAGAAATTTTGTGTTTAGCTGTTGATTAAGCTGAGGATTTGAGTTCAGTGAAGAACGCAGTGTCCAAAACCTTTCAAGTGAGTTTATTCACTTCTTCTTAAAATTAGCCATTGAAATTGATATAGATATGTGTTAAACTATGTCTGAATGATTTGGTATGGGTTAATTGCAAATTAATAGGCTTATTTAGAAGTTTTTGTAAACTGGCTTAATGAAGAAGATGATGAACAGTGCTCGCGAAATGTTCACTTTGCGCAAGCCACTGTTGCGCAAAGTGGGTATCTCGTAAGCCACTGTTGCGAAAAGTGAGTATCTCGCAAGCCACTATTGCGAGAAGTGGAGTATCTCGCAAGCCACTGTTGCGAGAAGTGAGAATCTCGCTACCGTTGGTTGCGAAAAGTAGAGTATTTCGCTACTGTTGGTTGCGAAAAGTGGAGTATTTCGTGACAGTTGGTTGCGCAATTCTCCCTCTGTGATAGAACTGATTCTTTTAATTTATCGATAGTTGTAAGGACTTGTTTAATCAGTAATGAGCCCAAATAGATGACTTTGAGTTATGCTATGATGATCCCCATGCTAAATGGCAAAGAGGGGATAGTTAAGAAGTCGAGGTGACGAGGTTATAAATATTCTTTATAAATGTATATATAGAATATGTTTTGAGATGTAAAATAGTGTATGTTATGCATATACCGTAGTAAGAGCTATAATACTTATGTATTATGCCGTGTTGCTAAAAATAGGCATCCGGTCATCGGGGGCACCTTAGTACGGTATAATGGGAACCGATTACTAGCCATTGACCAAAGGGATGTAATTTTTAGTAATTGAGTGTACCTTGAATCATCGGGGGTCCCGGTTGTGTATCGCGATATATTAATCCCATTAGGACCATTGATTCTGAGGTGGGGAGGACGTGAAATGTGGAATAGGCAATTTTAGATTTGTAATTCCCATTACGAATGGAAGATCGGGGATTTCCATTTTTTTGGGAAGATCAGAGATTTCCCAACTGTGAAAGGAAGATTAGAGATAGGCATAAAGTAATTTGTAATCTCTACTTCCGAATTAAGAAATAGGCATGTTTTGACTTGTAATTTCTTGGATAAGAGTATTGACTTTAAATCTGGGATGATTTATGGTATACTCTTGGTAGTGATCTTATGGCTAGATGAATTGGTCATAAGTATGGGAGTGAGGTAGATTCCCAGTGTTGAAAGGAGTTGTTGTACGGTAAGATGGTTGAGAACAGGTTTGATTTATCTGTTGATGTTTTAATTGTTAATTTTAATTTGATTTGAATACTCTCACTAGGCGAAAGCCTAATGTTTCAAGTTGAATTTTCTTACCAGGTACAAGCTTTGGGAAGTAGCGGGATTGTGTGATGAGGACTTTTGAAAAGATTCACACTTAGAGATGATGGAGGATCTAGTTATTCTTTTGATGTTTTGGGACATGGACTAGATAACTTAGTTAATCTGATTATGTTGTATAATTAGATTAATAGGTTATTTGAGTTAGATGATTTGTGTATAAAACCTTTACTATTGATCATCAGGTTAATAAAGTTTGAAGTTTTATGATCATAACTTGTGTATTATTTAAGTTTTAAATTAGCCCTGTTTTTAGGGTGGCCTTAGGTTCAATAGAGAAGTGCAAATATTTAGAGAAATAGAGAAGTAAAAAAACACGGGTCCGTTCATATATGAACGTTCATATATAAACAGTCATATATGAACGTTCATATATGAACGTTCAGATATGACTGTTATATGAACGTTCATTTATGACTGTTTATATATGAACGTTCATATATGAATGTTCATATATGACTGTTATATGAACGTTCATATATGACTGTTATATGAACGTTCATATATGAATACAAGGAATTGATGTGAGTAATCGTAATTCCAGTGTGTATGTTAAATGTGGAATTGATGTGAGTAATCGTAATTCCCGTTTAAGTGAAATAAGGAATTGATGTGAGTAATCGTAATTCCAGTGTGTATGTTAAATGTGGAATTGATGTGAGTAATCGTAATTCCCGTTTAGGTGAAATAAGGAATTGATGTGAGTAATCGTAATTCCCGTTTAGGTGAAATAAGGAATTGATGTGAGTAATCGTAATTCCTATATCACATTAATGAGAAATCATGGAATTGATGTGAGTAATCGTAATTCCTGATTTCTAAGGAAGAATAGGGATTGACATGAGTAATTGTAATCTCTACTTCTTTTTTTAGAGATGGGCATGTGTATATTGCGATTTCTTGGATATGAGCAATAATCTAGAATCTGTGGAGATTCGTAGTGTGGCTCTGGAACATGATATTATATCTGACTAGGTGTTGGTCATATTCATGGAATCGGGTTTAACCGTCATCGTAAGAGGTAATTTTTACAAATGGTAAGAAAAAGGGGAAACCAGGTTCGTTATGCCTTATTTACATTGATTTGTACAAATGTTATTTTGAAACCGTATGTTCTCACTAGGCGTTAGCCTAATCGTTTCAAATGATATTTTCTTACCAGGTACTAGCTCGGGAAAATAAAGGGATGTGAGACGAGAGCTTTTGGATTAGCGGAGAAGTTACTGAATGATGAGGTTTTGTTAGATGTCTAGATAACCTAGTTAATCTGATTATAGTGAAATGATTAGATTAATAGGTTATTGGAAGAATGCTATAGTTGTAAATATGACTCTCATAGTAATACTCCGCTTATGTATAAAGTTTATGTTTAAATTTTGTTATAAATTGAGGTTTAAATTAGCCCTGATTTTTAGGGTGTTACATCAACTGTCCGAGAGTACACTTGTTTATTCATGGAGAAGCTAAACATCTAGTACAATAAAATTTCATCGCAATTTCAATATATCTATCACAACCTCATATTGGTCAACTCTGTCACGTTTTCCGCATAATTTTGATGGTACTTTTTGTGGGTTTGAATTTTAATTTAACATGTTAGAGCATCTCCAACAACATTGCTAAAATATAAAAAATGAGTTTTTGTTTGCTATTCTTCTCCAACAGCATTGCTATATTGTTTGCTAAAATAGAGATTCATGGAAAAAATCTCTAAATATAGAGAACTCTCTATAATTCTCTAAATAGGAGAGAGAAATAGTTATTTTATTCAACCCATCAATAATATAAATCTTTTATCATTTTATATTAAGTTTTTCCTTTAAAGTGTATAGTGAATATATATTAGAGAATATTATATTAATATAATTTGTGTTAAAATCTCTAAAATAGCAAAGTTGTTGGAGATGAATGTAACTATTTTTATAGATTTTAACAATTGATTATCTATTTTAAAAAAATTATAGAAAACCTGTTGGTCTTAATTACATGCCATCCAACAAATTTGAATATTTATGTGCAAGTTGAATTTTGTATTCTTTCGATTAATGTTTGCATAAAGACCAAATAAAGTGATTTGATGTCACTAGTTTTTGTTTCTTATATTCATATTCACACCATGCGAAATTATTATTTTACATTTTGATTGTGAACTTTATATTTTCACCAACATACCATGAAATTAAGTTTTAGCACCGAAAATCATATTTGTGACAAAAATTACAAAATCCACTTTCAAGTCGACAAAAGACCAAAACGATCCATCATCAATCATCGTTTCGGTTTCTATTTTGAGTTCCAGTGACTTCATGATTCATTACTTTTATTGATTGCGTTCAATCTTCATTGAGTTCCAATATTGGGTCGTTAACCTTGATTTTGGGTCTCCATGAATTCCAAGTGTCGGACGCAAATATGCAATGAATGTAACTTAGAGAGTTTGATTGGTACTTTTTTCTTAATAGTTAAAAGTAATATCAGATTAAAAAAGACGAAACCATTCGAAAATGCGGCCGAAGTAAAGACTTAAAATAAATTCTTACAAGTTTCATACATGGATGTTGCTTTAACATTTTTCTCTAAACAAATATGTTGCATATATATAAGAATACTAAAGGCTAGCCTTTTTTAAATATAACTACAAGAATAGCATTTGAATATAATCATTAAAATAAACAAACTAAAATACGATGTTTTATTAGATAAAAATCACAACAAAACAATGAAATCATTTTTATTTTTGATAATTTTAATGGTTATTGGTATTATTATTATTATTATAAGAAAAAAAGGTTGAAAACATAAAAATACATATCTTCTAGAAAATATTTTACATTTTTTTATGCCATGAAAGATATAGACATTGTTTGGCAAGAATACGCTAGCTTGAATATTCATACCCCAAAACGGAGAGGGATTTAGCCTATGTAGAAAAGAAGTATTTGTAACAATCCAATACTAAAAGTAGACAACATGCCAATCATAAACAAAATAACATCTGCCAAAACCTGGCTACACCAAAACTTAATAATATTCAACGAGGGTTTATGCGGAAAATAACCCTATTACAGTTGAGAATAAGTCTAAAACGCCAAAAATAGGAGTCTTCTATCCCCAAGATGCAAGCTCCAGCTCACACCTTCCCTTTCCCTTTTCCTGAGCCTTCAACTTGATTACCTGAAAGGTTTTTAGTTTTAAAAGCGAGGGTTAGACCATAGGGTCTAGTGAGTTCCCTCAAAAGCCACACCACAAAATAATACAGTTCAAGTAAAAGCTTTCAGTAAAAGTATTTAAATGAATTCGTTATGAGCACACATTAATGGCCAGCACATTTTGACAAACTAATGGCACACACTTTGGTCACACACACCGTGACAGCATAAAGGGCACACACCGCCCATATATGAAACACATTCATATATCCACACATATGGGACACACCCCCATCTCATACATTTGCCAAAGTTCGTCCACACATAGATAGATATCTTCCACACAGTTAAGTCACACTTCTCATTCATGAACATTCGATAAAACGAACACTTACCATATAAAATTATGCATAAGGTTCCACACTTTAAAAAGGATTAAGTTAGAAAGACTCACCTGTTGTCCCGCTTAGTCCTCACACTAGATAAGTTCTCCCGTCAACTGCACCTATAAGGTACATACTACCACGATAAGCCACTTGATGAAATTACACACTCAAACAGCCCGTACAACTATGTCACCCACACTTTCCGGACACTGTATCCGGATAGCCAAAACTATCCGGACACACTACCCGGACAACTAAACTATCCGGTCATTCTATCCGGACAACCCAACTATCCGGTCACACTACCCGGACAACTCAACTATCCGGTCACACTACCCGGACAACTCAACTATCCGGTCATCGCTATCATCCGGACACCGTGATTCGTCCGGACACTACCTTAATTTGAAGATTTCCGGACGTGACGAGGAGACTCAAAACGCAGAAAAATCATTAAATCTCTTGTCCTAATTCTCCCAACACCTCCAGATTGATAGATATGATCGATAACTACATAATATCCCATACCACTATTCCTTTTTAAACAGATTAGATGAGAAAACCCAATAAACTCATAAAACCCACATTTCTCTACCAAATACACACAAAACATGCTAACTTAAAGAGGAATAAGATTGCATTACCTGGATGATTGGTGATTCTGGAATCCCTCTTCAAAACTCAGCTGAAATCGTTGCTTCTCTTCCTCTATTGCCAAAATCCCTCTCTTGCTTTTTCTCCCAGCCACACACACAACACACTCTAGGAAATGCTTAAATGAGCAATTAGGGTTTTCTTATTCTTTATATACTTTCCTCCAAAAACACAAAACTTTCAATTTTCCCACTTGGACCACGTAGCTCCTAAATTTCCGAATTTCACCCAAGATTTCCCAATTATTGGCTAAATGAAAACCGGTTATTACAACATCCACCCCTCAAAAGAATTCCGTCCCCGGAATTCCATTTTCAAACAAACGAGGGTAACGAGCCCTCATGTCTGACTCCAATTCCCAAGTTGCCTCTTGCCCCTTATGGAATTGCCACTGAACTTTTACTAGCGATACCTCCTTATTCCTCGTCTTTCGAACCTTGCGATCCGAGATTGACAACGGTTCCTCTTCATAGCTTAACTTCTCATCCACACAAATGTCTTCCAATGGTACCGCCATACTTTCTTCGGCCAGGCACTTTCTTAAATTTGACACATGAAAGGTCGGGTGTACTCTCTGAAGTTCCTCCGGCAATTCTAACTTATACGCCACCTCACCCACACGCTCGGTGATGGTGAACGGCCCGACATACCTAGGCCTTAGTTTTCCTCTCTTCCCAAAACGTACAACTCCTTTCCACGGTGACACCTTAAGCATCACTTTATCTCCTACCAAGAACTCGATCAGCTTTCTTCTTTTATTCGCATAAGCCTTCTGCCGATCCTGAGCCACTTTCAACTTTTCCCTTATCACGCAAATTTTATCGGCCGTCAACTGCACTAGTTCCGGCCCTGCTAATTGCTTCTCTCCCACCTCATTCCAACACAAAGGTGTTCGGCACTTACGCCCATACAGTGCTTCAAATTGTAACACCCCGCTTACCACGACACAATATTGTCCGCTTTGCCCCACTGGCTCACGGCTTTGTTCTTGGCGACCTGGCAAGGACTTCGCAAGGACTTCCCAGGAGGTCACCCATCCTGGTACTACTCCCACCCAAGCACGCTTAACCACAGAGTTCCCAAGGAACCCGCATGCTTGTGGCCCCAAAACGCGTTGTGTCTGGTAAGGCCAAGGTTTACTAATATACCCAGCATCTCTCCTGTCCACGGCCGATGTGGGATATGCCTAAGGTGTTACACACACCCCCCCTTAGGGACTCATCGTCCTCGATGAGGTTTGCCCCACCATCCCGAACGGCACAGGAGTGGCTCTGATACCATTTGTAACACCCCGCTTACCACGACACAATATTGTCCGCTTTGCCCCACTGGCTCACGGCTTTGTTCTTGGCGACCTGGCAAGGACTTCGCAAGGACTTCCCAGGAGGTCACCCATCCTGGTACTACTCCCACCCAAGCACGCTTAACCACAGAGTTCCCAAGGAACCCGCATGCTTGTGGCCCCAAAACGCGTTGTGTCTGGTAAGGCCAAGGTTTACTAATATACCCAGCATCTCTCATGTCCACGGCCGATGTGGGATATGCCTAAGGTGTTACACAAATGGCGCTGCTCGAAGACTAGCGTGATAACTATTGTTATACGAAAACTCGATCAACGGCAGATGGGATTCCCATGAGCCCTTGAAGTCAATTACACAAGCACGCAACATGTCTTCCAAGGTTTGTATAGTCCTCTCGCTTTGCCCATCCGTCTGAGGATGATAGGCAGTGCTCATCAATAGCTGCGTTCCATGCTCTCGCTGAAGACTTCTCCAGAAAGAGGACGTGAAGCGGCTATCGCGGTCCGAAACTATAGACGATGGCACTCCGTGCCCCGTTACTATTTCATCCACGTACAGCCTTGCTAACCTCTCTAGCGAATCTTTCTCCCGAATTGGTAGAAAGTGAGCCGACTTGGTGAGACGGTCCACGATCACCCAAATGGCGTCATATCCTTTCGGGGTCCTTGGTAACTTCGTGACGAAGTCCATTGTGATACAATCCCACTTCCACATGGGTATTTCTAAGGGTTGTATCTCCCCGAACGGTCTTTGATGCTCCGCTTTGACTTTCAAACAAGTCACACACCGCTTGACAAGATAAGCGATGTCCTTTTTCAATCCTGGCCACCAATACATCTGCCTCAGATCTCGATACATTTTATTGGTTCCCGGATGGACTGAATACCGCGATCTATGAGCTTCCTCCAAAACACGCTTTTGCAGGCCTCCCAGCTTAGGAACCCACACTCGGTTCCCCAAACACCTCACACCACTACCGTTAGATACTAAGGATGTCACATAACCAACAATTCTCTCACTTTTCCACTTCTCTTCCTTTAAAGCTTCCTCTTGGAACTTCTTAACCTCTTCCAGCAGGTCAGGAATTACGTTGATTCGAAAGGCTACCACTTTAGTCGGTTCTCTCCTTTCCTTCCGGCTCAACGCGTCGGCCACGACGTTCGCCTTTCCTGGATGGTAGAGGATCTCACAATCATATTCGCTTAACAACTCCACCCAACGACGCTGCCTCATATTTAATTCCTTCTGATCGAACAGGTGCTTAAGACTTTTATGATCAGAATAAATCTGACACTTAACCCCGTAAAGGTAGTGCCTCCAAATCTTAAGCGCAAAAACCACAGCCGCTAACTCCATATCGTGCGTGGGGTAATTCTTTTCATGCTCCTTCAATTGACGAGAGGCATACGCAATTACCTTTCCGTTCTGCATTAGCACACATCCTAGACCCAGCTTAGACGCATCGCTGTAGATTACGAATCCTTCTGACCCGTTAGGCAAGGACAAAATCGGAGCACTGCTCAGCTTGTCCTTCAGCTTGCTAAACGCTTCTTCTTGAGCCTCCGTCCACTCGAACTTAGTACTCTTCTTGGTTAAGGCAGTCAATGGCGTAGCTATCCGGGAAAAATCCTGGATAAACTTCCGATAGTAGCCCGCTAAACCAAGAAAACTCCTAACTTCCGATGGCGACCTTGGTTGCTCCCACTCTTTAATGGCCTCCACCTTGGCTGGATCAACTTTGATACCTTCCCCCGACACTACATGGGCCAAAAATTGGACTTCTCGAAGCCAGAATTCACACTTGGAGAACTTTGCATACAACTTTTCTCGATGTAGCAATTCTAACACCACACGAAGATGCTCTTCATGCTCACTCTGGGATCGAGAGTAGATGAGGATGTCATCTATGAACACTATCACACACTTATCCAACCACGCGCTGCACACACGGTTCATTAAATCCATGAAGATTGCCGGAGCATTAGTCAAGCCAAAGGGCATGACCAAAAACTCATAGTGGCCATATCTCGTGCGGAACGCTGTCTTCGGCACGTCTTCTTCCTTTACTTTCAACTGATGATACCCGGATCTTAGATCTATCTTCGAGAAGAAGCTCGCTCCTTGCAACTGGTCAAACAGATCATCGATCCTTGGAAGTGGGTATCTGTTCTTAATAGTCACCTTGTTAAGCTCACGGTAGTCTATGCACATTCGCATAGACCCATCTTTCTTCTTGACAAAAAGCACTGGCGCTCCCCAGGGTGAGGAACTAGGGCGTATAAACCCCTTATCCAACAACTCCTGCAGTTGCGTCATCAGTTCCTTCATTTCCGCCGGTGCTAACCGATACGGCGCACGCGCTATCGGGGCCGCACCCGACACCAAATCGATTCTGAATTCAACTTGACGATCTGGGGGTAAACCTGCCAGGTCATCAGGAAACACTTCCGGAAATTCTTTTACCACGGGGACATCCTCTAGTCCCTTATTCTCTTTCTTAGCGTCTATCACATACGCCAGGAACCCCTGACACCCCTTTTCTAAACAATGTCTCGCTTTCAATACCGAGATAAGACAAGACTTACGCTCTCGTCTATCCCCATAGATTACCACCTCCGACAAATCCGGCAAGGTCATACGAATCATTTTCTTATTGCACACAATGCTAGCATTATTACTAGCCAACCAATCCATCCCTACTACAATATCAAACTCTCCCATTCCCACGGGGTACAACCGCAATGGGAACGAGTGCCCCTCAACCTCTATATTACATCCCGCATACATTTCTTTAACCAAAACCCGCCTATCGTCAGCAATCTCTAGTTCAAACCCACACCCCAACCGTTTAGGCTTAACACCCAATCGTCGGGCAAAGTCCGACGATACAAATGAACGATTTGCACCCGAATCAAACAACACTTTGGCAAGAACAGAATTTACAAGAAAGGTACATGTTACAACATCAGGTATCTCCACCGCCTCATCGGCCGTCATTCGAAAGGCCCTTGCCCTGGTCTGAGCTGGTTCCACTTTTCTTTCTCCCTCTATTCCTCCCTGTTTACCACCAAAACCACCCGAATCCCCTCTTTTCAGCTGAGGGCAATCCGGCCTCAAATGCTCCACCGATCCACACTGATAACATGCTCGAGGGTTCCGACAGTCACGTGCCATATGCCCTAACTTCCCGCACTTGAAACACCCCTCAGGCTCAGCACATTCTCCACGGTGAACTCGATTACATTTCCCGCACGGTTTTTCTCCAAATTTCGACCCTCCTCGAAACTCCGGCTTGAACACTTTAGCCCGTTTCGAGTCACGTGCTGGTACTTCCCACTTTCTCTTTTCCTTACCCTTTTCCACGTCTTGACGGTTCTTTTCCTTTTCAACCATTTCCGCTGCATTGATGGCTGCCTGAAAAGTAGTTGGGTTTCTAGCCGTAACCAGTTCCCGCACACTACTTTTCAATCCGAAAATGTACCTCTCCACTCGGTGCTCTTCATTCGGTACATATAGTTCAACAAATCTCGCTTTCTCCATAAACTTTGTGGTATATTCTCTCACCGACATCCCACCTTGTTCCAAGCCCAAGAACTCTTCCTCCAATCGTTTCACTGCCGCCAGAGGGCAAAACGATGCTTTAAATTTTGAGACAAAAGTTTCCCACTTCATACTCTTTGCAATCTTTGACCCTTCTCCTGCGGTCTCCGCATCCCACCAGAACACTGCTTCCGACTTTAGCATGGACAGAGCATACATCACCCTGTCGCTATCAGCACACTTACAGGTGTCGAACGCTAGTTCCATTTCTCTGATCCATTTCATTGCCAACACAGGATCGCATTCTCCCTTGAAAGTGGGAGGCTTACAAGAAGCGAATGCCTTGTAGCTACAACCTCCACTCAGCACCCGATCATTTACTGCCAAAGGATTGGACTGAACAGGGCTTCCCGAAGCAGAACCATGCGAGCTAGTCGCCCCTTCTTTACTACCACTTGGCTCCTTACTCCCCGATGCCGACTCGTCTTGCTTTGCCAACAATGCTTTCAACGTATCCTGGATTTCACCCAAAGCAGTGGCGAAATTTTCTTGAGTTACGAAAGCTTGGGCACGACCACGCCCACGACTTCCGCCCCGGCTCACCCCTCGCCTGGACGCGGAGCTCTCCTGTTGAGACGCCCCTGGTTCTTGCGGAATTCCTGCACTCCTTGTTCCACGAGTAACACGAGCCCTCACTACAGCTCTTTCCGTATTCTCATTCACCTGGGTAGTCGCACGCCGGGGTACCACTCCCCGTCCCCTTCCTCGGCCCCTACCACGGGTAGTCGCCGGCACAGGTGGTGCTTCCATCTCGATTTCCTCATCAACAGGTTCCGATGCACCCCTCATAGATCTCCTCAACATGATTACAGACTGTCGAGAAAACACAAATAAATATTAAATCTACTGCTCCAAATTAATAAGGCAATTAAGCACATACATGTACCTGTAAGTTCGTAATTACACTGGCCAGGTGTAACAGCCAACTTACCTTACATGACAGTTCTCACTACCCCATTAATCATTCTACCCAGTCTCGCTAAGGTCCCCCTAGTTCTCAGTTGTACTACTTGACTCCTACAGTTTAAGTTTAGGCCCGTCCGGTCACCTAAATCCCTTAAACTAAGGCTCTGATACCAACTGTAACAACCCAATACTAAAAGTAGACAACATGCCAATCATAAACAAAATAACATCTGCCAAAACCTGGCTACACCAAAACTTAATAATATTCAACGAGGGTTTATGCGGAAAATAACCCTATTACAGCTGAGAATACGTCTAAAACGCCAAAAATAGGAGTCTTCTATCCCCAAGATGCAAGCTCCAGCTCACACCTTCCCTTTCCCTTTTCCTGAGCCTTCAACTTGATTACCTGAAAGGTTTTTAGTTTTGAAAGCGAGGGTTAGACCATAGGGTCTAGTGAGTTCCCTCAAAAGCCACGCCACAAAATAATACAGTTCAAGTAAAAGCTTTCAGTAAAAGTATTTAAATGAATTCGTTATGAGCACACATTAATGGCCAGCACATTATGACAAACTAATGGCACACACTTTGGTCACACACATCGTGACAGCATAAAGGGCACACACCGCCCATATATGAAACACATTCATATATCCACACATATGGGACACACCCCCATCTCACACATTTGCCAAAGTTCGTCCACACAAAGATAGATATCTTTCACACAGTTAAGTCACACTTCTCATTCATGAACATTCGATAAAACGAACACTTACCATATAAAATTATGCATAAGGTTCCACACTTTAAAAAGGATTAAGTTAGAAAGACTCACCTGTTGTCCCGCTTAGTCCTCACACTAGATAAGCTCTCCCGTCAACTGCACCTATAAGGTACATACTACCACGATAAGCCACTTGATGAAATTACACACTCAAAAAGCCCGTACAACTATGTCACCCACACTTTCCGGACACTGTATCCGGATAGCCAAAACTATCCGGACACACTACCCGGACAACTAAACTATCTGGTCATTCTATCCGGACAACCCAACTATCCGGTCACACTACCCGGACAACTCAACTATCCGGTCACACTACCCGGACAACTCAACTATCCGGTCATCGCTATCATCCGGACACCGTGATTCGTCCGGACACTACCTTAATTTGAAGATTTCCGGACGTGACGAGGAGACTCAAAACGCAGAAAAATCATTAAATCTCTTGTCCTAATTCTCCCAACACCTCCAGATTGATAGATATGATCGATAACTACATAATATCCCATACCACTATTCCTTTTTAAACAGATTAGATGAGAAAACCCAATGAACTCATAAAACCCACATTTCTCTACCAAATACACACAAAACATGCTAACTTAAAGAGGAATAAGATTGTATTACCTGGATGATTGGTGATTCTGGAATCCCTCTTCAAAACTCAGCTGAAATCGTTGCTTCTCTTCCTCTATTGCCAAAATACCTCTCTTGCTTTTTCTCCCAGCCACACACACAACACACTCTAGGAAATGCTTAAATGAGCAATTAGGGTTTTCTTATTCTTTATATACTTTCCTCCAAAAACACAAAACTTTCAATTTTCCCACTTGGACCACGTAGCTCCTAAATTTCCGAATTTCACCCAAGATTTCCCAATTATTGGCTAAATGAAAACCGGTTATTACAGTATTGGTTTGAGTTTGAGTTCGAAAAATGTACATTCTTGGAAAATGTACATGCTTGTAAAGTGTGTATGCATTCCAATGTTCAAACAAATATTTATTAATCGACAACATATGATGGTTGACCATATCAACGTAAAAAAGTCAAACTAGGATAGCCCCATGCCTATCTTGCACTATTTGTTGTGATAAACATTGTTACACATAGTTCTATCCACTTTAGAGTGTGTACAACAAAAGTTGCAGAAGGTAAAAATGCTTATCGAACATAATATGTAGCTTCTTCTAAGTGTAAAGAAACCTGGAAAAAAACGTTTAACATCAACTCTTTAATACATCTCTTAAAAAAATTATTAACCATTAAAACAGTTTCGACCAACTTTTGAAATCAAATTGAATCCAAAAAAAATCCCAAATAGGGTTTGGTCACTTTCATATTAAGGCAATCCATTAACTTACAATATATAACAAAAATCAAATTCATAACCTCTATTCTATTAACCATAGGTGTCCGGACCAGCTTGCACGTATCTCGACTAATTCTAGGGGTTCTGAAAACAGCTAGAAAATCCCAATGAGCTTACAGATGTTGAACCGGTGACTTCTGAAAAAATCTTTAAAGCTCCAAATCTACTTACCGGTTGCACAAATTCAAAACCTTTTACTTCTTTGCTTAATGGTTCCCAAGTCAGTTTTATTCTATATATGGCACACACATTTTCATTGAACCTTAACCAACAATGGCAAAACCATTAAGCCAAAGCTCAATTGAAGACATTTGCAAGAAAGTGCATGGTTCTTTGGGCAATTTTAGTCTCTTGGTTCATGTTTTCACTAGTCAATTAACACAACACGAATGTCAAAAGATCCGCGAAAAGTACATGGAGATGTATGGTGAAGACTTGATCGTTTACGAAACAAGATTGATGGTCGGGCATCGAAAACATGCATGATCTTGTCGTTGTTGATGCTTAGCCCGCATGAACGTGATGCTATAGTGGCTCACAATGCCATTTTTAAGCAAAGGGACAATGTCAACTACAAGGCTCTCATTGAGAATTATTTTCGTACGAAATCCAGCCATTTTTTCCTCATCCAACAAGCTTATCAAACCAATTTCAGAAGGCGTTTTGGATAAGACTTTATGAGCATTGAACCCCCACACTCTTACCAAAAGGTAACTCTTTCTTTTTTTGTGAACGGTACAACTTCTAACACATGACGTACAAACCCATCAAAGAAATTGTTAATTACAAGTACTATTTCAAGCTAGTTAGCTCAGTGACCTTAAGAAGCTGGTTTGTAGTGTATTTCAAATTTTTGCGGGAGCAGACTACTTTTAGGCTATGTTTGGCAAACTAGCTGATAAGCTAGCTGATGAAAAAGTCACGTTTGGCAAAAGTAGCTTATAAACATGTAAAATGACCAAAAAAGGTATATTCAAATAATTATCAATTACAAATTTAATTATGTGATTAAAACAAATTTATAACAATATAATATGTTAATTAATACAACCAATGTAATAAAGAAAAATTAAATAATACAATATGTTAATTAAAATAAATTTAAAATTTATTATTACATATATACTATAAATTTTGAAATTGTTAAGACAAGTTTTAGAAAAAAAAAATATATATATTAACTTATGATTTTAAATAATCGTTACATACAATATGAAAAACTAATCAAATTATAATTAAAAAATAATAGTAATTGATAATTAAAATATATTCATTAATGTTAAAAAAAATTATATGATTAACAATAATTCTAAATAATTAAAATTTATTATCAATGTATAACTAAAATTTAATTTAATAAATTTCAGTTAATATTAATTAATATTAATTAATTAATTATAATTAAATTTAAAAAATTAATATTTATTAATTAATTATAATTAAATTTAAAATATTAATATTAATAATAGTTAGTAAATAATAAGAGGCAATATTGGAATATTCACAAAAAGCTACTAAAACGCTACTCCAAGTAGCGTTTCAAAAAGCTAGCTTATAAGCTTGCGAAATAAAGAAAAATAGTTGAATGAGCAACTATCGATAGAGACTATGAATCAGATGAAAAAAGAGGAGGCGGTCGGACTATCAACAACAAGATAACGAGAAGGCGGTCGAACTATGGATGAGGTCGTCTGCGGCGGTCGGGTGCGTCCTCCGATTGAGAGACTGTAAGTTGAGAGGTAAGTTTGAAAGGGAACGGTAAATTAGGGTTTTAATTGTTGAGGTGTAAATATTGGGCTTTTAATTGTTAGGGTGATTTGGTCAATTACACATAACAAATTATTTAAAGAAAATAAGAAATAAAATAAAAAAACGAGAAGGTCACTTTGCAAAAGCCTCAATTCAGGAAGGTCATTTATTACCTCAATAGTCCTATTTAAATCCTTCCTAATCCCTAAAGTGTGGTAGTAAATAGTTGATTTGAATATTTCTGTCAATCTTGTTCCTGATTTCTTTCGTTTCGTAAATCCTTCCTAATCCTAGTGAATACTTCTCTCAATTTCTTTTTCATTTCTTAAATCCTCCTAATCCCTCCATTGTTTGATAGTGAATACTTCTCTCAATTTATTTTTCGTTTCGTAAATCTTTCCTAATCCCTCCATTGTTAGATAGTAATTGTTTCCTAATCCCTAAAGTGTGGTAGAATACTCCTGTCAATTTCGTAAATCTTTCGTAATCAATACTTCTCTCAAGTTCGTTTCATTTCGTAATCCTTCCTCTCGTTGAACATTCTCTCAATTTGTTTTGGTTTTCTTAATCGTTCCATGATACGTAATCAATACTTCTCTTCGTTCTTGACATTTCAATACTGAAATTGGTTTTCTTAAGTTCTTGACATTTCATTATCCTTCGTTCTTGATTTTGTTTTCCCACAAGAACGACCGTCACTACATGTCTGCCCACGGTGATCAAGTTACTCCACCACAACGACGGAACAGATTCTCAGATAGAATGGATAAAGAGCAATTTGTGCACTCTGCAGCTTCAACCGGAACATTTGAATAAGTCCGAAGTACGTTTCCCGGAAGAAACCCAGGAATTCTTAATATTCTCGACCGTAGATCTCAGAGCTACGATGATAATCGTCCCTTCAATAAAATACCTGATATCTTTAACGTTTTTTTCACGATCATCTTTACTTTGGTGGGGATCCACGTTGTGTCCCACAAAGATGGGGAGCCTCTAACATCACATGTTAGAGAGGTGATAGCATTGTTCTTTGTGATACTGGTTGCCCTGTTTCTCAGTATCTTGATGCAATTTGGTTCTGCGGTTTCTAAATGGGTTTTTTGGGTTGGACTTATTAGACTGTTGTTAATGGCGGCAATTCTCATAATTGGATTGAAGATCTTGTGGCCACTAGGTTGAAACTTCTGTGTGTGATTGTGTAAGTGTCTTGTATCAATTGTTGAGTTCCATAGGCATAGGAAATTAGGAATAGGAGACAAAAGAAAGGGAGGGAGGGAAAAGAAAGTAAATGAAAGTTTAGAAAATATTTGTGTTCTCGAAGGAAAGGAAAGGAAAAGGAAAAAAAGAAAAAAATATGTTTTCATGTTCTTAAATAGGAGAGAAAGAAAAGGAAAAAATCATTTTTACTAATATATCCTTAAAAATATATCTTTTATAATGAAAGATTGAGTAGTTTTGTAATTTTAATAATTTTAGTAATTTTCTTAAATGTTTTTAGTTTCATTCTATTCTATTCTTTTCTTTTCCTTTCCTCCCACATTTGGAAAGAAAGTTTTGAAAGAAAATTTCTCATTATTTACTTTCTGTTTCATTTCCTTCTCTCCTAAAAAGATTTTGAGAACAGAGAGGTGATAGCATTGTTCTTTGTGATACTGGTTGCCCCGTTTCTCAGTATCTTGATGCAATTTGGTTCTGCGGTTTCTAAATGGGTTTTTTGGGTTGGACTTATTAGACTGTTGTTAATGGCGGCAATTCTCATAATTGGATTGGAGATCTTGTGGCCACTAGGTTGAAACTTTTGTGTGTGGTTGTGTAAGTGTCTTGTATCAATTGTTGAGTTCCATAGGCATAGGAAATTAGGAATAGGAGACAAAAGAAAGGGAGGGAGGGAGGGAGGGAGGGAAAAGAAAGTAAAGGAAAATTTATAAAATATTTGTGTTCTCGAAGGAAAGGAAAGGAAAGGAAAAGGAAAATGAAAGAAAAGAAAAGAAATATTTTTTCATGTTCTTAAACAGGAGAGAAAGAAAAAGGAAAAAATCATTTTTACTAATATATCCTTAAAAATATATATCTTTTATAATAAAAGATTGAGTAGTTTTGTAATTTTAATAATTTTAGTAATTTTCTTAAATGTTTTTAGTTTCATTCTTTTCTTTTCTTTTCTTTTTCTTTTCTCCCACATTTGGAAAGAAAGTTTTGAAAGAAAACTTCTCATTATTTTCTTTCTGTTTCATTTCCTTCTCTCCTAAAAAGATTTTGAGAACACGCGTTTTTCTTTTATTTTCCTTCGCTTTCATTTCCTTTCTTCCGTAAAATGAAAATCGAGAACACAGTGTAAAATTGAGAAAATACGAGTGTGGGAAATTCTTCAAATTTAATTGAAAACTCTTAAAAATGATTATCATGTGAGAAACATATTTTTTATTTTATTTTATTTTATATTCTTAGTACTAATAAAAAACTTTGAATTCAAATATTTAGAAAAAGTATAGTAATTATTTATTAAATATATAAATTATTTTTCTTCAACTATTACCTGTAGGCCTGTAGGGTAAGCCATATCATCTTTCAGAAGTAGAGCGTTCAATTGTTTAGACTATCTTACCCAATCAACAATCACTGCTAATTGTAAGGAAGAGGTTAACTATAATTGGAGTGGTATTGTTAGATATCTAGCATTTATTGAGGTGGAGTAAAACCAACAAAATTGAAGTTGTCATTGATAATTTTTATCAGATCTAATGAATAATATAACTTTTCATATGATAGAAGAAACAACATTGTTATATTTATTGACAAGAACAAACCACAAGTATTGCAACAATGGATGGTTAAAAGAAATGCTTACCAACACAAAACCAAGGAATTTTATTCAATTACAAGTTTACAACCATATGTCTTATTCCTAAATTCCTATGCCTATGGAACTCAACAATTGATACAAGACACTTGCACAACCACACACAGAAGTTTCAACCTAGTGGCCACAAGATCTTCAATCCAATTATGAGAATTGCCGCCATTAACAACAGTCTAATAAGTCCAACCCAAAAAAACCCATTTGGAAACCGCAGAACCAAATTTCATCAAGATACTGAGAAACAGGGCAACCAGTATATCAAAGAACAATGCTATCACCTCTCTAACATGTGATGTTAGAGGCTCTCCATCTTTGTGGGACACAACGTGGATCCCCACCAAAGTAAAGATGACCGTGAAAAAAACGTTAAAGATATCAGGTATTTTATTGAAGGGACGATTATCATCGTAGCTCTGAGATCTACGGTCGAGACTATTAAGAATTCCTGGGAAGAATGGGTTTCTTCCGGGAAACGTACTTCGGACTGATTCAAATGTTCCAGTTGAAGCTGCAGAGTGCACAAATTGCTCTGCATCCATTCTATCTGAGAATCTGTTCCGTCGTTGTGGTGGAGTAACTTGATCACCGTGGGCAGACATGTAGTGACAGTCGTTCTTGTGGGAAAACAAAATCAAGAACGAAGGATAATGAAATGTCAAGAACTTAAGAAAACCAATTTCAGTATTGAAATGTCAAGAACGAAGAGAAGTATTGATTACGTATCATGGAACGATTAAGAAAACCAAAACAAATTGAGAGAATATTCAACGAGAGGAAGGATTACGAAATGAAACGAACTTGAGAGAAGTATTGATTACGAAAGATTTACGAAATTGACAGGAGTATTCTACCACACTTTAGGGATTAGGAAAGATTTACGAACGAAAACAAAATCAAGAAACGATTGCTATCAAACAATGGAGGGATTAGGAGGATTTACGAAATGAAAAAGAAATTGAGAGAAGTATTCACTAGGATTAGGAAGGATTTACGAAACGAAAAGAAATCAGGAACAAGATTGACAGAAATATTCAAATCAGCTATTTACTACCACACTTTAGGGATTAGGAAGGATTTAAATAGGACTATTGAGGTAATAAATGACCTTCCTGAATAGTGATGGCCATTTAGACCCGACCCGACCCGATCGGCAACCCGAACCTGACCCGGTCAAAAACCGGTTTCCAGCCCGATAGCCAGGACCGGTTTGGGTTTTTGGTTTTTCTCCGGCCCGACCCGAAACCGGTTCACGGCTCGGTTTTTGTCCCGACCCTACCCGAAACCGGTTTTTTCAAAAAAAATAGCCGTTATAACCGGTTTTTTGGTGTTTTTTTCACCCTCCAACCCATATAAATACTAGGGGGTGTTATGGATCATATCACCAACTTACAAAACGCAAAAAACGCATACAATTCTCATTTCTCGGCTCTCGCTATATTCGTTTCTCGCAAATTCTACTATAAAATATCTAGTTCTCTAGTCTCTACTCCCAAAAAATGGCCGAACAAAATTACACCGTTGTTGCCGAGCATGAAGTACTAAGTACGCCGGGAACCGTAACCGAAAATTCTGATGCTACTAGTGTCAGTGACGTCTCACATTACGACGATGACGAAGAAGAACCAGACACCGACCGCCTTGATGATCGCACGGCTATTGCACGACTGCAAAAGTACAATTCTCTTGAAAACTACAATCCATATCAGAATCCATACTACGCTCCATACAATCCATACAATTACAATCCATGGGGATGGGGTGGTGGGGATGGGAGTTCGGGAGCGGGACCTTCGGGTTATTAGAATTTATGTATTGTAAGTTTGTAACTTAAAATTATATATAAATTATAAAACGTAAGAGTGTATTTTAGTGATATATATTATAAATAAAACGTATTTTTAAAGTGTATTTTAGTGATCAAATCCAATTTTTTACTTTTTAAAGTTTAGTAATTAATTATTATACAAAGAAATTATTTTTTTTTAAAATACGAAAATACGCCGGCCCGATCTCAGAACCGGTTTTGGGCCCGGCTCGGCCCGGTTTTTACAAAACCGGTTTTTCCTAACATTAAACGGGTCAGGGATTTTCGGGGTTAACCCGGCCCGACCCGACCCGTTTTTTACAAAAACCGGTTTTGGACGTTACTGTTTGAAACTGGTTTTTGTTTCGGCCCGACCCGACCCGAACCCGGTTTTTGGCCATCACTATTCCTGAATTGAGGCTTTTGCAAAGTGACCTTCTCGTTTTTTTATTTTATTTCTTATTTTCTTTAAATAATTTGTTATGTGTAATTGACCAAATTACCCTAACAATTAAAAGCCCAATATTTACACCTCAACAATTAAAACCCTAATTTACCGTTCCCTTTCAAACTTACCTCTCAACTTACAGTCTCTCAATCGGAGGACGCACCCGACCGCCGCAGACGACCTCCTCAATAGTTCGACCGCCTTCTCGTTATCTTGTTGTTGATAGTCCGACCGCCTCCTCTTTTTCATATAATTCATAGTCTCTATCGATAGTTGCTCATTCAACTCCAAGTAGCGTTTCAAAAAGCTAGTTTTTTTTTGCCAAACAATGCCTTAGTTGTTTTACGTCTTTTTCAAATAATGTCATATAAAAGGGCTAATAAGACACTTAGTTTCAAAACTGACCTAAAAGCTTGTTAAAGCGTTCAAAAGCCTTATTAAAATACATTTAAATAGGACACACAAGTGTGTTTGGTCCTATAAACTTAAAACTATAAAGTACTCTGTTATGACACTTGGACACTTTTGGTCTCACGTAAGCCCAGTGTTCCTTGTGAAAAGTACAAAAATTGCAACTTTTTTAACACATAACATACAAACCCGTCTAAGAAACGGTTGATTACAAGGCCCAGTTTCCAGTCTACAAAAATCTTTAATTCTCGGGCATGAGTAGTTGTACATGGTGCATGAAATGTTGTACAACCTTTTATGCATATGAGTAGAAACCCAGATGGGAAATGGTTGATTAGAAGTGGGTTTTTTTGTACAGATGTTAATGGCGTTGGCTGCATCACAAAAAGCTGATAGTGCAGAAGTTAGTGTCATTGGCAAATGTGATGCCCAGAGGCTATTTCAGACTGGAGAAGCAAGACCTGGAGGGATCAAGATTGATGAAGGAGTTGTGTTAGAAATTCTAAGTAAAAGAAGCATTCCACAACTCAACCTCACTTTTTCAATCTACAAGAATATATATGGCAATACCTATACAACCTGACTTCTTACTGTGTTGTTCGGTTTAGTTTATGTATATCTCGACAAATCTTACAGGGTTCTAAAGATAAAAGTTAGGAATGCCATTTTAAAAACCTCCTCCGATAGCGATCTACATACCGTTCATGTAACACAATGATCAGGAAATCAAACCATCAGCAGGTGATTCAAGTTTCTTGCATTTTAGCCAAACTTGGAAGAAGAAGAAAAAAACAAATCTTTATAACATTTAGGAATCAAATTACAAATCATTGGTCACTAAATTAATTATCCCCACATACCCTTTTGGAGAAAGGGGAAATTTTATCCTTTTTTGGCCCTAAACAACTAATATTCAACGTCAAAATTCATATTGAACTCCAAGAATTCTGGAATCACACTTTTTGTGGATTATAAGTTAATTGCCTACAAAACCCTTTACAGAATATGAAAAATCTTGGAGACCCGATAAAACAAGATCAATAACTTATAAAGACAAAGAACCAAAAATACTTGATTAACATCGAAAACAGCAATGTTATATTTGAACTTTGAGCACATAGACACAAAGACATCGACAAACGAAGTAAAACAAAAAAAGGGGTCTGATTTTGAACAGCATTCAAGAAACAAGAAACAGAAAACAAATTGGTGATGGAGGTAAAACAAGAAAGCCTCAAAATTGCATGTATGAAGGTTTAGGAAACAAGATGAGAGCTTACAGAGAAATGGAGCTTGAGATGTTTTGAGAATGGAAGAATGTGGGCAATGGTATGGAATGTGTGGGTTTTTATAGGGAATCAAGTGGGTGTGTTACTTTTGGGGTTTTGAGAGGAAGGAGTAAGAGCATCTCCAATACTCCAAACCATGACACAAAAAAAAAACACCAAAACACAAAAAATGGTGGGCGTAACACCAAAAAAATTCGCAACTCCAACCATACTCTAAAAAAAACACACCAATTTTTTAGGAACTGTTAAAGGAAAAGAGAAATACAACACAATAGAATGAAGAGAATGAATCGTAATTCTCATTAATCATAAGCCCTTTATATAGGGATGGTTTACAAAGAGATAATCATGAGATACCAAGTTCTAATCTAACTCTAATGTGTATATCTCTATCTCTATCTCTATCTTTAACTTTATCATTATCGTCTTATACTTTGACAATGACACATTTATCCTACAACACTCCCCCTTGTGCCGAGTCAAAGGAGTGAAGGTGCACAATTGTTGCCTCGTTAAAACCTTACGCCCAAATAAAAACCCAGTGGGAGAAAACAAAAATAGGACGAAGGAAAGAGTACAACGCACCAGTCTCTTTACAATACATAGACTTTTACTTTAGTCTAATTTTCTCTTAGATTCGTACATTAATCATGAGAGTTAAGAAAACATGATGGTATATAAACCGTTGCCTCACTAAAACCTTACACCAAGGAACAAAACCCAATGGGAAAAATAAAACCTTGGTTGAAGGAAAGAGCACAACATACCAATATTACATATATAGTAGACTCCCCCTTTTGTCTACCACTCCCCCTGATTCGTGCATTAATCAAAGGAGGTTTAAAACATTTCCATTCATCTTATTCAGTTCACTTCAATCTTGAGGATGATTGGTTATATGAAAACTTAAGCAAAGTATGCTTTGTGTTATAACCTTGATATATCTTACTTTCATTTCTTTGATACATGATGCATTATTTTCATACATGCAAGTTGTATAATGGTTAAACTCAAAATTATCAGCTCCTCTTATAGGTGTAATGATAGTCCTTAACCATATACACTCTTGAATAGTCTCATGGAGGGTAAGATTGTTGATAATATAAGAATATAGCTATTAAGGGTTTGCTTAGTTTACTTTCAAGCAATCGGCATGTTCCATATGATAATTCCTTATCCAGTTTGGGAACAACCTTTATATGAGTCAAACATATACTTAATATTAGCAAATATATATCAAGGCATTGTTTGGTGTTTTTCTATAAGAGCCAGTACTTTTGCCGCTCACAATCTAAGTAGGTATTGAAGTTACATTATCAATCCATTTTTCTACGTAGGGAAATTATAAGCCCATGTCAATGGTGCCAAACGATTCATTTGAAATCATTCCAATAACGTTGCGTTGGCGCTGAGCTAAATCTAGCTGACAAGTTCAGTGAGAAGTACAATATAGGGTCAAGTGTGTTATGTTGAGTACAATAATGCGCCTATTGTACTTAGGTATGAAATTCCAGCTCCTAACACCTCTTCGTCCTCATCCTTTAGATGAAATGGATCTTTCCTTATATCCATCACTTTGACCGATCATGGGAGTGCTAATCGGATGCGCTTTGTCCATATTAGGTTGCCTGATCATTTTCTAGACATATGCGGATCGGTGGATTAATATTCCACAAACTCGGTGTCGTAGCTCAAGTATCTAGACAAAACCAAGTTTTCCCACGATCTTTCATCTCAAATTCAGATTTCAAGTAGCAAGTGTTTTCTCTTATTTCATCAAGAGTGCCTATTATGTTTATAACATCGACATATAGAGCTACTATGAAAATCTGGGACTTGTTTTCTTATATAAATACGCAAGGGCACAGTTCATCGTTCTTATTTATCATTTCCCAATCAAGTATTCACTTAGGCGGGTATATCACATTCGCATAGATTGCTTTAATCTATAAAGTGAGTGTTTCAATTTTTATTGTAATCACATTTCATAGTTTAAAGTTACTCGATATTGGTATAATGCCATCAAACACTTTTATATCTCTGGATTTAGATCCCCATAGAGATATGTAGTAACTACATCGTTGAGCTGCAATTTCCAGTCCTTCGGAAACTACTTGGCTAATTAATAGCAGAACGTTCTCCATCACGAGAGAGTAAGTCTTATTGTGGTCAATCCAGTGCGTTGTGAGAAACCTTGCGCCAAAGGAGAGCATTATACATTAGGACTTTATTATTCTCGTTACGCTTTCTGACAAAGACTTAGTTATGTCCTACGGGCTTTACACTTGGTGGGTTAGCACTACCGAACCAAATACCCGATCATTTGTCAAAGAATATAATTCTTTCTGGATTGTTCTTTAGGTCAATATGCTTTGTTGATATTATTCAACCGAGCGTGGTTCGATGTCGTCGTGCTCTATTGTCTTATGAGCAATAGTAAATGTGAATAAATCATCAATGAATATATATGATCTGTCCATTGACTCATATGTACTCTCATAGTTCATTTAAGATTTTATTTATCTCTAGAATCAATATTAACTTCGGAGCGTCCTCCAGTGATGATTCATGGACATAATTAAAGATAATCTCATGAGAGTTTTATGTATTGATGATAAATGGATGTGCCTCACTCTTCTCTTCCTTTAGAATAGTATTCATCGAACCGGGTAGCTTCCACCACTTCCATTTGGTAGCTACGACCTCAACCACACCTCCACTATGTGTGATTGCAACGCACTTTCCAACGGCGTTGTGCCCCTGTTGGGGACTTTTAACCTTACGAGGTATATTAGCAGCTCGTATGTGTGATCTTGTCACTTTTGAAATAGTATTTAACGTATCAGGTATCGAGTCTGATTCGTTTGACTTCAACTTTCCGTTGTGAAGTTTGGGGACTAAAGTGGGAACATTCCATGACAGTTCCTGTCGTTCCCTTGGAAAATACTTTTCCCTATCTCCCCCTAACAACAAGAAGACTGTCATCAGAGTGACTATCCGCAAATCATGCGATATTATGATCACCTGTCAAAGGTTCTAAATAGCGGATAATTGTTGGAGATTCATATCCAACATATATACTTAATCGTTTTAAAGGACCCATTTTGGTGCGTTGTGGGGGCGCAATTGGCACATATACTACACAACCAAACATGCGTAAATGTTAAATATCAGGCTTATATCCAGTTACCAACTGGTATGCATAAGGTTAGTTGGTTGGTTGTGGGTCTAAAAACGAATAAGTAAAGTTGCATGTAATATTGCATAACCCCATGTAGATTTGGATAAATTGGTGCGCATAACCAATGCCCTAGCTACCATCTATATTCTTTTGATGGTCAACTTTTATCATTCTACGAGACCATTATATATACACATGGGGTATATGTAACTTTACATTAATCTCTATACACATGCAATAATCATCAAATCCTTATGATGTAAATTCTCCAGCATTCTAAGTCATGCAGACTTGATGAGAAAATCGGGGTGGTGAGTCCTTAAATGTATAACTAGTGCTAGGAGTGCAACATTTCATGTGGACAATAATATTACACGTGTTCATTGTGTCAAAACCAGAACCATAAAGTACTTTAATGGTCCGCATTTTGGATGTTATTGTCTATAAATATCACCTTGTATTTGTTGTAAGAATGGATTTTATTGGTATTATCTCCTTAGATTTAGGATGGTCTCATTCCTGTCTTGGATAAGAATCAGGGTATACAAAAGTTCAAGGTATTGGAGAGGGCATATTATGATGGCGGTGTTGCTTCTTGTGCAGTAGAAGTCAACAGTTACAATTTGGTTAATTCCCTCGTTTTATCTTTCACTCGAAAGAGAATGTGTCAATGTGTATTTTTCAATACATAGATCACTATGTCATGACCATGGTGTCCCACGTGGTCATGCCGAAACATATATGTGTCATTGTCCCAAAGTTTTTTATTGGTGACAAAATATGATTTAATGACATTGATAATCCATTAATTTGGTACATTAATTTCTCTAATTTATGTTTGCTTTCATATCATTAGAGTTGATGTACATATACCCATTTCCATTCTTATAATATGATTTCTCATTGGTACGAATATCTTAACAAGGTTTCTATTAATATAGTGCTTTAGTGATTGATCTTGTGTCATTAAGCAACAAGTGACAGTCCATCGTCTAAGTGTTTGGAGGAATTAAAAATTATTAATTCAATGAATAACAATCTATTTCTTATGATTGTATGATATGTCACAAAAACAATCAAGTTCTCCTCGATACATTCCTACATGGAACGAAGAACATTGAGAGTTTTGCATTTGTTCTTTTATGTGTTCATTTACACCTCTAATGGATATAAACGCATGTGTATATACGCAAATGCGATTAATTTGATAGTTAAACTGTATTCAAATAAACTTATACTTAATCAATCTTATATATGACATAGTTAATTTGTTTCATTTTCTATTAGGAGTTCGTTCCCGACTCTTTCCATTAATTTGACCCTTTCCACAACCTTGTCCATATGGTACATATTTAGCATATGTGTGTGGATTAATATGTTCAACTCACTATCCTTTGGAGTTCTTTCCACCTCCAATGCTTGCCTTATTAACCCTTTAACCCTAAGAATTTTCTTTATCCGGGTATGTCTAGCGTTGTTAAAAAAAACATTGCTACAACTCTTAACCACTTGCATTAAGTTAATGAGTTTGTTAAAGGTTATATTTCAGCTTATACTGTTTCATTAGTATTTATAGGAAAGATGAAAAGATGTTATGATTCGCATAATCTTTTGTGAGTTCCTTGCCACAAAGATTGAGATGCATTTTGAGACATGACATTTATTTGTCAAAATCAGTTACCTTCTTGTAATCAAGTAAGTAGGTTTCTTTCCACTGTATGATTAGTTTGAGAAGTTTATGGTACTGAATATTCCCGAATTTCCTTTTTGGGACTACCCACGGTTCTTGGGGGTTTCTAGTTATTCTCTCTGAAGGTTGTGACTGATCTATCGTCTCAAAAGTTTAAAATATTATCTTAACATCTAGTGTTTTTTTTTCTTTAGGGTCAAAATAGTTCGATGACTTTTGCGTATTTTCTTGTGTTTTTTCGAACCTATCTTATGGTAATCAAGTACTTTTGATTCAAAGATGTCGTAGAGAATGAAGAACATATTATTTTCTAAAATAGTGAATTATGGTTTATACTTATTATGTCATGCATGAAATTTCATTATAATAATATTGAATTTTTGTATGCTTACATTTTGTTGATAATACTTCATCAATATTTCAATTTGCGAATAAAAACCACTCAATTTATTGGATCTCCAGGTAGTAGGGGAATCACATGGATTTCTTAAGTCCCTACAAACCTTAGGGTTATTTACACCCGTTTGACAAAATCCAAATCGATATCTTGCGATTTAATTAATTTGAATATAACATTGTTAATTATATAGCTTTTGGCAAGAGGCCAAAATGAATATGAGTTTGACTTATGAAGTCAATTTCAATGTTTCAATACCTTAATACTATTTTAAGAGATTTTGTCATTAAACAAATCAATATTAGTTTTTATTTTTGACATAAAGTCAAATTCAAACTTTTAATATCTTAATAGTATTTATGGATCTTTTGGTAAGAGACCAAATATTAGGGGGGTGGAAGTGTAACATCCAAAAAATTATTTATAAGATTGAAATTAATGAGTAGGAACTCATGATCAAGATAAACATTTGATTAATATTTTAACATTTTCATGTTATTTTTGGAGCTTTTGGTAAAATATCAAAAAATATGGGGTTGGAAGTGTAACTTCAAAAAAATTAATTATAAGGATTGAAGATAATGAGTAGGAACTTACAAGCAAGATAAACATTTGAATTATAGCAATAATAATTAAATTAAGATAAACATTTGAATATAAACCCAAGTAAATTGGTTCTAAATAATAAAACAATAATTAAATAACGAGTTTTCAAATTATAATTAATGGCTATTAATTCTATCTCATACGACCAGGTTAAATAATTTTGAACAAAAATCAAATTCATATATAATACCCTGATATATCTGAATTAGAAATATTTACTAAGTAGATAAAACCAACTAATGATAAAAAAAGGATTTAACCTTAAAAAAAACAAATCCATCATCCATGGTTTCTCAAAAGCTGGGGTGGATTCCCTAATCCCTACTCCATTAAAATTCTAAGGGCGCCAAAGTAATTAGAAAACCAGAAAATTAGAACCTAACACTAATTGGTTCTGTATTTTTTTTACGACAAAACATTCAATTTTTTTTTATAAAGAGAATCATATTACTAGTTTCCTCTTAAAACAACAGTAGGGAGAAAAAATAGATTATTGGATGCCAAGTTTGTTGATGTTATTTACTGCAAATTATTTGATGCTAGTATGTGTAGATTAATTAATAAAGCATACAGATAACAAATAGAGACAAAGCAAGTATAAAGAGGCTTACTTGGATTGCATTAGGAAGAACTATTTTTTTTGACGAAACTGAACAAACGTTTGCATGGTGGCCACAATCATCAAGAGCTAGTTGGAGGATGATAGTTGTTTCTAATCTCGGAGCTTTTCGTGCTGATAACGTGTTAAAGGAAAAGAGAAATACAACACAATAGAATGAAGAGAATGAATCGTAATTCTCATTAATCATAAGCCCTTTATATAGGGATGGTTTACAAAGAGATAATCATGAGATACCAAGTTCTAATCTAACTCTAATGTGTATATCTCTATCTCTATCTCTAACTTTATCATTATCGTCTTATACTTTGACAATGACACATTTATCCTACAACA
Organism: Saussurea involucrata; assembly: GCA_033807775.1. Classification (NCBI taxonomy): domain Eukaryota; kingdom Viridiplantae; phylum Streptophyta; class Magnoliopsida; order Asterales; family Asteraceae; genus Saussurea; species Saussurea involucrata. Next base: position 116,759,783 of record CM066321.1, on the reverse strand, counting down.
GGAACATATTTAAATAACATTTTTTTATATATTATCAAACCATTTTATACAATAATTCTAATTTATAGATAAGTATTATAATAACAATTAGTAATTAATTTATAAAATAATATTTATCGTACTTAGAAATATATATTAGGATAGAGTTTTTAATAAAAAAAATTATTAAACATGAATTAGCTATATATTAGAAAATTAAATTAATTTATTTATAAAATTAACTAATAATTTATTGCATTTAACATCAAAAAACCAGATTTTCAATAAAATAATAATTATTAACAAATGAAATGTATATAAAGTAGGTAATTAAATTATTTTTTATAGGTTTAATGGTGGGACCATTGATTTGCCGTTTGAGTTTTCACAAGGCATTATTGCCGTGTAAGATTATTGACCGGCATATTTTTTAGAGGTTTGCTGGACGATTGGAATACTATTACCGGCAAATTTGGTGATTTGCCGGACAGTTGGAGATGCTCTAAGGCTATGTTTGGCAAACTAGCTGATAAGCTAGCTTATGACTTATAAGCTAGCTGGTAGCTGATAAGCTAGCTGTTGACTTATAAGCTAGCTGATGAAAAAGTCACGTTTGGCAAAACTAGCTTATAAGCGTGTAAAATGACTAAAAAGAACATATTAAAAAAATAGTAAATAAATACTAATTATATAATTGAGGGTATATTTGGAATAAAAAAATCAAAAGCTTCAAAAACTCCTAAACGCTACTCATACTAACGTTTTAAAAAGCTAGCTTATGGTCATTCAAACATGTACCTAGCTTATAAACTACCTTTTTTTTTGCCAAACAATGCCTAAGTCATTAATGATGTTTTTGACTGGATGATTAACGTTTGTGCTTAACACTAATGATGATTACAACTCAATCAAACAAATTTCATTTCAATATATTTTCTTTTTTAAATCGTATGAATTTTCTCTTGGCTTACAAAATCTTAAGAAACTTTAACTATTCATGGGTTCTAGTGGAATCAAAATTAAGAAATCTTTTCAACGTTGAAGCATGTATTTTAAAAATATATCCAACGGTTTCTTCATTTTAAAGAAAATAGAGAATTCGGGTGTTTTGAGCTATAATTTTGTTCCAATAGCTTCTCCAAAACTATCTATAAAATGAAGAAAATAGAAGAGAGAAAAAGTTTTTTTCTCCAAGATTACTGAATAAAAGCAGCAATAGAAATCTTTAAAAAAATATTTAGTGAGAGAATTAATATTTTAATCGATGAAAAAAATAATTTAATATTATAATCAATGATTGTTATCCAAAATAAAAAATCTGTTAGAGATTAATGTAATTTATTTTGAATATTTTGACATTTTGTTTTCCATCCTAAAGAAATTTTGGGGATTCTATTGTAAATGCTCTAATAGCATTTAAAGGGCATATCATATATAAATCTGCTTTTTTAATATATTTCATTGGCAAAATCTCAAGTTTAACGTTGTATATAACAAAACGAAAATGAGAAGAAGAAAAAATATTACTCTTTACATCAACCTTTTTTTTAAATTAACACCGGACAAATTTTATCATCTTTGAAATGTCTATATTGAACAAACTATCTATACTCCTTTATTAAAAGAATAAGGAACGGTTTTTTTCAAGATTAGTCATTTTTTTTATTAGCCACGTTCTTTCTCCCCGCTATTTCTACAATACACGATCCTGCTCCTTCTCACAGTCCCTCTCGCTAATCTATCTTCACATTCCAATTCAAAATTCAAAATCCTTATCAAATCACGCATATTTTCTCCCTGCCCCAAGATATATTTTCACCCTTTCTGTATATGTCGCTCTCCTTCTCCAAAACGTCATTTGATTTCCCAAATTAACCGATCCAATTTCTACACCGATCAAAAGAAGCCGACGGAGTAGAAAGAAGCAGCCGCCGCTGAGGAGAAAGGTCGTCGGTTTCATCAGCCATGATTGTTGCTCTGTAAGGTCGTCGATTTCAACATATTTATGGTTTTAGAAGTGGGTTTCAAGTTCCGAGTCGTCCGAGAAGATGAAAAAGCCATAGGATTTAGGGTTTCGGACCCTACTCGCATGGTTCTTAACGGAGGTATGATCTTCTTCGATTTTTTTCTTTGGGTTTCACGATTTTGGTTTCATGATTTTGTTGGTTTCTTCGATTTTGGTTTGGTTGTTCGATTTTGGTTAGGCTTTGTCGGTTCTCCGATTTTCGAAGTTTCTTTGGTTTTCACGATTTTGGTCGATTTTGTTGGTTTCCTTTTTGTGTACTTGAACAAAGAAACCCAAAATCAATTTTTCTTGCTCCTGTTTGCTTTAAATTGTTGTTTGATGGTACGTACTTAAACAAAGAAACCCAAAATCGATTTTTCGTGCTTCTGTTTGCTTTAACTTGTTGTTTGATGGTTTGCACATAAACAAAGAAACCCAAAATCGATTTAACCTGGATTGATTTTGCTTCCAGTGAGTTGTTGTTTTATGTTTCTTACTTAAACAAAGAAACCCAAAATCAATTAACGTAGATCGAATTGGTTATCATCATGACGAATTGGCTGATGTCTGGACACAAAAGGCAATGCTACTTTGTTTTATGAATTTATAAAGTATGAATTTTATATTACAATCTGTGGCAGTTAATTATGACTGATTTATAACGCAAGTTAATGTTTTGTATTGATTTATATGTTCAAATTGCAGGTATCTTCGATGTATTGGCATATACCGACACGGATGTTGCAGTGGCATCCACTTGGACCAAGAGTGGCCCGAAAGTGATAGCGAATCCCCATATTTGTCTCCTCTAACAGATCCAAAACTTTATTTAAAATACTTCTTGTTAGATAACAGGCAATGAGGTGTTGTTTTCTTCATTTTGGTCTTATTTGAAATACTTTTTGTTTAAGTTGGGTGTCTTTGTTTTTGCCTTCTTTATTTTTGTTGGGTGTTCTTTGTTCAAGCTGGATGTTCTTTGTTTTTGCTTTCTTTATGCATAAAATACCTGGTACTGTATGTTTTACTAACTTTATGTGGAGCTGTTTTTTTCAGCCACCATTAATTTTTGTTACATGTTATCATTGTTCTTATTTGGATGTGTGTTTAATTTAAGATATGTCCATTAACATGTTACTTGATCTTTAATATTCGTTCTTGAGATTTGTGATTTGTTTATGATGCATAAATCTGACCCAAAGCAAATTTGAAGAAGCAAACATGAAAGGCTTCCTCTCCAGCACCAAAATCTCCTAGAGATTTCCAACAAACTTAGTAACAACTTAATCATATTTTTTTGGCTATTTTTGTATATTGACAAAAATCAGTGTATTTTATTGGTGGGATGACCTGTACATGTCTCTTGTTCTTCTCTGTTTGCTCGAACCAAGCTTGAAAGATGTACTCAAAGAGCTTCCTAATAGAGATGCATCAACATTTGAAAGATGTACTCAAAGAGTTTCCTAATAGAGATGCATCAACATTCCGCTCAGAGGTATGTACCTAAAACTACACCCTTTAATTTTGTTCCTTTTTATTTCAAAAGTAAGTGCCTACATTCTAATTCTACCCTTAATTATAATATAGACAAATTCATTACTCGCTCTATTATAAGATAGATAAAATTGTTGATACTGATGCAGCTGGTGACAATGAGAGGCTGCAACTTGTTCTTCTCAGACTTGCACATGATTAATGTGGTAAAATACAATATCTTTTTTAAATTTCATGCTTAATTTGGTCTTAACTTTCCCAATAAAACCAACTGTAACACACATATGATCCATATGCATCTATGCAACTTGATTCGTTGAAGTCGAAGGAAAGTTTGGTGATGACACAAAGATACAGGCTTGACGGAAATGGCAATAATAGAACAAACGAAGAAATAGCGGGTCACTTGAATATATGAAGGGAAATGGTTAGAAAGCATGAAGTGGAGGCGCTAATGAAGCTCAAACATCCGACACGAGCTGAATATCTATGCCATTTTCTTTTGAGAAAAGCATTAAATCGATTTGCTTTCCTTTCGACATGGATACAAAGTAAGAATCATCATCGTCTTTTCTATTGTAATCGATTTTCGTATCGCTTTCGATTTTTTGTATAGAAATCGGTACCATAATTTCATCTATTTGCTTTTTGTTTCAGGTCCAATATGGTGATTCCTTTTCCTTTCGGTTTGTTTTCAATGTTCTCCATCTTTTATTTGTTTCTCACATGTGTTCAAATTGTTCTATTGAACAAATTTATATGTGTAACCATGTTGTCAGTGTGTAATCGTGGATTCCAGAGCTATACAAGGTAGTTTATCACTTTCGACTTCTTTGATGGTAACATCGGTTTCAGTTTTATATTTGTTTTTAACGTATTACATTAATCGTGTTCTTTTTCAAAGTTTTGAGTTTTGTTTTTAGAGAATTCAAGTGGTTTATCTTGTTGTTAGTATTTAGTAACAAGTTCATTATTTTTTTACACATCCGTGCTCTTGCAGAATCGGTGCGTAAACTAGCAGAAATGGAAGAACCCATTGGTCATGTATTGAAAAGAACAGAGGTGAGAAGTTTTTTCTATATCGAGCTAAATTCTTATTAAGAGCATGTTTTGGGACCGATTTAGTTACCCAAATACATTTTTGTAGCTGAGTATATTAGATGAATTACTGGAGTTACTTAATAATGCATAGAAAATCCAAAGTGTAACATCTTTTATATCTTGGTATACGACTTTGTGCTCAATAACCGTTTGTTCACATTTATCAACAATTTATCATGCAACTTGCAGAAGGGCTCGTCTTAGAGAAGAAGACATGTCCTTTAGGCGTTCTGCTCATTGTTTTCGAGTATCGGCCTGATGCGTTGGTTCAGGTAACAAGAAATTCTTGCTAATATCATTATACCCATTCAAACTCATGATGAATAGAGTAGGATTGTGATATGATTTTTATGTACTTCTCATATGCCTTTTCTTTTCTTTTTTGTTTCATATTTCCACAAATCTATTTGATGTTTAGTGGTATGATTGTGACAAATTTATCCTGAATTTTCTAAACCGAATTTGTAGATAGCTTCATTGGCGATCCGTAGTGGAAATGGTTTGCTATTGAAAGGAGGGAAAGAAGCTAAAAGGTCAAATGCGATACTGCACAGGGTTTTGTCTTGTTGCCTTCGGTTTTCAAATCTTTTTTCTTAAGGATCCTAGATTTTCTTGGTTATAAATGTTGACTATTTTTTCTGGAATTCTATGTGTTTTGTAGGTAATCACTTCTGCTCTCCCACAAAGTGTTGGAACAAAACTAATTGGACTATTGACATCAAGAGAGGAAATCCCAGACTTGCTGAAGGTGTGTGGAGATGTAGCATGATCATAATTGTGTACAATATATATATATATATATATATATATATAGGGGTGGTATCGGGTACAAACCAGTTAGTTTGTACAAACTCGTACCTAGCTTCATGATTTTGTAAATTTGGCTTCATGAATATATATATATATATTTTGGCTTCATGAATATATAATTTGGCTTCATGAATATATCATTTGGCATTTTTAACTAATTTTTTTACAAAAATAAGGGTATTTTAGAGTATTTTTGTAAAAAAATTAGTTAAAAATGCCAAATGATATATTCATGAAGCCAAATTATATATTCATGAAGCCAAAATATATATATATATATATATATATATATATATATATATTCATGAAGCCAAATTTACAAAATCATGAAGCTAGGTATGGGTTGTACGAGTTTGTACAAACTAACTGGTTTGTATTTGATACCCAGCCTATATATATATATATATATATATATATTCTCTAATATATCTTTTCTTTTTTCCTCCTAAATTGTTTTGAACAGCTTGATGATTTGATAGATCTTGTGATCCCTAGAGGCAGCAATAAACTTGTTTCCCAAATAAAGAGCTCTACAAAAATCCCAGTTCTTGGTCATTCTGGTTAGATAAAATTTGAACCTGGTTAGCTTTCGTTCTTGATTGTGGAAAAGCTTTCACAATGAAACAAATCAAATGATAAATAAATGTTAGTTTACAAATGAAGTCGCGATTTTGCATTGAATATGGAATTTGCCATGTATATGTTGATAAGGCTGCTAACTTGGAGATGGCAAAAAAGATTGTGTTGGATGCGAAAACAGATTATCCAGCAGACTGTAATGCTATGGTAAATTTTATATCCAAATATGTTTGGTACTTATTTTTACGTGCCTCGTGTTTTGTAATAGTTGAACACATTTTGAATCAAAGCCCTGGACTTTTAAACCAATGAATCGTATTAACTGGATTTGTTCTATCGTTTGGTCTTAGATATTCTTCTTGGGTTTAAAGTTCGTTAGCTTTGATAATGCATTTGGGATATACCAACAACCTAGATACCATCGGGACAAAGGCATGTGATTTCCAATAAAAATTTATCACCCGCCGCATCGCGCGGATATACTGACTAGTTTACATAAATGTATTTCAAAAAAAAAACCATTTACATGATGATATTCATTTTGTAAAAGGGCCATACATACCATTAATGTGATGGAGGTAGTTTGGAGATGTCAAAAGATTGTGACCATAATACTGGACGGTTTGAATTTGATGGGAACTAACATATACAATTTTTTTAACATATTTTAATTAATATATGATTATTATGTAACACTTGGAAATATATATAAATATATATATATATATATATCGAATAATTAAGAAATAAAGGTTGAGGGGAGAAAATAATTCAAACGCAAGTGAAATGTAAAAAGTGTAAAAAGTAAGAAAGCTTAAGGGTGGCAAGTGTAATCTCAGGGACCAAATGTGTCATGTCCCCAAAGTTTTGAATTGCATGGGCGACGTGGGTAACGGTTCCCACCCAAAACGACGGAAGTATTACCTTATATGCGATGTTGTTCATTTGGAGTCCATATACTGCAAATTTAGTATCAATCTCTTCGTCTCGAGATTTCGATCAAGATTCGTTTTGGTGCGGAGCGAAACGGTCGAGCGGTTTGGGAGAAAACGGTGACCGAACGTGTAACGATTCGGTGTTGTCGTGACGAATTTGGGGTAAGTTCTCCGTTTATTTTCGCAAGTAAATTTCCATAACTCTTACCATATAATTGTTGCACGTTTCTGGAAGTTTTGGCCGGTGGAAATGACCCGAAACCCGTCGTTTAAGTCGGGAACTCGATTCGGGAAGTTTCGGTGAAAACCTGGACGTTTGATCGCGAATTCTGGACACTACGGTGCACCGTTTTCGACGATTTTTGCGTCGTTAGATGAGGGTTAAATTAATGGAGAATTAACGCAAAAAGAATCATGTAAAAAGGCGGAAAAACGAACCCAAACAGGCGAGAACCGCGACGCCGACGGAAGCGCGCGACAGCACCGGTCGGGCCGGTTCGGGCGGCTCGGACTGTGTCTGGACGTCTGGTCGGGTCGGCCGGTGCGGGCCTGGAGCGGCAGGTCAGGGGCCGGATCCCGCTGACCCATGGGCTTCAGTCAAGTCTTGGGCTGTTTGGTATTGGACTTAATAATTAATTGAAGTTGGGCCTAAAATTTGTTATGGATTGAATTGGTTGTTATGGGAACCCAATGACTTAATAATTAATTATTTGGGATTATAATTATAATTAGTTAGCTAATTTCTAATTTAATTAGCATATTAAATTTAATCTATTTTATTTAATCTATTAATTTATTAGAAATTTGAATTGATTAATTATTAATTCCTAGAAAATCCTATAATTAATTGTTGAAGGAGTTATTTAATTACGAAAGATATCGTGATTGAATTATGGAGATATTAATTAATGTTTATTAATTAATCATACCAAATGAGAGAATGAACGTTAAATCGTTTAATTAATTTAATGAATTGTTAATATGTTTTAAAACGTCGTTTTGGAGATAAATATTTAATTGAGACGTTCTAAAATACGAGAAGGAGACTAGGGGTTATGGAATGGAAAAATGGACGTTTTAAGGCGTTGATGAGCCGAGTGCTCGAGGGTTGACCGAGGGTTGATCGTAGTTGACTTTTCTTGACTGTAACATCCCGATTTTTCTATATAAAGAATTACGTTTGGTTACGTTGAGTTTATTAAATAATTTGGGTATAATTATTTGATAAGATTAATTTTATAGTTTAGCCCTGAGTAAGTTATATTATGTGTTTTATCGGAATAATATGAAAGGGGTAAACTTTAATTTTAATTTGTAAGTTCAAGGGTAAAAGGTGTCATTTGATGGAAGTTTGGGGTGAGTAGGTGAAACCTCACACCTACCCACCGCCATATGTGTAGCAAAGAGAAAGAAATATCTCTTTTATGTGGTTTCATTTCATTTGAGTGTGTGTGTACTGTGAACGAAGAAAGGGAAGAAAGAATTGAGAAAAAGTAGAACAAGAAGGGAAACTGGATAATTCTTCAGCTGGAAGATTATCAAACAATTTGTGGAACAAAAGTATGTATTTCACTTTAGATTCTTCATCTCTTAGCTAAAAGTTTTATATAGATATAAAACTGGGTTTTAATGATTTTTGGATGTTTGGAGAAATTTGAGTTTATAATTGTGTTCTATTAGGGGTATTGAACATATCTGCAAATTTATAGAATCAAACAGTTTCAATCTTTAATTTCTGGGTTTTACGTTTTTTTAGTGGGTTGCGACATGTATGAATTTAGTGGGTTGCGACATGTATGAACACAGTTGGTTGCGACTTCGTAACCAAGTCTCAACAGTTGGTTGCGACTTCGTGACCAAGTCTCAACAGTTGGTTGCGACTTCGTGGCCAAGTCTCAACAGTTGGTTGCGACTTCGTGACCAAGTCTCAACAGTTGGTTGCGACTTCGTGGCCAAGTCTCAACAGTTGGTTGCGACTTCGTGCCCAAGTCTCAACAGTTGGTTGCGACTTCGTGACCATGTCTCAACAGTTGGTTGCGACTTCGTGCCATGTCTCAACAGAGGTTGCGACATGAGAAGATATCGCAATAGGGGGTTGCGATAAGAGACGAGAATTTTTAGATATTAAGGATTTCTAGTCGTTAGAGAATCATGTGCAGTGGATTTATACTAGTATATTATATATATGGTATTTCAGATCTTTGGGGAGTTAGTGACGGAATCAAAGAAAGAGTGTCGCATCTAATAACAGGTGAGTTCATTCTTACCTTACCAGTTTTTATAATGTTTTAAATCATGGTAAGGTATATTCTATAAATGAATTGTTTGGATGAATTGTTGGAAAGGATTTTATAAATAAAATCTATTATTTGATATGAAGGATTTGGGAGAATGATTTTATGAAGTAAAATTATATTATGGAACCGTAATTGATGGTTAGTCGAATCTTATAAGAAATTGACATGTTAAATGTGATTTGCTTATAATAAATGACATAAAAGATTTTAAAGGAGATTCGCTCATACGGTTGCTATGAGGAATCTATGTGTTAAATAATTCGCTTATACGATTGTTATAAGGAATTTATGAGGTATAAATATAATTTGCTCATACGATTTCTAAGAGAAATTTATATTAAGTAAATACCTATATGAGTAAAATTAGGTGATATGGATCTATAGGCACTAGTGGTTATGTACACGTAGAATAGATGATGGATTTTCATTATTCTGATGTGTGTGGAATTGGAACATGAGCAATGATTGACTTAAATGTCAGATTCATAGTCATGGAACTGGAAAATGAGCAATGATTGACTTAAATGTCAGATTCATAGTCATGGAACTGGAAAATGAACAATGATTGACTTAAATGTCAGATTCATAGTCATGGAATTGGAACATGAGCAACGATTGACTTAATGTCAGATTCGTAGTCATGGAAGTGGAGCATGAGAAACGATTTACATAATGTCAGATCGTAGTCATGTAATCAGGTTTAAACTGATATTGATGAATGGTTCAGTACGTGGTAAGGAAAAAGGGTATAGCAGGTTTGTTATGACTTGTTTACAATGTTTTATAAATATTATTTTGAAACTGAATGTTCTCACTAGGCATTAGCCTAATCGTTTCAAATAATGTTTTCTTACCAGGTACTAGCTCGGGAAAGTATTGGGATGTGGGACGAGAGCATTTGGATTAGCGGAGAAGATTAAATACTGAGGTTTTGAGAGATTGCTTAGATAACTTAGTTAATCTGATTATAGTGACATGATTAGATTAATAAGTTATTTGAAGAATTCCATGCGTGTAGTTGACCTCATAGTGATTCTCTGCTTGTGTATAAGGTTTTAAAAAGGTTTATGACTAAATCTTGTTTTAATTTAAGGTTTAAATTAACCCTGTTTTTAGGGTGTTACAAATTGGTATCAGAGCATTAGTTTAAGTGAACTAAGTATGCTGAGGAGGTACTTAGACTTAAGCTGGGATGAATTAAGATATGATTCGTGAGATTGGGTAGAAGCATTAAGACGGGATAGTCTTGAGTCGGCGGAAATATGTGAAATTAGTACCATAGCGACGGTAACGAGAATTCTCAGGTATGATATATTCACAATCTCAATTAGCTACTGTTATTATGAATATATTAATACACGAGTATACTTGTTTCTAAATTGTTACAGTGACTAATGATCGGTAAAGTACCTTTCGTATGTCTATACTCGTATAACCATTTTATGGTTATTCCTGTGTGTTATAGCAGAACGATGGTGGATACGCCACCAAGGTCCTTCAATTCTTTGGAGAATAGATCAGTAATGATTGGGAGTTGGAAGGACAACCTGGAACTGGCGGGACTCATGAAAGTCCGCCGAGACAACCTTTAATAGGTGATTTGAAATGTGTGGAGATAGAATGTAAGATGATTGATCAAGACAGAAATAGTATGAAATGGTTGAGTAAGTGGGTCGTGGAATGCATTTATAGCAAGTGTTACAAGGCCGAAAGGGCAACCACTGGTCGGAAGTAGTGTGTCAATGATAAGTTGCGTGAGTAAAACGATTGACCTTGTTTGAGTGAGTAGCCTTCAGTTGCGAGTAAAGTTTTATGCATGGTGTCCTAGTAAGTGTGCTACATGAGTTTGCATGATTTCAAAACAAATGCATAAATAACAATTTTTAGTTGAGGCTAAGTTGCATGTTCAAAAGATAAAGAAAGAGACAATTTCATTTATGATGCACAATGAAATTTTGGGTTTACCAATTTGCAAAATATTTCGTATTTTTATACGAAAGGTTAATGGTAGAAAAGGTCAAGAAAACGTTGGCCAACAAAACTTTTATAACCAACAAGAGTATTGACTTGATGATCTCATATGAGGACCGACTAATTTGCTTCGTGTTGGAAAATTCTTTTAAAACTTTTGTAGTATGAAAAGATTTTCATTTAATACATTACTGTCGTAACAACATCATTTTGGTTGAGAAAGATTAAGTTTTACGGAAAGTTGTATGCAAACGGTTCTCGAGATCGTTGTGCAGTACATTGGAGTTATGAGAATGTTGGGGTCATGTGTGCCCAAGTTGTTTCAAGCGTTGTTCTTTAAAATGAGAAAATGTGTGAAATGATTTATTTATCGCGTTGTCATGCATGAAGGCTATGAACTCACTAGGTCGTATAGTATTACACTATAAGCTAAGAAAGAACTCAGAGAGTGGAAAGATGTTAGATAAATCATGGGATGATGTTTGAAGTTTTGGAATTTGTGTTCAGGATGAGAGGTGAACAGTGGGAGAGTCGAAAGTGGACTTTAGTGTCGGATGTATGAGGGTTTGTACCCTTGTTCGATGACTAGAAATAAAGTTGCCGAGGGACGATTGCGTCCGGAGGAAGGACTAGTAGTCATCAAGGTAATGGAATTAGCAAATCGATATGAGTAGTGTGATGAGACCGAAAGGAAATATCCTCGACGTCAAATATGAATTTATGGTAATCTTGAGATATTAACGTTGCACGAATAAATTGAGATAAAGACGATGGGATGTGAATTGGATTATGATATGTTGGAAGGATTAGCTTCGGTTAGGGACCCTTGTTAAAGAATAGGGTAAGGAATATTGACTATTGACGTTGAAGTCGACAGTTGCGTAAGATATATGAGGCCTTTTGCCTGTCACAGGGTGCGGTCTGGGTAGGGGTGGGTGAGCAAAACCCGACCGACCCGACCAACCCGACCGACCTGATTGGTCCGAACCCGAAATTAGCCCGAACCCGAATGGCCCGAACCCGACCAACCCGAACCCGAACATGGTAATCGGGTAAATCGGATCGGGGCGGGTGGGGGATTTTTCAGGCCGAACCCGCCCGAAACCCGAACTATATATATATATATATATATATTTTTCTTAAATATTATTTATATTTTATATATATATATATATATATGTTGCTGCAGTGTGTGTATATATATATATATATGTTGTGCAGTGTGTGTATATATATATATATGTTGTGCAGTGTGAGTGTGTGTGTGTGTGTGCAGTGTGTGTATATATATATATATATATATATGTTGTGCAGTGTGTGCAGTGTGTGTATATATATATATATATATATATATATATATGTGTGTGTGCAGTGTGTGTATATATATATATATGTGTGTGCAGTGTGTGTATATATATATATATGTGCAGTGTGTGTATATATATACCTATATATGTATTTACATGCAGTGTGTGTATATATATATATATATATGTGCAGTGTGTGTATATATATATATGTGCAGTGAGTGTATATATGTGCAGTGAGTGTATATATGTTCAGTGACTGAAGTATGCAAACAGTTAGGATCGGCCCAACCCGAACCCGAACCCGAAACCCGACAACCCGATCACCACCCGAACCCGACAACCCGATTTAGACTTAGGGCGGGTTTCGGGGCCTCCAACTTCCACCTGAAACCCGATTAACCCGAAATGAAAAACCCGAACCCGCCCGACCCGCCCGTTTGCTCACCCCTAGGTCTGGGTGCGTCCCGCGTATGCCTGTGCGGGCAGGAACAAAACCGTGAGCGGTGCCGACATGCTGTTATGCAGAGGGTATCCGCAAAGCGGACAATATCGTATACGGTGGACTGGGGATGTTACAGAATGGTATCGTGTTCAGTAAGATGGGGATGTTACAGAATGGATTATATTTTGTGAAACACCCACTTTTGGGAATTTGAGTGATTAACGAATAAATCACGGGTGAAAAGGTTTTGGTTAAATTATTGCATTAGTGAAAACTATGTGGTCAAAATACGCTTTAAGAGTTTATTGTGGTTGTGCAATAATTATGATGTGTTATGTGCTTAATTGCATTTTATTTAAACATGTGTCGTTTTGAGTATTGGTCTCATGTGTGAGGACCGTTTGATGATATTGTATTCTTAGTACCTTAGGTACTAATGAACTTTGGTAAGATATATGTATATATATTGTTGAGTATAAGAGAGTTGCATATACGTGTACATATATGATTTGACTTCATTGGGAAGGTAGCAATGAAGGGGTTGTGAGATTATTACGCCTCGGAGCGTGTGTTGCATGATGTGAGTTAGATGTATTTTAATTGCTTGAGTTGATGTTGATAAATGATCATTAGATCCTTCGAGTAGATGATTCAGTTTTGGACTCGGTTGAGTCTTGAGGGCATTTTCCCGGTGTAATAAGCTCGACGTAGGCTTGGGGTTGGAATTACATGAGATATATTATAATTGAAGTTTACATGATGTGAATACATTGGCTATTCTTTTGAGGTCATGTATGAATGTTAAGTTTTGAATCGGAAGATTAAAAGTTGAAGGATCACCTTGTAGGGGTGTTAGGATAGTGAAAGACTATTGTTTTAGATGAGCGTTTTATTTGTGGTGAGGATAGTTTATAAAGGATGACGTATTAGGCACAAACAAAGTAAGTGTTTAGACTATGTCGATCGGTGAGGGATTGTACCCTGTCTATGTAATGGTTTGGAATCACAAAGAGCTAGCAAGAAACGAGTAAGATTAAATTAATTAGAAACCTGTGAGTTGTGGTTCAACTAAAGATGGGGAGGAATATAATAATGAAATAGACTCAATTAATCATGCGAGAGAACATGAAAGTACGTTTGAATTGTGTACGAATGACCATGAGAGACCTGGTCTGTTGTGAGATGTTATGGGTGGAGAATCTACGATCGAGTAGTGGCATCAATTGCCAAGATAGATGTGTCAACGAGTATGTAATGTGAAGTTAGAAAGAGGAAGCATCCAATGGAAGTCTTTTCGGGGATTCCAGATGAGGGGCTCTAGTTGTCAATAAAGTTGTTGGAGCATGTGGTTTGTAAGATGGCGTAGTGATATGGCTAATATCGGAATAGAATGTCGGAACTGTAGTGGGTGTTTATCCAAAGTGATTTTTGGTTGTGTGAGTCGCTAAGTAAGTTTATGTTTTTGAATCATTGAAAGTTTAACGAAGATGGTGGGTGTGTTAATCAAAACGTGGTGTAGTAGATGCAAAATCCTTAAGGAGTGTGAGTTGTTTCTTATGTGTGAAAGAATTGTCTGAGAAAGTATTAGTTGAAGATCAAAGAATGTGTAGTAACTTTGGACGGTGATGTCGTTTCAAGATAACTTGGTTGAATGCCTTAAGTTAGAATTTTGGTGCAACTGTTTGGTTATGTATAGTAATGAGAAAATGTTATAAGCATGTGGAAAAGTTGGGATAAAGAGATAAGTAGTGTTTGGAGGGTAGTACTACACGCTAACGTGGGAAGTAATGATAGAAAGATCGGACCTAAGATTGTAGTTATACTACAGGTTCAATGGAATTATCACCTTGATATACAACACTTTAGTGTTTGGTTACAATGTGGTCGCGTAGGTGCGATAGTGGTGTGAGGAAGTGGTAGCACTTTGTACCGAAGAAATGTGTGAGTCATGGATGTAATGATGGTTTGCCGCAATTATCGAAGTATTCAAAAGTGGTGAGTATGCTCAATTTAAAGTGAGTGTGGATTTTCAAGCAGTATACGTTAAATGTTATTTTGAGAACCGGAGATTGAGTTACGGTTGATGACGGTATGGTAGACCAAGCAATAGTCGGATAAAGATTTAATGATAAACAGTTACTCTAAGGAGGTTTGCAAATCCAAGTTGGGGAGCGAGTAATGATGAAAGAGGTAAGGTTCAGAAAAATATGAGAGATGAATCCTTATCCTTTCTGGACTTCTATATGCGATTGAGCATATAAGACTATAAATTGAAAGGGGTATATGACATATCTCATGTTGGTATGATGTGACTTTATTTACTAAAGTAAGAGTGGATGAAAAGAGTTGTTGTGTGGAGGAACCAAAAGAAATTTTGGAAAAGTCAATTAGAAAGTTGTGTAATGGTAAGGAAGTAGTTAGATGAAGGTACAATGGAAACATCATCGAGGTGCTAACGTGACGTTAGAGTCGGAAGAGGATATGAAGATTAGATATCCTCACTTATTTACCTAGCTTTGATTTCGAGGACGAAATCATTTTCAAGTTGGGGAGTATTGTAACATCCCGATTTTTCTATATAAAGAATTACGTTTGGTTACGTTGAGTTTATTAAATATTTTGGGTATAATTATTTGATAAGATTAATTTTATAGCTTAGCCCCGAGTAAGTTATATTATGTGTTTTATCGGAATAATATGAAAGGGGTAAACTTTAATTTTAATTTGTAAGTTCAAGGGTAAAAGGTGTCATTTGATAGAAGTTTGGGGTGAGTAGGTGAAACCTCACACCTACCCACTGCCATATGTGTAGCAAAGAGAAAGAAATATCTCTTTTATGTGGTTTCATTTCATTTGAGTGTGTGTGTGTACTGTGAACGAAGAAAGGGAAGAGAGAATTGAGAAAAAGTAGAACAAGAAGGGAAACTGGATAATTCTTCAGCTGGAAGATTATCAAACAATTTGTGGAACAAAGGTATGTATTTCACTTTAGATTCTTCATCTCTTAGCTAAAAGTTTTATATAGATATAAAACTGGGTTTTAATGATTTTTGGATGTTTGGAGAAATCTGAGTTTATAATTGTGTTCTATTAGGGGTATTGAACATATCTACAAATTTATAGAATCAAACAGTTTCAATCTTTAATTTCTGGGTTTTACGTTTTTTTAGTGGGTTGCGACATGTATGAATTTAGTGGGTTGCGACATGTATGAACACAGTTGGTTGCGACTTCGTGACCAAGTCTCAACAGTTGGTTGCGACTTCGTGACCAAGTCTCAACAGTTGGTTGCGACTTCGTGACATGTCTCAACAGAGGTTGCGACATGAGAAGATATCGCAATAGGGGGTTGCGATAAGAGACGAGAATTTTTAGATATTAAGGATTTCTAGTCGTTAGAGAATCATGTGCAGTGGGTTTATACTAGTATATTATATATATGGTATTTCAGATCTTTGGGGAGTTAGTGACGGAATCAAAGAAAGAGTGTCGCATCTAATAACAGGTGAGTTCATTCTTACCTTACCAGTTTTTATAATGTTTTAAATCATGGTAAGGTATATTCTATAAATGAATTGTTTGGATGAATTGTTGGAAAGGATTTTATAAATAAAATCTATTATTTGATATGAAGGATTTGGGAGAACGATTTTATGAAGTAAAATTATATCATGGAACCGTAATTGATGGTTAGTCGAATGTTATAAGAAATTGACATGTTAAATGTGATTTGCTTATAATAAATGACATAAAAGATTTTAAAGGAGATTCGCTCATACGGTTGCTATGAGGAATCTATGTGTTAAATAATTCGCTTATATGATTGTTATAAGGAATTTATGAGGTATAAATATAATTCGCTCATACGATTTCTAAGAGAAATTTATATTAAGTAAATACCTATATGAGTAAAATTAGGTGATATGGATCCATAGGCACTAGTGGTTATGTACACGTAGAATAGATGATGGATTTTCATTATTCTGATGTGTGTGGAATTGGAACATGAGCAATGATTGACATAAATGTCAGATTCATAGTCATGGAACTGGAAAATGAGCAATGATTGACTTAAATGTCAGATTCATAGTCATGGAACTGGAAAATTAACAATGATTGACTTAAATGTCAGATTCATAGTCATGGAACTGGAAAATGAGCAATGATTGACTTAAATGTCAGATTCATAGTCATGGAATTGGAACATGAGCAACGATTGACTTAATGTCAGATTCGTAGTCATGGAAGTGGAGCATGAGAAACGATTTACATAATGTCAGATCGTAGTCATGTAATCAGGTTTAAACTGATATTGATGAATGGTTCAGTACGTGGTAAGGAAAAAGGGTATAGCAGGTTTGTTATGACTTGTTTACAATGTTTTATAAATATTATTTTGAAACTGAATGTTCTCACTAGACATTAGCCTAATCGTTTCAAATAATGTTTTCTTACCAGGTACTAGCTCGGGAAAGTATTGGGATGTGGGACGAGAGCATTTGGATTAGCGGAGAAGATTAAATACTGAGGTTTTGAGAGATTGCTTAGATAACTTAGTTAATCTGATTATAGTGACATGATTAGATTAATAAGTTATTTGAAGAATTTCATGCGTGTAGTTGACCTCATAGTGATTCTCTGCTTGTGTATAAGGTTTTAAAAAGGTTTATGACTAAATCTTGTTTTAATTTAAGGTTTAAATTAACCCTGTTTTTAGGGTGTTACATTGACTTTTTGGCAATTTAGGCCGTTGATAGAATATCTTTGGTGCATGTCGTGTAGGTCACTAAGCGGAGCTTATTGCTTGGACACACACGCTTTCAGGTGAGTCTTCATGAGACTTTTCTGGGATGTATACATACGTAAATGCAAATTATTTTGGCATGATAATTATTTGATGTTACGTATGTGGAGCATGATAATATGTGTTATTGAATGTTTACGGATGTATGTTTACATGCATGGAAAAGTTATGAAAGATGCATGCTAATTGTTTATTGATGTTTAAATAAACTAGCATGTTATGATATGGGATCATGTTATGTGACACATTATGGTGTCGATGTTATGTTATGTAACACAATATGGTGTCGAGGCTCATGTTATGTGACACAATATGGTGTCGATGTTATATTATGTGACACAATATGGTGTCGAGACACATGTTATGTGACACAATATGGTGTTGATGTTTGGGGTACGAGGTCGGGTTTGTTATGTCACGCTTGAAGTGGCAGGTCCCGGTAGTGAAGTCCCGGTAGTGGCAGGTCCCGGTAGTGGCAGGTCCCGGTAGTGGAAGTCCCGGTAAAGGCAAATCCCGGTACTTATGAGTTCCGGTGAAGTTCCGGTACATGTATTGAATACCGGGAGTTGGGAATACCGGGAGTTGGGAATACCGGGAGTTGGATAAAAACAGTCAGTTTACAGATTTTGGTAATAGATCTTGAAAATGAACTAAAGAATATAATAGTTAAGGTATCCAGAGACTTTGTATTATCTATACTATTCTAGAAATTGGAAAGTATAGTTTCGTTAATCGTGGAAAGGTGCGATTTAAGAATTGACATAAACCTTATGTTGCTTGAACATACGTACCCTTGAAGAGTAGTATGTTAGGTTTATAGACTGCACTAGTGTGATATTAGGCAGGAATGTGTTAAATGTGATTTGCCCATACAGTTGCTATGAGAAATCTATGTGAGATAAATAATTCGCTTATACGATTGCTATAAGGAATTTATGAGGTATAAATATGATATTCGCTTATACGATTGCTATGAGGAATTTATATTGATTAAATACCTGTATGAGTACAATTAGGTGATATGGATCCATAGGCACTAAAGTTTGGTAATCACATGGAATAGGCGTGTGGTATAACTCGTTTAATCGTTATTCCAGTGTGTGTGGGGAAATCATGGAATAGGCGTGTGGTATTAATCGTTATTCCTGATTTCTAAGGAAGAGAGTGAGGTTGACATGAGTGCTTGTAATCTCTGCTTCCTTACCGATAAATGGGCGTGTGTAATCGCGATTTATTGGTGGAGAGCATTGATCTAGAGTCTGTAAAGATTCGTAGTGTGGCTCTGGAGAGCATTGATCTAGAGTCTGTAAAGATTCGTAGCGTGGCTCTGAGACATGGTATGATGATGGAATGTGTGTCAGTCATATTCATGGAATTGGGTAAAATCGTGTTAACGGAATAGAGTTACACGTGCGGTAAGAAAAGGGGAATCAGGTTTGTTATAACTTGTTTGCATTGATTTTACAATTCTTATCTTGGAAACGAATGTTCTCACTAGGAGTTGGCCTAATCGTTTCAAATGATGTTTTCTTACCAGGTACCAGCTCGGGGAGGTAAAGGGTTGTGGGACGAGCGTTTTGATATAGCAGAGGTGGATGGAATTAACAAAGAAGAGGTTTTGATGGATGGATATATAACTTGATTAATCTGGTTGTAGTGACATAGTTAGATTGATAGGTTATTTGAAGGATCTTGAAATGTGAATATACTCTTGACGGTTAATCCACTGCCTGTTTTTATAAGTTGAAGTATTTATTGTCATAACCTGTTATAACTTGAGGTTTAAATTGGCTCGGATTTTGAGGTGTTACAATATGGTATCAGAGCACTAGTTTAAGCGAACTAAGTATGCTGATGAGATACTTAGACTTAAGCTGAGATGGAGTAGGTTATGATATGTGAGATATGGGTAGAAGTGTTGAGACGGGATGGTCTTAGGGTCAACAGGAATACGTGAAATTAGTACTGTGACAATGGTAACGAGGATTCTCCGGTACGATATATTCACAATTACAATTAGCTACTGTTATTATGAATATATTGTTACGCGAGCATGTTTATTTCTAAATTGTTACAGTGACTAACGATCGGTAAAGTACGTTTTGTATATGTATAGGTGCATAACCATTTCTTATGATTATCCCTTTATGTTATAGTAAAACGATGGTGAATACGCCACCAAAGTCCTTTGGAGGACAGATCGGTAAATGATTGGGGGTTGGAAGGACAACCTGGAATTGGCGGGACTCATGAACGTTCGCCAAGGCAACCTTTAATATGTGGATTGATATGTGTGGAGATAGAATATGAGATGATTGATCAAGATGAAAATAGTATGACATGGTTGATACGTGAATCGTGGAATGCATGTATAGCAAACGTCATAAGGCCGAGAGGGCGACCACTGGTCGGAAGTAGAATGTCAATGATAAGTTACGTAAGTAAGACGATTGACCTTGTTTGAGTAAGTAGCCTTCAATTACGAGTAAAGTGTTATGCCTGGTGTTTTAGTGTGTGTTACATGAGTTTTCATGATTTCAAACCAAATGCATAAATAACAGTTTTAGTCAAGGTTGAATTAGCATGTGCGAAAGTGTATTTAAAGAAAAGGCAATTCCATTTACGTCGCACAGCGAAAATTTTGAAGTTTTTACAAAGTATTTCTTACTTTATATGAAAAGTTGAATTGTAGCAAGAAAGCATTGGTCAGCAAAATGTTTAATAACTAACATGAGTATGGACCTATTAAACATCATATAAATAAGTGAGAGAACCGACTAGTTTATTTCGTGTCGGCCAAACTTTCTCGAACTGTTGTCGTACGAAAAGATTTCCATTTAGTATATTATCGTCGTAACAACACTGTTTTGGTTGAGAAAGATTGAGTTTTTCGGAAATTTATTATGCAAACGATTCTCGAGATCGTTGTGCGGTGCATTGGGGTTATGTGAGCCCAAGTTGTTCCAAGTGGGGTTATTTAAAATGAGAAAATGTGCGAAATGATTTGTCATGCATGAAGGCTATGAACTCGCTAGGTCGTAGAGTATTACGTTTTAAGCTAGGAAAGAACTCCAAGAGTGGAGAGGTGTTGGATAAACCTTGGGAGAAAGTTTGTAGTTTTGGTAATTGTGTTCAAATGAGAGTTTGTACCCTTGTTCGCTGACTAGAAATATAGTTGCCAAGGGACGGTTGTGTCCGGAGGAAGAATTAGGTTCAGTTAGGGACCTTAAGGTTAAGGAAGTGTCGACATGTCAAATTTTGACTTTGAAGTCGATAGTTGTGTATGGTGTATGAGATCTTTCGTCTGTCATTGGGTGCGGTCTGGGTGCGTCCCGCGTATGCCTGTGCGGGCAGGAACAAAACCGTGAGTGGTACCGGTATGCTGTTATGCAGAGGGTATGCGCAAAACAAATATTATTATGTACGACATAGTTAAGGATTTTGAGCGATTGACGAATAAATCACTAATGAAAGAAGTTTTGATTTATTGTTGCATAAGCGAAAGTTATGTAGTTAAAGCACGTTTTTAATGTTATTGTGGATGTGCAATATTTATGATGTATTACGTTTTAAAAATGTGAATGTGTGGGTTGGGGGATTTTGGTAAATCCGACCATGTAAAGTTTTAAGAGTGGTAAACCTTTGTTTTGGGGTCGATGGCCAATTAAGGGATTAAAAAGGTAAAGATTTTGAGTAACAATGTATTTTGGTTTACGTAACCGTGTGAGCGACACATGTTTAACCAAACGTTTATTTTGACCTTAAAGGCTTGATTTATATTCAAATGAGTCTTTTGAATGTTTGTCAGTTTTAGTGACTCGAGTTGGAGTCTTGGATGTGTTATATGCTTAACTGCATTTTATTTGTTTGAGTACCGGTTTAAGTGTCGGTCTTAGGTGTGAAGACTGTTTGACAATTTACGTGTTCTTAGTACCTTTGGAACTAATGAACATTGGCGAAATATATACATTGTGGAGTATAAAAAGAATTGTACATAAGAGTACATACAAATGCAGATATGAATTGACTTCATTGGGAAAGTAGCAATGAAGGGGTCGTAGGATTATCATGCCTCGGAACGTAAGTTGCATAAGGATCATTAAATCCTTGAGTAGATGGCTCGGTTTTAAACTCAGTTGAGTCTTAAGAGTATTGACCCAATTTGATGAGCTCAATGTAGGCTTGGGGTTGAAATTGCATGAACGGTATTGTAATTGAAGTCTACTTGACGTAAATGCTTTGGTTATCCTTTTTGGGGTCATGTATAAATGTTAAGTCTTGAATCTGAAGTTTAAAAGTTGAAGGACCACCTTGTGGGGATGGTAAGAACATTGAAGGACTATTGTTTTTAGATAAGTGTTTTACTTATGATGTGGAAGATTTATAAAAGATAAAGTACTAGAGACGGACCAAGGGAGTGTATAGAAAATGTTGATCTGTGAGGAATTGTACCATGTTTTTGTATTGGTTTGGAATCACAAGGAGCTAGTATGAACGAATAAGTTCAAGTTAATTAGAAAATCGTGAGTGGTAGTTCAACTAAAGTTGGGGAGGAGATATTTAGTGAAATAAACTCATTTTTTGGGCAAGGAAACAGGAATATAAATGTTTTGTGTATGAGTCTATGAGAGACCTGGTCTGTGGTTAATGTTATGGGTGGAGATTGTACGAACGAGTAGTGACATGAATTGCCAAAATAGATGTGTCAACTAGTAGGTAATGTGAAGTTAGAAAGAGGAAACATTCGATGGAAGTCTTTTCGGGGATTCCAGATGAAGAGTACTAGTTGTCAATAAAGTTGTTAGAGCATGTGGTTTGTAAGATGACGTAGTGATATGGCTAATATCGGAATAGAATGTCGGAAAAGTAATGGGTGTTTATCCCAAAGTGATTTTGGTTGTGTGAATTGCTAAGTAAGTTTATGATTTTGAATCATAGGAAGTTTAACATAGATGAGGAGGGTGTTAGTCAAATTGTGGTGTAATAGATGCAAAATCCTTAAGGAATGAGAGTTGCTTCTTATGTGTGAAAGAATTGTCCGAGAAAGTATTAGTTGCAGATTAAAGAATGTGTAGTAACTGTGGACGGTATGTCGTTTTAAGATAACTTAGTTGAATGCCTTAAGTTAGAATTTTGGTACAACTGTTTGGTTATGTATAGTAATGAGAAAATGTTATCGGTATGTGGAAAAGTTGGGAAAAAGAGACAAGTAATGATAGAAAGGTCGGACCTAAGAATGTAGTTATACTACAGGTTCAATTTAATTATCACCCTTGATATACTACACTTTAGTACTTGGTTACAATGTGGTCGCATAGTGTGATAGTGGTGTGAGGATGTAATGATGATTTGCCGTAATTATCGAAGTATTCAAAAGTGAGTAAGTATATAAGACTAGAATGGAAAGGGATATATGACATGCTTTATATTGGTAGGATGTGATTCCATTTACTGAAGTAATATCGGATGAAAAAAGTCGTTATGTCCAAGAACTGGAAGTGATTGTAGAAGAAATATTTTGATAAATTACAATCTAAGAGGGTGATTATAAGTATAATGGTATTATATCTTTGAGTTGTTAGTATGACTTTAGAGTCGGAAGAAAGTATGTGAGATATGTACCCTTCTTTGTTTACCTGACTCTGATTTCGGGGACGAAATCATTTTCAAGTTGGGGAGTATTGTAACATCCTGAATTTTCGTTATTAGTGTTTTAATAAGAAATTGGATGTATTTGTTTTCTAGTTTAAACCTTGGATTATATTGAAGTGTTATAATTCAAGAAAAAGGGATTAAAATTCAAGTAATGAAAGTATGGTGGTACTTTTGGGAATAATGGATCTTGAGGGTATGTTTGGTTTTATTTAAAGTGTGTATATGGATAAAGCATTTGAGATAAGACGAATATCTCATTTGCCTTGTGTGAGTCGGTTTAGAGAACCAGAGGAAGAGAAAAAGAGAGAAAAGAAGAAAAGCAAGTTTGGTATTCAGATCTGGTAAGGAATTTGTATTGGTTTGATAAAAGATTCATTGTTGATGTTAGATTAAACAAACTTGTGTATTGGATGGATTTGCATAATCATAAACATCAGTTTGAAGTTCAGATTTTGTGCATAAGTGGGTTTTTACTACAAGAGGTGAGTTCATTCGATTCGTTGTATAAATCGGTGTTTTTAAGTTGTACTAACCTTAATATAGCTGTATAAATTGATTGAGGACTGAATATGAATACATAGATTGAACTGATTTTACCAGTTAAGTTGATTTGTGGATTTATTGAAATAAACTGTACGTAGCCCCGGTACTTATGAGTCCCGGTGCAGTCCCGGTAGTGAAGTCCCGGTAGTGAAGTCCCAGTATTGGAAGTCCCGGTAGTGAAGTCCCGGTAGTGGAAGTCCCGGTAGTGGCAGGTCCCGGTAGTGGAAGTCCCGGTAAAGGCAAATCCCGGTACTTATGAGTTCCAGTGAAGTTCCGGTACATGTATTGAATACCGGGAGTTGGGAATACTGGGAGTTGGATAAAAACAGTCAGTTTACAGATTTTGGTAATAGATCTTGAAAATGAACTATTCTAGTTAAGGTATAATAGTTAAGGCATCCAGAGACTTTGTATTATCTATACTATTCTAGAAATTGGAAAGTATAGTTTCGTTAATCGTGGAAAGGTGCAATTTAAGAATTGACATAAACCTTATGTTGCTTGAACATACGTACCCTTGAAGAGTAGTATGTTAGGTTTATAGACTGCACTAGTGTGATATTAGGCAGGAATGTGTTAAATGTGATTTGGCCATACAGTTGCTATGAGAAATCTATGTGAGATAAATAATTCGCTTATACGATTGCTATAAGGAATTTATGAGGTATAAATATGATATTCGCTTATACGATTGCTATGAGGAATTTATATTGATTAAATACCTGTATGAGTACAATTAGGTGATATGGATCCATAGACACTAAAGTTTGGTAATCACATGGAATAGGCGTGTGGTATAACTCGTTTAATCGTTATTCCAGTGTGTGTGGGGAAATCATGGAATAGGCGTGTGGTATTAATCGTTATTCCTGACTTCTAAGGAAGAGAGTGAGGTTGACATAAGTGCTTGTAATCTCTGCTTCCTTACCGATAAATGGGCGTGTGTAATCGCGATTTATTGGTGGAGAGCATTGATCTAGAGTCTGTAAAGATTCGTAGTGTGGCTCTGGAGAGCATTGATCTAGAGTCTGTAAAGATTCGTAGCGTGGCTCTGAGACATGGTATGATGATGGAATGTGTGTCAGTCATATTCATGGAATTGGGTAAAATCGTGTTAACGGAATAGAGTTACACGTGCGGTAAGAAAAGGGGAATCAGGTTTGTTATAACTTGTTTGCATTGATTTTACAATTCTTATCTTGGAAACGAATGTTCTCACTAGGCGTTGGCCTAATCGTTTCAAATGATGTTTTCTTACCAGGTACCAGCTCGGGGAGGTAAAGGGTTGTGGGACGAGCGTTTTGATATAGCAGAGGTGGATGGAATTAACAAAGAAGAGGTTTTGATGGATGGATAGATAACTTGATTAATCTGGTTGTAGTGACATAACTAGATTGATAGGTTATTTGAAGGATCTTGAAATGTGAATATACTCTTGACGGTTAATCCACTGCCTGTTTTTATAAGTTGAAGTATTTATTGTCATAACCTGTTATAACTTGAGGTTTAAATTGGCTCGGATTTTGATTGTTGATGAAATGGAATTATTTCTTGACAGGTGTAAATGTGATAATCTAGAAGTATTAGAGACTTTCACCTAAAATAATTCGGCCTCTCCGAATGGTTTGAACTCTCTAAACTTCTAGTAAAGAGCATAAATCCAAAGAAAAACGTGTTTCTCAAGTGCATTGATAGCTTGATAGAGAAAATTAAAGAGATAAAACTGAAGCATAAAATCATCCTCTCCCCCGATGATAGAGCCAAACTTCAATCCCTCAAAGAAGACATCCGCCTACCGAATACCAAAAACCAAAAGGTCACCGATCGCATCTTCAAAGACTTGGCCGCGAGAGGAAGGATTCCCTATGTGGACAATCTCAACTTGTCTCTCCCCACTTCAACCTCTTATCCCTCAACCACGATAAGCTTCTCACCGATTCCTGGACTGTACTTCAATGACGGATTCGGCCACCGACGGTTCTTCAGGTTTTCTCAAATCCCTTTGGCCGACATCATTCTTCTTGAAGGCATATCCAATCTGATGCCAAACATTCCCGAAGCACATCCCTTTTATCAGAACATCCTTGCCGAGATCAAGCGCCGACAGAAAATGAATAAATGATCTGTGTGTTTTCATTTCCATTTTTCTAAGCACTTGTAAGATTTTCTTCATTTCCAAATGTATGAAAATTTCGGTAATGCAAGTACTCTTCTATTTGAATTTCCTTGTTGCACATAGTTATTTTACTTGTAAATATTGTCTATAGTTTACATACTCATACAAAAGAAAAATAGATCAAAAAGAACAAAAAGAATGGTCTATGTGAAAAGAACCCAAAAAGAGTAAAAAGGGTCAAAATGCATTTTACTTTCTATTACTCTTAAATATTCTAAGGATAGGGCTCAAATTCAAATAGGGGGAGATTGTTGGGTCACCAAGATTTGAAATCGACTCCCCGATGTTCTTCCCTATATCTTACTTAGAATATTTTAGCATGGTTCGTTAAATGACTTGTACAAGATAGCAATTGTTCGGTGAAGTCGAAGATCAACCGAAGCCAAGCTTGAAGATATTCTCATTTTGGAAATAAGAAGATTATTCTCAAAAAATCATACAAGTCATTGTCCACCGACTGTGTCCCCACATCGGTGGACATCCTCCCAACCGATTGTGTCTTCACACATCGGTGGATATCCTCTCCACCGACTGTGTCTTCACACGTCGGCCAGATTTATCCCACCGATATGGATGCTTAAATCGGTGGGATCTTTGTGTAAATGGTTTTCTTTGAAGATTGTTTTAAAGACTCAAGTCAATTATATCGGTGGAACTTCATCGGTGTAATTGTCTTGGAATACACATCAAGAAGATCGTTTATTTTGGGACAATATATATTGCCAGGTAAAAGTGACTTTTTGTCACCTTATCTATTTTTAGATAAAGTCCCTTTCAGCATGGGTTCTATTCCTTGTACCAAGGAAAATGTGATAGAGACATATCAACTTTTCAGAAGTCTACTGGTACGAAGCAAGTCCCCTGAAGACATGTGTACCAAGCATTTAATGCTCACCTCACTATAAAAGGAAGTAGAAGGCTCTCATGCAAACCACGCTTTCTGGAAATCTCTCTCAATGCAAGAATTCTCCATATTGCTTAAAAACTTGCTAGCTTTGTTCTAAGTGTTCTTAGTTGTTTTGTTAGTATACTTTGTGAAAGATTGTTAGAATAGTTTATCTGTTCTTTTCCGCAACAGTCTTTAGTTTCTATGTGTAATTCTTGTTGAAGGTTTTTCAATAATAGAATTAAAATTGTGAAAATTTTGATATTCAACCCCCCCTTTACAATACTTGTTATAGCCATATGGGACTAACATATACTAAGAGCTCTAGCAAAGGGAAGAGCAAGTTGTGAGCCCGAGCTAGAAGATAGATGTAGAGCTTGAAAGATAGACACTTAAGACTTTTGAGTTAGTTTTAGTTTACTTTATGATTTCTCAGTTGTGGATGTGTGTAACCAGTTGCAACTATGAGATGTATTCAACATTAAAACTTGTTTACCTTGGGGTTGTGTTGGCATTATTCTATATTACGCTTGTTTTGAGTTTGGATTGTTTACTTAATACTTACCCTTTATCTTATCGGATAACATGACAAGGGTCGAGAATTTTACTCGATAAGAGCGATGATAAGGATGGAGAGTCTTACCCGATATATAGCGGTGGCGACTCTTACCAAGTAAGAACTTACATGGTAAATTGCTACAAAATGATACCGTTTTGATAGACTATAAACTTGCCCGCTAAAATAAGCTAGAGTGTTGACTCTTACCTGTAAGTAAACGATCCCCAAGTCAAATCATGGCAGAGCATTTGATTAAAAGTGATCAACGATTCAGATCCACTTCTCACGTTAACCTCAACTTTTCACATAATCATTCACTTATATCTATACTATATTATAAAGCATTTGAGAAAAACTCTTATGAACAAATTTTTATGCATCACGTACTGATTATTGATGCATATTACTTAAAATTCAAGATTACAAGTAATTGATGCTTACAACTTCTTAAAGCTATATATTTGAATTCATAACCAACTAACTAACGGATAAACATAATCAAATAAATGACAAACATCTCATTTTAAATATAAATAATCTAAAATATAATTAAGATAATAATTGAATTCTAACAGAATAACTAATTATTTTTTTTCATAAAAAAACATTATACTATTAAACCTAAAAAAATTAAAAATTAAATAAATTTATAAGAAAAATATCGTCGTTTTCTTAAAATCATACAAAATTGTATAATAAAGTTGACAAAAAAATATAAAACAGAACATTAATATCTTGATGGATTGCGCTCTAGTAGATTTATAGTATATATATAATATATGTGTGTGTTTTAAAAAGAATTGGTATCATTCGACCAAGCCCCTAAACCCGATTCAGATATAGTTATGGGCTGTTTAAGGCCCACTCATTGTTGGCCTTTTTGAACTGAAAGGCTTCTCACTCGTCCATCTAGTAATCGTAGTCATTGCAAACCCTAGCTACTGTAAACCCTATTTAATCCCGCACGCCTCACTCTTCTTCACCAATACAGCATTTCTTCTCGATCCATTGTTTTCTTTGATCGAATTCTCAAAATTTGTCACATAAATGTCCGAATCAAGGTCTGTTTACATCGCTTACGGTAAGCTAAAGTTAATCTAGCCAGCAATTAGGTTGTTTCTCGTAATATGAAAGCATTTATCGTCAAAATCCTTGAATTTATAAACATCTATTTGTTTTCGTGTGTTTGAATTTGAAGTTTTGCATCTGTTTTACCCTCTCCTGTGATAAAATCAATATAATCCAAGGAGATATAACTGATGCATATAGCATTGCATATCTACAGATTGCTTTAGTGTCAAATGGTCCTTCCTATATTTTTTTTTCATTTCAAATTTGAGTTGAATTTGTTTTTGTTGCTATGAAATGGCAGATGATGAAATTTCAGTTCTATGCTTAACACACTGATTAAACCGTGGTGACTACAAACTCCGCTTATTATCCGATGCCAATTTCTCTGTGGTATTAGGTTTTAGTTCTAATTTATTTTAACATAATTTTGGAATTGTTGGATGAGGAAGGCAAATGATGCTACACAAAAATCTTATACTACACACTGAATTTTCTTGTTGAAAACAAATCTCACTTATTTTCTGATGCTTTACCTCTTTCCATATCTGTTTATATAATGTTGTTAATTGAAAATTATATATACTTTTTACTTGATTCAGTGATGAGATCAAGCTGACGGGCGGTCTGAAATGATGCCACGTTGATTGTCTGCGTGATATCCAAAATTTTGGATTCAGCTCTGAGATTTTCTTTGCGTGATCTGTTTTTGTATTAAAGTGTTAAAATTAGAGTCCAAATTAGGTGGTTTCAACGTTTGGTTGTTTCTGTTTTTGTTTAAACTAAATTACGTTTTATGCTTTGATGACAGAAACTGAAAATTCCGCCGTTGAAGGTAACGTTATTTGTTTTTCATTTTTAAGGATTCCATTATTCAATCATCTTGTTCATATGCAGTTTTTCGTGTATGTGATTGTGTTTTTGAGGCTTCTTCTACATGGTCGGCATGAATTTTCAGTTTCTGTCTGACTCGTTCCCTTGAAGCAATATCTAGCGTGCTGTTTTTTATTTTTTTTGAATCTTCAATCGGTTTTCATTGAGGAACAATTGGACAGCTCCATAGATTTTAAGTTTACACATATTATGCACTCACAAGCACGCACTAATCATGAAATTTGAAGCGATGAATTATTTAATTGTGGAGTAATCGACTGTGATGAGCCAATACAGACCTGTAATGACTTGCGAATATGATCGCATCTTATGAATATCTATTTTGATTTCCTATTTCCAAACTGTTTTCGAAAGGATTTTTAATATCTGTGATTTTCAAGTTTGATTGTGTTCGTGGCTTCATAAAAATTGAATGTTGATTTGCAGAAACTGTTTAGTATCGGCAAGTTTTTATGGATTGGAGCCTAGAAAAAAGGTTTCCCTCGCTATCCGGTGTTAGTTTCAATATTGCATTTGGACGTTGGGAAACTACATTTGTCGTTCATTCTATAACTGTAGAATTGCATTTTTTTCGTTCTAGTATTTCATGATTTGTTTGAAACGTCACTGTCGTTGCTGCTTGCTTGTTACTAGTATTAAATTGCTCATGTCTATGTATTGGAAGTGTTGAATTTGGAATCCAAAGACTTTTTGTTTAGGTTTACATTTGTTTAGCGATATGTAAGTAGTGCAAGATCCATATGGTGTTGTTATGCCATGATGTTCTTCCTAGATTCCTTGAAGATGTGACTATGACCAATAATACGATATTGGCGAAATGGACATAGTCAGGATTTATAGTTTGTATAAATTTTGTTGGACTTTGACTTACAAAACTAACCCCTCTCTTTCTGATATTGCAAATCTGCCCCACATTTCAGTGATATGAGCCGTGATCGCAGACCCGACTCATATGACACGTGAATTTGGTCTGCGATGGGTTCAGATTTTTGTTAATAATAAATTAGAAATAAAACCAAATAGGACGAGATAAAAATGTATCAAGGTTGCTAGATTACTGGTTAAATGTATCAAGGTTGCTAAATTACTGGTTAAGGTCTTGTATACATGTGCTATTGATGCAAAGTTTGAATCTTGCACCTTGCGAGTGCCTCATTTGTTTTTTTAATAACTAAAATGCACCCATTGTGGCCCATTGAAGACCAAAATCACGTGATTGTGGGACAAAGTTGGGGTAGTTTAGTTAAATTCCCTAAAAAATATTGTAGTAATTTTAAGGGGAGCCAATGCTAAGGCAATTAAAGGTTTACAAACAATAAATAATAAAAAAAATATTTTTTAACATACAAAAATTAGAACTTGTTAGAGTGAGAGTGAGAGGGAGCCAATGCACCCTCTAGTTACAATTTGGCTCCGCCACATTCTGTGAAATATTACAACTAGCGTACGTAGTTGTAATAAATTATAAATATTTTTTGGAAATTGATTAAAATTTTAAAATTTGAATTTATGGTTTTTGTTCTTTGAGGTGGATGTTAAGACTGTAATTTCAAGGGGCTATTTACCAAGTGTTTGTCATGATAATCGCTTTACCAAGTCATATAGAGTAAAGTTGAGGATCGAGAGTCTTACTTGATAAGAGTAAGGGTGTGTTTGTTTTTTAAAAAAAAGTCTTAAAACATCTTAAGTCTACTTCGGTCATAGAAAGGGGTGAACAGACTGTTTTTTTTTTTTTAAAATAAGATCTGAAAACCTCTTTATTTCTCTTATTTCACAAGAGGCAAGTGATTCTCTGAAAACCTCTTGTGCCCTAAAACCCCCCGTCTCCCGCATCATCACTATTCTCCGAACCATCATCACTGCGGTGGAGGGACGTGAACGCTTAGCATTCTTCCGACTTCCGCCACCCACCGGAATATCACGAAGTAGGTGAAAGATGAAAGTAGGTGGCGGTGGAGGGACGATCTCTTTATGGATTTCTGCGATGGCCATGGATTTGAGGTTGGTATGGAAAGATGAAAGTAGGTGGCGGTGGTGGAATTGACAGCGAGGGCTTATTCAATGGCGGTGGCGCCGGTGGAAGTGGTGGTCGTGGTGGTGGGGTGAGGTTTCTGGAATGGTTTTTATTTGTTGGGAAGAAGAATAGAATAAACCCTAGCAGTTCTTGATGAGTTTATAGTTAGCATTTTTGGGTTTTCAGCCCATGTTGAGTTATACCATTTCAGCCCAACAGATTTTGGCTTATAGTTTTATTTTTCTTTTAAATTTAATTTAATTCAGGTTCAGACTTCAGGTTACAAAAACAAACAGTCTTATAATTTAGATTTCAGACTTCAGCACCATCTCTTATAAATCAGAATTGAAAAAAGATTTCAGACTTCAGACCTCTTAAAAAACAAATGACACCTAAGAACCAAGAATTATTATATAATTGTTGCCCACAATACTGTTTTGATAGATTGAAATTTTATAGTATCCTATCAATAAAACACCAATTTTTAGAAAGGTGATTGCACTCGCTATGAATTTGTGGATTGTTAGATTTTAGTAAAGTTGTGTTTACCTTTCTTAGTAGAAGTGTTAGCTTTTCCTTATTTAGGTATTTAGAGTTGTATATATAATGTAATCCTATTTTGAAAAGAGTAAGAGAAAGAAAACAGTCTTTGAACATTTACATGGTATCAGAGCCGACTTCGCCGGAAAACTAGCCGACTTCGCCGGAGTATGC
Source organism: Saussurea involucrata (assembly GCA_033807775.1). Taxonomy (NCBI): domain Eukaryota; kingdom Viridiplantae; phylum Streptophyta; class Magnoliopsida; order Asterales; family Asteraceae; genus Saussurea; species Saussurea involucrata. The sequence continues at coordinate 116,727,550 of CM066321.1, read as the reverse complement.
CTGAACCCTAGCCGACTTCGCCGGAGTATGCCTGAACCCTAGTCGCCGATGCCGGAAACTCGTCTAAACCATAGTCGCCGGTCTCTTCACCTGAAAAGCTAGCCTCTGTCCAGATCTGTGGCTTTCAGCGCCATCCTCCACCGTTTCTAGACCAGCCGATGCCGTCTGCTGCTGTCTGCCGTCGCCGGAACCTCCAACCACCATCGCCGGAACCCTACCAGTACCTGTCGCGGTTATCGGAACTCTACCAGAACCAGCCGCCATCGTCGGAATCTGCCTAAACCTGCCGGAAAGACCCCAGGACCTGCCGAAAAGACCCAAGAACCTGCCGAAAAGACACCGACACCTCCCGGAAACCTCTAGAACCTAATTTTTTTTTGCCAGAAACACCCTGAACCTGCTGGAAACCTCTAGATGCTGCAACCTGCCGGCACACGTCAAAACCTGTTGGAATACGTCGGAATGTGTTAAAAGTATTCGAAATCTTCCGGAACACTTCGAAATCTGCCTAAGACTCAGCTGTTTACCCGAGACCCAACCTTGTGAATTTATAATTTCATAATGAGGGACGATGTTCCGGTGCAACAATCAACGTTTTGTGTCAGTACAACGCAATCAGGTATCCCATCTACTTGTCTCTCTGCATGTTCACCATCTTGGATTATTGATTCAGGAGCCACAGATCACATGACTGGGAACAAAGACCTTTTGTCCAATCTTGAAACTAATACATCCCATAACCCCGTTCGACTTGCTAATGGATCTTCATGTCAAATCATGGGCATAAGATCCACTAGCAATCTGTCAAACCTAAACTTATCCTCTGTTCTTTATGTTCCTACCTTCCTGGATAGTCTAATGTCTGTCAGCCAGATTACCCAAAAACTTAATTGTTATGTCATTTTTTTCCTACACATTGTGTTTTTCTGGATTTGAGAACAAACCAGTTGATTGGCATAGGTTTTGAATCTCAGGGTCTTTATCGCTTGTCTATGTTGCGATCTCCAGCTACACATCTTTGTGATTCCAGTATTAGAGAGGTGCAATGTCGGTTAAGCCACCCTTCTTTGCCTGTTCTGAAACAATTAAGACATGATCTTTCATCTGTTCAAGAGTTAGTTTTCGAGTCATGTCAATTGGGTAAACATACCCGTCGTCCTTATCCCCCTAGCGAATCTAGTCATGTCACGTCTTTATTTCAGTTAGTTCATTCTGATGTATGGGGACCTTGTCCCATAACTTCTACTAGTTGATTTAAATATTTTGTTACTTTTGTTGATGACTTTTCTTGTGCAACATGGGTTTATTTGCTAAAGTCACATAATGAAATATACTCTATCTTCTGTGAGTTCTATGCATATGTCAAAACCCAATTTGCCGTCTCTATTAAAACTCTAAGGTCTGATAATGCAAAATAATATTTCTCTTCTGATTTTACATCCTACTTATCTGAGCATGGTATTATACATGAATCATCTTGTGCCTATACACCCCAACAGAATGGCATTGCTGAACGAAAGAACCGCTATTTGTTGGATGTGGCACGCACTATGATGATTCATTATAATGTTCCACAAAGTTTTTGGGGCGATGCGGTTCTTACAGCTAATTATCTGATTAATCGTATGCCCTCTTCTGTCCTTAAAGGGAAGACGCCTTTTTCTATCCTCTTTCCAAAAGGCACTTCTTTTCCCCTGGCTCCTAAAATCTTCGGTTGTATTTCTTATGTGCATGATCATCGTCCGGGCCATAATAAACTTTCTGCACGTGCTATCAAGTGTATGTTCCTTGGGTATTCTCGTGTCCAAAAAGGCTATCGTTGTTATAGTCCTTCTCTGCGTATGTATTTTACTTCTGCTGATGTTACATTCAATGAGTTGAGTCCTTTTTATGATAAATCTATTACAAGTACTTCTGAGTCAACAAATCACGTTCCTGATCCTTTTGATTCCTTTGAGCCTCCCGACTTGCATATTCCAGTAATGACACCAAATGTGGCTATTCCGCTAGTACCCACTGATACTCGTTTCACAAATGTGTATGCTCGACAGCGCCAACGACAAGTGCCTGAGACCCAAGAGTGCCTATCTGTGCCTGATGATTCTGGTACGTCTTCAATTCCACCACCTGGCCCACACATATCATCGCCTACTGACAGTGTCCCTAACCTAGTACCTGATACACCCCTACCACCACTTACTGAGCCTTATGACCCACCTGGTGCCCATCTCCCCGATATTCCAATTGCCTTCCAAAAAGGCACACGAACTCGTACCCGATATCCTATTCATGATTATCTTGCCTATACTCATCTTTCTTCAGAGTCGTGTGCCTACACCACCGCCATTGATAGCCATATTGTTCCTAGAAATGTGACTGAGGCTCTTAATCATCCAGGATGGTTTAAGGCAATGTAGGAAGAGATGGATGCTCTAAAGAAGAATCATACTTGGGATTTGGAACAACTTCCTCATGGAAAGCGGAAAGTGGGTTGTAAGTGGGCTTTCACAGTGAAAGTTCATCCTGATGGTTCACTGCATCGCTTGAAAGCCCGATTAGTTGCAAAGGGTTATTCTCAAGCACAAGGGATTGACTACGACGAGACGTTTTCCCCGGTACCTAAAATGCCGCCAGTTCGCATTTGTATTGCTTTGCTGCCATTAATCATTGGCCGCTTAACCAGTTGGATGTCAAGAACGCCTTTCTTAATGGCATTCTTGAGGAGGTGTACATGGAACAACCACCTGGGTTTGTCATTGAGGAGGAGGTCACAAAGGTATGTCGATTGCGCCGTTCATTATATGGTCTCAAACAGTCTCCTAGGGCATGGTTTGGACGTTTTCCAGATGTTCTCCAGGAGTTTGGTATGACCCGTAGTTCCCAGAATTATTCTGTGTTTTATAGACACCATGACAATCGACGAATCATATTGGTGGTTAGGGGTGTTAACGAGTCGAGCTTTTAACGAGCTACTCGAGCTCGAGCTCGTTTATCTCGAGCTCGAGCCTAATAGTTGTCGAGCTCGAGTCGATCACGAACAAAAAATAAAGCTTGCTTAAGTTAACGAGTCGAGCTCTATAACACCGATGTTCGACTCGACTCGTTCGACTCGACTCGTTCGAAAGCTCGATTAAGCTTTACGAGTCGAGTCGAGTCGAGTCGAGTCGAGCCATTCGAGCATACACTTTTTCGAACCTGACATATTTATATGTTTACAAGTTATATAATCAAAATATAAAAATTATTGATCTTGACTACATAAACGAGTTAATCGATCTCGAATTCGAGCTCATAAACGAGCATCGAGCTCGAGCTCGGACATTGAAAAAATAATCGAGCTCGAGCCCGAATTTGAAAAATTAATCGAGCTCGAGTCGATCTCGAGCCTGGTACTATTTTTTCGAGTTCGGCTCGAATAACTTGCTACTCGACTCGACTCGACTCGTTAACACCCCTATTGGTGGTCTATGTAGATGACATTATTATTACCGGAGATGATAGCACTGGAATTTCTGAGCTAAAAGAATTTCTACAGACTCAGTTTCAAGTTACCGATCTTGGACGACTTCGTTATTTTCTTGGGATAGAAGTATCTCGATCTCCACAAGGGATTCTTTTGTCTCAAAGAAAATATGTTCTTGATATGCTTACTGAGTGTGGTTTACTGGGATGTAAACCTGTTGACAGTCCCATGCTTGCAACAGGAAAGCTTCTTCCGGATGCTGGAAATCCTATGAAGGATCCAGAGAGATACATGAGACTAGTTGGAAAGTTAAACTATTTGACAGTTACTCGACCAAATATATCATTCCCGGTTAGTGTCTTGAGCCAGTTCATGTCTGCTCCTTATTCGGGTCATTGGGATGCAACACTTCGTGTTTTGAGGTATCTTAAGGCCACCCCAGGCTTGGGGATACTCTATTCAGATCAGGGTCATTGTCGAGTGGGTGCTTTCACCGAAGAAGGAGATGGTAGGATATCCGGTTTCTCGGATGCAGATTGGGCTGGTTGTCCCGTTTCCAGGAGATCAACCACGGGGTACTGTGTATTTGTTGGAGGAAATCTTGTTTCTTGGAAAAGCAAGAAACAACATACTGTCTCCCGATCAAGTGCTGAATCAGAATATAGAGCCATGGCAGATATGTCATGTGAAATGACGTGGGTAAGGAGACTCCTAAAGGAGCTTGGAGTAATTACAGACGACTTGATGAGACTGTATTGTGATAACAAGTCAGCTATTCACATAGCCAAGAATCAAGTATTCCATGAGAGGACTAAGCACATTGAAGTTGATTGCCATCTCATTAGAGACCGTGTTGTGGGAACACGGACGGACCCTCCATCGATCCAACCAGTACACATCAGGACTGAGCATCAGCTTGCAGACATTCTCACGAAGCCATTGCGGAAAACATAGATAGATTTTATTTGTAACAAGTTGGGCATGATTAACATATTTGCTCCAACTTGAGGAGGAGTGTTAGATTTTAGTAAAGTTGTGTTTACCTTTCTTAGTAGAAGTGTTAGCTTTTCCTTATTTAGGTATTTAGAGTTGTATATATAATGTAATCCTATTTTGAAAAGAGTAAGAGAAAGAAATCAGTCTTAGAACATTTACATGGATCAACAACTCGGTCGATTATATTAAAAGCAAAAATTGGATCTTATAAAGAGCATTTACAGAGCGGATAAAGAAACGATCAAACCCACTACTCAATTAGCTAAGTGGAGTACGTGAGTATAGGCTCAACAAGACAAAGAATAACTACCGCTTAGCCGGATCTCTCTTACCGGAAAACCCACTCGGAAAACTTCTTCCAGAAGTATTCTTTCGGACATTTCCTATCGGAAATCCCAATGTCCGGAAATCTCTTCCGAAAATCCACCCATACTTGCACAAATGGCCCCTTAACAATTTACAAATTATAAAACAACTCCTAGACTTTCTTTATTGCCAACATATTTTGGGTTATTACAATCTCCCCACCTTAACAGAATACCGCCCCGACATTCTTGAAAGCAACAAACGAGAATAACTACTACCAAACTGATTTTAAATTCTTCAAGCACATCAATGCCTTTAGGGAACTCCCAAAAGACTTTTCACTAGGCCAACCACTTTACTGCTCAAATTTTACTATTTGTTCCCGCTTGGAACAATATTTCAAAACAAAACATTAACACAAACGAATCCCCATGCTTTCGCTGCACACTTTGATTAAATTCACCAAACACATGATCTCCTGTATAATCTTAATCTCAATCAACAATCAAGTCAAAATCATCTTATCTTCCATTTGCAAGACTAATTTTGTCGAATTGGTTCCCGTAAAAATTTGAATAAAAAAATTCCACAATTTTAGGACACCAGATCATCACAAAAATACTAAATGCTTCAAAATACAATGCATTTCTCGATATAATTAAATCATAATCTTAAATTCAATACCAAGAATCATTAACCAGCCGAATCTGACATTTTCATCACTGCCAAATGAAACAAAATAAACTTATCCATAAATACAACGCAACCAATAAGAATAGGAATCCTCTTAAGGAAATCATTAAATACTACTAAACCCTTCACTTCTCATTTCAACATAAGCATATAATTACCTATAAATCGCGACACTTTAATCGGTTTCACTTTTTAACCTTACCTTCTTATCAAAACATTCCATCCCAAAAATTCAAATTATAACACATTTTGCAATAACAATCTAATGTTATCACTTAACATAACCACAAAAATCGATGAAAAATCAAAAGCTTACACATCTATATTGGCATACAACACCAACTGCATAATCAACTAACGATCACATCACAATAATCATCATGACAAGCTTTATGCATTCATTCGACAATACTTTCTTCACACTAGCTAATACATCAACATTAAATTAAAATAAAATCATATCACGACTTAAATTTTCTCAAATCTACGAAAAACACAATCTCAAATATGTCAATCATCCCATGGACACCACAACCGTAACTCATAGCGACACCCATCGAATAATATCAACACAAATTTCTTCCTTAACATAACGACAAACCCGTTAGCCTATCAATTTCTTACACCTTTGATTTAGCATGAAAAAAATATCAAACACAGTCTTAAATATTTATTTCTCTTAAACCACTCCATAAAGGAAGCTCTTCAACAACGGTCTCTCATCACATGACCGCCAAAATTTCCATATAATCGCATGATAATTCTAACCCATAAAACCTCACCCCAAAATCCATCACAATACCACCAAGATATTTCTTTCCATTAATCATAACACTAACAATATAAAGATTTTTCACATCTTAAATTTTCAAATCTAAAGAAAGTATTAGGTAAACACCTAATTCCCTTAAACCACTTTTCTAAACCAAGAAAAATTCACAAACATCAAGTTCTTATCATATTGCTGATAAAATCATCAAATATTGCCCCTTAGCTTAAGTCTAGGCTAACATAACATAGTTCACTTAAAGTAAAGCTCTGATACCATCTGTAACGACCCGGTTTCCAAATTTAACCACAATAACATAAAACCATCTGAATATGATTAAAAAAGAATCGACTAAAATAATCTTCCCAGAATCATCTCCAATACAACAACGGTAAAAATATTTCTAACCCCAGTAGTAAATTATAACCGTAGATTCATATCCTTACCGATATATGATCACCCAAACTGATAACAAAATATAAACAACTTGATCAATACTAGCGAACCGGTAATTGAATCCACTTTCAAATGCTTTTTCCAAAGCTAGCGATCCCAACATAAATTCACCTGAAAATGCCTTAATTTTAAAAACGAGGGTTAGACCAAAAAGATCTAGTGAGAAATATTTGTCACATAAAAAATCAGTAAAATCACTTTGACATAATGCCATAAATCATTTATTCATAAAGTAGGCTCTCAGGTAGGGGTGTAAATAGGTCGGGTTGGGTTGTGTAACAACCCAATCTAAATAAAGCATACTTAGCATTTATATTTAGATAATTACAAAACTGGGTCCACAAAGGTTTCATTTCATCTGTCTAAATAACTTAGGTTGGCGGAACCAACCTATACACAACTAAGAAAAACTAATAACTAGAGTGCCACTATGCTTCTTGACTCTTCTTGCTAAGCTCAGCCTATTTGCCCGAGCTCCTGGAAACCTGCTTACCTGAAAAGGTTTTAATTTGAAAATGCGAGGGTTAGACCATGAGGTCTAGTGAGTCCCTCCTAACAGTTATCAAAGCATTTAAAAACAGTTTATCTCTTCAGCTTTAAACATTCATACTCAACACGTCAAAATCATATACGGCCTAAAGTCCGCCTCCTCGTAATCTGACACCCTGAAGCCACCCGAACGTGACAACGAGTCAGCCTCATGCTGCCTTGCGGAGCCTCGCTCCTGGCATATAGGGACCTCCCTTCCCGCACGAGAGCTGGCGGAACTACTCTTCCGTCTTTGCCAGTTTACGTCTCCTCGATGTATGCATACATTCTACATAAAACTTTAAACAACTTTCATGCAATTAAAGCATAACAATAAAGCATGGCAATTTCTCAACATTCATAACACATTTTGAAAACACTTTAAAAGCCATACATTTAGTTTAGAAAACTCACCCGAGGCTCTTACTTCTCGTTCCTAAACCGTTCCAAACTTCCAAATCGACTTCCCTGAATAAACGGGCATAAAACAACAACTCAGCAAAAGTATCCGGACAACTCAGGTTTTCCGGACAACCCTACTTTTCCGGACGCTAAAGAGTCCGGACACCCACACTAATCCGAACGACAACTAATCCGGACAACACTCCTTTTCCGGGTAACTTCTACTCTCCGGACGATACCCCTTTCCAGACATCACGCTTTCCGGACAACACATCCTATCCGGACGTCTCCTATCCGGATAAATCCTATCCGGACAACTCCTATCCGGACACACACACATCCGGACAACTCCTATCCGGACACTTACCCGGAAACATTCATCGGATCGAAGTGTCCGGACGGCGCTGGACGAGTTTGGAGGCTGTAATCTCACGAAAATCCTCCAAATTAACACGATAGAGCGATAAAAGGTAACATGAACATTACATAACCATCTCTTATCAAATTCTTGCTATCCAAACACTATTAGATGATTTAATCTCTCTTTCAAGACCAAAAAGCACTTTCTTACAAAAACTCCCAATAAACAATCAAATACTATCAAATCAGCACAAAGTTTGTAAGAAGGATTACCTGACCAAATTACTAGCAGAAACGAAATCCAACACCACCTTTTCTTCTGAATCCACAGATTGGTGCCTCTCTTCTTCAAATGCCAAGAATATCAAAAACCCTTTCTCTCCTCTTTTCTCTTCAATAGCCGCCAACCACAACAAAATCAGGAGAAATATGACTCTCCTAGGGTTTTGTGCCCATTTTATACCTTACCTCCTAATAACAAAATACTCCCCTCAACTTCCATTTTATTAACTTTCCACCACAAGACTTGGAACCCTTCCTTTTTGGACACAGTTACTACAACACTCCCTCCTCGAAAGAATTCCGTCCCCGGAATTCCATTCTTGAAAAGATGAGGGTACCTGGACATCATATCTGATTCCACTTCCCACGTAGCCTCTCATCCCTTATGATAACTCCACTGGGCTTTAACCAGTCTGACCTCCCTATTCCTTGTTTTTCCGAACTTTACTGTCTACGATCTCAATCAGCTCTTCCTCAAACATCAATTTCTCATCAATGCTGACATCTTCTAACGGAATGGCTACATCGGTCCCGACCAACATTTTCTTCAGATTGACACATGAAATGTTGGATGAACTCCTCTTACTTCTTCCAGTAAGTCCTACTTGAATGCCGCTGCTCTAACTTGCTCATTAAAGACGAAAGTCAACTCCTTATCGCCTGTAATTCTTGTAAGGTCGATCTCACTACAGCTACCCTCATCTGTTCCTCATAACAGAGACGCACATCACACTACGAATCCTTCCAAAATTTCATCTAGTACCTCAAGATCACGCGCTAACTATTCAACTTTCATAACTCCGACGGACCCACAGACGTAGTCCACTTTACACATCCCTCAATTCTTCGAGGCTCCACAGTCTTATGTTTTCAATCCATCCACTAAGTTCTAATCGGCTGCCCCAAATCGTTCAGATGGGGAAATGTAACTGCACTCCATGCGTGAAACCGCCTTCGGTGAGTCATCACTTGCTAAAACGTGCCATCCTGCACTATTTACTTGTACCCTCTTCGATCACTACACTTGCTTAAAACTATCTGATAAAACCAAGGCCAACCGCGCCTCCGTCCACACCTCGGGACTCACGGTTTTAAACATGTCTAGTTAAAGTCTCTCATACATTTATACTTCCTTAAGAAAAAGAACTTGGCAGAAATTTCCCGCCACAACCACGAGAATCTTCTGCCAGGAAAACTCGCTCACTGACAACTTGGCACCAGGCCAACCTTGTACATCCCGACAAGCTCACCCCTTGAGCCTCTCCTTGGCATACCTGAAATTCTAGATTACTTCTCCCAACCGACTTTCGTCTATGCAGATCATACTCCTTTCCCGAGTCCCATTGGCTACAACTTGTCAACTAATTCGTACGTTCTCACCACTTCATCATTCCGCACTTAACGTGTCTAATAGAAGGAAACCTCTATAATTCCTTATTGGGGTACTCACCTATCCGAAATGAACTTATCCTGAAGGCTCATCAATTTCTCACTGCTTGCTACAAGCGTCCAGTCATATAACATAACTTCGGTTACTCCCACTCAACTAGGTGGGGTAACCACGATCACACCCTACTGTTCTCAAAAGCTTACACTGAACGATCAGTTCGCTTGAACGTTTCTCACAAAATCACTAACTTAACTCTTTCAGTTGTCTTATCCACTTCTTTCCTGCACAAGCTCATACACAATTTACTTCCTCAATACTTCCTCCAAAAGTTAGCACACTTATCAAGGACAATCTACACAACACTGCGCCTATCGGCATTACTGTTAAGTTTACTACTTCCGATTTACTTACTTATTCCGACATACTGTCTTCACCTCCCCACGCTAGCGTGGAGTACTGCCCACCAACATTACTCGCCCCTCTCTTCCGACAATTCTTAAGCTGCAAATGCTGTCTCATTACTATACATAACCAAACGGTTGCACTAAAATTCTAACTTAAGGCTTTCGACTAAATCACCTCGAACGTCACCAGAGTTCGACGTCACTGTACATTCTTTAAACTCCAACTTTTACTTTCTCAGACAATTCGTTCACCCATAAGCAACACTCACATTCTTTAAGGATTTCACATCTATTCCACCACATTTTGACTAATACATCCATCATCTTCTTTAAACTTCCAATGATCCCAAATATGCTTACTTAGCGACTCTTACAACTACAAACACTTGGTTTCTCCTTTGGGTAACTACCCACCACCACTCCGTGATGCTATCCCGAACATAAACATATTACCACGTCAACTTACACCCCACATGCTCCAACAACCTGGTTAACACTCGAACACCTCATCCGAAACTCCCAAAAAGGCTTCTATCTAATGTTTCATCTTTCTCTAACATCACATCACTACGACGCTAGCTGGCACTTTTAACTTGGCAATTATTGCCACTACATAACTATACATTCCTCACTCATAACATCACACTGCAGACCAAAACTCTCATGGCCATTCATACACAACTCAAACTTATCTTCAAGACCTCACACATAAATAACCGAGTCTATCTCGCTACATTGTCTCTCCCCAACTCTAGTTGAACCACAACACCCGAGTTTCTGATTAATTCCAACATACTCATTTCTTGCTAGCTCTTTGCAATACCAAGCCATCATATCGAGAGGGTACATTTCCTCACAGATCGACACAATCTATACCCTCACTTCGTTTGTGCTAAATACTTCATTCTTTACGAACCATCCATCTCGCTAGTAAAACACTTATCTAAAACAGCAGCCTTTCCCTATCTTAACACCCCTACAAAGTGGTCCTTCAACTTTCAACCTTCTGATTCAAGTCTTCGGTCTCATGCAGCTTACACAACTACCGACTTTAACGTCAATAGTTGACATGTTGATACTTCCTTAGCCTATTATTCAACAAGGGTCCCTTACTGAACCTAATCCTTCCAACATATCATAATCAAATTCACATCCCGTCGTCCTCATTTCAAACTCACTCGCGTAACTACAACATTACAAGCTCACCTCGAAGCTCATATTCCCACGCCATAGACATTTCATTCTTCCTCCCACACTCCTCATAACGAGTTGCTAAAACCGTCACCTTGAAGGCTTCAAGTCCTTCCTCCAGACACATCTGTCTCTTAACAACCGTACTTCCCGTTACCGTACAAGGGTGTAAACCCTCATACAACCCACACTATAATCCACTTCCGACTCTACCACTGTTCACCTTTCCTCTTGAGCACAAATACTAAGGCTACAACATTCCTTCCTGATTTGCCCGACACTTTTCCACTCTTGAAGTTCTTCCTTAGCTTAACATACTATATCCTATGACCTAGTGAGTTCATAGCCTTCATGCATGACAACGCAATAGATAAAATCATTTACACATTTTATCATTTTAAATAAACAACATTTGAAACTATCTTGGGTGTACTCGACCCAACACTCTTATAACTTCAATGCCCTGCACGACGATTCGAGAATCGCTTGCATGCATTTCGACCTTACTCTTACTCAATCAGAACGATGTTATTACGACAGTGATGTATTGAATGAAAATCTTTTCATATGACATAATTCTGCAAGAACTACCGACACAAGGTAAACCAGTATAAAACGTTTATAAAAGATTCATCGTAAATCCTAACATAACCTCCAGCATGGTACTGCACTGTGCTTTGGATCACATAAGCATTCTGCGGTCGGGACCCAAGCAGACTCCCCTCTTGCCTCTTTCGAAGCCTACGCAAACTCCCTTCTACTCGAAATAGGAGGAAACGAGTTCCAACCTACCAGTCCGTCATACATATCCAAGGGATCATCAGGTCCCGAGGATCACTCTCTGATCCCACAGTGCAGACCGACTCCACAAAGCACATCATTCATTTCATAAAATATGCACTTTTAAATCCTTTAAATCATCATTCTCATTTCATCATACATAACAAGCTTTCCTAAGTAAAACACGTAGTTCGTGGAAAATATGCATGACAGTTACAAACAGTTTATACTCGGGAATGAAATCATAATTAATTTAAAACATTTAACACTCTGTGTTGTAAAAGGTGTTGGGAACTCATACTCAATTATATAACCTCATCATGTCAACTCTCATTTGGTTATAAAAGTTTTGCATTCAAACGTTTTCTTGACTTATCATGGAAAGAGTGGAATATTTTGCAAATCGCAAACCTCAAGACTTCATTGTACGATCTAAATGGATTTGTATTTTTCTTTAAACATACGCTTGCACACGCCGACTCATATCCGATCAAATTTGATATTTACACATTTACTTTACTTATGAAAAATCTCATGTACACATACACGAACTCAATGCATGAAACTCTACTTGCAATTGAAGGCTACTCACTCAAACAAGGTCGATCGCTTTACTCACACGACTTATCCTTGACACTCTACCTTCGACCAGTGGTCGCCCTCTCGGCTTTGCAACAACTTGCTATACATACATTCAACGGTCCACTTACTCAACCATTTCATACTACCTTCGCCTCGATCAAATCATCTCATATTATACCTTTACACGTTTTCAGTCCTCTACAGAAATCTCTCTTCACAGATCCTGCCACTGAACAACTAGACTAAAGGGTCAGAGCTCTAATCCTCTGCTCGCTCTTGAATTGACACTTCCAAGATCTCGACATTGTCCTTCCTTATCCTTACAACGGATCTACCCCACGATCTCTAGAACTGGGACTCTCCAGAAACAGGAGTCTTACTCAAAATCAGTCATTCATCCTCTTCGAATCCACAAAGATCTACCTCTAGACAACTCATAACATTCTATACATCATGTCTTCTCTATGACGTATACATACATTACCTCATAAATGAATTCTCACGATACTTCCCCTACAATGGGTCTCACCCTACCCCTCAGGGATCTTAATGATATTCTAAAGTACTGGAACACGACATAAACACTAGCTTCTAACTACCACTTCGGAATAATAAGGCAGGTTAAGCACATACATGTACCTGTAAGTTCGCAATTACACTGGCCAGGTGGAATCTCAAACTTACCTTACATGACAGTCCTCGGTACCCTATTAGTCATATCTATATAATAGTGTCCTCCTAACGCATTTCCTGATTCTCAGTTGTGATTTCTACTCCCAAGTTTAAGTTTAGGCCCGTCCGGTCACCTAAATCCCTTAAACTATGGCTCTGATACCAATTGTAACAACCCAATCTAAATAAACCATACTTAGCATTTATATTTAGATAATTACAAAACTGGGTCCACAAAGGTTTCATTTCATCTGTCTAAATAACTTAGGTTGGCGGAAACAACCTATACACAACTGAGAAAAACTAATAACTAGAGTGCCACTATGCTTCTTGACTCTTCTTGCTAAGCTCAGCCTATTTGCCCGAGCTCCTGGAAACCTGCTTACCTGAAAAGGTTATAATTTGAAAATGCGAGGGTTATACCATGAGGTCTAGTGAGTCCCTCCTAACAGTTATCAAAGCATTTAAAAACAGTTTATCTCTTCAGCTTTAAACATTCATACTCAACACGTCAAAATCATATACGGACTAAAGTCCGCCTCCTCGTAATCTGACACCCTGAAGCCACCCGAAGGTGACAACGAGTCAGCCTCATGCTGCCTTGCGGAGCCTCGCTCCTGGCATATAGGGACCTCCCTTCCCGCACGAGAGCTGGCGGAACTACTCTCCCGTCTTTGCCAGTTTACGTCTCCTCGATGTATGCATACATTCTACATAAAACTTTAAACAACTTTCATGCAATTAAAGCATAACAATAAAGCATGGCAATTTCTCAACATTCATAACACATTTTGAAAACACTTTAAAAGCCATACATTTAGTTTAGAAAACTCACATGAGGCTCTTACTTCTCGTTCCTAAACCGTTCCAAACTTCCAAATCGACTTCCCTGAATAAACGGGCATAAAACAACAACTCAGCAAAAGTATCCGGACAACTCAGGTTTTCCGGACAACCCTACTTTTCCGGACGCTAAAGAGTCCGGACACCCACACTAATCCGGACGACAACTAATCCGGACAACACTCCTTTTCCGGGTAACTTCTACTCTCCGGACGATACCCCTTTCCGGACATCACGCTTTCCGGACAACACATCCTATCTGGACGTCTCCTATCCGGACAACTCCTATCCGGACACACACACACACATCCGGACAACTCCTATCCGGACACTTACCCGGAAACATTCATCGGATCGAAGTGTCCGGACGGCGCTGTACGAGTTTGGAGGCTGTAATCTCACGAAAATCCTCCAAATTAACACGATAGAGCGATAAAAGGTAACATGAACATTACATAACCATCTATTATCAAATTCTTGCTATCCAAACACTATTAGATGATTTAATCTCTCTTTCAAGACCTAAAAGCACTTTCTTACAAAAACTCCCAATAAACAATCAAACACTATCAAATCAGCAGAGAGTTTGTAAGAAGGATTACCTGACCAAATTACTAGCAGAAACGAAATCCAACACCACCTTCTCTTCTGAATCCACAGATTGGTGCCTCTCTTCTTCAAATGCCAAGAATATCAAAAACCCTTTCTCTCCTCTTTTCTCTTCAATAGCCGCCAACCACAGCAAAATCAGGAGAAATATGACTCTCCTAGGGTTTTGTGCCCATTTTATACCTTACCCCCTAATAACAAAATACTCCCCTCAACTTCCATTTTATTAACTTTCCACCACAAGACTTGGAACCCTTCCTTTTTGGACACGGTTACTACAGGTTGGGTTCGGGTTCAACCCATTTATTAATTGGGTTGAAAACCTCAACCCAACTCAACCTGTTTAAGTAAATGGGTTGAGATTTTCAACCCAACCCAACCAAACCTGGTACTTAAATGGATTGATAGCGGGTTGACTTGTTTATGATTTTCTCAACCCAACCTGTTTAATAAATGGGTTGAACCTGGGTTGACCCATTTAATTTTAAAACTTTAAATAAAATAAAAAATGACTAAAACATGATTCCATGACAAATACACAAGTTACAACCACAAAACCAAATAAACTATTCAAAGTTTTAATAAAACACAACCATAATATGAAATAAATTGTCCAAAGTTTCAATAACACAACCATAATGTCAAACAAATAAGTTTGTAGGTCTGGTGTCGATCTCTTGGCTGGAACTGGAAGGAAGTATCAGCTAGAATTTAGAGAGTTTAGACTTTGAAAGTTTGAACGATGGAATATTGAAAAGAAAGGACCGAAGGAGTTCTGTTTAGACTTTAGGGGAATCATATTTAGATTTTTTGTTAACTTTTTAATTATTAGTTATAACTAAATAATGATGTAACGACCCAAAATCCAAAATACATACAAATAACATATATTTCATAATATAATTTCATTAAAAGATACACATCTAACATTTTCGGTCCCGAAGTCTTTAACAACATAATAACAACTTCCGTACAAACTTTTTGCTAATAAATTACATGATCATCACTAAGCAAAATAGATCATAACACATCATGGATCTTCATTAAGCATACATCTTCAAAAGAAAGTCCTATATACTCCTATCACTTGCTCCATGACTTGGAATACATATTTTAAAACAAAAATGAGGGTTAGACCTAATGGTCTAAGTGAGAAAATCTTTGCCATTTTTAAAACCATTTGCACAACACCATATATATCACAAAGACAATTATCAATCATACTCACTCATCGCGTAATTTCCAGTCTCCTTCCCATGGCCATATTAATTGGTTGCAAGCCAACTAATAAATAAACAACGCTGGACAACAACTACAACCAACAACACTGTACAACAACTACAGCCAACACACCGGTCCTATGCCCGGCCAATGTATTATATTATAATATAATACTCACGCAATTACAATATCTCAATATATTATAATTCAAACATAAACATAGTCACACCATTTATCACATATCCAATACACACATATATGTATTCCGGTTGAAAACGTTTTGAAGTAAAACTCACATGTTTTGCTTATCACCAAAAATCTTTCCAAGCTATTACCAAGCACTCCAATTTCTTCAGTCCAGTTTCACAGAATCTGTACCACATAAATACAAATATTTCTTTTAAAGACTAAAATCTCTAAAATCCTGAAATCCTCATCAACCACTGAAATACCTCATGTCGCAACACACTACACCTATCGCAACCAACTACTGTGACACAGTACCATGTCGCAACCAACTACTGCGACACAGTACCAAGTCGCAACCAACTACTGCGACAACTCCCTCATGTCGCAACTGTAATAACCGGGTATATTGATGGTTTATTTAATTTTGGTTTTAAGATAAATATGAGATTTGTATTATAGAGTTATAAGTTTAAGGGTAGACTTTAAATTTTAATTTGGAAGTTCAAGGGGGTGTTTTGCCATTTAGTAGAAGTTTGGGGTTTGTTTGGTAATTGTGTTTAATATCTAGATATTTTAGATATATATGTATTAGGTGTGTGTTTGTGCGCACAACACTGTTCCAGTTTTTTTTTATATTTGTTTCTTGCGTATCGGTGTCGTTTCTGGGCGTAATATAGGGGTATGGGTACTCGTTTTGAGTGTAAGATAGCATTTGAACACTTTGAACATGTTAGTTTGGGCATATGACAACTCCAAGTATTGGTTTTAATGTCGGTTGTTCGGTTCCTAACTCGGTTGCGATTCGGGGGTGTCCGGTGAGTTGTTAAGGTTATCAATTGTCGTAGTGAGTCTTGTATACATATAAGTATGTGGATTTCATCAATATGTATATATTACAGGCTAGGTTGCCCCTCGTCAGTGTGGCTTGGGTGGTGTTCGGTTGTGGCGTTAATTGTCGGTTTTGCTCATTTGTATCGTTGCTCGTGTGTGGCTTCAAACTATCAACAAGGTGAGTTTTACTTTAAAACGTTTTCAACTGGGATACATATATATGTGATATATATATGAGTTGGATATGTATGGATTGAGAATATGATACGTGGTGTGATTATATGTTTACGTTAAGATATATATATATATATATTTATATATATATATATATGGTTGAAATGTGATGAAAGGTTTATAAATGAAAATATCATATATTGAGATATGATTTGGAATGTGATAAATAGTGTAATTGTGTGTTTATGTTGAAATATAATATAATGAGATTATATTTATGTAAGTATTACACTACACGAGAGCACGCCGAACTATGTCGGTGAGTAGTCGGGTTCCGGTGTGCGGACCGATGAGTAGTCGGGTTCCGATGTGCGGACCGGTGAGTAGCCGGGTTCCGGTGTGCGGACCGGTGAGTAACTAATTTGGCCATGGAATGAGGATGAGTGGAGCACGATGCACGAGTCTTGATGTGGTATTTAAATACGTGTGGCATGTTTATATTCACGAAAGGATTACCAAAGGTTTATGTAAACTATTTTGATACAAATGATTTACATAAAAGGTTTTATAACGATTTTGGAAAGGACTGGAATTAACTCACTAGACCCGTTTGGTCTAACCCTCATTTTTGCTTTAAAAAATATGTTTTCCAGGTTAAGGATCGGCGAAGGAAAGGAATAAGAGTAGGAAGCTTTTGATGGACGTTTTATGTATGTTGTAGTTTCGAGACCGAAGGGACCGTACGTGATTTATTATGTATTTTTATTATGAATGTATCAAAGTTATGCAATATATGTTATTTGTTGTATGTTATGGGAAAGCGGGTCGTTACAACAACCAACTGTTGCGACATAGCACCAAGTCGCAACCCACTGTTGCGATATCAATGAGCAAGTCGCAACTCAAGGTTGCGACATTCATGAAGGTCGCAACTATCAACCATGTCGCAACCAACTGTTGCGACATACTTGAATGTCTCAGTCCACTGTGTTCATCCTAAACCCAGAAATTAAATCTTTTAAGCTATGCATGTTGCTGGAAATATGCAGATATGTTTAAGACTATTAACATAACCTAACCATATGCTCAGATTTTCCAAAACATCCCTAAATCATCAAAACCCACTTCAAAACTCATGTAAAACTTAATACACATAAAAGAGAGAATTATAAAGATTAATACCTTTGTTTTCTTGATATGATTCCTAAACCCAGCTGTAACAATCAGTATCCTTCTTGTTCTTGACCCTTCTTCTTCAATATCACTCTCCTTTCTCTCCTCTTCTTTAGCCGTGAACAATAAACACACACACACACACACACACTTAGGACTTTTTGCTAATAGAGTTAAAATGAGACACCTCCTTGTGTCTATAGGAAAAGTGGCGGTGGTGGTGGAAAATATCTCCACACTCACCAAACAAACCCCATACTTATCTTATTTGGCAAAACTTGCCCCCAAACTTTCAAATAAAAATTAAAACTTACCCCTTAACTTCTAACTCCATAAAATACTAAAATCTTTAAATAAATAAATAATATACCTGGTTATTACAACATCTCCTCCTTAAAAGAATTTCGTCCCGGAATTCAGTTAAGTGAACATATGAGGGTATTTGGCTCTCATTTCTGACTCTGATTCCCACGTAGCATCCTTACCCCTATGATGTCGCCACTGAACTTTCACTTGTCTTATCTCCTTATTCCGCATAACCTTGACTTTTCGGTCAACGATAGCTTCAGGTTCCTCCACATAATTCAGCTTTTCATCAACTTGTATATCTGGTAGAGACACTGCCTGATCTGGTGTAACCAAACACTTTCGAAAATTTGACACATGAAAGGCGTTGTGAATCCTGCTTAACTCTGGTGGTAAATCTAATCGGTAAGCTACTTCCCCAATTCTTTCGGTAATTGCAAACGGTCCAATATATCTCGGGCTAAGTTTACCTTGCTTTCCAAATCGAATGACTCCTTTCCAAGGTGAGACTTTTAACATTACAAAATCTCCAACTTGGAACTCTAACGGTTTCCGTCGTCGGTCGGCGACTCGGCGTAGCTTTTCTGTCTGTCTTGAGCCACTTTCAATCTTTCTCGGATCTGAGTAATCTTATCTGCTGTTAACTGTACTATATATGGCCCTGCTAACTGTTTCTCTCCCACTTCATTCCAACACAGAGGCGTTCGACATCTTCTACCATACAGTACTTCAAACGGTGCCGCTTGTATGTTGGAATGGTAACTGTTGTTGTAGGCAAATTCGATCAACGGAAAATGCTTATCCCACGATCCCCCAAAGTCAACAATGCAAGCCCGTAGCATATCTTCTAAAGTCTGGATTGTTCTTTCACTCTGACCGTCAGTTTGAGGATGATATGTTGTACTTAACTTTATCTGCGTCCCCATTTCTTTTTGAAAACTCCTCCAAAATCTTGAAGTAAAACGACTATCTCGATCAGAAATAATCGAGATTGGAACCCCATGTCGATCAGAAATATACAACTTGGCTAATCGTTCCATCGAATCAGTTTCTTTTATTGGTAGAAAATGAGCAGACTTTGTTAATCTGTCAACGATTACCCAAATAGCATCAAATCCTTTCGGAGTTCTGGGTAGCTTTGTAATGAAGTCAGTAGTGATCTGATCCCATTTCCACATCGGTATTTCCAGACGTTGTAGCTGACCTAACGGCTTTTGATGTTCAATCTTTACCTTCTTACAAGTAGTACAACTTTCCACATGTTGAGCAATGCTTCTTTTTATTCCCGGCCACCAATAAAATTGCTTCAGATCTTTATACATCTTATTTGTACCTGGATGAATAGAGAATCTAGACTGATGAGCTTCTTGAAGTACCCGGTCACGTAAACCACCCAAACAAGGCACCCAAATCCTGTTCCCCAGACATAACAACCCACGATCATCTTTTATAAGCAACGCTGATATCCCCACTAACCGTTCTGATTTCAAATATTCTTCTTGATAGGCTTCTACTTGACACTTCTGTAATTCGTCAAAGATGTTAGGTAGAAGTTCAGCTCGTAGTGAAATAGCTTTTATTGTTCCACTTCTTTCTTGACGACTCAATGCATCGGCTACTACATTCGCCTTTCCCGGATGATAAAGGATTTCACAGTCGTAATCATTCACCAATTCTAGCCATCTTCTTTGCCTCATATTTAGTTCCTTCTGATCGAAAAGATGTTGGAGACTCTTGTGATCGGTAAAAATTTGACATTTAGAACCGTAAAGATAATGTCTCCAAATCTTCAATGCGAATACAACTGCTGCAAGTTCCATGTCGTGTGTAGGGTACTGTCTTTCATGATCTTTTAGTTGACGAGAAGCATAAGCTATAACCTTTTCATGCTGCATAAGTATACATCCCAATCCCAGTTTAGAAGCATCACTGTAGACAACAAAGTCATCAGAACCTTCAGGTAAGGCTAGTATCGGCGCGCTACAGAGTTTCTCTTTCAGTACCCGGAATGCTCCATCCTGTTCTGCTTTCCATTCAAACTTTAGATTCTTTCGAGTCAGCTTCGTCAAAGGCGTCGCGATACGAGAGAAGTCTTTTATGAACTTTCGATAGTAGCCGGCTAAACCCAGAAAACTACGTACTTCGGTTGGCGTTCTCGGCGGTTCCCACTTTTCAACTGCTTCCACTTTCATCGGATCAACTTGTATACCTTTTTCGGAAACTACATGCCCCAGAAACTGAACTTCTCGTAGCCAGAATTCACATTTCGAAAATTTAGCGTACAACTTTTCCTTCTTCAATAGCTCCAGAATCAAACGAAGATGTAGCGCGTGCTCTTCTTTGGATCGAGAATAAATAAGTATATCATCGATAAATACAATAACAAATTTATCGAGATACGGGTTACATACTCGATTCATTAAATCCATAAAGGCAGCTGGAGCATTTGTCAAACCAAACGGCATCACTAAGAATTCATAATGACCATACCTTGTGCGAAAAGCAGTTTTCAGAACGTCTTCTTCTTTAACCTTCAACTGGTGATAACCGGATCTTAGATCAATCTTGGAGAAATAACAAGCTCCAACTAACTGATCGAAGAGGTCATCAATTCTGGGTAGCGGATACTTGTTCTTGATCGTACGCTTATTCAGTTCCCGGTAGTCGATACACATTCTCATCGAACCATCCTTCTTTTTCACAAACAAAACTGGTGCTCCCCACGGCGAAGAACTCGGTCTGATGAAACCTTTATCGGATAGGTCTTGCAGCTGTGCCATCATTTCCTTCATCTATGGAGGTGCCAGACGATAAGGTGCACGAGCTACAGGAGCGGCTCCAGGAATCAGATCTATACCAAACTCTACCTGTCTAACGGGCAAAAGACTATTCAAGTCTTCGGGGAACACTTCTGGAAATTCACTAACAATTGGAATATCTTCCAACTTACTCTTCTCTAGCTTAGTATCTATCACATAAGCTAAGTAACTCGGACAACCTTTATTAACACACTTACGGGCTTTTATCATTGATATAAGACAAGACTGATGATTTCTACGATCACCATAAATCACTACCGGCCCCTTCTCAGGTAAGACAACATGTATCAACTTCTTATCGCAAACTATGTTAGCTTGATTCTCAGCTAACCAATCCATCCCCACTACCACATCGAATTCGATCAAAGCTATAGGAAATAATTGTATCGGTACTCCACACCCTTCTATATTTATCACACAGCTATCAAATACTTCTTTAACCGACACTTGATTATCATTTGCAGTATCTACCATTAAAGCATGATCTAACACTTTAGGCTTTAAATGCATATAAGCGGCAAATGAAGGAGACACAAACGATCGGTTTGCACCGGAGTAAAATAACACTTTAGCACGTGTAGAGTTTATTAAGAATGTACCTGTAACCACGTCTGGGGCTTCCTCCACTTCTTTTGCTGTCATCTGAAATGAACGACCTCTTGTTCTTACTGGTTCTAGTCTCGGTACTACTGGTCTGACAACCACTGGTTTCCCTGACGTACCCCCTTGTTGTATTCTTCCCCTCGGACAATCAGACTGTATGTGATCCGGAGAATTACATGAAAAACAGAACCGCGTTACACGACAATCCTTAACAACATGGCCAGTCTTCCCACACCTATAACAAACCCGCGAGTCAACCTGACAATTCCCTTGGTGGAAACGGTTGCATTTCAGACAAGGTATTTCCGTTGGTTGGAAAGGTGGACGGTTATCGTATCTCTGAAACCTGAACTTCTTTGGATCGTGTTGTGGTCCTTCCCACTTCCTTTTTCCTGTACCTTTGTCGCTAGTAATTCTTCCTTTATCCTGCTCCACGGTTTCCGCGGCATCTACTGCAGCGGAGAAAGTTTCGGGTCCTTTAGCAATTACTAAACTCCTGACTTCTGCATTCAACCCGAAGATAAACCTTTCAATCTTCATGGCCTCCGTGGCAACATAATATTCTGCAAAACGAGATTTTTCCCGAACAGATAAATTTCCTTGCTGCAAGTTCATAAACTCCCCCTCTAGTTGTTTAACCGCTGCATGAGGACAGAACTACTTCCTGAAAGCTATAACAAATTCTTCCCACGAGAAGGTATAATATATATCAGAACCTTCCGAAGAAATATGAGCTTCCCACCAGTATAAAGCGTCACCTTTCAACATTGCGGCTCCATAAAGTACCCTATCCTCTTCCGCGCACTTACTAGTCTTGAAGATCACTTCTATTTCCTTCAGCCATCGCATAGCTTTCACTGGATCCCGGTCTCCTGAATAGGTCGGAGGCTTACAACTGAGAAACATTTTATAATCACACTTTTTCATTACTGGTACAACAGTAGGAGTAATAGGCATCTCTTCTTCATGTGTAGGATCTGGTCTTTCTGTTTCAGTATTATGAGTCTGGTTAAACATAGCCTGGATATTTGCATGTAATCTTCCCATTTTGGCCGCTAAGTCGTTTCTCGTAACAAACTCCGTACCGCGCCCCTGAACTCTGCCCCCAATTCTGCCTCTGCCTCTTTCTCCCCCTCTTCCCCTTCCTCCGGCTGTGGATTGGTTCTATTCGGGTTTCCTCCTCCTTCCCGATTTGTTTGTCTCGTACCACTTGCCATTCTGTTGATTCAGACAAGGTTAATATACACGTAAGCACATACCCCATATAACAAGGTATTCCAGTCCAAACATGTACCTGTAAGATCACAATTACACTGGCCAGGTGTAATCTGAAATTACCTTACATGATGTTCCTTCTACCTTTTTATATTTAACATCTCAAGGTTCTACAATAACAGGGACATCCTACTTCACATGCAGTTTAAGTCTACGTACAGATACGAATACCTAAATCCCTTAAACTAGAGCTCTGATACCATCTGTAACGACCCAAAATCCCAAATACATACAAATAACATATATTTCATAATATAATTTCATTAAAAGATACACATCTAACATTTTCGGTCCCGAAGTCTTTAACAACATAATAACAACTTCCGTACAAACTTTTTGCTAATAAATTACATGATCATCACTAAGCAAAATAGATCATAACACATCATGGATCTTCATTAAGCATACATCTTCAAAAGAAAGTCCTATATACTCCTATCACTTGCTCCATGACCTGGAATACATATTTTAAAACAAAAATGAGGGTTAGACCTAATGGTCTAAGTGAGAAAATCTCTGCCATTTTTAAAACCATTTGCACAACACCATATATATCACAAAGACAATTATCAATCATACTCACTCATCGCGTAATTTCCTGTCTCCTTCCCATGGCCATATTAGTTGGTTGCAAGCCAACTAATAAATAAACAACGCTGTACAACAACTACAGCCAACAACACTGTACAACAACTACAGCCAACACACCGGTCCTATGCCCGGCCAATGTATTATATTATAATATAATACTCACGCAATTACAATATCTCAATATATTATAATTCAAACATAAACATAGTCACACCATTTATCACATATCCAATACACACATATATGTATTCCGGTTGAAAACGTTTTGAAGTAAAACTCACATGTTTTGCTTATCACCAAAAATCTTTCCAAGCTATTACCAAGCACTCCAATTTCTTCAGTCCAGTTTCACAGAATCTGTACCACATAAATACAAATATTTCTTTTAAAGACTAAAATCTCTAAAATCCTGAAATCCTCGATTCAAGTCGCAATCAACCACTGAAATACCTCATGTCGCAACACACTACACCTATCGCAACCAACTACTACGACACAGTACCATGTCGCAACCAACTGTTGCGACATAGCACCAAGTCGCAACCCACTGTTGCGATATCAATGAGCAAGTCGCAACTCAAGGTTGTGACATTCATGAAGGTCGCAACTATCAACCATGTCGCAACCAACTGTTGCGACATACTTGAATGTCTCAGTCCACTGTGTTCATCCTAAACCCATAAATTAAATCTTTTAAGCTATGCATGTTGCTGGAAATATGCAGATATGTTTAAGACTATTAACATAACCTAACCATATGCTCAGATTTTCCAAAACATCCCTAAATCATCAAAACCCACTTCAAAACTCATGTAAAACTTAATACACATAAAAGAGAGAATTATAAAGATTAATACCTCTGTTTTCTTGATATGATTCCTAAACCCAGCTGTAACAATCAGTATCATTCTTGTTCTTGACCCTTCTTCTTCAATATCACTCTCCTTTCTCTCCTCTTCTTTAGCCGTGAACAATAAACACACACACACACACTTAGGACTTTTTGCTAATAGAGTTAAAATGAAACACCTCCTTGTGTCTATAGGAAAAGTGGCGGTGGTGGTGGAAAATATCTCCACACTCACCAAACAAACCCCATACTTATCTTATTTGTCAAAACTTACCCCCAAACTTTCAAATAAAAATTAAAACTTACCCCTTAACTTCTAACTTCATAAAATACTAAAATCTTTAAATAAATAAATAATATACCTGGTTATTATAAATGATAATAAATTAAAAACAAGTCATAAATGGGTTACAAACATGTTGTAAATGGGTTGAAAGCATGTTGTAAATGAGTTGAAAGCATGTTGTAAATGGGTTGAAATCATGTTGTAAATGAGTTGAAATCAGGTTGGAAACAGGTCAAAAATTTCAACCCAACCCAACCTATTTATTAATTGGGTTAGACGGGTTGACCCATTTAACTTAATTGGGTTGAAAATCTCAACCCAACCTGCTACTATTGGGTTGGGTTCGGGTTGGGTTGGCGGGTTGGGTCACTTTTTGCCACCCCTAGTTAATATGATGAAGGTGTAAAATTAAAATTAGAAAATTAAAAGGTATAAAGTAAACTAAGTAAATAATTATAAGGGTATAAAATGTAAATTTCAAATCAATTTATATCAAACGGACTACCCCTCCAAATCGCGGGACTAGGGTCTCCAAATCGCAGAAAAATTGTTGGGTCCGCGATCACGGACAAAATGGGTATTTTTGCAAAACCAATGAGATTTTGGGTATTTTTGCAAGTCAAAGTCAAACTTTGGGTATTTTAATTAATTTCCCAAAAAAATTGATAAAGAAACTAAGTTGTCTCAATTTTATACCAAGACAAATCAACCAATTCATGTACCAAGTGTGCCAATTTAATTTGTATCAATGTAATCGATTGGTACGTGATATTTGAAGTCGTGTATCACAGTACCGACTTGTTTTTTTAGGTTAATTATTCATTAAAGTTTAATCAATATTACAACCTATTTTGTTTTTTAAATTTTAAATTATCTTAATATCAAATTTTCTAAATTCTAAATTTCTATTTTTTAACTTCTCTGAATTTCTACTTTCTATTTTTTTAACTCCTAAATTTCGTTTAATTAAATGTTATTTTAAGGATACTCATCGAACATTCGAAACCCGCATCAGGATGATTATTGTAATAGGTTAAGGCAATTGGTTAATTTTAGTTTTGAATTATTGTAACTTCTATTAGTAAATGTTTGTATTATCTGTATGTTATTCGATTACTTCTCCATATAAGATAAAGAGCAAATTACATTTTTTTTGTCCTTGTAGTTATTTAAAAATTGTGGATTTCGTCCCCATGGTTACAAAATTTCGTTTTTAGTCCCTATGGTTTGCAATTCATTTCTATTTTCGTCACTGAGACTAAAACACTACTTCTTAAGTAAGAAGGACTAAAACATAAATGAATTGTAAACCAGATGAAAAAAGCAATTAAATTTAAGTCATAAGGACGAAAAAGGTAATTAATTATAAACAAGGGATAAAAATTGTAATTTCAAAACCATACAGACGAAATTAGAAATTTCAACAAGCCACAGGGACTAAAAACATAATTTACTCTAAGATAAATGATACAACCCAGATCAACATTGTTATTTGAATGTTCAATGGTTTTTGTGCATCTACTTGGTAAAGATATCTAATAAAATAAATGGAAAAGTCCACTAAAACCCAACGGACTTTCACATTAGGAATGATTAAGTCCTTGGACAATTTTTTGAAACAAAGAAACCATTGCATTTTTCAGAACCTGTTAAATAAACCATTGGACTTTCTAAAACCTGTTACATACATCCTTATGACTTATAAAATTGGTTAGTATGATAAAAATACTTCAAAAAATACGAAAAAACAACCAAATTATACTATTAAGTTCTTATACCGAATGTTGCACAAAAAAATGCCAAAAGTTGCACCAAATTTACCAAACGTTGCGCTAAAATATTAAAAAGTAATGTCTAATGGTCGTTGCATGAACTATTCTGGTGGAGATGCAACCACTTGACTTTCTTGTAACCCTTCTTGACGGTCTTCGTCATGAACAAAAACCTCATTTGAAATTGAATATGGTTGGATGCCTTCGGGCCATGCTGGTTGTGGCACACATGATGATGTCTTCAAACCAATTGTTGTTGAGAGTATCATACTCAAACCAATTGTTGTTGAGATTCAATATCCAACATTAATGGAGAAACGTAGACACGTGAAATTGAACCACACAAAAACTTCTGGCTTAACTAATTTATTCATTAATATTAGTTAATTCTTGAATATAAGTACATTCGGAAATGATGTTCTACTACGCTATAATTCATATGACGTTTAACTGTGGCTCTAACCAAGTAGTTATGCTCCTAACATTTCGGGGGTGTTTGGGATTGCTTATTTAAAACAACCTATGCTTATTTTTAAAAGTGTTTATCAACTTATGTCGTGCTAAAAAGGAGTCGAGAGTAAAAAAATAGTTTGGACAAATAAGTTATAAGCAGTTTCAAATAAGTTAGAATGAATTAACTTATCAAAAACAACTT
Source organism: Saussurea involucrata (assembly GCA_033807775.1). Lineage (NCBI taxonomy): Eukaryota > Viridiplantae > Streptophyta > Magnoliopsida > Asterales > Asteraceae > Saussurea > Saussurea involucrata. The sequence goes on along the minus strand of CM066321.1, from coordinate 116,700,079 downwards.
ATTTGTGGTGAGGAAAAGTCATAAGCACTTTTCTTTTTTCCAATCCAAACTCTAAAAATAGTCTATTTGCGGTAAGGAAAAGCAATAAGCAAATAAGTCAAAAAAATAAGCAATCCCAAACACCCCCGAAATGTTAGGATTGTCCGAAAGTGGCTTAATAAGCTGAATAAAATGTATAGCTTATTCGGTAAGCTCTACAAGGGTTGCTCGATGTGCTTAAGTGGCTCAGATAGTGGGTTTTTCACTCAACAAGGCCATGCTTACGCTATGTGAAACCAACTATGTTTGCAGTAAAAATCGATTTTAATTAGTCTCTATCAACCGGTTAACCAGTTTGCCCACCTATAACAGAGGTTATATGTATCCATTAATCTCCTTATTGAAATTTACACGAGTTAGCATAGAAGTTGAGATCAACTACGATATACCAAAGAAATGACAACTTAGAACACCGAATACTAAATCAAGCGAACACAACTGACTTGCATACACAAAACTAATTTACAAACTGATAAAGGAACTCACAAGGAGTTTGGGTCAGGAAAAGTTTAGACAATATTCATCATCATCACCACCACCACCACCTCCGCCACTGCCACCGCCGCCTAAGAGGCAGCAGTGACAGATACGTATTCATCATCATCATCTTCACCACCACCACCACCACCACCAGCAGGACCTTCGGAATCAGAGCTCTCTACCTGTTCTCTTGGGCCTGCGATTGCTCTTCTCTCGTGTGTTGCGATGGGTTGACTGCTACCATTGACCAACTGCTTACCTGATGAAAAACCGGCAGAAACAAAGAGCAAGTATCAATGATATGTTGTAGGAACTCTAGTGGTGTGCGCCGGCGAGATGCAGGACGGCGAGATGCAGCAGCAGGGGAGTGGTGTGAGTGGTGTGCGATATTCAGACCTGGATGCAGCCGGCGGTGGTGGTGTGCGGTGGTGCAGTCGGAGAGTGGTGTGCGCCGGCGAGATGCAGCCGGCGAGATGCAGGACGGCGAGATAGAGCAGCAGGGGGGAGTGGTGTGAGTGGTGTGCGCCGGTGGGTTGTGCAGCGGGGAGTTGGAACCTGGAATTGAAAAGTGGGGTAGCAATAATATTTAGGGGTTTTTTTTAAATAAATTTGTAATTTACCTGCTTTTGTAAGAATATATTTAGTATTTTTTAAAATGTGCAATGGTTTCTTTGTTTCAAAAAATTGTCCAAGGACTTAATCATTCCTAATGTGAAAGTCCGTTGGGTTTTAGTGGACTTTTCCCTAAAATAAATGTGTAACTTTAACTTTTGCGATGTTGGTAGAAAACTATACCAGCTAAAAAGTGTTGGTACCAAATAGAGTTGGTTGATTCACGGTATAAAAATTTGTATACCAATTATAATTGGTTGATACACGATCATCTTCGTAATCTTGCGTCATCTTAATACGATACTCATCGAACCACATCAAGATGATTACATTTTCGATAAACCTGAATCAATTTCAACATTTCATGCCGCCCCAAGAGCATTTTCAAGAGCCGTACGATGAAACATGAAAAACGGAACACCAAAATACATGAAATTATATGCGATTTAAGTGTCCGTTAGATGGAAATTTGGCTGCAGTGGCCGCTGTTCCTACAAATGAAACAACAAAGTGCCAGAACTGAATTCACACCACATATAGGTTTTTGACTAGCATCGACTTCCACATGTTTACTATATATCGTTATCATCCGAAAAACTATACCTCAAAATGTCGATTAATCATAAAAATGTTTGGTCACAACCAGCATATCTTTCTGTTGGTTAATTTGACGCTAATCAGCCAAAGATATTACCCTTATCGTGAGGTGAAGATGGTGTGCAATGAACATACATCTTTATGTCGCGTGCTCTTCTGATAGACTCAATGATGATGATGATTCCTTATCGGTTACCATTGTGATCTTCGGTCCCTGAATAATATCGTCCTCCGTTTTCGGTTGTTTGTAATCTTTTGGGAGCGGATTACAGTTGATTGTATGCCAAACCGGTCTTTCTTCTAGGAACAATCTGCAAAACAACTTGGATATGTAATATGTTCTTGTTGGGTACATGTTAGCCAAAAAACTAGCATTGTTTGGTAAAAACTAGTTCACAAGTGAGATGACAATGTAAATGACCTAAAAAGAATATATAAGGGGCGTTTATGTAAAATACAAGGAGGATAATTGGAAAAAAGTGAGAAAAAAAAGCCCGGATGAGCTATTTGAACTACCTTATGGGCTTTTTCAATAAGCTCAAAAAATAAGCTAGCTTATGGTTGCCTAGGATATAACCGAAAGAGAGAGGCACTTACGGGTGTTTGCAAAGCGTTGGGCATTGGATTGTGAGTGCATACTTGCATGTTGATAACTCGGTGATGGAACTAATCATAGCTCTAGGTTCCGAACACACAAATCTCACCTGAAAATTGCAGAAATAAAACAACATCAGGATATGGTAAAAAAAGAAGTCATAAAATTGAGCAAAAATGTTTCGAGTGCATCGGACCTCAGTTTCTCGAGGCTCGTTTGTAAGATCACAAGTGGTTCCATTTGTGTATTGATGAGCATGATACCTGCATTAATCATTTTAAACAATTTGAAAGATAAATAAATATTCACAAGAATTCTGCTTTTATACATACATATATATATATATAAATCATTTAGTACCTCTGTGATGCATCTTTTGATCGAGGATCTTTCAAAGTTGAAACGTCAGATAGGTTCTGGTTGTAAGCTGATGTAGCTTCAGCATCGTATTCACCCAACACAAACTCTTGAACAACCTGAAAGTTAAAGAAGATTTAGGCTACATTTGGCAAACTAGCTGAAAAGATAGCGCTTATAAGCTAGCTTAATGTAAAATGACCTAATGGGATATGTTGAAAAATTAATTGGAAAAATATAAGGGGCGTAATTGGAAGGAAAAAATAAAGTGGAAAAAAGCCCATAGAACTTATTGAAACGCTACTTGATAACAAAATATAAGGGCCTTTTTCAATAAGCTCAAATGATAAGCTAGCTTATCTATGATTGTCAAACATGGAATTATACATTTTGATTCATACCCTTTCATCCTCCAAGTGAATTTGACGAAGCTTCTTGTGATAACAAAATTCATACGACCACCAACCCTCTTGCTGCAAGAAATATATCTAGGAAAAATAAGTATGTGTTTGCTTTTACCATGTTTCTCAATTTTGTAAACGGGATCCACAAAATGAAAATGCTAAATGCTCGAAATGATTGAAAAAAATATGTGGCAAGTGATTTTTTTTATTTCTTTTAGTTTGGTCAAAGTCCTGACCCTGATAAAGCATCGGTCCTTAAGTGCTTCAAGTAATTCATCTGGTGTCTTCAATTTGAAGCGTTTTTCAGTTTCCAAAATTAAGCTAGTCGTGTTTTGATGTATGGTCGGTTTCCCGCTCTTTGATTTCTCCACTTTAGGCAAGAAACACTGAAACTTATCTCCATTTTTCTTTGGCATGATCACCGATTCTTGATCATCATCCTGCAAAACAGAAAATCCACAAATACATATATCATATGGGTTTTGTGTGTTTTACCACATTTCTCCATAAGACAAGAAGAAACAAATCTAATTCAAATTTCCTTGTTTGGTAAATCTAAAATTATATACTTGTTCATTGTCATAATTACAAATAAATGACGATGCTCACTTACAGGATGAAATGGTGAATCTTCTGTGTGGAACTCAATATCGTATTTTGGTTCTCGAGAGCTGCGACTTAAGCCACCTGGAAATCAACCATTGATAAATATACCGATCATATATTATACAAAACCAGTGTCCTTAAAGACAAGAGAAACCATAAAACCATCGGTTTTCCTCTCACACTAGAAACTCACATAGTCAACCACTTGGTCAAAGTCCTAACTTCCCATTCGTTTATACAAGTTTCCTCCATTTTCATTTGTCCATTGGTATAAATGTCAAAGCATGGTTCCTCACAATATAGATTCCCTTTGGTGCTTTATAACATTTTTCACCAAAAGAAACAAAATTTCACTATGATTAACATGTATCTTTATCTTCATATATGTATCTTCCATGCTCAAAAGAGCATATATCAATATGAAACCTTTTGGATTTCACAATCTTGCATACTTCATGACGAAACCCTAAAAATCCCATTATGCTGACATCTTTCCCACATGAAGTTCTAAAACTCATCCCCAATTGAACACCAATATCCATTAAAAGGTCTCACTGTATGATCAATAATCATGTTATCAATTTAGCATATAGCTAATGTAAGCATCATCTATTTCATCGAACGAATCAAAAACTCCTGATCATACATATTATGTAAAACCTCAGCTATAAATCCCCTCTTGATCAGGATTCCCCTAAATCAGTTGAAAAAGTCAAACATATAGTCCCTGCAATGAATAGAGATCAACCGATAGGTAATTTCCTAGTTCAGCATTAACCCTAAAAATCTAAAACAGCCCATAATAGACCCGATAATGCTCCTATAACCTCAATGCTTAAATTTGTGCAAAACAGTATGCGACGAATATGATTGAATTAGAAACTTATATAAAACACATTATGCCCAATTGACAAATCCAAAAGCTTCACCAACTAAATCAAATTTGATAACAAAAGAAACACCCCAAAAAATTGACATGAACTTGTGCTACTTAAAGGAATTGTTTGTAGAAGATCCACGATCGAAAAGAAAATTTCTATTTTAGTTTCACAGATAGAGAACAACTGGAGGGTTACCTGTATGAGTCGGGAAGATCTGCTCGGCCAAGGCATCGTAATTGAACAAAGTGATGAATAGAAGCAAAATCCACAGCGAAATCGAACGCATCTTTCACGCCGAACTGTGTGATTGCTTCGCCAAGAACAATAAAGTAAAAAATTTGGGGGTTTGTATTTGCTGAGTGAAGACAGAAAACCGTATGTATTGTTCTTGACTTCTTGTAATCAACGAGGGTGTTGAGAGTCAGAATTTGATTTGGAAGGGGGGAAATGAAAATTTGTAAAGTAAATCATAGAGCCTATGGAAAACTGCCACATCATCAACAAAGGGTGACGTGCTATGACTGCTTTTATTTTAAGGAAAGTCCCAAACTAGCCATTTAAAAAAAAAAATCATCAAAGATAAATATCGGGAAAATAAGGGTGGAATCTTTTTTTTTTCCAACTCTTGGTAAAAACTTGATAATTTAGTGTAGAATTAATGGTTAAGAGATTTTATATGATTTAGTGTAAGATAGAAAATAAATATTTGAAAGCTATTTTGAATAAACAGTCTGAATGATATAAAATTATTATTTTATCTCAGTCTTGTGTTTAATGAAAATTAACGTTATACAAAAGTCATGAATAAAACTTCTAAAAGAGAGAAAATAATTAATAGTCCAAAGTAATACATGGTATCATATCAATCCGATTAAACATAACAATGTTTTTTCAAGCTTTGGCATAACAAAACAACACATGGAATGCAAGTTTATACACAATATTTTGTGTACAAATTTTAATTTAAAGCATTTAACACCAATCGATTTGCAATCTCATTACGCAAATTAGGCATGTACTCATTACGCAAATTACTCATGTACTCATTGTCTTAGGGACCCAAAGGCGTTGCATCCATCTCTTCAACCTTAAAGTTTGACAATTTTAACTTGCAAAAAGGCGAATGATAAAATGGAAAACCAATTCACAAAACTTCACCCCTTATTATGCAAATTGGGATCTAAGCAATCTGGATCTTCAGCCAAACAGTAAAAAATAAACAGCAACATAAGAAAAAAAAAGGCATAGAGTTTATCCATAGCCATCCATTTTTTACTATTGTAGTCAAACAATTGAATCTTTTCAATACGAAATTGATGGCATTCTTTTGATACAAAATGGTTAACATTAGTTACCGGTAGTCCTCTTTATATAATGTATCATAGCATTTCCAATTCCATAAATTTATGTAAGACCATTAAAGTCAAAACTAAGAGAAGATTCTTTTTAATCCTAAACTAAAGTCAAAACTAAAATGATGACATTCTTTTTATACAAAATGGTTAACATTAGTGACCGGTGGTTCTTTTCTGTATATAATGTATCATAGAACTTGTTGTTTCATTGCATCTAGATGATGAAAAACTAGGACTAGTAGCTATTTTCTTTATATAATGTATCACAAAAGTCAATGAAACCAAAGGAACCAAAAACTAAATCATCTAGATAACATTTGGGACCGGTTGTACTTTATATAATGTATCATGAAATCAATGGAACCAAAAAATCGAGAATTTCATGGATCTTTGCTACGAAAACCATATATCAACAATAGACGGTAATTGTTGTTGAAAAAAAAATCACAATAAAAACACATAGGCAATGAAACCAGAGGAACCAGACATAATCATAATTAAGAAGTCTTATATGATGATCGACCGTAGGTTTCTAATAGGGGTGGGTTTCCAACAAGTATATATGTATTTAATAGTGACCGAGAATCGAGAGGAGAACAATGATAGACTCGACATGGAGGAGAGTATAGAGATGAACGACATAGTGGAGAGAAAAGAAGAGTCGAGGGCAAGCTTGTGGTGTGAGGAGTTTCACTAACGCTGCGTTCTCGAGTTTTAGAAGGAAAGGAAAGGGAGGAAATACATATTAGTATTTGTGTTTTTGAGATTGAAGGAAAAGAAATGAAGGAGAGGGAAATAAAATAAATTTTCATGTTCTTGAGTAGGAGAGAAAGAAAAAGAAAGATGTTACTTTTACCAATATACCCTCATTTATTTCATAATGAAATGTAATTAATGGGTATATGTGTAATTTTATAAATGTTTTTAATTTTTTTTATTTCATTTCTTTCATTTCCTTCCGTTTCCTCCCACATTTGGGCGAAAAGTTTTGGGAGGAAAATCAGCAATATTTTCTTTCCCCTTCCCCTCCCCTTCCTTTCCCTCTTTAAAAAAAACTCGAGAACACAACATTTTTTATTTTCCTTCTACTTTCCCCCCTTTCCGTTCCTTTCCTCCATAAAACAAACTCGAGAACACATCGTAAATGGTCCGTAAACTTTATTTATTATGTTAAATGCCCAAGAGTTTGCATTGTTTCTGGATTTGATCCTTTGTCCTAACATCCATCCACAAAATCCGTTAAAGGTAAAATGCCATTTCCCTGCATTTTAGTTAATTATGTTTTATTCTTGATTCTTCTGGAGTGTTTGGGATTGCTTATTTAAAACAATTTATACTTTGTTTTAAAGATGTTTATCAACTTATATGGTGACAAAAGGAAGTTTTATAAAAAGTGTTTTAATTAGCTTATTGTGATATTAAAACGTAATAAGCTAATAAGTTGTTATTTAGGGGTGTTTGGGATTGCTTATACATGAAAAATAACCAAAGAAGTCATAAATTGTTTCAAATAAGTTAATAAGTTAGAAGAGGAAGGTTCAAACGAGAATCGTAATAATTTAAGAAAACACGAGGAGCATTCTCAACCAACCATTTGATTTATTAAGGGAATTAAATGGTAAGGGTATATGACTCATTTTACGTTTTCTAATTTAAGTCCAGATCAAACCACGTGAGATAACCAAGAACTTGCGATAACAATGAATCCTTCAACGAAAATTTTGCAGATTCTGGTGATACGTTTTTCCGATCTGTATGCTTCCAGCAACACAAACTCACTTATTTCTCTATCAAAATCAAATCTAAAAATTGCTATGTGATCGAAATCAAGATATAAATCGATCTGGAGAACAAAAACGATCAAAAACACATTAGAAATCCAAAATCGATTATCACCTTCTCAAAGAACATCGTCGACCTAGATCTACTCCAAAACCCAAGATATATTACTGAAAATCTGATGCTGGAGGTTGTAAACTTATCAAAATCAACAGAGAAAACAATATGTGAAGTCAGAAACATTTAATCACACTTAATCTTCAATATCAATCACCTTCTTAGTTGACACCTTCGATGAACAAGAATATAAACACTGTTGAGAATTTTCAATTTCCAAAAACCTGTCTAATATGGTCGAATTTCCATTGGTATCTGAAAATAATCATTGATTCTTCAAATCAAGATTCTAGGTCAAGAGTATCTGATTCTGCCATTGATTCATTCAAACTTGTCTAACATGTATCAAATCATATATGATTATATATACATAACCCAATGTGTATCAGACAAGCCTCACATCACATGTGATTTTTCATTGTAACACATATGATTTACTAAAAACAAAATCACATATGATTAATAACTAAGTGATATCAGATTGTAAAACAAGATCATTTATGATCACATATGATTTACTAAAACAAAATCACATATGATTAATAACTAAGTGATATCAGATTGTAAAACAAGATCATATATGATCACATATGATTTACTAAAACAAAATCACATATGATTAATAACTAAGTGATATCAGATTGTAAAACAAGATCATATATGATCATATATGATTTACTAAAACAAAATCACATATGATTAATAACTAAGTGATATCAGATTGTAAAACAATATCATATATGATTAATAACTAGTGATATCAGATGTAACACCCGTAATTTTCGGATAAGTACAACTTCGAATCAGTGTGAAACCGATCTTTTAAGAAAAATATGAAAAATAGGATTTTGGTTTAAAACTTATATTTTATGGTCTTGTTGGATGAGGAATTCGAATACGAGTCCAACGATTTTTTCCGGAGCGAAAACGGAGCTATAACGAATAAGTTATGGCCAAAACAGTTTCGGTACCGCGGAGCTACTGTGACCTGCGACTATGACCAGTGTCAAAGTCGCTGGTCATAGTCGCGGACAGGCACCTGGTTGCCGTCAAATATGTTTTTTCAACATTTTTCTTCATTTCTCACCTCCCAATCAACCCCTTTCTCTCCCAAACTATCTCTCACCCTCTCATATGAACCCTAAGTGATTTTAGGGCATTTCCTTGGGGTTTCAAAGTGCTCTTTCATCATCAAACTAAGAAGTGAATACTAGGATCAAGAGTTCATCTTCTCCATCTCCATCTTCAAGCTTCATCTCCATTTTGTTGGATTTCTAGAGTTTTGAGGTTTTACTCAAGATCCATGGGGTAAGTTCATCCTCTTCTTTTTTAAATCCTTATTTGATTTATAAATACTCCATTTATGACTTCCTAGTGTTTCATTTCTTCAATCTTTGGTTTGGATGATTTTGGAAAAAGTTAGGTCAAAATTAGGGTTTTTGTATAAATAGAGATTTTGATTTAAGATGTTTGGAAAACGATTCTAAATGGTTGCATAAGGATATTTATGGTTGGAAACTTGTGGATTTAGGTTTTTGGAAGATTTGGCTTGAGGATTCAAGTTTTCTTCAAATGAGCTCAAATTTGGGGAAATCTAGATTTAGCCTAAATCTAGCAAGGTGAGTTCAAGTTGCTTTGTGAAAACTTTGTACATGCCAAAAATGTTATTTTCCAAGTATATATGTGTTTTACATGAAAATTATCGTTGGATGAGTTATTTGGTGGATTTTGACTTTTGAAGTATTTAACATGGGAAATATTGTAAAATACCCATAATTGAGATTTTTGGGAAACTTGATAGATAAATCATAAACGAAAATGTTTTGAGGAGTTGTCTTATACATGGAGTCTACTTGACATGAAAATGCATTTTAGTATAATTTGGAAATATGCATATAGTACGTTATGGGATGATTTGAAAATATAACGGTGTGAGTCCCTTGGAAAAGAGGTTTGTCCTAACCCAATGTTCGTTTCGGGTTTTCATGGATTTGAATTATTTATTGGTAAAAGTGTATGTTGCTACATTTAAACTCATTATATGACTTTTCATTAATTATCTTTTGAGTCAGTTGAGCTTATGGCTCGGTATTGGATTTTGTTTAGTCTTGGGGACAATTGTCCAGTTTTGATAGCTCAAAGTCGAGTTTTGATCATGATTTACATTACTGGGGAATTGCATGTTTTGAATGCACTTGTCTACTCGTTTGGGGTCGTGAAATGTGTAACACCCGTAATTTTTGGATAAGTACAATTTTGAATCAGGGGAAACCGATCTTTTAAGAAAAATATGACAAATAGAATTTTGGTTTAAATCTTAGATTTTATGGTCTGTGAATTTGGGACTGAAAGATCGAAGTACTTAAAACAAGCTTGGAAGGATTTTTGGGATAAGCAATACAGGTGAGTTTTACTTCAAAATGTTTTTTTTAAACTGGAATACATATATGTGTGTATTGGATATGTAATTGATGATGTGTTTATATGCTTATGTTGGAAATATAATATGTTGAGATGTATATTATATTTACATGAGTATTACTCTATATGAGAGTACGTTGGCCGGGTTTAGGACCGGCGGAATATTGGCTGTAATTGTCGTACGACGGTGCTGGTTGTAATTGTCGTACGACGGAGTTAATTTATTAGTTGGCTTGCAACCAACTAATATGGCCAAGAGATTGAGGAGGGAAAATACGCGATGTGTGAATTGTATTTGGTTTTGTATATATGTTGTTATGTATATGGTGTTTGTGAAAAGGTTTTCAAGAAACAGGGATTTTCTCACTTAAACCGCTAGGTCTAACCCTCATTTTTGTTTTAAAATATGTATTCCAGGTCGTGAAGCAAACAAAGACAAGTGATAAGAAAGATCTAGGAATTTCTTTTGAAAGAACCATGAAGCATTTTGTACCTATCATGTTTAATAGTTATTATGTAAAAAGTTTGTACTAAAAGACTTATTTTGTTAAGCTAAGGGACCGTAAATGAAATATGATGTATCTCAGTGGTGAAATTATGTTATGAAATATGTGTTATTTGTATGATTGGGAAATCCGGGTTGTTACATCGAGGACAAAATCATTCTAAGGTTGGGAGGATTGTAACACCCGTAATTTTCGGATAAGTACAAATTCGAATCAGGGGGAAACCGATCTTTTAAGAAAAATATGACAAATAGAATTTTGGTTTAAATCTTAGATTTTATGGTCTTGTTGGATGAGGAATTCGAATACGAGTCCAACGGTTCTTTCCGGAGAGAAAACGGAGCTATAACGAAGAAGTTACGGCCAAATCAGTATCGGACCCAAAAGGAGGCCGCGGCCTAAACCGCGTAAGCCTCTAGAGTGGGAGGCGTGCGACTTTCCACGCGGCTTCCAAGTCGCGGGACAAACCACGGGAACAGATCTGGTGTATTAAGACGCGATTTTCAGCTTCAAACTTCATTTTTTCATAACTTTTGCATCCCAACTCCGATTTGAGTGATTCAAGTTGCTACGATTTCGTTTTTGAGAGATCTTCAAGGATCTAGGAAGAGCTTTGAAGTATGTTGGATGGTCCAGGAGTATTTGGTGGTGGTTGAGGTAAGCTTCTCACTTTTCTCCATCTAAGAAGTTAGGGTTTCGATATTCTTGGTGTTTTTGGATGACTTATGTTGGGGGAAACATATATAAGTGTTTGGGGATGATTATTTATAGTTGGAAACTTGTGGATCTAGGTTTTTGGAAGATTTGGCTTGAAGATGCAAGTTTCTCAAAGGAGCTTACGTTTGGAGAACTCTAGATTTAGCTTAAATCTAGCAAGGTGAGTTCAAGTTACTTTGCGAAAACTTTGTACATGCCAAAATGAGTATTTTCCAAATATTTGTGTGTTTTACTTGAAAATATCAATGGATGAATTATTTGGTTAGTTTAACTCTTTGGAAATATTTATCTTCATAAATGTGTAAAACACCCATATTTGGGGCTTTTTGGTTATTTGGATGGTTAGAAATCATAATATGTCTTTAAAAGATTAATTGCTCAAAATGATGTCTATTTGATGATTTAATCATTTTAGTGTAATTGATTTTATAAGCCATTTGGGAAATACACGATTTAGTGTCAAGAGTTATTTTGAGAATTATAAGGGTATGAGTTCTTTGGGAAACCCTTTTTGTTTAAACCGTGTCGAGTTTTGGAGTTAAGGATGATTTGGGGGTACTTGTTTACCTAAACAATGTTTAAACGCATTTTATGCAATGATGACCGTTATTGATGGGTCTAGCGAATTTGGAGCATTTTGCTCGGGTTTGTCTTTGAGAAAGTTTGGGGACATTTGTCCGGTTTTAAATGGTTCAATGTGGAGTCTTATTTATGGTTTGCATTTATTGCAACTTGATGCATTTTATTGCTCATTATTGATATTTACATGCTTGGGTGCTTCTGTCATTTCGGGTTGAGCATGTTTTGGTAGACTGTGTTGCATTGGATCCATAGGCACGTGAGTCAGTCTTTATTTGATGGTCCATCTCTTTGTGCACGAGGAGTGGACTATGGGAACGCATCGGTATATGCGTCAGGCCGTGGGGCCACTAGCGAGTAGGCAATAGGGGACGCGGGAGTCCCTGAGGTGAAACTCGTCTAGACTGGATATGCACTATGGTCCCCTGTAAGTCCTTGAGGTGTAACTCTACGGGGTATGCAATAAAGGCAATCTATTTATGGCTTGAGGTTGTGATGTCTTTATGGCATGGGAACTAAGGTCGGGACTTGAGGTGTAATCCAGTAACATCACGAGTGACTTAACTTTGTGTGCCCGTCACTTTCGATGGAATCGGGCCTCCCCCGTCATCGAAAGGTGTGGTTTTGGGTATATGTTTTTATCCATATTTTCGGTGACGTACTTTATTTATACGAACTGTCTTCATGGTTTATTGGCAGAGTTCTACGCTTCATCCTATTTGGATGTTTTAAATATTGGAGTTTTGTCCACGTTTATATTTCTTGGGATATTTACGTTCAAACACGTTTTGAGTGAGTTGGAGTTGGAATTCATTTTAGAAAACGCTTTATACCTTTTGGGAAATATTTCTCATGGATTTTGTGTGCGTTGGAAAACGAGTCGTTTACATCCTTTCATAAACTCTTTCGAAAATCATAACTTATGTCGCAAACCTTCTTTCTACAAATCATATAAATCATGCTATAAACTCTTGAACTCACTAGGCGTTAGCGTAACCCTTTTTATTTGTCGGCATGTGCAACATGTCTCAGGTTGGGAGTAGTTCTAGTGACACGGGGGAAAGGTCGTGTGCTAGTATTGTGCTCGAGAGGTGATTTAGATTAGTGAAGTCTTCCGCGCTTATTTGGGGCTTGCAACTTGTGTTGTGTTAAGTAACACCCGTTTAAGTAATTTATGGTGAGAATTATAACGTTTTAAATTCCGAGGTATTTTAAGGAATGAATTGTAGAAGTAATTATATTTATTTTTGGGTATTTTATTGAATTTTAAATTAGTTGCTCGTTCCAAATTTGAGGGTGTTACAAGTTGGTATTAGAGCATAAGTTTGAGAGATTTAGGTGTTGATTTTGGATACCTAGACTCAAACTAGCGTTGGTTTAAGTAAATGAGAGTGAAATTCACCATTAGGCACTTTAAGATAGGATGATTCGAGGTCAATGGATGTTGTTAGAAACGAGAATCACGTCGAGAGTAGCAAAGGATAATCATGTACGGTGCGTTCATAGTGACACCTGGCCAGTGTCATGGTGAACCTACTAGTACATGTGCATACTTGAATTGCTTTAATGTGATGATCGTTGGGAGTAGTGAAGAAGCTTCTAAGCTAGTAGTCATTAGGATAGATGGGCGATTCTAGCATTAGTCACTTAGAGTGACGATAAGCATGATAATTGCCTTAAGTAGACCGTTCCGGGTCAAAGTTGATGGTTGGATTAGAACCATAGATTTATTGAATCGACCTTAATTCGAGGAAGAAACCGTAAGGTTAATTGATGTAATTCCCAACTTAGCCTTAAGAGGTTTGAACATCCGGATGACAATAGTGGACCGGGGGGATTTGGAGGAGTATGGGTTGAGACGTTGAGTGCCGACTAGCTTATGCATAAAATTTATTTTGGAAATAAATCGCATCAACTATTTATTGTGTTTCAAATCCATATATGGATTGTGTTACAAATTTTGGAAATTGTTTAGCACACACACAAGATTTTAAATCATGGTTTTGAACGTGTATAAACTCATTTTATTACGGGAATTGCAAACTCCGCTGGGATTTGTTTTGCTTTCTTTCTTTATTGTTCAACATTTGTTTCGGATATAATGACAATCATATTTTTATGGCGTTTAAGATGTTGGGCAATAACTACAGCTTGTGACTTTAACATTGGATCTCCTCCACATATGTTAGAGTTTGGACAAAAAGTTATCTTCCATTATGTCTATGTAAAACTATTTTGGAGAATTTGTTTAATGTGAGTTGTTAAACAATGTTGGTTATATGGAATTACCAAAGAAGGAGATTTTTGGGGATTTTGGAGTCTCATTCATGATTTTGCTTATAGCAATTTGGCTTTTGGAAGCAAACTGTTTGGTGCCGTTTTATTGACTTGAGGTCATTGAGTCCATTGAATTTCATGGAGTTTGTTTTATGACGTGTTGAGTCGTGTGAGTGTAATTTCACAATGTGCGTACTCCATTTATTTATGTTAAAATTTATGAGTTAAGATTGGGCGTTTTGTCCCACTCGAACTTTGTTGAGAAATATTAATTTTATGCCATAAGGCGACCAAAGAGATCAGTTTTGGAACTTTAGTGTCGCGTAATTCCTCTCTCAAAGATTTATGCTAGCACAACTTGTTGCAACTTGTTCGGTATGTGGATTGATTTATACGTGACGTAAGTAATGCATGAAAGAACACTTTGATAGTATTTCATAACAATTTGCTTAATGCTCTTTCGGTCAGTCAAATGTTTTATTATCATTTTCATGTAAATGCGTTATATCGACTTAGGGGTATGCATAGCTTGGTAACCATTGTTTCTCAACACTTTGGTTAACGAATCGTGAGTGAAAATATTTTATTAACTCATTATATAATTGATGGCCATTTGGTCAAAGTGTGTTTTAGTGTTGGGTAGATCACGCGCAGTTTACAATACGTTACATTTGAAAACGCGAATGTGTGAGTCGTTAGCAGTTGGTCAATTTTGGTTCGGGGAACATTTTGGGGAAATTATAAAACTTTTAGTTTTGAAGGGAATGTGTATTTTGAGTATTTTTGTAACGAACACACTTTTAAGCATTGACGTTTTAACACTTTGTGTTACAAATACGAAACTTTGATGAAAATGCTATGTGATGAAGATTTTAGAAAATCGTTTGCCTAAAACTATAGTGCGTGGAATTTCTTATGTTTTGGACATTGATGTGCACTGTTGGTGCAATTTAAAATTTGAAGTCAGTTTGAATCTTTTTGGTGACAACCATTTACTAGTATTTATTTCTCCTAAGTTTTGGTAAGACACATTGTCGTGTACGAGTCTTGTCAGAATTGTCTTACTCATGTGTCATTATACGACCAGATGAGAATTTTTTTGGAAATAGATTTAAAGGATTTTACCTTTTGAAATTTGCCGTGAACTATTTAATGCATGTTATTTCGTTTCAAGAAAACTACTAGGAGAGTGTTACGAGCTTGCATGGCTACCCCAATTTGAGGTTCCCTTATGATGTGTTAGTCGATATTTTCAAATGATGGAAACGTATGGGTTTTGTCTTTAAATATGGAACTTACACAAGCCACTTTGTGTTTTGACTAAGGTGTATTTATAAATCGTTTCATCGTTTTTGTATGATAAACTGACGCGCACAAGTTTTGTTGGTAAACCTTGTTCCATGCCACTTTCTGGTTAGAAAGGAATTTTAGAGTCAAAAGTCGCCTGAACTTCTTTTGAAGTACGTGCAAACCTTTTTGTTACATACTATTTAAAGTAGGCAGTTACTTTACGTGCATGACATGAATCAATCCATACTAGAACCATAGCGGTTCATTTCAAAGAAGTTATTTGATACGTTTTTGCGTTTTGTTAATAATCTAAACTGCATTGAAATAGTTTTCAACATGATTTTCATATGTGGGACGAGCGTGTCCATTTTTGCGCAACTACCGAATTGATAGTAGTAGTTTTTATGCGTGCGGTTAACTTGATATGAAAATCTTGGTATCGAAAGTTTCTATAAACATTTTCGATTTGGCATATTTGTTAAATATTTCGCTTGAGAAGCCTTGAACTCATAGGAACTTTGGAAGAGATAAGTAACCCCGTTAAGAGTAAGTGTGTGTAGCACTTCGACAGTGGAAGGCTGAGTATTCCACGCATGATAGTACTGTAGGCCGAGTGGTATCGGTTGCGGGGATGATGCACTTTGTAACTAAAAGATTTAATTCGCGGTATCTTATATTGAGGTTGGTGGTAACCGCCTTGTTGGCAATCTTATTTTGGGGTCTTGGTCAATTTTCGTATGTGGGACCCTTTAGACATCATATTGATAAACTTGGTTTTGTAAGAATGCTCGACGAGTGAAACTCGAGTGTTGAGTCTGCTGTGATTCAAAGTTTGGTGGTATAACTAGGTGTCAACTTTTGGGCGTGAGGCCAAACACCGTTAGTGTAATCGGAGGATTGTAGTCCGATTTTAATGGAATGATGGCAATGGTTGTAGTAATCTTAAGATGCTCAATTGTGATGAGCGGATTTAGTGAAACGACCTTCCTTGTGTGGTAAGAAAATCTGTCGGTTGGATGATTAATAATTGGACGTATCTTTGGGATTATGTAATTGATGGGTCAGTGATGACCGTTGGTGTTGGAATTGATGGAATCTGTTAGGAGTGAATGCTAGTCCAAGTGGCGGAAATATTTAGGATTCAGAGGTTTTAATTGATTTCGGTGGTGATTGAACTTTGGGCTAGTTTGAAGATAAAGTTTAAGAACATGTGGATGTGGAGTGATTGGGGAGCTCGAATTTGTCGTTGATCATTTAAGGTTGGGAGACAACTTAAGTCTGGTGGTCGGAAGCCACTCTAGTAGATTAGGCTTTCAATTGGATGTATGTGTATTATGCCTAAGCCGGGACTCGTTGTGAGTAACACCAAGAAATTGTTATGTGCAATTCTGTGGGGATTAAGATTCGAATCTGGTTGAAACAAAAGGAACTTGGAATGTATTGGGCGCGGTAACCATGGATCGTGTGAGAATTAGATTTCGAGTGTAATAACCAGGTATGTTATTTATTTATTTATTTAACTAGTGGTATTTCAGTTAAAATAGATTTGAGAAATTTTATAAGTCTTTATTTTTAGTATTTTGTGGAATTAGAAGTTAAGGGGTAAGTTTTAATTTTATAATGAAAGTTTAGGGGTAGGTTTTGCCAAATAAGATAAGTGTGGGGTTTGTTTGGTGAGTGTGGAGATATTATCCACCACCACCGCCACTTTTCCTTGAGATACAATGAGGTGTCTCATT
This sequence comes from Saussurea involucrata, assembly GCA_033807775.1. Taxonomy (NCBI): domain Eukaryota; kingdom Viridiplantae; phylum Streptophyta; class Magnoliopsida; order Asterales; family Asteraceae; genus Saussurea; species Saussurea involucrata. The sequence goes on along the minus strand of CM066321.1, from coordinate 116,682,728 downwards.
AAGACACTATTAGCAAAAGTCCTAAGTGTGTGTGTGTGTGTGTGTGTGTTTATTGTTCACGGCAAAAAGAAGAGGAGAGAAAGGAGAGTGATTTTGAAGAAGAAAGGTCAAGAACAAGAGAAGAACTGATTATTATAGTTGGGTTTAAGAACCAGTGCAAGATAACAAAGGTAATACCCTATACAAATTCTCTCTTTTATGGTTATTAGGTCTTATGTGAGTTTAGAAGTGGGTTTTGGTATTTTAGAAAGATATGTGAATTTTGGGTTTATGGATAGTTGTTATTCATGGTAGTAAACATATCTGCAAAATATCAGAAACATTCATGCTTTAAATCTGCAAATTTCTGGGTTTAGGACGAACTTAGTGATATGAGACAATTATGAACACCATAAATATCGCAACAGTGGACTGCGACTTTCATAATTATCGCAACAATGGGTTGCGATAGGGCCTTTGGATCGCAGTAGTTGGTTGCGATAGAGTATTGGATCGCAACAGTTGGTTGCGACAAAGTAATTGGATCGCAACAGTTGGTTGCGACAAAGTGTTGAAATCGCAATAGTTGGTTGCGATAGTGTATTGGTGTCGCAGTAGTTGGTTGCGACTTTGAGTAGTGTATTGCGATAAAGGGTTATCAAAGTTAGTTGATTGCGATAATAGCTTATGGTTTTGGGGGTTTTGAGATATTAAATTTTTAAAAGAGATATTTGTAATTATTTATTACAACTTCTGTGAATTTGGGACTGAAAGATCGAAGTACTTAAAACAAGCTTGGAAGGATTTTTAGGATAAGCAAAACAGGTGAGTTTTACTTCAAAATGTTTTTTTTAAACTGGAATACATATATGTGTGTATTGGATATGTAATTGATGATGTGTTTATATGCTTATGTTGGAAATATAATATGTTGAGATGTATATTATATTTACATGAGTATTGCTCTATATGAGAGTGCGTTGGCCGGGTTTAGGACCGGCGGAATATTGGATGTAATTGTCGTACGGAGGTGTTGGCTGTAATTGTCGTACGACGGAGTTAATTTATTAGTTGGCTTGCAACCAACTAATATGGCCAAGAGATTGAGGAGGGAAAATACGTGATGTGTGAATTGTATTTGGTTTTGTATATATGTTGTTATGTATATGGTGTTTGTGAAATGGTTTTCAAGAAACAGGGATTTTCTAACTTAAACCGCTAGGTCTAACCCTCATTTTTGTTTTAAAATATGTATTCCAGGTCGTGAAGCAAACAAAGACAAGTGATAAGAAAGATCTAGGAATTTCTTTTGAAAGAACCATGAAGCATTTTGTACCTATCATGTTTAATAGTTATTATGTAAAAAGTTTGTACTAAAAGACTTATTTTGTTAAGCTAAGGGACCGTAAATGAAATATGATGTATCTCAGTGGTGAAATTATGTTATGAAATATGTGTTATTTGTATGATTGGGAAATCCGGGTTGTTACATCGAGGACGAAATCATTCTAAGGTTGGGAGGATTGTAACACCCGTAATTTTCGGATAAGTACAATTTCGAATCAGGGGAAACCGATCTTTTAAGAAAAATATGACAAATAGAATTTTGGTTTAAATCTTAGATTTTATGGTCTTGTTGGATGAGGAATTCGAATACGAGTCCAACGGTTCTTTCCGGAGCGAAAACGGGGCTATAACGAAGAAGTTACGGCCAAATCAGTATCGGACCCAAAAGGAGGCCGTGGCCTAAACCGCGTAAGCCTCTACAGTGGGAGGCGTGCGACTTTCCACGCGCCTTCCAAGTCGCGGGACAAACCGCGGGAACAGATCTGGTGTATTAAGACGCGATTTTCAGCTTCAAACTTCATTTCTTCATAACTTTTGCATCCCAACTCCGATTTGAGTGATTCAAGTTGCTACGATTTCATTTTTGAGAGCTCTTCAATGATCTAGGAAGAGCTTTGAAGTATGTTGGATGGTCCAGGAGTATTTGGTGGTGGTTGAGGTAAGCTTCTCACTTTTCTCCATCTAAGAAGTTAGGGTTTCGATATTTTTGGTGTTTTTGGATGACTTATGTTGGGGGAAACATATATAAGTGTTTGGGGGTGATTATTTATAGTTGGAAACTTGTGGATCTAGGTTTTTGGAAGATTTGGCTTGAAGATGCAAGTTTCTCAAAGGAGCTTACGTTTGGAGAACTCTAGATTTAGCTTAAATCTAGCAAGGTGAGTTCAAGTTACTTTGCGAAAACTTTGTACATGCCAAAATGAGTATTTTCCAAATATTTGTGTGTTTTACTTGAAAATATCAATGGATGAATTATTTGGTTAGTTTAACTCTTTGGAAATATTTATCTTCATAAATGTGTAAAACACCCATATTTGGGGCTTTTTGGTTATTTGGATGTTTAGAAATCATAATATGTCTTTAAAAGATTAATTGCTCAAAATGATGTCTATTTGATGATTTAATCATTTTAGTGTAATTGATTTTATAAGCCATTTGGGAAATACACGATTTAGTGTCAAGAGTTATTTTGAGAATTATAAGGGTGTGAGTTCTTTGGGAAACCCTTTTTGTTTAAACCGTGTCGAGTTTTGGAGTTAAGGATGATTTGGGGGTACTTGTTTACCTAAACAATGTTTAAACGCATTTTATGTAATGATGACCGTTATTGATGGGTCTAGCGAGTTTGGAGCATTTTGCTCGGGTTTGTCTTTGAGAAAGTTTGGGGACATTTGTCCGGTTTTAAATGGCTCAATGTGGAGTCTTATTTATGGTTTGCATTTATTGCAACTTGATGCATTTTATTGCTCATTATTGATATTTACATGCTTGGGTGCTTCTGTCATTTCGGGTTGAGCATGTTTTGGTAGACTGTGTTGCATTGGATCCATAGGCACGTGAGTCAGTCTTTATTTGATGGTCCATCTCTTTGTGCACGAGGAGTGGACTATGGGAACGTATCGGTATATTTGTCAGGCCGTGGGGCCACTAGCGAGTAGGCAATAGGGGACGCGGGAGTCCCTGAGGTGAAACTCGTCTAGACTGGATATGCACTATGGTCCCCTGTAAGTCCTTGAGGTGTAACTCTATGGGGTATGCAATAAAGGCAATCTATTTATGGCTTGAGGTTGTGTTGTCTTTATGGCATGGGAACTAAGGTCGGGACTTGAGGTGTAATCTAATAACATCACGAGAGACTTAACTTTGTGTGTCCGTCACTTTCGATGAAATCGGGCCTCCCCCGTCACCGAAAGGTGTGGTTTTGGGTATATGTTTTTATCCATATTTTCGGTGACGTACTTTATTTATACGAACTGTCTTCATGGTTCATTGGCAGAGTTCTACGCTTCATCCTATTTGGATGTTTTAAATATTGGAGTTTTGTCCACGTTTATATTTCTTGGGATATTTACGTTCAAACACGTTTTGAGTGAGTTGGAGTTGGAATTCATTTTAGAAAACGCTTTATACCTTTTGGGAAATATTTCTCATGGATTTTGTGTGCGTTGGAAAACGAGTCGTTTACATCCTTTCATAAACTCTTTCGAAAATCATGACTTATGTCGCAAACCTTCTTTCTACAAATCATATAAATCATGCTATAAACTCTTGAACTCACTAGGCGTTAGCGTAACCCTTTTTATTTGTCGGCATGTGCAACATGTCTCAGGTTGGGAGTAGTTCTAGTGACACGGGGGAAAGGTCGTGTGCTAGTATTGTGCTTGAGAGGTGATTTAGATTAGTGAAGTCTTCCGCGCTTATTTGGGGCTTGCAACTTGTGTTGTGTTAAGTAACACCCGTTTAAGTAATTTATGGTGAGAATTATAACGTTTTAAATTCCGAGGTATTTTAAGGAATGAATTGTAGAAGTAATTATATTTATTTTTGGGTATTTTATTGAATTTTAAATTAGTTGCTCGTTCCAAATTCGAGGGTGTTACAAAATGTTTTAGACCTTATTAGCTATGGATCCATAGGCTCTTGAGTTTTACGTTCAATGTTGAGACGCTAGTTTCTCTCATTGTAGCATGAAATAGGCATCGGGTTCCATGATAAGTAGGGCGTGGGCCTTTATGGTCGAGCGTCGTCTCATGGGCAGTAAGGTGTAATTCCAAATGTGCTTGTTTTGGTGGATTTGGAGTGACCCAATGTATAGACCTGAAGTGGTTGAAATTGGGGGTTCCCAAGTCTCGCGGGCAATAGATCTGGAGTGATTGAGCTCAGTTTACGAGAGTAATCCACATATTTGTTTTATTGCATAGTAGGTGACCCACTTTTGTGTTCCGTCACGTGCAATGTAAACGGGTCTCCCCCGTCACCGAAAGGTGTTGCTTTGGGTACTTATTTTTATCCATGTTTTCGGCGACGTATCATATTTATATGCAATGTTTTCCACGTTATGTGAGTTATGGGTTATGCTTCATCCATGTTTGGGATGTTTGGAATAATGACGATTTATTTATGAATTTAATTGTTTTGAGAATCAAATACTAATTTACCTGTCATGTTGGTTTTGGGGATGAGTCCATTTTAGGAATCATTTTATATTAAAGCTTTCAGCACGGAATTTGTGTGGGTTGGAAAATGGGTGATTTGCATCTAAAGTAAATTCTCTTTGAACTCATGACTTAAATTACATCTCTCTCGATTTAAGAATTTATATGGTCATGTTAAAACTCTTGAACTCACTAGGCGTTAGTCTAACCCTTTTTATTTGTCGGCATTTGCAACAGGCTCAGGTTGGGAGTAGCTTTAGCTACACTGTGAAGTGATGAGTGCTAGTAGAGTGCAAGAGAAGTGATTTTGCTTAGAGAAGTCTTCCGCACTTATTTGGGATTAGCAATTTGTAATTTTATTAAGTAACACCCGACTTTAGTTGGTCACCTGGTATGATTTGAATTACTAATTGTGAGAGGTATTATGTTTATCTGGAGATAATTTCAAGAATGACTTGTAGAAGGAATTTTATTCCTTAAGTGATTATTATTTTATCGAAATTTTATTTAGTTGCTCTTCCCAAAATTTGAGGGTGTTACATCAGATAACAGTCTTATAGATCACATATGATTTACTAACTAAAACAAAATCACATATGATTAATAACTAAGTGATATCAGATTGTAAAACAAGATCATACATGATTAATAACTAGTGATATCAGATAACAGTCTTAGATCACATATGATTTACTATTGTTTCCTAATCACATATGATTTGATAGGTGTTCCTAACAAACATTTCATCATATACTATCAGATTGTAAAACAAAATCGAAGTCGAATCCATTGATTTTGCGAAGTTTTGTTCCTCTATTTCAGATCCTCGAACTTGTTTGAACTTCGTTTCACTATTAATCTTCAATTTCGTAACGAATTGATAGCAAGATTTCACGTTTGAAGCTTTTCGAAGGTTTTCGATTTGGCGAAGATGATCAGTGTTGAATCGCAAAGTTAGGGGTTTTTAACCTTATCGATTTCGAGTGTGTAATCCGACTTTGAATGATGCAGATGTTGAGATCTCAAGACGATGAATCTGGTGTGTGATAAAATTTTGGAAAGGATTGTAGAGAACAATTTGGTAGGGATAATCATATCCCTGATTAATCACTCGTATAAACATAGAAACTTCTATAGAATTTGTTATTCCTATTTTACCCCTAAAATTATTTGACCTTGGGTGGAAAGTTGCCTTCTATAGCCTATAATTACTGAATTTGCCATTATTGGTTTAAGCCCTTGATTTTATTTAATTAGTGGTTGAGAATGCTCATCGTGTTTTCTTAAATAGATGTTGTACTCGTTTGAATTCACCTCTAAGTTAGAATGTACTAACTTATTAAAAACAACTTATGTAATCAGTTTTTATATTTCTCGATCCAAACGCTAAAAATAGGACAAAATTAAATAAATATATAAGTCATTTAAATAAGCAATCCCACACACCCTAAAACCTAAATCAAAAACAAATTTCAAACTTTAAATCAAAAACCAAAATTATCTCCTAAACCCAACGAATGTTCAACCAAGAAGAGTTAAAAATATAAAAAATTGTTGAGATTTAATTTTGTTTTCCTGTTAGGGTTTAGATTGTCACATGAATCCTGTAAAAAAACAATCATCTCCAGTTGTCAAGAACTCAAGATCAGCTTCTGGTACTTGGTGACACTTGGATTCTGGTCAAAATCAATGTCAAGTCCAAGAAACACCCTGATTCCGACGAATCAAAACCTCTGGAACTGTCCCCCCACCGATGGTGGAGTCACGGAACAGTTTCTGAAGTTGAAGGAACCGGAGAAATAGTCCTCGCCGACGACCAGCGTTACAGTTTATGAATTTGGCAGAGCGGCGAAAGGAGAGGAATGAATCTCGCCGGAGAGAGGGGGTCGGGTTATGTTTTTTCAAAAAAAAAAAATTTAATTTTGAAGGATTTGATTTATGGCTTGTTTATGTTCTTTTTAGGGGTTGCTTAATAAAGTTAATGGTTTAGATGGCTTATTCGTACATATATGAATGTTTAGGTGATTAGTGGAAGATTGAAACGAGAACGTAAATTATTTAAGAAACACGAAAACAGTACATCATGTGCAAAATCACATTTGATTTTACATTAACGGCAAAAACTAGACACACGCGACTTAAAGTGGCGGGAAAAGTCGTGTAATCATATATGATTTGTACGTGAATCATATATGATTTTGTACATAACGGTTGTTTTGTTGTGTTCTTAACTACTTAACGTTCTCGTATGAACCCACCTGTAGGTAATTAAGCTAAAATAATTGTATGAATAATTAAGGACCTCTTATCAAGCCATTCTAAACAAATCAATATCATAAATAATTTAACTCATTATTTTTTTTGCTTCCTTTAAACACATTGGTCTTTCGTCTTTCAAACAGATAAATTTACCCAAACAAACAATTTAACTCATAAATGAATTAAAGTAAAAAAGAAAAGTAAACAACAGGGTCGTGCCTGGTGCTGGGCAAGATGGGTGGTGGCCCAGGGCAGCAGAGGCCCAAGGGGCATCAAGCCCAACCTATAAATATGTTTTAATAGGCCCAGTTTTTCAAGTTTTTAGCAGAAACTTTACCCAATACACTCTCAATCTCCCTGTCGATGCCCTCGCTCTAGTCTCGACTCCACACTGTTTTGACTACGCTCTCGACTTACCCAACACACTTTACGCTCTCGCTCTCCTCTCAGCCTCTCGTTCTGCGACTCTGCCCCTCAACCTCTCACGGTCTCGCTTCACTCTGCTGTGAACCTTTGCCCCTCAACCTCTTGGTTTCTCACCTTCTGCAATCTGCCCTAGTCTTCTTCAGTTCTTCAAGGCCAGATATTGTTTTCTAATTAATTGATTACATATTAGGTTAATAACGTTATTAGGCTTTGTACTTCAAAAAAAAGGGTTATTATGTTATTAATTACTAGAATATCAGGTTATTTGGATTATTTGCCTATTTGAGTTTGATTATTTTATCATTTGCTTATTCAATATCAAATATTAGGCTATTTGATTATTTGCGTATATTCCGATTTAAGCACATAGAACTGTAGAAAAAAACCTCTTGAATGTTAAAGCATCTAAAGTTTCGGAATTAGGGTCATTGCTAGCAATTCTAAATTTTGAAACAAAGTGTTTAAGCACTATGCAGTTATGCATAAGTTGTCCTTTTGTGCATCCATATCACTCACCTCTAGGATTATCAAAACAAATATAACAAATGGAAATCAAAGTTTTATTGAAATTAAACCCTTTATACTTGTGAAAATCAAAACCCTAGCTGTTGAAGACTGAAGAGGTGACTAGTGAAAAGGGTGTACCCATGCTGCAGCAATTTAGTGGAAAAGTCAAAACAAATTAAATGGTTTGAATACATAAATTAAAATATAATAGAACTTAATTTAAATGTTAGAATTCATTCTTAATCTCTTCATCATCAATCTATCAAATATGAGTTCTTCGTTGAACTTTTGCTTACTCCTTATAAGGAGCATGGGGAAAAAAGGAAACACGTAATCAATTATTTAGTACAATCAGTAGTCATATGAAGATGTGTAACTTTAAGCTCGTTATAAGGAACATGGTCAGGGTAGAGAGGCAAAACATATGTGTCCACAAGAGCTGGAAAATTGTCAGGATGTGCCTCCTAGCTTTCTTTATTACAATAAAAATCGGTGTGGGGATGAACCGCGTAACTTGACTAGGTTTCAACCCCCTTAAAAGTTTGTCTTAGATTAGGGGCATATTTTTTACTTTCCGCCCAGGGCATCCAAAACCATAGGACCGGCCCTGGTAAACAACCTCAATTTTTGTTGGGAAGGTGAAATCTGGTGAATATTTAAGGGGAAAAAATAATAATAAAAAGCCATTTAGACGCAGGATAATAACAAAAAAACCATTTTGTTCTCAAGTTTATCGGGTCTTATGGTCGACCGTTTGGTGCAAGGGCCGAAACAGTAAAGAAAATACAAATTCAAAGGTGTTTTACGTAAATAAATAAAATTTAGGGACCGCTTTCATAAATAAAAAACTCAAACTAGGTATCAGTATCACATCCATAAATAAAATTAACCTTGTTTATTGGATGTAGTTCATATAGATATTTTCAAGCTATTCGGGCTTGTTTTTTCGACTGAAACTTTGATAGATATTTCCAACTCTCAGATCAAGCTCGAGATCAAATCTTGCCTAGCATCATCGAGTTCAAGCTCACTCTCACCTTGTTTGGTGCGCAAAGCGAAACTGAATCAACCCATTTTAATTTTCAACAACTATCAAGAGATAAATAGATGATTATGGATAACAATCAACCAGTCAAATGACGAACGCCAATTCCTCTTCAAACAAACATGTCACCACCTAAATACCCGATCAACATACTATTGAAATCTACTCTTAACAATTACGTAAAACAAGATGAGTTCATTTTCTTTTGTGACACGTCAAGTACTCCTTTTTGTATCTATTTATGTGAAAGATAAAAAAAAAAAACTGAAAGTTGGGTATCCATGTGCGCTACACATCCCCAACACCAAACATAATGGGATTCATGTGGACCCAAGACACGCTTAACATACATAAGGATCCCCCCAACTATCGATATTATTTTAAAAACTTGTAAAACAACTATTTTTTTTAACCAAAAGGGTTGTGGCGTACTGATTAAGGCCATGGGAGATGTGGTGGGATATCCCATCTGTCCAGGATTCTAATCCAGGCGTACACAACAATTGTGGTCACTGAGGTTTAATCAGGGCTGATGTTTATAGTCATAATTTGCCAAGAGATTAGTCTAGCCATAGCCTAGGACACCCTCAAAAAAAAAAAAAAAAAACTATTTTCGTTATTTTTCACAAATTTGGTTAGAGGAGTCAGATTCAACTTTTAACTCATGTATGCTATTTCTTTTCTACACATCATCCCACTTTTCACCAAAAGTACCTTTATTCCATCCATTCATACTTCATACCTAACATTTTCTTTTTAAGCATTATGATTAAAAGTTTATAGTCTTAATATAACCTTAATTAGATCGCATTCAAATGGGGTACTTGAGAATGCTATATGGTGTGAGACTTGAATATTCATACCACAAGAGGTAGAGGGGTTTGACCTCTTTGGAAAATAACTATTGGTTTTAAGTTCGGAAAATGTACATTTTGATAAAATAACCAGTAGAAAAACTGAAACGAATGATGTTGGTAACCGTTGTAGGCGTGTACGCATTCCAATTAATGTTCAAAAAAAAGATTTATTAATTTACAAAATATGATGGTTGACTATATCAATGTAAAAAGGTCAAACTAGGATAGCCCCATGCCGATCTTGCGCTATCTTTTGTGATAAACCTTGTTACACATAGCTCTATCCACTTTAGAGTGCATACAACAAAAGTTGTAGAAGATCGACAATGCTTATCGAACATAACATGTAGCTTCTTTAAGTCTAAAGAAACCTGAAGAAACGTTTAACATCAACTCATTAATACATTTCTTAAAAAATTCTAACCATTAAAATAGTTTCCGACCAACTTTTAAAATCAAACTGAATAAAAAAAATCCCAAATGGCGTTTGGTCAATTTCATACTCATTGTCTACAAGGCAATCCATTAGCTTACAATATATAACAAACATAAAATTCAAAACCTCTTTTTTATTAATCACGGATGTTTGGACCAGCTTGTACACACCTCGACTAATCTTAAGAGGTTCGAAGAACAACCAGAAAAATCTCAGTCATCTTACAGGACTTGAACCTGACTTTTTAAAAAGAATCTCTAAAGATCTAAAATCATATTAGCAATTAAACAAACCCCGGAGGTTAATTCAAAACCTTTTTACTTCTTTGCTCAATGGTTGACCCACTTGGAAGGAGGAAAAAAGCACCTAACTTTTCTCAAGAAAAAGAAAAGAAAAGTGACCATTAAATATGCTTAGTGGACCATGGGACCACCCCTTGGTTCCCAAGTCAGTTTTATTCTATATATGACACACACATTTTCATTGAACCTTAACCAACAATGGCAAAACCATTAAGCCAAAGCTCAATTGAAGACATTTGCAAGCAAATCCATGGTTCTTTGGGCAATTTTAGTCTCTTGGTTCGTGTTTTCGCTGGTCAATTAACGCAACACGAATGCCAAAAGACCCGCAAAAAGTACATGGAGATGTATGGTGAAGACTTACTTGATCGTTTACGAAACAAGATTGATGGCCAGACATCGAATACATGCATGGTCTTGTCGTCGTTGATGCTTAGCCCACATGAACGTGATGCTATCGTGGCTCACAGTGCCATTTTTAAGCAAAGGAACAATGTCAACTACAAGGCTCTCATTGAGATTTATGTTGGTAGGAAATCCAGCCATTTTTTCCTCATCCAACAAGCTTATCAAACCAAATTCAGAAGGCATTTGGATCAAGATGTTATGAGCATTGAACCCCCACACTCTTACCAAAAGGTAACTTTTTTAAATAAAAAAAAGCCACAAGGGTGGTGGCATGTTGGCAAAAGGCCTAGGAGACGTGGTGAAATATCTCATCTTTTACCATGTTCAAGTCCAGACGTTAGCTTCCAGTGGCCAGGCTTAGTTTCAGACGGCCACAACTTGCCAATAATGTAGTCTAGGCAAAGTCTAGGTGAACCTTTCCCAAAAAAATGTACAACTTTTTATACATGACGTACAAACTCATCAAAGAAATCGTTAATTACAAGTACCAGTTCGGGCTATTTAGCTCAAGGATGCCGACTGTTTTTAGTTGTTTGATGTCATTTTCAAATAATGTCATATAAAAAGGCTAAAAGGACACTTTGTTTCAAAAGTGCCCTAAAACGCTAGTTAAGACGCCCAAAAGCCTTGCTATAATACTTTTAGATGGGACACATGAGTGTGTGGTCGTATAAGCTTAAGGACACACGAGTGTGTGGTCCTATAAACTTAATTCCTATAAAATAGTCTATTAGGATATTCAATCTCCTGTAAATCCGAATTTATTATAGCGTTCCTTGCGGAAAGTACAAAAGTGCAACTTATTTAACACATAGCGTATAAACCCATCTAAGAAACAGTTGATTACAAGTCTCAGTTCCTACTCTTACTAAAATCTTGAATTCTTGATCTTGAGTAGTTGTACATGATGCATGAAATGTTGTACAACCTTTTATGCATATGAGTAGAAACCCAGATGGAAAATGGTTGGTTAGAAGTGGGGTTTTTTTGTACAGATGTTAATGGCATTGACTGCATCACAAAAAGCTCATAGTGCAGAAGTTAGTGTACACATTGGCAAATGTGATGCCCAAAGGCTATTTCAGACTGGAGAAGCAAGACCTGGAGGGTTCAAGATTGATGAAGGAGTTGTGTTAGAAATTCTAAGTAAAAGAAGCATTCCACAACTCAACCTCACTTTTTCAATCTACAAGCATATTTATGGCCATACCTATACAAAGGTAATAGCTTTATCACATACCTAGTAATATTTGTGTTTTTCTTTTCCTTTTTTCACTGCTCGGGTTAGTTTGTGCATACTTTGACTAATCTTATGAGATCCTGAAGGTAACAGAAAAGAAAAAAACAAATAGTGGTTTTAGAAAGACCGGATGAGTCCCCAAGATCTAACCTTTATTTGTCACGTAATTAATTAATTGTACCCTCAAGTAGTTTATTTTTTGGAGGAAAAAGGAAGTTGGTTCATCGGTTTTTTGCGTTTAGAAATACTAATTTTTTCACCGTAAAATGGGCTTATGAGTGAAATATGATTTTTCATCTCGTAGCTTATATTGGTTCTCTTTTTTGTTGTTCAGGTTTAGTTCGTCTTCATAATCTTTGTTTTGTGATCTCTTTGTTAATTAGCTTTTGTTTTGTTTCGTATTTCGTTTAGTTTTTGCACCTTACTTTCTGTTTTTTATTTATTTTCTACTTGATATTATTCATGCCTTTCAATATTATAAATATATATATATATATATATATATATATATATATATTCATGAAGCCAAATTTACAAAATCATGAAGCTAGTTATGATTTGTACGAGTTTGTACAAACTAACTGATTTGTATTTGATACCCAACCTATATATATATATATATATATATATAACTTTTTTATCTGATTGTTCAATTTCTCTCTTATAAATGGACTTCTATTTTTGTGTGTGATTTTTTGCAGCATTTCAAGAATAAATATGATGGAGAATTTGAAGAAGCCTTGAAATTTGTGGTGAAATTCCTAAACAGTCCACCAAAATATTATGCAAAGGTGACCAAGTTTATCTTTGCTTTTCAAGTAAAAGTTAAAAAAAGAGTCCGTTAAACTAAGAGCATCCACAATCATGGAACTCTTAAGAGATTCATGATTAGCTTTCTCTTACTTTCACATCAATTTTCTCCTTCTTACACATTTATAATAAATTAAAATAACAATAAAATAATTGAAATTTATAATAATTGAAATTATAATTTTTGGCTCTACCATTTCTTGGAGAAGAAGCGGTCCATGCAGATGAACCAAGTCCTCCTATGTGCCAATATACATGTCCTTCACAATGGTTAAAAAAAATAAGAAACGGTCGATGGTTTTGAAGAACTGACCGCTGTGGATGCTCTAAAGAAGCTTCAAGCAATATTTTTATTCCAGAATAACTTATATTCCAATTTTAATTTAAAAAAATAAAAAATAAAAAATTAAATAGGGTTGGAATAAAGGGGATTCATTTCAATCTATGATTTTATAGCTCCTCAAAGCAACGTGAATTGATTGATTTATTCCATAATATGCATAATAAATCTTCAGTATTATATATGATTATGTGTCTCATTTTTTCGTTTAATTTCAGGCATTAGAAGCAAGTATTAAAGGAAGAAAATGTGACGAAAGTGACTTGGAACGTATAATGATGAGCCGGAGTGAGATCGATATGAACAAAATAAGAAAAATCTACAAGAATAAATATGGGATGGATCTCAGAGATGCGATCATGGAGAACGTCCCACTCGGTGATTTTAGAGACTTGATTATTGCATTGACAAGCAAGACTGTTAAAAGATGTGATTAAAATCTATAATCTTGACATTCATTATATAAAATATAAAGAGTTGTTAACTTGAAATGTTTTCTTGGTTTTTTGGTATGTTATAAGTAAAGAATCAGATAAAGAGGAGCTGGAGTAATAAAGTGGTAAAAGTTCAATACAGCAGGGATTTCGTCTCATATTGTTAAGTAGATGGAGGGTAGCAGAATTGGACTTCAAAGTGCAAGGACTGGAACTGTAAAAGCTGAAGGACTAAACTAGTAAAAGATGAGACTATTTAAAGTGCAAATATCTCATTTGTATTGACACACACGATTTTGTTATCTGAAGGATTTTTTCTCTTAGCTTTCATATTCTCTCCTCTCTCTAGTTAGTATCTTGTAAGTCATATTGTAACTAGAGTTTAGTTTTCTTATATTACTAAGTGTGTAATATTTCTTGGTTTGTTATTAAATAAAAAACGATTTATCTGTTTTTCATATGGTATCAGAGCCGTAAGGCTCGATCTTCTGCTGGTTTTTTTCATCATCTGAATCCTCTGTGCGGATTAACCTCTCGATCTGATTTTGTGCGATATTTCCATTACCAGAGTTACAAACGTAACCGGGACGGTATTGTGAGCCATAATCTATCGATTGTTCATCGTTTCTGTTACAGATCTGGTTTTGTTCTTCCTTCCAAAAGTTGTTTTTTGAAAAGATTTTGTGTTATACAACACTTTTAAATTGTTTTTTTCTTTTCTTCGATCTGATTTAAATCTGTTATAAATCTGGTTTTGTTCTTCCTTCCATTCTCGTTTTCGTCACAGATCTGTTCTTCGTTACAGATCTGGTTCTTCGTTCTATTTGAGATCTGGTTTTCGTTTCAGATCTGTGTTTCGTTACAGATCTGGTTTTCTTACTATTTGAGATCTTGTTTTCATTTCAGATCTGTGTTCTATAATAAAATCTATTATACCATTCTTTACCATTCTTTAATAAAATCTATACGGGACTGCTATTCGGTTCTTTTCCCGGTTTTCTTACAAACTAACTGCTTGGTATATACGTTTTTTAAATCTGTCAAATCTGTGTGTATACATTTTTTAAATCTGTGATTCGTTTCTTGGGTTATATCTGTTCTTAGATCTGTGAGATTCAGTGGTATATTCACTCTTATCCTTTATACGTTTGAGAAATGAGTACCAAAACATCGAGATCTTCTTTTGGTTTACGCTCAATAAATCTGAACTAAAATAACTGGTTCTCTCCATAGATCTGTGAGATTATGCGGTATCTTATTTTTAGTCTCCATAGATCTGAGATCAAAGTACCGCGACATCGAGATCTTTCTGTTTCATTCACTAATATTCGTTCTTATCTTTTATAGATAGATCTTTTGGTGTTTTATGTTTGTTTCAAGAACTGTAACAATAAAAACAAATCTGTGGTACTTATATCTTCTTATTGCTTCTGTTCAGGTGAGATCTGTGGCCTCTCTCGGGCCCCACCCTCTGTTGTTTGTCTGTGTTACTTTATATTGTTCCATTAGTTTCTCTATTTGTTGATTCTTTTGCTTCCGCTGCATCCCCTTTGTCAGGTTCTCTTATCAAACTTGAAAGTCTTTGAGGTTTGGCTTGACCTAGCACCCTGAGTG
This sequence comes from Saussurea involucrata, assembly GCA_033807775.1. Classification (NCBI taxonomy): domain Eukaryota; kingdom Viridiplantae; phylum Streptophyta; class Magnoliopsida; order Asterales; family Asteraceae; genus Saussurea; species Saussurea involucrata. Next base: position 116,667,569 of record CM066321.1, on the reverse strand, counting down.
TTTTAGGAATCCTGCTCACCTCAGATTCCTTCTTGTTCTTTCATCATGCCTGGCGAAGAAGATGCTGTTATAAACCCCAATGGTAACGCTGGGACATCTCAGATCGCTAAGCTTGACTTTGGCGATCCATTATACTTACATCCCAGCGATACTACTGGGGCTTCCATACTTAACCTAAAACTAAATGGGACTGATAATTACAAGGTATGGTCCTGTGCTATGATCTTGGCTCTTGAAACTAAAAATAAACTCGGATTCATAGATGGATCGTGCCTTAGACCTACCACTGACCCCGTCCTGGCTAAACAATGGGATAGATGTAACTCAGTGGTCCTATCTTGGATTTTAAGCTCTGTTACTGAAGAGCTATTTCTTGGACAAGTTTTCTCTAAAATTGCCTCTCATGTCTGGGTTGAACTTAAGGAAACCTATGATAAGGTGGATGGCTCCGTTACCTTTAATCTACACAAGAAAATAAACTCATTAACACAAAACGGGTCATCCGTCTCCGATTATTACCATAGGTTGAATTCTTTATGGAGACAGTTTGACGCCTTAGTCAAACTTCCTGTCTGCACTTGCAACGCTTCCCACGATTTTTCTGAACATAACCAGCTTTTAAAACTCATGCAATTTCTAATGGGTCTAGATGATATTTACCAGCCTGTAAGGAGTACTATTCTCACCTCTGAACCTCTTCCCTCTGTAAAAACTGCTTTTTCCATTATTTCAAGGGAAGAGTCCCACAGAGGAACGACTAGCTCTTCCTCTAACAAAACTCAGTCTTCTGCCTATTTTGGTAAGACTTCAGAAAACAGGCGTAAGCCTATAAGACCACCGAATCCAAATCTTTTATGTAAACACTGTGGCATGATTGGTCACACCATAGAAAGGTGTTATAAACTCATTGGATTTCCTCCAAAGGATTTCCAAAGAAAACCAAATGTTAATGGCAATTTTAGACCCTCTTCCAATAATGTAGAGACATCTAGCACTTCCAACACTAGTCATTCATCTTCGGGACACCAAGGATGCTCTCCCTCTCCACACTTGACTCAAGAGCAAGTTGCCAAACTTCTGACTCTTCTTGACTCTATCACCTCTAGTGCGGCTTCAGCCAATATGGCAGGTATGTCACTCTCTTCTCCATCTATACCTAGTTGGATTATAGATTCTGGGGCTACTCAACATATGACCTCATCTCTCAGTAGCCTTAGTAATGTTGTAGATGTGTCAGATTTGAATCTTATTGTTAATCACCCTAATGGATCCAAAGCAAAAATAAATAAAATTGGGAATATGAGACTAACTGATGAACTGGTTCTGTTTGATGTCTTAGTTGTGCCTGATTTTAATGTGGATCTTTTGTCTGTTCACAAGTTAGCTAGAGACAATAAGGTGTTTATTGGTTTTGACGAACATAAATGCTACATTCAGGACTGTCAACGAACGAGGTTGATGGGGATTGGTAATGAGACTGGAGGTCTTTATCTTTTTAACTTGAATAGTGGTAAGTCTACTTGTTCTAATTCTACCATTAACTGTTACATATCATATCAACTATGGCATAGCAGATTAGGACATCCAGCTGACCCAGTCTTGAATGTTTTAAAAGAAAAGTTAAACATCAAATTGGGTTCTTCTACTCCGTGTGAAATCTGTCATAAGGCTAAACAATCTCGTGCAAAGTTTGATCTTAGTGATCATAAGTCCAAGGAAATAGGAGAACTAATTCACTTAGATGTTTGGGGTCCTTATAAAGTCTCTAGCAAGGATGGTTTTAAATACTTCTTAACTGTTGTGGATGACTTTTCAAGATCAGTTTGGGTTTATCCCTATTGGTTGTAAATGGATCTTTAAGATTAAATATAAGTCTACCGGTGAAATAGAACGATACAAGGCTAGATTAGTAGCCAAAGGCTATAGTCAAAGAGAAGGTCTTGATTACGAAGAAACCTTCTCTCCTGTCGTTAAAATGGTAACTGTTAGATGTGTTATAGCTTTGTCTGTTCAGTTTAATTGGCCTTTGCATCAACTTGACGTAAACAATGCGTTTCTGTATGGTGACTTGACGGAAGAAGTTTACATGACTGTTCCCGAAGGGTATTTTTCTAATGATGATGATCATGTTTGCAAACTTGTGAAATCTCTGTATGGTCTAAAACAGGCTCCTCGTCAGTGGTACGAGAAGCTGTCTAATTGCTTATTTGATTTTGGTTTTAATCAAAACAGTAGTGATTATTCTTTGTTCACTCTTAAATCTGGAAATACCTTTATTATTCTACTTGTGTATGTAGATGACATTGTTATAACTGGAAATAATAATAGTGAGATTCACAGAGTGAAAAAACACTTGCAAACGAATTTTATGATCAAAGATCTTGGAAATTTACAATTCTTTTTAGGAATTGAAATTTTAAAATCCAAGGAAGGCTTATGTATGAGTCAAAGAAAGTATTGTTTGGAGCTATTGAATGATTTTGGGTATTTAGGTTGTAAGCCTATCAATACTCCTATGGATATGAATTTAATAGTAACAGAATCATCAAGTTCCTCTTCTGATCCTGTATTGGTTGATATATCTAGTTTTCAACGATTAATTGGGCGACTCATTTATCTGTTGGCCACTAGACCAGACATTGCTTTTGCAGTACATTGCCTTAGTCAATCCATGCATGCGCCTCGGCGTTCTCATTTGAATTTGGCTCTTAGAGTTCTGCGATATCTGAAAAGTTCACCAGGTAAAGGTATTTTATTTTCTGTTTCGAATTGTTTTAAATTGTCAGCATACGTGGACGCAGACTGGGGTAAGTGTTTATCTACTCGTAGATCTGTAACTGGATATTGTTTGTTCCTAGGAAATTGTCTTATTTCTTGGAAAAGTAAAAAACAAACAGCTGTGTCTCGTTCTTCAGCCGAGTCTGAATATCGGGCCATGGCATCTGCCACTTGTGAAATACTTTGGGTTCTAGAAATTTTGTCTAGTCTTAACATCACTGATTTACTACCTGTAAATATTTTGTGTGATAATAAGTCTGCAATTCAGATTGCAAACAATCCCGTTTTTCATGAGAAAACAAAACATATAGAAATTGATGTTCACCAAGTAAGAAATAAAGTGACTAGTGGTGTTCTGAAAACTGTTAAAGTTGAGTCTTTAGAAAATGCAGCTGATATATTTACAAAGTCTCTTTCTTTACGTCAACATGACTATTTGTGCAAAAAGTTGAAAATGGTAGACTTGTTTAAATGTCAAGATTAAGGGAGGATGTTAAAAGATGTGATTAAAATCTATAATCTTGACATTCATTATATAAAATATAAAGAGTTGTTAACTTGAAATGTTTTCTTGGTTTTTTGGTATGTTATAAGTAAAGAATCAAATAAAGAGGAGTTGGAGTAATAAAGTGGTAAAAGCTCAATACATCAGGGATTTCGTCTCATATTGTTAAGTAGATGGAGGGTAGCAGAATTGGACTTCAAAGTGCAAGGACTGGAACTGTAAAAGCTGAAGGACTAAACTAGTAAAAGATGAGACTATTTAAAGTGCAAATATCTCATTTGTATTGACACACACGATTTTGTTATCTGAAGGATTTTTTCTCTTAGCTTTCATATTCTCTCCTCTCTCTCTAGTTAGTATCTTGTAAGTCATATTGTAACTAGAGTTTAGTTTTCTTATATTACTAAGTGTGTAATATTTCTTGGTTTGTTATTAAATAAAAAACGATTTATCTGTTTTTCATAAAGACTAGTACCGACTCATGACAAACCCTATCATATCGCACTTGATTCATATAATATACCATATCGTGTAATTTTATTACAAGCGAAATGTTGTTATATCTGAGTTGGGAATAGGGTGAAATCGGAACTTTTTGCTAGTATGTCGTTCATATTCCGAGTAACATGAAAATTTTATAATATGAAATCGTTTAATAGTCTGTTAAAGAGCACTATTGTCTTATTCTTATAGCAACTGAATAAATAAAAGTAAAATATTAGAGTTAAAACATGACGAATATTGCCAAAACAACGACGATGGCCATGAAGCTCTTATATCCGTGCTTGGTTGCACTGCTTGGTGCGGGTGCCGGAGCCATCCCATCGACATTGATGACCAACTTTTGGTTCAAGTCGGCACAATGTGTCCCCACACCACAGATGTACCATTTTTTCCCTGGGGTCATTAATGTCACAACGTCGTTCCCAGACGTAAGACCAGTCCCCGGTGGAGGAACAGTGCAACTAGCAAAGGCAGTACCGTTCACTTTGTACACGTTGTGTGAGCCTTTTTGGTAATTGAACACTGAATCAAACAATTTTTATGATAGAGTTAGTGTTGGGTAAAAACTCATTTTTTTCAAAAATAGAAGTCACACAAGTATATAAAGGTTCACCTAGTTTATCACCAACATGGAAAACTTTGCCTTTGGCCCATGCCTGATAATCATAATTCGTTGTCCAACCATTGGCATCTCCCACCACATAATCAGTTGCCATGGTGGTCGCCGGAAGTAGCACCGCAACTGCAATGGCAAAAACAACAACAATGCGGCTAAAGGTGGCCATTGCTTGTCTTCGAAGTCTTGAAGTCACAATTATTTGATAGAAATATATGATGTTCGTGTCTTAAGCCTGATTAATAAAAATGTTAATGTGTCTATTTATGATGATATGTTTTTCTTGGTAACATCTACTAGAATACAATGAGATTGTTATTCACGATCTTTTTGAGCTTTTTTGTCATTTTCTTGCCATCGGTTTTGTAATTGAAGAATATATTGATAGATCACAAGACCAAATAACAAAAATTATTTTAAAAAGATAAAGATGTAGGCAATACTATTTTGTACTTTACCGATGGCCCCTTGCGATACAAAACGATTTTCATCTAAGACGACATAAAATTTAAAACCCGAAATTGGGCACTACTTGAAATTTCAAGATTATTGCCATGTTAGCGGGTAATCCAACTATATGTTGAACAGTTAGACATGAAAATTAAACTTAATGAACCAAATAGCCTTTGGCCTAACGATATTCAGTCTTTTCTTCTTTATAAAGGTCAAAAGTTCAAATATCATCAAATATAAGGAGGGTGTTTGAATTCATTTGTCAGATATAAATTTTATATACACTTCCAAAAATTAAATTTAATAATCAATGTATTTGATATATTTGACTGTGGTGAAGGAGTTGTGCTAGAAACTTTAAGCGGCTGTTTGTTTTTACACATCCGGCTCTTAATAAGCCCTTATGTCTGATTCGTTCAGACATTTCACTAATCAGACTGTTGTGATAGAAATTTTAAGTAAAGGAAGCATTCCACAACTCAACCTCACTTTCTACGAGCATATTTATAGGAAAGTTGACTTAAACTGCCGATTTCATACCCAATTTCACTTTTACCCACTTTTCAAAATCTTTTCTTACAATAATTGGTTTTCATATAGATGCTTTATGAAAAGAAATTAAAGAGAAAAAAAATCCTTACGCATATGCATAAGGATTCTTAACGCAAAAATTGAATCCTTATGCACAAATTTGAATCTTTACGCCAAAAATTATTTTTTTTAATCTGAAAACCAAGTTTACGCAGATGTACAAGACATTTACATAAACTCCGGCTAAAACTGGAACTCAATGGAAAAAGTGGTTAAAATGAAATCGATTGTAGATCGGCTATTTTAGCCAGTTTCTCATATTTGTGGCCATACCTATACAAAGGTAAAAGCTTTATCTCGTAAGTTTTTTTTGCCTTTTTAACTGTGGTATTCAGATCAGTTTGTGCAGTTTATGCATACCTCGACTAATTCTATGAAGTCTTGAAAATAACAATCAGAAAAAGAATATTGTCATGAGAAGACCTGATAGGTCCTCGAAGACCTACTCTTTATTTACCGGTTAAGTTGGATCTCAAAGTTATAACCAATAATATTTAAGGTATTTCATATATTGATAAAGTAAAAGTTATGTATTTGTTCCTTGTGCCTTAAGTAGTCTATTTTAGGGAGAAAAAAATAAGTTGGTTCATCAGTTTTTGTGTTTAGAAATATAAAACTTTTTTCCGTAAAACAGACTTACCGAGTAAAGATGATTGAAACATGGTTTTTTTTTGGGAAATTGACTCAAATAGTCAAACCAAACTGAGAAATTGGCGTTTTAGCCAAATCTCTCCCAATTTTGCACAAATAGCCAATGAGTCTGCAATCCGCACTTCAGGTCCGCAATTGCCGACCTAGGACATGTGTCAACTCCCCATCAACCCTATCAGTTTTATTTCCTTAAAAATTTGACCCAGGTCCGCAATATAAAAAAAAGCTTTTTTTTCAAAAATCGGTCAAATTTGTACTTTTTAAGCTAAGTCCTCAATTGCGGATACGAAGTACGTATTGCGATTTTAGACTCATTGGCTATTTATGCAAAATTAGGAGAGATTTACCTCTTAATTTGAGTTGTCTACTTGAGTTAATTTCCCTTTTGTTCTCATTGTTTAATTTCTCTCATATAAATTAATGGAGTTTTGCTTTTGTGTGTGGTCTTTTTGCAGCATTTCAAGAATAAATAAATGAAGAATTTGAAGAAGCCTTGAAATATGTGGTGAAGTTCCTAAACAGTCCACAAAAATAGAGTTAAATGAAACTTTGGTCCCTGTGGTTTACAAAAATTAACGACTAAGGTCCCTCGAAGGAACTTTTAATTAACGAGGTCTCTCTACTTTCAGTTTTTTATCACACAAGGTCCCTCTTATCAACACTGTTAACTAAAATGAAGTTAGGAGGGGGCAATTTGGTCCATTCACTTTTCCCATTCCTTTAAATAAGAAGTTAGATTTATACTTGGTCCCCGTAGTGTACAAAAATTAACATGTAACATCCCTAAAAAAACATGGATAGAAGCATGGACCAAATGGTCGTTTGATTAAAAAAGAAACTCATTAAATATTCAATCTACAACAAAACCCAAAATTTAAGATGTTGAATGGTTACACTCACTTTGATTTCATATTGGAAAGTAAAAGAACTTAAATAAACTCTCATGTATTTTTGTAAATAAAAAAACTAATAAAAGTAAATTTGAAGTGATGAAAGTGTCATGTAAGTTTGTAAGAAAAAAAACTAATAAAAGTAAACTAGAAGTGATGGAACCGTAATAGGCTCAAGGTTATAGACCACTATTATTTAGGTTTGTAATAAACTAATAAAAGTGATGGAATGATATTTTAGGATATAGTCCCAAGAGTTTTTGGATATGTCCCACGAGTAAATCATCATACTTAAACTAATATGTTTGAACCAAATATTATATATATCATCAATTAAGTTTTGGGTCATCGTCCAACATATTTTTAAGTTTTGGTTTTTGGTGTAAGTTAGAAATTCAATATGGGTTTTTTTAATCAAACGAAGCATGTATCCATATTATATGCATGTTTTTTATGGGCGTAACTTGTTATTTTTTTAAACCACAAGGACCAAGTATAAATCTAATTTCTTATTTAAAGGAATGGGAAAAGTGAATGGACCAAATTGCCCTTCAACTCACCAAAATATTATGCAAAGGTGACCATTTTGTTTGCTTTTCAAGTAAAAGTTAAAGAAGATTCCATTCAACATCAAAGAAACTTCGTGCAATAATTTTATGCCCAATTTTATGTTTTTTTCTTAATTTATGACTTTATATTTCTTCAAGCAACCCAAATTTATTGCTTTATTCGATAAAATGTACAATAGAACGATTTTTAGTATTGTATATGATTATGTATCTTTTCTTTTCTTTTAATTTTGGGCATTAGAAGCAAGTGTTAAAAGGAAGAAAAAGTGATGAGGGTGCCTTGGAATGTATAATGATGAGTCAGAGTGAAATCGATACGAATAAAAACAATTACACAAAAAATATGGGATAAATTTGAGAGACGCGATCATGGAGAACGTCCTAATCAAGAATTTTAGAGACTCGATCATTACATCAACAAGCAAGATTAGTATCGACTCAAGACGATTATTTCACGTCACACCGGATTCATATGATAATTGATAGATCTGATATCATATCGGTGTAATTTTATTAGAATATAGTTTTTCTTATAATTGAATAAGGTAATATCAGAACTTTTTTGCTGGTAAATTGTTCATATTTTGAGTAACATGACATTTTTATAATATGAAACTGTTGAATGGCCTATCAAAGAGTCGTACGTCTTATTCTTACATCAATTAAATTAATAAAAGCATGCATATCAGAGTTAAAACATGATGAATATTGCCAAAACAACGACGATGGCCATGAAGCTCTTATATCCGTACTTAGTTGCACTGCTAATTGGTGCGGGTGCCGGAGCCATCCCATCGACATTGATGACCAACTTTTGGTTCATGTCGGCACAGTGTGTCGCCACACCACAAATGTACCATTTTTTCCCTGGGGTCATTAACGTCACAACGTCGTTTCCAGAGGTAAGACCAGTCCCCGGCGAAGGAACAGTGCAACTAACAAATGCAGTGCCATTCACTTTGTACACGTTGTGCGAGCCTTTTTGGTAATTGAACACTGAATCAAACATTTTTTATGATAGAGTTAGTGTTGGTAAAAAAACTCGTTTTTTTCAACAACAAAAAAAGACCACACAAGGATAAAAGATTCACCTAGTTTGTCACCAACATGGAAAACTTTGCCTTTGGCCCATGCCTGATAATCATAATTCGTTGTCCAACCAGTCGCATCTCCCACCACGTAATCAGTTGCCATGGTGGTCGTCGGAAGTAGCACCACAATTGCAATGGAAAAAACGGCAACGAGGTGGCTAAAGGTGGCCATTGCTTGTCTTTGGATTCTTGAAATCACAATTATTTGATTGAAATATGTGATGTTGGTGCCTTAAGTTTGATTTATAAAAATGTAAATGCGTCTATTTATGATGATATATTTTTTCTTGTTAATATCCACAAAGTCATAGTAAGCTTGTTATTCACGACATTTTTTTGGGTTTTTCCATCATTTTCTTGCATTAAATTTTGCAATTGAAGAATATACTTAAATAACACAACACCAAATAGCAACACATTTATAATAAAATTAAGAGTAAATTATTGTTTTGGTCCCTAAGGTATGTCAAAAATTACGAAACTGGTCCTTTAACTTCAAAAATTACCGTTTTGGTACCTCAGATATGTTGTTTGTTACGAAATTGGTCCCTCAAGCTGACGGCCGTCTATTTCCTCCGTTAAGCTCGAGGGTAAAATGGTCTTTTTATATATTTTTATTTCTTTTAACATTTTTTTATCAATTTTATATTTTTCTTTTGATTGTTCATCTTCTCCAAGAAGATTATGATGAACACCACAAAGAACACCAATAATACCATCATGAACACCAAGATGAAATAAATCAAACCCTAAATCCAAATCTAATATAAAAACAAATAACAAATCCAACATACAAAACCTAACATAAATCAAACCCTAAATACAAATCTAATATCAAAACATCTAACAAATCCAACATACAAAACCTAAATCTAATACCAGTTTCATTGGACAAATTTTTGAGTTTGTTGCTGTCAACACCCACAATCAAAACCTTTAAAATCGAGAGAAGAGATCTGGTTCCTTTGAACAAATCTGAGGTCTGTCAACGTTGACCAACCACCGGCCGACCAATCACCGTCAACGTCGACCCAGATCGGAGATACCACCGTCTGCAATGTTTGCAACGAACGAACAGAAAAAAACCGTCACCATCGACGGTTGTGGGTCTGAGATTTCAACATCTGCAACCTTCTTCTCTGGCGATTTCAACGTCTGCAACGTTGTCTTCTCCAGCGACTCGATCTCTCTTTCTCTCTCTCTCGATCTCTTCTCTCGATTCTCAGATCTCAGCTCTCTCTCTCTCTCTCTCTCTCTCTCTCTCTTTCTCTCCCTCTCTCTCTCTTTCTCTCTTCTCGATCTCTATCTCCTATCAGATCTCTTGTCTCCCTCTTTTCTCTCTTTTCTTTTAATACTAACTTGTTTATATTTTTATGTCTGATATTGATTTAATGTAAAAAATAAGTCTGATATTCTTTTAGGTTTTTTAGATCTAGGTTTGATTTAGTTTTTTAAATCTGGATTCAATTTAGATTGTTGAATATGAGTTTGATGATAATGTTCTTGAAGTTTGATGATAATGTTCTTGGTGTTCATCATAATCTTCTTGGAGAAGATGAACATTCAAAAGAAAAATATAAAATTGATAAAAAATGTTAAAAGAAATAAAATTATATAAAAAGACCATTTTACCCTCGAGCTTAACGGAGGAAATAGACGGCCGTCAGCTCGAGGGACCAATTTCGTAACAAACTGCATACCTGAGGTATCAAAACGGTAATTTTTGAAGTTAAAGTACCAATTTCGTAATTTTTGACATACCTTAGGGACCAAAACGGTAATTTATTCTAAAATTAAAATAAGATAAAAACAATGCTAATTTGTATTTTACCGATGGCCCCTAGTGATATTCGTCTACAACAACTTAAAACTTAAAACTTAAAACTCGAAAATGGGTATTGTTGGAAATTTCAAAATTAGTGTAATGTTCAAGGGTAATCCAACCATATGTCGAACAAAATGAAAAAAATAAACTTAATGAAAGGTTTAAAGGTCAAGAATTTAAATACTATAACCACAAGTGTTGTGGTGTACTGGTTAAGGCAATGGGGATGTGGTGGAATATCCCATCTACTCAGGGTTTGAATCCAGACGTACACAACAATTGTGGCCACTGAGGTTTAATCAGGGTTGATGTCTTACCGTCATAATTTGTCAAGGAATTAGTCTAGGCATAGCCTAGGACACCCTTTCCAAAAAAAAGAATTTAAATATCATCAAAGATGAAAAAAATGTATTCAGGTATAGATTATTAGATTATATATATCAACGCATTTGATATATTTGAATCAGGGTGACCACTTTGTGTTATTGCAATTACCGTTCATATATTTTGTTTTCCAGAAGATCAGGATAATAGAAATGGGTCCTCCAACAATGGGTCTCTGAGGATGTTTGGTTGGTCTTTTATTAAATCCTGAATGAATAAACTTGTATGTTTGAATTAATTTGTTTGTATAGATTAAGAAAAAATTCTGTTCATAGGGTTTTCTCATAGATGAAAGGAACATTATTTTAACCGGGAGGACAAGTTTGGGAAAATTTTGGCTTTCTACGTATAGCTCCTCTAGAAAAGCTTACTGAATAAGCAATTTTTATATCATTGAGTTACTACCAAAGAGTAATATATGATTAACCAAATAAGTTGTTAAATCTCATTAAGCTTATTAAACTACTAACAAACAAACATATTCTCATCAATGACATATTGTGATATTGGAAATCAAAATATAAGTTTAAAAAATATATATAAATACAAAATAAAAATGTTAATAAGTAGGGAAATTGACTCAAATAGCCAAAGGCCCAAACCAAAGTGAGAAAATGGCCACTTTCTCTCTCGGATCACCTAAATAGCTAGTGGGTCCGCACTCAGACCCGACCCGGGGAGTGCGGTCCGCACTGGACTCACTAAAAGATTACCAAGTGGGGTTGGGGTGGGGTTTTAAGGGTTTAATTACTGATTTTTGTCAGGTTCGTACTCGCACCCATAGGTCCGCACTCGCACTCTTCATATTGCGAGTGCGGACCTGCCATCTGATCGACTTCCGCGCTCCCTGGGTCGGGTCTGAGTGCGGACCCATTGGCTAAAATGGTGATCCGGGAGAGGTTTTGGCTATTTTCTCAAACTGGTTTGGCCCTTTGGCAATTTGATTCAATTTCCCTAATAAGTATCATATCTTATACGGCAACATGAGCGTCATCAAGTAATTAGGCCTACGGCATAAGACCCATTATGCAAGGACCATTACTGAGCCTAGTCCATTCCAAAAATGAAAAAAAAGTAAATTACAATGTGGATCTCTTTGCTTGCTCAGAATTTAGATATGCTCCATCTTTTAAATTAAGTGTATTGAACGTTTCCATGATTTTCATTTTGTTTCGAGCTAGGTTCCTGCTACTAACGGAGTTAACTCCAATCCTTTAACTCAAAGGTGATTTGGTGTCCTGATGTCCTCCCATCGTTCCAGCGATTTCAGAAGCTGAAAATTGCAATATGACCCGCCCGGATCCCCTTCTTGATCGATGGACGTTGATGTCGGATCTCTTCTATTCCATCTCCCTTCTCAAACTTCGATGAATTTTTGTCTGTATTCATCCAGATCCTATTTTCATTTGATTTTAGAGATACATGGTTGATTTAGGATATTGATTTTAGTTTTTTATTTGATATATTGTTCTTGAGATTAGGGGTTGATGTTCTTATAATTATGTTTAAAGAATCGTGATTTAGATTGGGTTTTGATTATTATTTATTCAGAAAGCTCTATATGGATATCAACAAGGATTGTGTTTAAAGGATTTTGACTGGAATTGTTCGTCGAGAACAAGAAGCAATTCACCATATTCTGCAAGACTTTGCAATTATTCAAGCGAAGGTAAACGAGAAGCAAGCTTGGATTGATGAAACTAAATCAATTTTTAAGTAGGTGGTGGTTGTTTTAGTTGTTTTGTATTTTTTTCTTGTTTTGTATTTTTTACTGTGTTGTTGTTTTGTATTTTTTGTTGTTGTTAATTTCTCTGAAAAGTAGTTTTTAAGCCGCTGAACCACGGTTAGGTTGGATACATCATGCAAGGTCAAGTCAGAGGTTACCTCATTCGTGGGCCTACTCCTCTTGTAGAATATATGACAACCCTCAACTCATTTGCTAAAGTGTGGTTGTGGTACACAATGGCCATACGTGGTTGCAAAAGCAGAAGCCGTTGAAGAAGGGTCAGAAAGATTGAAGATGAAGAGCATGTTGGATGAAATACAAACTAGCTGTGTTATCAATGTTTATTTAAAAGCATATGTATGTGTGTATATATCTAATATGAATATATTTATCATTTACAAACTAGCTGTGTTATCAATGTTCATTTAGAAGCATATGTATGTGTGTATATATATCATTTACAAATCAGTGTTTAGATCAACAGTATCATATGTGTTTGTTCCAACAAAAATGTCAAGAAATGATCATTTCCAGATCTTACAGATAAAGGTCTCCTTTTTTAAGTCTTCTTCTTCTTCATATATATATATATATATATCTAAAAAGCTAGAAACCTGCTTCCATTCTTGCTACTAATCTTTCTTGCTATATAAACAGACATGTATACTCAGAGTTAACATTCACTGCCATGGTAACAATCAACCTTTCTTCTTTCTTTCGCTTATCATATCAAACTCCTATTTTCTTTATGTGTGTAAATATATAATACGAATATATATATCATTTACAAACTAGTTGTGTTATCAATGTTCATTTAGAAGCATATGTATGTGTGTGTATATATATCATTTACAAATCAGTGTTTAGATCAACAGTATCATATGGGTTTGTTCCATATGGTTCAAGCTGTGACGGGCCCGGGGTGTGACTGACAGAATGTCTCCTTGGCACGGTTGAAGGGGCGGGATTTGGACACTCTCCACGAGTGTGTCCTACGCATTGGCACCGAGTACATCTTCGTTGTATCGAACTTTCACCACGTGATGGACGTCGGTCGTTCTTTCTCGGTCTCCCGGCCCTGTTCTTATCCATTAAAGGTGGATAGCATGGTGGAAGCGGGTAGGGTGGATACACCCATGCTGCAGGGGGTCCAGCTGGGTTTATTACCTCCACGTATGTTTTCCGGTAATATTCGGACGTGAAGAAAGGTACAGCCAAGTCGCTGCAATTAGTACGACCCATATATGTTGCTGCAGCGATGGCATGGCCGCACGGTAACCCAGATTTATCCCATTCGCGACACGAACAAAGGTGGTCTTCCATATTCACAATCGCGTGAATATAGTCATCATGCACCTCGTACTTCCCATACCCGATTGCTCTTACCGGCCATGTCGCCGCACGACGCGCCCTGTACTGAACGATATTCTCCGTCGTTGGTGTGAGTGCATTTTGCATCTCAGCTCCTTTTAGGCGTCGAATTTGGTACCACTCTTGTTGAAAGGCCCGAAAGTAGTCCATAAGATTAACAATCGGACATCTACGCGCAAAACGGGAGAGTGCATTCACAGACTCTGCACTATTCGAGGTCAGAATGTCATACCGTTGTCCAGGAAAATGGGCCGCGGACCACCTCTCCGGTCCAGCATCGTCAAAGACTTTGGCTGCTTCCTTGACACTGTATCGTAGCATATTCATGTACTTGTTAAACTCCCGATCCGTATATGCTCTGCATGCCGCCCAATAGACATCCTTGTAGGTGGTAATACGTTTGTCCTTGGATTTGGCGTTCATCTCCAAATGTCGACAGCATATGGCGTGAGGGGCGTTTGGGTACATGGCAGAGATTGCGGCGCTTATGGAAGGAGCCCTGTCAGACATAAACACCAACCCTTGCGGGTCTCCGATAGCTTGTCTCAACATGGACATAAACCAAGTCCACTCGTCCCCGGTTTCAAACTTGCCTACGCCGAAAGCTACTGGAACGATGGAGTTATCCCCGTCCATGGCAACCGCCAGGAACATCATACCCAAGTAACGGCCCTTTAAATGGGCTGCGTCTATTATCAGGACACGACGTAGATTTGCCACAAATGTGTGGATCTTCAAAAACATAGGTTAAAATGTTATAGTTTATAATGTGTAAATGTTATAGTTTATAATGTGTAAACATATGACGTGTTAAAATACGTACCGCGGGTCCAAGGGCCACGAAGCACATCTCAAACTGTCCACGTGAATCGGTCCGTAGCTGCGTGACAGTACCAGGGTTCTGCAGCTGCAAATTATATAAATATGTCGGAGTCGTTCATACGACTCCTCGAACGTGCCTCTCACCATAAACAGTGCATGGCAGCGCGCACGCCACGCTTGGTGGTAATCAATCGTGACGCCGAACTGCCGGTGAACGTCGTGGACGATGTCCTTTGGACGCAATGACCTGCTAACATCAAGAAATTTGTTTTTCAGGATCGCACCCAAAGTCTTTTTGCCGGCTTGTTTGTGGTGGGGATTAAGTTGCGTCCTCGTACAAGTGTGTACGTCGTGCAACTTTCTAATCATTATCGCCCCTCCTTTGGGACCCGCGTGAATCGCGTACAACCTCCACTCACACTTTTCTCTAGCACATTCAACTACGTATTTGCTTTTGTCAGATGCCCGCACGCGACTTTGGAAACCCTCTTCCAAGAACTTGAGTCCGATCTGACTTGCTAAGAGATCCTTCGAATCGAATATCTGACCTGCTGTTAAACTTTCACTGCGAATATAAGGTGTAGGTTCGTAGCTTTGTGTCTGGGTATGGGAGTCTGGAAGAATAGGGGGCATATCAAAAAAGTCATTTATCTGACTACATGATTTTCTACTAGGGGTATATTCTTCGTGATCATCATTATCGGTGTCTGATCTGTCTATTTCAGAATTACCCGTTCTGAAAACGTGGGTTTCGTCATCAGCAACTCCAGCAGTACGCCATTCGTGTGGTTGTGGTGGTTGTTGTTGTTGAGAATCAGGCTGCTCTATTTGGAGGTCTTCGTCGTCGTCACCCTCCTCGTCACCGTCGTCGTCACCGTCGGATACGCCGGGATACACAAAGAGTAATGGGGGTCTTTCTGAATCGACTGCAAGGTGCAGAAAAGTAGAGATATCCCCATCGTTGGATAAATCCACAAATGACTCATCGCCATTTTTAAACACTAACTTGCAAACATCAGAAGAGTTGATTCCACATTTTTGCATGGTGTATGCAACAAACTTCTGATAAGTATAGTTTACTGACACTTTTACACCATGCTTAGATTTATAAGCAAAATTCCACTCATTGTTATCTTGCACCCATTCACCATCAAAACAGAAATATAGCTTAGCTTTTGCAACAGATGAACTCATTTTTTCAGTAGTATCTCAAACACAAAATATTGCAGAAAGAAATATTGCAACAATGAAATCGTTGTGTGGGGATTATGGCTTGCATTTTACGTCTATTTATCAATGAAACAACCAACATATCAGAAAACCAATCTCTCATTTCATCCACAAACTGGTATTCCAAAAACATTGATTTAACATTGATTCAAACATGCAAATGAATTTCAACCACAAATCGGTCTTTAAAGTGCAATAATTGTGGAAAAAAACAGTAAAAACATGCAAAATTCGTCTAAGTTTAGGGGCTGAAAGTGTAAATTTTCAGGGGCTGAAAGTGTAAATTTCAGGGACCAAAAGTGTAAAATTTCGGGCCATTGCGGGCTGCGATCGCGGGCAGGGACCAAAAGTGCACCGCGGCCAAAGTTGAGGGGCTTCGCGGGGCATTTGGGGCCAAAATACGTGCCACGTCAGCCCTAGCCCACGATCGCGGGATCCATCGCGGGTATTTTGGGTATTTTTGCAAAATTGAAAAAATTTAGGGTATTTTGGTAACTCAATGTTTGACTTAGGGTATTTTAATTAATTTCCTTTTTTTTATCTGCTGTTTTTAAATTTTAACATTTAAAAATGACTTTTTCATCTCATAACATAAAAGCGACAATTCAAGTGATTAGATCTTCGTTGTAATTGACTTTAAAACAAAAGGCATGATGAAGAATGTGGCCATCTACTAGAAATGAAAAAAAAAATCCTACATGAAACGACTGTTGGAAATAATTGGATTTTAACATTATTTGTATTAAATATTAAAGGACAATTAATTTAAATATTTATACTTATCAAAAAAATCTTATATCAGTTATTATCTAGTCATATATTTGGATATATATATCTCCTAATATGAGTAGGATAATTCATTAAGTTAATTACCTGATTAACATTAAGATAAGTGTATATCTTCTATTATTTAAAATTCAAATCTATAGATAAACTAGAACTCCTTATGGGATGAGTCTCTAATGGCCTATAAATAAAAGAGATCAAGTCCCTATTTGCCTACACGATATTGCATTCAGTTCAGCCCCATTCTGAAGCAAACCGTTTAGAGCTTTAGAAGACTTCGATTTACACGCGATGATGATTGCTTCCGCTTTAATGAATTTCGTTGCGTATAACTCAAGTGCTCCAGGTTAGATCTATTAAACTCTTTATTGTATTATGTTAAATCGATTTCTAATTACGTGTTTATGTTCCTATGCCTTCATAATTGTTATCATATGCTTAAGGATAATGTCATATGATTATAACAACGTCTAATTCTTGGTAGGGTAAGAGATCAATTGCAAGTTGGCCCAATATGATGGTCACAATTAGGGTTGTAAACGAACCGAACGTTCAGCGAACCGTTCGGCGGGAAGTTCGTTTATGTTCGTTTATTTAATAAATGAACGAACATGAACACGTTTTTTTGTTCGTTTAGTTAAATGAACGAACATGAACAATGGTCTCGTTCGTTCATTTATGTTCGTAAACGTTCGTTCATTTATGTTCGTTCATCTACGTTCGTTTATGTTCGTTTATGCCTTATTATATATATTTAAACATATTTATATAATATGAAATTAATATGTATAATCATCAAGTAAATTGATCTTTTAGAATTTATTTTTTATACCTCCTAAGTTAACCCGGTTTTTTTCATTTTGTTAAGGTATTTTTTACGAACGAAATGATGAATATGGTGGTTGTTTTTTGTTCATTTGGGTTCATTCGTTTATGTTCATTTAAGTTTGTTCATTTATGTTCATTTAATGTCGTTCGTTTAAAGTCGTTCGCTTATGTTCATTTATGTTCATTTAAGTTCGTTCGTTTAACTCTTAATGAACGAACATAAACGAACACGAACAAACAAAAATTCTTGACGAACGAACATGAACACAACAAATCTCGTTCGTGTTCGTTCGTTTGTTCGGTTAAGTTAAACGAACGAACATGAACAAGCTTCCGTTCGCGTTCGTTTACAGCCCTAGTCACAATTGGGTTTCAATGAACATATTTGCATGTAATGCTTACATTTTCCTTGCCTATAAAAGAAAGGATAAAACAAAGCGACGAAGATGATGATACAAGGACTACTACCGTTATGAATTTCGATAGGGAGTGAATTCATAACAGTGCTATAAAACTCCCTTCAACCGAAATATAAACCACTCTTACTACATTAAAATGTGATGCATTACATATGTGAGTTGTGACACATAGCCAAACCAGAGGCTTCAGCCTTCAAGACAAGAGGTTTAGAAAGCCCCGATTCTAGCCCATCTTGCGATCCAAACCAACCGGGATTCTGGTATGGTTTTAGCATGACATCTTAGCAGCAAGCTTAGCTGAGTTCAAATTTTCATCTCCTTGAAATTTAAATTAGAAAGAGAAAATTACTTGAATGTGTAATGCCTGATTCCCTTTTTCCCAGTAACAAGTTAACCATTCAACAAGCATATATTGTGTTGTATATGGTATGGTTCATTGTGTAGTTTCCGGTACTTGCAAGACCGTACTAGTAGCCTACTAGTTTTTCACATATTCACTCGCTCGGTCCTATACTTGCAACAATGTATGAATGGATAACAATTGTATCTTTAGATTTTCATTAGAAGTGGGGGTATGCAAAACCCCTCAAATGGAAATAATACCTAATCATCACCAACCAACCAGTTATTTGTTTACTGCAAACATAAATTTCAGCTCATCCATCAATGATCAACCCAAACTCCTCCTCCCTCACTTTGCGCTGGCAAGCTCCGCTCGGAGCTTCTTGGCGGCTGTAACCATGTTCTGGAGGGCTGGCTTCACCTCTCCGTACTTTCGGGTCTTGAGCCCACAATCGGGGTTCACCCACAAGATGTTGGTTTCCAACACAGCAAGCATTTTGTTCACTCTGTCGGCAATCTCCTCCATGGATGGAATTCTTGGGGAGTGGATGTCATACACACCAGGCCCAATTCCAGCACCGTACTTCACTCCCTCACGGAAAACTGACAGAAGCTTCTCGTCAGATCGAGAGTTCTCAATAGTGATGACATCAGCGTCCATGTTGATGATGGAGTGGATGATGTCGTTGAAGTTGGAGTAGCACATGTGGGTGTGGATCTGGGTGGTGTCCAGGACTCCGACATTGGTGATTCTGAAAGAGTGGACAGCCCAGTCCAAGTAGAAAGCATGCTCAGCCTTCCTCAATGGCAAACCTTCTCTCAAAGCAGCCTCATCGATTTGGATGACTGTGATTCCAGCCTTCTCAAGATCCTCCACTTCATCCTTGATGGCTAAGGCAATCTGGTAGCAAGTTTCAAATCTGAAATATAATAAACATAATCATATTTAGCAACAGTTATTTTATCAATCAATCACCTTTCTTAATGATTGGTCCATAACTATTATATTTATACCTGGGCTGGTCATTACGAACAAAAGACCAGTTGAGAATGGTGACGGGCCCAGTGAGCATACCCTTCATTGGGCGCTTGGTCATTTCTTGAGCCATGGTGGACCAGAAGACGGTCATGGCCTTGGGTCGGCTAACATCACCATAGATGATTGGTGGCTTCACACATCGAGATCCATAAGATTGCACCCATCCGTTAGCAGTGAAGGCAAATCCAGACAACTGCTCACCAAAGTACTCAACCATATCGTTCCTCTGCAACAAAGAAAAACTTTTATTTAGACTCTTCTCTTCACTCAAAAGAAAGAGTCAAATTATAGTGGTGGAGCATACCTCTGGCTCTCCATGGACGAGGACATCAATGTCAAGCTCTTCTTGTAGTTGGACAACTTTAAAGATCTCCTCCTTGATGGCTTTAACATACTCTTCCTCAGAGATCCTATATAGGCATAATTTGTGAGAACTGAAGCTCAAACCACCCACACACATTACAATCAATTAAGTAAAACATGGAGTTATGCTCACTTCTTTGCCTTGTACTCACGACGAACTCTCCTTAGCTCGATGGTTTGTGGGAAAGAACCAATGGTGGTGGTGGGGAGGATGGGAAGGTTTAGTTTCTTCTGTTGGGCATCCAACCTGGCACTCACATTGGTGGCACGACGGTGGTCAGAACCCCTCAAAGCAGCAGCCTGCAAAAGCCAAAGGAGCAGACTTCTGATAAGTAAATGTCAAACAGTTGGCTACATTCCATTGTGCAAGAAAAATAGGCTGGATTGTGTACATGATGTGTATTGTGTGTGGGAGGAAAACAAGGTATATATCGATCAAAAACAATAACAAATAAAATAATCGGGATATATATGTCACTTACAGCCTTCTGGACGGCTTCATTGTTCACTCTTGGGGAGCACTTCCTTGAGGCCTGAGCAGCGGCATTAGCTGCAAAGAATGCCTGAAAAAGAACACAATTATTCAGTCACCCATGTGTCTTATTTGAAAACTGGATTGATAGGCAAACACAAACATCCAATAACTTACCTCATCCTTGTGACCAGCCAGAGCCTTGGCCAAAGCATTAACTTCAACCACCTTTTGAGCGGCAAATGCCAACCAGGATTTGATTTCGTCGTCCAACTTGGTCTCATTTACAAGATCCACAGCGGTGTGTAGGAGCGAGGAAGAGGTAGATACAACAAGCTTATCTGCACAAGCCGCATTTTATATTAGGAATAGTCAAACTATATGGCACAAAAGCTTTTGTAGCAATATATATACTCATGTATATGGAAGACAATTAGACAAGAACTACCTTTGCCAACAATGGCCTCAAGAGACTCGAGGACACTGAGAGATCCAGCAAGATCGTTAGCCCAGATGTTCCTTCCATCAACAACTCCAGCAAACAGGTATTTGCCTGAGGGGAAGCTGGTCTTGATCAAGTCAAGAGTCTTCTCACCACGAACCAAATCAAAAGTGTAACCTGTAACTCCGGGCAAGGTGGTGAGGGTTTTGAATGCATCAGCAGGGATATCAGCAAAGTAGGTTGCAACAAGGACATTAAGACCAGAGCAAGTGGATTCTAGATCAGAGTAAGCCTTGGTGAAAGCTTGCAATTGGTGGGGCTCAAGATCCTTCACAAGGGTAGCCTCATCAAACTGGATCCAGGTTGCACCAGCTGCCTTCAACTCGGCAATAACTTCCCTGCAAGATTACTTCTTGTTATGGTGCGAACAAGAGCACAATTCATTTTAAAGAAATATAAAATGATTAAAACAAGACATACTTGTAGACTGGAAGGATTTTGTCAAGAAGGGATAGAAGATCAAAAGTTTTCTCAACACCCTTTGCAGGTTTGGATAGCAATAGGTAGCTGACTGGGCCAACAAAAACAGGGACGGTATCAACTCCAAGCTGCATAAAGAAAACAATTATTAACCTCCCAAATACGCAGATTCCACGATCTCTAGCAGAATAAATCTAAATTCTTAATAGCAGATCAAAAACACATACAGCCTTAGCCTCCTTGTATTCGTTCACAGCCTTGTGGGAAGCATACGAGAATTTCACATCAGGGCCCAACTCGGGGACAATGAAATGGCTGTGTACCAAGAACACAACAGTTATTCATCCATTATATCATATTCAACATTATCAATGCAGAAAAAAATAAGATCCACAAGCTGAGAGGGGAGTATCCAACTTACTAGTTGGTGTCGAACCACTTGGTCATTTCCATAGCAGGGACAGAGGCATTTCCTCTGGCCATTGAGAAGTAAGTGTCGAAACCAATTTCACCACCGTTCCAGTTGTATCTTGGGGGGACGGCACCGAGCATGGTAGTGGTGTCAAGAACTTGGTCATAGCATGAGAAAGTGTTGCTGGGAATGTACTTGATGCCAACATCAGACATCTGTTTCCAGATGGATGATCTGAGATCAGCAGACACATTTTGCAGATCCTCAGCACTAGTCTTGCCATCCCAGAAGGATTCAAGAGCGAATTTCAGCTCTCTCTTGGGGCCCATACGGGGATAACCAACGATGTGAGATGCCATTGCCCTGTTCAACCACATCTCAACCAATTTAATAGGAAGGATAAACAGCAATCCAAATTAAAACATGACCTAAATTGTATACATCTCCAACTTTATCTAATTAAAAAGTTGATATGCAGAGCAATACAACCAAATTTCTACACAGGTCATCATCAACAAGAGCTAGTTGTGGTCGTCAAGTCACTAAACTAAATCAGGAAAATTGTAGAAAGCTAACATCACTTGCAGATAAAATAGCATTATTTATTTGAATAATATGATTGCGGGTTTCATAATCAAGCACACTCACCAACCCACCAACCCCAAAAACTAGGTGTTTACCCGCCAACCCTAAGAACTAGTTGTTTGCTACAAGTACTAGAGTACAAAGCTGACATTTTTACCAAGATAGGAGTAGGTGTTGTTGTCTTGAAGAAAACCTAACTTCGACTTAACAAAATCAATCTAAAACCGTTCATACTAAACCTAATACTTTGCTTGAATCCATAATATCATACCTAATAGAAAATTTCACTTTAGAAATCTGAAGCAGATTGGAATTTCTTTCGTTTACGGTGAAGCAGAATCTCGCTGAACCGAACAAAATCATTCGATCAATCACGAACTTTGATGAATGATTAGATCTAGAAGAAATCAACCAGATCCAAGAGTAGATCTGTGGTTCCTTAAACCCTAGAAGCACCAGATCTTATATTTCTCTATAAATAATTTGATTATAAGTTTCGTAACATACAAAAACGATTCAATTACCAGATCCTACGACCTTAATTACCGTTTTACACTTTTACTACCGCCAAAGTCCACAATCACCAAAAATAAAATGGGCCCCACGGAGTCATAAATTATCGCAAAAATAGCTGAATCGCACACATTTCAATGGCCAAGTAGAGTGTTGCTACAATCACTACACACAAACATACAACTCTACACAGAAAAAGAGAAATTGGTACAGATCACAGACGTTTACCTCTAGATCTAATTCCTTTTTTTTTGGCAAAAGAAGTATTTGATTAACAGCAAACCAGAGTAATTACTAGAAATCTAGATATAATGAGAAGCAGAGAATCTCGAAAGGAATCAAACATTGTTCAAATGGAATTCAACTAAAATGAGCGGCGTACCTGTAAGAAGGAAAGAAAAACGGAAGTTCCGAATCAAAGGGGGTCTCAAAGGAGACGGATTGGTTCGTTGTTCCGGAGATACAGAGGAGAGAAGAATGGTGGACACGAATTGGAGAGGAGGGAGGTGGACTTATTTATACAGATCTTGAGGAGGTAGGGGGTGGGTGAGATGGTATTTGGGTAGATCTGATCAGAATTAACCATTAGTGTCTGTGACTCCTTCACGCGCTTACACTCATCGCGTGTTATGTGTTCGTTTTAGATAGATAGTTAAACCAAGCATCAAAGAAGACCAAGGGGTTCTTTATTAAGCATTTACCCAAAATAGTTTTTATCGGGTTTAAGATGTTACCAACAATCCGTCTTGATGGTCGAAAATGTAACACATTAAGGTATTTCTTTTGTTGATAAACGTTTATCTGGTAAAAAATATAATAACTCTTACCTATTTCCTTCAGGGCAGTTCCAAGGGCGGGTCGGACATGAGTCCGGGGTCCAGAAAAAATAAGGGCCCAAACTTTTTGTCACTATACAATAGTGTAGTGAGATAAAATTAGTTTTAGAGGGTTGATCTAAACATCATTTAAGGTGGTTTTTGATATAACTAAGGTGGTTTAACACCATTCATGTGTCGGTAAATCCAACTATTCGTTTTGAGCATAATTAGCCATTAGGATGTGTTGAGCCTCAAGTGAGTTGCGTTGACCCTTTATCTAAACGTGGAATCATTTACAAGTGGTTTTAAAGCACTGATTATGGGTTTTATGACTTGGCATATTAAATGATTACTTGTTTGTTATACGGTTAATCACATGTAACGTGGTTTTGGATTTGAGGTTATATTTGTATAGTGAGATTAGCGTACCTTGAGATAGTGGAGCCTCTTGGGAGTGATGGTCTTGAATTTGTTTCACAAGGACCTTGGTTATGAATGTCACAATGGAGTGATGGTGGTTTTATACACGCTATGCAAAGTCTGTTGTTTTGTGATGGTTATCTACTTGGATATTTTGGGCCTTCATGGTGGTTTAATATTTCAAAGGTCTTATGTTTATCTATATTTATAAACGAAATTCACTAGGTCTTTTGTTTTAACCTTCGTTTTTAAAACTAAACCATTTTCAGGCAAACTTCGTGTAGAAAGTTGGTCCAAAGGGAAAGGCAAATGTGTGACACACCTTAGAGATTGCATTAAGCTTATTATGTTTAACCATTGACTAGTAATGTACCCGCGCGATGCGGCGGAATACAAAAATTTGTTGTAAACCGAGAAGCGTTTTTAACAAAACATTGTTTACATGAGAAGGCAAGTCGTCAACCACGGGGCATCATCAAGATTATTAACACCTAATCCAACCTCAAGTTGTCTCAAAACTACAAGTTAAAGAATCCAAAAAACGACAACGAAAAATATTTCACCACTTCAATGCTAAGTAGAGATTCAAGCTTCTACGACCTTCAACAAGAGATTAAATGCCACTGAATAGAGGCTTCTCCATTAGGATCAACTTTCTTTTGCCAAATAAACTTTTGATGGCAAATATCAATCGTTATGTATTTCCATAATGCTCATTTATTAGAAGAAAATTGTGCTAAAATATACATTTTGATGGCAAATATTCGATAAGTAACCCATATGTTTAATATTATTTTGTTGTAATTCTTTTTGCACTCCAAAACCCAACTAAAATAATTGCAGTAGAAAAAGAGGATTTGACATTAAAAAATTCCTTCCAGCTACACTTTTTCAAACATTACAAAAGATGCGAGAGATCATTTTCTAGACTTAAATGCTACTCCGTTCGAAACCGAAATCGAAATCGAAACCAAGAACTCGAACCATCTCGAAATTGAAATCGAAACCGAAACCGAGAACTCGAAACAACAATCATGTTTAATTTTTTATTGAATTTTGGATGCTTGCATACCAAAATTGGCCAATTTTTTTACAGAAGTCTATATCTTCCTCTTGGAGGTTCTGTAAGGGAAACCCTAAGGCTGCGTTTGGTATGCAGACTACATGGGACGGGACGGGACAAAAAAAATAGTCCCACGTTTGGCATGCCATGGGACAGAAATAAGCTGGACAACCTGGGACAAAAATGAGTTTTCATGGAACAAAAGCTATAAATTTTTGTTCCACCAAAAAAGGTGGAACAACATGGGACTATCTTTAAAATTACAATTTTACCCTTAAAATTCATAATACTAAACCTAATCAAAAGGCACAACTCGTCGCCTCCATCATCTATCTATCAATTCCAACAAATTAAGAACCCTAATAAAATCTATTCAAAGTCAAAGAGTAAAATCGAGCATATTAAGAACGAAGATTATAGATGGAGATGAAAATGAAAGCTGCAAATCGAAAAAGGTGTTGTGATGAAGATACAAATCGAAAATGAAAATCGAACATATTCTGTGATGAAGATGCAGATGCTTCTGCAGATCAAAAAAACGCCCAATCACATGATGAAGATGTAGATGCTTTTGTAAATCACACAAAAATGGCTGAGGCTTTGTTTGAGGCGAAGGGGAAGGGGTTGTGCTCTGCAAATCGAAAGCTGCATAAAGGAAGAGGCTTTGTTTGAGGAGAAAGATGACTTTGCTTTGTAAAAACATTTAAATAATTTTATATAAACAAAGAATGACAGAGGCTTTATTTGAGGCGAAAGATGACTGAGGTATTGTAAAAACATTTAAATAATTTTATATTAATAAAATTATAAATGTTAGTATTAACAATTAGTTAATCCAAAGTCATTTCTAAATTATAATTACTATACAATAAAAAAAATTAAAACTCATGTTAAGGGTAATTTGGTCATTTTAATAGTTTTGTCCAGGCCTGTTCTAGTCGTACCAAACGTAGAACAAACAATTAATCTAGTTTTGTCCAGTCCAGTCCTGTCCCGTTCAGTCGTGTCCCGTCCCATCCAGTCTGCATACCAAACGCTACCTAATAGTATTACCAAGACCATGTTGTATAGCACACAACTTTAATCAAGTATAAGACAAAATGCATAAACATGACACATAAATAGAGGAGATAAATCAGATTATTTAAACAATGTAAATGGCTTTTCAACTGTTAATTAATGTGATTTCTAAAGCTCATTCATATTGGTAAAAATTATGTAGCATTAAAAGTAACCTGAAGAAGTGTCCCAATGCCAATTGCAGATTTCATACATCCATCCTCACCCCTAAACATACATTTCAGCTACAAGAAAGTGATATGTTTGAACCATGATCACTTAGTTAATTGCTTTCATTGAAAATACAAAATTATGGTAGTTGGACTTCCTACAAATTCTAGCAAACTAAAATACAGGTTCAACATGTGAAAATCAAAATTTGCATGGCATAAGTACGAAAAGTGTAGATGTTCTTCATTCCAAAAGGGGATCGACCCTGAACATGTAAAACATATTTTTCTTCTCCGATGTTGGGTTATCGATGGTCAGAAGTATCTTACCGAGCTCATTGATTTTAAAGTTGTGGCTAAAGACCGGTTCATCTGTTGAAGTAACCTTCCTTGCTTTTTGTATGATTATGGTATAGTTACTTTCATTATGCGGCACATACTCAGCATTGTAGCTTACTTTCCAGCCAACTACTCGTAGCTCCCAGACGAAAGTGCATTTCTGCAATAAAATTTTGCCATTTTACTTGCTAAAACAATCATTTCTAAAATATTTGCTTATAAGTTGTTTCACTATAAGTATGAAATATGTAATATGATATAAATAGACAAATAGTCCTTAACGAGGAAAGATTGTAATTATACCTCATTCATGATAATCTCCACAATTTGTTTTGTGGCCAGTTTAACAGTAACAACTGCAGTGGGGTCAACAATCATGAATTATGGATTACAATCACAATAATCTACACTCAGCCTGCCATATTGTATAGGAACATGCTCTGGACTCACATATCTACGTGAAAAGTTGACAAAACTAACCAACTTCAAATCCAAAACCGAAAGCAACAACAATTTCTTTTTAGATTTACAAAGTTGCAACAAAATATTTCAAGAAACAAACAAACCAGTGTACTTAAAAAGGGCTTCAGCAGTTCTGGCAGGGCTTGCAAACACAAACTTGCTCTTTGTCCTTTGAGTCATGAGTCATGTACGGACTCATCATTGTGTAGAAAGCCAAATACCACGACGAACCATTGATGAAAACCTTCAAAGATAAACCCCCCAAAAGAATTACAGCTTATCACACAGCAACAATCAACGAAATCTTATTAAGCATTAGACTTTGTGTGCATCAAGTAGATTTAGTAGCCCATAAAAAAACAATATAGATGTCATGTTTCATTCAAAAGTGGAGTTGATTCCACCATTCAAGAATCATTTTTGAATAGAAGAGGTATATTTGTAAGGGGATATATATTGGTTTTTATTGAGAGGGGGGCTAGGTTCAAGGGAAAACCTCAAAAAAATGGAAAACCGAGGAACACAATGGTAGCCCTTCATCTGGATGATATGCACATGTAAGTAAATTAAGTTGTTTTTTGGTTTTTACAAGTGCATACCATTCATATGAAGCTCTACCAGGGTGTTCCTTAGTTTGTTTCCATTTTTTGAGCCTTTCCATCAACCTCCATATATTTTATATATATATATATATATATATATAACTCATAGTCTTTTACATGCTTTTTATGAATCAATTAAAGCTCAAATTCATAGAAAATATGCTCGATGATCTTTAGGTCCACCAGCACCACCTCATTCTCAACTCATACAAGTTAGTGATGCCACAGTTCCCTCCTTTTCAGATTATGATTCACATTCAACAGATTTCACTAATTAAAAAACAACAATTAATCTCCCAAAACATTGATGAAAGCTCTAATTGAGTAAGACATTCTCTATGTTACAAGATTCAACTTTTTTTAATAGACAAGCAGAGCATAGACCAGTACCTATAGTTTAAAGGTTACGCAGCAATCTAAAAATTAATTTCAGAAATGGGATTCAGAGATAGTGTAATGTGCACATATGAAAAGAAAGTACAGTGAGAGTAAAGAAAAGACATAGAAGCTAAGGAGAATGAATACGTACGCCAGTCAAGCTAAATCCATACTTTTTCCTGATTTGATCTACAAACCCAGTCTTTTTGTCTCGTGGCTCTTTCTTTGACTGCACTTTCTCCTTTTTGACATTCATATCTTTCAATTTACCTAGATCAATCGTTTACGTGAAGATCCTAACGGAGAAAAATGGATAAAAGTTGACGATTGTGGATGGTGTTCAAAATAAGTTGAACCGACCTTTGAATGCTTGAAATTTGCTCGTAAGCTTCTATTGGTTAAGTGTTGCCATCATGGTATTTCCTTTTGGTTTCACTTCTCGGTCGTCAATGTCAATATCATTTAGAAGAAAATATGTAAAATGTAAAATGTTGTTTAATAGCTAAACAATTATTCTTATTTCGAATGAAATTATAGCAAACACCATCGAATCTAATGAATGTAGCATCATTATGTGCCAAATGAAAAGGTCAATGAATGTACAAAGGTCAAACCTATATCCAATTCAACATCATCTTCATTAGTGGGGAGATTTTCTCGGATTTCACGCTCCATTGGGCCTCTTGAGCTTGTTTACACGCTTGTTTACAATCTTCTTCAAGCTTAGAATCTACCATTATTTACAATAAAGAAGTGAAATATGAAGACATGTTAAGTGAGAGAAAAATAATCAAACTTACAATATTAGGAACCACTATTGCACTAATAAAACCAATAAGTGAGAGAAAACTTCTTCACGAAATCATAAAAAATACTTTACCAAATCGGGTAAAATGATTTCCAAACGAATTAACAGAACATGTGAGATCCATAAATGAATGAAGTAATATATATATATATATATATATATATATATATATATATACCATTTTGAAGATGAGGGACATATCTTGATGTCATTAAGAGCCTAACGCCTAGAAAATTGTTCTAATCAGCAACAATCAACAAACAATACTTGTAGCCACGGTAAATGTTGAAAGGCATAGCTTCAAATCCGTACATCATGATCGATTGAAATAGATATAGGGTAGATTGATGTTTGGATGGAGCCATTCTGTCTGTATAGCCTACATAATGAAGTATGTCATTCTGAATCCAAATGTAAGTTTGTTCCACATTCAGTTGTTTGGTTTCGTCACATATTAGTTTAGAACCAAGAAAGCGAGATTTAGTAAATTCCCAACATATGTGAGAACAAAAGTTGATGAACCGCTTATTAGTTTTCGCCACATACCGAATCCAAAACGAAATCCTTTCACCCATCTCCTATTAGTTTTCACCAATTAACATTTTATTCGACCAGTCTCGGCTTAATTTGTTGCCCACATCAAGTAAAATGATCCTAATTCACATAATTCATTTCTCCCAATAAATCCACAAATTTTGTTATGAAGACAAAAGTTATAACTTTATCTCTTAATTTGGTGAAACAAGATTATTTGCCACAATCAAGAAACACAAATAAACAACCAACAAATCAAACCCCATAAATTTATATGAACAGAATTGACAGTCAACTAATGAACTGATGATTACATCATCATTTCTACCTACAAATCCACAAAAACAATTTGTTGGTATACTAAAGTTGCAACTAATTTCAAAAGCAAGATTTATAGCCACGCTAGTTTGATCAAGAAACATGATTTAACAACCAAAACCTTAAAACCTCAGATCATATATGTGCATATTCACAACAAGAATCAATAAATCGTGAATATTATGAACATAAATAACAGTAAAAGTAATGAAAATGAAATTAAAAAGGTAGACTAACCCAAGAACAGATAAGACAACAAGAAGAACAGGCTTGAGTTGTAACCAATATCCAACAGGAAAAGAACCACAGAGAGCTCAATCACCAGGAGTGTAGCCGAAGCGCAACCATGAACCTCAATCACCAGGAAATAAATACATGATTCATAATTGAACTCAATAAATATGAAATAATCAAAGGAAATAAATAATCAACACCTGTAACGGGACACCAACAAGATAAGCAGTTCCATAAGTAACAGTCAAAGTACAAAACTTATAAGGGTCCTCTGCTTTCACCATAGAAATACTCAATAAACCCACCCCATAATTTTCTCTTTCATTTGAATCAAGTAAAATCCCTGCAAATTTTCAAAATATTTTATTTAAATTTGTTTTTGTCATCTGGGAATCGTTAATCTTTGCAAATCTTGATGGTTCGCGTTTGCAGAAAATTTGGCTGGACAATTTCAACATTTAAAAAAATATATAAAACAAAGACAAGAAAGATTAAACCCTACCTGAGATGAGAATGGAGACCTATGTTCGTATTTTTTGCAAGCAACATGAAGAAAAGCATAAAATCCATATTCTCCTTACAAATCCAACATCTCTCTAAATAAACCACTTTATTTCAACACAAAGATGATACACCCCTTTCTCTTCCTCCACCACCGTTGCTCCATGTGTTCCTGCAAGTTATAAGAAGACCGGTAATAAAATCAAAATCAAACACAAAATGATAATCATAATCAATATCAAATGAACCTCAATCACCAGGAAATAAATACATGATTCATAATTGAACTCAATAAATATGAAATAATCAAGCAGTGGAACCAAATTCTCGTGTTCAACATTTGCAGTAACACCACATTATCTATATATTTTTGGCGAGAAAAATTGGAACTAAAATAAGCTTGCTTAATTGCTATTCCAAGTCCATTTTGTAGCCTGCCCTGGAAAGAGTGACTAAGTTAGAGTTTTTTTAGTAGCCTTTAGAAAACCTAAAAAGTATGTACATAAGATATATGATTACGGATACCTTGTACATGGAATCATATTGACCTTGCCAAATTTTATTAGCCTCAGAAAAGTTTGCAGTTGCAATGCTTATAGTGAGAAAATCAAACTGGTATACTTTTCTACTTTCACCTCCATCAAAATCAAAGCGAGACTCCAACGCTTTTAAGCTTCTACCTCCAACTACAATTTCAACAAAGAACAAATTGTTAGAAATCAAAGGTGAAAGGGTGGTATAGAGGTTCAAATATTCCTGATTTTGTAACGAAATTGAAGCAAACAAAAGTAAAGTTGAGATGAAATTACATGAAAGACACAAAAACCCACAAATTATTTGTACCCAGCAAAGAAGTGTGGAGCAGAATAAGCCGATTACAATTTAACAACAACAAAATAAAGAATGCGGGATTATTCCTTTGATTCTCCTTCTTCAAGCCTTCATCCCTGGATTTGATAGAAAGGGAAAATCGGCTTGTAATTTGAATAGCATAAAAACCATAACTCCAAATACGATTGAATTAACAAAACTTAGATAACATCTATTTATCACATTGTCAAGATGGCAAGGAGACGTGATGACGATTCTAGGGTTTAGCGCTTAGAGAATGAGAGATTTCAGAGAATGAGAAGGAGAGGGGAGGGGGAGGTCGTGTGATCGAAAAACTGCATCTAGGTCGTGGAAACCAGAAAATGGGGGAGAAGTGGTGTTGAAGAAAACTGAGAAACTTGAGAAACCCAAAGAATCGTACCTAAGAAACCCAAAGATGTTCTAGCGTACAAACAGACCCAAATCGGAAATCGATGGTGATGGTGAAATCGATGAAGATGTTCTAACCCAGATCGAAAATCGTACCTGAAAAACCCAAATCGATGTTAACTTTGTGCAATCATAAATCGAAAAACGTTACCTGGAAGAGATGTTCTAACAGAGAAGAAAACTGATTTGTGCAAACATAAATCGAAAAACGTTACCTGATTTGAAGAGATGTTTTAACAGAGAAGAAAGATGATTTCAACCCTATGCTGCAATTGAGCGGTGAGAAGAAAACTGAAGTAGGTCGTGGAAACCAGAATCGGGGAGAAGAAGTGGGTGTGGTTTAGAAAAAACTGAATCTTAGAAAACTGAATGTTGAAGAAACTGATTTTAGAAAAACTGGTTTTTAGAAAGTGAAAATGTTAGAAAACGGTTTTACTATTCTTTTAAAATAGTAGAATAGATTAGTTTTTTAAATTTTGATCAATGGTCAGGACTAGTCCTCATGTTCACAATGAAAATGTGGTTTTCATTTGAATCTATATATATATATATATATATATATATATATGTGTGTGTGTGTGTGTGTGTATGCCTAAATAAATTCGAACCTGATTGTTTGTGATAACTGTGAGATCCAATTTAAGTCAATCCATTATTTATTTTATTTTATAATTTAATTAGTGGATAAAGGGGTCTCTTAGGGGGGGCGTTTGGTTCGTAGAATGTTTTTGGGTGGAATGGAATATGTTAAAGGAATTTGACTTGGAAGGAATTGGAATGGAATGTTGTCAGGTTTGACCAGCTGTTTGGTTGACAGAATTGGAATGGAATCTGTTAAAGGAATTGGAATCTGTCTGTTTGGTTCACAGAATGTAGCTTTGGAATTGGAATAAAATTTGGATAAATGACCAAAATACCCTTTTGTTAATTTTAATTTTTTTAAACAAAAAATGCTTGTAAATTCAAAAATCCTGTTTATATATCATACATGAAACATCAGATTTTTAAATCACACATGAAACAAATTGTAAATTCATAAATCAGTAGCAACCAGATGTAACAAAAAGCAGATTTTTAAATCATACATGTACCAGATGTAGCAACCATGAACAAAAGCATAAATCAGTAGCAATTAATAGACAAAAGCAGAAATCAATAGCAATCAAAACCATAAATCAATAACAAATTTCACAGATGTAACAGATTGTAAATTCATAGACAAAAGCAAGCAACCAGAAATCGAAAGCAACAGATAGATAAATCAGTAGCAACCAGAAATCGAAAGCAACAGATAGATAAATCAGTAGCAACCAGAAATCGAAAGCAAGCAGAAATCAATCAGAAATCGAAAAGCAAGCAGAAATCAACCAGATGTACAAAGCGAAACCAACCAGAAATCGAAAGCAAGCAGAAATCAACAGATGGCGGCTGACAAAATCGAAATAAACCAGAAATCGAAACCAAGCAAAAATCGAAAGCAAGCAGAAAGATAAATCGAAACCAGCACGAAATCTTACTAGATCAGTCACGAGGAAGGAGCTTTGCGATGGAGAGAAGACGAGAGAGAGAGAGGGTTTGTTTCCAGGTTGTGAAGATGGCGGCTAATAATGCAAAATTAGGGCAAGGGTAATTTTGGAAATAAGAAAATGTTCAATTCCATTCCTTTAGAATACCTTGTTTAAGTGATGGAATGAAAATTGGTTACTTCATGGAATTCATTGGAATTTTAAAGATTCTATTCATACAAAAGATTGAACCAAACACTTGAATGGAATCTGGTCAATGGAATCTGACATTCCAATTCTATCAGATTCAATCAGAATCCATGAACCAAACGCACCCTTAGTAATTTCCCAAATTAAAATTTGAAATTAATTAGTTAAAATCTAAAATTAATTTGTAGTCATCATTCATTACTGATACGATTATCATAATTTGTCAACCAATTTGATTTTTTGAAATCATCCTTTTTAGCACCTACACCTTTCATGTCCACGCTATCTATCACCATGCTCCTCACACTTACATTGATGCATCACAACATGTATCATAGTGGGTGAAACCTGCCAAAATATTATATTTTAAAACTGAAATCTTTAGTTTTGCATGTTAAAAGGTGTTCACAATGTGTATAGTGGGTATCAAAGTGGTATCGCAGTGGGTTTGTATAGAAGTTATTGGGTATTAAAGTGGTGTACACCGTAATAAGTTTGGTCGAAATAAGGTTTAACGACCGGAGAGAGGAGAGAGGATAATTACCAAAACTATTTTTTTTTAATAAAAGGTTATTGATTGTTAATAATATGTAGTTGAAATTGGATATCACAATTATCATAAACGATTGAGTTCTTCTTTGAATGACCCTAATATATATAGTTACCGTAAGAAGGTAAAAATTGATCTCCTCCAACATGGACGGACCTGGTATGGTGGCCTGGACACGGTGGCAAGTGTCACTGTATTATTTCTTCGACGAATGGTAAAAAAAATTACGTTTGTAAAAGGTGCAACCTTATTTTTTTTGGAAGATGCTATCGTATCATTTTGGAAACTTCAATAAGGTGTTGTTATACCTCGTAATCAACCAAAAAAAACTCTTGAAATTAACCAAAAAAAAACAAAAAATGCTTCAAAATCGATAAAAAAAACTTAAAAATTCCTCGAAATCAAGCAAAAAACTTTAAAAATCTCTCGAAATGGTGGAATTAGACAAAAAAACAAATCATGGAATATAGAATGTTGGTACAAAGATGAAGACACGTCGATAAACATCGTGTTTTTTATAATTATTTTTTGTCTATAATATATGGTGTTATCGCATGGAAAAATGTATGGGTTCACCCCTATCCACCAGACCACCGTTGGATCAATATTATGTGAAGATCAATTGTAATTTCTCTTCTAAGCTAATTTATGGGTTATTCTAGGGATTTCATCTGGTACATTAAATCAACACTAATTAAAAGTGATTAAAAGTTCAAATCTCATTACATTTCTCATCATAACTCATAGTCTCAAATGATCATTTGTCTATATATACCTCTTACATATAGAACATTTGAACAATTGGACCAACACTAATTAAAAGTGACAAATGGTTCAATCATTGTGTGTATGTGTGTGTGTATAGGGTTGAGTTATGGTGAAAAGTTGAGTTAACATGAGAAGCGTGAAAGAATAGTTATCAACCGTTTGATGCAAATTAGGATGAGATGCATCGGATCAATCCCCATATCAAACACGATTCAAGAGTAAACTTGAGATTAAAAATAATTAATGGTTCAGATTTACTTCTCACGCTAATTCAACTTCTCACACGATCCATCCCTATATATTTAAAAAAAGAAAAGATAAAATGGAAAGATATTTATGAAAAGAGAGACGTGGTAGCACGCGCTTCAATAAGCGGCTGTGCTTGATATTAGGACAGACATCGTAACTTGGTAAATTCACACCAGTAACTTCAAATAGTAAAAACAATAAACTTTTATGTCCATTTAAAATATAAAAGATTGCAAAAAGTGGTTTAATAAACCTTTTATACTTTAAAAATGTATACATTTAAATAGGAAAATTAATTAAAATACTCAAAGTTTGACTTTAACTTACCAAAATATCCAAAATCTCGATAAGTTTACCAAAATACCCATTTTTTTCACGGTGGGTCCCACGATCGCGGGCTTGTGCCCACGTGGCACCCGTGTTTGAGCAAAATGTCCCGCGGAGCCCCCCAACTATGGCCGCGGTGACAAGTTTGGTCCCTGTCCCGCGGAGGTTGGCCGCGATTGGCCCAAAAAAAATACATTTTTGGTCCTTTTTGTTTTTGTGTGCCTGTGGTTGCAAACACAGTTCAGTTTAAAAAAAATAAGAAATTTTAGCAAAACCGAGCAGCGTGAGCACGAGATTTTGGAGCTGCATTCGTTCCCTAAAAACCATATATATGGTTTTTACTAAACTTACGACACATTTAAATATATATATATATAGAGGCTCACTAAAATGTAAACTATGAAAATATGTAAACTATGTAAACTAATCTAGACCGTAGATCATTTCAATCGGTGGTTGAAATTGGGCGGTGGCAATCTAGTAATATTCTATGAACACGGTGGCAATATGGTCAAAATAAAGGAATGAAAAAGGGTAAAAAGGGCAAAAATTCATAGACCGATATGTCATAAAATTGAAAACCGTGAAAATAGGGATTGATAGCTATTGTTTCCATGTTTCAAGGCCACATCATTCCAAACAAAAGATTTGATTCTATGAAATCCATTGCAGCAAATTTTTGATTTCTGAGATTTTTTTTTTGACTTCACTCTGTGAAAACGAAAGTGAACTCGACAAAGATGGATGGCGAACCGATAGAAATTAGAGGTTAGAGTTTCTTCGCAATGTATGAAAATGTCGATATATGTTCATATATTGACAAGGGTTTTTGATTTCTGCAGAAAGGAGGACGAGCGGTCGAGTAAAGATACGAAAATCGTTTTCCAAGTTCAAGAATACACGGGATAATCGCGTCGACATCGACATGGAGGGCGTTTCAGTGAATGCACCTCAAGAAGAATGTATGAAAACTTGTTGTGATAGTATGTGATGTGTGAAAACCCCAAACAATTAATTGGTTTTATGCTCTGTTGACTAAAAACCCCAACAATGAATGAAAAAATCTTGTGATCTGGGTAAAAAAATGCGGATTATGTGGGAAAACGGCAAGCAATTTCGTGTGAAATCTGTCAGTTGCAAACGACAAGCAATTTCGTATCATTAGAAAAAACGGTTTTGCTGCACAGTAGTTTTTTATGCAGGATTGTTTGTTAAATTATGTGAAATTAACATGTTTTTAGAAAACCTGTTGTATGAAAACCCCAAAACAAATTATGAAAAAATCTATTGTGTTTGGGGTTAAAATAGGATTTGGGAATTATGGGACAATTGTGTGAAAAAACAAAATGTTCTGCAAAACAATATTTTTTATGTGAAAACATTATTCTTTTAAAAAAAATGTGTGAAATACTGTTTCAATCATATTTCATATATGAAAAAGTGTTATGGTTATGAAAAAAGTGAAGATATTTCTATGAAAAGTCTTGAGTTTTGCGGTTGTGGGTTTGATGATTAAATTGAAGGCCGATTATCATGGAGAAGACGAATATCACGACTTGAGGAAGGAAGAAGAATTGTGTGAAAATTGTTGTTCATAATACGATTTGTGTGGAAAAAACACATGTTTAACTCAAGAGAATATGAAAACCCCACAATTTTTAAAGCCCTATGTGAAATTGTTATGGAGAATTTCTGGATCGAATGCTGTTATGGAGATTGGGATGTTCTTCAAAAATGGTTGAATGATGGAGATGATTATCAAAAAAACGGATAGTATCAAGATAAATAAAAAAATTGAATAAAATCAATCAATTCCTAAAATAAAGGATACATATCATTAATTATTAAAATTCCGAAAATAAAAATAAAGGTATGAAAGACGGTTTTACCCTTAATGACATCTTAATCAAGATTAAGAATCAAGGGCTAGGATTGGTTTACATAGTTTACATACATTTAGTAGTTTACATTTTATTGTCTCTCTCTCTCTCTCTCTCTCTCTCTCTCTCTATATATATATATATATATATATATATGTTGTATATATAATTAACTCTTAGTGGGTTTATGTTCTCCTATATGAGAGCTTCGAAACGATATATAATGCGTCCAAAACGGAGTATGTGTGAATGAGATATCGATACTCAAAGTTGAGTAATTGGATGAAATTAGCAAAAACCAAGTTGGGTGTGGGAAGGTGTCCCACATAGGAAGAGAGAGTAAACTTTCTTTGGTTTATAACCAAAGAAGTGTGAGGAGTTGACAAGCTCCTTGAATGGTTTTACTCTAACTCCTACCCGTGCGCAGGGGGGGTGCCGATTGACGATTTCGTAAGCTAAAATCGTCGAACTTGTGTGCGGACACGAATGCAGCTCCAAAATCTCGTGCTCACGCTGCTCGGTTTTGCTAAAATTTCTTATTTTTTTTAAACTGAACTGTGTTTGCAACCAAAGACGCACAAAATCAAAAAGGACCAAAAATGTAATTTTTGTGGCCTATCGCGGCCAACCTCCGCGGGACAGGGACCAAACTTGTCACCGCGGCCATAGTTGGAGGGCTCCGCAGGACACTTTGCCCAAACACGGGTGCCACGTGGGCACAAGCCCGCGATCGCGGGACCCACCGCGGAAAAAATGGGTATTTTGGTAAACTCATCGAGATTTTGGGTATTTTGTTAAGTCAAAGTCAAACTTTGGGTATTTTAATTAATTTCCCATTTAAATATTTATATCTTAAGTTTTTTAAAACTATTCTATTAAAATATACTAGAAGTCTACTCGTGCAATATAACGTGATATATCTCGATTTTAATGTTTTAATTTATTTTAATGTGTGTTTTTGATAAAACAGTCATGTTTTTTTTATAAATTTGTTTAAAGAATGACGTTTTTTAAGAAGTTCATGATTTGATGATTTGAAAATGGTTAGAGATAAGGATTAATTAATAAGAGTCCACGATTTAGGGATTAGAAAGAGATAAATATTAATCAAGTAATTAGCATTAAAAACGGTATATAAAGCTTCATTAGTTGTTTTTAATAGATTTTAAGTAATTAGCATTAAATAACGGTACATGAAGCTTTAAAGGTTGTTTTTAAAAGTTTTTCATAAATACTTTATAATATAGTATAAATATTTGTAACATATTAATACTTAATTTTCTTTTCAAAAAATACTTTGAAAATAATTCATGTTTTTAAACATCGGGTGAATTAAACTGTCTTTTAGACACAGTTTTCCATTAAGAATAATTTCATGCTTTTCTAGGACTTTTATTTTAAATCCTTTTTTAATATATCAATAACAGTAATTGGTTTTAAACCTGTTTGATTTATATAAATATATCGATAGACTTGAGATCTTAGACTATTTCCGTGACACACTTGAGACCTCAAAAATAACAATAAACCTTTACAGCAAAAGATTGTGAAGGTATTGTGAATGTAAACTTTTATAGTGTTTTTGCTATTGTTTTTCGTATCTTCACAATGAATTACTGTGAAGTTTCAGTGGTATTTTTTGGTCTCACGGTCTCATGAAAACATGTTGCTCTCATGTGAACCTAACCCTATATATATATCCAAATATTATTTATGTTTAAATAATTTTATTAAGCTATATCAAGAGTAAATATACGACAGAAATTATATCAGGTTTTGTTTTTCTATAAATATGTAATGAAGATTAAGATTTATAAATTCACATTTGATGGTGATTGTAACACCCTCTAAATTGAAAGAAGCAACTAAACAAAAACTTAAATAAAATAATCAAACAATGATAAAATTCTTTCTACAAACCATCCTTGGAAATACCTCAAAAGTAAAACATAATAACCTCAACAATTCAATCTCCTAAGTCTTACACCAAGACTACAAAAGTCGGGTATTACTCAACTCGAACCAAAGTTGCTAATCCCAAACTGCGGAAGACTTCACCAAGTCACTTACTTCATGAGCACGCAACTAGCTCTCCACTCTTCATAGTGACACTAGAACTATTCCCAAACCGAAACCTGTTGCACATGCCGACAAATAAAAAGGATTAGACTAACGCCTAGTGAGTTCAATAGTTTTCATCATGGTTAACATAGTTCGTTAAACCAAAAGAGTACAACTTAAAATCACGATTTTCCAAAAGGGATTATAATTAAATATGTGAACAACTCATTTTCCAACGCACACAAAACTCGTGCCGCAAACTCCAAAATGAAACATTCCTCAATAATGGATTTAGATCTAAAACACGCTTGAGCGTGAATAAATATTAAGTTTCCAAATAAAGTAGACACGAGAAAATTCTACCATTCGAAATGTCCCACAAGGAGTAGAAATAATGCAACACCCACGAGAACGTGGGAGGCAATCCAAATACATATGACACGTTCCCGAAAGCATGTGACCGGCTCGACAACACACGCAAAACAAAATTATAAATAAAGTCCAAATACTCAATCTTGGGATTAGTCATTCAAGCAAACCTTAATATACGTGGAGGGATTCCAATATTAAAGTCAATGTTTGTAATTACTCGCACAAGGCTTACGACAATTAAACATGCATGTCACAAGACTCGATATAATATTGACAACAACGGGGGAGACTCGTATCCATCGAGGGTGGAAAAAACACATAAATATGTCACTCGTACAACGTTAATCGTACAACACCCCGCGACTAGACGTCCAAGGGTTCCTACGACTTCTTATCAAGTTTCACCTCAAGAGACAGTTGACCTTAGTGTCTATTCTCACGAATTCCACCACAAGGTCTGGCACGCTTAGGACTACCTCCAAGGCATCCCCCTTCAAAGCGGCGAAGGTCCTAGTGCCTACCTCTAAGGTAGCACCTCCGGACTCAACCCTCCTAGTGCCTACTTGAAAAGTTTAAGGTCATAAAACATGGGTCCCGAAGTCCAACCCCGAAATACTCAATCGACCATCACCAAAATACTGACTTACGTGCCTATGGATCCAATGCAACATAGTCTAAACTACATGACTCCAAAGAATGTCCAACATTCATAAACATGTAATTTAATGTTTAAATATGCCTCAAATGAATGTAATTTAAAAGAATATCAAACACTCTTAAAATATGAAACTTCAAAGGCCTAACATAGAGTAAAATAACCCGGACTAAAGTCCCAAAAACTCTTTTAAATCGAATACGAGCCAACTATCTCAACAAACCATTTGACCATACAATAAAGGTCATTAAAACCATAAAACGCAATCGGTCGGCGTTTATGCAAACACATGTCTCAAAGATATGATTAACCCAAAACTCTTCATTGGTTGAGACAAACCATTTTCCAAGTGAAATCTTACACTTAAGTTTCCAAAAGCCTCATGACACGATAACGTGTATTTTCCAAATGGTTATAAAATCAAATACGCCAAAAATGCATAAACCATGTAATGGACTTTGTTTGTACCATAAATCATCAAGACACTTTCATTTATGAGTCATTTATCAATTTACCCCAAAATCCCAAATATGGGTGTTTTACAATGTTTAGAAAGTTAACCACTTCAAATAATCAAACCCACCAATTAGCTCAACATTTGATAAATTCATGTAAAACTCATAAATACTTGGAAAATGATATTTTTGGCATGTACAACGTTTTCACAAACCAACTTGAACTCACCTTGCTAGATTTAGGCTAAATCTAGATTTTCCCCAAACTTGAGCTCCTTTGAATATACTTTGATCTTCAAGCCAAATCTTCCAATACCTAGATCCACAAGTTTCCAACCATAAATATTCATATCCAACCACTTAGAATTGTTCACCCTAACATATTACATCAAAATCTTCATTTTGACCCAAAACCCCAATTTCACCTAACTTTTCTCAAAATCATCCAACCCGAAATTTGAGAAATATAACTTATTTTCAGTTCCAAAACATGTTTTTGAGCCATTTAAACTACTTGCAAGTTACCCATCATCTCATCTTTTATAAATCTTGAAAATGGTTCTTTTGGTGTTTATGTCAAGATGTCATCAATGGAGCATTCTTAACTCATATGAAAGTTTAGAAAGAGGAAGGATGAACTTACAAGTGGGTTTATAAGAAAACCCCAAAATTTGGTCAACAATGGTGAGGATATGATGAACAAGATGAAGATGTCGAGCTTCCACCCACAAGGCTTGAATATCTAGCTCTCAATCTTCTAAATGCACTTGAAGATTTTGATTTGGTGAGATAGATGGGTTTGGACCGATTTGGAAGAGAGAGAAGAAAAGGTTGGTGAAGAAACAAATGAAGAAAAGTGAGAAAAATCGGATTTAAAAGGGGCTGCATAGGTGCTCGCGCGAGCAAAGCTACTGCCATTTAGCTGTGCGGGCGCGAGCAAAGCTACTGCCATGTTTTGGGCAAATCTCGCGGGCGCGAGCAAATGGTTGTGCGGGCACGAACAATTCATTTTTTCGACCAAAATTGATTCTTTTTGAAAAACGATATCCAACCCAACCAACACTCCTAATACTTCCAAAAGGCCTATTTAAGGTGAAATTATCTATAAACTAGAAGTTATACTTACCCAAAAAATCCAGGTGTTACAGTGATAATTTTTGTTTCTTTTTATAATTTCAATCTTATAAACGGACGAGCATAATAATATAATTAATAATAACAATAATAATAATAATCATCATCGACATTGATTTGAATAAAATAGTGGACATAATATCATTGTTTTTCATACTAGATAGATAAAACATTTATACTATAAGTATTAAGGGGCCGTTTGGTTTGTTTTGAAAAATAAAAATGAAAATAAAAATGAATATAATATGGAATAGAAATCGATACTTTAGTTATATTGTGTTGTCGACATGAAAAAAATAATGGTTGTGTTAATAGGTTTTCTTCCTTCTCTGATGACCATTTTACAGACACGCTTTACATAACTAATTCCGGTGACAAAATTGGACAAACCTTGGCGGAAAAATCATTATTACAGCAAAATTACATGATTATAGATATGGAGACATTGACATAAGAAGTCTTGGATGATGCTAGCAACATTTAAGTGATAAAGATAAATCATTAAGATAACAAAAAATCGTTGATAAATACATTAAATTAGTACTCTTAATATTTGTTATAATTTATTCTCATTTTTATTATGAGTTAAATAACCAAAAGACCCAAAAGTATTGTTGTATTTTCATAAAACATGTTGTTATCGTTTTGAACCTGGCTATATATATACCTATGTTTTGTCAAAAACATGAGACAGTGAACTTTATTTCATAATATACATGAACACAACCTAAATAAGTAACTAATAACTTCCTAAGGGTTTCATCGGTCTTATTAAGGGGGAAAAAGAAACAAATAACACAAAACTCTAGCTAAATACGGTACGGTACTTTTATTCAATTGTAGAAATTAAGAGGGCGTTTAGTTCATTTTAAGGAATGAGAATTAAAATAAAAATGGGAATGCAAAAGAATGGAAATAGAAATGAACATTTCATTGATGTTGTATATTAACTTTTTAATACAAAAATTTGACGTCCAACATGAAAATAAAAAATATTTTTCATTCAACATCGAGAAATGAAGAGACGTATGAGAAAAAATGACTAAACGAGAATAAAATTTTCATTCCCTCCAATTTGGTCAAGAATGAAAATTAATGAGTTTGGTGTAATAATTTCATTATATTATATCAAACCAAACATCAATTTTCATTATCATTCTCATTCCTGACCCCTCAATACCCCAACCAAACACTCCCTAAATTTTAAACTACTCATGAGGCCATGAGTATCCGTACCCAATGAACCCAATAAACCCACTTGTCACCTCAGCGCCACATCAGCTTTTCTCTTTCCTACCCTCCTTACCCAATCCTTACCCAAAAGTGGAGTACCACTACCCAATGAACCCACTTGTCACCTCATCTTTTTTAATTCTTTTATTTATACATTTAATTATTTAACAAAATAAAAATATTTATATATTTTTTAATAAATAAAAATAAGATAAATAATAAAAATCAAAATTCATATCATTCATTAAAAAATTAAAAATTACAAAATACAAAACATTAAAAAATTAAAAATTACAAAATACAAAATACAAAACCATGATATGTAAATTGGTGAGGAATAAACGGGTGTTGCGGCAATTGTTGAGAAAACGCTTGTTGCGGAACATAACCTTGTTGAGAAAACGCTTGGAAGCCAAGCTCCGGGTCTTGTTGCGGTGTATCCGATCGGTTACGACGGGATGTAGGTGTGGTGTTTGGATTCATGATGAAATTTGAGAGAAATGGAAGAAGGTATTGAATTTGAGAGAAATGGAAGAAAGTATGTTTTGGTGTGAAAAAATAAGATGGTATAGGTTAATATATATAGTGTGATTAACTTGAAAAAAAAATTAAAAAAAAATTATTTTTTAAACTAGCCGTTCAACGGTATTTTTTCAAAAAATTTAAAAAATAAAAATAAAAAAATAAAAATAAAAAAATAAAGTGGCAACGGGTAGATCGGGTTGGGGAACCCGGTAGCTGAACCCGGCTGCTACCCCCCCCCCCCCCCCGGTAGCGCTGCCCGTTTGGTACCCTTCGAACCCGATCGCCAACAAGGACGAGCCCGAGCCCGTACCCGATGCCGGTACGGGTGGTCTAAGTAAATTTTCCTTCCTTCTAAGTGTTCACCATTTTTATTTTAGTTTGTTTTAAAACAAGATTTAAAAATAAGGTTCCAACTTTCTATTCTACTCTAATTATGGGATGAAAGTTTTTCTCTCTATTATTAAGAATAAAAGTGTCATTTAGTTAATAAAAAGGTTTAATAACTACATATTCTAAAATCGTGCATCATTTTTATTGTGAATATTTATGTTGGGACAAAAAACTAATTGATTTTTTCTTTTACTAATCTAAAAACTTTAAATCCAAAACTTAATTTAAAAAACATTTAATTAAGGATTGTAACACAAAATTATTTTCATTTTCTGGAAAATATATTTTATAGGGTTGGTGAGTATGGTA
This sequence comes from Saussurea involucrata, assembly GCA_033807775.1. Taxonomy (NCBI): domain Eukaryota; kingdom Viridiplantae; phylum Streptophyta; class Magnoliopsida; order Asterales; family Asteraceae; genus Saussurea; species Saussurea involucrata. Next base: position 116,623,293 of record CM066321.1, on the reverse strand, counting down.
GATAAAAAGGGTTGGTAGAATCCCCAAATGTTGAATCACCCTACCATCAACATCTAGGCTTTTAGAATCCTTCAAATTATGGCCTCAATTTTGTATTCTATTACAATTTTGGTCTTACACCAAGTCAAAAAAGGAGGAAATATATATTTACATACCAACTTTTTATAGTCTGAAATGATTAGGCATTGGTTTGGTAGTAGGGTAAGGCCATGAGTACCCGTATCCTTTGAACTCTTGCCGCCTCAACGTTACATCAGTTTTTCTCTCTTACCCTTTCAACCCTAAAAGTGGAGTACCAGTACCCTTTGAACCATTGCCACCTCATCCCTTTTAATTCTTTTATTTATACATTTAATTATTTAACAAAATAAAAATATTTATATATTTTTTAATAAATAAAAATAAGATAAATAATAAAAATAAAAATTCATATCATTCATTAAAAAATTAAAAATTACAAAATAAATTTAAAAATTACAAAATATTAAAAATCTACTCGTCGTCATTGTTGGGAACTTGGATACGCCAAATATGTTCGACCAAATCCGACCGAAGGTTATTATGAGTGTCCCGGTTTTTGACTTCTCGAACATTTTCCGCACGTTGTTCCTCACTGATTTGTGTTTCGATATCATCTGTGAAAAGGTCGTTTTCATCGCCACCACAAATGGCTTGGTCTTCGTCTTCGAGTATCATATTGTGTAATATGACACAAGCGTACATAATGTTTCTCAATCTTGTCGGATGTCATCCGCGTGCCGGGTTATGAAGTATATGCCAACGTTGTTTAAGCACGCCAAAAGCTCGTTCAACATCTTTACGTGCCGATTCTTGCGCGGACTTGAACTTTTGTCGTTTAAGGTCATGTGGGCACGTAAATGATTTTATGAAAGTAGCCCATTCCGGATATATCCCATCCGCTAGATAATATCCGTGGTTGTAGGTGACTTCATTCACCTCAAAAAGGCACTCGGGTGTTTTTCCATCATATAGATCGTTGAAGATGGGCGACTGATTGAGAACATTGATGTCGTTGTTGGAACCGGCAACACCAAAGTATGTGTGCCAGATCCATAGATCATGGGAGGCCACTGCTTCTAGCATGATTGTCGGGTGCTCATGATCACCTCTCATGAATTGACCTCGCCATGCTACCGGACAATTTGCCCACACCCAATGAGTACAGTCTATGCTGCCGAGCATGCCGGGAAATCCGTGTTTAGCTTCATGCGCGATGTACAACTTCTGAATATCAACATAAGCAGGCTTGCGTAAATATTTTGTACCATAGAGTTCAATAATACCAGTGCAGAATTTGTGCAGACAATCTCGTGACGTTTTGTCTCCCATCCTCAAGTACTCGTCAAGTGAGTCGGCAGCTACTCCATACGACAATTGCCGAATAGCGGAAGTACACTTTTGTATCGGAGAAAAACCTGGTTTGTTGCTGGCGTCCACCCGAAGTGTAAAATACGGATACTCTACTTCTAAATCTTCAACTATTCGTTCGAATAGTTGTCTGCTCATCCTGAACCGCCGTCTAAACATATCCGGTGTATAAACCGGGTTGTTGCCAAAGTAGTCCCGCAAAAGCCGCTCGTTTGTAGCTACCCGACCTCTTTCTATGTTCCCGGCCCTCGGTTCTCTTCTTGACGATGAGGCGGTGCTACCATAAATTAAATTTGCAGTTTCTCGAACCAACCCTACAAAAATTTCCCTAGAATGATTCAAGTACTCGTCGGTGTCTATGGATGATGATGATGCGGTCGATGAAGCGGGTTGTGACGAATCCATATTGTGGAAGAAGATATTGAATTTGAGAGAATTTGGTGTGAAAAAAATAAGATGTTTGGATTAATATATATAGTGTGATTAATTTGAAAAAAAAAATTAAAAAAAATATTTTTAAACAAAGTAGGCGTTCAACGGCATTTTTTTTCAAAAAATTTAAAAAAAAAATTAAAAAAATAAATAAAATGGCAACGGGTATGCGGGTTGGGGAACCCGGTAGATGAACCCGGTAGCTACCCGAGACCCCCCCTTATCGGAACCCATCCTCTACCCGCCCACCGGTACGCATGGCCTAAGATGAGAAATCTATATCATCATTTGAAAATTGTTACTATATTTTAAGTGCTGATATTTGATATTAATAGTTATTTTTTTATATATATGATTTGCGGTTGTCTGTGACATTTTTTTTATTTAGTTTTTAGCTAAAAATTCCACAACTATAGTAGATCAGATAATGAAACCACTTACACCCTAGAAATGTAAAGCTTTTAGAAGTTAGGATACCACAAGTGACAATTACCTAACATGAACTTAACAGTTTAAACAAAAATGTGTAGAATTCAAAATACTGTGAACTGATTGAACAAAACAAAAAGCAGAAGGTCTCGGGTTCGAACCTAAAACACCCCTATGGCCACAACCGCTGAGTGAGTCACGTATGCCCCCCACAATATGGTTAGGCAGCCGATTGTGGGCCGGTTGAGATTGCCGGTATCAATCTTTTTGTACAAAAAAACAAAATACCGAAGAACATAGTTGGATCAACTATATTCGTTATTCATTTTTCATAAAGCGGTGTTCAATTCTACATATTTCTAAATGTTATTGTTTTGGTTTGGACCGGTTCCAAACCAAAACCAAAACTTGGAACTTCTTTTAAGCTAGAAATAAATTTGTTTTTACATTTTGAAACTCATGTACCTCCAATTGTAGATCTTAAGACCATCCACACACCTGCAAGACCATATTTTTTTCTAAAGTGTCACATCAGCTTTGCAATAACACCTTCTATACACATACAAGACCAAACTTCTTTTAAAACTAATAAATTATAATATAAATAATATAGATTTAATAAACATATTAATATTTAATGTTTAAATAAACAACAAACAAATTAATTAAATTAAAAAATGATTTTGTTTAATATATTTAATTGTTGAAAGGTTTTGCTAATTGTGCTAGATGTTGGTAGTCTTGCAAGACACATGGCATGCAATGTCATCTTGCAAGACGGGCGTGGATGCTCTAACATAATTGGTTTCAGTATGATGTATTTCTATAAATTTGAATTCGTGTCTAAATTGATTACTAGAACTTAAAAACATGGGAATAAACCGTTGATGGATAGCTTTTTTTTGCCGACCAAATCATCATGAATGAAATGAATAGCAATTGTATTTTCTTAGATGAATAAAATAGCTTTTTTTGTTTTCCATTCATTCAATGGGGGCGTGTATGCAAAGCCCCTCAACAAGGTACATAATATTTTTTAACAACAAAAACACAAAATCCCCAAAATGCCATCCTCAACAACCACAAAACCTCACACCAAACAACAGTTATTCGTTTACAAATGTTGAACTAAACACCTCTTCCCTCACTTGGCACTGGCAAGCTCGGCTCGGAGCTTCTTAGCGGCTGTAACCATGTTCTGGAGGGCTGGCTTCACCTCACCGTACTTTCGGGTCTTGAGCCCACAGTCGGGGTTCACCCACAATATGTTGGTTTCCAACACAGCAAGCATTTTGTTGACTCTGTCGGCAATCTCCTCCATGGATGGAATTCTTGGGGAGTGGATGTCATACACGCCGGGCCCGATTCCAGCACCGTACTTCACTCCCTCACGGAAAACTGACAGAAGCTTCTCGTCAGATCGAGAGTTCTCGATGGTGATGACATCAGCATCCATGTTGATGATGGAGTGGATGATGTCGTTGAAGTTGGAGTAGCACATGTGGGTGTGGATCTGGGTGGTGTCCAGGACTCCGACATTGGTGATTCTGAAAGAGTGGACAGCCCAGTCCAAGTAGAAAGCATGCTCAGCCTTCCTCAATGGCAAACCTTCTCTCAAAGCAGCCTCATCGATTTGGATGACTGTGATTCCAGCCTTCTCAAGATCCTCCACTTCATCCTTGATGGCCAAGGCAATCTGGTAGCAAGTTTCAAATCTGAAATATAATAAACAAAATCATATTTAGCACCAGGTTTTTTTATAAAACAATCACCTTTCTTAATAATTGGTCCATGACTATTTATACCTGGGCTGGTCATTACGAACAAAGGACCAGTTGAGGATGGTGACGGGCCCGGTGAGCATACCCTTCATTGGGCGCTTGGTCATTTCTTGAGCCATGGTGGACCAGAAGACGGTCATGGCCTTGGGTCGGCTAACATCACCATAGATGATTGGTGGCTTCACACATCGAGATCCATAAGATTGCACCCATCCGTTAGCAGTGAAGGCAAAACCGGACAATTGCTCACCAAAGTACTCAACCATGTCGTTCCTCTGCAACAAAGAAAAAACTTTTAGACTCTTCTCTTCACTCAAAAGAAAGAAAGCTAAATTATAGTGGTAGAGCATACCTCTGGCTCTCCATGGACGAGGACATCAATGTCAAGCTCTTCCTGTAGTTGGACAACTTTAAAGATCTCCTCCTTGATGGCTTTAACATACTCTTCCTCAGAGATCCTATACAGCCATCATTTGTCAGAACTGAAGCTCAAACCATACACATTATAATCAATTAAGTAAAACATGGAGTTATGCTCACTTCTTTGCCTTGTACTCACGACGAACTCTCCTGAGCTCAATGGTTTGTGGGAAAGAACCAATGGTGGTGGTTGGGAGGATGGGAAGGTTGAGTTTCTTCTGCTGGGCATCCAATCTGGCACTGACATTGGTGGCACGACGGTGGTCCGAACCCCTCAAAGCAGCAGCCTGCGAAAGCCAAAGGAGCAGACTTCTGATAAGTAAATGTCAACAGTTGACTACTTTCCATTGTGCAAGAAAAATGGGCTGGGTTGTTTACATGATGTGTAGTGTCTGGGAGAAAAACAACTAAATAGGCATATATGATCTATAGTCGGGTGATACAAAAACAATAACAAATAAAATAATCGGGATATATATGTCACTTACAGCCTTCTGGACGGCTTCATTGTTCACTCTTGGAGAGCACTTCCTTGAGGCCTGAGCAGCGGCATTAGCTGCAAAGAATGCCTGAAAAAGAACACAATTAATCAGTCACCCATGTGTCTTATTAGAAAACTGGATTGATATGCAAACACAAACATCCAATAACTTACCTCATCCTTGTGACCAGCCAGAGCCTTGGCCAAAGCATTAACTTCAACCACCTTTTGAGCAGCAAATGCCAACCAGGATTTGATTTCGTCATCCAACTTGGTCTCATTTACAAGATCCACAGCGGTGTGTAGGAGTGAGGATGAGGTAGACACAACAAGCTTATCTGCACAAGCCGCATTTTATATTAGGAATAATTCAACTATTTGGCACAAAAACTTTTGTAGCAATATATATACTCATGTATTTATATGGAAGACAAGAACTACCTTTGCCAACAATGGCCTCAAGAGACTCAAGGACACTGAGAGATCCAGCAAGGTCGTTAGCCCAGATGTTCCTTCCATCAACAACTCCCGCAAACAGGTATTTGCCTGAGGGGAAGCTGGTCTTGATCAAGTCAAGAGTCTTCTCACCACGAACCAAATCGAAAGTGTAACCTGTAACTCCGGGCAAGGTGGTGAGGGTTTTGAATGCATCAGCAGGGATATCGGCAAAGTAGGTTGCAACAAGGACATTAAGACCAGAGCAAGTTGATTCTAGCTCAGAGTAAGCCTTTGTGAAAGCTTGCAATTGGTGGGGCTCAAGATCCTTCACAAGGGTAGCCTCATCAAACTGGATCCAGGTTGCACCAGCTGCCTTCAACTCGGCAATAACTTCCCTGCAAGATTACTTCTTGTTATGGTGCGAACAAGAGCACAATTCATTTTAACGAAATATAAAATGACTAAAAGAAGACATACTTGTAGACTGGAAGGATTTTGTCAAGAAGGGACAGAAGATCAAAAGTTTTCTCAACACCCTTTGCAGGCTTGGATAGCAATAGGTAGCTGACTGGGCCAACAAAGACCGGGACGGTATCAACTCCAAGCTGCATAAAGAAAAAATTATTAACTACCCAAATACACAGATCCCATGATTTCTAGCAGAAAAAATCTAAATACTTAATAGCAGATCAAGAACACATACAGCCTTAGCCTCCTTGTATTCGTTCACAGCCTTGTGGGAAGCATACGAGAATTTCACATCAGGGCCCAACTCGGGGACAATGAAATGGCTGTGTATCAAGAACACAACAGTTATTCATCCATTGTATCATATTCAACATTATCAATGCTAAAAAGAATAAGATCCACAAGCTGAGGGGGAAGTATCCAACTTACTAGTTGGTGTCGAACCACTTGGTCATTTCCATAGCAGGGACAGAGGCATTTCCTCTGGCCATCGAGAAGTAAGTGTCGAAACCAATTTCACCACCATTCCAGTTGTATCTTGGGGGGACGGCACCGAGCATGGTAGTGGTATCAAGAACTTGGTCATAGCATGAGAAAGTGTTGCTGGGAATGTACTTGATGCCAACATCAGACATCTGTTTCCAGATGGATGATCTGAGATCAGCAGACACATTTTGCAAATCCTCAGCACTGGTCTTGCCATCCCAGAAAGATTCAAGAGCGAATTTCAGCTCTCTCTTGGGGCCCATACGGGGATAACCGACGATGTGAGATGCCATTGTCCTGGTTGACCACAAATCAAACAATTTAACAGAAATGATAAGCAGCAATTCAAATTAAAACCCACCACAACAAATCCAAATTACAGTTGAAAAAACAAGAACTATTTGCTACATGTCACCTAAATCGTATACATCGAAAATAGATCAATTTGGATCTAACTAGAAAGTTGATACTAAAAGTATTACAACCAAATTTCTACACAAGCCATCATCACCAAGATCTTGTAATATCAAGTCACTAAATTAAATCAGGTAGAGTAATCTAAATGCTCACAGCACTTGCAGAGAAAATATAATTATTTATTTGAAAAAAGCATTTGAGGTTTTCATACTCAAGAGCCCTTCACCAACCCACCAACCCACCAACCGCAAAAACTAATTGTTTATAGCAAGCAACCCTAAAAGCTAGTTGTTTGCTTCACAAATACTACAGTACAAAAAAAAGTCTGTGATCAGATACTCTGATATAAGCTGACGTTTTAACTAAGAAGATAGAAGTAGGTGTTGTCTTGAAGGAAACCTAAATTCGACTTAACTAAATCAATCTCAACAACCGTCCATAATAAATCTAAAGCGTTGCTTGAATCCATTTATCATGCCTAATAGAAAATTTCACTTAGAAATCTGAAGCAGATTGGAATGTCATTCATTTACAGTGAAGCAGAATCTCACTGAACCAAACAAAATCATTCGACCAATAAAGAGTTTTGATGAAAGATCAGATCTACAAGAAAAAACTCACATCCGAAAGCAGATCTGCAGTTCCCTAAACCCTAGAAACACCAGATCTTATCCTTGTCTTCACTAACTCGATTCAAATAAGTACCATAACATGCATAAACGATTCAATTACTTAGATCCTGTGACCTTAATTACTGTTTTACACCTTTACTACCCCAAGATCCACAACTGTTAAAAATATAATGGGCCCACTGAGTGCTAAATTATCGCAAAAATGGCTGAATCGCGCACATTTCAATGTCCAAGTTGAGTGTGCATACATAACACTACACAGAAAAAGATAAATTGGTGCAGATCACGGACGTTTACCTCTAGATCTAATTCCATTTTATTTTATTTTTCAAAAGGAGTATTTGATTAACAGCAAAAACAGAGTAATTACTACAAATCTTATTAGGTATCATGAGAAGCAGAAAATCTGGAAAGGAATCAGCAGGGAAAGACAAGATTGTTGAAATGGAATTCAAGTCAAAATGAGTGGCGTACCTGTAAGAAATAGAGAAACACGGAAGCTCCGAATCAAAGGGGTCTCAAAGGAGACGGATTGGTTCGTAGTTCCGGAGATAGAGAGGAGAGAAGAATGGTGGACACGAATTGGAGAGGAGGGAGGTGGGCTTACTTATACTAGTGTTGAGGTGGTGGGTGAGATTGTGACTGGGTAGATCTGATCAGAAATAACCATTGGTGTCTGCTGACTCATTCACGCGCTTATTTTTCCATATTTTCACTGAGATAGGAATTTGTGTAAAGTACGGTTTTAGTCCTTATACTTTGTTACTTATACTTACTTTCGTCTTTGGGTCTTAAAAATTTGTCTTTTTAGTAACTATCATTTCTATTTCGTTTTGTTTTCCAAACATGATTACAAAGGGGGTGTTTGGGAGTGCTTATATTTTTGACTTATTTGCTTATAGCTTCTCCCCACCGCAAATAAGCTATTTGGAGTGTTTGGATAGAAAAAATCAAAAGTGTTTATTTGCTTCTCCTCACCACAAATAAGTTGTTTTTGATAAGTCATTCCATACCTACTTATTTACTTCTCCTTATTTTCTTATCTATCCAAATTATCTTTTTACCCTCAATTTTTAACAAACATTTTTTAAAAACTGTTTTTCCTCACCACATAAGCAAATAAGCATAAGTTAAAAATACAAGCACTCCCAAACACCCAGTATTAAAAGTCTTTTTGGCTTTTCTCCATTTTCCTTATTTTTATTTTATAATATATTATAGTACAAGTCATCAAAACATGATTACAATGTCTTGTGTGATAAACTGCAATAAATAAATGCTTTACATTATGTTTAATTTTGAACAAAAAGTTGATCACAACGATCTCATGCACAACCCGCTTCCAATAACACTACTGGAGCATATATTTGTGACCCACTTAGTGACTGAGGCTAGGGGGTACGGGATTGGACCCCGACCTTTTTTGTATTTAGGTAAAGTCCTCTGTTTCTTTGGCAACTAAGCTACACATCAAATGTTGCATTATGTTTAGTAAATTTCAAAAGGTAGCAAAAATTTATTAGGCAAAAACGAGAAGGGATACAAATCAGACCACTGCGAGGTGTAGAGGCCACACAAAACAAAAACAAAACATAATTTAATGAAATGATACAAAACAATGACATCAAAAACGGAATAAAACTCGATAAAAAAAAGAGTAACCTAGTGAAAATTACGATATGGGAGTGAGGTTTAACTGTTTAAGAAATTTAGAACAAAATATTAACTTAATATTCTCATTTTTTTCTTTCATTTATCGGAGATACTCTCACATTCAACACCCTTTACTGGTGTCATTTTTGTTGAATATCATGTTTTTTCATGGTCTAAACAAAATAAAAGGTAAAGATGAAAAAAGGGAATTTAATTAAAATACTCAAAGTTTGACTTTGACTTACCAAAATACCCAAAATCTTGATGAGTTTACCAAAATACCCAAATTTTCCGCGATGGGCCCCGCAATCGCGGGCCCACACCCACGTGTCCTGATTCTTTGGCCAAAAGTCCTGCGGAGCCCCCCAACTATGCTCGCGGTACGCTTTTGGTCCCTGCCCGCGGAGGTATCTGTAACATCCCGATTTCCATCTTTACATCATAATACATAACATTCATACATATCATTGATTTACAACAAAAGTTACATAACAAACCAAGTACGGTCTCATTAGTCTTGACATTACAAATTATATAAAAGCTTCCTAATCAACATCCAACAAAAGCTTCCTATACTTCATCCTCTCCTGTCGATCCTTAACCTGGAAAACATATTTTTGAAAACAAATTGAGGGTTAGACCAAACGGGTCTAGTGAGTTAATCCCGGTCCTTTCCAAAATCATTATCAAACCTTTTATGCAAATCCTTTGTATCAAAATAGTTTAGATAAACCTTTCGTAAAATATAAACATACCACACGTATTTAAATACCAATCCAGACTCGTGCATCGTGTACATCTCATTCACCTTATTCCTCCACAAATGGCCATATTAGTTGGTAGCAAGCCAACTAATAAATCAACAACCGGTCCGCTCACCGGAACCCGGCTACCTGTCGGTCCGCACACCGGAACCCGACTACTCACCGGTCCGCACACCGGAACCCGGCAACAAGTGCACTCGTGTAGTGCAAAGCTTATATAAATACAATACATATCTCATTACGTCATATTGTCATTTATATACACATAATCATATTCCTACCACATAATCATCTCACATATATATATTTATACACATATGTATTCCAGTTCAAAACGTTTTACATCAAAACTCACCTTGAATGCTTAAAATACGCTTCCAAGCCTTTCTCCGAGCTATCCGATCCTTTATCCAAATACCTCAGAATCTGAAACCATTTACATACAAATATCTCCTTACCAACTTATGTATAAGACTTACTAGCAGGTTATGGACTCTAAATACATCTATGTTAGACAACCTAAGGGGGGGTAAGGTTGTATTTAAAACTTTTACTTTCAAAAATTCTTTTTATAAAAATATCTTAATAATGTAAATACAACAGAGTATATGAAAACACAACAGATACGTATAAATACAGGATAGTATAAATATAGTAAATAAAGCGGAGTATAAATGCAATGAATATACAATAATTATATAAACAGATATAATTAAATGCACAGCGGAAATATAAAGAGATAAGGGATAGAGATACTTGACACGGAGATTTAGTGATTTACCACAACTTGGTAAATCACTAGCCGAGACACTTCCCGACACGATCCAATAAACGTATTCTTTACGGTAGAATACAAACCAAATACAAAGGAAAGCAATAGGCTCTCAAGCTTCAGCTAATTGAGATATACAGGATCACACACCCGTTATTCAAACACTTACAAGAAGAGTATAACTCACAATGGTAATCACTCTTCTATAATATTTATCACTTGGATATTTTATAAAAACGTTTTATAAAATAAATATGTAGTGATAATATGTAGTATGGAATATTAGTTGGGAGAGATCAGATGAGGAGATGGCTGTTGGTTTGTATCTGTATTATGTTTTTTTTCTTCTCCACCATCGCATGCATTATATATAGCAGCTCTTCCAACGGATATATGCATCCGCGGTATACCGCCAAAAGCACGCGGTATACCGTGCAGTAATAAAGTACGTGTCAGAAGAGAAAGGTCAACCCTGCAAAAACAAACGGAAACTGTACCCGCGGTATACCGGCTATACATCGCGGTATACCGCCCAGACAAAAGTACTTCCAATCAATCAGAGGTAACATCAAGCCGCCGCGGTATACCGGCTATACATCGCGGTATACCTGCGTCAGAAAAGGCAGCTTCCAGGACGCAACCAATCTTTCTCAATAAACCATATTTAATTAAAATCATTTATTGGGTTTTTAGAAATATCCAAGTGGTATATTATTTTAGAGTGTTTATCATTATAAATTATAAACACTAATGACAACGTAAATCTTCCGTCTTGAACTCTTCAGATAAAATCTTCGTGTTCTTCAAGAACTGTACACTTGGATTGGATTGTTAGATAAACAATAATACGGTGTGTTTGTAATCATCAAAATAAATATATATAAATATATAGAGATGTGGTACACTTGCACCAACAATCTACATAACTTTTATCCTCAAAATTTACCCAAACAGCCAAGTTATCCGGAAACCTCCAGCTATCCGGACAACACAAAGAATCCGGACAACACTACTTTTCCCGGACAACATGACTAATCCGGACAACAAAGGAATCCAGATGCCATCCGGACTCTAAATCGTCCGGAAACCATCAATCAAATCATCCGGACACTATCAATAATTTACCCGGACACCACCCAAGAATCTACCCGGATACCTTCATATCATCCGGACACCTCTGACTGTTTATCCCATTTTCACCCAGAAATCGACTGAATTATTAACAGATGTGATTTTGACTATTCTACTCCGATAGGAATTATCTAAAAGCAATTACAAACATAAAATACAAAGCAACATACCTCAATTTCACTTCCAAAAGTACCAAGTTGAATCCCTAGCTTTACTTCTTCTCTTTTCTTCTTTTGCTCTCAATACACACACTCACACACTGAAATTCTGGATATTTAGCTGATATGAAAATATCAGAAAACTAAAAGGGTATTATCTACATATATTTACCATTTCCACCCCTAAACTCCTCACTAATAACTAATACACCTTTAATTTATCATTTGATCAAACTTTTACCCTTTAAACTTATAAACCCTCCTAAACTTACCCTAACATCATTTATAAATAAAATAAACTTAACGGAACTAGAATTTAAATTAACGGATTTACCCGGGGTATTACATCATCTCCCCCTTAAAAGAATTCCGTCCCGGAATTCGGTTAAGCGAAAAGGTATGAATACTTAGTTTCCACTACTACCTCGAACTCAATCAAAACCATAGGAACTAACTAAATAGCCACCCCACACCCACCTATATCTCTAACACAGATAAGCAACAAAAGCACGGAAATATCAATAACCATGTTGCACCGAAATCAGATAACACCTTATCACGTATAGAGTTTATAGAAATATACCTGTAACCTCATCAGGACTTTCTTCCACCTCTTGTTCCGTCATCTGAAAAACTCGACCCTTTGCTTTCGGTACCTCAGACCCTTGTTCCTCTCCCGGTATAACACTCGTTGGTCTTACCGTCATACTACCCTGTTGTGCTTTCCATTGCGGACAATTTGCCTGAATATGATCCGGGGAATTGCAAACGAAACATAATCGAGTTACCCGACAATCTCTAACTATGTGACCAGTCTTTCCACATTTGTAACAACTTCGGGAATCTACATAACAGTTTCCCTGATGCCCACGGTTGCATTTTGGACATGGTCTTTCAACTGGTCTGAAAGGTGAATAACTATCAGACCTCGGGGATTCATATTCTTCCGAATCGTACATCGTTTCTTCTAGTTTTCTTTTCCCAGCACTCTTATCACCAACGTCTCTCCTATTATCTTGTTCCACATTTTCCGCGGCATCCACTGCGGCTGAGAAGGTATCGGGTCCTCTTGCAGTCACTAGCTTTCTAATTTCTGCATTTAACCCAAAAATAAACCTTTCCATCTTTAGAGCCTCCGTGGCAACATAGTACTCCGCAAAGCGAGACTTCTCCAGAAAGAGAGCAGTGTAATCCCTAACCGATAAACTTCGTTGGTGTAGGTTCATGAACTCCTCTTCCAATTGTCTAACTGCTGCTTGAGAACAAAACTGTCATTTGAATGTTGTTGTGAATTCGTCCCAAGTAAAAGTAGAGTATACACCCGACCTTGTGGAATCGATGTGAGCTTCCCACCAGTACAGAGCTTCTGCCTTCAACATCGCCGTTCCGTATAATACTCTGTCCTCATCCGCACACTTACTGGTCTTGAAGATGGCTTCTATTTCTTTTAACCATCTCATCGCCTTCACTGGGTCTCTATCTCCTGAGTAAGTTGGAGGTCTACAGTTTAAGAACATCTTGTAATCACACCTTCTTGACACTGGTATGACCGTAGGTGTAACGGGCATTTCGTCTCCCAAACCAGGATCCGGTGTTTCAGTATGACGAGCTTGGTCGAACATAACCTGAATATTTGCTTGAAATCTTCCCATCTCTGTCGTCAAATCGTCTCTTGTAATAAACTCCGTACCTCGCCCCTGAACTCTACCTCCGGTTCTGCCCCCAGTTCTACCTCCCCCTCGCTCTCCTCTCCTTCCTTCAGTTCCTAATGGTGGATTCATACTATTTGGATTTCCTCTTCTATTCGTATTTCGAGTACCGCTTGCCATTCTGTAGATTCAAACAAGATTAATATACACATAAGCACATACCCCATATAATAAAGTATCCCAGTCCAAACATGCACCTGTAAGATCACAATTACACTGGCCAGGTGTAATCTGAAATTACCTTACATGATGTTCCTTCTACCTTTTATACTTAGCATCCCAAGGTTCTAATATATCAAGGACATCCTACTTCACATGCAGTTTAAGTCTAGGTACGGGTACAAATACCTAAATCCCTTAAACTAGGGCTCTGATACCATTTGTAACATCCCGATTTCCATCTTTACATCATAATACATAACATTCATACATATCATTGATTTACAACAAAAGTTACATAACAAACCAAGTACGGTCTCATTAGTCTTGACATTACAAATTATATAAAAGCTTCCTAATCAACATCCAACAAAAGCTTCCTATACTTCATCCTCTCCTGTCGATCCTTAACCTGGAAAACATATTTTTGAAAACAAATTGAGGGTTAGACCAAACGGGTCTAGTGAGTTAATCCCGGTCCTTTCCAAAATCATTATCAAACCTTTTATGCAAATCCTTTGTATCAAAATAGTTTAGATAAACCTTTCGTAAAATATAAACATACCACACGTATTTAAATACCAATCCAGACTCGTGCATCGTGTACATCTCATTCACCTTATTCCTCCACAAATGGCCATATTAGTTGGTAGCAAGCCAACTAATAAATCAACAACCGGTCCGCTCACCGGAACCCGGCTACCTGTCGGTCCGCACACCGGAACCCGACTACTCACCGGTCCGCACACCGGAACCCGGCAACAAGTGCACTCGTGTAGTGCAAAGCTTATATAAATACAATACATATCTCATTACGTCATATTGTCATTTATATACACATAATCATATTCCTACCACATAATCATCTCACATATATATATTTATACACATATGTATTCCAGTTCAAAACGTTTTACATCAAAACTCACCTTGAATGCTTAAAATACGCTTCCAAGCCTTTCTCCGAGCTATCCGATCCTTTATCCAAATACCTCAGAATCTGAAACCATTTACATACAAATATCTCCTTACCAACTTATGTATAAGACTTACTAGCAGGTTATGGACTCTAGATACATCTACATAACTTTTATCCTCAAAATTTACCCAAACAGCCAAGTTATCCGGAAACCTCCAGCTATCCGGACAACACAAAGAATCCGGACAACACTACTTTTCCCGGACAGCATGACTAATCCGGACACCAAAGTAATCCGGACAACAAAGGAATCCGGATGCCATCCGGACTCTAAATCGTCCGGAAACCATCAATCAAATCATCCGGACACTATCAATAATTTACCCGGACACCACCCAAGAATCTACCCGGATACCTTCATATCATCCGGACACCTCTGACTGTTTATCCCATTTTCACCCAGAAATCGACTGAATTATTAACAGATGTGATTTTGACTATTCTACTCCGATAGGAACTATCTAAAAACAATTACAAACATAAAATACAAAGCAACATACCTCAATTTCACTTCCAAAAGTACCAAGTTGAATCCCTAGCTTTACTTCTTCTCTTTTCTTCTTTTGCTCTCAATACACACACTCACACACTGAAATTCTGGATATTTAGCTGATATGAAAATATCAGAAAACTAAAAGGGTATTATCTACATATATTTACCATTTCCACCCCTAAACTCCTCACTAATAACTAATACACCTTTAATTTATCATTTGGTCAAACTTTTACCCTTTAAACTTATAAACCCTCCTAAACTTACCCTAACATCATTTATAAAGAAAATAAACTTAACGGAACTAGAATTTAAATTAACGGATTTACCCGGGGTATTACAGTATCCCGCGGTGGTCCCGCGGTAAGTTGAAATTACGTTTTTGGCCCCTCAAGTTTGGGGCAAAAAAAATACATTTTTGGTCCCTGTAGTTTTTAGGTTATCATTTTCCCCTGCTGAATCCCCCTGTTATGGTAACCTAAAAACTACAGGACCAAAAATGTAATTTTTTTGCCCCAAACTTGAGGGGCCAAAAACGTAATTTCAACTTACTGCGGGACCACCGCGGGGTACCTCGCGGGCAGGGACCAAAAGTGTATCGCGGGCATAGTTGGGGGGCTCCGCGGGCAGGGACAAAAAGCGTACCGCGGGCATAGTTGGGGGGCTCAGCGGGACTTTTGGCCAAAGAATCGTGACACGTGGGTGTGGGCACGCGATCGCGGGGCCCATTGCGGAAATTTTGGGTATTTTGGTAAAGTCTCCAAGATTTTGGGTATTTTGGTAAGTCAGAGTCAAACTTTGGGTATTTTAATTAAATTCCCATGAAAAAAACAATGCTTACAAATAAAAAGGAAGGCGTAGTGGCACGCTCCTCTGTAAGCGTATGTGCTTGAAATTCGAATGAGCATCGTAACTTGCTAAATTAACGAGACTAATTTAGAAAATCCTATTAAAATAAAGTATTAGAGCATCCATGGATTTTATTTGGATTGCAAAAGTGCCAACTAGGATTTCTATTTTAGAAATTATAGTGGTTGTGAGTATGATTGCTAAATTATTGGTTTTGGTAATTTGCAAATGTCAAATCAGTATTTTTTGCTGATGTGACAGTGAATAGTATAAGAAATTGTAGGGAATAATTTCTAATTAAAAATTGCTTTATGTCAAATCATGTTTTGTAGAGTATGTTTATGAAAAAATGTATGAATAATTTTATTTGTTAATAAAAATATTAATTTTTTTTGAAAGACATAAATATTAAAAAATGCAAAATATAATTTATATTAAAGTACAATAAAATAAATTACATATTAAAAAAATACAAATTTAACACATAAAAATACATCATTGTTCGTTTAGAATGTGTATGTTAGCATACGGTGTAAGCGCGAACACCGTTGATGAATATTTACAAATTGGGGAAACAACGACAATAGAATGCGTCAAGAAGTTCGTACAAGTACATGCATTGGCAATGGAAAAATTGTCCCGTAGCATGGCATGGCAATATGCAAGAGGGGATCATAAATCTCTACAAGTTAATTTCTCCGTCAATAGTAACAATTACAATTTATGATATTATCTTGTTAATGAGATCTATCCTAATTGGGCTACATTCGTAAAGTCAATTCCATTACCTCAATCCCCAAACATCGACTATTTGCAAAGAAACAAGAGGCTGTTAGGAAAGATGTAGAGAGAGCGTTTGGGGTACTCAAATCACGTTTCACTATTATATGTGGGTCATCTCGTATGTAGTGCAAAGAGATAATTGGAGAAATAATGAGAGCATGTATAATCATGCACAACATGATCGTCGAAGATGAACGTCAAATTTATATTCGTCAATTTGATGATATAAACGATGATGTTAATTTTACTATAACTACGCCTCAAATCCCTCGTAGCATACTTCCCGAATACGAAAACTATCTCCAAAATCACATACAAGTACGTAATCGGTCAACTAATCATTGTTTACAATTAAATTTGATTGAAGAGATTTGGCAAAGATTTAGAGAAGAAGAAAATGACGATTACTGTAATATTTTTACTTTGCATTTTAATTTAATGTTTTATAAATTACATATATTTTATTTAATTAATTAATTTATTTTATTTTATTATAATTATTTAATTAATAAAATATTTCGTATTAAATTATAGTAACGAATATTTAATTGTAGTTTTGTTGTTATTTGATTAAAATATAATTTTTTATGACGAGATGTCACTTTAAAAAGTGGTTAAAATTTCATTGTTGTAAAAGATAATTTCAAGATAATTGCAAAGCTGATGTGATGCTGATGTGACACATTTGCAATTGTAATGAAATTTTAGTGTTGTGGATGCTCTTAAAATTAAAAAAATATTATTAAAAATTAGGATCCATCTTCAATGATTTCTCTATTTTTAACATTTAATTTCTAAGTATTTTTTATTGATAGAAAACAAAAAAATATTTACCTATTCTAAATAATTATTTTGAAGTTTTAAAAATTTTCACCATCTCTTACTTTCTTCATTTTGGAAAATAATTTAAAAAATCTGTTGAAACAAAATTTCCTAAAATCTCCATTTAAAGAGTTCGTCGGAGAGAAAGAGCATCTCTAAGATGTTCTTATAAGCAAAAATTATAGTGTCTTATAAAAATTAATATTAAAAGAAAGTTCTTATAAGAACTTCACGTCTTTTAAATTTATGTACATTCTTGCTTTGCATTGATATTTAGAGGACGTTTGGTTCATTTTAAGAAATGAAAATGAAAATGGGAATGCAGGAGAATGGGAATAGGAATGAACATTTCATTGATGTTGTTTGGTTAAACCAATATAATTAATAAATATATAAATTTTTAAATACAAATATGTGTGTCGTTCAACGTGAAAATAAAAATATTTTTCATTCAACATCGGGAAATGTAAAGATGCATGAGAAAAAATTACTGAGCGAGAATAAATTTTGGTCAGGGATGGAAACTAATGGGTTTAGGGTAATGGACCCATTATATTATATCAAACCAAACAATAGTGTTCATTATCATTCTCATTCCATACCTTTAAATACCCCCAACCAAACACCCCCTTAGTTTGTTTTTTCAATTAAATATTTGATATTACGACAAAGATATAATAGTTACTGATGTTGAAAAAAATACATGAGACCCATGTGGAGTTTTATATAAGTTTAATTTGACGAGTTAGAAACGACGTGACAATTATTTATTTATTTATTTATAAAAATCTCCATTAAACAAAACAACTTACGATAAAAGTTTTAAAATAAAGTACATTTTTGATCCATATTGTTTGTCAAAAAAATTGGATATCATTGATGTGTTTTCTTTACTACATCACTAATCTCGCATATGAAACAATCATGTTTGTTTGTTGTCAATCAGGTTGTAGCGCAGTGGTTGATCGCCCTGGGTGATGTGGTGGAATATCACATCATACAAGGTTCGATTCCAGACGTCCTCAACATTGATAAGACATCTTTAAGTTTCAAAATTGCCAGGGATTAGTCCGGGCTGTGCCTGAGATACCCTTTCCAAAAAAAAAACAATCATGTTTGTTTCATTTATAAAATAATAGTGTACATTTCACCTATATTATTTTATATGTAAAATGATACACGTAAATTGGTTTTTACGGTTTCAACAACTTTATTTCACATATGTGACAATAACAATATAAATGGAAAAAAAAGTAAAATGATCTAATGACTTTGTGTTAACAAACTTCTTTTAACAACATTAACAAAAAATGATAGAAAAAAAAAACTTATTGGATCAACTATTTCGTAACTTATTTTTTTAGTATGGATTGGGTCGAAATCAAAACCATCATTTAGGGGCCGTTTACCTAATCACTTATCCGGGTGAGTGCTTACCGGTAAAATTCAACACAATCATCTACTTCATGGGTAAGATTTTAGTCCACCAATATGACATCGTATGCTATAATTTAGCCGGTAAGCACTAACCGTGGTAAGAGTCGTCGCACTCACTTATCGGATAAGACTCTCGTTCCTTGCTTCCGCTCTTACCGGGTAAGATTCTTGGTTCTTGCCATATTCATCCGATGAGTTAATATGACTTGATAAACATTTACCCGGATAAGCGCTTTGTAAACGACCCCTTAGTTTTGCTTTTCAAACCATGGTTGTTTTACTTTTTTTTGTTTTTTTAACATTAAACAGAACACAAGTTTATTTACCATCCAACCACTATAAACCATGATAAGCCAATATAATATGTTTGTTTCGTGTTTTATGGAATTTATGCTATATACTGTATTAGATCATCTTCAATAGCTTTGTTAAAATAGAAAAGTTGAGTTTTTGTTTCATAAACTTGTCCAAGAGTTTTGTTATCTTGTTCTTTATAATAGAGAAAACTTGAAAAAAATTCCAAGTTTAAAGAATTGTCTAAAAATTGATGGTAGGAGAGATAAATGATTATTTTATTTAATCTCACCAATAAGAATATAAATTAGAGAATATTATATTAATATAACTTGTATTAAAATATCTATAATATAAAATCTTTTGGAGATAATATAACTCTTTAGAAATGTTAACTTTTGATTCTCTATTTTAGAAAAATTATAGAAAACCTGTTGAAAATGCTATTAGATGTTTGTAGGTAGTTTAATTTGTAAACCACTCTAATTTATGTAAGCCGTGAAACTCACGTCAACCAATCAAAACTTTTATTTTTTAACTTTTTCTTAATTACGAGGGTTTATTATTACTCAAAAATATATGAAATAATTTTATAAAAATATCATGTCTCCTACTTTTCCAAGTTTCAAAGAATCTCTTATAACAAAAAATTACCTAAAATCCATATTTTTTTCATTTTAATAGTTTATTAGAAATGTTTTAATAATTTGGTTTTATTTGAATAAATAAAATCAAAATCCTACAGAGCATTTATACAAAACTTTTAAAACAAAATATATTTACTTATTTTTAGAGTGAATTGTGGATTTGGTCCTTGTGTTTTGATGATTTCTTTAATTAGGGTCCCTATGGTATGTTTATTGTGGATTTGGTCCTTGTGGTATTCAATTTGTTTTGGTTATGGTCCCTATGACTAATGTCTCCGTTAACTCCATTAAATCAAGGGTCATTTTAGCCATTTGCATATTCTTTTGTCTATTTCCTATAAAAAATAAAAACAATATTTTAATGCACAATTATATATATAATGATATCAAAATAGATAAAATAAGATATTATTTTATAATTTGATTTGATTTGTTTAAATTAAAATAATTAATTATATAAATATTGTTTTAGTATTTTGTCTATTTCGGTATGAAAACATGGTTGAGTCTATATAGGGATTTGTTCAATTATAAGTTACAAAGATGATAGCATGTATGAATCCTTCATTTGGTTAGGATGATAAAATTGGAGTTCATATCTTAGTGTTTTAATGATTTTAGTATTAAAATATCGATAATAAACTTACTTATTGAAATGATTGAAAAAAATTATTTAAATTAATTGTCTTTGACGTATTTAAAATTTTAATTTAAGTAATTAAATCATAAAATTATATCTTATTTTATTTTATTCACTCTAAACAAAATAAGATATGGTTTGTTGATTTAATTTATTTGAATTAAAATTTTAATTACATCAAAAAACAGTAAAAGCATATATTTTGCATCATTGCAATAAAACAGTAAAATTAAATCATATTTAATATAATCTATTTTTTTTAAATAATCAAATAAAATTCACTAATATCTTATTTTATATTGATATTGTTATACTTGTGTATAAAAATATTGTTTTATTTTTATAAGAAAAAGGCAAAAGAATATGCAAAATGGCTTAAATGACCCTTGATTTAACGGAGTTAATGGAGGCGTTGGTCAGAATGACCATAGCCAAAACAAATTGAATACCACAAGGACCATATCCACAATAAACATATCATAGGGACCATAGTCAAAAAGATCAATAAACCACAAGGACCAAATCCACAATTCACTCCTTATTTTTATAAATTAATTGCATATGAAAAGTAACCACGGTCACCGACAGTCCGACACAAGACCGTTAACGGCGAAGAAGCCGACGTTAACGTGGTCGCAGATCTCAGCTTGCATCCGTCCAAACTTCCGTCAGTTCCGTGCCCTCCTCTTCCTCCCCCCAAGTTTTAGCATACTGACACATTAAACCTTTAAGTTCTATTCATTTACAAACTGAACTCAAAACATTAGTACCTGGGATCGGAAGCATATAAATCTTTTCCATGTTATCACATGAATGAGCGATTTGAATCGTAAGAATGAACGATACAAGTCCGAATTTGCAGCGCTGAGGTTGATTTGATCCTACTCGTTTAGCTGAATTTGATTCGCCCACCACCTGTTCGATAAAATGCCTCACTTGTGTCAAAGCAGGGTTGAAATCGAGTCATCCACACTGTACGTCTCTGCCTTCCCTGTATTGCTTAATTTTAGTAACTGCTCTAAACAAGGAGATCATGTTTGATTTTGTATTAGATCGAATCATAGTTTTCAACTTCGAATCTGACGTTTGGTTTTCAGATTCCAAGATCAATGATTGCATTAATCACTACTAGATATTATCGAATTCAAGTTCCTGGAGTTAAGTTTGTGATAGAATCCATATCGTTATGAGTTTGATTAGAAGTTAGGGTTTATATCATAACTTTTGGAACTCCATTTGTACGTCTAACGGTTGGATCTCAAACAATACAACAATGAATTTTTTAGGATTAATACAAGAATGAACAGTTCTCGAGTTTACTGCTATCAAAATAATCACGGAACTACAAATGGTTTTCTGTGCGTAGAAGAAAAGGATCATCAATCATTAGAAGAATGAATTCGAGTTCATTAGATCACAATCAATGGTGTAACAGATTGATCAAAGCTACCACGAACTGCTCGTGCTCTAGTAGTCATCTTCTTCATCGACCCCATCTCGCTGCCATATCTGGCACCAGTTTTACTCGCAAATTCTGGTCCACTTTTACTCAAAATTGCATGTTCATCCTTCTCGCCACCTCCACGAGTCAAAACCCTCGTGATTCCGGTGTAGTTCAGTGACTCCGCGATCTGCATTGCAGTCACACCCTTATTGGTTCTTGCTTCAATATCTGCACCTCCTTTTACTAGTAATTCAACCACATCAACATGCCCAGATTCCACAACACAGTGGAGAGCAGTGTATCCATCTTCATCCCTTGCATCGATATCGATATCAAGTCCCTTTTTCATCAGAATCTCGACTACGTCAGCGTGGCCCTTGAAAGATGCACGGTGTAAAACGGTCCACCCGTGCTGGTCCTTCGCATTAACGGTTATGACTCCACCGTCAAGAAGCCTATTGACGGTTCTAACCTCGCCTTTTCTTGCAGCTACACACAAGCTGTCGCCAAGCCGGAGTGCGTCAAATAGCCTCGTATGTACGTGCTCCGCGGCAACATCATAAGCGGTTTGTTGGGATTGATTTTGAATGTTTTTGTTAGCTCCCTTTTGCAGTAGAAGTTTAACCATTTTATCATCTCCAAGAGCTACCGCTATATGCAACGGAGTCTCACCGCTACCAGAATTACGAATATCGGGATTCGCACCGCCGGTCAACAGCAGTCGAGCGCAGTCTCGTCTCTGCTCCTCCACGGCAAGGTGTAAAGCGGAATTTCCGTCTTTCGTCAGTGCATCCACATTGACGCCTTTGAGCAAAAGTAGCCTGAGAATGTCAACGTGGCCCGCACCAGCCGCCAGGTGGATCGGACCCCACGCTGATGACTCTAACCGCTCTGTACCGGCTTGATGAGCCAGTAAGAGCTCTACAATTAAATTTTCACCTGAGGCTGCTGCAGCCTCAAGTGGAGTTGATCCTACTCGAGTTCGAGCCTCTATATCAGGCTTGAACTCGAGTAGCACCTGAACCAGGTCGGCTCGACCTTTACCAATTGCTAAATGAAGTAAAGTTTGACCTTCGGAGTCAACCGAGTCTACAGCCTTCCAAGATGGCTCACTCTTCTCCAACATGTCTCTTATTTCGTCCATAGAACCATTGGCAACGAGCTTAGCCATTACCATCGAGCCAACAAACATGACCTTGATACCGCTATCGACAAACACCTGTTTCTTTCTTGTGGTAAACCAATCACTTGGGACTGAATCGTTGGTGTAAGTGTTCTTAACTGCGGCACCAGGAACCACCACGCTATGTAACAAGAACGAATCATCGCAATACGGGTATGATTCCGGAAGACTTGAATTCGGAGGCAAATCGTATGTGATCTCCACCGTGAGAGTTGTCAGAGGAGATATGATCCCGGATTGTGGTCGGACGGTGTAACGGGATTTGTTCATGGGCTGAAGGTGGAAAGCCACGGGCATGGTGTACATAACGTTTTTCAAAGTGATGTTACCGTAACACTTTTGACCCTGTTCGACACGTATTGCAACCACATTAGATGGCTCCAGACTTATCAACCGGTCCATGATCTTGTCACCGGAGACTTCTCCGATGGGGAAAATGGTTTTAGAAGTTGGAAGAGAAAGATGTGATTGTGGTATAAGTATTAATTAGGGAGGTTAAAAGAGTGCCGGCTTTTACAATGGATGTCAAATCTTGGTGTTAACAACAATGTTAGACTTGTTCTATTAGGCGTTCAAACTAATATAAACTTAAAAGTCATACAGTTGATAATTAAACACATGTTAGATATGGATTTAAACCCATAATATATAGTTACACCAATCAAATAGCTCGTTTTTCTTAAGTTATATTTTGGTCTTTATTTTCTTGGGTATCTCAAAATCAACTATCTTAGATTTTCAGTAATGATTATGACAAAATAATTTGATTTTAAACTTAGAGAATCATATATGCGAAGATAACTCACAATTAAATGAAAATGCACAACAGTTACAAACTGCTTACATGGATTAGAAGTAAAAAACTTCTGAACAAGACTTAGAGGCACCGCCCCTTGGACCCCACAAGGAGCACTGCCCCTGGAAGTCAAGAACCCTTCAAGGGGTGGCGACCCTTTCACTCTTGTTATATAGCGGCATCCAACAAACTCAAGTTCTAGTTAACTTATACAAGTGTGCACTCCACTTCTTCTAACGAATGTTATACATTAATTAACAACTTCACATTTTCTTATGAATTCATTTACTTAAAATGAACCAGTATAGTAATTTCCTAAAACCACTAACAAAATTTACGAGAATTAGAACCCTAACAACGATCGTGACTATAGGAAAACTATTGAACCATGTAAAGATTAAACGTTTGTTTTTTCATTTCTTGCAATTAGAGCATCCCCAATGGTGGGTTCTTAAACCCCACTACGTGGACCATGTACCGGTTTGAAATTTTTTCCACCTTTGGAACAAATTAGAGCATCCCCATGGATCGGTTCATGCAGAAGAACCGATTCCTCCTCTACAAATGGTGGGCCCAACATTAATTTAATAATAAAATAAATTGAATCTGGGTTTTATTTAATTTCTTTTTTAATTATTAAACTAAATTTATACTTATCAAATTAATTAGTTTAATTCATTAAAAAAGTAAAGAAATTATTATAATTTCAAATTTTATTTATATTTGTAAATTTTAATAATTGTAATTTTTGTTATTGTAGTTTTTTATTATAATGATTTTTATTAGTGGGTTTTAATTGTAATAAGTAATTCTTTATTATCATAATTTTTAGTTAATGTCTTGTAAAAACAATATGTAACTTTTAACTATAATTCTATTTTTTTTTAATTTTAACGTATTGTAACTTTCAATTATTGTAATTTTTAATTATTGTGATTTTTATTATTTTTATTATTAATTATTGTCTTTTAATTATAATTAAAGTTTAGTTATTGTTTTTTATTAAATTAACCATGAATCGGTCCATGATTGAAAGTGAGAGGTTTATAAAATGAGTAGTAAAGAGAAAATTGATGTGACAGAGTCATAAACCTCTGGAGAGGTTCATAACTAAAGATGCTCTTATTATTATTATTATTATTGCGTGGAGAATCGTCTAATGCATACTTGTCTTTTTCACTTTTTTTGCGATTGTTATTAGAGGTGTGATGCAAACGTCTTGCCTTTTTCCCTAGCTATATCACTTTTGACTAGTGGGTTTTTGCCTTGTTTTCTTACCGTTGGCATTCCTACCAACAAGTTTACATCTGTAGATGCTGCCTTATCTTAACCTGTCCTTGTCTCATATTTTCTTTTGAAGAAAATAGTTGTATCGTATGTAAATGTAGGAACTCGGAAACTGGTAACAACACGCCACATGTCCCTCTTCAAGATGGATATTCAGTATGAATATGGATGTTTTGTTCATCATGAATCACACATTCACGATGAATATATATTATCCATAAAAGTTACCTTAAGATAATTGTATTCAGATTCTTGACTCTAATGTTGTATATGCTTTATACAATAATGATTTTACTATTATATACCCAGTTGTGTACTAGATAAAAAAAACAATATATTGAATTAAAGAATATGCTCAAGACAGTTACTCAAGGTACTTAATGACTAATGATTACTGAATGAGTGTTTCAGTTATTTTGTAGGATTGTTTTTTTTATTTGCAAACAATAAATTAAAAATACATTAATCATTTTTAATATGGTATCTGATTTTTACCCCTCAAATCTATTATAACATCCTCTTGAATCGGGTAAAACTTAACTCATGAAAACTAACATAGCCTACTACAAAAGTAATAACATCAAAAGTCAAAAATCAAAATTTCTGGTTTTTACATGTTAGTATCCGTCATAAAAATACGACATGATGAATTCCATGCGACATACAAAACTTTAAAAACCACAGGTCTTTATTAAAACAATCGGGAATCTTTAGAAAAATAATCCCTCTACAGGTATGTATACATTCTTAGACCCCACATATATATTGAATTATTTTGGTTTAGTATTTTACATAAAAACATATTAGAGAATGCAAGTAGTGTCATAGAATAAAGAAATAAATGGGGTACATAACATGAATGAGATCATGTTATTGTACTTTGGCAATGGCCAAGTATGGTAAAGACAAACATGCACCAACCATTCTTGGAAGACTATGTCAAGTGGGATTTTAGGCATTTGTTCCATTTGCACCATTGTAGAGCTAACAAGACTATGTATTGTACCCACCCTTTTGGACCCATTTCCTATTTTTAATATTTAAACAACTTTGGAAATTGACTAAATTACACTAGTAATCAAATATTTATTTTGCATATTAAGTCATCTTATTTAAGACAAATCTTAATTAGAAAACCATAATAACTCTTAATATTTTAGCATAGGGCGAACCTATGAAGGCCCTGGTGGAGCCCTGTTATCCTGTACGGTTGTACACCTTCTCAACCGATTTTCGCAAATAGAAATTTTACGGGATATGAAGGTCACACGCTAAACTTTGAGGGGGTTTTATTAGAAAATATAACAACCAAAAAATTGAAAAAGTTTGTCGAAGTCAACCAAAACCGAAAAAAACAATTTTAAATCAACAAAAAAAAACTTAAAAAGTCCTTCGTTACGATGAAATTCACCTACAACACATCAAACGACTTTACAGACATTTGATTCATTTTAGAGTGTATCTGCTCAGCAAAAGTTCTGAATCTACACTGACTTTTACAAACAATAACAAGTGTGGACTTAGATTCGAACCATGTTAAAAGATCATTTGAGCAACCGTTAATTTATCTAATATCGTATGAGGTTGTTGATTATTTAATATTTTGTGTAAATTGGGTGATAATATCATTTTTTAGGGAAATTAATTAAAATACCTTAAGTTTGACCAAGTGTTACCAAAATGCCCTAAATCTCTCCCAGTTTGCCAAAATGCCATTTTTTCCCGCGATGGGAGCCTGTGATCGCGGGCAGTGGCATTTTGGTAATTTAATTACCCGCGATCACGGGGAGAGGAGCCCGCGGTGGACCAATTTCATACGATTTACGATTTTGTCATATACACTACATAAAAATATTTTTTACCTGTGAAAATTCATTTTTTTAACGTATTCTCAATTTTGTTTTACACTCCTATCGCATTAACTATAAGAGTACCATAAATTAAATAATTAACTAAAAAGGTATAAATTGTAAATATTAAAAATATTTTGATGTACTATATATGATATATATTAAAATATATAAATCAAAAAAATTCAAGATTGAGCTCATTTCGAACGTATCGAAAAGACGATTATAATGGTGTAACTTGTTAAAATTAAAACGTATTTTTAACGTATTTTAGTTAATAAACGATTATATGTGTTAAATGTAAAATTAAATTATGAAAGTAAAAGGTATAAAGTAAAGTTAGTAAATAAGTATAGGGGTTGAAAGTGTAAATATCAATCAAAATCACAATTTCGAATTGAAATTTACATTTTCAACCCCTATACTTATTTACTTATTTTACTTTATACCTTTTACTTTCATAATTTAAATTTTACATTTAACACATATAATCGTTTATCAACAAAAATAAGTTAAAAAAATACGTTTTAATTTTAACAAGTTACACCATTATAATCGTCTCTTCGATACGTTCGAAATGAGCTCAATCTTGAATTTTTTTGAATTTATATATTTTAATATATATCATATACACTACATAAAAATTATTTTTTATATTTAAAATTCATACGCTTATAGTTAATTATTTAATTTATGGTACTCTTAGGTAGCGTTTGGTACGCATACTAGATGGGACGGAACTGGACGGGACTGAACTGGATGGGACGGGACGGGACTGAACTGGAGGAGATAATTTTAATCTAAGTTACGTTGGAAATACATCGATCCTTTTGTGCATACTCTGTAACTGCAAATACTTCAGCTTCAAACACAAATGAACCATCATTCGCCAAATACCCATTTTCACAATATCTATAAACACATTCAAATAATAATAATTTAAAACGATTTAATGAATTAGTTAATATATGATTATTATGTTAATGCGATAGGAGTGTAAAAAAAATTGAAAAAAAAAGAGATGTACCATAAATTAAATAATTAACAATAAGAGTATGTATTTTAAATATAAAAAATACTTTTTTATGTAGTGTATATGATATATATTAAAATATATAAATCCAAAAAAAATCAAGATTGAGCTCATTTCGAACGTATCGAAGAGACGATTACAATGTTGTAACTTGTTAAAATTAAAACGTATTTTTTAACGTATTTTAGTTAATAAACGATTATATGTGTTAAATGTAAAATTAAATTATGAAAGTAAAAGGTATAAAGTAAATTTAGTAAATAAGTATAGGGGTTGAAAGTGTAACATTTTATTTTAAAAATAAAATTTGGTCGACCGCGGGGTCAACGAGGGGTCAAACGCGGTTCAAATTTTCAAAAATGGTCCCTTGCAATTGAAAAGTCACAAAAATAAAACCACCGCGGGATTCTTTCGCGATCGCGGGATTGAATTTTTCAAAAATGGCCCCTGCAAGTTTAAAAAAGTGTCAGAAATGGTCCCTGAGCCCGCGATCGCGGGCTCCTATCGCGGGGGAAAAAAAAGCATTTTGGCAAACTGGGAGAGATTTAGGGCATTTTGGTAACACTTGGTTTGACTTAAGGTATTTTAATTAATTTCCTTTTTTTTAATCAAGTTGATGGGAGGGCATAAAGTCATAAAAGAAAGATGTTATTGAAAGATTTTCTTAATAATAAAATCACTGACAACTTTAAACAGCCTTTTGAAGCAATGTGTTTAGGTTGGCAAAGGATGTCAAAACATTAATTAAGTGTGATCAGGAAGGTGGTCACAATATAATTCTTTTTCCAACAAAGTAAAGTGAAACAAGATGAAAGGAGGAATGTTGGAATGTGATGAGTTGCATATTCTCTTTTAAGAATTATAGAAAATAACCTTTATATTATTTTAATAAAATGTTCATAAAAAAATACTTAACATCAAGATGCCGTTTAACAAACGCTTATCCGCGTAAGCATTTACCGGTAAGAATAGCCACTATCATTAGCCTTATAGGGTAACATGTCCGGCCATCAAAATGGATTGGTGGTAAAGGTTTGGAACTTGGTAAACGTTTGCCGGGTAAGAGTCGTCACCCTCACCTACCGGGTAAGACTTTCGATCATTGTCTTCTCTTTTACCGGGTAAGAACCTCGGTCCTTGTTCACCCGGTGAGATAATTGAAATGAAATTTGTTATGGGTATGTTAGAGATTATGAAAAATAACAGTCAGTATCATCAACATCCCAACTTATCGTGAAAGAGTGTTGAAATTCAGTGTTTGTAAAATTTGGTGGATTTTGAAGATTCGCCAGACGAGGGAATGAACTTTGGTCAAAAAATTCAACAATCCAATTCGATCAAATTTATTTAGACTTTGTGAACCAAGCATCACCTCAATCTTTATCATGTTCACCCGTAAGGCAAAATGGTCATATAATCACTTATCGGATAAGCGTTTAATAAACGGTCCGTTTAAGTGTTTTTTTTCCTTCCATATGCTCTTATTGCCTTTTATTATTAGTATAACTGTTTTTCAATTTTTTTTAATTATCAATAAAAAAACTGGTTGCTTAAAATAAAAATCACAACTAACCTTAACGAAAGAAAGTAGGATATATTATTATTTTACTAATATAAAAAAAAGAAACTAAAATATCTACAACAAAATATTTATACACCAAGGTTTTTATTAAAACAAAAATCGAAACAAAGAAAATTATCACTATTAATTATCAAACCTTTAGGCCCTCCGCACCGCCTCGGGCTCGAGCTCGGGCTCGGCTGCGGGCTCGTGCGGGCTGCGGTAAGGGTGGCTCGGGCTTAGGGCTCGGACTTGGCTTACGGGTTTGAAAACCCGAGGAACCCGAACATGTTTGTTTATTTAATTTTTTTTTTAATTTTTTATTCAAACGGCTATTTTTTATTTTTTTTTCAATTTAATCACACTATATATATTAACCCTCAACCTCTTATTTTTTCACACCAACAATCTCTCAAACTCTCTCAAATTCTCTCAAACTCTCTCAAATTTCATCATGAATCCAAACAAAACACCTACATCCCGTCGTAACCGACCGGATACACCACAACCGCAAGAAGACCCGGAGCTTGGTTTCCAAGCGTTTACACAACAAGGTTATCGTCCGCAATGGTCGCAACAAATTCCGCCACAATG
This sequence comes from Saussurea involucrata, assembly GCA_033807775.1. NCBI lineage: Eukaryota > Viridiplantae > Streptophyta > Magnoliopsida > Asterales > Asteraceae > Saussurea > Saussurea involucrata. The sequence continues at coordinate 116,592,882 of CM066321.1, read as the reverse complement.
GTCGCAACAAAATCCGCCACAATATCCGCAACAATTAAAAAATTTCATAATTGGTAGTATTTTGTATTTTGTAATTTTTATTTTTAATGAATGATATGAATTTTTATTTTTATTATTTATCTTATTTTTATTTATTCAAATAATTAAATGTATAAATAAAAGAATTAAAAAAATGATGTGGCGTTGATGTGGCATTGAGGGCTTGAGGGCTTTTAGTTATGCGCTGGGGTGTTTAGGGCTTGAGGGCTAAGCTAATGTGGCGCTGATGTGGCGTTGAGGGCTTGAGGGCTTGCGCTGCGGATGGCCTTAACATGTAAAATCATGTCCGTGATCACTACCTGATCCATAGCGGATCACCGTCGAACCATTCAAAGTCAAAATTTCATTTATATCCATTGACTTTTATCGGTAACTAAGAAAAGTCAACCTTTAAATTCGATGAATTATCGGCATAATTTAATTAATTAAATCCCATCGATAATTCATAGGTAATTGTATTTAACATCTTTTATTTTTTTAAATTGAATAAAAATTATCAGCGGATTACCGAGGGAATTAATGTAATCGAATTCTGCCGGTAAACTTATTCAAATTAAAAAATTGTGGAAGAAAATTAAATAATTTCCACTGGTAATTTATCTATAATTTTATTTAAAATTAACATATTAAATTATTTAAATAAATCCCCCATAGATTTACGAGAAAAGTAATTTAACTTTTAGTTAAATACAATTTGGCCGGTAGTTTTTAGGGAAATTAATTAAAATGCCAAAAGTTTGACCAACACTTACCAAAATGCCACAAAATTTTGGCGGTTTACCAAAATGTCCTAATGGCCCGCGATAGAGCTTGCGATCGCGGGATAGGGCTGACGTGGCACGACCTTTGGCCAAAAGTGTCCCGCGGAGCCCCTCAACTTTGGCCGCGGTGCACATTTGGCCCCTGCCCGCGATCGCAGCCCGCGATGGACCAAAATTTTACAGTTTTGGTCCCTGAAAATTTACACTTTTGGTCCCTGAAAATTTACACATTCAGCCCCTGTACTTAGACGAATCTTGCATGCTTTTACTGTTTTTTTCCACAATTATTGTACTTTGAAGACCGATTTGTGGTTGAAATTCATTTGCATGTTTTCATCAATGTTAAATCAGTGTTTTTGGAATACCAGTTTGTGGATGAAATGAGAGATTGGTTGTCATCAATGTTGGTTGTTTCATTGATAAATAAATGTAAAATGCAATCCATAATCCACACACCGATTTCATACTTCTTTCTTGATTTCTTTCTGCAATATTTTGTGTTTGAGATACTACTGAAAAAATGAGTTCATCTATTGCAAAAGCTAAGCTATATTTCTGTTTTGATGGTGAATGGGAGCAAGATAACAATGAGTGGAATTTTGCTTATAAATCTAAGCATGGTGTAAAAGTGCCAGGAAACTATACTTATCAGAAATTTCTTGCATACGCCATGCAAAAATGTGGAATCAACCCTTCTGCTGTTTGCAAGTTAGTGTTTAAAAATGGCGATAGGTCATTTGTGGATTTATCCAACGATGGGGATATCTCTACTTTTCTGCACTTTACAGTCGATTCAGAAAGGCCCCCATTACTTTTTGTGTATCCCGACGACGGTGACGACGACGGTGACGACGAAGACCTCCAAATAGAGCAGCCTGATTCTCAATTTCAGTCGTCCGACGCCCCAACGGTTCATTTAGATCATTCATATGGTCTTAACGACTGTATTCCGGAGACGCAACAACAACAACCACCACAACCACCACAACCACACGAAGGGCGTACTGCTGGAGTTGCTGATGACGAAACCCACGTTTTCAGAACGGGTAATTCTGAAATAGACAGATCAGACACCGATAGTGATGATCACGAAGAATATACCCCTAGTAGAAAATCATGTAGTCAGATAAATGACTTTTTTGATATGCCCCCTATTTTTCCAGACTCCCATACCCAGACACAAACCTACGAACCTACACCTTATATTCGCAGTGAAATGTTACATGTAGGTCAGATATTCGAGTCGAAGGATCTCTTGGCAAGTCAGGTCGGACTTAAGTTCTTGGAAGAGGGTTTCGAAAGGCGCACGTCGAAATCTGACAAAACTAGATACATAGTTGAATGTGCCAGAAAAAACTGTGACTGGAGGATGTACGCGATTGACACGGGTGGCAAAGAAGGGGCGTTCATGATTAGAAAGTTGCACGACGTACACACTTGTACGAGGACGCAACTGAATCCCCACCACAAACAAGTCGGCAAAAAGACTTTGGGTGCGATACTGAAAAACAAATTTCTTGATGTTAGTAGGTCATTGCGTCCAAAGGACATCGTCCACGATGTTCACCAACAGTTCGGCGTCACGATTGATTACCACCAAGCTTGGCGTGCGCGATGCCATGTACTGTTTATGGTGAGAGGCACGTTCGAGGAGTCGTATGAACGACTCCCGACATATTTATATAATTTGCAGCTGCAGAACCCTGGTACTGTCACGTAGCTACGGACCGATTCACGTCGACGGTTTGAGATGTGCTTCGTGGCCCTTGGACCCGCGGTACGTATTTTAACACGTCATATGTTTACACATTATAAACTATAACATTTACAAAAGAAAACCACCTATGTTTTTGCAGATCCGCATATTTGTGGCAAATCTACGTCGTGTCCTGATAATAGACGCATCCCATTTAAAGGGCCGTTACTTGGGTATGATGTTCCTGGCGGTTGCCATGGACGGGGATAACTCCATCGTTCCAGTAGCTTTCGGCGTAGGCAAGTCCGAAACCGGGGACGAGTGGACTTGGTTTATGTCCATGTTGAGACAAGCTATCGGAGACCCGCAAGGGTTGGTGTTTATGTCTGACAGAGCTCCTTCCATAAGCGCCGCAATCTCTGCCATCTACCCAAACGCCCCTCACGCCATATGCTGTCGACATTTGGAGATGAACGCCAAATCCAAGGACAAACGTATTACGACCAACAAGGATGTCTATTGGGCGGCATGCAGAGCATATACGGATCGGAAGTTTAACAAGTACACGAATATGCTACGATATAGTGCCGACGAAGCAGCCAAAGTCTTTGACGAAGCTGGACCGGAGAGGTGGTCCGCGGCCCATTTTCCTGGACAACGGTATGACATTCTGACCTCGAATAGTGCAGAGTCTGTGAATGCACTCTCCCGTTTTGCGCGTAGATGTCCGATTGTTAATCTTATGGACTACTTTCGGGCCTTTCAACAAGAGTGGTACCAAATTCGACGCCTAAAAGGAGCTGAGATGCAAAATGCACTCACACCAACGACGGAGAATATCGTTCAGTACAAGGCGCGTCGTGCGGCGACATGGCCGGTAAGAGCAATCGGGTATGGGAAGTACGAGGTGCATGATGACTATCTTGACGCGATTGTGAATATGGAAGACCACCTTTGTTCGTGTCGCGAATGGGATAAATCTGGGTTACCGTGCGGCCATGCCATCGCTGCAGCAAGATATATGGGTCGTACAGATTGCAGCGACTTGGCTGTACCTTTCTTCACGTCCGAATATTACCGGAGAACATACGTGGAGGTAATAAACCCAGCTGGACCCCTTGCAGCATGGGTGTATCCACCCGACCCGCTTCCGCCATGCTATCCACCTTTAATGGATAAGAACAGAGCCGGGAGACCGAGAAAGAACGACCGACGTCCATCACGTGGTGAAAGTTCCATACAACGAAGATGTACTCGGTGCCAATGCGTAGGACACACTCGTGGGGAGTGTCCAAATCCCGCCCCTTCAACCGTGCCAAGGAGACATTCAGTCAGTCACACCCCGGGCCCGTCATAGCTTGAACCATATGGAACAAACACATATGATACTGTTGATCTAAACGTTGATTTGTAAAAGATATATATATATATATATATATATATATATATATTCATATTATATATACACACATACATATGCTTCTAAATGAACATTGATAACACAACTAGTTTATAAATGATATATATATTCATATTATATATACACACATACATATGCTTCTAAATGAACATTGATAACACAGCTAGTTTGTAAATGATATATATATTCATATTATATATACACACATACATATGCTTTTAAATAAACATTGATAACACGGCTAGTTTGTAAATGATATATATAGATTCATATTATATATACACACATACATATGCTTTTAAATGAACATTGATAACACAACTAGTTTGTATTCCATCCAACATGCTCTTCATCTTCAATCTTTCTGACCCTTCTTCAACGGCTTCTGCTTTTGCAACCACGTATGGCCATTGTGTACCACAACCCGGACACACTTTAGCAAATGAGTTGAGGTAACCTCTGACTTGACCTTACATGATGTAAAAAAACAACAAAAAAATAGAAACAACAACACAGTAAAAAAAATACAAAACAACACAGTAAAAAATACAAAACAACTAAAACAACCACCACCTACTTAAAAATTGATTTAGTTTCATCAATCCAAGCTTGCTTCTCGTTTACCTTCGCTTGAATAATTGCTAAGTCTTGCAGAATATGGTGAATTGCTTCTTGTTCTCGACGAACACGAGCCTCTCGAGCTATATATCCCCTTTCATCCTTTTGATCTCCCTATCTTCCTCTTCGATCTTTCTCAAATGGACTTGTTAGTCCCAGATGGCTTAACAAGTATTGTAGAAGGGGGGGTTGAATACAATACACAAAAATTTCACAATTTTAATTCTTATATTTGAAAAACTTTCAAAAGAATTACACACAGAAAACTTAAGATTGTTGCGGAAAAGAACAGATAAACTATTCTAACAATCTTACACAAAGTATACAACAAAACAACTAAGAACACTAAGAGCAAAGCTATTGAGTTTTAAGGCTTAAAAGAAGGTTTCTTGCACTGAGAGAATTTCTTGAAAGCGTTAGTATTTGCAAGAAGAGCACTTCTCCTTTTATAGTGCCAAGGAGTGCCCAAGCATTAAATGCTTGGGACACTTGTCATCTTCACATATGCTGATAATGTTGACTTCAGGAGAACTGTGAAGTCCTTGTCACTTTTCACTAGGTGCAGACAGAGTAGCTTGAGCAGATAAAAGGGACCTTAGCTGAAGGTGGATAAAAAGACAAACTGTCACTTTTCTCTGCTGGAGGATATTGTCCCATAATAAATGATCTTCTGTCTTGAGCCTTTAGCACCGAAGTGGTTTCCACCGAGATTGAGAAATCTTCGGTGGAAAGAAGATTAGTCCACCGAAATTGCAAGCATGTTTCGGTGGTAACTAGTCCACCGAAATTGCGAGCATATTTCGGTGGTGAAAGGACCACCGAAATTACAAGTATACTTCGGTGGTGAAGCGACCACCGAAGTTACATGTATATTTCGGTGGTGAGAGGACCACCGAAGTTACATATATATTTCGGTGGTGAGAGGGCCACCGAAAGGGTCATCGGTGGGAGAAGGGGACCACCGAATTTGTCCATGTACTTCGGTGGAAGAGGCCACCGAAATTGTCTTATAAATTCGGTAGAGAGAAGGCCACCGAAATGTCAAGGAATTTCGGTGGTGATGACTTGTTTGAATGTTGCCGAGATTCTTCTATTTTCCACAAGTAGAGAGTCTTCAAGCTTGGTTTCGGTTGATCTTCGACTTCACCGAATATTTGATATCTTGTACAAGTCATTCAAAGAACTGAACTAAAATATTCTAAGTAGGAGTTTTAGGAAAAACATCGGTGAGTCAATTTCAAATCCTTGGTGACCCAACAATCTCCCCCTATTTGAATTTGAGCTCCTTATCTTAGAATATTCAAGAGTAAACAAAAGTAAGTGCGTTTTTGACCCTTTTTACTCTTTTGGGTTCTTTTCACATAGACCATTCTTTTTGATCTTTTTGACCTTTTTCTTTTGTATGTGTATGTATACTATGTACAGTATTTACAGGGAACAAAAAATGAAGTATGTACGGAAATAAAATTCAAATAGAGATACTTGTATTAAGATAAGTTCTCGTACAATTTTTACAAAAAGAGAAATTAACTTTTACAAGTACTAACTGGAGAGAGCTTACTTCTTTGAGGTTTTGCGGCGCTTGATTTCATCCAGTAAGTTTCTATAGAACGGTTGAGCTTCGGGGATGTTTGGAAAGAGGTTGTGAATGCCTTCCAGAAATATGGTATCGGCTATGGACATCTGGGCAAATCTGAAGAATGCCCGGCGACCGAGACCGTCGTTGAAGAATAATCCTGGTATTGGTGAGAGGCTCAAGGTTGTGGTAGGATAGGGAACAGAGGTGGGAATGGTAAGGTTAAGATTGCTTACATTTGGGATTTTACCTTCTCTTGCCATTTCCTTGAAGACTGAGTCAGGAGGATTTTTGACTTTGGGGAGGATGATCTTCTCCTTCAGAGACAGCAGTTTGGCTCTTTCTTCGGTGGAGAGAATGATGTTATGTTTTCTTTTGATCTCCTTCATCTTATTCATTAGACCATCAATGTATTTTACAAAGATGTCTTTCCTTGGATTTGGACTCTTGACGAGGTGTTGAGTGATTTCATACCATTCCGAGAGACCGAAGAGTTGGAGATGGCTTTCTTTCACACTCTTCATAGAACCATCATCCCAGCTAATAATTAATCTGATGTCTTGAGGATTTGCTTTGGAGGTGGCAATCTTTACTGAAGAAATTTGTGACCTATAGCTCCGGTGGTGCATGGTCTTTTTGTACCAATTAATTTCTTCATTCTTTTGTTGTTCCAAGGCACTGAGCACCGATCTCTGTGTTTGGATGGCATCGGTGGACTTGACTTTTGAAGCTTCTTCTGTGGCAGCTTTGAGAGAAAGATCTCTGGATTTGTCTAAGTCGATTTGAGCTATTCTTGCTTCCTCAATTTCTTGAGCAGAGAGGCCAAGTTCGGTGGTGATTGGTTGAGAAGCAGGCTTGAGTTTGAGAGTTTCAGCGTCCTTCGGTCGAGCCCCATATTTTGTCAGATCCTTTTTCTTCTTTGCTTCTCTGGCCAATTCTTCGGCCGAAAGAATTCTCTTCCCTTTGTCTTCGGGAGCATTGCTGGACTGCTCCCCCTCAACTGATGCATTAAGGTCAAGAGCTTCGGTGGAGCCAGTATTGGTCGGTGAGAGTGAGACATGTTTCGGTGGAGAAGAGGGTTTCGGTGGAGAGAAAGGTTTCGGTGATGAGGATGGTTTCGGTGGTGAGGATGGTTTCGGTGGTGAGGGAGGTTTCGGTGGTGAGGATGGTTTCGGTGGTGAGGGTGGTTTCGGTGGTGAGGATGGTTTCGGTGGTGAGGATGGTTTCGGTGGAGGCTGGTTACTGGAAATTTTCTTTATGGATGGAAGTTTCGGTGGAGCCGTGGTTTTCTCCCCCTCAGGAACAGCCGGCAACTTGAAACCTAACTCATAGAAGGCCTTATCAAACTTGGAGTGTAGGAAGGCTAGACTCGTTTCGGTGGTATGGGGAACCAAAGCAAAATCACCGAGATCCATTTCCCACTGGGAACGTTCAGGACTGGGTGAGTCAGTGGAAGGTTTGGAGAGGGACTCCACTGTGGTAGAAAGGGCAGATAATTTTTCTTGAACGGGCCGTAGGGCTTCGGTGATGGCATCAAGAAGAAGATGCGGTAGCTGAGTCTCGAGGGTAGAGATGCGGGAGTTGGCTTGGGAGATTAAGGCGATGGTAGATTTAAGAAAGGTAGAGGTGCGGTCAATGGGCGGGGAAGTGTGGCCACCGATTTCGGGAAACTGGAAGAGTAGTCGGTGGGGGTCAGGCTCGGGAATGGGAATATGGAGGTAAGGCACCAAGTTGTCGGGTTGTAGCAATCGGGGGGGAGCAGATGATCGGGGGGGAGCAGGGGATCGGGGGGGTGATTGTTGCGAGGACGAGGGAGACTCGGTGTGATGTTCTTCGGTGGACGGGATGGTTTGGGGAGAACCAGTGTCCGCTAAAAGAAAATCAAAGAAATCAAAGGGTGCAATTGGGGGGGAACCCTTAGAGGGTTGTGCAATGTCTTCGATCGAAAACTGATCGGGTGTAAAGCTGTGTAGTGTGAAGTCAGAACCCTCGAGCGGAGAGATCTCGAGGTCATCCCCACCACCCAAGGAGTCGAGTGGGGAGGTATGCGGGGGGTCCTCCTGAAATGTAACTGAGGCCTTTCGAGAGGCAACAGAGGGGACGGTGGGGTGTGTAGCGGGTACCCTTGGCCCGGAGGGATGAAGTTCAACAACCGGCGATTTTGGAGAATCGACGGTTGGATGAGTCGGTTGGGCCGATGGTTTCCGAGACCTCTTTGGAAGAGATCCCGAAGGGGAGGGTGAGTGCCTCCGCTTGTGAGAAGGGGTGTGAACCGGGGAAGTCTCCGAGGGATCTCTCGGTGACGTGGTTCGAGAAGCGGGAGCGGAGGTGCCGGTGGCCTTCTGTCGTTTCTTTTGAGTGCCACCCGACGTCACTCGGGACCGGGGAGAAGGGACCACAACAGTTGGAGTGACCTCGGGAATTTCCAAGTGGCGAAACCCGGGAATTTCCGCGTCACCCCAACGAAGTTCGGGAGATAGAGCGAAGGAAATCATACCTGGGCGTAATGGGCGATCGGTGGCGAGCGGTTTGACGTTGAGGGTTTTGGTGCCCACAACGGGAGATGACCATCCATACGAGAACCGGGGCGAGGAAGAGCGGCGATCGGTCTCCAAAGCTTTGGAAAGCTTGTGTTGTAGAATCATGGAGATGAAGCGGGGAAAAGCAACATAACACTTCTTGGGAGTTTTGATGACCTCGACAAGTTCTGAGAAGAAATATTGGGCGAAGTCAACTTTCCTTTGGAAGATGAGGGCATGAGCGAGTTTGTTTACGTGTGAGGGCGATTGGTCATGTCCACTTGTTTTGCGTGAGAGGCAATGGATAACGTGAGCGAAGAAGAAATTCCAAATGCCTCCCATTTTGCTGCGAAGAAGAGTACCGGGGCCTTTGGAGCTTTTGGAGGAGTCGTCGAGCACATAACCGGTGGTAAGAACAATGTCTTCATGGATGGTATCCAAATACATGTCTTCATAGTCGGGAAAGGCATCGATCTTGAGAGCTAGACGAACATCATCGACCCCAAAAGTGAGGTCGTGATCACCTTCGGCATTGGTGAAGATGGAGGCGTGAATGGCCTCATTGGAGGGATCGTACACGGAGGATAGCCAGAATTGACTAATGAGCATTTTGCTCATCCTGGGGTTGCATGAGAAGGCATGAAGAAGAGGAGAGCGAGACAGAAATTTAGCGATAGTAGAGAACTCGGGATGAGCGGGATCGGATTCAAGGCGGGCAACGTGATTGCATTGGTTGAAGCGGAGGTCTTCAAAACGTGTAGGAATTTGATATCGAGAGGATGCCATGAGAGAGATATGTTTGGAGTGGAGAGAGTTGCAGGTTTGAATTGTGAGGAGTGGGGAAGAAATGAAGGGGGTATGTGTATATATAGGGAAATGGAAGGGCACGGTGATGATGATTTTTGTATGGGAAGAGGGGACATGCGGCTCTTGAGGTGAAAGAGTTATTGGAAATCGGGACAAGGAGCGGCGGATAGGCGAAGGGTCTGACGCAAAAGCAATTGAGTGGTCACAAGTGGGCTTTGGGAACCGTGTGAATCGGTGTAGGCTCGGTGATGCTTCGGTGGAGGAATCGGTGTTCGCTCGGTGGACGATCGGTGGGACTTCGGTGGGACTTCGGTGGAACTTCGGTGGAAGAAAGGTTTCACCGATTTGGATAGTACCACCGAAATGGGGCTTCGGTGATAGAAAGGTTCACCGAATTTGGATAGTACCACCGAAATGAGATGATCACCGATTTGAGATTTCGGTGGTGGACAGTTTTCACCGATTTGAGATGACCACCGATTTGAGATTTCGGTGGTGGACAGTTTTCACCGATTTGAGATGACCACCGATTTGAGACTTCGGTGGTGAACAGATTTCACCGATTTGGGATGACCACCGATTTGAGACTTCGGTGGTGGACAAGTTTCACCGATTTGAGATGACCACCGAAATGAGATTTCGGTGGTGGACAGATTTCCACCGATTCTGGAAATTTTCACCGAAACGTGCTTCGGTGGTAGGCACGCTTCACCGATACTCGAGATTATTACCGAAATGAAAAGAGATAGAAAAGATTTGACACATAGGTTGTCCACCGATGAGAGATCGGTGGAGAGAGAGAAGTAGATACGAAGGTGTCCACCGATGTGAGATCGGTGAAGCATGAACACATATTTATTCTTGGAAATTGCACATCCCAAGTTCACTGATGAGAAAGTTGAACCTGGTTTCATCAAGAGGTTTGGTGAAAATATCGGCAAGCTGCAAATCGGTGGGAATGAAGTGTAGTTCAATGTCACCTTTGGAAATGTGATCTCTTATGAAGTGATATCTGATATCGATGTGTTTAGATCTAGAATGAAGAACAGGATTATTTGCTATAGCTATAGCACTGGAATTATCACACAGAATTGGGACTTTAGAAAAGAATTGATTATAGTCCCTTAGTTGGTTTCTCATCCATAGAATCTGAGCACAGCAGCTCCCGGCAGCTACATATTCAGCCTCAGCAGTAGAGGTGGATACAGAGTTTTGTTTCTTGCTGGACCAACTTACTAATTTTCCCCCAAGGAGCTGACAGCTTCCTGTAGTACTCTTTCTATCAATCTGGGAACCTGCAAAGTCTGAATCTGAATAGCCAATTAGTTCAAAACTTGAGTCTTTGGGATACCAAAGACCCAAGTGCAGTGTGCCCTTAAGATACCGAAAAATTCGTTTTACAGCCTTTAAATGTGATACTTTAGGATTGGCCTGATAACGAGCACATAGACAGGTAGCAAACATAATATCCGGTCTGCTAGCAGTTAGGTAAAGAAGAGAGCCTATCATACCTCGGTAAAGAGTAACATCCACAGATTCACCTTTTAGATCGGCACACAATTTCAAGGGAGGTGCCATGGGAGTTTTCATAGGAGAGCTGTCTAGAAAGTTAAATTTCTTCAGAAGGTCCCGAATATATTTGCTTTGATTTATAAAAATTCCTTCTGAAGATTGTTTGACTTGAAGGCCCAAGAAAAATGTAAGCTCTCCCATCATGCTCATCTCATATTCACTCATCATGAGAGAGGCAAACTCATCACATAGGCATTCATCAGTGGCACCAAAGATGATGTCATCAACATAGATTTGAACAAGAATTATATTACCTGAGGTTTCTTTGATGAAGAGAGTATTGTCAATTTTACCTCTGGAATATCCATGCTTGAGAAGAAAGTTGGCAAGAGTGTCATACCAAGCACGTGGAGCTTGCTTGAGACCATACAAAGCTTTGTCAAGTCTGTACACAAAGTTTGGATGAGCTGGGTCTTCAAAGCCAGGAGGTTGTTTCACGTAGACTTCTTCTGTAAGTTTCCCATTGAGAAAGGCACTTTTAACATCCATTTGAAAAACCCTAAAATTTCGGTAGGCAGCATGAGCCAGAAAGATCCTTATAGCTTCAAGTCTTGCAACAGGGGCAAATGTTTCATCATAGTCAATGCCTTCTTCCTGTCTGTATCCTTGAGCTACCAATCGGGCCTTGTTCCTGATCACAGTACCATCTTCATCCATTTTGTTCCTGAATACCCACTTGGTTCCAATGATTGTCTTGTTTCTGGGTTTGGGAACCAATCTCCAAACTTTATTTCTCTGGAACTGAGAAAGTTCTTCTTGCATGGCAGTGATCCAACAAGGATCTGATAGAGCTTCATCCACTTTCTTGGGTTCAGAGAGAGAGAGGAAATTCACGTAGAGACAGATATTTCCAACTCCTCTGCGGGTTTGGACACCTGCTTGTTGATCACCAATAATTTGATCTATGGGGTGATCTTTGGTCCATTTTAGAGCAGGGGGTAAAGGTGATGGGGTATAAGGAGTAGAGTGAAATGGAGTAGTAGGATCAGAGGTTTGGTGTAAAGTGGGATTTTCGGTAGTGGGACCCATGAGATTTTCGGTGGGATTAGGGATGGAAGAAGGGCTTTGGAGTAGATTTTCGGTGGAAATGGGGAGCTTGGTGTGAGAGATGGGTTGATCAATTTCGGTGGGAGAGAGTGATCCAGCTGGGTTTTTTGAGATGGAAGGATTTGAGGGAATAGAGGAGATATCGGTGGAAGTGACTAAGGGAGTATTACCAATACATGATGAAATCCATCTGTGTAAATCATCCTCATCACTTGAGAGTGAGGAACATCTGAGATCATCAAACTTGACATGGATGGACTCATCAATGCTTTTTCTTCTGAGATTGTACACCCTATAAGCTTTGGAGGATAAGGAGTATCCAACAAATATTCCCTCATCTGCCTTGGGATCGAACTTCCCAAGATTTTCACGATCATTAAGAATAAAGCAGATACACCCAAAGACATGAAGAAAGCCAATATTTGGTTTTCTACCATGAAAAACTTCATACGGGGTTTTATCATGTCTTTTGGATATTACTGACCTGTTTTGAGTGAAGCAGGCAGTATTCACAGCTTCGGCCCAAAAATAGGTGGGAAGATTTGATTCGCTCAGCATGGATCTAGCGGCCTCACACAGTGTTCTGTTTTTCCTTTCCACCACTCCATTTTGCTGAGGAGTACGAACAGCGGAGAAGTTCTGAGAGATCCCTTTTTCGGTGAAGAAGTCTTCGAGACCACTATTTCTGAATTCAGTGCCATTGTCACTTCTTACCGAGCGGACAAGCTGGCCATTGAGAACTTCATTTTTCTTGACAAAGTTGATGATTTCTTCAGTAGCATCACTTTTGTACCTGAGAAAGAACACCCAAGTATATCTGGTAAATTCATCAACAATAACAAGAATATACCTTTTGCCTCCAAGACTTGGAGTGCTGACTGGTCCACATAGATCCATGTGCAGCAATTGAAGAGGAAGAGTGATGGAAGAGCATTGCTTCGTCTTGAAGGATGTTTTGGTGAGCTTTCCCTTTTCACATGCATCACACAGCTTCTCTTTGACAAAGTTCAACTTTGGCATGCCTGTCACCAGCTCTTTGTTGGAAATTTTATGCAAGGTCTTGAAGTTTAGATGAGAAAGACGTTTGTGCCACAACCAGTTTCTTTTGGATGCATCATTTGACACAAAGCAGACATTTGGAGAAGAGTTGGATTGCCCCATATCTATGACGTAGACATTTTCCATCCGTCTTCCCGATAATACCACATTGAAATGTTTGTCTACCACGGAGCAGACACAAAGTTCAAAGATAACTTTGTATCCAAGATCACACAGTTGGCTAATGCTGAGAAGGTTATGCATGAGGCCGTCCACAAAAGCCACTTTGTTGAAAGTTACAGATCCGTTAGAGAGGGTCCCGTATCCTTTGGTGTAAGCCTTAGAATTATCACCAAAGGTTACAGATGGACCCTTTCCCGGCACATAGTTGATGAGAAGAGACTTGTTTCCCGTCATATGGCGTGAGCACCCGCTGTCTAAATACCAAATTTGATGGTGCTCAAAAGCCTGCATGCAAACACATATTAGTTCTTTGGTACCCATTTTGTAATGGGTCCTTTGGGGTTAGAAGAGCTTGATTCCTTAAGCTTGGATCTATCAATCCTATCCTTGGGACAGTCCTTAGCCATATGAAAAGTGTCACCACAGTTATAGCATTTTCTATAGATAAAAACCTTTTTAGCATTTTTCATGTTTTGGCTTTTATCATTTGTTCTTATAACCTTGTTAGAGGAGAACAGAGCAGGGGGCTTGGACCCAAGGATTCCTTTGGATAAATCTTTGGGAGTTGATTTTCTCAAAAGCACAGATCTAGGTACATAGGTGTTGTAAAGGGGAATGTTTGGGGTAGAACTTTTGGGATGAGAGCTTGCCATGCAGTTGACTATCGATTTTCCTTTGTCAGCACAGGAAATCCTTTTTGAATGAACAGGAGTTTCCCTTTTGGGGATCTTTGAGGGCTTAGGTTCGGTGTAGGTGTCTATGTGAATAGATTTCAACACTTCATGAAGAGGGATTGGAGGGTCATAGATTGTGGGATCGGTGGGCACAAAGGAGATGAGATCGGTGGGTTTAGATCTTTTGGAAGTATTAGCTTTTGCAGAGTTTGAGGAGGAGGCTTCATCCATGACTGAAAGTTTGAGCTGATCATGGATGGGTTTGGAAACGTCATTTGAATCTTGCTTCTCAGTAATTTGCAATGAGGAGTCTTTGGCCTTTAAGGATATCCCATATTTTAAGGCTTCACACAGATCTAACGAGTTCAAAGAGATGGAATCACAAGAGCTGGAATCAGAGAGATTATCACAAGCATTGGTGGGGGGAACACGAGCAAAAGTGGACTTACAAACATCAGTTTTTCCAAATCCTAGACCGAACTTGTTTGTACTACAGATTTGACTTTGAAAGATTTGTTCAAGATTTTTGGAAGAGCTTGACCATTTTTTAATGACTTCTTGTTCCCTTTTTAGTTTCTTAAAGAGAGAGTTCTTTTCTTTTGAGATCAGATGATTTATTGTTTTCAAGTCCTCAAGCTCAATTTTTATTTCCTCAAACCTTTTAAGCTTAGACATGCAAATTTCAAGTTCAGCTTTGAGCTCTTTTACTTGAACAGATTTTCTATTCTTACTGTCTTTAACAGAATAAAAGTCTTGAGTTAAAGATTCATAAGCATTGATCTTTTCAATATCAGACATATTATTGAAGGGATGTACCTGAGCGTAGGCTGTGGAGCACCCAGTTGCCACTAGAGCCATAGGTGAAGTGGCACTTTCGGAAACTTCCATTTCTTCTGAGATGGCCACAAAGCATCTATTCTGAGAATCACTGTCGGAGGTGTCTTCGTCGTCCCAATCGTGGGTTTCTGCCATGAGACCCTTCCCTTTTCTCTCTAGACCCTCACTCCTTTCCTTCTCTTTCTTGTACTTGGCCTTATATTTCTCGGCACGCTCCTGATGATTTAAGAAGGATGGTGGGGACTCCTTTTTGGGAAAGGTTGATTTGAAAGGCATGTGTTTGGATTTTTCCCTTTTTGAAGAGGGATTGTCAGAAGAAGTAAATTTGGACTTGGAGATACGCTTGCTTCTACACTCAGATGCAAAATGTCCTTTCTTGCCACAGTTGTAGCATTCCTCATTGGACTTGTCAGAAGAGGTTTTGAAAGATGAAGTTTTTCTAAGACTTCGAGATTTGTTGAAGGGACGAAACTTGTGTTTAGAACCGGCCATCATTGCCATCTCATCCGACAACTGTTCAACCATGATATCCTCACCTTCATCATCAGCATCACTAAGATATGCTTCCGTTTGGTGGGTTACATTTGTTTGGCTGTCATTGTCAGAGTCAGATGAAGGATAGGTGATTCTAGGAAGATTTTGAGAATTCTTGGAACTTTCACTAACAAGAGCTATGGAGGAGCTCTTTATTTCCTTGATGAAAGATTTCCGTTGAAGCTTGGTTTGCTCAAAGTTGAAAAGAGTACCATATAGTACGGTTAAGGGCATGAACTCAAGGTCCTTGGTAGTTTTGATGCAAGTACATATATTTTCCCAAAAATCTGGGAGACAATCCATGAACTTGCACAAGACTTCCTCATTATCATAGACTCTGCCCAACAACTTAAGATCATTTAAAAGAGAGTTGAAGCGGTTATAGAAGCTAGGAAGAGAATCTCCTTTTTCAAAAGAAAAAAGTTCATACTTTCTGATAAGACCAATCTTTTTGCATTTCTTGACTTCCTCTGTACCTTCGTACAGAACACATAGAGTGGTCCACATTTCTTTGGCAGTTTCAAAGTTCACCAAAGAGTGGTAGACCTCATCAGGAAGAGAGAGAGCAATAATAGCTCTTACCTTGGAGTCAAGAGTAACTAAACGTTTCTCCTCATCAGTATACTTTTTAGGATTTTTGAGAATATACCGACCAGTAGCACTGGATTTTTCCTCATCAGAATCACTTGAGATTTCCTTTTCAAAGGCCTCTTTGCCTGGCCTCTGCGTGTCATAGCGAGCCCAAACTCTGGGGATAATGGGTCCCTCGTTGAGAATGGTTGGATATCTAGTATCCACTCCTTCCATGAATAGCATCATGCGGCTTTTCCACAAAGAGAAGTTGTTGGGATTGAACTTAGGAGGTTTTGAAATAGAGCCGTTTTCAGAGAAGTTGTTTTGAAAAGAGTTTTCAACAGTAGAAGAAGAAGAGGCAGCCATCGCAGATCAAGTTTATGGAATTAAACTTTCTGCTCTGATACCACTTGTTAGTCCCAGATGGCTTAACAAGTATTGTAGAAGGGGGGGTTGAATACAATACACAAAAATTTCACAATTTTAATTCTTATATTTGAAAAACTTTCAAAAGAATTACACACAGAAAACTTAAGATTGTTGCGGAAAAGAACAGATAAACTATTCTAACAATCTTACACAAAGTATACAACAAAACAACTAAGAACACTAAGAGCAAAGCTATTGAGTTTTAAGGCTTAAAAGAAGGTTTCTTGCACTGAGAGAATTTCTTGAAAGCGTTAGTATTTGCAAGAAGAGCACTTCTCCTTTTATAGTGCCAAGGAGTGCCCAAGCATTAAATGCTTGGGACACTTGTCATCTTCACATATGCTGATAATGTTGACTTCAGGAGAACTGTGAAGTCCTTGTCACTTTTCACTAGGTGCAGACAGAGTAGCTTGAGCAGATAAAAGGGACCTTAGCTGAAGGTGGATAAAAAGACAAACTGTCACTTTTCTCTGCTGGAGGATATTGTCCCATAATAAATGATCTTCTGTCTTGAGCCTTTAGCACCGAAGTGGTTTCCACCGAGATTGAGAAATCTTCGGTGGAAAGAAGATTAGTCCACCGAAATTGCAAGCATGTTTCGGTGGTAACTAGTCCACCGAAATTGCGAGCATATTTCGGTGGTGAAAGGACCACCGAAATTACAAGTATACTTCGGTGGTGAAGCGACCACCGAAGTTACATGTATATTTCGGTGGTGAGAGGACCACCGAAGTTACATATATATTTCGGTGGTGAGAGGGCCACCGAAAGGGTCATCGGTGGGAGAAGGGGACCACCGAATTTGTCCATGTACTTCGGTGGAAGAGGCCACCGAAATTGTCTTATAAATTCGGTAGAGAGAAGGCCACCGAAATGTCAAGGAATTTCGGTGGTGATGACTTGTTTGAATGTTGCCGAGATTCTTCTATTTTCCACAAGTAGAGAGTCTTCAAGCTTGGTTTCGGTTGATCTTCGACTTCACCGAATATTTGATATCTTGTACAAGTCATTCAAAGAACTGAACTAAAATATTCTAAGTAGGAGTTTTAGGAAAAACATCGGTGAGTCAATTTCAAATCCTTGGTGACCCAACAGGACTGCCTTCTAGTCCATCATTTTTTTCACTCTTCTGTTAGTTCATTTATCTCCTTTTCCTTTTTTGCTATGGCGACCTCGATTTGAGGTGGCATTTTTTCAGGAGTAGACTTAGGGTTTGATGACGATGCCATTTGTGGATGAAATGAGAGAAGAGAAATCAAGAGAGAAAGCAATTCAAAGAAAGAAAGCAAGAGAGAAATCAAGAAAGAAAGCAAGAACAAGTGTGAATTGTGAATTGCATATTACTGATATTTATGGATGAAATCTCAAACATGCCAGTGAATTTGAACCACAAATCGGTCTTCAAAGTACAATAATTGTGGAAAAAAACAGTAAAAGCATGCAAGATTCGTCTAAGTACAGGGGCTGAAGGTGTAAATTTTCAGGGACCAAAAGTGTAAAATTTCAGGGACCAAAACTGTAAAATTTTGGTCCATCGCGGGCTGCGATCGCGGGCAGGGGCCAAATGTGCACCGCGGCCAAAGTTGAGGGGCTCCGCGGGACACTTTTGGCCAAAGGTCGTGCCACGTCAGCCCTATCCCGCGATCGCGGGCTCCATCGCGGGCCATTAGGGCATTTTGGTAAACCGCCGAAATTTTGTGGCATTTTGGTAAGTTGATGTTTGACTTTTGGCATTTTAATTAATTTCCCTAGTTTTTATTCATCATTAAAATATTAAAAAGTCGAATAAAATTATCAAGATTATCTACAAAATTTATTCTAAGGCTATGTTTGACAAACTAGCTGATAAACTAGCTTATGACTTATAAGCTAGCTGGTAGCTGATAAGCTAGCTGTTGACTGATAAGCTAGTTGATGAAAAAGTCACGTTTGGCAAAAAGTAGCTTATAAACATTTAAAGGACCAAAAATGACATACTAAAAAAATAGTTAATAAATAATAATTAATATTAATAAGGGAATAATTGGAATATTTACAAAAAGCTACCCATAAGCTACTCCAAGTAGCTTTTCAAAAAGCTAGTTTATAGTCATCCAAACATGTACCCCAAAAATAAGCTAGTTTTTTTGTACCAAACAATGCCTAAGTAAAAATCGAATTAAACTTCACCGATAATTTTATTAAATTTAAATTAAAAATTGTAAATTAAATTAGATTCCATCAATGAATTTGTCGACGATTAATGGCGGATTACGTGCTACTGCTACAGGCCTTGCAATTGATTATTTTTCGTATTTTTATTTTATAAATAATTGAATAATTAAATAATTGAACCATATTTTGATATTGGAGGTGTAATTCATCGGTGATTACTGATTAGCGACATATATTTACTGATGATTGAAGTTTATCGGCAATAGACCTATCGTCAATGATTCACCAGTAAAATCGATCTCCGACCAACAGTTAAGTAACCCATCGTCGATGGATCTTACCAACAAACGTTTCCTTCTAACCTTAAATATTAAAAATCATTTGAAATGATACTTTACGATAATAGTTTTTACAAATATCAATATATATTACGAGAAGTTGAGATTAGCATAAAAAATGTAAGAAATATTTATCAATCATTGAATGATAAATGAATGCACATTACCAATCAATATATATATATATATATATATATATATATATATATATAAGGGGCCATTCAAGGGAGAACTAATTATTTTGTGGTAACTGTAAGAACCAATGTGAGCCACATATTAAACTATAAATTAGGAAATTATTAATTTTGGTAATTTTGTTTGAAATTTAAATAAAAGGGCATTTTAGGTATTGTAAAATATCCTCTCTCCTCTCTCTCCGGCCAATCGTAATACCGAAAATACATACAAGAACTTTTGTGATACCACTGTGATACCCATTGCCATCCAATTCAGCATCACATTCATTACTTTGGTAATACTCCAAGAACATCGGTGATACCAATGTGATACCCACTGTAACCATGTGTTACCTTTGAACATAATACATGAAAAATTCCATAAAACATAGATCTACAAAACAAACAAACCTCATATACTGTGATACCCTTAACAACATAACGAAACTAAAGAAAAAAACATAATTTGATACACTTAGTAAAGCAATACTCCGGTGATACAAACCAAGTGTGATACCCTGGTGATACCAACCATGATACTCCGATGATACCAATTGTGATACCCTTTGTAAAACAACAAAATAAAAAGGATGAACATTGAGATACCCATTGTAAAACAACAAAATAAAGACAGGTGCAAACTGTGATACCTACTATGATACCACTGTGATACCCAAAACAAAATTCATTTTTTACAGATGAAGGAACTTGAACCAGATACGGATACAACCTCTGCATCTCTCTCTTCTCAAAAGAAAACTCTGCATACTGTTGAAACCATTTGAAATCCCTGATGTCGATGCGTAGATCCACCACCACCACCACCGCCGCCAAGGGCTCTACCTTCGTCACCGACGGTGGGAGAAATGGCGGTACTCCAGCAGCCTAAGACCTAAACCCCGATTGCTAAGATGAGAGACTCAAGGACATACCTTGCTGGAATCTGGTGGCCGCATGAAACACCAGGAACCCCTGTAGGTCGGTGCAGTTATCCGCAAGCTTTCGGATTCGGTCCAAACACAAGTCCACAATCTCCTTGCCAACTGTTCCACAAAATGCCACAAATAATCAAATCTACATTTCCATATTCCAGACTCTAAAAAGTTGGTTTTTGATGCACATTACTTACTTGTATAATGACCTCTGGCAAAGTTATTAGCAGCATCTTCTTTGCCACTGATGAGTTGTTCAGGGTGAAACAGCTGCCGGTAAGTACCGGTCCGAACCTCGTCGATCACCGTCGGTTCCAAGTCTACAAACACCGCCCGTGGAACGTGTTTTCCAGCGCCGGTTTCACTGAAAAACGTATTGAAGGCATCGTCACCGCCGCCGACGGTTTTGTCACCCGACATTTGTCCATCGGGCAGTAGAATTACAGAAATTAATATCGAAGGATTCAAATTTAATAAATAAAAATCAAGGAAAAGTGTCCAAAATAGCCAATTTGACCCCCTTTTCACTTGAAAATGTAGCTATAAAATTGAAACCAGAGGTTGTGGAATGGTGTACCTGAAGGCCATGTTCGAGACAGTAAAGCTCCCAACACGAGTTTCCGATTGCCGGCTCGATTTACTGATTTTGGAGAGGTGTCGGCTCAATTTAGGGTTCCTAGAGAAGAGATTCAATTGAGAAGAGAGAGATGTAGAGGCGTGAAAGTAGGGTAATTTGAATAAATTGAATGATTTAAATTAGATTTTAATTTGTTATAAAAAATCTAAATTATCAAATTACCATATTATCCTTTTACTTATTTTAAAAATAATATTAATTATTTTAAATGAGTGGTTAATATTGGTTCTTACAGTTACCACAAATTAAATAGTTCTCATTTGATTAAGCCCATATATATATATATATATATATATATATATAGAATGTAGAAGAGAGAGTTAAGAAAGACCACCAAAGAGGTCTTAGAATTTTGTGAGAATTTTGCATTTTTTTAAATAAAAAATGTTTTATTAAATGTCTTTAACCTTTCATTTTCTATATTTTTTTTATTAATTTTACTTAATCAAACCATAAATTAATAATTCAACATCCACAATTTTTTTAAAATTATGATCATTATATTAAACCGATGGTTATTTTATTATTATTTTTATTGTATTTATTTATTTATATTTTACTTTGTAATGTTAAATGAACTGAATATTATATTAAGTTAAATAACAATACTTATAATTCAATATTTGTTTTAATAGGCATTATTTTTTATTTATTTTCTTTTAGTAAGCCAACAATGCTTATAAATCAAAAATACTTGTAATATGATATATTTTTATTTTTTGTGTAAGCTAACAATACTTATAAATCAAAACTTAATTAATAATGTCTTTTTATTTATTTATTTATTTTTTGTTTTTCTTAGTAAGTTAACAATAATGACAAATCAAAACTTATATATTATTTTATTTTCAATGTTTATATTTCTTTTCTTTTAGTAAGCTAACAATGGTTATAAATCAATATTTATTTTAATAAAATATATAGTCGTTTTTTTAAGTAAGATAATTACCGCTTATAAATCAATAATTTTATTAATAATAATCTTTATAATAATATATGTTTTCACCGCGCAAGGCGCGGTGTCATTACCTAGTATAAGATACATCAAAATACACCGAATCACTTCTCTTCTAAAGCATAATTCATAAAAAAAACAATTGATTAAAAGTAGAGTTGTTCATGGGCGGTACGACCTGCTCCGCCCGTCAGAAAAGTGGGCTTGAACAACCATTTTAAAAAATATGTGCGTGACTATTCAAATTAATGGACGGGCTCGGGTGACGGAAAAATAAATTTGGATAGGCCCGTCTGACCCGTTATATAACTATAATAAAATTTTATACAATTAATATTTCATTTAAAAAGTTTAGTAGTCGTTTGGGTTGAACTCCATCTACTTAGTATTAACCACCTCCAAAATATATACCATATGTGCTATGTCATATAATACGTCTCGAATCTTGATATTTCAATAGGTGGTTAAAAATTTTGTTGTTGAAGAATCCGAGTTTAGAAGGGTGATAATCCTTTTGCTTACATTGTGTATATTAGTATATGTTACGTTTTTTAGTTGCAAAAAAGTTATGTATTTTAGATAATTTTACGATAACTTACCATTTTATATAAGTATTTTTAAGTGTAAATTTTTTAGGCTCGTTAGTCCGTTGGCAAGCCCGACCCCTTATAGGACGGGTATGGTTTAGTTCTCAAGCCCATAAAAACGGGCTTAGTTTTGTTATATTAGACCTGTTGGACAAGAAAAATATGTTAAACTCGACCTATAACCTATAACAAAAGGATCTGTAATGCTCTCAGGTGTCACCCTTGAAATCATGCATGTCCGCCAGGTGTCACCATTTTTGACATTACGGACCACTCCCTCATTCACAGCAAACCCCTGCTTCTACAAACACAAAAACGCATCCCTTGCGAATTACACAACGATCCATATGTATGCATGTAAATGTAATGTAGGTCTATCAACTTTGTATATTAAACATCCAATAACTGAATCAAAATCAACAAATGGAGACGACGACGAATCTCTCTTCAATTGCCGACGACGTTCTTTACCGATGTGCCTTGTACGTAACTTATCAATCCTTTTTTTTGTTTGAAATTGATTGAGAATTTGGTGAATATTTTGGATTCGATGTTGATTTTCGATTGGATTTGCAGGAGGTTAGAGACGCCTGTGAACGAATTGGTGAAGGAATTTGAGGGCGGATGGAAGGGGGAGAAGGCAGAATACCCTAGGAAATTAGTGGAACATGTCTCCTCGAAAGCGCTCTATGAGATTTGCAAGGATGTCGAACAAACAATTAGGGAAGGAACCTTCAGTAAGTTGACATTCGACATGATGCTCGCTTGGGAGACGCCTACCACCGCCGATGAAGAATCGCGTACGGTAACACATGATTTTCTCTCTGTTTTTATTATTGATTGTTTATTGTGTTTGATAGGGAATAAAATTCGATCAGTGAAATATGTAAATTGACCTAGATCATTTGGCTCCAATAGGAATTTCAAAGGAGAGTCATAATTGATTACAATTGTCATAAAATGTTTTGAGAGGAAGGTAAACTACATTTACTTAGAACAAAGGGGACATTGAAGTGCAAGTACACATGGTTGTCTAACTTGTTGATTCAACTCTTGACAAACTTGAAATAGACCCTTGACTTCTAAAATTTCTTGTTTCAATTTAACTCATGAGCTGAAAATTTCATGAGCATTTAGCAAGCATGGTACATGAGTTGAAACCTACAACAGAAAATATAGAGATAACAACATGCTGAATAACTGAATTGATTTAATACCTAAATTTTTCCTTTTAAGTTGCTGGATCCTGGAAGATCGGGAAGCCGAAGGTAAAACCCATACCCTTGTGAGTATGAGAATACCACTAACTGTATCGATGATAGCCACTAGATTAAACCCCTAAGAATGAGGTAGTGGATCGAAGGAATGTGGAGAGGAAGCCATACAGAGGCGGATGCCGGATTCAATGAGGGTAGAGTAGAATCAGTGGTACCAATGGATTTGGTTAACATTAGCTTTTTTCATTTTCAAAATGTTGAAAAATAAAAGAGGCATAGAGTTAGGCAACAGTTAATTATTCAACGATAAATCCTATGTCCACTGTGGTCCTTTGCATCTTGTAGCTAAGACAATGAATGTAGCCTTAGTAGTGGACCATGAAAGCAAGCTCGTTTATGCAATAGCGAGCTTGCATCCAATAATCCGTAAAGTGATCATGGTCAACAATTTTGCAACAGTTCTTTGGTTCTTTGGGAGTGCAAGGAATAAGGTCTTTTGTGGTTCAAGTCTGGGCCTTGCTTTGGTTTTCTTTGTAAGTGCAGATGTTTTTGAGTAGTTAGCTCACGTGCTATTGGGAACATTTAGCAGAAGTAGTGCAAGTTGTTCTCTGTTAGTTTCTTTAGGCGGTGTTGCATATGGCCGTCAAGATCAGTATGTCTTGTGCTTAAACGTGTCTTTTCAAAGTTGTTTTTGCTTCTAACGGCTATATCTGTTGGTATTAGGAATGTATGGCTAAGGAGAAAGAAGAGAGGAATAAACCAGCAAATGAAAAGCCGTCTAACAAACAAGATGACGTTCCTCTGTTCTATTCAGACATCATGCCACTTCTTGTAAGGCACCTTCTTGCATTCACTTTTTGTCCAAAAAGTTAACTTTGAGCATGCAACCATTTTACATCTATTTTCTTAACAATAAATATAGAAAAAGTAATCACATTTTCAACATACAAGGTCATGTAAAAGTTAGGGAAATTGACTCAAATAGCCATTCTACCAACTAAAATTGGTCTCCTAGCCATTTCTCTCCCGCTTTTGCATAAATATCATTACTTCCGCAATATGCATGTCCGTAATTGCGGACCTACCTCAAAAACAAAAAAAAACAAATTTGGTCGATTTTTCTTAAGAAAAAAATCGACCTAGAGCCACAATTGCGACCCAGGTGGGCAATTTTTTTTATATAAGAAAATTGATTAGATTCGTGTTTTTGAGCTAGGTCCGCAATTACGGACCTATATATTGCGGATGTAGTGACATTTTGATAAAAATGGGAGAGAAATGGCTAGGAGACCAATTTACTTGTGTACTTTGGCTATTTGAGTCAATTTCCCTAAAAGTTATTAGCTAACCATATTTCTTATGTCTCTAAGTAGCTTATGGTATCCTTTGTAATCCCATATGCCGTGTTAGTAGGTTAATAATAAGCCGAGTGCCGGAGAACATGCATTTGTGTGGTTGGGATCATTAGTTCCTTTGGTGGCTGATTACATTAATGGGAAGTTTACTTTCGAAACCCTAACAGCATCTACAGATAACCGTCTTCACTTTCCGGCTTACGACAAATTCCTTCAAGAAATTGTCAAGTAATTAACTAATCTGAATCCGATTCTGGCTTTGGCCTTATACATGCAATCTAATCTGTTTTAATGCTGAATAAAACTATCAGTGGTCAGATATCTTTAATTTGATTTTTCAAATTGGCTGATCACTGTTATTAGATGTGTACACCATTTGCAAAAGCAAGCAACACCTAAGAATGTGGAAATGGCAGATGATGAGTTCATTCTGCATGTTGAGGGAACTGCAAGTTCACAGAGAGTAATACGCCACATCGGGAAACAAAGTTGGCCTGGTTTGTCTTGATTTTCTATTTTCTTTTTGTTACTTCTTCATGAACATTTTTTTTTCTTGAGAATGTCATCTGATGCATCCTTCGTACCATTCTCATTTTGAATGAATTTTCAAGGTAGACTTACATTGACCAATTATGCACTCTACTTTGAGGCCTCGGGAGCGATGTCATATGAAAACGCATTCAAGCTTGACCTATCAAAGGACATCGAGCAGTCAATAAAACCAGCAGCCACAGGCCCCTTCGGTGCTCCTCTTTTCGACAAAGCCATTGTTTACGAGTCCGCTAAGCTGTGAGATTAATTACTACGTCATGTACTTACTACAACAAAATTGAGTTTATAGGTCGCCTAAAATAAATAAGTCTCCTTATAGAGTGTTTTATAGGACCTATGTTTATAGGACCAAACAAAAAAGCGTTCTATCTAAAAGTGTTATAATAAGTTTATATTTTTGAGCGCCGTAACAAGTTTTTTGAGGACATTTTTTCAAAATATAGTGTCGTATTAGCTAATTTTATAGGATGCTTTTGTCCTGTAAGCCCATCTTTTTAGAGGACACTTGTGTTTATCGGAAACTTTTTCATATAGTGTCCTATAAAATATTTAATAGGATGCTTTATTTGAAAAATGTTCTAAAAAACTTGTTACGACGCTCAAAAGCGTCCTATAAACTTATTTTAACACTTTTAGGTAGGACGCTTTTTTGTTTGCGAGACAAAACAAAACAAAATTGGATTTGAAATTGTGTATTCATTCACAAGGATGTACATAATTTATACAGCAGAAAATAACAAGGAAACTAGGAAAAACAGGAAAAGATACATATTTACTTCTAAATGAAATACATCCTTTCCATAGCAGTTGGAGGATGATTGATATGGTTTCCTCTAATTGATATGGTTTCCTTTCTTAAAGAAACTTCTTCTTTCCAACACTCCCCCTCAAGTTGGAGGATGTATATCCCACATTCCCAACTTGGACACATTGCGATCGAAATCTGATTTCATCAATGCTTTAGTGAACATATCTGTTTCCTGCTGTTTTGTTGGAACGAAGTTAAGACTGATGGTGCCATTATCTATCTCGGTCTTGATGAAGTTTCTATCTATCCGAACATGCTTCATTCTGTCGTGTTGAATAGGATTATGAACAATAGCAATTGCAGACTCACTATCACTGGTTAGCTTGACTGGTCCACTTATACCCACGTTGATCTCTTCTAGTAGCCACTGAATCCAGATCAGTTCACATACTCCGTGAGCTATGGCCCTGTACTCGGCTTCAGCGCTGCTTCTAGCCACTACGGTTTGTTACGGTTTGTTTCTTGCTCCTCCAGGTGACTACGTTCCCCCATACTTTGGTGCAGTAGCCTGTTGTTGATCTAGCATCGTCTGAGCCTCCCGAATCAGCATCAGCAAATCCTTCCACACTTCTGTTTTCTGTTTTCTTGAAGAACAATCCCTTTCCAGGTGTACCTTTTAGATATCTAAGGATGTGATGGACTGCTTCAAGGTGTCTCTTAGTGGGAGAGTGCATATATTGGCTTACAACACTTACACTGTAAGCAATATCAGGTCGTGTAAGTGATAGGTAGATTAGCTTACCTACAAGTCGTTGGTATTGTTCTCGATCAACCGGAGGATCGTTGTCACTGATCTTTGACTTCCAGTTCCGTTCCAAATGGGTACTTGCTGGTTTACATCCCAACTTTCCGGTTTCTTTTAGAAGGTCTAGGACATATTTCCTTTGGGAGATAAAAATTCCTTGTTTGCTTCGAGCAATCTCGATTCCAAGGAAATATTGTAGTTTCCGAGATCCTTAATTTTAAACACGGAATGCAAGTGTTTTTTCAAATTCTCAATTTCATGAGTGTCATCCCCTGTTATTATCATATCATCAACATACACGAGTAGTATTGACTTCTTACCCTCACTAGAGTGTTTCATAAACAGGTTGTGATCGGCCTGACTTTGCATTTGCATGTATCCAAGTTGCTTCATGACCGAGCACAATCTTTTGAACCATGCTCGTGGTGACTGCTTCAAACCGTACAGTGACTTCTTGAGTTTACACACTAGCCTTGGCTCCTCAATTTTTTCAAAACCAGGGGGAAGCTTCATATATACTTCTTCCTCTAGTGTTCCGTTTAGGAATGCATTCTTTACATCCAACTGGTGCAGATCCCAATCTAGATTTGCTGCCAGTGTGAGTAGGACTCGAATGGAATTCAGTTTGGCTACTGGGGCGAATGTCTCTTCATAGTCGATCCCATAAGTTTGGGTGTAACCTTGAGCGACTAACCTGGCTTTGTATCTCTCAACTTTTCCATCAGCCCCGACTTTAATTGAAAATATCCATTTGCACCCAATTATCTTCCTTCCTACTGGGGTTTTGACCGGTTCCCATGTTTGATTTTCTTTAAGGGATTTCATCTCCTCCATAACTGCATTCTTCCACTTCGGATCACATAGGGCTTCATGAATGTTTTTGGGGATTGCTTCTTTATCAACCTGTGACAGAAGTGCTTTGTATTTTGAAGACAACTTACCGTATGAGAGATGTCCCGATATTGGGTATCTGGTTCGAACTCCTTTTCGGATGGCATTAGGAACATCAAGGTCACTATCTTCTTGAGGCGTAATGTGTTCACATTCATGAGAATCAGCAGGAGCTGGTTCGGGTGCTGACGATTGGCAAATACCAGGTTTTGGTCGTCTAGAGTATACTTGGAAAGGAGGCTGTGGAGTATCTCCCCCTTGATCAGAGTCTGCTTGGTCCTCAGAGGATTGGGCATCTCCCATTTGGACTTCGGTAGAGTTAGACGCTGAAGAAATTGGACTTGGGCTTGGACTAGATTCGGATAGGGACACAGGAAAGGAGATTGAGGGATCCCAATGGATATCTTCCTTGAGACTCTCCCCCTGAAGAGATACAGTGGGATAGAAACTTTGAGTTTAAAAAAAATTGACATCACAAGTAACAAGCACCTTTTTTGAGGCTGGACAATAACACTTGTACCCCTTTTTTGTTGAGTGGCCCAAAAAAATACATTTGACAGCCGTGGGGTCTAATTTACCATGAGATGAACAAGTATTGTAAACATAAACTGTGCAACCAAATATACGAGGTGGAAGAGAGCTCAGAATTCTAAGGTTAGGAAAACATTTTTGTAGACTTTGTATGGGGGTTGAGAAACTCAAAACTTTAGAAGGAAGACGATTGATTAAGTAGGCTGATGTGAGGACAGCTTCACCCCAGAAACAATTGGGTGCATTATTATTAATCATGATTGCCCTCGATACTTCGAGTAGGTGTCGATTTTTTCTCTCAGCCACGCCATTTTGTTGTGGTGTGTGTATACAAGAAGATTGATGGAGAATGCCATGTTCATTGAGATAATCTTTTAGATCATTGGCAAAAGTTTTCTATTGGTGTGGAATTGCTTAAAGACTTCTCCAGACTCGGATTTATTTTTGAGTAGGTATACCCAACAAGCACGAGTATGATCAACTTATAAACCAACGTGTTTCATTGATGTTTGGAGTACGAGAGGGTCCCCATACGTCACTATGAACTATATTAAAGGGCCGAGACGGTTTGTAGGTATGGTTTGGGTAGGTTTTTTGAGTCTGTTTTGCAAGAACACAACTTTCACATTGAAACTCCAAATAACTTTTATTGATAAATAGATTTGGGTACAACCGATGCAAATAACCGAAACTAGGATGTCCTGACCATTAGTGCCATAACAAAACTTCAGACTCGGACACAACAGAAAAAGTGTGATGCTTTTGTGGAAGGGATTTATGTGAAGAACCAAGAAAGTAGTAGAGACCATTGGATTCCTTAGCAATGCCAATCATCTTCCCCGAAGACCGCTCCTGCAATTCACAATGAGTGGGAAAACAAGTTACAACACAATCTTGATCCTTCAGTAGTTTGGTAACTGATAATAAGTTAAATCGAAGGTTTGGCACATATAAAACTGAATTCAGTTTTAAATCATTGTAAATAATGTTCCCGATGCCAGTAACACGAGAAACCTTCCCATCAGCAACTGTGACAGTAATACCGTTGATGGCCGTTTTAAAGTTTCTCAAAAGTTTTAAGTTTCCGGTCATATGATCAGAAGGCACCGGTATCCACGATCCATCCTTCAGAAAATTCTCCTTTTTAGAGGGAAGATAGAGTGTACTTACCTTGTGGTTCGCCATTACCTGCCGGTGCTGTAGAGGAAGTGGTTGGCTGCAAGAGAGTTCTTAAGACTTCCATTTGAGCAGTAGTGAAAGGACTTAGAGACGTGGTTTTTCTCTAGAGGTCTCCGCTACATGGGCGATGCTTGTTGCCTTCGTGGAGTCCAGTTCGGAGGCTTGCCATGGAGGTCCCATCATTGCTCCTTCGAATGGTATGGTTTCTTGCAGTGTTCACAGACTTTGATATTTTTGGACTTTGCATTCCTTTGTCCTTCAGATCTGTAGATAGCAAGAGCAAGCATCACCCTTTTTCGACTCTCTTCACGACGTACTTCTGCAAAGACTTCTCTAAGAGAGGGCAGAGGTTTGGTACGGAGAATTCTGCCCCTAACCTCGTCCAGTTCCTTGTTGAGTCCGTGGAGGAAATCAAAGATCCTGTCTTTTTCGAGCATTTGGGCATGGTGAGTACTATCTTGACTGCATGACCAGTTGATGGTGTAAAACACATCCATCTCCTGCCATAATTCTGTCAGCACATTGTAGTACTCGGTTACGGATTTTTCTTCTTGGCTCGTATTACGAAGAGATGATCGAATCTCGAAACACTATGAAGTGTTTTCAAGATCAGAACACATCTCTTGAACGGCTTTCCAGATTTTGTGGGTTGTGTTGTAGAACAAATAGGTTTTTCCGATGTTTGGATTCATCGAGTTGACAAGCCATGCCATAACGATAGAATTTTCTGCCTCCCATACTTTGTAACTTTCTTCCTCTTTGTTTGGAGCCTTCGTTCCACCCGTAAGGTACCCAGTTTTTCCTTTTCCTCTAACAACGAGTAGAACAAACTGAAACCACTCATGAAAGTTCAGTCCGTTGAGTTTATGTTGGGTAATTTGGAGAGAGGAATTGATTTCGGCTGATGGGAAAGAGGACGGAGGTTGGTTTTGAGATTGATGGGTGGTAGAGGATTTGGCAGATTCTATCATTTTCGAAGCTGTTGATCTATCGAGGAACACCGAACAGAAGGACTCCCAAGACAAGACGAACAAGGATTAATACAAAGATTGTAGCCTGCAGAGATCACTAGGCTCTGTTACCATGAGACAAAATTTGAAATTATGTATTCATTCACAAGGATGTACATAATTTATACAGCAGAAAATAACAAGGAAACTAGGAAAAAACAGAAAATATACATATTTACTTCTAAATGAAATACATCCTTTCCATAGCAGTTGGAGGATGATTGATACGGTTTCCTCTAACTGATATGGTTTCCTTTCTTAAAGAAACTTCCTTCTTTCCAACAGTTTGGTCCTGTACACTTAGGTCGTATAAATATAAAACACTCTATTAGGACGCTTATTTATTTTAGGCGACCTATAAACTAAATTTTGTTGTAGCACTAAATAAATTCTTATTTAGCTGCTTCATGCTTGATTATCTAGATGGGTCCCACAGGATTATACTGCATTTTCCATATTTCAATTTGAAATTCTTAACTGAGGCAATAATATCCTGAATTAGTCGAGTTTTTTTCTTGGAATTCTTCAGGGAAGAGGGTTTCCAGATCGAGTTCCCGGAACTAACTAGCTCCACAAGACGGGACCATTGGCTTGCTCTTGTGAACGAGATTATGCTATTACATAAGTTCTTAGCGAAGTTCGAGGTGGAATCTCCTCTACAAGCATGGGAGATACATGCAAGGACCATATTAGCAATAATAAGGCTCCACGCAGCCCGAGAAATGCTCAGGATTTCTCCACCTCATCCGAAAAGTTTCTTAATTTTTGCCTTGTTTGACGAGTTGCCTACCGGAAGCAATGTGCTGGAAGAGCTTGCCGAGAGCTTAAAATCAGTGAAAAGTGGACACCCTTGCAGTGGTAGCTCGATATTGCGGAACTTGAATGTCTCACAAGGTTGTATCCCTTGTGCAGAGCCGGAAGTAGGAATCGAACAACCTGAAACCGCAAGTAATCAACCTGCAAATCTTTCGTCCTTGGAGACAGCTGTTGAACAAGTTAGGGAGGAAGCAAAAGAAATCAATACCGCCAAAGCTACTGCGGATGAGCTGAAAGAGGACGGGATTGGTGATAGTGCTCTTGTATTGATGGTACAATTCTGAAAATCTTAGATGGCGTTTGGTTCACGGAATGGAATCTACCGGAATTGGAATTTGTCAAAGGAATTGGAATGGAATTTAATCATGTTGACCATATGTTTGGTTGGCAGAAATTGGAATGGAATCTATCAAAAGAATTTGAAACTGTTTGTTTGGTTCATTGAATATTATATTGGGGGTGGGATGGAGGCGGTGGTGGTGTCACTGATGGTGGTGGTGACGGCGGCGGTGGGTGGGGGTGGTGGCAACGACAACGACATGTGGTGATGACGACAAAGACTGGTGGTGGTGATGACTGTGGTGGCATTGACGACGATGGTGGTGGCAGTGACAATAATGACAGGTGGTGATGGAAGTGACGACGAGTGGTGTGTTGGTGGCGACACCAGGTGGTGGTAGCGGCAGTGGTGACGGCCCGTTGACGGGTGGTGTCGACGCTGACGGCAACAGGTGTGGCGGCGTCAACGACTAGTGGTGCTGGTGGCGAGGACCATGGTGGTGACATCCATCATGGTGGAATATAATGGAATGGAGTAATATAAAGAGTATAATAATATTTTTTCTTAAAACATAGTAGAAAGGAATTGAAGTTCCTTGCTAGAACCTAAGGAATTTACATTCTATCATTTGTGGGATTCAAATTTGATCAATGGAGTTGACCATTCCAATTCCTTCAATATTCCGCCGGATTCGAACGAACCAAACACCACCTTATAGCCCGAATGCTCAGTAGTGGTTATCGGGTTTCACGTGCACATATGTGTGCATATTACTTTCATGTTTTTTAACCGTTTCTCTTCACAAAAGTATATACTATTTCTCCATCTATATAGACACCGATTGTGTACTTTCCTGTACCCCATGTTTTCATGTGTGAGTATGGCTGTACAGGAGCTTATTAGTCCATTAAAAAGTTCATTACCATGGTTTCAAGAGGTTATCAAGTGGGAAAGACCTGTAACCACCATTACAGTGATTGGCACTTCTCTACTGGTTGTCTACAAGTAAGTGATTGTGGAATCAAAAGCAAGTCTTTTACCCTGAAAAATGCAGTATCTTTCTAATGAAAAGAAGGTTTTTTTTTTAATTTTTGGTGCAAATTTAATTGTATAAATATTTTTGTTTTTTTGCAGAGAGTGGGTTGGCCAGGCCATAGCAGCATTCTTAATGTGTATGGCTTCGAAACTGATTTGGGCAAGACAAAAGAAAGTAGGCAAGCGAACGAAGTTTGTTGTTTGCACTGCTTCGGACCAGACAACGGTGGATAGTATAGTGGCAGCACAACATGGAATTAACACTATATACAGCATTCTGCAGTGGCTCAACATTTCACTACTGAAAGTATGGTCAATATGGCATGCCAATGCCCCCAAGGTATGAAACTATTTTAATTCCATTGTTTTATTTGAGCAAAAAAGGTTGATTACCTGTCGGCAAGGCGGCAACCCCAACGGCCCCGCACGAACCCACCCCGTAGGAACCACATGTGAGGAGACATTTCAGAGCTGACTCAGCTGGCTGAGGCTAGCGGAGGGGTTCAAGCATGGGCGGAGCCAATGTAGGCCTAGGGTGATCTTGGGATCACCCTCACCTTTGAGAAAAAAAACCTACTATATATAGTGAAAAAGGCCATATTGTTCTTGGGAGTAATGAACTCCATAGTTGGTAACCACTTCAATTATCTCTTTCTATCTATCATTATCTCTTTCTATCGTAATTGTTATATATGAATATGATATTTTAGTTTATAAAAATTTACAATATACATGTATTTATGCATGTCTTATAGAATTAGAAAATCATTTTACTAAGTTTCACACGGTTTGTTAGATTTCACTGGTTTGTAAAATAGTCTTGGCCTATAAATATATATATATATATATATATATATATATGTTAGATCTGAAGTTTTGTCAATAAACCAAGTGTTGAAGATCTGATAAGAAGACTCAGATGTTCTGAGTAGAGGAGTCAGAGATCTGAGAAGAGAAGTCAGAGTTCTGAGAGAAAGAGTCAGAAGCTCTGAGAAGCGTTATCAGAAGAATGTTCAGAAGTTCTGAACAACCTGTTCAGAACTTATGACTACATACTTTACATAGTATTTAGTAAACTAATTAGGACACGCGTTATGTTCTTATTAGTCTTTCTTATTTGTACTGTAGCTTTAACATGTCCGTTACAGTATAAATAGAGTGGTTAGCACTACTTTGCTAACTGATTTTCCCGTATATCTTTGTATTCATTCTTTGTAATCTTTGAGATTCTCTCTCTCTTAGATCTGTAATTCTGTTCATCATTGAATACAATTGGGCTTGATCATACAACTTCTCAATTATTGCTTTCTATATTGATTGTAAGATTAGATCCTGAACTTTCAATTGGTATCAGAGCCAATCAACAAACAAATTCATTCAAGATTGTGATTGCGAAGATCGATTGATCAATTTCTTGAAGATTTCTTGATTCGTTCAAAAATCGATTCCGCTGCTAGGGCTAGTTCTTGAATTCTTGGCAATTCTTGAATTACCTGTTACATTTCGATCAAGAAACTCGAATTTGTCTTTCTGTTGAATTTTCTTACAATCATGTCTTCTAAAGAATATATAGCCATGGGATCTGAAACCAAACCGCCTGCTCTTATACCAGAAGAGTATCAGCAATGGAAAATTCGTATGATCCAATTCCTAGACAACATTGATGAAAATCTTATGGTCTCTATTCGAGAAGGTCCAATTGAAGTGTATATCGATGTTGCTGCAACCCCTGCTACAGAGACAACTCCAGAAATTCCAGCGACCAGGGTGAAGAAGAATTATTCCCAATACACAGCTGAACAGAAGAATAGGCATGCTATCGACAAAAGAGCAATTACTTTGATGACTTTGGCTGTCCCAAATGAGGTTCTTAACAGGATTGACAGTGGATCATCAGCTAAAGAAATGTGGGACGAATTGGAAAGGCAGATGTTAGGAACTGTGAGATCTATTCAGGCAAAGTTAAATCAAAGCATAAATGCTTATGAAAGGTTCAAAGCAAAAGAGTCAGAAAGTTTGACACAGACATACAGTAAATTTTGTATTATTCTAAATGATTTGAGAAAAAATGGACTGAAGAAAACGAAGTCAGAAATAAATTACAAATTTCTGAACAGTCTAAATTCAGAATGGTCATCATTTGCCATAAGTCTGCAAATGAACAAGGATATGTGTGAAGAAGACTTAAATGATCTGTTCTGTGTTCTTAATCAACATGAAGACTCTGTCAAGTTAGTTGTGGAAGAGAAGAAAAATGTTGCTGATCAGTTAGCATTCTTATCAAAGTCCAAAGCAATCAAAGCACCCAAAAAGACTGCATATCTATCAGAGATACCTAATCTGGAAGAATCTGACAAGGAAGAAGGATCAGAAGATGATGAAGATATCAAGATAATGGCTGAGAAGCTAGCTTTGTTGACAAATACTTTCAACAAGAGGTATGGGAAGGGTAGATTTCAAGGAAATTATAAGAGAGTTGGGAGTTCAGATTATAAGAAGAAAGAAGACAGAGAAGAAAATAAGTTTGAAAAGAGAGTAGAGAGAATCTCAAAGATTACAAAGAATGAATACAAAGATATACGGGAAAATCAGTTAGCAAAGTAGTGCTAACCACTCTATTTATACTGTAACGGACATGTTAAAGCTACAGTACAAATAAGAAAGACTAATAAGAACATAACACGTGTCCTAATTAGTTTACTAAATACTATGTAAAGTATGTAGTCATAAGTTCTGAACAGGTTGTTCAGAACTTCTGAACATTCTTCTGATAACGCTTCTCAGAGCTTCTGACTCTTTCTCTCAGAACTCTGACTTCTCTTCTCAGATCTCTGACTCCTCTACTCAGAACATCTGAGTCTTCTTATCAGATCTTCAACACTTGGTTTATTGACAAAACTTCAGATCTAACAATCTCCCCCTTTTTGTCAAATAAACTTGAATTTTGCATCATCCAGTTCTTTCAGAGCAGGAACAATTTTCTGAAGTAGCACATTTCTCAGATTAAGTCTCTTGTCAATCTTAGCAATAATTTCTTGGATAACTTCCACTTGTTGATTGATTGCTTCTTGAGTTATATTTGCTTGCTTCACTTTCAGCATCTTTTTCTCCAAATTGTGCTTTATGATCCTTAAAGTTCCAGAACAGTATTTTGCAGTTTCCTTTGCTCTAAAGAAGATCTTTCCACTTTTGTTTTTCAAAAACACTCCCAAATCTGGAAATTTGTGAACACTTCCAGTCTTTAACACCTTTTTCTGCTCATGATCTGTATTGGGATTTGCCAGATAAACACATGGCTTTTGTAAATACAGAGCTATTTGGAAATCTGTATAACAGTGCCACCTTAAGATATAGAACATGGCCTCAATCACCACACTTCTTGCCTTCCTTTCATTTCTGTCTTTGCTTGACTCTTTGAAGCATAGAAAGCTGTGTAATCTGTAGAAGTCAACCACTGATAGTTTCTCAAAATCTGCATCAGTAAAGTAATAAACCTTGCCATCTTCTCTCAGAACTTCAAAGGATAAGTACTCCATCTTTCTGAATTTCTTAACCTTCAATTCTCTGATTCCAGTGATTAGAAAATCTGAGTAAACAGCTTGCTTTGTTTTGCCAAGACATCTTGATTTTTCAGCCAACCAGATCTGAGTCTCCTTAGGTCTATCATAATACACATCCAAGAATTGTACTTCTTTTGGTTTAAAGAACTCAGGCAGATCAAATTCAAGAAAGTATCCATTTAGATCAATGGATATTTCATCTTCTTTGGGTTCAAACTGTTCAGCTTGATCAAAACTAGTTATCTGCCTATTCTGAGGTGTTGTGTCCTGAACTTCTTCAACTTCATCTGACAGAATTTCATTCATTTCATACTCAGCAGGAAACACAAAATCATTATGTAGATTCTTTTTGGGATTCACCTCAGATAGCAACCATTCACTACGGTTTCTGATTTTTCTTCTAAGATCCAACCTTCTCTTCACATAGTTCATACATCTCTTCTTTAAACTCTCTCTTTCAGTTTCCACACTTACTTCCATTTCAATCAACAACCAATTTAGAGTTGCATCACTGTACTTCACCAACTCTTTTAATCTGAACATTTCAAGCCTTCCGTGAACTGTATATGTGAACCCTTCTGTCTCCATTCCTTCATTCACAAATCCCTTCAAATCTACACCAATTTCTGTTTTCTTTGTGGGAGAACTCAGATTACACTTTTCTTTTCTTCCTTCAATAGCTAATTGGAAATCATACAAGTGTATATTTCTGACATAGATACCCAGAAGTCTTCTGCATTCAATTTCCATTAAGGCTTCTTCAGTACTGGCAAAGAACTTGACTAGAAAGATCTGATCATCAAGAGTCAATCTGTGAAAATCAAAAGTAGACATGGAAACCTTTGTATTTCTTTCTTTCAGCACTTCCATTCTAACAAACATTAAACCACTGAATTCTTCTTGTTGAAACATCAGAATTTTCTCAATTCTTTTCTGGATATGCAGTTTTGAGTCAGGAACTCTGAATCTGTTAGAAGCTTCTGAGTAGACTATCTGAGCTCTGTCATCCATAAAACCATCAATGTTACTTTCCAAAAGCTCATACTCTCCTTCTGTGTAGTAGAGATTATCGTACATTTCCTCAGGAAAAATATCATCATGAAATTGTCTGGCTAATGGCACATCACTTAACTCTAGGATGAAATCACATACAGGTTCTTCTAGTCTCTGCAAGTTAATCTTTGGGATCTCAATTGGTTTTCTGAATACATACTCAGAAGGCATAAAGTAGTCTTTCACTTTCACATACTCTTCTTCTGTATTTAACTCATCACAAAAGTTAAATCTAAACTCATCTTCAAAATCCTGAGTATAATTCACAGTTCTGTCTTCTTCTCCCATTAGATCAATAGGTCTTACCATTTTTATTCCTTGCTGAACTTTTTGAACATTCAAAGCTCTGACTAAATTATTATGCATCCATCTGATCAACTCTTCACTTAACCTCCTTTCTTCTGATTCAGTACTTATCAATTCTTCACTTATCCTTCTTTTGTTATAAACAATGATATCTGTACACCTGTTTACCACTGCACTTTCCACTGTTTCTTCTGATCTCAATACAGATTCTTCAACAGTTTCAGTTTCAACAGAATTTCCTTCCATTTCTGTATCCAAGTTTAATTCCTCTGTTTTATCTGTGTCATTACCATCAATACTCCCCAAATCCATTTCTTCTGTATCTGAGCTATCAATATGAACTATCTGAATCATTTCCTTTAAATTTTCCTGTGTCTGATCTTCTGAACTTTTTGTACTGGCTAAGTGCATATCTGCTATCTCAAAATCTTCTATGCCAATGTCATCATCAGAACTTAATTTTTGTCTTTTCTCCCCCTTTTGATGATCATGAGGCTCATTATCATCAAACTTTCTCTTCAAGTTCTGATTAGAAGTACCTTCAGGTTCAGCTTCTGCAACAGGAACAGGCTCAAGAGGCTTTGAAGTAGAAGCCATTGATACACTCAGTGCTTTCAGTATAGATTCCTGCATACCTTGCATTTGTTTTAACATATCTTTTTGAAAACCAGACATTATATCCATGATCTCCTTTTTGTGAGAATTCAAGGATTTCTTTACATCATCTACTTTGGTTTCAACAGAAATCAACTTTTTCTCCAACACAACTTTCAAATCTGACACCTCATCATTCAAATCCTCCACCTTCTTCTCCAAATTTTCTACTTTTTCCCCCATCTCCATGTTTTGTTTCTGAATTTTTTCAAATTCAGAATATTCTAACAGTGAACCTGAACCAACAGATGGTCCAGTTTTCATGTGCCCAGAGGGCTCATGGCCTGTAGATAACACAAAGTCATCTTGTACAACAGATGCACGTTTGAATGAGGCTTTTGTAATGTTCACCTCACCAGGACTTCCATCCAATCCTCGACACCCAACATTAGGTATGTCTATGAATGTTGTTTCAGGAATACGAAACTCCTGATTTGTGCAAGTGTGAGAAGGAATTTCAGGCTCAATATGAATAGGACTGTGATATTCAGACTCAATGTGTTGAAAAATAGGTTGGGATTGATCACCTCCCTCCAAATGAGTTTGGGATGGTTCCCCTGATTTGTGTGAAACAGTAGCATGTTGAAATGCTTCTGAGTGGGTATGGATGGGTTGTTCAAGATCCACCACTAGGTCCATGGTGTTTGTTTCAATATTGGACACCAAGAGATGTGAACCAATAGCATTTGTGGTTACCTGGCCAAGATTAGCTGGTTCAGAGGCATCTTTTTCTGTTTGAACCTCTGTTGACAATCTCTCATCCTCACCACTCTCATTCTGTTTTTCCTCACCAAGTCTAACCAAGCTCTCAAAATTTTCCCCCTCAAGTCTCTCAGTATGTTCACCCATCTGAACATCCTCCCCCTCTCTAATTCGACTAGACCCCTCACCTCTCTTCTCAGGTTGGTCCTCTTGGGTAGGGATTTGAGGTAATTCAATTCCCATAGAGGTGCAATACGCTTTTAAAATCTCACTCTCCCTTGGAATATAATTCCTAAGTGATTTTGGCAACAATTTATGATTGGGATAGTTTTCAAGTCTTGTTACTGAGGTCATCTTACCCAAATAAAATGTGGGACCATGCTCTTCATTTGTTCTTCTTGAGATTGTTCTGTTTTCCTGCATGGCATACCAAATAACAATTTGCCAGTACCTTATATAAGGAATGTATGTCAATGAAGCATCCTTTGTTTTCCTCTGAATTGCTTTCTGATTCTTCTCAAATGTATTCTTCATGTCTTCCCAAAGTATTAAAGTATAGTCATAATGCCTATTCTTCACTAAACCCTGAAAGATCTGAAGAATTTGTTTAGAACCTTGATCAGCAGAACTATTCTTCCCTGACAAACATTTATTTACCACATGAAAGAAGCAAGCCCAAATAGGTGGTAATTTGTTTCTTCTGAACAAACTGAGAGTCCTCAATCTTTCATTGTATCCCAATTTCATAAATTCAGCTATTAATTCCTCTGTTAGGGATGAGTCTTCAAAATCTGTCCTTCTTTGTACATCATCTTTCTCTGGTAGATTCAGCATATCTCTTAGTGCAGAGATAGATAAGCCAAATGTCACTCCTCCAATTTCAGACACAAACTTATTATCTTCTAACCTAAGATGTTTCCACCATTGTTGTATGTACTGAACAGGAACATTTTTGCTTCTTGTAAACCATTTTCTATAAGGATGATGTTTGAATAATTCCATGATAATTCTGTGTTCAGGTTTAAATCGACTTTCCTCAAACAATATAACACAATTATTTTCAGATAATTTCAACCATTCACTCTCAGGAACAACCCTTTCCACGAAAATAGGTCTACCTGACATAATCGACCCTGCAGCACTCTGTTCATGTTCAATATTAATGTTTACCTCATCTGCATTTCCTTCTGATTCATTCATTTGTTCATCTTCTTCATCATTTCTTATTGCCTCTTCCTCTACAGCTCTATTCTGTACTTCATCATTATCCGAATCAGATGAATCCATTATCGATTTTGTAGAATGTAGAGAAATTGGACCACTCCTTCGTATTCCAGACATGATTTAAGAAGAAAACAAACTCAAAGAACTATGGATTTGATTCGTATCTCACTTTTCGCTCTAGAATTTGAAAAGATTTGAAAGAGGGATTTTAAGACCTATTTAAAATCCGCGAAGTTGAAAGGTTTAACGGAAAAGCGAAATCAATGTTATAACGGAGTCAACACATTTGAAATGCCACAGAGGATTTAAATGAAATGCGTGGCATTATCAAACAAATATGAAGCTGACACGTGTTAGTGGATAGAATTTTGACTCAAGTCAAAGATCTGAATAACACGCTCAGATGTTTTGACTTTCCTTTATCAGATTTCTGATTGTTCTACTCAGAGTTCTGATTCCATAATTCAGAAGAATTTTGCCTTGTAACCAAAATGTCATTTAAAATCAACTTCTGACAAATATAAAACATCTTGATTATTCAGAAGAGGTTTGAACAGATAGAAACACTTTTTATTATCAAAATTCTGTTCATATTATGATGATTTTCAAAAAAATCATTTAAAATCTTATATCTGAATATGAATTTTTTTAATTCAGATATAGTTTGAACAACAAAAAATTTATCATTGAAAGCTTGTTCTTCTTAGAATGATCAGAGATAAGAAATGAAAACAAACCTTTTAAGCATCACAAAATGATTTCCAAACAAAAAATTTTTGATGCTCCCCTTGACTTGAGCATGCATTTGACTATTTATGATACATAAAGATGAGATAAAAAGATAATAGAAGAAGCATAATCCATACAGTTGAAGTATTTGTATTTCTCAAAAATAAATTTTTGAAAGTTAGATTGCTGAAGTATTGACTCAGAATCTCTGACCTTAAGACTCAGAAGTTCTGAACTCAAGACTTAGAGGTTCTGAACTCAAGACCCAGAAGTTCTGATCTCAGTACTCAGAAGTTCTGAACTTAAGACTCAGAGTTCTGAGTACACTACTCAGACAATTTTACTTAGAAAAATTTAGCATTTTTAAGAAAAACAAATATTTTCAATTAGTCAGATTAAGCATTCCTATTTTACATATGAGAAAAGAGAACCTTTTGTGATTAAGAGGCTTTGTGAACAAGTCAGCCAATTGATACTTTGTATGCACAAAGTGCATCTCTATAGTTCCTTTTTCCACATAGTCCTTTATAAAATGATACCTCACATCTATAGGGTTAGGTTCACGTGAGACCAACCTGTTTTCGTGAGACCGTGAGACCAAAAAATAACACTGAAACTTCACAGTGATTCATTGTGAAGCTACACAAAACAGCGAACCTTCACAGCAAAAACACTCTGAAGGTTAACCTTCACAATACCTTCACAGTCTTTTGATGTGAAGGTTTAGTGTTATTTTTGTAGTCTCACGGGTCTCACGGAAATAGACTGGTCTCATGTGATCTCAAGTCTCTCTCTTTATATATATAGTGAGTTTAAATAAGAAGACGGTTAACTAACTAAAAAAGCCGAACAACATGTGATTCTAGAGTAAAATCACATGTCATCCTAATGGCATTCAACGATTGATGATCGCTTCTCACGTTAACTCAATTTCTCACCAGAACCCAAACTTATATATATATATATCCCATTGAAGAACATTTTTAATAAAATTGAAAGAGGAACTTGACACAATCTAAAAGTGATTGATGATCTTGCGGAAAATATGGTTGAAGCAAAAGGACCACCCTTATCTAAAATTCTGGCTCCGCCTCTGCGGTTCAAGAGGTGCTTATGTTTGTTATGGGTTTGTTTGCAGCACACGGATGCGGTGATCACTGCCATGATTTTAAGTGCAGTCGTATTAGCAGTCATCCCTCTGAAATATTTGATCATGGGGGTTGTGTTATCGACGTTTGCAATGACATTGAAACCGGGGGATCGCCAGGACAAGAAAAATAAGATGGGGAACCGGCGATTGGAAGGATGGTGGGACACGATCCCAGTTATTCCGGTTGAAGTCGTCCAAAAGCCGAAAGACGAATTAGGCCAGAAAAATGAGTAATATTATTCTCTTCTATTTTCTAAATAAGTTGAGTTAAATCGGTAGGTATAGGAGAAACTCTTGAAAGAATCTTATAGAGGCATTTTTGGCATAAATTTGTCTGAAAGTTGGCTTTTGTGTTAACCATGTCCATGGAGATGATGTTTGGTAAAGGTCAAATATCCAGATCTTGGCTTTTCAAATATATGATCTTTCCTCTGTATGGGTCAGGTTCAAACGAGAATTTAAAACATTTTGCGAGAAGACGAAAAGTGTCAATATCATATCTGATGCACACATGATACACAAGTTTAATCATTTATGATTAAACACATGTTGCATTGACAACACATAGACACATAATCATATATGATATTGTTCCATGGTGTAGGAGTGGAACATGTTTGTTCTACTTTGTTTCTGTCTGTTCCACATAAGAGTCGAGTCAAACATGGAACAGTGGTCCTTGTTATATTCCGTCTTGCAAATTTTCAAACCATGGTATTTGGGTTTTGGTTAAAAACAAATCATATTTTACAACAATAGAAGACCCCAGACAAATTAATGCCAATTATGATTTTTTTTTTTTTGGTATTTATATTTTAAAGTTTATCTAAAATAGTTTACATTTTGGTATTTTATTTCAAAAGAAGGAAGAGGATATAATGTGAATAGATATTCTTTTGATAAAGGTGATAAAATTTTATTTTAAAAAAACCCAACAAAAAATGGAGTCCAATAATACAAGATGTAACAATCTACCAAACCAAAGGAAACGGGCCAAGATGGGCAGCAGCAAACAAAAAAAACAGAGAAAACTACAAAGAAACTACAAACAAGTATTAGATCACATAGTCACACCAAAATCATATCAAACAAAATTATCGATTATGGATGTTACCACTTGGGTTGTGGTGTACTGGTAAAGCCTTAGTGGAAGCTCATCTACTCAAGGTTCAAATCCAGGCACTATCAAAGCCCTTGTGGCCATGGAGGTTCACCTACGATGATTCCAGGCCATCCGTGGTCGCTCGAGGATTAGTTGGTGCGCGTAAGCTGGTCCGAAAACCACGAGAGTGGAAACTATGTGAAATTCTTCATTATAAAATAAAATGTGAAATTTTATGTTTAAACAAAAAACAAAATAATCGAATACTTAAAATGTATTTTAATAGGATATTTTGAAAATCGAAGTGTTGGACTCGTAAATGGATTGGGTTCATTCTATCCGATTATCGTTAGTTGTTCAGTTGTTCTACTTACGTGGGGCATGCTTTCAATCAAAAATCTTGATGAATTATAAATTTATAACTTTTAGTTCACACAATATCATAATAAAAACCAAACAGTAAAAGATAAGCTTATGAATGACACGAAAT
This sequence comes from Saussurea involucrata, assembly GCA_033807775.1. Taxonomy (NCBI): domain Eukaryota; kingdom Viridiplantae; phylum Streptophyta; class Magnoliopsida; order Asterales; family Asteraceae; genus Saussurea; species Saussurea involucrata. Next base: position 116,549,391 of record CM066321.1, on the reverse strand, counting down.
TATTAATTCGTTCATCTATTTGGAATCTATATATATATATATATATATATGGGGTAAAGATCAAGGGAGAACTTTGAAAAAAACTGGAGAACCACAAAAAACGGATGAAAAAATATATGAAAATAGATGTCAAATTAAAGATAATAAAATGATGGATTTTTTGGTGTAATTTGTTTCGCTTCAATTTTTGTTATATTTCGCCAATTTTGTATTTAAGATATAGAGGGTAATTAATTTTATGTTTTTAAAAAATGGTTATAACCACCTTTTAAATCATAACAATTGGATCATCTTAATCTAATGGCTTGGATGGGTTTTTCGGTTCTTTCATTTTTTCTGGTTTTCTCCCGATCTCATCCCTATATATATATATATAGGGTCAGGTTCAAGGGAAAACCCTAAATAAATGGAAAACCAGAAAACCACGAAAAAACGGATGAAAAAGTATATCAATATGGATGTCAAATTAACGAGAAAAATATAGTCGTTTATTTGGTGTAATTTATTTCGTTCGAAATTTGTTTATTTTTCGTCTTTTTTCGAATAAAAAATAGAGGGGTGAGGTTTTTTAATTGAATTAATATTGTTGTAACCGCCTCCTTAATCACATCCATCAGATCATCTAATCTAACGGTCGATAAGGTGTTCTTTAGTTTTTCATTTATTTGAGGTTTTCTTCTGAACCTCCCTCTATATATATATATATATATATATATAAATATATATCATATTTCTTTGTGATTGATAAGTTTTTCAAAATTTCTTTTAGTAAAGGAGCAAAAATGAGGCGAGACAAAAGCCCATTTTAAGGGATAAAATTGTACCCTTTTTTTTCAACCGAAAAGATGAAACAATAACAGACAAAACATAAAATTACTATTCTACCCTCCTAACATAATTAAATCTATAATTAGTATAATATTTATACACACGATAAAATATATATATTATAAAATAATTTATTGTATAATACTATTTGGATATCAATATATACAGATACGTGTAATTTTAATATACATATTTTATATATAATTATATTATATGTAATTATAATTTTAAATTTTAGTATAATATATTATTATATACATATATATTATAAATTATAACTTATAAGATAAATATTACTATATATATTAATATAATATAGATGTCTTCATTTAAGAATTTATAAAATTGTGATAACTTTGGAAACCATTGTATCATATGCTATTTCAAATGAATTTTTTCTCATCTATAGCTTGGATTTAGTGTATTGATGAACATATATTTTTCATAATGTGAACATTTTCTATTTGTTTGTAGAACAAAAAATACAACAGAAAAGTTTCACTATGTGAACCTAATAGATACAAAACAAATATACGTTAATTAATATATTAATATTTAGTCTTAGATAGAAAAAATCATGTGAAACAATACCTTAAGATGATAGTTCTCACAGTTATCTCAGTATACGATGTTCTCAAATGATTAAAACCCAATATAATAATAATATATTATTTTTATAATTTATATATCTAATATATAATTTTAATGTATATTATATAATATATAATTTATATATATTATAAATAAAATTAGAATTTTAATATAGAATCATTATAAAAAATAAGGGCAATTTGATCATATTAACAATTTTATCATGCCTAATTCTAGACGTATCAAACACAATACAAACAATTAATCTTGTTCAATTAGTTTTGTCGTATACAATCCCATCTAATCTGCACAACAAACGTGATATATTGTAAAGGGAATTACATTTTTGGTCTCTATCCTATCGTTACTTTTTTGGTTTTGGTCCATAAAGTTTGTTTTGATCGTAAAGGAATTTACCTTCAAGAATTGATGATTCACACCTCCAAGCTTTTACTCTCCAATCCCCTCTTCGAGCTAGCAAGTCTGCTTCTCCACAAATTTCACACAGTAGCCGCACACAACAATAAGAAAGAAAATTGAGGTTTAAGGGTTTTAAGTTTTTAACCCTATTTTCCAACTTCACATAATAGCCATCAAACTTTTCAACTTTCACACCTTACACACCAACTTATTATTTATTTCCAAGACAAACCCGGTTATTACACTAACGGTTCAATTTTCGTGTTCTAAAACCCAACTTAATCTATCAGTAAATGTGTCATATGCGTGTTAAGTTAAAGTCTTGTTGGTCTTTTTGGAATAATCAAATTTGTTAAAGTAATTGAAATTTGAAGGATTTTAAATATAACTGAATTTTACTTGACTATGCGTTTAGAATATGAAACGAAATTTAATTCATTCATTTGAACTTTTTATTCCAAAAAAAGACCGTAACATCTAGTTTGATGCATAATTTAATGAAAAATAATATATTTTCATTGATTAAATATTCAAAACGTCCTATATATGATGTAACGGCAAAGTCAAACTCTACCTTTCATTTAATTAGAATTTGAAATAGATAAATAAACGATTTGAAGACCTATTGATTGTAAAAATTGTGGATCATTCGGACTTTAAACCTCAAGTATTAAGAATCACGATTAAGTTGCACCATTTTTCAGTGTGTGACTTGACACAAAAAAATGTGTTTATTATGTATATATATTGTAACACCGTAAAAATCAGGGCTAAATTAAACTTTAATTTTAACCAGTTATGGCAAAATCATATCCAAACTTTTATATAAAAGAGGAGAATTAACCATGAGGCTTTATAATTACAACATGGAAATTCTTTCAATAACTCATTAATCTAACCATGTCCACTACAATTAGATTAACTAAGTTATCTACGCAAAACCGTCAAAAGCCTTCATGCCTTAGCTAACTCCTCCGCTTATCTCTTAAGTTGGATGCATCAAAAGCTCTCGGCCCACGTCCTATTTACTTCTCTGAGCCTGTACCTGGTAAGAAAATTTAATTTGAAAGACTAGGCTTACGCCTAGTGAGAACATTCAATTTCAAATAAAAGACATATAAACAAACCCGTCTTCCACCATTCTTACCATACATATGCTCGCCTTAACAACAGGATCATACCCGATCCTATGAATATGACTCACATTCAGTAGGTCATATTATCAAAACCAGAACCCACTACGAATCTTTACAAGTTCTAGATTCATGCTCTTATCCAAGAAATTACAAGTTACTTTATGCCTAATTCTTGGACCGGAAATAGAGATTACAAGATACTTTATGCCTATCTCTCTTTCCCATGTGAAAGGGAATTACAAGTTGCTTTATGCCTATTCCTCATTTCACCTCACACTATGAAATAGAAATTACAAGTTCCTTTATGCATATTTCTTATTTCATAACACCTTTACGAAATGAGAATTACAATTTACTTTATGCCTATTCCACATTATAGGTTATCGCCTCTCGAAATGGGATTAAAATCCACATTATAGGCCAACGGGAATTACAAATTGCTTTATGCCTATTCCACGTTACAAACAATGCCTATGGATCCATTACACATACTACATATCAGTTCAGTATCAGACCAAAACCATCGTTAAGCCTAATACTCTAACATCCATTAATGAGTATGTTCAAGCTACTAAGACTGTGTTGGTGCAAGTGTACCACATCTCTATATATTTATATATATTTATTTTGATGATTACAAACACACCGTATTATTGTTTATCTAACAATTTAATCCAAGTGTGCAGTTGTTGAAGAACACGAAGATTTAATCTGAAGGGTTCAAAGACGGAAGTGTTTACGTCGTCATTATTGTTTATAACTAATAATGATAAACACCCTAAAATAATATACCACTTGGATATTTCTAAAAACCTTAAATAATTTATTTAAATAAGTTTTTTGAGAAGATTCAGCAAGATTTGGTTGCGTCCTGAAGCTGTCCTTTTTCTGACGGCGGTATACCGCGGCGGTACAGCCGGTATACCGCGGGTACACTACGGCCGGTATACCGCGGCTGTTCAGCCGGTATACCGCGGCAGGCTCCGTGTTTGATTCTGATTGGTTGAAGTACTTTTTCGTACGGCCGGTATACCGCGAGTCCCAGCCGGTATACCGCGGGTACGTAATTCCAGAAGTCAACTTTGCATAGAGCCGTGAGTGTCAGTGTACTTTCTGACCGCGGTATACCGCGGTGTGCAAGGCGGTATACCGCCAGGTCATGTGACCGTTGGAAGTCTTCATGCTATATATATTACATGCTGGTGATGAAGATCAGTAGACCAGACCACACAACAGTAACAAGCAGCATTCAAACTCTCAACTCTCAGCTCTCTCATTTATATATATATATTTTATAAAACATTTTTTATAAAATATCCAAGTGTGAGATATTATACAAGAGTGATTACCCATTGTGAGTTATACTCCTCTTGTAAGCATTTGAATAACGGGTGTGTGATCCTGTACATCTCATAGCAGAAGCTTGAGAATCAATTACGTTACCTTTGTACTTGGTTTGTATTCTACCGTAAAGAATACATTTATTGGATCGTGTCGGGAAGTGTCTCGGCTGCTGGTTTATCACAGTTGGTGGTAAATCAGTAAATCTCTGTGTCAAGTATCTCTATCCCTTATCTCTTTACATTTCCGCTGTGCATTTAAATTATATCTGTTTATATAATTGTTGTATACTTATTTATTTATACTCTGCTTTATTTATTCTGTATTTATTTGTAAAAAGAATTTTTTTGAAAGTAAAAGATTTTAAATACAACCTTACCCCCCCCCTTAGGTTGTCCAACATTTGGTATCAGAGCGGGGCTTTCAAAAATTATCTGTTTAAATTTTTAAAGTTATTTCTTTAATTCTTGTTATGGCTCAACAAAATGCTTGGTTTTCTAAATCTCTTCTTATTGATTTCGAAAATTTTGATCTTTGGGCAAATTCTTTTGAACGTTATGTTCGTGGGATAAATCAAAAAATTTGGGATATTATTATTAAAGGAAATTTCAAACCCACAAAATTTCAAAACAACAAAGTTGTTGAAAAACCTAGCTCGGAATGGTCCGACGAAGATGAGGCTAATTATTGTTTAAATTATGAAGCCAAAAATTTTCTCTTTTCGGTTCTTACTAACGATGATATTGAGCGTGTTTATCTCTTTGAAACTGCTCGTGATATTTGGGAGAACTTGAACATCACCTATGGTGGAAACTCAAAAGAAAAGAGAGACGAAACCCGAGATCAAAGAAATGAAGAAACGTGTCTCATCGTCGACTGTGAGAAAGAGGTATGTACTTCATACTCAAGTTATTCTAGTTGTAGTGATAACGATGATGATATTGATATGTCAAATGTCTCTTTTCAAAAATTGATTGTTCTCGTAAATAGTTATAAAAATGAGAATGCTAAATTAAAAGAAGAATTATTATTATGTCAAAATGAGTTGAATAATTGTAAACAAACCATTGCATGTGATAATAAAATCAAAAATGAGTTAAATGATAAAGTTATCACTTTAGAAAAGAAAGCATGCGAAAATATTGTTTGCAAATCTTGCATTGTTTTAAAAAATAAAATTGCATGCTTAAATAAAAAGACACATGAAAATGTTGTATGTACAAAATGCGAGATTCTTGAAAATGAAATTGCATGTTTAAATGCTAAATGTAAATCGCATGAGAAAAATGACTTATTAGCAAATGCTTTTAATAGTAGCAATGATAAAGTGCTTAAAATGCTTAATATATCAAATCGTATAAATTGCCGAAAAGGCATTGGTTCAAATACGTGTATTGAAAAATGTGATTGTATGCCAATTAAAAAGGTTTTTGAAAAACCTAAATTTGTTGTTAAAAATAAAACGCAAAAACCTCCGTATGTTCCTAAAATGAATTATGTGAATTATATGTCGAGAAAATCACATGCGTTTATGTATAATAATAAGTTTGCGAATCCTAAGAAAAATGTTAATCCGCATACTTCTTTTTACGTCTATGATAAATACGATCGTAAAATTAAAATGGTTAGAAAATGGATTCCGAAAGGAATGTTTAATGTTGATAATCCCGGTGGGATGCGTTTGTGGTTTTAAACCATTTATATGGCTTTGTATGTTGTCGTATTTTGTTTTATGTCGACAACATATTTTTTGCAGTTTATGTTTTATACTAACTGTTAAAAGGACCCATAAGAAAAGGGTACCACGAAATATTTTCTTTGCCTTTTGTAGGTGTTTCCTGGCGAGGATACAATACGTGCTTCCTGGCGAGGATACAATACGTGCTTCCTGGCGAGGATACAATACGTGCTTCCTGGCGAGGATATAATACGTGTTACCTGCCGAGGTTATAATACGTGGTTACCTGACGAGGTCATAATACGTGGGTATTTTTTTTTTCACATAAAATTAACCGAAAATCGAAGCCTTAAGATCCTTTTTGGTGCAAGTGTTTCTTTTTGGTTATTTTGTTTCATGTCTTTTATTATGCTTATTTTATCCCTCAAATTTTATAAAATCAAATTGATATCGTTATTAATTTGAGGGGGAGCGTTTTAGCTCTTTTACCCATGAGTTTATGCTACCTCAAATATATGCATATTTTGAGGGGGAGCATCTCTCGAGGGGAAGCATACCGTCTTTCTTGACCCTTTTTGTTTCGACAAACGGGGGAGAGAAACCGCATATGCTCTTGCTTAGCGGTTGTGTTTGTCATCATCAAAAAGGGGGAGATTGTTGGTGCAAGTGTACCACATCTCTATATATTTATATATATTTATTTTGATGATTACAAACACACCGTATTATTGTTTATCTAACAATTTAATCCAAGTGTGCAGTTGTTGAAGAACACGAAGATTTAATCTGAAGGGTTCAAAGACGGAAGTGTTTACGTCGTCATTATTGTTTATAACTAATAATGATAAACACCCTAAAATAATATACCACTTGGATATTTCTAAAAACCTTAAATAATTTATTTAAATAAGTTTTTTGAGAAGATTCAGCAAGATTTGGTTGCGTCCTGAAGCTGTCCTTTTTCTGACGGCGGTATACCGCGGCGGTACAGCCGGTATACCGCGGGTACACTACGGCCGGTATACCGCGGCTGTTCAGCCGGTATACCGCGGCAGGCTCCGTGTTTGATTCTGATTGGTTGAAGTACTTTTTCGTACGGCCGGTATACCGCGAGTCCCAGCCGGTATACCGCGGGTACGTAATTCCAGAAGTCAACTTTGCATAGAGCCGTGAGTGTCAGTGTACTTTCTGACCGCGGTATACCGCGGTGTGCAAGGCGGTATACCGCCAGGTCATGTGACCGTTGGAAGTCTTCATGCTATATATATTACATGCTGGTGATGAAGATCAGTAGACCAGACCACACAACAGTAACAAGCAGCATTCAAACTCTCAACTCTCAGCTCTCTCATTTATATATATATATTTTATAAAACATTTTTTATAAAATATCCAAGTGTGAGATATTATACAAGAGTGATTACCCATTGTGAGTTATACTCCTCTTGTAAGCATTTGAATAACGGGTGTGTGATCCTGTACATCTCATAGCAGAAGCTTGAGAATCAATTACGTTACCTTTGTACTTGGTTTGTATTCTACCGTAAAGAATACATTTATTGGATCGTGTCGGGAAGTGTCTCGGCTGCTGGTTTATCACAGTTGGTGGTAAATCAGTAAATCTCTGTGTCAAGTATCTCTATCCCTTATCTCTTTACATTTCCGCTGTGCATTTAAATTATATCTGTTTATATAATTGTTGTATACTTATTTATTTATACTCTGCTTTATTTATTCTGTATTTATTTGTAAAAAGAATTTTTTTGAAAGTAAAAGATTTTAAATACAACCTTACCCCCCCCTTAGGTTGTCCAACAGACTGTATTCCAACACCTTAGTCCTACTTGTCAGCAAGTTAACAAAACTTCTCGTCACCAAATACTCAAAACAATCTGGTACATCAGAAATGTCCGGATACACCAAGTTTTCGGGTACCACACACACTGTCCGGAACTTATAACTTACCGGATACACTAAACCTGTCCGGATAACACCACTTCCCAGACACTATACTTTTCGGACAACATACATAATCCGGACAATCTAAACAATCCGGATAACATACTTTTCCGGACAATATCCGGACAATATCCGGACACCAAAGAATCCGGATACCATCCGGTATCTATTTCATCCGGAGACTACGAATTAAACATACTTACCGGATACAAGCTTCGTCCGGACACCTTCATACGAGGGTTTCCGAATACTGTTCTTCTATCCGGAAACCTCGACCTGCAGCATATTTTTACATTCTAAATCTGCTTCTGTTCCATTCAGCTTGTTTTAACACATTCATACAGTCCCAATACAGTTTATACATGTATCTTCACATTTAATTTGCCAGAAAGCATGTATTTAATCAAAAGTGAATGAACTCACCTTTTTGAAGAAAACCCACTTTAAACCCAATCTGTTGCTCCAATCTGTTGTAAATGATTCTGAAATCCTATTCGAAACACAAATTCGTTTATCACTGTGCATCTACAACAAATTAATCAGAAAACATGATCAATTTCCTCACCAATTGAAGACAAAACCCTTGTTTTCTTCATTTTCTCCTTTCTCTCTTTTCTTTCTCTCTTGATTCTTTCTGCCGACTCAACTACAAGAAAATGAGATATTTTCTCATTCCAGCTGATTTATCCTTACACATTTAATATTTACCACACACACCTCCAAGTTCTATTATTTCTAAAAGTAACATCCAACTTTAATCCTTTGTATTTTAACCCCAATGAATTATAAACTTACAATATAATTCAAGGTTTTAACCAAAATACACATAGATTCCAATCCTCATTAAAATAATATTATTGAAAATTTAGGATGTTACAATATATATATATAAGAAAACAAAATTGTCATTTCATCCACTTGAAACGAGGCCTGGAAACGAAAAGGACAACCTTTCCTTTGTCCACAGAGTAAAGAGGTTGTTTCCGTAAAAAAGTCATTGATTAGCAATTTTCTTACGACAAGAGTAGCGCTAATTGTTATAATCAATCTCACGATAATAAAAGAAAATACAAAAAACACAAGAAAATACTTATAAAGAACAAGTATCAATAGAGAATCGTGTACCTTTTCGATGTAATTAACGGATTGAACTTGAAGGAATTGGATAGAGGCTTGAATAATCAGTGTCCTAAGAAGAAATTTCGTCCCCAATCGTGCTTGGTTCCGGACGTCGCCTAGAGGATACAACTATCCGATTGAATTGATACACGTCAATTCAATCCCATCGAATCGATAGAATGTTTCGTTGAAAAGCAAAGTGTTGGAGAGGAATCTTGAGAGAGTTTATTGAGATTTTCGTGTCTTAAAATGGAGGGAAACTTCCCCCATTTATAGCTTTCTCATTGATAACCGAAACAACTGCCAAAAACTGCCACAAGGGGTCGCGCGACCTGACTCGCGCAGGCCACTGTTTGTTTACGCACAGGAGAACCGCGCGTACTTCGACGCGACCTGACCAGCGGGAAGAGTCGCGCGAAGCACTATTTCATCCATAAAGCAGGCGCGACCTGGGTCGTGCGGTGATCTGCTCGGTTACCAAAAAAATTGATTTAATGATCATTAGAGCCCAAGAGCCCAATCTTTTGACCATTAAATATATGTTATGCTCTCACTCAAACCCAAGAAAATTCTTTTACTTGGATCTTTCTCCATTTTGATAACTCTTATGGGTATGACCATATAAACCCATAAAAGTTTCAAGTACTTTCCTATGTGGGACAACATTGTAAGGTAAATACCCAACACTAATATCAAAGCAAGAAAACAAGTTTTGAAGAATTGAAATAAAAAACTTAAAGCACACTTGGGAACAAAGTACAATTAAATAACAAGAAATAGTAGCATAAGTAAGCACAATCAATGCCATGAAATAAGGTCAATTAAGTAGAGCAAGTACGTATGATCAAGTACTGTGAAATATGCTTAGAACAAGTAGAAGCAACACAATTTTCATAAAACTACTCTTGGCTACCATAACACTTAGATTCCAATTGCTACCAAAGTATCCTCACACACTTCTGCTACCCTAATCCTTCGTCGGAGGAGATTCCTAAAGCAGTCATGTCCAAACTCAACTGTTCATCCCATGTCCTTCGTGGCCTGCCCCTCCTACTTACCCACTCAACCGTTATCCTCTTTACATGTATGGTTATACTATTACTCGATGTTATTGAACAATTCAAATTTATTTAAAAGGAAGAAAAACAATATATTGATACATGCAAAGCTTAAAAAGTATAAAACTTGAAGGTAAAAGATAATAAGTTCAAATTCGTCTTGGTGGCACCATGACCCTTAAGCCACCACTATGAAGGTTAACGACTTGTGGAGACATACAATGTCGTCTTGATGCGCCTTTTAGAACACTACCTACAACAATCAGACAATAACTATAGGAATTACAATCAAAATTGCTAAATACCAAATTATGAGTACTAATAAACAAAATATAAATTGATTGAAAACTAATAAATTTTATTTTTTAAGGATTTGGTGTATACAACAAACAACAAATAAAATGCAACCCCCTCGGCCATATATATATATATATATATATATATAGAGAGAGAGAGAGAGAGAGAGAGAGAGTTTCAAATACAAACCTTGTAATTAGTACAAACTATCCAAATCAATTTCAAATGTTCATCTAGTCTAATGAGTATTTGGTAGCATAAATATCTTGATTGTTTCCTGATGTAATGTAAGGTATTAATCATAATGAATGAACTTTGATCATCTTTCATAGATATCCCGATCATAATAAATAAATTCTCATCATTTCCACATATAAGCTCATTTGTCTGGGTTGTATAGTTTGTACTAATTAGATGGTTGTATTTGAAACCTCTCTCTCTCTCTCTCTCTCTATATATATATATATATATATATATATATATATATTACATCAATTGATTTATATGCGAGTTATATTTCTATATAAGTAACAACTCATATTCTTTATTATATCAAAATCTCAACCTAAAGAAGCGATCTTTTGCTCTCACTCGATCCTGTTTACATTGAACCTCTTCTCGCCCTTCTTGGCAACATCTATAATCTGCGATCTGAGGTTTTCATATCTATTCATTGCATGAAGTAATATTACTCATTCTATCACACACATTTTTTGTCATACCCACATTAATTTGCCTAAATAAACACCCATACATGTTTAATGTCATTTCCTTAATGAAAAATTTCTCTTTCCCTCTTTGCCCACCCACTTGAAAGCAAGTATCTACGCACAACATCAATACACTTGTCCAAGTATGGACATTCACACAAGTGCAAGATTTGTTGGCTTGTGAATCATTATTATCAAATATTTCACCTATGACATGTAGCTCAATTGGCAAAGGGACGAGGCGACTTGTTCAAATTATTATCAAATATTTCACATATATATATATATAAATAAAAATATATATATATATATATATTTTTTATTTTTCATATAGTTGAAATTGTTATACGAAATTAGATGTGCACAAATAGTAGTGAAGTCAGAAAAATTTGTGAACGAGGGGGCAAATTTGACAATTTTATAAAAGGGGGTTATTTGATATATGATTCTGAATTAATTTTTTTAAGCATCACTGATAATTATAAAAATTGAAGGATGAGATTACCATACCTGCAAACTTCCTAAAAGCATCTCCAATAAATTATCTATTTTTAAAAAAAAAATTGGGACTTAAAAGTCAAAATCTTTAAAAATAATTAAATGTAACTCCAACATATTCTCTATTTTAAAGATTTTAACATCCATTATATTATTAAATTGCATTTTTGGTCCCCTGTGATATATTGGAGACGATGATATATATATATATATATATAAATAATTGTTTACTTTTTAATTTGAAATTAAAGAAAAAGAAAACTGCAATTTTGGTCCCTATGGTTTTTTGTTAAAAAAAATGCAAAAAAGGCAAAATGACCAATATACCCTCATGTGCAAGGCACATGAGGGGTTTAACAGATGCAACCTAACGGTGTTAGTCTCGAGGGACCAAAACCGAGCACTTCTGCATATTAGACGGTCATTCTTGCAATAAAAATTTTCTAGGGACCAAAAGTGCGAAAATCAACATACCACAGGGACCAAAAATGCAATTTACTCTTAAAATAATCTAGAAATTTATCCTCCCAATACACTTTTTAAAAATATTTTTTATAAAGTAATATTAACTCAATCCTATTGGTGAAAATGAATAAAAAATTAATTTCTCTCTCCAGTCTCCATATACCAAGTTTTAAATAATTCTCTAAACTTGGAGTTTTTGTTAGTCTTCTTTATTTTAGAGAACCATATAGAGAAGTTGTTGGAACAATTTAGAGAACAAAAGTCCAATTTTTTCTGTTTTAGAGAAGCTGTTGAAGATGCTCTAAGCCCTAACTTTGTTATAGCGTGCAAAAAATCATACTTTGAGTTGTGATTCTTTGCATCCAAGAGAAGCCAAATTGAACAAAATGATCCTTACAAGTTTTTTTACACCATCAAGGGTCGTAAAGAATTCGATCATCATATGATCAAATACCATATGTTTTTATTTTGTATAAATTGACGTGTAGGCATAAAACAATCTAGTGGTTTTAATGTGTATCACGACAAATTATGGGTGTGTAATTGTAAATTTTTATGTATAATTAAATTTATTGTGTTATTGCAAATATATTGTTGAGTGACAATATACAATTACTTTTTTTAATATAAAACAATATAAGGTCATATTATTTTATTACATCAAGATTTCCGGCAAAAGTCAGATGACTTCTTTCTCACCCCCTTCTTCAGATTAAGACACTGTTTCCCTTTACGATAATTGTCATCAGCGATCGAAGCTGCCTTCCATTACTCCATTAGGCAAGTAAGTCCTCTGGTTTTAACATACATTTGCACACATCAATTTAAATCCATGCTCCCACATCCACTCTCCACTTGATTTCTTTAACTAGATTTTTCTTTTTCTCCTGATTCATTTCCTTTTGCATATAGACACTGATCTATGTAGAATACTAACATACAGATTTTGCTATCCACCTTCATACAAATGCACAACTACTCGATACCGATTTTGTAATGTATTTATGAATCGCTTATAAGTCTTAAATTTCTTTACTATTGAGATCCTTACAAGAATTGTCACTATAACACGAAATTTGGTTTAGAGACAGATTTGTAGCATCATTTACTCAAATGCATGGTCATAGTCGCTTCTAGTCTTTAATTCACGAATATTTACACTTGAAATCCATTAAATTGATTCTCGAACTTGTCATTTTTAAAACGAAAGTAAAAAAATTGCAAGAGTTTAAAAAAAGCCCTAAATTATCGTCTTACACGCGTTCTATGCCTCATAAATATTAAAAAAATCAAAATAATAATTTAAGTTGAATATGAATAAAAACGATTAATAATAAATATATTTAAATTGTTACAAGACATTATTGTTAGATTGGCCATTTTTAGTGAAAATTTATGTTATCCAAAAATAAAAGATTATATAAAATACACTGATTGATCTAATACAACATTTATAAGGTTGCTAATACCAAAAAGTATAAAATGAGATGTTATTATATACATATGCACATCAAAATTAGATTGAAACATATATTGGAAATGTGTATATCTTTATATTGATATGCAAGAATATTAATAATTAGATGTGGATTTAGCAAATAATAGATATACATTTATTCTATCTTTTACATAAGCTGCATAAACGAAATTGAGGTTAATAACTTATTATTATACAAGCATCCCCAACGGTATTGCTAAAATAGAAAAAAAATGGATTTTTGTTTGCTATTCTTCTCCAACAACATTGCTATCTTGTTTGCTAAAATAGAGATTCATAGAAAAATCTTTAAATATAGTAAACTCTCTATAATTATCTAAATAGAAAAAAGAGAAATAATTATTTTATTCAATCCATCAATAACATAATTTTTTTATCATTTTATATTAAGTTTTTTTTTAAATTGTATTGAAAATATAAATTAGAGAATATTATATTAATATAATTTGTGTTAAAATTTCAAAAATAACAAAACAGTTGGAGTTGAATGCAACTATTTTTTAAGATCTTAACAATTCTTTATTTTAAAAAATGATAGAAAACGGTCTAAATAATTACATGGCCTAAATATTCATTCCATTGTACAATTTTCTCCGCACACCTATCCACACTTCCTAGTTCCTAGTTCCTACAGCGTACAAATCATGAATCTTGCTAGGAAATACACACCTTCTTCATTTATAAAAATCTCAAAACCCTACGTTTCTTCCCCCCAAAAACCCCTCTTTCTCTTTTGATTGCATAGTTGAAACAGATGTTTACCATCAAGACTTCTTTTTCTCCATCTATTATGAATCCATCATTCACTCAAGAACCCCAAACCCAGAAATAATCAGTTGCTTATTTCATTAAGATAAATTCTTTCAACTCTTCAACGGCAATGCTTTCTGGGTGTTCAAGAGGCCTCTCTTGCAGTCAAGATTTTCAATTCTACTTCAATTTCGAAGAATTCAAAAACCCAATTCAAGAAATCTTTGAAAACCCAATTCAAGAAATCTTTCAAAAGCCCCAATTGGTTCTTGAATCAATTGGGGTATCGGTTGAGAAATTATGTGGCAGAAAGCTGATGGGTTTCCTTAAAGATGACGATGGAGCCAATAAAGAAAGAACAGAGACTAAGGAGTCTAACCGATGATGATAAATTTCAGCTGGTTAATGTAAAGAAAAAGAAAGTTGTTAAAAAAGATTTGTTGGTTTTAATAGTAACCTCTGTAACATGAGAGTTAATTCTGCATCTGTGAAGGTAATTTGCAGGGGTGATATAGCAATGGGGACTGAAAGGGCAAAAGTGTCTTTTCACCTAGCTTCAATTCCAAGGCCACAGGATGTGTATAGGATTATGGTGAACAATGTGAATAAACCCTTTGAGCATGTTTGGTTGCCAATGAGTGAGGATGGATCCAGGTTCATACACCCATTGGTTAGTTTCTTCTTTCTTTTTTATATCAAATGTGATGTTTTTGCTTGTTATATATATATATATATATATATGATCATTTGATTGTTATTTATGATTATTAGTAGAATTTGAGTGATTTTGTGTGTGTGAAACCGGTCGTAACCGGCCCACCCCTTAGCCGGCCCCCACAGTCCTGTCATGAGCATAATTAGAGCATCTCCAATGCAAGGTTGTTGCAAGCAAAAAATGTAGTGAGTTGTAAGAACTACCATTGTGGAGAGTTCTTATAAGAACCCAACCTTCTCTAGGTTCTTAAACAAGAAACTTGGTTCTTACCTTGATTTTTGGTGTGAAGTGACATATTCCTCATTTCTATTGGTATTTAATTTAAATACTTGATATTTTTTTATAAATACTAGTTACTGTACCCGCGCGATGCGGCGGGTGTTGAAAATTTAAACGATTTACACTTAGTCATTATAAATTAACACATTATGAATAAATAAAATTATAGTTACAATTGGACTTGATAGAAAGAAAATCGTATGACAAATTAAAATCCAAAATTTATTTAAACCAATCCAATCTTAATTACTACTAAAGTATAAAAAAAACTTATTTTAAACGATTTAATGTTGAATATGGTTAAAAATGATACGAAGATTGATGCATTAAGAGTTTACAACTCTAGTTTTGTACATCAAGCACCGGGAAATAAATTTTCATTGGAAACCACATGTCTTAGGCCTGGCACTATCTCGATGGGTATATCTCAAATGCATTATTAAAGCTAAGGAACTTTAAACTTAAGAACATCGGTAAGACCAAAAGATAGAAGAAATCAAGTCAATACAATTAATTGGTTTAAAAGTACAAGTCTTTGATTCAAAACGTGTTTAAGTATTACCAAACAACATACTATAAACCAACCAAGGTTTCTTTTACCATGACCGACTATTTTCTTACAACAAAAGATCCAATGAATTATAGCGGCTTTGTGAACAGTGAGAGTCGGATTGGCCATCATCGGATCTTCGTTTTATTAAGGCTTCAAGGACATATTGATTTCACAAATTATCTTGTTATGAGTTTGTCAACTACTCTCGTGAACCTGTTAATTAAAGTCTCTAATGTAAGGTATTAACTTTTAAAAGCTATAAAAAAGTTATAACTATTCCATAGGATTTGATTAACATGTGAATAGTTTACCTCATTGAATAGTTTAGTTGCATTGTTGCATTGTTACGTAAATCAAGACTTTTGTTGGATTAAACCAAAATCCATACAAATAGTATTGCTTGAATGCAGCAAACCAAAAACCATACAAAATTCAATAATATATATATATAGATAGAGAGAGAGAGAGAGAGATAGTGCTGCATGAATGCATAGTGACTTTGGACGACTCACGAGTGCTAAAACAGGGGGGGGGGGAATCAAGTCGTATGCCTTTTCAAGGCCGACTTCTTGCAAAGGCTTGTAAATCACTTCATACATCATTCAAATCATTTTATTATGTTCAAATTGGTGTACATCGCAGCCAATAATGAGCATCTTGTTTATATACAGGGATCGTTTACCCAACTCTTACCCGGTAAGAGCTTACGGGTAAGATTCTACACTTTCACTTTAACTTACTGAGTAAGAGTCGTCGTTCTCGCTTACCGGGTAAAACTCCAAGCTCTTACCGAGTAAGATTTCGATTCCTTGTCCGATAAGCGTTTAGTAAGCGACCCCTTAGTCCAATTTCGGCAAGACTCATAATGACAATTTATATATACACACACACATACGGGTGGTTTGTTTTGCAGCCTAGTAAAAGGTTACAACCTCGTATAGATGAGCAAGTATCATATTGAAATTGACAGCATCTACATACCAACCAGGTTTTTTTTGGGATGAAGGATAAGATCAAAATTTAGCATTCAAACAAAGATGATGCCAATCGCCATTGGTTTACAAAAAAAAGAATAACAAAGGCAAAAACTAAACATATATTTCTACACTGTCTTCATCACCACTAACCTCAGGTTTTGCCATCTGTTCTGCAAGCAGTTTGTCCTCCCATTCACTCACCTGCAACAAACAATTTATGCATCAGATATTTGTTTAAAGCCTACTATCAACAATTCCATGCAATCCCACCTAAACTATTCCTTTGGCCTTGTAATGTTTATCCTAACTTTAATATAAATGTTTTCTAATCATATTGTGCCATCTGAAGGCCAAGCCCAAACAACTCCTTAGTGTTGATTCCCGAGACATGTGACAAAAGAAGAGTGAGATGCAATCATAAAAGATTCACAAGAACAGTCCTTGGTAAATCACAGAACCACAAACCAGATGCTCTTAGTGCCATACGCCAACTTTGTTAAACAATGTGAAAAGCCAAGTTCATTTAAAAAGTATCACTCAAATTTAAACAAACTGTTGATCTTGCAAAAATGAAACTAAAAACCCTAAAAATCAAACTAAAAGGTCATGTGTCCCAAATTTCATCAAATCAACTTTTTCTGTAGGGGAAGTTATTTGCACCGCATACATAGGATACAATTTATAGACCGATTTCTCCATAACAACACCCAAAATAACTTTTTATTTTTAAAATTTTATTAAGAAAAAAAAAATACAGAAGAAAAGTAAACAATATGTGAGAAATTTTACCTTATGAAGAAGAACGGCGTCGGAGCAGTGCCAGATGAAATTTTACCTTTGGCCGTTTATATTTGCAATAATCTTTCAATATAGATTATCTTTTTCCCAATGGTCCATTGCAAACTTCCATTCTAAAAAAACCATCCATTTATGAAACACATATAAAGGCATAAACATATAGCATATCCATAGAGGTAGGAATTAGAAGAGAAAACAAAAGAAGCAACACAAAAAAAAAAATAGATCAGCAGCCAAATCCACCAAAATAGCCACTTATCCTCCAAATCAAAGCAAACAACAAAGAGATAGTCCAAAAATTCCAACGTACCATTAACTGTTGTAATCCACGCCTCATTTCATCTACCTCTATCTCTATCGTAGTGTGGATTTCTTTCCACCATCTTTATTTGCCTAACTATGAATGCATGTTCGTTGTTTCAATGCACCGTAACTTTCTATATTTATCCTCTGTACTTTGGAATTAAGATATGAAAGAAGAAGAATATATTACTTTGTTACCATTTACATGGATCATTTAGATACATATTTTGAGAACCTAAAAACCCCAAAACCTTCATTTACTCCACTTGCAAACAAACAAAGAACGCTAGTGCACTAAGCAAATGAAATGGACAAAATACATTTTTTTTATAGTTAAGAACAAATTTATTCAGAAAATCAACATAACAGTCGATGGTGAGATTACAGTGGCAAAGTTGAGCTCCACTTCTCTTATGGCTAATCTTACCACCAAATGGTCCTCTTCTTTGCTTTAGCCTTGCATATAAAACACAAGTTGGAGAAAAAAAGTAAAAAAACCCAAAGTGTGACCAAAATAGAGTTGGAGAGCAAAATCGATAGGTGGTAGGACTCAAAATTTGCTGAGTGTTTTATGCCCGCTGCTCCCAGAAGGTACCTGAAGTGAACAAAAATTTGCTTCTTTCCTAGCATTTCTTCAAACATAAATAAGGGTTGAGAAGTACCAAATCACTACAATCTAAGATTCAAATAAATGTATTAAGAAAATATTGGCTAAATGAACCATAAAGTCACCTTATATTACTCTTATTTATACTTGCACCTCTTTCATCCCCCAGTTCCCAAAAAAGTACCTGCACAAGTAGATTTCATAATCACCGACAACCAACTCGTTTCAGTCATTCAACAAATTTCATGTTTAAAAACAAATTACAAGAATCAAGAGATGGTCATTTTTTAGGATATGAAATTAGACCTTGCAAATAAACATATTGGAATAATAGAATTTAAAATATTAAATCCGGGATTGGGATACCTTTCCAAAGGCAAAAAAGATAAACCAAGGGGAAACACACCTACATATTAAAGCGTAAAACTTTCTAACTTAAAGAAAAAATTAACAACAAAACACAAAACTTAAGTTGCAAAAATACCTCTCAAGAGGTATTATTCAGACCCATATTTATGTCTATGGAAAGCAAACTCGACGACAAACTCAAAGATGAAGTGAAGATGGAAGACTGTTAATAAAATAAAAGGCAATGGGACTTGTGAATCGAAGATGAAGTGAAGATGGAACCGAAAACAAAAAGAAGCAATGGTAACCGCTTAATCGACGTTCCTTGACTTGGAAACCTGGATTGGGAAAAAAAATTTGTTAATCGAAAACAAATCGGATGTAATCGAATCACCCAGATAAATCGATCACAAACCTGTTCATCAAAACTCCTGAATTGGAAACCTGGATTGGGGAACAAACATGGTTAGCGATTGCGATCGAGAACAAACAGAAGCAATTGAAAGCAGAATCGACGACAAACCTAGAAAGAGACTGACCGTAGACACCGAGATGAACAGCAGATACGTTACAGATGACAGTAGTTACAAAGATGGAGACATAGGGTTTATGTACCACCAAAGGAGAGTGAATCCATGAATCGATTGGAAACTCGGTTTGAGAGAAGATCCATGGATACGTGGGGAAAGTAGTTGCAGATGATGTGTTTGATAAAATGGCGGAGAGAAGATAAAAGAGATGAACAAACAACCTGCAAAAATTCCTTTCACCTACGGGTGTGAGTTGCAGGTCCTCTTTGCGAAAAAACGAAACTAAACTTTGAGTTTTGCAAAACCGAACCATCAAATAGATTTAGGGTTCTCCTTTGCCCACCATTTATAGCTGCCATCACATGGATCGTGGAGAGTTAGGACGCAGGAACGTGGAGGTTGAAGGAGAGGAGTATCAGAGAGAAATTAGGGCTTGTAGGAGGGATTTGAAACTCAATCGTGTGAAAGAAATCAGGAGTTGTAACTCCTTCAACCTGTGATGGAGGAGGAGAAGTAGGAGAGAAACTGAAGGAGATCGTGGGGAAGAAGACGGGTGTTAAAAAAACTGAATGTTAGAAAAACTGAATGTTGAAAAACAGTTTTACTATTCTTTTTATAAAGGAGAATAGATATAATAGTTTTTGATGTTGATAAATATATGGGACCCACAAAAATGAGGTTCTTATAAGAACTATCATTGTAGATTTTTATATAAAATTTCAATTTAATGAGTTGGAAATGAAGTGACACCAAAAAGTGCAAAAAGAAGGTTCTTGTAAGAACCTCCATTGGAGATGCTCTTGGACTACCCGTGGCAAATCAAGTACACAGTGGCCTGCTAGGTAGGTGGCTTAAAGCCCAATGGCCACAAAAAAGCCCAAATGCCCAAAGGAATAATGACTTCCACACTAAGGGGGCGTTTGGTTCATTTTAAGGAATGGGAATAGAAATGAAAATAGGAATGATGGAGAATGGGAATAGGAGAGTATTCCATTAATGCTGTTTGGTTAAACCAATATAATTAATAATAAAAAAATTATACAATATTTTTAATACAAATATGTAACGTCCAACATGAAAATAAAAAATATTTTTCATTCAACATCGAAAAATGAAGGGATGCATGAGAAAATATGACTGGGCGGGAATAAGAGTTCCATTCCCCCTAATTTGGTCAGGAATGGAAATTAATGAATTTGGGGCAATGAATCCATTATATTATATCAAACCAAACAGCAGTTTTCATTATCATTCTCATTCCTTATCGTTTAATACCCCCAACCAAACATCCCCTAACTGAATTTGTTTGGTCATTGCTGATTGGGTAAGATGCTCTTCATGTATGGGGGTGTTTGTTTTCAACTTAATAAGCTTAATGAATGGTTAGTTTAATTGATTAAGGGGCTGTTTACCAAAATTTCCATTAAGTCCTGTATGGATAAATTTGTCCTTCCAGCTAAATTTGTCTGTCCGGGTAAAAATGTGTTGGAGAAGCAGAGGCTGACCTGAGTTGCCGGTTGTATGAGAGAAGAGAGGCTGATCGTCGGTTGTAGGGGAGAAGAAGGCTGATCTGGGAAGAAGCATCGCTAGGGTTGTTTTGAGCGTCTTTAACCAAGGGGTAGGGGTGGTCATTTTGTTGGCTGAACCTGGACAAGTTAGGTATTTAATCTGTGCGAATAAGACAACAAAATTTTCATTAAACTCTAAGTAAACAGTCTAATATGGCTGTCCGAACAAGCCCAACAAACCAGTAAGCCCATTAAGTCATAAGTAAACAGCCCCTAAGTTATATTAAAGTGTTTTTTGATTTTAACTTGATACTAAAAGATTGACTTAACATGTTAAGTTAGCCCATCCTTCTATCTTAATGCATCAAAGTTAGAATTTTTTCCAAAGTTACCCTTGTTTAACAATTTTAAATCACAAGTCTCATTAAAAAACAAATTGTTACCAACATGCATAAATTAAAGAAAATGTAATAAATTTAAATATATTTTAAGTTATTAAGTATTGTGTTATGAACTTGACGCAGCGTAGGTTTGCGGAAGGATCGACAAGCGTCTAAACCCTTTGATAAACGTGATTACGAATTGTAAACACGAAGAACTAGAGAATCCACTCTAAAAGAAACAAACTTTATTGAATAATTAACTGATTAACAAAAGAACCCTAATATCCTATTTATAATCTAAACTAGGGAAACGATAAATACTAAACTATTAAAGAGGATAATTAATAAAATTAAACCTAACCTTAATCTAATATAATTGAAAAGGATAATAACCTAATTAATAAATAAAGAAAATATCTAAATGGATAGATAAGGAATGAAGAGTAGAAAAAGGAGTTGGTCACGTGAGGAACTTGAAGTTAGGATGGAGTGTGGCGCTAGTTTGGAGCTAGACAACTAGCGCGAACATGGGCGCCAACAAACAAAACAGAGGCTGGCGCTACTTGGGCGCTACCCAGCTGGCGCCGGTACTGGCGCCGATGTTGTCTTGCGTTTCCGCTTTCTTCCTTGTCGTTCGATCCGACTCTCGATCTTGATCGCTACTTCCTCTATATTTGGTGCTTTACGTTTGATCCTTTTTCGAACCCAAATTCCAAGTCTCCGTTGGGCTCGTTTACCTTTTCGAGTTTGTTTATTATTATTTGTAAAACACTTAATTATCTCCCGAATTCTTCGAATTCTCCCTGTATCAGTCACCCTCACTTGAAAAGAACTCGTCCTCGAGTTCACTTGAAAAACAACTTTACTCGGCTCGTAGAACGTGTGTTTCGTCAAACCGCTTGGATGCACAACTCGGTCTTCAAAATTTAAAATTTTCGACCGGTCTTTAAAATTCAGCGGAGGTTGTCGCGATTGTTTCCATACGAGCGATATTTTATCAAACTCGTAAGGGTGAGAGATTAGAGTAACGTTACCGGGAATTATTGCACTTTGAACCGGCGTCGTGGGTGCGTGAATAGTGGAAGCATCACCTTCGGGATCATCGACCTTGATCTCTTGTGACAACGGTTTTGTGGGCTCGAGGGTGCCTTTCGGTATCTCGCTTTCGGTTTCTTTGGTCGGGGATCCGAAATCTGCAGCCGACTCTTTCGGAACGTTACTGGCTTCATGTTGTGACTTTGTTTCGATGGTAACAATCTCGTCTTCAGCCTTGGCCGCTAAGACTTCCTCCTTTTCCGGTGGTCTTTTCGGAACGGGCGGTTGATTGACTAGGGGCGAAATCGAGCTCATAATACGACTATTGTGGTGGCTCTTCTTGTTGGGGCTTTCATCGAAGCTATTAACTGGTCTCATGGCAATCTTTTGGTCGCCCCAATGGAATAGTACGATGTCGGCTTGACTCTTGTAGGTTGCATTATTATCAAATTGCCACGGTTGACCCAATAGGATGTGGCAAGCGTCCATGTCAAGGACATCACATAGTACCTCTTCTCGATAGTGTTTACCGATTGAGATGGGTACCCGACAAGTTTGTGTGACTCTAACTTGAAAGCCATACTTGACCCACCCAAGAGAATATGGAGCTTCATGGGGTTGAGTGGGTAGATTCAGGTAGTCGACCAATTTCTGGGACACGAGGTTCACACAACTTCCACTGTCGATAACTACGTTACATACCTTTTTGTGTATCGAACAATGCGCTCGGAAAAGATCTTCGTGTTGACTATCTTCCTTTGACGAAAGGAGTATCCGTTGAAGTGCAATATCGATCTTTTCTTGGGAATCTTCCTCCTCCTTTTCGGATTTGGAACTCGATGAATCGACCCGGTTAAGGTTGCCGTTGCGTGGAATCCTAACCGGTCCTTCAAACCTGTCTCTTCTCCGACGGTTGTCGTCGACGATGTTGGGTTGAAGCGTTCGCGAGTGTTGTGGATAAGGCCACATCCGACTCAGCCAAATCTGCTTTGGTAGCGAGTTGTTGATCTGCCATGATGGTGAAAAGACTGGCGAATCCTGCTCTGATACCACTTGACGCAGCGTAGGTTTGCGGAAGGATCGACAAGCGTCTAAACCCTTTGATAAACGTGATTACGAATTGTAAACACGAAGAACTAGAGAACCCACTCTAAAAGAAACAAACTTTATTGAATAATTAACTGATTAACAAAAGAACCCTAATATCCTATTTATAATCTAAACTAGGGAAACGATAAATACTAAACTATTAAAGAGGATAATTAATAAAATTAAACCTAACCTTAATCTAATATAATTGAAAAGGATAATAACCTAATTAATAAATAAAGAAAATATCTAAATGGATAGATAAGGAATGAAGAATAGAAAAAGGAGTTGGTCACGTGAGGAACTTGAAGTTAGGATGGAGTGTGGCGCTAGTTTGGAGCTAGACAACTAGCGCGAACATGGGCGCCAACAAACAAAACAGAGGCTGGCGCTACTTGGGCGCTACCCAGCTGGCGCTGGCGCCTACGTTGTCTTGCGTTTCCGCTTTCTTCCTTGTCGTTCGATCCGACTCTCGATCTTGATCGCTACTTCCTCTATATTTGGTGCTTTACGTTTGATCCTTTTTCGACCCCAAATTCCAAGTCTCCTTTGGGCTCGTTTACCTTTTCGAGATTGTTTATTATTATTTGTAAAACACTTAATTATCTCCCGAATTCTTCGAATTCTCCCTGTATCAGAACTTGTTGAATTCATGTTATTTATGTTATTTTAAATAATCCAAATTATTTTAAATTATTTGTCATTTTAAATGTTTATCAAACGTTTTATTTTCATTCAACGCTTATGTAGACATAAGGTTAAAATTGTAATTTTTGTTGTTGAGACTACTTGTTTAGGATAAAAATCAATCACCAACTTATATTAATTTATTCGGACATATTAATGCGTAAAAACAACTTAATGGATCAAACAACCCCTATGTAAGCCTATCCATTATTAATGTGTCAGTCTCTCTCGGTCAGCAACATTTGTTGGTTAAAAGGTGTTGGTAAGCAATATTACCTGACTCTGTAAGCACTGCTTACCCGGTGTCTATAAGAAACTAGTAAACAACCCCTTATTCTTACAAAAAAATGTTAAGATGCCACTCTTTTAGTCTTCTTGTTAGTACCAATAATCACAAACACAATCGTAAAAACCCGTGGGGAAAAAAAATCTTTCGGCTGTTTAACATTTTCATTTCGTGGGCCTCGTTTACTTGATCTAAGGTGAACCGGAGGCGGGCACACAAAAATGGAGAACTAACGAAAAATGATGTAAACAAAATGTTCGATATCTTGAAACCATGCATGTTCTTTGTTCTTTAACAAGTTAAGATTACTTGCTTTGTGATTTTTCATGCTCAAGGTATATATGTTCTGCAAAAATATTATTTTTACTGTTTCTTTCTAATTTAATAACGAATATCCCTTATAGGAGAAGTTTTCGATCTTCAACTTCGTTGATATAAACATAAGGGATATCAAGCCCGTAATGCCGCCAGCGGTTGAATGTACACCGTTCAAGCTTGTGCAAGAAGTACAAGATTTGAAGGAGCTCGTTGCAAAGTTGCAGGATGCCAATGAATTTGCGGTACTTTATACTCTGCTTTCAATCTCCTGGTTTGAAAAACGACATAAAGTTATATACTTTTTTTGTATGAAAGCATAACCATATTAAACCGTTTAAGAAGGATAAACAAATTAACCAAAAAGTTGTTAAAACTATGAAAGAATTCATATGAATTTAGAATGTGAGGTATATCATGTTTGACATTTTCATTTAATGTTTTTTTGTTTAGGTTGATTTGGAACACAACCAATATCGATCTTTCCAAGGTTTGACTTGCCTGATGCAAATATCTACAAGAACCGAAGACTTTATTGTTGATACACTCAAATTGCGGGTTCATATTGGTCCATATATGCGCGAGATTTTCAAAGATCCTACCAAAACAAAGGTAAGAGTTTGTTTACTTTTTTTTACATTAAACCCTGTATTAAGTTGTCTGTCTAGATAAATATATCTGGCCGAGGGACGAAAGACCAATGGGTTTGAGTGAGGCAAAGAGAGAGTGTTGGATTATTTCCAAGCATTTCTGGTATTAATTTGTTTGAGGTGGCTTAATGGGGACAAGTGAGGGGTCTTGGCTTATTCCATATAGCCATTTTGGCTTAATGGCTTATCGATTAAGCCGTAAATAAACACTTACGTATGGCTGAGCGAATAAGCTGCCCAGACCAATAAGCTCCTTAAGATGTAAGTAAACAGCCCTAAAGTCTTCTTCATAGAGTTTTATACCAAATGTTCCTTGTTATAACAATATAATTTATCAGGTTTTGCACGGAGCCGATAAGGATATTTTGTGGCTGCAACGGGACTTTGGTATATATGTTTGCAATATGTTTGACACTGGACAGGTTATCTTTCTCTTCGTCTTATTTCAATCTGAAATAAAATTTATAAATAACAAGTTTGATCTCTTATATTTTTGATGTATTATGAATTTTACAATCTTAGGCCTCGCGGGTGTTGAAAATGGAGAGAAATTCTTTGGAGTTTCTGTTGCTGTACTTCTGCGGGATTTCTGCAAATAAAGAGTACGTAGCATGGTGGTGGTTGTGTTCCCCTTATATTTTCTGATTAAAGTTTGATTTTTTCTGTCGCTCGAAAACCAGAAAATGATTTCCAAACGCTTCTTTGTGTGAAAACGATAGTCAGTATACGCTGCTTATAATTCTTTGATCGGGAAATTATTGCAGACACCAAGCCGCAGACTGGCGATTGCGCCCACTGACAAATGAAATGCTGAGGTACAACAAGATTTCTATTCATATTGACCCGTCATTCTTACTTTCACGTGTCTGTAGTGGAGGCTAACAATATCTTAATGACAATAATGTTGTAAATTGTAATCTATTTCTTTAATCCCGCTTGGAGTATTTTTCTAACATTTTTCTGTTTTTGTTTGACAGATATGCAAGAGAAGACACACATTATCTTCTGCATATATACGATGTTATGAAAATAACGTTGGTTTTATTGTCACCGGAAGCACTTCTAGAAGTAAGCTCCACCGTTCTATTCTTGATGTATTTCACGAGATTTTGTGGGTTCGTGATTCAATGTTACTTCAAGTAGCGTTTCAAAAAGCGAGCTGTTATTGCTAATTAAGCAGGGCTTTTCCAATAAGCTCAAATAATAAGCTAGCTTATTGTTGCCAAACATTGCCCAAGTCATTGGGCCCGACTCATATAAAGATTTGCGATGTTCTGATTATTGTTGCTTTCAGGTGTACCAACGAAGTTACGATATATGTATGCAGCTGTATCAGAAAGACGTTCTAACTGAGTATTCGTATCTCAACATATACGGGTATGTCGCTCAT
The DNA here is from genome assembly GCA_033807775.1 of Saussurea involucrata. Taxonomy (NCBI): domain Eukaryota; kingdom Viridiplantae; phylum Streptophyta; class Magnoliopsida; order Asterales; family Asteraceae; genus Saussurea; species Saussurea involucrata. The sequence continues at coordinate 116,522,590 of CM066321.1, read as the reverse complement.
GGTTTCAAACTCAACTTGAATTTAGCAACAACACATTTCTTGTTTTCGTTATTTTGTTCACGGCATCTTGATTGATCAATTTATTTAGAAAATCTACTTATAGAAAACACTCGATATAGGTTGCATGCCGCTGATTTCAATGGTCAACAACTTGCCATCGTTGCGGTAAGTCCTCATATTGTGTTTTGCAAAGAACTTTATATGTTCTTTGACATGAAAAAAAATCGCCAACTCCTGATGCATCATTACTTTATTTAATTCATCGTTTTATTCTCTCTCTTCAATAAAGTAATGATGTAGAATTGGTGGATTGGGAGGGGGCATGGAGTTTGGTACAAGTGATTTCTATACCTTTGACACACACATATATAGGGTTGGCTTTAGGGAAAACCACAAAAAAATGGAAAATTGGAACACCCTGATGATAACCTGGCATGCATGTTTGCATAAAAGTAATTTGTCCGGTATGGACATGTGCATAGAATCTAGGAAACATTTTCAGTTACTTTTATGCACATGTGCATACTGGACAAATAAATGGTTATTAGGGTGTACCTCGGTTTTCCATTTTCTGTGGTTTTCCCCTTAAGCTAATAACCATTCATTTGTCTGGTATGCACATTTGCATAAAAGTAATTTGTCCGGTACTCACACGTGCATAGAATCCAGAAAACATTTTCAATTACTTTTATGCACATGTGCATACCGGACGAATAAATGGTTATTAAGGTGTACCCAGTTTTCCATTTTTTGTGGTTTCCCCTTATCCTAATAACCATTCATTTGTCTGGTATGCACATTTGCATAAAAGTAATTTGTCCGGTATTCACACGGCATAGAATCTAGAAAACATTTTCAATTACTTTTATGCACATGTGCATACCGGACAAATAAATGGTTATTATGATCTTATGGTGTACCTATGTTTGAAAGGTTTGTTCGTAAATGGCATGCAGGGGCTTTGCGAATGGCGAGACTTTGTCGCACGCGCAGAAGATGAAAGTACCGGATATGTATTGCCAAACAAAAGTCTTATCGAAATTGGTAACTCGATTATAATCTTTTTCCTGTGTTTTTCAGAACTTAAATTCAACTCTTTGTTATTGTTTATATCGAATTACTATGCAAATCCCTGCCTTATTTTCTATTATATATATAGCAAAGCATATGCCCGTAACAACTGGGGATCTGCGTCGCCTGTTGAAATTCAAGCATCCTCACGTTGAGCGCAACCTCAGTTCTGTTGTTAGCGTTATTCAGCATTCTATGCAGAATGCAGCTGCCTTTGAAAACGTTGCCAACATACTTCGGTATGAACACATGCAAATGGTAAGCATCGATAGACCGGTTTAATAAGATGCCGTATCATGTCTAAATGTCCCACTTTTACAAGACTTAAGTTTATGGAATGGAACAATTGTTCTTCATATATAAACGTGTTACAATAAGTTGATATGATGTTTTTGGGCGTCTAACAAGCTTTTTAGGACAATTTTGAAAGAAAACTTTCTATTAGTTTTGTTTGACATTATTTGAAAAAATATTGTATGAAAAATGTGTTCATAGGATACTTTTGAAAATTGCCCGTTTCAGAAGTGTCGTTAAAAACTTATTAGGATGCCCAAATAGGTCAAATAACGTTCCTATTGTATGTTTGTAACACTTTATATATAGGACACACAATTGTTTGGTTCTAAAAACTCAAGTTCTATAAAACAGTCTATCAGGACATCTAGACATTTTTAGCGTTATATAAAGCCGATTTTGTTATACCGATGGTTTCGTCTCTTAACTTACGATTTTGTGTTGTCACATTTTGGCTGGTGTGTCGATCAGGAAGCTATGCGAATGGCACAAAAACTGTACGAAGAAGCTTTGTTAAGTCCAATTGTTGCACCAGGAGCACGTAGTTGCAGCCGAGGTGCTGCAAATCAATTCGGAAACAACGTTGGAATCCCACTTGCTAGAATAAACCGAAACCATCAACCGAGGGCTTCTTCTGTGCGTGCTTCCGGCAGTTGGGATGTGCTCAACAGCAAAACATCATCACGCCATGTATGTCATTGATGGCTCGTACTCTCGGTTGACCTATTTGTTATAACGATAAACATGCATAAAAGTAATGCTAGGATGTGTTTGTATGCAGGGTTTGGGAACAAGTGGTTGGGTTCAAAAGGATCGAAGAAGTTCTGGGTTCGGGACGTTGCCTGGAAATGCAGCAGGAAACCGGAAATTTGATTGCGGTAAAAAGGTAAAGAATGCAGTAATTAATCAGACTGGAACTTGTAACGATGTGAAATTCGTACCCAAAAAAAAAACCCAGCCACTATGGATACCAACGGTACAAATTAAATTGGTACAACTTAATTCTGTTGTGATGCGGAGGACCGGTCCAACAAGGGGTGCCGCGCTTAAACGTGTATAAATTTTGACACGGGTTCGGTTTGTTTTACAGGTGATGCCGTTTTCTTCTTTTACAAAGAGAATCAAGCCGCTGCATTGGGCCATGAAAGAACATGCTAATGCTCAAGAAACTCCGAACGATGATAAGGAACCCAGAGCAACATCTTCTAAGGTGGATCACATTGTAATTTTGCAGAAATCTGGTTCGGTTACGGCTGAAGAGAAACATGACAGGGAAGAGAATCTATCGGATCTATCATCGAGCTTCCAGAAGTTGTTACAGGTGGAAACGGCAAAACCGGAGGAAGGTGGTGGCGGGGGGTTGTCGGAGGTGGAGCGATTTGATCATGCAGCGGCGACGAAAGAAGCAGGTTTCGGGGAAGAACAGGATGCGGGGAAGAAGTGTGGCGGAAGTGGTGGAGATGTCTAGTTGAGCATGGCGGAGCAAGGGTTTCCGGCGACTGAGAATCAAAGTGACACCTTTCGTTTGACTGTAATATTTGGCTATCTAAAAACGTATTTGGTTTCTTTGGTCCTAAATTTCAAGAACAGAATTTGGTTTGATGAAATGATTGAAGAGATTTAAACTTCCTGTAAAGATTTGGATTTGAAATCTTTGATATGTTTAAGTTTGTAGTTTTTGGAATATAATTGAGTTACATAATTCATATATAATCACAAAATAATTAAATTATCTTTTTATTAATTGATAATTATAAAACAAATATTTTAACATATTTTAAAACATTATTAGATACAAGCCGTATAAAATCATATGATAAATTATATATTCCCATGCAAATATTAACATGGTAAACATAAAGGATGTATAGTCGCAGGTCAAGATTTGCGTAAATCATATTTAATGTTAGTGTAAAATCATAATCATCTTAATATTTTTATATTTAGTTACTTTCAATGTTTGAACAATTATAATCATATATTTTAAAATATAAATAAAAGTAAAGTTGATTTTATGTTGGTGTAAGAACATCTCCAACAAGTTTGCTATAGTTTTTTTAAAATAAAGAATCAAAAGTTAAAATCTCTAAAAGAGTTACATTTATCTTCAACAACTTTGTTATTTTAGAGATTTCAACACAAATTATATTAATATAACATTCTCTAATTTATATTTTCAATACACTTTAAAAGAAAAACTTAATATAAAATGATAAAAGATTTATGTTATTGGTTGGTTGAATAAAATAATTATTTCCCACTCATATTTAGAGAATTATAGAAAATTCTCTATATTTAGAGATTTCTTCATATTTAGCAAACAAGATAGCAATGCTCTTGAAGAAAAATAGCAAACAAAACCCATTTTTTCTATTTTAGCAATTGATACTAATTTTACGATACTATTATAAAAATAAAATTAAGTACATGTTAAAATTGATAAATTATTTTCCGAAAACGCGCAGAGAAGTTTGGAAGGAGTGGCATTTGGATCTTGTCGCAACGAGTTTTTCTCTCCTGAGTCCTCTCCGTTCAGTTTGATCGCTCGTTCTTTTTCTTGTTTTCTATGGCCGTGGAAGGAGGAGGGACGCTATCGGAGTTGTATCAGAGCTCGAGGCGGTTGCTGTTGAAAACTAGAGATGGCTTGGAACGCCTCGAACGTCTCGAATTCTCGTCTTCCGCTGGTGCCGTCGGTTCTCCGGAGCTTGCGGTTGCCGTCCGGCGAGATATCGCTCAAATTCAAACCCTCTGTTCGGATATGGATGGACTCTGGCGATCTGTTGCTTCCAAGCCTCAGCGCGATCTCTGGAAAAGGTTCATATTCTAGGGTTTATCTTCATACATATCTCCGTTTGTTTCGAAGTTATTATTCACAATTGTGTAAATCTGTGATCCGAATCTTCATTTACCTTCTTTTATTTTGGTCGAATTCAAGTTCAGTGTAAATCAGCAAATAATTAGGGGTAGAGATCGGAACTATAATGAAAATGTTGAACCCTTGCAAATCACATCTGTTTGTATAAGATCGTGATGCCTCGCTCCAGGTGTGGCGATCTTATATTTTTCAATCAAAATAGAAATTAAGACCTTAAAAACAATATTGTCACAGGAATAAAGGAAATTACAGACACAGACGTTGAAGAAATCCACATGGTTTTGCAAGTTGATGTGGTCGTAAAGATGTTTGATAATAATTTTGAATGTAAAAAAGCTGAAGTAACATGATCATGAATCTGAGTTTAATTTGATATTAGGCAGAAAGATTGAACAACATTTAATGTGGCAGAAAAGTGGAGCAAGTAGCTGAAGAGGCTGATTCTTTCAGAGAAAGTTTAGATAGGTATTTTCAACGGCAGCAGAAAAGGATGCAAGAAGCTCAAGAGAGAGCAGAATTGCTTGGAAGAGCTGTATGTAAATTACCTTCTTCACCTTTATTTGTTTAGGTTTTATTCTATTATCTTGTAAGGGGTGTTTTAGATTGAAATAGGTTAGTTTAATCGATCTTTACTGCATTTCTGATTACAATTTGCTTTAACTATGGTTTAGAATGGAGAATCGTCTCATGTTTTGAGAATATTTGATGAGGAAGCACAAGCAATGCAGTCTGCTCGTAACTCGTCTCGAATGTTGGAAGAGGCATCTGCAACTGGAGCAGCTATCCTCGCTAAATACTCTGAACAAAGAGATCGCTTAAAGGTACTTGTAGTATGTCATTCATATTAGCATACATAAAATGTTCCTTTACACGATTCTACATGTGTTTTATGCCAATGGAATCACTCTGCAGCCTATATTGTCCTGATATTTTGTATGAAACTAACCTAGTAACGTGTTCAACTATATACAATGTGACATACAGAATTGCAATTTTCTTTTCTCTAACCATGATCATTACATCCTAGCACATGCTTAGTTTTAGTTTTCTACATGTTAGTGGTGATTTGTCAAAAGAATACTTAAAATATGGACGATAGATATGAGCTATGAATCTATGATATGACACAAGGTTCAGTCACTCTTTCCGCATCTTTCTTTTATGGCATGCACTTAAGTGATAATTATTGCAATTTGTTTCTAGCAATGTGTGCAACATGTTCAAGAAGTACCATGTTTATTTCATATAGATGAAGAAATAGAATATAAGAAATCAAACCCTCAAAAATGTGGAAAGAATTTTGCAATTTAGTTTCATGAAAGATGTCGGGTTTTCTATTTTTCTCCATCTGATTTGTTGATAATTGTCTTGCACAAAAAATTGGCCTGAGTATTATTCTCACTATAATATTTTGAGAAGAATGCTAAATTACTGAAGTATGGAGGCATGATATTGCATTACTTCTCACCATAAAACAAACCAAATCAAACGAACTTAATATATCATAGGCCAAAGGGTAGAGCGGCTGATTCTGTGAAAACCTGGCTTGGGCAAAAATTTATTACGTCTCACCATAAAATCACCAAATCACGTTTCTTGTATAAGTTCCCTCTAACCATAGTGATCGTCTGCTTTTCTGGAGCTTGAATTGGAGGGTTGTCCATGTACACTTCTTCAAGCAGTCTTCTTCCCTTGTTACTTGAATCCTTTTGGAAGATTGGGTTTGGTCCCAAATGTTAATTCTTTACGCCTTCTTTTGATTTCCTTCTAGTGCTTATAAAGTTTCTCTTGAATCCATCTCCTCCTGGCAGTCTGGTACTTCCCTAAATATATAGAAACCATTTCTTGGGCCCTTATTAGCACAGGAGTGTGGTTGGCAGCAAACCTACTTTTGGCTTTGCACTCGTTGTCTTAATATGCTTGACACAAACACTCTCCTAATAACTTAGGATCTTCCAACAGTCAAGATAAGTGTCCACTTTCAAAAGTAAGTTTCTTTTGACCCGATAAGATTGAAATTACCAAGGCCTCCGCGATGCTGCTGTGGCTCACAATAACCTTGATATCAGGAGGTGGAGTTGATTCTAGTAGGCATGTTAGAATTTGTCAATGTTAGATAGTTTCCATATTTGTTAAATTTCTAATTTTAGGAAGTTGAAATTCATAAACAACTGTCCCAAATTAAGCATCCACATTCTATTTAGTTTGTCCCAAAATAAGTTTTCACTTTCCCATTCTGCCCTTAATTATGAGATGGAGAAAGTTTTTCTCTCTATTCTTAAGGGTAAAAGTGTCGTTTAGTTATTTAAAAAGTGTAATAATTACAAAATCTTAAAATTGTGTTCATTTTCATTGTGGACAGACGTAGTACTCAAAATTAAAATTGTTGAATAGAAATAGTAGAATCGAAGAATCAAGTATGGAAAAGAGAATTTGTTAAGATAATAGTAATAGTTCTGGGAATCTAGTTATTGCAATTTCTTCAGAGGGGCATGATGATTAAAAGAGGATATTGTTTTTGATTTGTGCAGGGAGCTCAACGGAAAGCGTTGGATGTTCTCAACACACTGGGGCTATCGAATTCTGTATTAAGGATAATTGAGAGGCGGAATCGAGTTGATCAATGGATCAAATATGGAGGCATGATACTTACTTTTGTCGTTGTAATTGCATTCTTGAGGTGGACCAGGTGATTCTTTGGTTCTATTTGGATTTGGATACAAGGTTTTGTCTTAGCTTCTTTGTACGGTTAAACATGTTATTGTATAAAAGGGAGGGTTACTTACTACTGGTTCACATGGTTCAATAGGATAAAAATGAAATTTTTGCTTGCTTGACATGGTTCAATAGGATGGATATAATAAAATGAAATTATATGGTTGTTATGGTCATTTTTTTCAATAGTGGCAAAAACAGGAGTTCCTTCCAAAACAACAAGGCTTATTTTTAAAGTTTGATGTAAAAAATGTAAGAAAATAATTAGTGAGAAAACCAACATTTGATCGAGGTTTTGTGTTTTAGGAACAAATTAGTGTTATATTGCTCATTCTCCCATCGCGCTATATGGGCTGCAATGCACAATGACGTTCAAAAGTATATGATATGAGTGCGTTTGGTATGTAGACATGATCACATGACATGATAGGACATAACAGTTGTTCAACATTTGGTAAGGCAGAACCGGACAAAACAAATAACATGACCAGTTTACCCCTAATAAATTGTTTATATATTTTGATTAATTATGTAATTTATTAAGTTATAATGAAATAAATATTTTTAATAACAAATATATTATTTAGAAAGCTTTTTTCAAGACGATTAAAGTGACACAAAAATAAAAAGTTTACGTAGTTTTCAATTTTTATTTTCTAACTTTTTCTATATCTTTCAACTATTAATATTTAATAATTTAGATAATTTAATTAAAATATAGAAACCATATAAAAATAATATTTTGAGAATAGTAAAGTGAAAGTTTAAAAATGAAAAAGTACAATAAATAAAGTTTTAAGGATGAATAAAATATAAAAAAAGATGTATTTGATGTTTTGGAAGAGAATTAGATTTTAATTTGAGGTTAAATTGGTAAAACATAAGTCTATTTCAACTTGTTACATGGGATGGGACAAAACAAGCTTGTTCCAATATGTTTCTGTCTGTTCTACATAAAAATCCTGCCAAACATAGAACAATAATTCTTGTACCAAACGCAACGTATTGTTCTATCATGTATTGTTCTATCATGTCTTATCCAGTGTACCAAACGCAACCTATATGGACAACTAACCCATTCTAATTCTTGGTTCTAAGCTCGGATTTTCAAATGGACATCTAAACATTTTCTCTGGTTTTGTGGGCTCTTTTTTGCTTCTATTTTTTGTCCTTGAACCTTCTTGGATTTGATCTTCAATCTCTTTATGTCTTTCAAACTTGAAGAACTCTCCAAAAACAATGACTTAGGAAAGAGAAACTATTTTTTATTTTTTCTATCAAATTAGAATTCTTTAACTTAAATATTTAGGAGAAAGAAATAATTTTTTATTAATTATATTAGATATTTATTTTGCAACTCAATAAAAGGTTACAACCTCATGCAACCCTCATCTAAACCATTCATTTAGCCAATTCATTATCTAAATACTGGATTAATTATTGGATTGCATCAATGATAACTATTTTCATGCAATAATCTTACTTACAATGCATAGTATTTTATTAAATGCCATGTAATGCATATTGTTTCATGAAAGTACCACCTTCATGCGATACATCGTATGAACAATTATGTGAATCGACTTATTTTGCACAAAATTCGACAAAATCAGGTAAATTCACTTAGGGAATCAATGAGAATCCCAATGAAATAGACGGTTTAAATGAATGTTGTACGAGTTGTAACCTTTTACTGGGTTATAAAATAACTGCGACTTATATTAAAATCTTCTAAATAAAGAAGTTGTTAAAGATAAACCAATTTTTTTTTCCTAAATGATTTAACTATTAATTCCCATTTCAAAGTATCCATTGAAAATGATATCAAAAATACATTTCGGCAACTAAGCGGTGAGATTCCAACCAAGCAAGGAACCACGGGCATTTAAATAGTAAACCAAAAAAGACTTTCATTTTAACCCTTGTGGTTTAGTTTATTCAATAAATCCCTCCATTTCTTTTTTTCTTTGTTTCATGACCATCACTAACCTAGGGGGCATATTTTCAAGTTTTTTTTTTTAAAAATTGTACCATTTTTTTAAAGAAACTATATTCATTAATATTATTATGAAACTTATTATAAAAATTTATGATTAGAAAGAGAACTTGAAACGAAAAAGCAACAATAACCATAGACTATCAAAGGGGAATGGTACCAATTTTTTCATGTAGTATTAGACCACCCGTACCGCCATCGGGTACGGGCTCGGGCTCAGCTGAGGTGGCCAGCGGGTTTCATCGGGCAGCGGTAAGGGGGGTGGCCGGGTAGCAAGCGGGTTCGGCTACCGGGTTCACCAACCCGATCAACCCGTTGTGGTTTCATTTTTTTATTATTTTTTTAATATTTTTTAAATAATACCGTTTACCAACGGCTATATTATTAATTTATTTATTTTTTTCAAATTATACACACTATATATATTAACCTCTATCATCTTCATTTTTTCACACCAAACAACTCTATACTTTCTTCCATTCTCTATACTTTCTTCTATTTATTTCTTTAATTTTAGACAATATGGATTCGCCACAACCCGCTTCATCGACCGCATCATCATCATCCATAGACACCGACGAGTACTTGCATCATCAAAGGGAAATTTTTGTAGGGTTGGTTCGAGAAACTGCAAAATTAATTTATGGTAGCACCGCCTCATCGTCAAGAAGAGAACCGAGGGCCGAGAACATAGAAAGAGGTCGGGTAGCTGCAAACGAGCGGCTTTTGCGGGACTACTTTGGCAACAACCCGGTTTATACACCGGATATGTTTAGACGACGGTTCAGGATGAGCAGGCAACTATTCGAACGAATAGTTGAAGATTTAGAAGGAGAGTATCCGTATTTTACACTTCGGGTGGACGCCAGAAACAAACAAGGTTTTTCTCCGATACAAAAGTGTACTTCCGCTATTCGGCAATTGGCGTATGGAGTAGCTGCTGACTCACTTGACGAGTATTTGAGGATGGGAGACAAAACGTCACGAGATTGTCTGTTCAAATTCTGCACAGGTATTATTGAACTCTATGGTAAAAAATATTTACGCAAACCTACTTATGTTGATATTCAGAAGTTGTACACCGCGCATGAAGCTAAACACGGATTTCCCGGCATGCTCGGCAGCATAGACTGTACTCATTGGGCGTGGGCAAATTGTCCGGTAGCATGGCGAGGTCAATTCATGAGAGGTGATCATGAGCACCCGACAATCATGCTAGAAGCAGTGGCCTCCCATGATCTAAGGATCTGGCACGCATACTTTGGTGTTGCCGGTTCCAACAACGACATCAATGTTCTCAATTAGTCGCCCATCTTCAACGATCTATATGATGGAAAAGCACTCGAGTGCCATTTTGAGGTGAATGAAGTCACCTACAACCACAGATATTATCTAGCGGATGGGATATATCCGGAATGGGCTACTTTCGTAAAATCATTTACGTGCCCACATGACCCTAAACGACAAAAGTTCAAGTCCGCGCAAGAATCGGCACGTAAAGATGTTGAACGAGCTTTTGGCGTGCTTAAACAACGTTGACATATACTTCATAACCCGGCACGCGGATGGCATCCGACAAGATTGGGAAACATTATGTATGCTTGTGTCATATTACACAATATGATACTCGAAGACGAAGACCATGCCATTTGTGGTGGCGATGAAAACGACATTTTCACGGATGATATCGAAACACAAATCAGTGAGGAAAAACGCGCGACAAATGTTCGAGAAGTCAAAAACCGGGACACTCATAAAAACCTTCGGTCGGATTTGGTCGAACATATTTGGCGTATCCAAGTTCCCAACAATGACTACGAGTAGATTTTAATATTTTGTAATTTTTAAATTTATTTTGTAATTTTGTAATTTTGTAATTTTGAATTTTTTAATGAATAATATGAATTTTTATTTTTATTATTTATCTTATTTTTATTTATTAAAAAATATATAAATATTTTTATTTTGTTAAATAATTAAATGTATAAATAAAAGAATTAAAAAGATGAAGTGACAAGTGGGTTCATTGGGTAGTGGTACTCCACTTTTGGGTAAGGATTGGATAAGGAGGGTAGGAAAGAGAAAAGCTGATGTGACGCTGAGGTGGCAAGTGGGTTCATTGAGTACCGGTACTCATGGCCTTAGGGGCGGATCCACCTTGTAAAAGGTGGGGTCCCATCCCCTAAGTGAAATCTTGGTTTTCTTTATTTTTATAGGTTAAAAACTTTTTTTAAACTTTTTTATCATAGTTTCCCCCCAGTAAAAACACATCGGACGACTTTACGGTCATAATTTACCTTAAAGGTGACCCACTATGTAAAAATCCTGAATTCGCCACTGTAGTATCTTCATGATATAGCATTCAATAACTTACTGTAACTTTGTAGACCTTAAACTATAAAATCCGTTTCCTTTCCCAACCACTTGCCTCTAATAATAATAAAGACCGAATAAGTATTAATTAACGTGTCTCCTTAGTTTACATGGTTTCAACAAATAACATCAACAATTTCAAAAACAATATTAAATCCTTTATATTAGCTATTTTGTCACTCAAACTTTATTTTTTCCATTAAAAAATAAAACTAAATACTTGAGGGGAAAAAGTTAGATTTTTGCAACATGAAGGGGTGGTAATGCAATTAACCAAGACGGTCAAATATCTATATTAGTGGCATATCAGTAACTTTGCCTTCGAGGCATATAAACGGTGGACGGTTAACGGGTTGAATGAAGCTTGACATTCCATCCATGGCCGCCCATGGTTTTCCCTCCCACTTTTTCAACACCATTTTTTTCCACACTTTAAATTCCACGCACTGTGCAATAGATCGACATATGTGTTCCCTAGACTTTCATTCCATCAATTGGAATCCGGAAAAGGTAACCGTTTCGATATTGTTATATGATCGGATCGAAGGTTGTTGATTGATTTTAAGCAGTTTTTCAATCGTGTTTTTGATCGATCGATGAGGAGTGAGGTGAGGCAGAGGCTCTCCGATTCCGGTGAGAAGCGGAGGATTATCGAGGTAGAGGATAGGAGTAGGAAAATTAGGAAGAAGAGATGCTGCCGTGAAACCAGCATGACGATGATACGGCCTCCTCCGGTTACGTTTCCGTTGCAGAGGCTGTATAGGTCTTGTCTAGATGTTTTTAAAGGCGTTGATTCTGTTCCTTCGACTTCAGACGACCAGAAGCTTCGCTATATTCTCGGTGAGTGATCGCTTTCATCTTATTTGCGGCCTATTAAGTGTTGAACATTGAATCTGATTGAAGTTTTGAGGATTAGATGTAAAATTGTTTGCTAATTGTTTCAATCGAACATCAGAACTGCAATGAAGACTGTTAACAAAATTATATATCCAAATAAATCATAGATTTCTCAACAAAACAATTTTAAACACCGTTCTAAAAGGCTCGCCGCAACAGCCGCCCTGGCGCTCCGTGGCTTGCTTGTGTCTCACGCCACTATGTCTGTGGCACGCCATGGTCTAATGTGCGGTCTTCTGTGACACGATATTTGATTTTTATTTACGTTTTAATGTTCTATTTCCTAGTTTTTAATATATAACATAATTTAACTTGTTTATTATCATTGAATCATCGAGTAATAGTACAAAACATATGTTTTAATATATAATATTATATATGATACAAACATTTGCCGCCATAAGTCACGCCTTGATAAACGTCGTGGTCTCGCCGTGGCTTCTAAGGCTTGAGGCTTGGCCTCGCCGCCACGCCACGCCTCACACTATTTAGAACCTTGATTTTAAAACAACCAAAGAGGCCAAAGAGAACTAGTCTAGAACTCAAACTCTGCCTAAACCCTCCCAGCCAAAACTCAAATCGTGAAGAACGAAGGCCAACAATCATTAACAGATGAACTAGATATCATAAATGGATAGTTCATAATGGTTCGTGTACAGATTGCAATCTCATAAGTTCATAGTTTAGTTTTAAATAACCAAAATTAATGTCAACTACCAAGTTTTTATATTTTGATGCTACAAATATCAAAGCCTTCTTCCACAACTTTCATATTGGAGCGTCAAATGTGTTAAGAGAATGTCACCAAAACATAGTTAGCCGGAGCATCCGTGTTCCAAGGATACAACAACTTAAACGGGGCGGTTGAAGAACCACCGGAGCTTTACCTCAAGGTTTGATTCGTATCACCACTTCTCATTCGCGTATTTCTCTATATATCAGTGTGTACATCTCGAGGGCAAGCAACATAGGCATAGAGTGCCTCTAACCCCGACTAGAGGTGGAACCAGAATGCCGGCCATGTGGTGGCACTATAGGTCTATAGCACACAACGAAACAAAATAATGGCATTGTTAAGTGATACAAGGAGAATTCGAGAGTTAACAAAGGTTTTCACAAATAACTGGAAAAAAGATAAACGAGCTCGAAAAGGAAAACGAGCCCGAAAGAGGCTCGAAATTTGGCATCGAAGAAGGATCAAACAGCCCCTACCGGTAGTTACACCGAGACTTAAGTCCCAATACAAGTACCGATGACTAACGGATAGATTTCCTTCTTTATTTTAATTATTTTAAGTTAGGATAATTATTATTGGTTTTAATTATTATTTATTTATTTTATAACTAGATTAGGATTATTATTTAGTTTTCTTTTATTAATTATTAAAATAGTTCTCTAGTTGGTTTAGGATTAGGATTAGATTTGAATTTAATTCATAGTTATCCCTTAGTTATTCTAAGACTATAAATAGGGTTGTTAGGTTTTATTGTTAATCAGTCAATCAATTTATAAAATTCGTCTTTTTAGAGAAGATTCTCTAATTCTTTGAGTTTTACGTTTCGTAATTCTCGTATATTAAAGGATTTAGACGCTTGTCGATTCTTCCGCAAACCTACGTTGCGTCATTAAGGATTATGAAAATGTTACACTATGCCACTTACAAAAGAGTGGATCCGGCCCAACAGTTACAAACTCGTCCATTAGTTATGCATTAAAAGTGTCGGGTACAATATAAACGAATTGAATGATTTTTGGGAGTTACAGATCGTAATGATTTTACAAAAGTCTTGTAATAAGATGGAGAGCCTTCTATCTATCGTGACATACTTTTTTCGATCAAGAGTATCTCCAACAAATTCTTAAAAAACTTAAAAAATGGATATGTTAGAGATTTTGGGCATTTTTTTGTTTGATTCTTCAAAACCTTTCTCTAAAATAGAGAAAGTAGGAGAGAGTATAAAATTCTTCAAATTTGGAGAATTACACAAAAATGATTACAAGACAAATATTTGATTCACCGCTTTAACAACACACACCTTTATAAAATCACAACTTTTAATTATTTTATGGATTATTAAAAAAACTTGCATAGAGCTGGATTTTCCATACACATCATAACTAGAGGTTAAAGGTTCCAACCTTACCTTTGTGTGTATGAGTTTAATATATTATCGTATTTAAATATTATATGAGTAAAATTGCTCCACCCTAAGGGTGTATATAAATATTATATTATTCAAAAGAAAATAATATACCATACAATAAATCTTCTCTAAATAAACTTTATGCATGATAACGATCATACATATAAAACAAGACAAAGGATAATGTGAGAGGAAGAGTTAAGTGAGAAAGTAAGAAGGGATCTCGACACTTAATCACTTTTAATCTCACCCCCATCCCATGAATCGCGCTTGATACGGAAATTGATCCTGTGTTCCTCTAGCTGCATCTCATGCTAATGTGCATCCAAGTGTGGAGATCCCTTTTTACCCTTCTCACGGTAACTTTCATTCTCACTGCAACCCAACCCTATAAAACAAATCATCTAGACTTATGAAATCAAATTAAAGTAAAGAGGGAAGAAATATCACCAAAAACTTTCAACTGTCCTGCAACCAACCAATTCATGGGTCGCAAAAAAATAAACCCAACAAAATTTAGTTTACTTGTCCAAATGCTTTTGTAAACAAATTATCATCAATTTACAAAGTTGTATCTTTTTTATAAGTTTTATACTTTCACTCTTTTCCACAAGCCTCATCCAGGGGTGTTATCAACACAAACTGGGTAAGCGTTTATTGAGTAAGAATCACCACTTTAACAAGAATCATATCTTGTTGCAGATGGTCTAATGCCGGAAGATTTTGGACTACCAAGGAATCTGCAATTCCTTGATTGTGATAGTACTGTAGTCGTATACACCACCATATATGAGTGCCAGAACTTCTCGGTAATGTTCACAAGAAACTAATATTCATATTTAGTAGCTTCGGTTTTTAATCATAATGCATAGATCTTGAGAGAATATGTGGACCTTATTAGATTATTCTTCAAAAGAGGCCTTGAGGAAATCAAGAACGGGTTCCAACTTATATTGAGGATAAATGGCCGAAGTCTAACTGATGTGGGACTTCAACACACCACCTCCAATGGAGTCTAGATGAGCACAAATTATCCCAAAGTCTCGAGAGGGGCTAGACGGGTGCAAATTATCCCAGAGTGTCAAGTCCTAGTGTCAGAGTGAAAGACCTTGGTTGTGATACCAACTGAGGATATGTGGAACCCCTTTAAATTACTCTCTAAAAAAGCTATTGGGAAGATAATGAAGGTTCAAACATATATCTAGGAGAAATATTGGTGGGTTCAAGTCTAACAGACGTGGGACTCTGACATAACCATTGCTTTTACGGATTTGTGGGCTTATGATTTTCTGACCTTTTGATTTATGTGGTTTTGCAGTTATATGTTTTCTTTCTGCCGGAAAATGGTGTCATTCCTCTCCATAACCATCCAGGAATGACTGTTTTCAGCAAGCTTTTGCTTGGCAAAGTGCACATTAAAGCATATGATTTGGTTAATCCTGATATTGATCCATCCTCATTTCAACGTAAGTCCTCTTTACCCTCAGGCACATTCTCAAATATACAGAGAGGAGGAGGTTCATTTAGGAATTTTAAATATTTTAGAAACCCAGGAGCCATTTATAACGTGAGTATTCATTATAAATATTATTATCTCTCACGACGTTTATCATAAATATTTTATAGCATTATTTATGCACCATGAATACTCAAAAAAAAATGTTATAGGGTTACTAAAATATTTTAAGGTTCCTAAAGATCTCCCCCTATATGGACATGCTATAACTTTTATACGTTACATGAAAACACAACTGTTCACTGTTATTGTCATTGTTACCATTTACTATTTACAGATATACTGTTATTGTTGCGTGTTTGAACACTTTTTTTTTGAAAGGGTATCCTAGGCTATGACTAGACTAATCCCTTGGCAAATTATGAGTGTAAGACATCAGCTCTGAGATTAAACCTCAGTGGCCACAAGTTGTGTACGCCTGGATTCGAACCCTAGGCAGATGGGTTATTCCGCCACATCCCCCAAGGCCTTAACCAGTACGCCGCAACCCTTGTGGTTTGTTTGCACACACTTTGTTTATATATTTATTTTTTCTTGGATCTCCCGGCTTTGTAAGCCAAGAGTCTTTCATATAAACAGAATATGGGCAACGGCTTCTTATATTGTTGGAGAAGAAGTCGTTGCCTGGTGCAATATCTATTTTTTTTGTAAGAAAGAATGAATGAATTTGAATAGTTTTTTATTGTGCAGCGAAATTGGCATGCTTGAAAACCGACACCGTCCTTACAGCTCCCTGCAACACTTGTGTATTATATCCTACATCTGGAGGTAACATACACGCCTTTACAGCGATCACACCTTGCGCAATTCTTGATGTGGTCGGACCACCCTATTCTAAAAGAGATGGTCGAGACTGCTCATACTACAAAGATATCCCATATGCTGTATCACTGGGTAAGAAATCAACAACGCCGAATTGTAGTTATAGTCCAGTATTCGTTATTGTAATTAGCCGATAAGTATCACACTGAATAAAAATTCTGTTAGATTAAATAATAGCCTGTCTTCAACTAATTGGTGAGATAAAAAGGGTATATGGGAACTGGGGACAACAGATTTTTATTCATGTTACATATGCATAAAGAGCGAATCCACCCAAAACATAAATCTAATTGAAATATCAAATTACTATACAACATTCAGAGCTTTTTTGTTGATGGTTTATGTCAAACGATGTCCCAGATGAACAAATGAGGATGCCCGAAGAAGATGGCAAGTGCTACCGATGGTTAGAGGAGATCGAGATGCCAAAAGAATCGAAGATGGATAGAATCGAGTATCTTGGTCCTCAGATCATTGAGGTTAAATAGAGCATCTCCGACAGATATGTTATATTTTCTGTCTCTCTTCTTCCAAATTTGGAGATAGATTTATTCATTCTCACACCTTTTCTTTCTTTATTTTAGAGGAGAGTTTTAGTATAACTGTTTGGAGCAAACTTTCCCGAATCTTCAAAATTTCTAAAATAGCATAGTTGTTGAAATGCTCTTTGTCCATAGATGCATGGTGCTCGCTTTCTATTTGAGGGTTTTATTTTAGCGTTTTGTGTAATTATAAATATTGACCGTATAGGTATGTTTATATATCTCATATCCCGTTGTTGGTTTTTATTGTTGCTTCGTGGTTCATCATTTCTTTCTCATATGCCTATGAACATTACTAAATGGAAGTCTTCTGACTACGGAATTTTTCATGGGAAACTTCAAACTTGTCGCATCAGAAAGTCATAACAAAATTTGGTAGGTAAATTGTTGGTAGGATATTCAAATCAAGTGACAAGTTTTTCAGAGATTTGGTGGGATCCGTGGATGATCACCGGCACCATTAATTGGTATTTTATGAGTGATCTGTTCGCTATCACCGACGGAGATTTCTCTGGATGATTTGTGGATAAAAGTCATCTGTTTTGTAGTGGATTATTAACGTAGTCATGTTAGTATTATTGTTGCTTATAGCCCTCAACGCATAACTTGCCGTATAAGGCCATCCTCAGCGCATAACTAAAAGCCCTCAACGCCACATCAACGCCACATCAGCTAAGCCCTCAAGCCCTAAAGACCCGCAACACATAACTAAAAGCCCTCTTGCCACCTCATTTTTTTAATTCTTTTATTTATACATTTAATTATTTAACAAAGTAAAAATATTTATATATTTTTTAATAAATAAAAATAAGATAAATAATAAAAATAAAAATTCATATCATTCATTAAAAAATTAAAAATTACAAAATACAAAACACTACCAATTATGAAAATTTTTAATTTGCTCTTTTCTCGTTAAAGTAACCCTCAAAACGTCTCCCGTAAGGTGATCATGCGGGGTCATGAAAAACGCGAAGTCTTTCTCAAATCGTTTTTCTCGTTCGATTTCTCGTTCGTGTTCCAACCTTTGAAGTTCGAGATCGAGTTTTTTCATTTTGTATTCCATTGTATCATCAATCTTGTCGTTGAACGTCGTCAACAATTGAGTAACACTTTCGTTCGTATTCGTCCCGGACGTATTACTCGTTGATGTTTTTTTGCCTTGTTTCTCCCGATGGGTCGTTGAAGTTGCTCGATGAAGTTGTCGTCATCGTCATCATCGGAAGGTTTGGTACGTTTTGAACCCCGCGATGAAGTTGTCGTCATCGTTGGAACGGCTCCCCATTTTGGACATTTTTTTAGGACTTCCCAAGCTTGTTCTTTAGAGAAAACAAACCCTTGTTGTGCTTGGTACCGTTCGTGTGCCACTCGTGAAATGTCGGCATCACTCATTCCGCTTGATCTATTATTGACCAAGTTGTTGTAGATGCCGCCAAAAAGAGCAATTTTTTTATTGAGGTCGTTGAACTTGGTGTTGAGTTGATGAGTTGTTCTATAATTTCCGCGACCCATCACACTAAATAACACTTCCCCGATTCGGGTCCAAAAACTTTCTACATTTATGTAAATTCAAGTATAAGAATATTAACAAGAATAATAATAATAATAATAATAATAATAATAATATTAATAATAACAATAATAATAATAACAATAAAAATATTACCATGGGTTTGTGCGTTACCGATAACGGGGTCCTCCGAAACGTCAACCCACGCCGACACTAACGCGAGTTCCTCCTCGTTAGTCCACATCTGTTTGGGGGCTCTATTTTCATATTGTTTGTTTTTTCCTTTTCTCGATGGTTGAGGGTTTGATGGTTGAATGTAGATGGATTGTGGTGTGTGCGGGCTAGAATGTTGGGTTTCCGGAACAATGTCGTCGGCGAGATTGATGAAGGGTGAAGGAGGATTGAAGTTGGCCGGAGTAAAACCTTGTTCAATCAAACCGGGACGTGTAAGTTGGTAAGGAATTTGTTGCGGATGGCCTAATGAGTTGTAAAAATATTGTGGCGGATTTTGTTGCGACCATTGTGGCGGATTTTGTTGCGAAAATTGCGGACGATAACGTGGTTGTGTAAACGCTTGGAAACCAAGCTCCGGGTCTTCTTGCGGTTGCGGTGTATCTGGTCGGTTACGACGGGATGTAGGTGTTTTGTTTGGATGATGAAATTTGAGAGAGTTTGAGAGAATTTGAGAGAGTTTGAGAGAGTTTGAGAGATTGTTGGTGTGAAAAAATAAGAGGTTGAGGGTTAATATATATAGTGTGATTAAATTGAAAAAAAAAATTAATTTTTCTTATAAAAGTAGCCGTTGGGAGTTATTTATTTTCAAGATTTAAAAAAAAATGTCAAAGTAGCCGTTGGAGCTTTCGGGTTCCTCGGGTTTGAAAGCCCGCTGGCCGAGCCCGAGGATGAAGCCCGCCATACCCCCACCGCTGCCCGCCCGAGCCCGAGCTCGAGCCCGAAGGGCGCTGCGGATGGCCTAAGAGATTATGTTGTTTATTAACACCTTCTGATCAACAATTGTTGTTGACCCAAATGTTGAGCCGGCAAGAGTGGAAAGACAAATCAATGCTTACATGGTCTTTTAGGGGCCGTTTACCAACTTAAATGGGGTGAGCGTTTACCGGATAAGACTTACCACTCTCACTTACCTTCTAAGACGGAAAACAAGCCTTCTAACCGCGGTGGCCGGACTTAGGGGCGTTTACCAAATGTTTACCCGAGTAAGCACTTACCAAGTCACGTTACCTACCGGATTAATATGGCAATGATCAAAAATCTTACGCGGTAAGAGCGAATGCAAGGACCGAGAGTCTTACCCGGTAAGTGAGGGCGACGACTCTTATCACGGTTAGCGCTTACCAGGTGAATTGTTGCATACGAAACTGATTTGGTGGACTAAAATCTTACCCGATAAGTAAGTGATAGTGTTAAATTTTACTGGTAAGCGTTTGGTAAACGCCCCTTAATCTCTTATATGTTTTCAAAAACATAAAAAATAAACCATCCAAAGTTATAACATATTAAAACTATAAAACAAGAATTACACATCATTAAGGGGTTTGTCTAAATGAACTCATCTCCATCCTCATTAATAAAGGGCAGGCTAAGACTAAGAGTATGTTCTCCAAAAAATAATTCAAAATAAATAATCAAAATTTCAAAAGAGTTAGATTCAGGTTTTTTTTATTTTATAAATTGCAATGTTAATTATATTACTAAAATATTTGATTATATTTAACAAAATGTTATCTTTCTCTATTAAACATTCTATTTCATGGATTTATAAATTGCAATGTTAATTATATTACTAAAATATTTGATATATTTAATAAAATGTTATCTTTCTCTATTAAACATTCGATTTCATGGATTTTTATCAGTGAGAATAATAAATAATAAAAATTATTTCTCTTTCCTAAATGCTCATTTTTAGCGAGTTATCTAAATTTAAAGAATTGTATCATCTCTCTTGCATGAACCATTTTGGAGAATCTGTTAACAAATAATTAAGGGAAAATTAATTAAAATACCCTATGTCAAACCATCTTTTACTGAAATACCCAAAATCTCTCCCACTTTGCAAAAATACCCCAAAAATCCGCGATGGAAGCCCGCGATCGCGGGCCAGGGACCTTTTCTGACACTTTTTTAAACTTGCAGGGACCATTTTTGAAAAATGGAATCCCGCGATCGCGGGCTCATCCCGCGATGGGGTTATTTTTGTGACTTTTCAATTGCAAGGGACCATTTTTGAAAAATTCCAGGGACCATTTATGAAAATTTTGATATTTTGGCACTGTTCACCTCATCTCGTCTATTTTTACGAATTTAAAATGAAATGTTACACTTTCAACCCCTATACTTATTTACTAAATTTACTTTATACCTTTTACTTTCATTATTTTAATTTTACATTTAACACATATAATCGTTTATTAACTAAAATACGTTTTAATTTTAACAAATTACACCATTATAATCGTCTCTTCGATATGTTCGAAATGAGCCCAATCTTGATTTTTTTTGGATTTATATATTTTAATATATATCATATACAGTTATACACTACATAAAAAAAATATTTTTTATATTTAAAATTCATACTCTTATAGTTAATTATTTAATTTATGGTACATCTCTTATTTTTTTTCAATTTTGTTTTACACTCCTATCGCATTAACATAATAATCATATATTAACTAATTCATTAAATCGTTTTAAATTATTATTATTTGAATGTGTTTATAGATTTCGTCTGAAAAAGTTGCCTGCATGATTCCACTGAAAAAGTAACTGCAATATTCGTCTGCTCTTGAATAAAGGTCTTTCATTAGGCAGAAAATTAGTCTTTAAGTAGTCAAACATAGCTAATTAATGAGAATTTAGATCAGATTTATATGGTACTATCAAATGCAAGTTTCTATAATATAGATATTGTTCTACATTACATGATACCAATTTTTGCATCATATGAATCACTTCCAGACAACAAGAACCAATACCCCAATAATCAAGAAATAAATGCTTGTTCATCCAATAATCTCTGTATTAGGATTATCGCAAGTTTCATAAACCTACTTACTAGGTGTTGGAAATATGAGTTTTACTAAACTTTGGACGCATTTAAATTTATATATATGTGTTATATATAACTAACTTTTAGTAGGTTTATGTTCTTCTATATGAGATCTTCGAAATGATATATAATGCGTCCAAAATGGAGTATGTGTGAAAGAGATATCGATACTCAAAGTTGAGTAAATGGATGAAATTAGCAAAAACCAAATGAAGTAAACAGTAAGTCAATCACAATACTTTAACAAAATAAGTTAATACTAAAAATAACAATTATTTAATGTTACATAAACAACCTAAGGTGGCCCTATTTGACAATGTTCATAAATGGACTCCGCCATATGTATGCGGAAATCTTTGGCAACAACCTCGGCCTCGTCAGGGTGTACCCATACCTCATTTTTATTTATCAACATTTGGACATTACGGCATACTGTAACATCCTGAAAATTCCATTGTATAAAAAAAAAATAACTTGGTATTATTTATTTAAAGTTTATGAAGAAAGTTAACTAGAAGGGTTAAATTGTTATTTTTGGAAGTTGAGGTATTAATTGGGAAAATGAGTTAATGACTCATCTAATTGGTGTTGAGGTGTCAAATTATGAGGATAAAAGTATTGTAAAATACTGATTGTTGTTGTTGGAGTGTTTCACAAAAAAAAATAAAAAGAAGAACAGAGAGATCGAGAGAAAAAGAGAAAGGACGAAGGAAGGAAAAGAAAAAAAAAGAAATCAGTGGTGAAATTAGAGGTAAGAACTTGTTTTCTTAACTGTTTGTGGTTAGGATGTATAGTTTTTAAAAGTCTGTTTATTTCCAGATTGTTGATAAGCTGCCATTAAGCTGTTCGTTAAGCTCTTACGTGAATCAGTGTATAAATCGACTTTTGAGGTGAGTTTAATTGATTCTTGCTTAAAACTTAACATGTAAACAATTGTGTATGTGTTTATTGAGCTTAAATATCATTTTATGTGCTTAATGCTTAATCTGGTAAGAAACAGCTTAATGAGAGGTAGATGATGATGAGCAGTGAACGAATCTCGCAGGCTTGGCTTGCGAGAATCAGATAAAATTCGCAACCATAGCCTGCGAACTTCTGAAACTCGCAACCATAGCCTGCGAACTTCTGAAATTCGCAACCATAGCCTGCGAACTTCTGAAATTCGCAGCTTTGGCTTGCGAATTTCATGAAACCCGCAATCAGTAGTCGCGAACTTTGATGCTTTTTGAAATAAAAATGCATGATGATTTTATGTGATGTTTCATGTTATTATTTATATGCTCTTGACATGATTTAATGATGAAGAATATGCATGAGATATTATCATATGAAGTGTTTATATCAGTTATTAAATATAGAGATTTATCTGATATTATTGGCACTATGGATGTGATAGAAAGAGTGATGATACATATTTATTGTGTTGCGATGGCTAAAATTTACATTTGGTCTAGTGGGCAACTTAGTACGGTTTAATGGGAACCGCATACTAGCTGGGACCTATAATGTAGTTCTAGTGGTGGAGTGAATTCTGAATCATCTGTGAGGGTTCCCGGTTGTTGTGATCAGCGATGAATAAAATCCCATTGGGAACCAGTGATTCAGGATGGTGAGGTATTGAAATGTGAGAGAATTACATTAAGGTGTAATTCGCATTTCCGGTGTTTATTAAATAATGAAGTGTGAGAAAATTACATCGAGTTGTAATTTGCATTTCAGGCGATAGGAAGTGTGAGAGAATTACATTAAAGTGTAATTCGCATTTCCGGTGTTTATTAAATAATGAAGTGTGAGAAAATTACATCGAGTTGTAATTTGCATTTCATGGGTTGTTGAGTTTAATTTCTTATAAATCTGGTGGGATTATAAGTAGTTGATGTTGTTATTCTATTTAATGACTAGGTGAAATAGTCATAGTGGTTGGAATTTGATTTGGTAAGATGAAAGATGCAGGTTTGAGACACCTGATGTTTTAGTTGTTGAGTTTTAAATTTGAATTGATTAACCTCACTAGGCGAAAGCCTAATGTTTTAAGTTGAATTGTCTTACCAGGTTCAGGTTCGGGAAAGAAGTTTGGGGAGTGAATTTCATATCAAACTTTGAGGTGTTAAAGGATCCAGCAATTCTTTTGGAGATTTTGGGACGAAGCTTAGATAATCTAGTTAATCTATTTATGTTGTAAGAATAGATTAATAAGATTATTTAGGACAAGTTTAAATGTTGTATATAAAATGATGATGTAGATCCTTGTTGTTATAAAAGTTTGGTATCTTTAATGATCATAGCATTTATTTTGGGGTTTAAATTTACCCTGTTTTTAGGGTGTTTCAATATGGTATCAGAGCTTTAGTTTAAGCGAACTAGGTATGAATTTGAGATACCTAGACTTAAGCTGAGATGAGTTAAGTTATGATCAGAGAGTTCTGGGTAGGAGTACTAAGATTGGGTAGTTTCAGAGTCGACAGAAATACGCGAAGTTGGTACTGTAACAATAGTAATGAGAATTCTCATGTATGATATGTTCGCAATTTCAATTAGCTACTGTTATTATGAATATATTATTGCACAAGCATACTTGTTTCTAATTGTTACAGTGACTGATTAGCGGTAAAGTATGTATTGTATGTTTAGTTGTATAAACCATTATCTGATGAGTATTCTTTTATGCTCCATCAGAACGATGGTGAATACGCCCCCGAGGTCTCCAAATTCTTCGATGAATAGGAATTGGTTAGACGATGCTGGAGAGAGACAAACTGGATTGGGCGGAGTTCCTAATACGCCTTCAGATTTTCTTTCCTTGGGAGGAATGCGAAGTCGAGTACATCCAGGAGGTACTAGTAATGTTGATCAAACGTCGTCAGATTCAGGTATGGAGGGGCGAATAATGGATAATGTGACTCGGATGATGAATGCTTCAATGGAGAGGCAAGCAGAGATGATGAATACTGTAATGGGGAGACAGGCAGAGATGTTTACGAAATTGATTAATGATCGAAACGTGGAACCAAGACGAACAGTGGCCGACACTAATGTGATAAATCCGACTGTAAATCCAGGAGTGGAGACAGTTAGAAGGGTTGACAGAAACTGTTCCTACAAGACGTTTCTAAGTTGTAAACCACCAGAATTCAAGGGAGATGATAATCCAGTGGTTTGTATGAACTGGATAAGAGAAATCGAGCAGACTTTTCGCGCCTGTGAATGTACAGATGAGAGATCTAAGGTGAGATTTGGGTCGCAAATGTTACGTGGAAAAGCGTTGCAGTGGTGGAATGTGTTGTCATCAACTGTGACGGAAGCAACTTTGAATTCTGTAACTTGGAGTCAGTTTAAAGCAAAGATTTTAGAAGAATATTGTAACGAGCACGAGATGGACCGAATTGAAGAGGAGTTTCGGAATATTAAGAAGGGTAATATGTCGGTGAGAAATTATACCGAGGTCTTTATGGAGAAGCTAAATCTTGTGGGGCACGTGGCTTCAACAGAGAAAGAAAAGATTAAGTATTACTTGAAAGGTCTACCAGCAGATATGATGACAAGAGTTCGTAGTTCAAAATCTGCTACTTTGAGGGAGACGATTGAGGAAACTAAGGTCATAGAAGAGATGTATGTGAAGGATAAGGAGGAGAAAACGCAGGTTGGAGAAAAGAGAAATTGGGAGGGTCGTTCAGAACCTCCTCAGAAATTAAGATTATTCGGAAAGAACATTCGTAATGATTCTCGTAGGGAACCGAGTTGGTGTGCAAAGTGCAGAAGTAAACATTTTGGCCAATGTCGTGTGGTTGGAAATCAATGTTTCAAGTGTGGGAAGATGGGACATATGGCGTCAAATTGTACAGTGCCTGGGTCGGTTTGTTTTGAATGTCAGCAACCGGGTCATTTTCGAAAAGATTGTCCGAAGTTGAAAAGAGGAGGAGATCAGGGGAGAAAGCTGGATATTCCCAAACCAACCGGTCGTGCATTCCAAATGACTGCTGATGAAGCGAAGGGGTCAAAGGACGTGGTCTCGGGTACTTTTTTTATAAACTCTATTCCTGCACGTGTGTTGTTTGATAGTGGCGCAAATTTCTCTTTTGTATCCAAGATGTTTCAACATAAACTAGCTATGCCTGTTACTACTCTAGGAGATGCCTTAGTAGTCGAAATAGCTAATGGAGTTCAGACTTTGGTTAAGGAGAGCCTGGCCGATTGTAAGATTATGATAGAGGGAACAGAATTTCCGATTAACTTGTTGTTAATGGAAATTGGGAGTTTTGATATTGTGGTAGGGATGGACTGGTTGAGCAACAACCAGGCAGAAATTATGTGCGCAAAGAAGCTGATTCGAATTCCAATGGGCGAGAAAGATAGTGTATGCGTGTACGGAGAAAAACAGGAAGGAGAAATTCCGTTGATTTCAGTGATGAAGGCACGGAAATGTTTATCAAAAGGGTGTTGGTCTTATCTAGCCTATGTTATTGATACAAAGTTAGAAAATAAAAATATTCAAGATATCAACGTGGTGCGTGAGTTTCCGGATGTGTTCCCGGATGACCTTCCAGGTTTGCCAGTTGAAAGACAGGTGGAGTTTCGTATTGATATTATTCCTGGATCGGCACCGATTGCACGAGCACCTTATCGTTTAGCACCCGCTGAGATGAAAGAGATGATGACTCAGCTTCAGGAGTTATTGGATAAGGGTTTCGTGAGACCAAGTTCTTCACCTTGGGGAGCTCCAGTTTTATTTGTTAAGAAGAAAGATGGTACCATGAGAATGTGTATTGATTACCGAGAGTTGAATAAGGTAACTATTAAGAACAAGTATCCGCTTCCGAGGATTGATGATCTATTCGATCAACTCCAAGGTGCGGGATGCTTTTCAAAAATAGACTTAAGATCTGGATACCATCAAGTACGAGTAAGAGATGAAGACGTTTCAAAAACAGCGTTTAGAACAAGATATGGGCATTATGAGTTCCTTGTGATGCCATTTGGGTTGACAAATGCTCCTGCAGTATTTATGGATTTGATGAACAGAGTGTGTCGACCATTTTTAGATAAGTTTGTCATTGTGTTTATTGATGACATACTTATTTATTCAAAGACTGAGGAAGATCATGAGCAACATCTTCGTGAAGTCTTAGAAGTTTTAAGAAGAGAGAAGTTATACGCCAAGTTTTCAAAGTGTGAATTTTGGTTGAAGGAAGTGCAGTTTCTAGGTCATGTAATTACTTCTGAAGGAGTTAAAGTAGATCCTTCAAAGATTGAAGCGATGACGAATTGGGAGACACCTAGAAGTGCATCTGAGATAAGAAGCTTTCTGGGATTAGCAGGTTATTATAGAAGATTCATAAAAGATTTTTCTAAGATTGCATCTGCTTTGACGTTGTTAACCAGAAAGAATGAGAAGTTTGTTTGGACGGAGAAACAGAAAACAACTTTCAGAATTTTACGTCAAAAACTGTGTGAAGCACCTATTCTTGCCCTGCCAGAAGGGACAGAAGATTTTGTTGTATATAGTGATGCTTCAAAGATGGGTTTAGGATGTGTGCTAATGCAAAGGGGCAAAGTGATTGCCTATGCCTCAATACAGCTTAAAGAGCATGAAAAGAATTATCCTACCCATGATTTAGAGTTAGCAGCAGTGGTGTTCGCTTTGAAGTTGTGGCGACACTATTTGTATGGAACGAAGTGTACTCTTTATACTGATCACAAGAGTTTGCAACATGTTTTTTATCAGAAAGAATTAAACATGAGGCAGCGAAGATGGTTAGAATTGCTTAAGGATTATGATTGTGAATTGCATTACCATCCTGGTAAAGCAAATGTCGTAGCTGATGCCTTAAGTAGAAAAGAATATGGTGGGTGTTTGAAATCGGTAAATGTTAGAATTGATGTAACGTCAAGTTTGATGGAAAAGATCAAAGAAGCACAAGTGATTGCTTTACAAGAGGAAAATCTGAAAGAGGAAGTAATGGGTAAGCAACATCTTCAGTTGACTGAAGATGGTCGGGGGATTAAATTGTTTCAAGGAAGAGTTTGGGTGCCTAAAATGGGAGGAAATCGAGAGTTAATTCTCGAAGACGCTCATAGATCTAAGTATTCCATACATCCTGGGAGTACGAAGATGTATCGAGATTTGAAATTGCATTATTGGTGGCCAGCGATGAAAGTAGATGTGGCTCGAAAGGTAGAAATGTGTACAACATGTTCGTTAGTGAAAGCCGAACATCAGAAACCTTACGGAAGTTTCCAATCCTTGGAAATTCCGAAATGGAAGTGGGAGAAGATTACCATGGACTTTGTGACGAAGTTACCAAAGACGCAAAAAGGTAACGACACAATATAGGTAATCGTGGATAGATTAACTAAGAGTGCTCATTTTCTAGCAATGAAAGAGGCATCACCAATTGAGAAATTAGCAAAGTTGTATATTGATGAAGTGGTGTCAAGGCATGGTATACCAGTGTCGATAGTGTCAGATCGTGATAGTCGGTTTACCTCGAGATTTTGGCGATCATTGCAAGAAGAATTGGGTACTAAAGTTAATTTGAGTACTGCTTTTCATCCACAGACCGATGGACAGAGTGAGCGGACTATTCAAACTTTGGAGGATATGCTCAGGTGTTGTGTTTTAGATTTTGGTGGTAACTGGGATACGCATCTACCGTTAGTAGAATTTGCGTATAACAATAGTTATCATTCGAGCATCGGGAGAGCACCCTTCGAAGCGTTGTATGGTCGTAAGTGTAGAACTCCGGTGTGTTGGCTAGAAGCCGGGGAGAAACAGTTTGCTGGTCCAGAGTTAGTACAGCAAACAGCGGATAAAGTAAAAGAGATTCGACAGCATATGAAAGCAGCCCAAGATAGACAGAAAAGTTATGCTGACCCGAAGCGGAGACCAAAGGAATTTCAAGTTGGGGAGCGTGTGATGCTCAAGGTATCCCCATGGAAAGGTGTGATAAGGTTTGGAAAACGTGGGAAGTTGAGTCCTCGTTTTCTAGGACCTTTCACCATTGTTGAGAGAATTGGGTTACAAGCTAGATCTTCCACCAGAGTTGGAAGGGGTTCATAATACTTTTCATGTATGTTATCTTCGGAAGTGTTTAGCCGAAGAGGAGGATGTGATTCCACTCACAGATGTGAGGATAGATGAAAAGAGTCGTTGTGTAGAGGAACCAGAGGCAATTTTAGAAAGATCGGTTAGAAAACTACGTAGTGGTAAAGAGGTACCTATGTTGAAAGTGCAATGGAAACACCATCGAGGCAGTAATGTAACTTTAGAGTCGGAAGAAGAGATGAAGAAACGATATCCTCAATTGTTTGCTTAGTTGATTTCGGGGACGAAATCATTTTCAAGTTGGGGAGTATTGTAACATCCTGAAAATTCCATTGTATAAAAAAAAAATAACTTGGTATTATTTATTTAAAGTTTATGAAGAAAGTTAACTAGAAGGGTTAAATTGTTATTTTTGGAAGTTGAGGTATTAATTGGGAAAATGAGTTAATGACTCATCTAATTGGTGTTGAGGTGTCAAATTATGAGGATAAAAGTATTGTAAAATACTGATTGTTGTTGTTGGAGTGTTTCACAAAAAATAAATAAAAAGAAGAACAGAGAGATCGAGAGAAAAAGAGAAAGGACGAAGGAAGGAAAAGAAAAAAAAAAGAAATCAGTGGTGAAATTAGAGGTAAGAACTTGTTTTCTTAACTGTTTGTGGTTAAGATGTATAGTTTTTAAAAGTCTGTTTATTTCCAGATTGTTGATAAGCTGCCATTAAGCTGTTCGTTAAGCTCTTACGTGAATCAGTGTATAAATCGACTTTTGAGGTGAGTTTAATTGATTCTTGCTTAAAACTTAACATGTAAACAATTGTGTATGTGTTTATTGAGCTTAAATATCATTTTATGTGCTTAATGCTTAATCTGGTAAGAAACAGCTTAATGAGAGGTAGATGATGATGAGCAGTGAACGAATCTCGCAGCCTTGGCTTGCGAGAATCAGATAAAATTCGCAACCATAGCCTGCGAACTTCTGAAACTCGCAACCATAGCCTGCAAACTTCTGAAATTCGCAACCATAGCCTGCGAACTTCTGAAATTCGCAGCTTTGGCTTGCGAATTTCATGAAACCCGCAATCAGTAGTCGCGAACTTTGATGCTTTTTGAAATAAAAATGCATGATGATTTTATGTGATGTTTCATGTTATTATTTATATGCTCTTGACATGATTTAATGATGAAGAATATGCATGAGATATTATCATATGAAGAGTTTATATCAGTTATTAAATATAGAGATTTATCTGATATTATTGGCACTATGGATGTGATAGAAAGAGTGATGATACATATTTATTGTGTTGCGATGGCTAAAATTTACATTTGGTCTAGTGGGCAACTTAGTACGGTTTAATGGGAACCGCATACTAGCTGGGACCTATAATGTAGTTCTAGTGGTGGAGTGAATTCTGAATCATCTGTGAGGGTTCCCGGTTGTTGTGATCAGCGATGAATAAAATCCCATTGGGAACCAGTGATTCAGGATGGTGAGGTATTGAAATGTGAGAGAATTACATTAAGGTGTAATTCGCATTTCCGGTGTTTATTAAATAATGAAGTGTGAGAAAATTACATCGAGTTGTAATTTGCATTTCAGGCGATAGGAAGTGTGAGAGAATTACATTAAAGTGTAATTCGCATTTCCGGTGTTTATTAAATAATGAAGTGTGAGAAAATTACATCGAGTTGTAATTTGCATTTCATGGGTTGTTGAGTTTAATTTCTTATAAATCTGGTGGGATTATAAGTAGTTGATGTTGTTATTCTATTTAATGACTAGGTGAAATAGTCATAGTGGTTGGAATTTGATTTGGTAAGATGAAAGATGCAGGTTTGAGACACCTGATGTTTTAGTTGTTGAGTTTTAAATTTGAATTGATTAACCTCACTAGGCGAAAGCCTAATGTTTTAAGTTGAATTGTCTTACCAGGTTCAGGTTCGGGAAAGAAGTTTGGGGAGTGAATTTCATATCAAACTTTGAGGTGTTAAAGGATCCAGCAATTCTTTTGGAGATTTTGGGACGAAGCTTAGATAATCTAGTTAATCTATTTATGTTGTAAGAATAGATTAATAAGATTATTTAGGACAAGTTTAAATGTTGTATATAAAATGATGTTGTAGATCCTTGTTGTTATAAAAGTTTGGTATCTTTAATGATCATAGCATTTATTTTGGGGTTTAAATTTACCCTGTTTTTAGGGTGTTTCACATACCCAGACACCGCAATCTGCAGTTATCCCGGCCTGCTGGGGTGCATTCTTGGCGAACTTATAGCGAAAGGCACCTGTCATTTCGCGACGTCTAACATCCTTGACCCGACAAAAGAAGTCATTCAGCACAGCTTTAAACTTTGTCATTTGCTCTTCCAATTGCTGTCTGAAGAGACTGGCACTGTCGCTATCATATATGGTCATGGTCATAGCGTCAAGTTCAAACACTCCAAGCAGCCAATGTTGGGGATTAAGGCATATAGGGATGTACACCTGAAATATTACAATATTAGACAACTTAGTTAGCAACAAAACAAGTTAAATAAAATCAGAGTAAAACGATTTACATACCACATCGAGGAGAGCCCAAGAGGTCCCTTCCACGCCATTGCATGAATTAACCACGGAGGTGGGACCTAGATGCTCAATCAACAAGTAATGAAAGAACATACTGAACATCATGGTCCACCTCGTGTCTGTTCCACGATGTCTTTGCAACAACGAGACCCAACAATCGATGTGCTATACATAAAAAATAGATGGTTAGACATGTAAAATAAATATATTTGATTATATGACTATAATTAAACTTCATACTAACCACATCCAGTAAGTCAGACTCCAAAGGGTCAACGGCCTGCAATACATTGAAAAACGAGGGGGTGATTTCCAAGTTCAAGTGAGGGATGAAGATCAAGGGGGGGAGGCGACCAGTCCGGCACATCCTCAATATTTCCGATGCCGGTTGAGGCTCCGGTGAAGGCGCCTTTCCCTTTTTCTTTCCTTCCTTCTTTCCCCCCGCTTTCTTTGCTTGTTTTTTAGCGGCCGGTGGTGTCGTAGATCCTTGTTGGCCAAACGGGTGACGAAACCATTGTGAAATTGATCGCGGCCGCTTTTGAGGGAGCGGGGTCACCTGTGGTGGTGGATCTACAACATCCATCGAGTCATCGTCAGGCTCCGAGAAGTGCTCCGAGAAGTGATCCTGGATAATAGGAGACCCCGTCTGAAAATTACGTTACTCAATGTTTTAAGTACAATTTAGGAAATGTTCACAATTAAACCAAAACTACCAAAATAACTTACAGTATGCATTTCCGGCCTGTAATAGTCATCGGCCGAACCGCCAAAGATGTTTGTGATTGATGTGGTGGCGAACGGCGGCGGCATCTGCGAGGTGTATGCCCCCGACATCCCGGCCTGCGTGACATTGATCATTAAAATAGTTACAAAATTAGGATTATCGATATATAACTATAATGGTTACTCAGTGTCACTAACACTCTCCGGGATAGTCGAATATGATGTGGTGGCGAACGGCGGCGGCATCTGCGAGGTGTATGCCCCCGACATCCCGGCCTGCGTGACATTGATCATTAAAATAGTTACAAAATTAGGAACAAACATATAACTATAATGGTTACTCAGTGTCACTTACACTCTCCGGGATAGTAGAATAGGATGTGGTGGCGAACGGCGTTTGGGACATCCCGACCCCTGACATCCCGGCCTGCGTGACATTGATCATTATAAGAGTTACAAACTTAGGAACAAACATATAACTATAATGGTTACTCAATGTCACTTACATTTTCAGGGAATGACGGATGGGATGTGGTGGCAAACGTCGCATGTGCCCCCTGTCCGAACGGAGCGGGGATCGGTGTCGTACTCGACAGCTAAAACAAATTTAGAACGTAATATTAATATACAAACTAAATAAACGTGGCCAACAAATTAAGTTAAACACTAACATTGACAGCGCTAAACTGTCTGTAGACTTCCTCCAGATAGTGTACACGTGTCTCTAGCGGCCCGTGGACGTAGTCCCACAGGACTTCATGTGAGCCACGTTGTGGCTCGTAGGAAGGGGCCACCTGATATGGATTGTAGGAGGAGGAAGGGGGCGCCTGGTAGGAGGAGGAAGGGGGCGCCTGGTAGGAGGAGGAACGGGGCGCCTGGTAGGAGGAGGAACGGGCCGGCTGGTAGGAGGAGGAAGGGGGCGGCTGGTATCCACCGGAAGGGGGCCTGTCGTCGTCTTCCTCATCTTCGGAAGTAGGGGGACGTCGAGCCCTTTCCGCCTCTGCGTCAATAAAGGCCACGCTGTCTCTGTACCAATCTGTGCCCATCTCGTCGACAGTAGGCACAAGGCGATCGGCGGGCAAGAGTGGCTGCTAAATATATGATAAAACATAAAAGAAATTAATAAGCGGGACTAACGTATGCAAATTGTAAACATAGTAAAAGAACTTACATTTCTAGACGCTTTGAAGAACTCAATCCAAAGCGACCTACTTAGGGTAACACGCTTGTCCCAACGGGTTCCCCTAAGTACTCGATCGTCGCGCTTGACGAAATATCGGATTGATGCGGGAAACATCTCCACGATCCATAAACCAAACAGTTTGTATGTATTATTAACAATTGTTATACTACGTATCTAACCTTGAAGGCGTATGTAAAACCACAAAGATTCATCTTTGCATGTCGATCGGCGTGTCTGCCTATGGCTCGGTGCAGATTAGAGTAGCAATGTGTCCAGATATGGCTACCCCACGGGTAGCTGTTAAACAGCTCAAGGTCCTCGACGGCCCTAAGGACCGTCGATGAAGCATGCTGGCTATACTCACGGCCCAGGAAGCCCATATCCACGATCACCACCAAGCATACACGGACAGCATCGTCGTCGGTTAGGGCACTAAGGCCCTCTTTCATCTTTTCCCGGGCTGCCTTCAGCTTCAAACGAGATGCTGAAATGCCGAAAACCCTAGGAACGAAGGAGCAGTCTTCTAAGGGAGGAAGGGGGGAGCCTCTCCAAAACGTAGTCCTGTAATTAGACAGAACTCCCGACGCCCAAAATGCAATTGAGAGCCGAAGAAATCAAAATGCATCTCCTCCGGCTCAGCGTTGGCGTCCTCGACCTCCAACTGTAGAAACATGTGTACTAGCGTAGGGTCGCCAACAAAGTAAGACACATCCATCCATGGCCCGAACGGTGTCCCTCTATAGATGGTCTCAAGGGTATCTGCGCGATCACCTAATCCCCTAAACAGCGCTCCTAATTCCTCGATGTATGAAACTTTGCACCTTACCGTCAAGTCGATGTTAAAGAAATCCTTCTACATAGTCATTCACAGATGTTATAGTTAGTGTTATATATAGATGCTGCAGTTTATTTTATTTTATATAGATGTTGCGGTTTATTTTATTTCAACGTATAATAGTGTTATATATAGATAAAGTGCGGTTGTATTTTATTTCAACGTATAATAGTGTTATATATAGATAAAGTGCGATTTATTTTATTTCAACGTATAATAGTGTTATATATAGATAAAGTGCGGTTTATTTTATTTCAACGTATAATAGTGTTATATATAGATAAAGTGTGGTTTATTTTATTTCAACGTATAATAGTGTTATATATAGATAAAGTGCGGTTGTATTTTATTTCAACGTATAATAGTGTTATATATAGATAAAGTGCGGTTTATTTTATTTCAACGTATAATAGTGTTATATATAGATAAAGTGCGGTTTATTTTATTTCAACGTATAATAGTGTTATATATAGATAAAGTGAGGTTTATTTTATTTCAACGTATAATAGTGTTATATATAGATAAAGTGCGGTTTATTTTATTTCAACGTATAATATTGTTATATATAGATAAAGTGCGGTTGTATTTTATTTCAACGTATAATAGTGTTATATAAAGATAAAGTGCGGTTGTATTTTATTTCAACGTATAATAGTGTTATACATAGATAAAGTGCGGTTTATTTTATTTCAACGTATAATAGTGTTATATATAGATAAAATGCGGTTGTATTTTATTTCAACGTATAATAGTGTTATATATAGATAAAGTGCGGTTTATTTTATTTCAACGTATAATAGTGTTATATATAGATAAAGTGCGGTTGTATTTTATTTCAACGTATAATAGTGTTATATAAAGATAAAGTACGGTTGTATTTTATTTCAACGTATAATAGTGTTATATATAGATAAAGTGCGGTTTATTTTATTTCAACGTATAATAGTGTTATATATAGATAAAGTGCGGTTTATTTTATTTCAACGTATAATAGTGTTATATATAGATAAAGTGCGGTTTATTTTATTTCAACGTATAATAGTGTTATATATAGATAAAGTGCGGTTTATTTTATTTCAACGTATAACAATATATAGATAAAGTGCGGTTTATTTTATTTCAACGTATAATAGTGTTATATATAGATAAAGTGCGGTTTATTTTATTTCAACGTATAATAGTGTTATATATAGATAAAGTGCGGTTTATTTTATTTCAACGTATAATAGTGTTATATATAGATAAAGTGAGGTTTATTTTATTTCAACGTATAATAGTGTTATATATAGATAAAGTGCGGTTTATTTTATTTCAACGTATAATATTGTTATATATAGATAAAGTGCGGTTGTATTTTATTTCAACGTATAATAGTGTTATATAAAGATAAAGTGCGGTTGTATTTTATTTCAACGTATAATAGTGTTATACATAGATAAAGTGCGGTTTATTTTATTTCAACGTATAATAGTGTTATATATAGATAAAATGCGGTTGTATTTTATTTCAACGTATAATAGTGTTATATATAGATAAAGTGCGGTTTATTTTATTTCAACGTATAATAGTGTTATATATAGATAAAGTGCGGTTTATTTTATTTCAACGTATCATATTGTTATATATAGATAAAGTGCGGTTGTATTTTATTTCAACGTATAATAGTGTTATATAAAGATAAAGTACGGTTGTATTTTATTTCAACGTATAATAGTGTTATATATAGATAAAGTGCGGTTTATTTTATTTCAACGTATAATAGTGTTATATATAGATAAAGTGCGGTTTATTTTATTTCAACGTATAATAGTGTTATATATAGATAAAGTGCGGTTTATTTTATTTCAACGTATAACAATATATAGATAAAGTGCGGTTTATTTTATTTCAACGTATAATAGTGTTATATATAGATAAAGTGCGGTTGTATTTTATTTCAACGTATAATAATGTTATATAAAGATAAAGTGCCGTTGTATTTTATTTCAACGTATAATAGTGTTATACATAGATAAAGTGCGGTTTATTTTATTTCAACGTATAATAGTGTTATATATAGATAAAGTGCGGTTTATTTTATTTCAACGTATAATAGTGTTATATATAGATAAAGTGCGGTTTATTTTATTTCAACGTATAATAGTGTTATATATAGATAAAGTGCGGTTTATTTTATTTCAACGTATCATATTGTTATATATAGATAAAGTGCGGTTGTATTTTATTTCAACGTATAATAGTGTTATATAAAGATAAAGTGCGGTTGTATTTTATTTCAACGTATAATAGTGTTATATATAGATAAAGTGCGGTTTATTTTATTTCAACGTATAATAGTGTTATATATAGATAAAGTGCGGTTTATTTTATTTCAACGTATAATAGTGTTATATATAGATAAAGTGCGGTTTATTTTATTTCAACGTATCATATTGTTATATATAGATAAAGTGCGGTTTATTTTATTTCAACGTATAATAGTGTTATATAAAGATAAAGTGCGGTTGTATTTTATTTCAACGTATAATAGTGTTATATATAGATAAAGTGCGGTTTATTTTATTTCAACGTATAATAGTGTTATATATAGATAAAGTGCGGTTTATTTTATTTCAACGTATCATATTGTTATATAGAGATAAAGTGCGGTTTAGGGACCCTAGTTTTCATTCTTAAAAGTTTAGGACCTAATTGGCATTCTTAAAAGTTTAGGGACCTAAGTTGTCATTCTTAAAACCGTAGGGACCTAAGTTGTCATTCTTAACATTTTTTTTATAAAAAACACATATTTAACAATTTTTTTATAAAATGTGTTTTTTTATAAAAAATTGTTAAGAGTGTGTTTTTATAAAAAAATTGTTATAGTTTTATGGTTTTATGTTTGAATGTGATATTTGTATGTTATAATGTGTATGTTGTTATAGTGTGTTTTTTCATATAAAAATTGTTAAAAATGTGTTTTTTTTATAAAAACACACCCTTAACAATTTTTTATAAAAACACACCCTTAACAATTTTTTATAAAAACACACTCTTAACAATTTTTTTATAAAAAAACCTGTTTTTATAAAAAATTGTTAAGGGTGTGTTTTTATAAAAAAATTGTTAAGAGTGTGTTTTTATAAAAAAAAACATTGTTAACAATTTTTTTATAAAAAAACTCTTAACAATTTTTATATTAGAATTAAAGTAAAGTAAACTACAATTTAGAACTAGACTAAAGAACTACTTGCTTAAAGCAAGAAGTGGTGTCTTAAACAACAGGGAGCTCAGCTCCTATTTATACAAGGGGGAAACATCAAAAGTCAACTTAGCTAGTACAAGATTCCTTAACCAAAGGTTTTTATCCAAAAGCTAAAAAGATTATAAGATGCTCTTTTTGAGGTGATCTCTATCAAGAATATATTCTTCTGCAGATGCCCCTGCATTCCAGTTTGCAAAAAGGGCTGAAGAGATTGCCAAAAGATTCCCCAACCAAAAAGTTTATGAAGTACTTGTCGTGCTACTAGCTTATGATATTGAATTCTATACGATAATTTTTCAATAACCAAAACTATCACCAACTTTCCCCGACCAAGTATCATGTGGCACATGGGAACCAGTTTCGCAAACCAGATTTTGCAGTTATTATTTTCTAGTTG
Source organism: Saussurea involucrata (assembly GCA_033807775.1). Taxonomy (NCBI): domain Eukaryota; kingdom Viridiplantae; phylum Streptophyta; class Magnoliopsida; order Asterales; family Asteraceae; genus Saussurea; species Saussurea involucrata. The sequence continues at coordinate 116,484,769 of CM066321.1, read as the reverse complement.
TATCAAGAAATATACTTCATCACGAATCAATAATAACATCACTTTAGACTTTGTTGGCTTCATTTCACTTCTTTATTAGGAGTATATTGAAATACCCATGGTATATAATAAGCTCGAAATCTCTCGTTGGTTTCTGATTTCATGTTTGATTTATTTATATTAGAGTAAACTACAAATTTGGTATCTGTGGTTTAGTGTTTATAATACATTTGGTCCCTACAAATTAAAAATTACACTTTAGCCACTACAATATGCATTCCGGTCCGGATTTGGTCCCTCGTCGTTAAGTCCGTTAAAAAATCTCGTTAGATGAAAGGTGTTTTCGTCTTTTTCACTTTTACTTTATTTTTATTTAATAAATAAACTGTAGGGACTAAATGTGTTATACTATACTTTTTTCTATTGAATCTTCATCTTCCCCAAATTAATAATGAAGAACACTATGATAACACCAAATCCAATCTCAGGTTATGATCTTTAGAATCAAGATTTTTCACTTTGATTGGTTCCCCCTTGTATAAATAGGAGCCGAGCTCCCTGTTGTTTAAGACACCACTTCTTGCTTTAAGCAAGTAGTTCTTTAGTCTAGTTCTAAATTGTAGTTTACTTTACTTTAATTCTAGTTTCTCCTAACAATTTTTTTATAAAAGTCAACGACAAGTACTTCATAAACTTTTTGGTTGGGGAATCTTTTGGCAATCTCTTCAGCCCTTTTTGCAAACTGGAATGCAGGGGCATCTGCAGAAGAATATATTCTTGATAGAGATCACCTCAAAAAGAGCATCTTATAATCTTTTTAGCTTTTGGATAAAAACCTTTGGTTAAGGAATCTTGTACTAGCTAAGTTGACTTTTGATGTTTCCCCCTTGTATAAATAGGAGCCGAGCTCCCTGTTGTTTAAGACACCACTTCTTGCTTTAAGCAAGTAGTTCTTTAGTCTAGTTCTAAATTGTAGTTTACTTTACTTTAATTCTAGTTTCTCCTAACAAGGAAACTAGCTAGGTAGTTCATATAGCTACTTAGAAGCAATTGTTATTTCCTTTCTTGTTTTAATCCAAAATCGTTGGCACATCTATTGTTTTTAACATTTATATTTCTGTTTGATCACCATGATTTATGTGTTTAAAAGCGATGAGGGGCTAATTCCCGAGCTTGGGTGTAAGTAATGGTTAGGAGATAAAGGCCCTTATGTAGTGGAAGAATGCTTTCGCTATTGGCTATCAACCTTGCTATTCATCCCTTGTATTCTAAGCTTCATTTAAGTAGTTTTCTTGACAAAGTGACGCATGTTGTTCTACTTAAGTGAGTTGGTCTTGAATGCAAGCCAACGTAAGTCTTTATAACTCTGAGATGTTGTAATATCATTTCTTGTAAATTGTGACTTATATGAATGGATTAGTGGATTATACTACACGGGTTGGGTCTCCCATTTGCGTGAGCTGCCCTTACTGGTTGGGTCTCCCTCTTTTGTGGAGCTGCCAGTAGATAGTCCGATCTGAACTCTGCAAAGGGGCTAATCTATTCAGTAGCAAAGTTGAGAACCAATGATGCAGCACCATGCTGTAGCATTCTTCCTAAGCATAATGTTGCTGTAATCCAGCCAGAACTTACACCCTTGCATTTGTTTTACTGTTTTACAAACGTTTTCAAAGCTGTTACTTCACTCAAAGATTATTCCTTCGAATTCTGTTCTCGAGATCTTATTTTAAGTTTGGCTTAGACTAACCGCTTGCTTTGTTTGTCTCTGTGGGATCGATACTTGGTACTTAGTACCACTTTATTACTTGTTTTTCAAAACGATATTGGTTTGGCATGTATACTTGTGTGCTATTCCATTGTTGATTTTAGGGATATATTTTCCACGAACCATATCTCAAGGCAATGTAGCACGTTTTCTGAGATGACGACTTTTTTGTATTAGTTGACCTTTCACATATACTTGGTATATATCTTAAATATGTACATCAAGTAGAATTGGTAATCCGTTAAATATTTTGTTTGTTTGTAATCATCAAAACGTATATAATATATATATATATATATATATATATATATGTGTGTGTGTGTGTGTGTGTGTATATATATATATATATATATATATATATAGAGAGAGAGAGATGTGGTATACGTGCACCAACACATTCGACATGAACATATCATCAACGATATTTAAACTCCCTTTATTTAACAATATTTGAGTAAATAACATTCTTGGTCATGTGGTTTATAGTTTGTTTGACTAAGGTCCTTGAATATGTTTTTATACTTCAGGTACTTGTGTCTTGTGGTATACAAAAAAGGTACTTTCTAGCCAATGGTGTGTAGCTCAGTTGGTAATGGGTGGGTGCATATTTGTACAAAAAGCAGAAGGTCTCGGGTTCGAACCCAAGACACCCCATAGCCACAACCATTGAGTGAGTCAGGTATGCCCCCACATTATAGATAGGCAGCCGATTGTAGGCCGGTTGGGGTTGCCGGTATCCCGGTATCAACCTTTTGTACAAAAAAAAGGTACTTTCTAAATGCCTCGCCTTGACAGGATGTGAGTCCGGTTAATTGAGGGCACATTTTGATCATTGTACACCTCTTTTGTCTTCTTTCCTTTTAAAAATTATAAATATATTATTTTATATAATATGGCAATATACTAATTGGGTTGGGTTCCGGTGGAAAGTTAAATTTAATGTTAGAAACGAGAGAAGCGGTTATGGATGGCATGCACATTAGGATGAGGTATATCGAGTTAACATGAATTAAGATGTATCAGATCAATTTTCTTCTCAACCGTAATTCATGTGCATTTGATTAAAAATGATCAACGGTGTAGATCCACTTCTTACATTTCGTTCAATTTCTCAACGATCATTTGCCTATACTTATTTTTATCTTCATGTTGAGAAATTGAACGAAATAAGTATAGGCAAATGATCGTTGAGAAATTGAACGATTTCTATTTCTATTCACCTCATGTGAGTCCTTGGTATGAAAATAATTGATATCGACATTTTACATGAAAAATATGAAGATAATAATAATCAGATAATTGCAATACATAAAGGTTAATTTGCATGTGAATTTTTGTGGGACTCTTGGAGAAATAGCAAGTGTAATCGTCGTTAAATTAGATTCATAAGATTATGATTTGTGGCAGTCAAACATCGTTTATGATTTGGTCAAATTATTCCTTATTTAGTTTGTTGTGTTCAAGTTAAACATTTTTTGCATGTGAATCTAGTTCTGTAACCAATGGCTAAAAGTCCAGAGTCTATTTTAAAATTAAGCTCATGGTTTATTTGTTGACAGCGTAATTAGTTTAACGAGACTCACAAATTATACAAAAAGTTAAGTTTTTTTCAAAGTTGTCTCTCCTAGTTAAAAAAACACGCTTCTTCTATGAGTTCTATCTATAAAAGCCTCTCAAATGAAAAACTCTCTCAATCTATACAGACATGTTAATCTAAATAGCCAGTTTTACCAGTACAGAATTTAATAGAAAACCAACCGAATAACAACTTAGTAATTTTAACAAGAGAAAAAATGTCTGTGTAATTCAAGAATTGCTTAAGAGATTAGGTTAGGTGATTGTAATAATTTTTCACATAGTAGATCTTCTTTCTACAAGTCTGTTTTAAAATACTCAAAACAACTATTGTATTTAGTTGTTTTGTGAATATATATATATATATATATATATATATATATATATATATATATAGGGGAGGGATCATTTGCAAACCTATCTTATAATACAAACTTTGCAACCCACTTTTAACCAATCAATGAATTTCCTTTTATTTTTACTTAAGTTTAATTATAAGGGCAACTTTGTCTTTTTCTATTTAATCCATATATATGGTAGTAATCTTATTCGGTTATTTTTTGGAAGGTTTAAATAATTGACCAATTATTTATGGTAATTATTTTTTTATTAACAAATATCCAATAATAATAATGTGTTATGATTAATTAAATTATTTTTTTCCATATACGTGGTCCATTGTCTTCATATTTTTTTCCAGGTTGGTTTTCTTCTATAATGTTTTCATATTTTCTTTTAATTTTCGGTTTACCGTATATTTGTATGGTTTATTGTACATCCATTATTGTTCATCGTATGATTGTTACGATTCATCGTATACTCATCACAGTTCATCATACATCCATTACGGTTCATCGTATATTCATAGTTTTTTATAGTATATTCATTATGGTTCATCTTATATTCATTACTTTTTTTTGGAAGGCATAGCAGCATCGACCCTTTCGATCAACTACCACGAACACAACGCACACACGCACGCACGCCTCCCCGGCGGTATCGGACATCCGAGGGCAGTCCACTAATCTGCCGCTGTCCCGGCCCAGCTTACGCTGGACCTAAAGCCCAACCACAGGCTGGGGGGGTAAGCCCAGTCAAAGACTGGACCACCCAAGGACTGGGTACTCCTCATGCCCTCAATTGCCTCCCCTTGGAATCGAACCCGGGTAGACTGGGATACCATCCACAGCCCCCCCCAGGATGTTACCGTCCTTAGGTAGACCAACTGAGCTAGACATGATTTGTTATATTCATTACTTTTGATTGTATATTCATTATGTTTCATCGTATATTCATTATGTTTCATTGTATATTCATTACGGTTCATCGTATATTCATTATAGTTCATCATATATTTATTACGGTTCATCATATATTCATTATGGTTCATCGTATTTTCATTACGGTTCATCATATATTCATTATGATTCATCGTATTTTCATTACGGTTCATCATATATTCGTTATCATTCATCGTATATTCATTATGGTTCATCGTGTTTTCACCGTATATTCATTACGGTTCATCGTATATTCATTACGGTTCATCATATATTCATTACGGTTCATTGTATATTCATTACGGTTCATCATATATTCATTACGGTTCATCGTATTTTCATTACGGTTCAACATATATTCATTATGGTTCATCGTATTTTCATTACGATTCATCGTATATTCATTTCCATATTCAATCAAGGTTTGATTAAGGTCATTGAAAATATTGGTGGTGGATATTAATTAAAAAAAATCATACTATTATCTTACATATATGTGTGTAGGCTACATATTGAAATCAATGCTCCATCCACAATTAGTTTATTAGCGATCATTAGTTTTTAAAATTGTAAATAACACAATGAAATATTTTAAATATTTAAGAAGTTTCCTTAATAATCACGAGTTAATTTAGTTTCCTATTTTGAATTTGAAATTGCAATAGACTAATATGCCCTTTTGTCCTTATTGTCATTAATTTATTGACATAAATAACTCAAATGAATCTTAACCCTTGATTGATGAGATCCACGGTTTCTAAATGAGTTGCAAAGTTTGCATCGTAAAGATGGTTTGCAAATCAAACCACCTCTTTCTCTCTCTCTCTCTCTCTATATATATATATATATATATATAGGGTCAGGTTTAAGAGAAAACCTAAAAAAATTGGAAAACTGAAGAACACCCTACGGGCCCTTCATCTGGAAGGTATGCACTTGTGCATACATGTAATTTGTAACATGCACACATGCATATGCACAAATGCATAATGCACTTGTGTATAAAAACCAAAAAGTCAATTGAATGTACATGTATGCACAAATGCATACCGTCCAGATAAAGGGTCCCTAGAGTGTTTTTCAATTTTCTGTTTTTTTAGGTTTTTCCTAGAACCTCCTCTCTCTCTCTCTCTATATATATATATATATATATATATGATCACAATTATTGTAACATATATTTCAGATTTCGCTTTTTCATAAGGGATTAAATTATTTTTTTTATTCTTAATTGATTTACAATAATATTTTATCCACTAGTACCATTTATTTGACCATTGGAGATGCTCTAACGTTGCTCTCACTTTTATGGTTAGCACAAAAATCCAAGACATGGTTTACCCTATGTGGACCAACTCATTAGAGACCCATAAAAAGTCTCAAGCAAGAAAGTCTACTAAAAAATCTCACTTGAAATAAGTTCGAGATGACGCCTGATAATTAGATCGATTAGACCACAATTATTGCGGAACTTTAAATCAAATCTAGGATAGATGGGTTACTTCACCACATCTAATCGAGCCATTTTTACACCCTAAATGAGGTTTTCTTCTTTACTTAAACGAACTTGAAAGACCAGAAAAAACCAAGTCGGTCATTGATCCCAACAAAAATCGTCATCTTGGGCTCCATCTCCTTTTTGTGGTACCACCACTCTTTACTTTATTTGTATTTTGTACCCTACCAAATGGAATGTGTTGGTGGTTTTCTTTTCCTTTTCATTTTGGGTGGTATTGCTTTTTTTCAAACAATTAAACATCACTCATATATCTTATCTCAACAAAATTCATACCAATATTTTTTTTTGTTTTTTTAAGTAAATACTTTTAATAATAATAATAATACAAGAAAATAACTTATAAATCACAATAAAATTATAAAGATTAGCTTTTACATTTGAGTTTAATATTTCATCGGTTCTTTAAAATACCTTAAATATCCTTTCATGTAACAATAATGGTACTAGTTATTATAATAAATAAAGTTAGTTCAATTTTTTTAAAATAAATTATTCCTTAGAAAACTATTTTAATAATACGAAAACGATCTCATTTGTGATGTGTTACACACACACATACACACAAGCATATATATCATTGTTATAAAAGGCTCGCCGCGATAGCCGCTATGGCGCGCCGTGACTCAAAGTTTGTGTCTCACGCCACGTTATGCCTGTAGCACGCCATGGCCTAATGTGCAGTCTTTAATAACGCGATATTTGATTTTTCCTTACGTTTTTAATGTCTTATTTGCTAGTTTTTAATATATAACATAATTTAACATGTTTATTGTCGTTGACCCATCGATTAATATTACAAAACATATGTTTTTATAGATAATATTAAATGTGATATAGAGATTTGCCGTCATAAGTCACGCCTTGATAAACGCCATGGCCTTGCCATGGCTTCTAAGGCTTGAGGTTTGGCCTCGCCGCCACGCCATTTAGAACCTTGATATGTATATAGAGAGCCTTAAAAATTAAAGAACCGAATAACCACACAAAATGGATGAAAAATATTTAAAGATAATAAATGATCGTGTTATGAGTGTAATTTGTTTCACTCTAGTTTTTATTATATTTTTCTTATTTTCATTTTTCAAATAGAAAGAAGTCATTTTATTTTTTTAAGAAAAATGTGATCACGCCTATTAGATCATCTTAATCTAACAGTTTAGATGAGTTTTTAGATTTCTTTTTTCTTTCAAATTCTCTTGTGATCTCAATCATCTCATTCATATTATATATATATATATATATATATATGTAGAGGGAGGTTCAAGGGAAAACCTCAAATAAATGAAAAACTAAAAAACACCTTATCGACCGTTAGATTAGATGATCTGATTGATGTGATTAAACAGGCGGTTACAACAATATTAGTTAAATTAAAAAAACCTCACCCCTCTATTTTTTATTCGAAAAAAGACGAAAAATAAACAAATTTTGAACGAAACAAATTACACCAAATAAACGACTATATTTTTCTCGTTAATTTGACATCCATATTGATATACTTTTTCATCCGTTTTTTCGTGTTTTTCTGGTTTTCCATTTATTTTGGGTTTTCCCCTGAACCTGACCCTATATATGTGTATATATATATATATATATGCTTGTGTTTATTCCATGGCATCAAGCATTTTGGTGCAAAGACAAAAAAGTCCAACGTGTGTAAATGATACCTACCTTCCTTCACATCCAAAGTTCTTTGCTTAACTAGAGTCATTTTGCTATCTTAAATCTTTAACTTTAAACCTCATTTTATATTGTTTTTCTTTTCGTTTTGTAATAATTCTTATAAACAATTTGTAAAAATAATACTCTATTATACCATCCCAAAACGAATCGATAAGTCTATAAAATTTGGTGAGAAACGTAAGAAGTGGTTATCAACCGTTGGATGAGAAATGGATAGATATTAGGATGAGATGCATCGGAACAATTTCCTTTTAAGCCGCAATTCATGAAAGGGTATTTGATTAAAAGTGATCAATGATTTAAAAGTATTTCTCACATTTCTCATAAAAAATGACACTTCTCACATGATCTCTCTCTCTCTCTCTCTCTCTCTCTCTCTATATATATATATATATATATATATATATATATATATATAGGGGTGGTATCGGGTACAAACCAGTTAGTTTGTACAAACTCGTACAAACCATACCTAGCTTCATGATTTTGTAAATTTGGCTTCATGAATATATATATATATATATATATATATATATATATATATATTGGCTTCATGAATATATAATTTGGCTTCATGAATATATCATTTGGCATTTTAAACTAATTTTTTTACAAAAATAAGGGTATTTTAGAGTATTTTTGTAAAAAAATTAGTTAAAAATGCCAAATGATATATTCATGAAGCCAAATTATATATTCATGAAGCCAATATATATATATATATATATTCATGAAGCCAAATTTACAAAATCATGAAGCTAGGTATGGTTTGTACGAGTTTGTACAAACTAACTGGTTTGTATTTGATACCCAGCCTATATATATATATATATATATATATATATATATATATATATATATATATATATATATATATATATATATATATATATATATTGCATACCTACCCGGTCACTCTTTCTTTATGAAATTCTTTAATTTATGAAGATGTTAACCAAAGGTTTAAAAGGAAAATCCTAAAATATTCTAAATGATCATAAATTGAAGCCATGATTGCATCATAATTGATGATATTACACAAAAAATATGAATGCCATTTTTATCCTTAAAAAGCGTTAGTATAAATAATGAACAATAACCATAAATAAATAAATATAAGTGATTTACAAAAATCATCCTTGAGGTTTATGAAAACCATGGTTCATGTCCCTAAATTTTGAAAATTACGAGGATGGTCATTCAGGCTTGTATTTCAGTACAAAAATTGTCTCTAGCTTTAACAACGCTAGAGACATAGTTTTATGAAACAGTTTTTATTGTATACATATTTATAATATACCAATAACAAAAAAAATCAAATTTAATAAAAAAAAGACAAGAGTTTCAACTTAGATGCAAATCCCCTCTCACACCTGCAAACCACAACCCCAGTCATCTACTCACCTCTCCATGTGTATCAATAGTTCCAACGCATAACCGGCCGAAGTAGGCAACATATCCAGGCGTAATGGCAGGTTAACGTTGTTTACAGTGGTGTTGTTCGTTTGTAGGGTACTGGATTTGGTTGTGGATGAAGTTGTTATTCGATGGTGGTAATGGTGTTGTTCTTTAGTGAAAGGGTTGTTTTGGTGGTAATGGTCATATCTTACCATTTCAACGGTGGTGGCAGTGCTTTAACATTACTCTCATCTCCATTACTGATTTAGGGTTTAGATTTGTGTTTCAATTTAGGAATTTTAACTTTAGGGATTTTACGTTATGGTTTTTATACAAACTTTTGAAATAAAGTAAAACGTTGTTGATGTTCTTCATAATTTTGTTCGAGATTTTCTTCAAAACTTTGGTGTTAGAGTTATATAGCACATATGTAAAGTACAAGGACTAGTTTGTAATTACCTGTAACTTGCTAGTATATATTTGTAGCTTAGTTCACATTATTAGGTTAATCTCTCTTTTGTAATTTCTATCCAATATATGAAAACGGATGCAGTTTAGCACCTCTCTAATCCTTCTTGCTTGTTCATCAATTGATTCCTACATCAATCCTAACATGGTATCAGAACTTTAGGTAAGTCTCACCAATCCTTCTTATTACTCGTATCGTTCATTTACACGGTTCGATTTATGCCTGTTATATTGTTCGTATTTTGTCGAATCGCTAAACCCTAACCTTGCCACTCCGGAACCATCTTACTTCCGGTACTGCTCTTTTGATTCCGGAACAACCACTCAGGAACCCTCACTCCGGAACTGTAAAATTTCGGAACTGTCACTCAGGAACTCATTTCTGGAACTGTCACTCAGGAACCCTCACTCCGGAACTGTAAAATTCTGGAACTGTCACTCAGGAACCCATTTCCGGAACTGTAAAATTCCGGAACAGTCCTCCAAAATTCCGGAACTACTTCACCTTTAATTCCGGATCACTCCTGCTCTATCCCATTTCCGGAACAGTCAATTTTCTAATTCCGGAACAGTCAAAACTATTTAATTCCGGAACATCAAATTCCGGTACCTGTCTCAGCCAATTCCGGAACTCACATTCCAGTACCTTCAAAAATTTCGATTGGGGCTCCGCCCCAAACCCCAACGAGGCCAGGGTTTGTTAACAAATTCTGGAACTCGCAATTAACCACTTCCGGAACCTGTTTATTTTCTGTTTTGTCTACTTGTTCAAATGGATCTCAATTCCAGTCACTCCAATCCCATCTCAGTTGTTCTCAATGGGAACAACTACGTTCTGTGGCATCGTCACATGTCCATTCTCCTCAAGTCTCATGGACTTTATACCTATGTCACTGGTACGTCTACCATTCCTGTTCAAGAGGAAAAGGAAAGTGCAGTCGACTTTGCAAAACGTATGAATGATTGGGATATCGCGAATGCTCGCATCCTCGGATTCATAAACGCTTCTACAACTACTGAGATCAATCAGCAATTCCTCGGTTATACCACAGCAAAAGGACTGTGGGATTTTCTTGCAAATAGGTACACTTCTACAGGCCTATCCCATCAATATCAATTGTGGACTACCTTTCAGAACAAAAGACATCTGTCTGATCAGTCTATCAACTCCTACATCTCTGAGATGCAAGCTCTTAGAGATCATCTGAACTTGGGTGCACCTCAAATCTTTGATGAAACAGCTCGGAAGTTCACTGCTTATTTTAGCCAATTGCATTTGGTCACTATTCTAATGGATCTCACTGGTCGCTTTGAGAACGTTCGAGCCTCACTTCTACACAGGCACCCATTACCTACTCTTGAAGAGGCTATCACTGAACTGCTGAGTGAGGAAACTCGTCTTCAACAGTGTTTTCCACTGCCATCAGATACTGTGCTCTACACTTCCAACTCAGGAAAATCAAAAGGTAAATGGGGCACCAATGATCAGTCTAAATCTGCGGGCAAGGGGAACAATAGTGAATGCACTTTCTGTCACTCTACTTCCCATCTTCTCCTCAACTTCCCAGTTCGAAAATGTCGTTGGTATGGGATCACACACCTACGTCACTATGGGTCTGATTGTCCAAAACATCCAAGGAACTCTGGTAACCAAAGGCAACAGTCCCGCACTCAGTCAGTTGCTGGCTCTATCACTCAAGATTCTCCTATGCCAGCAGCTCCGGCACAGCATAGCAACAACTCGTCCTCTGATCTTATGGAACTCATGCGCCGAAACCAAGAGCTTATGGCGCAACTCATGACAAGTTCTATGGGTATGAATTCTCAGTGCGATTCCTCTGTATCAGGTAACCCTTGGCTCTTTGACTCTGGCTGTTGTAACCACATGACACATAAGGCTGACGGGTTTGTTTCTAAGGAAACTTCCAAAATGTTCTCCTCAGTCTGTACTGCTGATGATACTCGCTTACCTGTATCCTTCAGTGGACTGTATCTGTTAGCTCCAATCTTTCTGTTTATGAAAGTAGTGAAAAGTAGGCTAAGTATAGAAGTCCCCAACAGAGGCTCTGCCGAGACACCAAGAAGACCGAAGTGAAGAAAAGCCAGAAGACTACTCACAGAGGACCAGACCGCAGAACCTCTGTCACCTTTGACAGAGCCTCTGTGGTATACTGAAGACTTAGAAGAATCAACAAATATCTTTCTACTGTTCCAAGATCCGTTCATCCACTTGTACAAAGACGTGCCCTGACAAACAACACGTGTCAAACTCTGATAGGGCTCTGTTCAAGTTGATGTCAGCACATTAAATGAACGTCGTACCTGCTACTGTTCATACGATCTTGTCTACTGTAGTTCAGTCCTTATTGTCTAAAGTATGTCTCCTTTAGAAGTAGTATAAATAGAAGACTCATGTTGAGTTCTTCTATTAACACAATTACAATTCATGTATGCATGTATTAAGCTTCGCACAACACCAGCAGATTTCTTGTTAAAACTTCAAGTGTTCTTGGTGTTCTTCTTAAATATCAAATACAGTAAACCTTTGAAATATTTATCTATCGTCTTATTACTTATTTGATATTGTGTGATTATTCTACCTCAGCATTATTTTTCAGTTATTTAAATACGTTTCCGCACCATATCTAATCTGAACTAACTGAAAGAAAGATCATTGTTAAGCAAAACAGGAACCAACAATTGGTATCAGAGCAAACCTTGATTTTCAATATCAAGGGATCCACTCTAACAATGATATTTGGTAGAAACTTGGACTGTTTTTAACCTGTTCTTCATATTATTCAAACAGCTTCTGTTTTTTCTGCCATTTTCGATTCATTTGAACTTTGGTAAACTTATAGAATCTGTTTTTCTGGTTAAAACTCCATTTTAGTGCTCAGCTTAAAGCATTTTAAGCTTAGAAACATCATACAAAGTATCCACTTCATATTCTAAAAAGTCTGCTGTTCATACCCTATTTTTCTGGATATTTTCTCTCTCTCTCAACATGACAAATACAAACAACTTCTTCACTACTGGTTCTTTAACCAAACCACCCACTCTTCTAAGAGACGAGTACCCTCAATGGAAGATACGAATGATTCACTTCTTCGAGGGTACTGACAAAGAACTCGTATACTATCTCCGAAATCCTCCTTTTGTTCCCATGATCATAGTTACTCGTGTTCCAGCCACATACGACACACCAGAAATCCCTGAACACGAGAAACCAAAGACCAAAATACGAAATTGCTCAAAAGACTAAGAGACTTCTGATCATGGCCATACCAAATGATCTTTTCCAGTCCCTAGATGCGTGTGAATCTGCATACGATATGTGGAAAGAACTGGAAAAACAACTGGAGGGTGGGGCCAAAACTCAGAAGAACCGCAGATCCCAATACATCAACGAGTACTACGCTTTTAAAGCTCTGCCAACAGAATCTATGCAGACAACATATGATCGGTTCAACTCTCTAATCAACAAATGCAAGAAGTTCGGAATCCACAGAACCTCTGAAGAAAACAATGTCATGTTCCTGAAAAGTCTGAATGGAGAATGGCTCCAGTTATCTATGTCTCTACAAACAAATCAAGACTTAGATTCCTGGACTCTATCAGACCTCTATGGAACATTGGCAGCCCAAGAGCCTCAGGTAGCACAAGTAAAAACACAAATCAGTGCACCTCTTGCACTGGTTAGTAAGTCTACAGAGGTCAAAAAAACCGAAGAAAGAAAAAGCCGTGGAAGAAAAGAAGGAGAAAAAGAAGAAAAACTTAATCGTTGATAGTGAAGAAGAGGAGATAGTGGAAGAAGAAGAAACAACCCTGGCCTCAATAGCTAAATATTTAGCTCTCTTGACAAGAGAATTCAGCAGAGGCTACCAGAAGAAGTTTGGTAATAAACGATATGAAAGAGAAGATCGAGGAAGAGAAGGGTCGAACGACAGAACTGAAAGAAGTGGTGATCGACAGAGGTCAAATGACAGAACTGAAAGAGGTAGTGACCGACAGAGGTCAAACGACAAAGCTGGCAACACTCCACAGAATCAAGAATGTTACAAATGTGGTAAGCCGGGTCACTATGCCAATGAATGCAGGACTGACAGAAGTGGTGACCGACAGAGGTCAGATGACAGAGCTGGAAACTCTACACAGAACCAAGGTTGCTACAATTGTGGAAAGCCAGGCCACTACGCAAATGAATGCAGAAGCAAATCAAACCGACCTCAGAGGGATTCTACTTTCTATAAAAAGAAAGCATAATACTATGCTCAGAAGTCACTTATGGTGAATAAAGAAATCTGGGAATCAGATACATCCTCTAACGAAGGAGAAATGAAAAACGCCCTGTTCTGTGGCATGGCAGAAGTCAGCTCTGACTCCGATAGTGAGGTATCCACTTCTAACTCCAACTCTAATACAGCAGAAGCTGATTTGCTTAAACTTAACATCGAATACACTGAACTTAAGAAAACCTGCGAAAGTGTTCAGAAGAAGCTTACCTTCTTTGAAAGAGAAGTCAGACTTCTCACTCAAGAAAAAGCTAAAAAATTTCAAGAAAAGGAAGAAATTGAAATGAACTGGAACAAACACCTAAATCCTTTAAAAGAAAAAATTTCTGAACTTAATTCTTCTTTAAAAGCAAAATCTAAAGAACTTATGGACGTTGAATGCGACAGAATGAATATCCTGGCTCTCAAACATTATTTTCAAAAGGAAGGAGAAGTCCTCTGTCAAGATTTACTCAGAAGAGATCTTTTAATCAAAAAATTTCAAGATGCGCAGAAGGTGTACGAAAAAATAAATACACAAATAGGGAGACGGGGAATTGGCTTCTGTGATATAGATCCATATACTGGAAACAAAAGAAACAAGTCTCTGTCCTCTCTATTTCATATTGGGGATACAAGAAAACCTGGATTTCCAAATATACTCTCTGTAAGCAAAAGGCAAAAAGTCTCTGGGGAACCTCATACGAGGAAACCTCTGAAGATGACAAATGTGTGGTTTGAAAACACAGATCTGTCACCCTCAATCTCTGTCAAAAGAGAGTCCAAACCTAAGAAATATCTGAAAACTCAAGATCAGATAGGAATCTTCAAGTTTGGTGACCCCGAGACTCAAACTCAAGTTGCATTTGTCTGCATGATGAATTCTGAAAAGAAATTATCGGCAGAGACACCTGAGTTCAAGCCAAACTTTTCAAAAGAAAAACTTATCTCTAAAAAGGAGTTGATAGAAATCGGGAAAAATAACTATTACGAAAACTCCTGTACACCCTCTATGGATCAAAATCTCTCTGAAGAAACCTTAACAGATACTTTTGTTGACTTAGAAGATAGTGCCACGGAAAAGGAAGAAAGTGAGTATGGCACATGCTCTGAAAGTCCAGCCTCTGTCGAAAGAGAACTAAATGACTCAACCTCTGTATATGAGGACGATTCATCCTCTGACGAATCTGAGACTGACTCTGAGTCAGAGATAGTACCTTGTGACACAGAGGATTTTAGCCTACCCTCTGGAGTTCTTAACAGAACTATTTCTCCCAAGGAGAAAATCACAAGAGTTCCTATCTGTCCAGACTTTTTGGACATGTGTATACAAGCCAAAACCTCTCTTGAGCTTGAGAAATTTAAACTGTTGGTCCCAGCTATGGATTAGCAATGGTAAACAAGTATTGTAGAAGGAGGGGTTGAATACAATACACAAAATTTTTCACTTAATTAATTCTTTATTGATTTAAAATCAAGAATTACACATAGAAAACTTAAAGATTGCTGCAGAACAAAACAGATAAAATCTGCTTAAACAATCTAACACAAAGTCACACAGAGAATAAGAACAGTTGTAAAACACTTAGAACACAAATGAACTTTTGAGAGAGAGTAATGCCAGCACTTGAAAGCTTTTGAGAGTCTGTGAACTGGTTTAGTTGCAAGGTTGAAGATGATCTCCTTTTATAGTGCCTCATGCATTGAATGCATGGACACTTGTCAAACAGCACTTGGATGGCAGGATGGAAGCAACTCTTCTGAAAAATATTGGGACGTACTTTTGTCTTTGTATGTTTTGTCTTGAAGCGTTGACCTCTTGTTGAATTTGAACTTTCTTGAAAGAGATAACAAATCCAAAGACCTCTTTTTCTGATCCTTGGATTATGTCTCTGACATTGCAAGGTATCTCAAATATTTTGCAGATAGAGCAGAATATACCTGCTGTAAACTGTTGGCCTAGGATGTCTTCAAGGATATTTGAGATATCCTGCCGATCATGACTTCAACATATCCTGCCGATCATATCTTCAACATCTTCAAGAGATTCTTCAGATCAAGTCTAGGAGATCCTGGAGATCAAGTCTTTAACATCTTCAGGAGATCCAGATCCTGCATATCATGTCTTCAACATCTTCAAGAGATCCTACCGATCAAGTCTTCAAGATTTTCCTTGCTCTTCAAGTGTACTGGCCTGAAACCTTAGGACCTTATACTGGCCTGAAACCTTAGGACCTTGTACTGGCCTAAAACCTTAGGACCTTGTACTGGCCTAAAACCTTAGGACATCCCAAGTAGCAGCTTAATCTTTGGTTGAGAAATCTATCTTCAATCCGCCTTGAAGATATACTTCTACTTTGTTTCTTCGGTTGATCTTCGACTTCACCGAACATTTTTATACAATTAAACTGCTTGTAAAGAACCTAGAAATTATTCTAAGTATGAACTGTGTAAAATTGAGAGACTGAGGTCATCTTCAAATCTTAAGTGACCCAACAATCTCCCCCTATTTGAGGATGACATCCATACTTAGAATCTGAGAAGTAAACACCGAATAATTCATTTTTGACCCTTGTTTACTCTTTTGGGTTCTTTTCACATAGTCCATTCTTTTTTTTTTGTATCTGATATTTTCAAGTATAATGAAAGAATAAGGTATATCTGTACACACAAATGAAAGAAAAAGGAAAAAAATAAGAAGTATAGACAATATGAACAGAACAAAAATTACTTGCATCTTTGGAGGGACAAGTTGAAACTTGTGTCTGCTTGAGGATTCTTCATTTTGATCAGAAGCCTTGAGGATTCTTTGAGGGGGGTTGAGTTTGAGTGAATCAGCCTCAGGATGCTTATGGCCATCTCTTACATCTTCTTTCTTTTGTTGGCATCTTCAGCTCTTCCTGTTCAACATCATCATCATTTGTCTTTGTTTTGCTCCCCCTCAGTAGATCAGCCCGAACTGATGTGCTCCCCCTTAACCGGTCCGCCGATTTTCTCATTTTTTCGAGTTGGACGCTGGATATGAGTAGTAGGATTGATGTTGCTCCCCCTCAGATTAATTCTCCCCCTCAGCGGCCGACGTAGAAAAACACTAAGAAATGTTGAAATTCGGCCATAACACAAGACCACAATTTTTATTTTTATTTTTGAAAATGAAAGGTGTGAAGAAATGTATGGGGAAGATAAAAGGAAGGATGAGGGTGATATGAGAGAAGAGTATAGGGTTTAGGGAAGGGGGAGGGGGGGGGGGGGGGTATGAGAGAAAAGGTAAAAAAATGTTAACCCAAAAATATTAATAGGTTAAGGGTGTTGGGGTGGTAGCATGCAAGTTCAGTGGGTGGGGATTAGCATGGCATGCACGTTGTTGGTGGGGGGAAACATTCACGTCGGTGGGGTGAGGGGGTTAAGGAGCGTCGGTGGGGAAGGGGGGTCTTAGACGTCGGTGGGTGGGGGGTATGCAGTGTCTTCGGCCGAAAGTGGAGCGGAGAGAGGGGAGAGGGAGCAGTGGGTGTCGGTGGGGGTAGGGTTGTCGGTGGGGTGGGTGTCGGCGGTGGGAGGACAGCCGACGGCAGGGTCGGCGGAAAGGAGAGGGCGTCGGTGGGCGGTGGCAGCAGCAGGGTGGCGGTCGGGGGCAGCAGATCGGCGGCAATGGGATCGGTGGTGTTTGTGATCAAAAGAGAGAGGGTGAGAGATGTTTGTGGGTTGGAGTAGGGGATCATCAAAAATATATAGAAGGGATAGGAGAAGTTGGTTTGGGTTAGATCTCAGGTTGTGTGTGTATAGGGTAAGGTTTTTAGGGTAGGTTGTTTTTGTTTAGATGGAAAAGGTGTGGTGTGGATTTAAAAGTAAAAATGGATAGGTAAAGAAATGGATGGTGAGGAAATGGTTTCGATGGATAATAGCAAAGGGATAGGTTGAGAGATGAGTTTTGGGTAAGGGTGGGTCTTAGGAAAATATATAGGAGAACAGAAATGGTAAGGAGAATGTAGGAAAATGAGAGTAGAAGAGAAGAATTAGAAAGAATAAGAGGTGGACTTTTCATGTAACTGATAAAATATCAGTACTTGAAGTTTTTAACTGATAAACTAATAAATACAGTAAATCCATTTTTTTTGATTTTTTTTGATTTTTCTATTTTCCTTTTCTCTTTTTTTTTTTATTTTTTTTAAAACCTTCTAAAATCGGCAGCCGATGGGTAGGGACATCGGCAACCGATTTTTTTTTTTTGAAGATCTGTGGCAATGATCTTTAGCAGATTGGTGGAACGAGTCTTCGGAAGATTGATCTTCAAATGTAGGTCTTCAAGTCTTCAATCTTCAAGAGTAATCTTCAAGCTCCACACAATCATGAAGGGAGGGATCTTCAAATCTTCAAGTTTCACACATAGTCATGAAGGGGGGGATTTTCAGATCCAGGATGTGGTGGTAAAGGAAGAGAAGGTTGAGGTTGAGGTTGAGAGGCAGAAGAAAATCTTCAAGTAGTGGAAGAGGGCAAATTGGTAGAAGTGGAGGAGAAGGGAATATTTGGTGAGTGTGAATATGAGTACTTGAGAAAGTATTTTCTTGGAGATTGGGAATGGTTTTGATAAAGCCATTGTTGAAGAAGATAGGATAGCATGTAGGTTTTTGAAAGGGAGGAGGGAGGTTAAAGATGAAGAGATGAAGTTAGGGAAGTTGGTAAAAGGTATGGGAAAAGAGAAGAATAGGAGAGAAAAGTCTGTAGGCAAAGCGGTAGGCAAGAATTGGTAGGCAAACAGATAGGCAAGGTGTTAGGCAAGGAGAGGAATAGGTAGGAAAGAAGTTAGGATGAGGAAGATACCTGAAAGATGTAGGAGGGGATGATGGCAGGCTGTTAATGATAGGATCTCCAGAAGGTGATAGACTTGAAGAGGAGTCATCATCAGAGGAGCTTTGATGTTCAGTATGGACTTGTGGAGATGTAAGATATATGAAGAAAAGATAGACTTAGGAAATGATACACTTAGGAAAGACATACTTAGGAAATGAGGGTGAGAGGTCAGGTAGAAAGGTGAGAGGGTTAAAGTGTATATTTAAGAAGGGTAGTGATAAGGGTTGAGAGAAGGTGAGGGAGATTGAACTAGCAGGTAATAATGGGAAGGGTGTTTTTAAGAAAATGGAGGTAGAGTGTTTGAATGGAACAAGAAGGGTGAGGATTAGAAGTAAAGACATCTTTGGTAGATTACCTGTCAATTCTGTGAAGAAGATGAGAAGCACTTAGCTGATACAAGAGCTGAGAGGGTGTGACATTCTGGATCATCCATATCGTTTATCTGGGCCATAAAGCACAAATTTGAAATGTCCTTCTCACTTTCAGATGTGGGTTCATCTGCCAAATCATGAGTTTTAGCAGGCAGACCCTTTCCCTTTCTGACTAGTCTTGCATTTATTTCTTTTTCTCTCTTGTATTTTTCTTTGTATCTTTCAGCTCGGTCAGAATCATATTTGGATCTTCCCGGTTTTGAGGAGAATTGGCCTAAGGAAGAAGTTCTAGGTTTTTCAAAACGTTTACTTCTACACTCAGAAGCAAAATGGCCTTTCTTCCCACATTTAAAGCATTCCTCATTTGATTTATCAGTTGAAGAGTGCTTGGGGAAATTTTGAGAAGATTTTCTAGAAAATTTAGATTTACTAGAGGAGAAACGGGATCTAGGTTTAGAGTAACCTGCTAGCATGGCTATGCCATCTATCAGTTGGTCAACGGGGGTTTCCTCACCTTCATCATCAGCATCACTAAGATATGCCTCCGAATGATCATTGGTATCTTCTTGACTATCATGGTCAGAATCAGAAGGATATGTAATTCTAGGAATACACACAGATCTTTTGGAAGAGTCACTTACAAGAGCTAGGGAAGAGCTTTTGATATCTTTAATAACAGACTTCCTTTGGAGCTTGGTTTGCTCAAAGTTAAAGAGAGTACCATAAAGAGCTGTGAGAGGCATATGATCAAGATCCTTGGTTGTCTTAATGCATGTGCAGATGTTTTCCCAGAACTTAGGAAGACAGTCCATAAATTTGCATAAGACTTCCTCATTGTCATAAATGCGACCCAACAGCTTAAGATCATTAAGCAGACTGTTAAAACGGTTATAGTAATCAGAAAGCGATTCTCCTTTTTCATGAGCAAACAGTTCATATTTTCTAACAAGAGCGATTTTTCTGCTCTTTTTCACTTCAGAAGTTCCTTCATAAAGAACACACAGAGTAGACCACATTTCTTTAGCAGTAGAAAAGTTTACAAGAGAGTGATAAACTTCATCAGGCAAAGAGAGGGCAATGATGGCTCTGACTTTAGTATCAAGAGCTACAAGACGCTTGTCTTCATCAGTGTACTTACTGGGGTCCTTTACAATGTATCTCCCAGTAGCAGGTGTTCGTTCTTCCTCATCAGAAGAAGACTCATCACCATCCTCATCTTTGTTTTTGGCATTATAACGATCCCAAACTCTTGGGACAAGAGGCCCTTCATGGAGTATGGTGGGATATCTGCTGTCAACTCCTTCTAGGAAGAGCATCATACGAATTTTCCACAGAGAGAAGTTATTAAGGTTAAAATTTGGTGGTTTGGCTATGGAGCCATTGTCGTATGATCCAGCATTAGCAGTAGAGTTTTGAGAAGAAACATTGTTCAAGGTAGAAGATGAAGCCATTGCAGATCAGATCAAGTTTATTAGATTAAACTGTCCTGCTCTGATACCACTTGTTGGTCCCAGCTATGGATTAGCAATGGTAAACAAGTATTGTAGAAGGGGGGGTTGAATACAATACACAAAAAATTTCACTTAATTAATTCTTTATTGATTTAAAATCAAGAATTACACATAGAAAACTTAAAGATTGCTGCGGAACAAAACAGATAAAATCTGCTTAAACAATCTAACACAAAGTCACACAGAGAATAAGAACAGTTGTAAAACACTTAGAACACAAATGAACTTTTGAGAGAGAGTAATGCCAGCACTTGAAAGCTTTTGAGAGTCTGTGAACTGGTTTAGTTGCAAGGTTGAAGATGATCTCCTTTTATAGTGCCTCATGCATTGAATGCATGGACACTTGTCAAACAGCACTTGGATGGCAGGATGGAAGCAACTCTTCTGAAAAATACTGGGACGTACTTTTGTCTTTGTATGTTTTGTCTTGAAGCGTTGACCTCTTGTTGAATTTGAACTTTCTTGAAAGAGATAACAAATCCAAAGACCTCTTTTTCTGATCCTTGGATTATGTCTCTGACATTGCAAGATATCTCAAATATTTTGCAGATAGAGCAGAATATACCTGCTGTAAACTGTTGGCCTAGGATGTCTTCAAGGATATTTGAGATATCCTGCCGATCATGACTTCAACATATCCTGCCGATCATATCTTCAACATCTTCAAGAGATTCTTCAGATCAAGTCTAGGAGATCCTGGAGATCAAGTCTAGGAGTTCCTGGAGATCAAGTCTTTAACATCTTCAGGAGATCCAGATCCTGCATATCATGTCTTCAACATCTTCAAGAGATCCTACCGATCAAGTCTTCAAGATTTTCCTTGCTCTTCAAGTGTACTGGCCTGAAACCTTAGGACCTTGTACTGGCCTGAAACCTTAGGACCTTGTACTGGCCTAAAACCTTAGGACCTTGTACTGGCCTAAAATCTTAGGACCTTGTACTGGCCTAAAACTTTAGGACATCCCAAGTAGCAGCTTAATCTTTGGTTGAGAAATCTATCTTCAATCCGCCTTGAAGATATACTTCTACTTTGTTTCTTCGGTTGATCTTCGACTTCACCGAACATTTTTATACAATTAAACTGCTTGTAAAGAACCTAGAAATTATTCTAAGTATGAACTGTGTAAATTTGAGAGACTGAGGTCATCTTCAAATCTTAAGTGACCCAACATAAACAACAGAAGGAAATGTCCACTCAAATTCCAACAAGTTCAAAGATTTTAAAACCCTTAAAGCCTATTAAAGAAAAATTAACATGGCAACAGAAGGGTAAATGGACAAAAATTAACCAATCTTTTTCTTCCGTGACAGTGAAACCTGCAGAAGTTCACCACAGAAGGGGTACACAGAAGGCGGCTCTCAACAAAGGATTTTGCAAACAACAATCTAGCCTACATAGGTCTTCTTGTAATAGGAAGTCAAATGTTAGGATATAATGTAATGCCTCTGTGCCCCCATTTAATGTTTTTAATGAAAAATTCAAGCAAATCTCTTCGCACATTCATTATTGTCATTGCTTTGATCTCATGCTTCAATTAAACCAACACTTCTCAAGTCCACAATGTTTCCTCTCTGTACCCAAAAAGAATGCTAAATTCAAGGGTAAGAAGAAACAAAATGGAACTTCTGAAGAAAAGAAAACCAAGTTCAAAAATGCTAAGGCAAACTTGAAAACCCCTAACAAAACTGGACCCATTTGGATATGGGTACCTAAAACTCTGTGATTGTCTTGAAGAAGCAGTATGTGCCGATCTGGTATCTAGACTCCGGATGCTCGCGGCACATGACTGGCGACAGAGGTCTTCTATCCACGTACAAAGAAAAACTCGATGGTGGATCTGTGACCATTGGAGACAACAAAAAGGGGTACATAAAAGGCTATGAAGTTATAAAGAAGGAGAATATAACCGTATGCAAAGTTGCATATGTGGATGGCCTAAAACACAATCTACTCAGTGTTAGACAACTCTGCGATACGGGTTTCGACGTGATGTTCAAAAGAACCTTCTGCTCTCTACAAAGTGAGGACACAGGAATCGAACTTCTGCGAGCCGAAAGAAGAGGCGATCTATATCTCATGAACTTCAATGCCAAGAACAAGGAAGACAAGCTCTGCCTTGTTGCCAGTAAAAGCGAAGAAGCCTGGTTATGGCATAACAGGTTCTGCCACTTAAACTTTCTTACTCTAGATAAACTTGTAAAACTCGATCTAGTCAAAGGTCTGCCAAATGTCAAATTTAATAAAGATCACTTATGCTCTGCCTGTGAAATGGGAAAACTCAAAAGAGCTTCCCATAAAGGCAAAACTGATGTGTCTTGCACCATGCCTCTGTACATGCTTCATGTTGACCTCTGCGGTCCAATATCTACACAGAGCCTAGGTGGAAAGAAATATATACTTGTTTTAATCGATGAATTCTCAAGATTTACATGGGTTGAATTTGTCAGAAAGAAATCAGATGTTCCAAACATTCTGATAAATTTAATGAAAAGAATCCAAGTTCTATATGAGTGCAGGATTCAGAAACTAAGAAGCGACAATGGCACAGAATTCAAAAACTCTGTCATTGAAGCCTATCTTATAGAAGAAGGAATATCACAGAACTTCTCTGTTGCACGCACCCCACAACAAAATGGCGTGGTTGAATGAAAGAACCACACGCTTGTGGAGGCTGCAAGAACTATGCTGACTGCATGTGGATTACCAATAACTTTTTGGGCAGAAGCAGTATCAACCGCATGCTATACCCAAAATTGATCAACCATTGTAAAGAGGCACATCAAGACACCTTATCATTTGATCAACAAAAGACGACCAAACATCAAGTTCTTTCATGTATTTGGATGCAAGTGCTTTGTCTTAAATGATAGAGAAGCAAGAGGAAAGTTTGAAGTGAAAGCAGATGAAGGCAAGTTCATTGGATACTCTGCAACTTCCAAGGCCTACAGTGTTTATCTTCTGCGGTCACAAACCATTGTAGAAAGCATCAACGTGTCTTTTGACGATTCCTTCCAAATGACTTCTGAACAAATCAGTTCAGAACTCGGTCTAAACAAGGAATCCTCTGGCATCTCAAAAACAAGAAAAGAAGACTTAAATCTTCTATTCGAAGAGATGTTCCATGATGATATTGAACCCTCTGCTGGAGCTGACAGAACCTCTGGAGAACCATCTTCTACTAACCAGACAGAATCAGGTATTTCTCTAACTGGTCCATTGAATACTTCATCCTCTTCTGTGAATCATATAGATGCACATGCTGAGGGGGAGCAAACAGAAGATGATACAACTAAGGACTCAACCACAGAGGCTCCTGAAAAACCAACTCCAGCGACAACAGAGGAATCAATACCAGAGGAAAACGAAGACTCAGTCTCTACTTCTTCAGAGGAACAAATTCCAAATCTCATTCCAATCCTGCCACAAGCTGAAAAACGAAGCACAAGCACAGAAGTGCCATCTACAACAGAGGTTGCACCAGAACCACAGTGTGCAACTATAGAGGTTAATCTTGACGAATCAAATGACCATCTTCCAAGAACAACACAGTGGACGAAAAACCATCCTCCAAACCTTATAATCGGCGACCCTTCTGAAAAGGTCAAGACAAGATCAGCCACTGCTAATTTTTGTTTCTTTACAAATTTCATCAGTGTGATCGAGCCAAAAAGAATCTCTGAAGCCCTAGATGATCCAAACTGGGTAGATGCTATGCAAGAAGAGCTTCTACAGTTTGAAAGAAACAAGGTATGGACCCTAGTACCTCTGCCACGAGGAAAACAAGCCATATGTACTAAATGGGTCTTCAGAAACAAGAAGGATGAGGATGGGGTGGTCATTAGAAACAAAGCAAGATTGGTGGCCATGGGATATCGCCAAGAAGAAGGCATTGATTACGATGAAACTTTTGCCCCTGTCGCACGGATCGAAGCTATAAGAATCTTCTTAGCCTTCGCAGCCCACAGAGGTTTCAAAGTGTTTCAAATGGATGTAAAATCTGCCTTCCTGAATGGTGAAATCCAAGAAAAAGTATACGTCCAGCAGCCACCAGGGTTTGAAAGCTCTAAGTACCCAAAATACGTATATTACCTCGACAAAGCTCTGTATGGACTGAAACAGGCTCCAAGAGCATGGTACGAAAGACTTTCAACCTTTCTTCTTAAAAATGATTTCGACAGAGGTACAACCGATACCACTCTGTTTTACAAAAGAAAAGGTGATGAGATTTTACTTGTACAAATCTATGTGGATGACATTATTTTTGGGTCTACAAATGCACAACAGTGCAAAGATTTTGAAAACTAATGCAGAGTGAGTTTGAAATGAGTATGATGGGAGAATTAACTTTCTTCCTCGGACTCCAAGTAAAACAATCATCAGAGGGAACTTTCATAAATCAAGCTAAATATGTCTCTGACATACTTTCAAAATACAGTCTCTCTGATGCCTCTGCAATGAAGACCCCAATGGCCACTGGAAATAAGTTATACTCAGATCCAAATGGTAAATCTGTAGAGTGCAAGCTCTACAGAGGCATGATTGGGTCTCTTTTATACTTAACCGCAAGTAGACCTGACATAATGTATGCCACATGCCTCTGTGCAAGATATCAAGCTAGCCCAAAGGAATCTCATTATATAGATGTAAAGAGAATCTTAAGATACCTCAAAGGGACCAAAAACCTCGGCCTCTGGTATCCGAAGAACTCTGGTTTTGGTCTTAAAGCTTACACAGATTCAGATTATAGAGGATGCAAGCTCGACAGAAAGAGTACCTCTGGGAGTTGTCAATTCCTAGGTGGGAAATTAGTTAGCTGGACCTCTAAGAAGCAGAACTGTGTATCGACATCTACGGCATAAGCCGAATACGTTGCTGCTGCTAGTTGTTGCTCCCAAGTTCTGTGGATGAAAACTCAGCTAAAGGACTATGGCCACAACATATACAAGATACCCATCTTCTGTGATTCAAAAAGTGCCATAGCCATCTCTGCCAATCCTGTACAGCACTAAAAAATAAAGCATATCGGCATCCGTTACCACTTTCTGAAGCATTATGTTGAATATGGAACGATCGAAATGCACTTTGTGCCCACAGAAAACCAGCTTGCAGACTTATTCACCAAGGCGCTAGATGAGAAAATATTCCTTTTCTTGGTGGGTAAGTTGGGAATGATTAACATAAGTTAAAACCTCTGTAAGTAAGTGTTGGTGCAAGTGTACCCAACTTTAATATTAAGATATATTTTTGGTACACATAAAATCACATCTCCATATTTATTTTGATGATTACAAAACACACCGCATTCTTTGTTATCTAATATTTTATCTGAGTGTGCAGCTTTTAAATAATCTCGATAATTTTATCTGAAGAATCCAAGACTGAAGTTTTTCGTCGTTTTATTTTTAAAATGATAAATCACCCTAAAATAATATACCACTTGGATTTTTCTAATACTGTCTTTTTAAATAAACCAAGTCAGCTCTCCTCAACATCTTATCATCTTGCTGGATTTGTTTCTAGAAGAATCTGCGCTGCGTACTGTTTCCTGCAACATTTTTCTGGGCGGTATACCGCGAAGGTACAGGCGGTATACCGCGGCAGGCATGGTGTACATCTCTGATTGGTTGGAAGCTCCTTTTGTCTGCACGGTATACCGCGAAGGATTGTCGGTATACCGCGAAAGGGTAGCCGGTATACCGCGAAGAATAGCCGGTATACCGCTGGTACAGTTTACGTTCTGTTTTGCAGGGTTGACCTTCTCTTCACCAGTGTACTTTTCTTCTACACGGTATACCGCGAAGGATTGCCGGTATACCGCGAAAGGATTGCCGGTATACCGCGAAGGTTTGCCGGTATACCGCGAAAGCCGTGGACTGTTGCTCATCCAGTATATATATACATGCAACCTCCAGCATTCAAAGCTACCAATTCACAATAACTCCTCTCTGCATTTGATAAAGACTCTGCAGCCTCTTCTCTTGATAATTAAACTGTTAAAATTATAAAACACGTTTTTGAGTAAGAAATCTTGAGTTGATAGCAGATTAAAATCTCTCGATTAGTTGAATCAGCAACACAACTCAAGTGATCAAACTCTCTAAAAATATCCAAGTGATAAACCTTATACAAGAGTGATTATTCATATTAAAATTATACCCTCTTGTAAGTGTTTGAATAGAGTGAGTGATCCACATAATTCTCTCAAAGAAGAGTGATTCGCGTTTGTTGTACTAAGGTTTGTGTTCTACCGTAAAGAACACGTTTTCTTATTGGATCTCCGAGAAGTGTTTTCTCGAGGTGGACTAGCCAACCGCGTGATTGGTGAACCACTTTAAAATTTCGGTGTCAAGTATTCTCTTTCCTTTATCTCTTTATTTTTTCCGCTGTGCTTTATTATATCTGTTTATATAAACTGCTTTGCATTTATATTTATTTATACAATCTCTGTGTATCTGTTTGTATTTATACTCTTCTGTATTGTACTATATTTACTCTGTATTTATTTACAAAAGAATTTTTGAAAGTAAGATTTTTTAATAATACAACCTAACCCCCCCCTTGGTTGTCCAACAATTGGTATCAGAGCAGGACTTTCAAAATTTTTCTGCTTAAATTTTTTTCTAAAATGACTCAACAAACTAATATTGTGTTTTCAAAACCTCCTTTGATAGATACTGAAAAGTTTGGCATTTGGGCCGAGCTATTTGAATGTCACGTGCGTGGCAAAAATCAAAAGATTTGGAACATAATTGAAAATGGGAACTTTAAACCCAAAATTGTTAAAGATGATGTTTTTATTGATAAACCTTTAGATGAATGGACTACTGCTGATGAATCTCATTTTTGTTTAAACTTTGAAGCTAAAAATATATTATATGCTGCTTTAACAACTGATGAAATTGAAAGAGTATATACATATAAAACCGCTAATCAAATATGGGAAAGTTTAAATAATACTCATCGTGGAAACACGGAAGTTAAATCAAGTAAAGTAAATATTCTAGTTCACGATTATGAACTATTCGAAATGAAACAAGATGAGTCAATTGACTCAATGTTTAAAAGATTTAACCTTATTATGACTACTTTGAAAGGTTTGGATCGCACTTATCCTAACGAGGACTATATAAGGAAAATCCTACGAGCCCTTCCTTCGGAGTGGATGCAAAAGATAACATCTTTGGAAGACTCCCGTGACCTTTCCCTAATGAAGATAGATGACTTAATCGGAAATCTCAAGGTGCACGAAATTGCACTTAAAAGAAATAAAGAAAGGGAGCAAGTTAAAAAGAAGTCAATCGCTCTCAATGTCTCAACACCAAAAGTCGAGAAGAAAAAGGAGAAAGCTAGCTCCTCAAAAGATCCTTCCGAAACTCTCGATGAAGTCGCCATGTTGGTAAGAAACTTTTCCAAGTTTTTTAATAATAATAAATTTTCTAACAATGGCAGATTTCAAAGAAACGGCAACTACCGTCGTGGTGGTGAAAACCGAAGTCGTAAGTTCCATAAACGAGACGAAAAAGTAAAGAAAAATGACGACTCAAGTGGTGACGATAAAGCTAAGCCAAAGAGAGGATTTTGCTACTCGTGTGGCGACAAAGATCATTACGCCAATGATTGTCCGAAAAAGAACAAGTACCAAAACAAGAAGGATAAAGCCTTCATTGGAGGCGCGTGGAGCGCGAGTGAAGAAGAAGATGACTATCAAGCCATTTGTCTTATGGCTGAAAGCGACAACGAGGTAAACACTTCTTTTTCAAATTACGATAGTGATTATGATAGCGATAGCGAAAACAATCTTGAATTATTGCACGAATCGTTTCATAAAATGGCTAATCTTGCAAATAATTATAAAGACGAAATTGCTATGTTAAAAGAAACTGTAAATGCATGTAAAAAGGAAATAAATAATGTTAATCAAAAATCTGCAAATGATATGAATGTAATTGCTAAATTAGAAACTAAATTAGGAGAAAAGGATTTTTGTAAATCTTGTGATGCTCTAAAGAAAGAAATTGCATGCTTAAATAAAAAGTCACATGAAAATATTATTTGTACAAAATGTGATATTCTTGAAAATGAAATTGCATGTTTAAAGGCTAAATGTGCTTCATATGAAAAAGATAACATGTTAGCTAAAGCTTTTGAAAGTAGTAATGAAAAAGTTCTTAACATGCTTAATATGTCGAACCGTATAAATTGTAGAAAAGGTATAGGTTCAAATACATGTGTTGAAAAATGTAATTGCATGCCTATTAAAAGATGTTATGAACCACCTAAGTTTAATACACGAAAGCCGTATATGCAAAAACCTCCATATGTACCTAAAATGCATAATGTAAATTATAATACGAGAAAACCGTATGCTCGCATGTATAACGATAAGTATTCTAAACCTAAAAATAATGCGAATATAAATGCTTGTTTTTATGTGTATGATAAATACAATCGCAAAATTAAAATGATAAATAAATGGATTCCAAAAGGAATGTTTAGTAATGATAATCCCGGTGGTATGCGTTTATGGTTTTAAATGTGTTATATATTATATATATATATATATATATATAGTTTAAATATGATATATTTTCTTGTATATATAAGTAATATATTGTTATATGTACTTTTGTTTATATATATATATACATACGTACTACATATATATATATTCTTTTTGATCTATTATATATATATATTTTGCTTAACTTTATATATATGTTGGTTGTTATCTTGAAACTAATTTACAAGGACCCACGAGAAATGGGGACCATAAAAGTTACATCTTTATTATTGTAGATAAACCTTGATATAGACTGGATACTCGATAGTGGTTGCACACGTCACATGACCGGAAACAACAATCTTTTTTCATCATATAAGTCATGTGATGGTGGACAGGTAATTTTTGGAGGAAACTCCAAAGGAAATATAATTGGGAGAGGTACAGTTTCTTGCAATAATGTTAAATTTCTTGATGTGAATCATGTTGATAATTTGCATTTTAATCTGTTAAGTGTTCGCCAATTGTGTAAAATTGGTATAACTGTCGTCTTCGAAGAAGACTCGTGCAAAATCTTGAAAAATGGCAAAGTTCTTTTAACTGGTTCTGTGAAAGGAAATTTATATATTTGCAAAACTGTTGTATCTGAAAATGTATGCTTATCTTCTATTTATGATGTTTCTACTTTATGGCATAGACGTTTAGGTCACGCTAATCTAAGATTAATGCAAAACTTAAAAAATAAGGAGCTTGTGAGTGACCTTCCAAAATTAAAATTTGATAATCATTTTTGTGATGCTTGTCGTGTCGGCAAACAACATCACGTTTCTCATAAATCTAAAAATGTTATTTCCACTCAAAGAGTTTTAGAACTTCTTCATATGGATCTTTTTGGCCCTATGGCGATTCAAAGTTTTGGAGGAAATTTTTACACTTTGGTTATTGTGGATGATTATTCCCGTTATACTTGGACTTTATTTTTGAAACATAAAAATGAGGCTTTTGAAAAGTTTAAAATTTTGGGAAAACGAATTCAAAACCAACAAGGTTGTACGATTGTTTCCATACGTACGGACCATGGACGAGAATTCGATAATGATATCCAATTTGGTGCCTTTTGTGATAAACATGGTATAACTCATAACTTTTCAGCTCCTCGAACTCCTCAGTCAAATGGGGTTGTTGAAAGGAAAAATCGAACGTTGCAAGAAATGAGTAGAACCATGCTAAACGAACATCAAGTTCCCCAAAAGTTTTGGTGTGATGCCGTTGCTACCGCAACCTATGTGCTAAACCGTGTCCTAGTTAGAAATATCCTAAATAAGACACCCTATGAACTTTACCGTGGTAGAAAACCTTCCTTAGCTCACCTGAAAGTTTTTGGTTGTAAATGCTTCATTTTAAACACCAAATCCTACTTAACCAAATTCGATGCCAAAGCCTATGAGGGAGTGTTCCTAGGTTACTCTTGGAATAGCAAAGCCTATAGAATTCTAAATAAGGAGACCATGGTTGTAGAAGAATCCCTAAATGTTAGCTTTGACGAGAGTCCTCCCAAACCGAGTGCACCCTTAGCAAATGACAATATCCGTGAGGGAGACGTCTTAGCACAACAACTTAGCAACTTGGATTTAGGTACCCAACCTTCCACAAATAATATTGAATCTAGTAATGCCCCTCCTTGCTTTATTCCACAAGGTATAGATGATCCTAACCTTAGAACCGCTCGAGGCCATCCCGTAGATCAAATTATAGGTGACCTAAACCAAAGGACAACTAGATCACAAATCCATACCCATTGTGCTTTCCATGCCTTTATCTCAACCATAGAACCTAAAACCATAGATGAAGCTTTAGGTGATGAGGATTGGATAATGGCCATGCAAGAAGAGTTAAACCAATTTACTAGGAATGATGTGTGGGACTTAGTTCCTTGCCCTAGTAGTCAAACCATTATTGGCACAAGATGGGTCTTCCGTAACAAGATAGACGAGAACGGTGGAGTCACACGAAACAAGGCACGTTTAGTTGCCAAGGGGTACAATCAACAAGAGGGTACAGATTACGATGAAACCTTTGCACCGGTTGCAAGGTTGGAGTCTATTCGAATGCTTCTCGCTTTTGCAAATGCTAAAGATTTTAAATTATTTCAAATGGATGTTAAAAGTGCTTTCTTAAATGGTATTATAAATGAGGAGGTATACGTTTCTCAACCTCCCGGTTTTGAAAATTTTGAAAATCCGACACATGTTTATAAATTGAAAAAGGCGCTTTATGGTTTAAAGCAAGCTCCGCGTGCGTGGTATGATAGATTAAAAACCTTTCTAATTGTTAGTGGTTATATTATGGGTAAAATAGATAATACTTTATTTGTGAAATATGATCAAAATGATATTGTAGTTGTGCAAGTATATGTTGATGATATTATTTTTGGTTCCACTAATGAAAAACTGTGTAATGAATTTTCTGCGAAAATGACAAGCGAGTTTGAAATGAGCATGATGGGAGAGTTAAAATACTTCTTAGGATTGCAAATCAAACAATGTGAAACTGGTATTTTTATTAGTCAATCTAAATATTGTAAAGATATGTTGAAAAAGTTTAACTTTGAAAATGTCAAACCCGTTGAAACTCCAATGACCACAAACTTACAATTATCTCGTGACGAGGAGGGAAATGATTTTAATGAAAAGATTTATCGTGGTATGATTGGTAGTTTATTATATTTAACTGCTAGTAGACCTGATATTATGTTTAGTGTATGTTTATGTGCTCGTTCTCAATCTTCACCTAAACAAACTCACTATGAAGCTGTCAAGCGTATTTTTCGATATTTACGAGGTACTACTAATCTTGGCTTATGGTATGCAAAGAAACCCGAGTTAGAAGTAACGTGTTTCACCGATTCCGATCTTGGTGGATCTATTGTTGACCGAAAAAGTACTAGTGGGGTATGTGCCTTTATAGGTCTCTCACTTGTGTCTTGGTTCTCCAAGAAACAACAATCCGTAGCGTTGTCTACTACCGAAGCGGAATATGTAGCCGCCGCAAGAGCGTGTGCTCAAGTCCTTTGGATGAAACACACCCTTACCGATTTTGAGGTACATCTAACCAAAATTCCTATTATGTGTGATAACTCAAGTGCTATAAACTTAAGTAAAAATCCTGTTTTACATTCTCGTACAAAACATATTGAATTGAGACATCAATTTTTACGAGATAATGTTCAAAAAGGCCAAATCGTGCTTGAAAAGGTTGATTCGGAAGATAATTTGGCCGATATTTTTACTAAAGCCCTAAACAAAACTGCGTTTTTTAAACTAAGACTTGGTTTAGGCATGCTTGAGTACAACCCTTGAGAAAATGCTAACTCTCAAATATTTCATATCTTGAGGGGGAGCATCTTTCAAGGGGGAGCATAGCGTCTTTCCTAACCCTTTTTGCTTTGACAAAAGGGGGAGAGAAACCGAGTATGCTCTCCTGTTTAGCGTTGTGTTTGTCATCATCAAAAAGGGGGAGATTGTTGGTGCAAGTGTACCCAGCTTTAATATTAAGATATATTTTTGGTACACATAAAATCACATCTCCATATTTATTTTGATGATTACAAAACACACCGCATTCTTTGTTATCTAATATTTTATCTGAGTGTGCAGCTTTTAAATAATCTCGATAATTTTATCTGAAGAATCCAAGACTGAAGTTTTTCGTCGTTTTATTTTTAAAATGATAAATCACCCTAAAATAATATACCACTTGGATTTTTCTAATACTGTCTTTTTAAATAAACCAAGTCAGCTCTCCTCAACATCTTATCATCTTGCTGGATTTGTTTCTAGAAGAATCTGCGCTGCGTACTGTTTCCTGCAACATTTTTCTGGGCGGTATACCGCGAAGGTACAGGCGGTATACCGCGGCAGGCATGGTGTACATCTCTGATTGGTTGGAAGCTCCTTTTGTCTGCACGGTATACCGCGAAGGATTGCCGGTATACCGCGAAAGGGTAGCCGGTATACCGCGAAGAATAGCCGGTATACCGCTGGTACAGTTTACGTTCTGTTTTGCAGGGTTGACCTTCTCTTCACCAGTGTACTTTTCTTCTACACGGTATACCGCGAAGGATTGCCGGTATACCGCGAAAGGATTTCCGGTATACCGCGAAGGTTTGCCGGTATACCGCGAAAGCCGTGGACTGTTGCTCATCCAGTATATATATACATGCAACCTCCAGCATTCAAAGCTACCAATTCACAATAACTCCTCTCTGCATTTGATAAAGACTCTGCAGCCTCTTCTCTTGATAATTAAACTGTTAAAATTATAAAACACGTTTTTGAGTAAGAAATCTTGAGTTGATAGCAGATTAAAATCTCTCGATTAGTTGAATCAGCAACACAACTCAAGTGATCAAACTCTCTAAAAATATCCAAGTGATAAACCTTATACAAGAGTGATTATTCATATTAAAATTATACCCTCTTGTAAGTGTTTGAATAGAGTGAGTGATCCACATAATTCTCTCAAAGAAGAGTGATTCGCGTTTGTTGTACTAAGGTTTGTGTTCTACCGTAAAGAACACGTTTTCTTATTGGATCTCCGAGAAGTGTTTTCTCGAGGTGGACTAGCCAACCGCGTGATTGGTGAACCACTTTAAAATTTCGGTGTCAAGTATTCTCTTTCCTTTATCTCTTTATTTTTTCCGCTGTGCTTTATTATATCTGTTTATATAAACTGCTTTGCATTTATATTTATTTATACAATCTATGTGTATCTGTTTGTATTTATACTCTTCTGTATTGTACTATATTTACTCTGTATTTATTTACAAAAGAATTTTTGAAAGTAAGATTTTTTAATAATACAACCTAACCCCCCCCCCCCCCTTGGTTGTCCAACAGTAAGATCTGATCTTCAAGTAAATATGTATATATATTTTTAACTTCTGTTTGTAAATTCTTAAAATCATCAAAAGTTCTGCAATCAACAGAGCTTCTGTGGGATTGCTCAGAGCCTCTGACAATCTCCACAGAACCTCAAGTGAATTTGACCTATGTTCTATGCAATACTTATCTCATTTGATCCAAGCATAGGTCAAGGGGGAGCAGAAGAAGACCTTGAAATGATCTACAGAGGTTGATCATTCAAGGGGGAGCCAAAGAAGAGATGTCATTAATCAAAATTCACAGAAGTGAAGGTCTTTACCGAACAAAGGAGAGCCAAAAGGTAAGTATCTCGTAAAAATACTTTCTGAAAAACAATTTTCTAGGACATCAATTTCCAAATACGTCCCAGAAACATTGTTTAAAACATTCCAAACAAGTAATGATCAAAAAGATTTTCGAGACTTTCGTTATGAGAAATTTAAGGTCGTAGAGCCTCTGCTAAGCTCAACAGAGCTTCTGTAAGCCGGATCCTCTACAAAACTGCAAATCTCATACGGGAACTCTATTGATCAACTTCAAATGTCTTTCTTAAAGATTCGCACGCACAAATGCACACACAGAGATAAAGGAAGAAAGTCTTTTGGTCGAAGAAGCTCACTCCATCAAAGAACTTCTGTCGACCAACCTAGACACTCAAAAATGAGTTTCTCGTACAAAACAGTTTTAGAAAACAGTTTTCTAGGACACAAAATTCCAAATATGTCCTAGAACTATTGCTGCAGACATTTCAAACTTTAAATGATGAAAAAGAATTATGAGTTTTTCACTATTAGAAATTTAAGATCATAGAGCCTCTGCTAAGCTCAACAGAAGCTCTGCCAAGAAAAAGCTCTGTGTTCGCAAAATTCAAAAATGGAAACTCTATCGATCATTTTGAATGTCAACTCAAAAGAGATCTCTCATACAAATACACACTTTGAGACAAAAGATTTTTTTGGTCACAGAGTTCTCTCTCCAATGTGTTTTTAAACATTTTTGGTAAAGGTGCAAGCATCAGAGGATATAAAAAGAAGGTTTCAGACCACAAAACTCCTGTCACTACACAGCTTCTGTCACCTGTTGGTACTTATGGAAATTCTGAAACAGTAACGGTAACATACTGCGAGTGACAGCCTTCTGAAAGTAAAGAAACCCACGCGCCAAGCATTAATGGGCCACGCACGACGTCCCGCCGTACTCTGACACTGCTGACGTGTCACATTTCCATTGGATGTACATGGCACACGTTCTCCTAGAAAGTTAAACCAGCCGTATGCACTCAATTACGGACCCCAAATTTTATTCACTTTCAACTATTTACCTCTTCAGATTCTACCGTTATCTCTTCAGTATAAAACCCAAGTCACCAATCCTTCACAAACTTTAAGAACTTACTCTCTCTTCTCCGACGAACTTGTGCTAAAACCTGCAACTTCCAAAGATTCAACTCTTTTCTCCAAACAGCAAGCAATGTCATCGTCTTCTCACTCTCCGGCGAACTCCCCTGCTCACTCTGAGCATTCTTTGAACACTACAAGAGTCCAAAATCTGGACAAAGACAACTCCGGCGATGAAGTTGATTTTGCTCCGACGACCCATCTACTGAACTTCATCGCCCAAGACCACATTGAACAAGATCTTCCCTTAAAATCCAATAACCAATACCTGGTTCCCTCCAAAACCGAATTTGGAGAAGCAAATGCCATTCTCATTAACATCCTGGAAAACCACTATCTCAACCCTCTTCTTACCAAAACAGTCACTAAAATCCCTGCAAGGTACCTAAACCAATTCTGGCAAAGTAGCAGGTTTGACCAAGAGGATAGACAGATCAAAGGGTACATCTCCAAGCCAGATAAATCTGAAAACCTTGAACTCAAGTTCAACAGAACAATGTTCTCACTTGAGTTCAGTCTACCTATAAGAGGTCTCTTGGGAATAAAGGCCTACGCAGAGGAACCAACAGATGCTGAGCTCTGCCGATTCGTTGAAATGTTGGGTTACAACACACCTCTGAGGAAAAGAAATGACTTCAGAAGAAATCGACTTCCACCTCTGTGGAATACACTGTTTTCAATCCTCAACAGGTGCCTTACTGGCAAGGTAGGCAGTCCAGATCAAACCTCCCATCAAATTTTGGCCATCATGTACGGAGTGTACTACGACCTCCCTTTGGACTACGTAACCTTGATGATGCAGGAAATGGTTAAAACCATTGACAGAAGAATCTCCTCGCAGAAGGCCAAAGGGCGATCCACAGAAACACTACCCCCTCTGCAGTTCCAAAGAATTTTGTGTGTTCTCTTGGAACCTCTGCTCCTTCTACAAAAATGGCCGATGGAGGGACCCAAAGCCAAAATATACGCAATGACTAAGAACTCCCCAACAAATCATAAAGATGGCTATCCTTTCTGCAGACCCCTGCCAAAGAAGCTTCTTACCTATGTTTCAGACGACAGCCTTAGACAAGATTACATACGCGATCATAGGACTCCAGAACCAAGTCCTGTGACACCCCCGCTGACAGGTGTCGAATCCGTCAAAGAATAATAATTTTGTTTCTAACTTCTCCAAAATCACAATAATTTGCAATAGCGGTAAGTCAGGTCGATTCCACAGGGACTGGATGTGAATGATGTTAATTCGTACGCTTTATATAAAAAGGGGGGTTTTAGAATGGAAATTTAAACTAGACATAAATAAATAAAAACTGAAAATAATAATAAATATAAAACGACAATGAGTGTAAACCTTGATTGGATTGTGTATCATAGACTTGTTTTACAAAAGCATTTTCTCATTTTATTCTAGATTGGCCGTAAGTGTCGACATGCGCCAAACACTCCGTTTGTTCTTATTATTAAACTAGCATGAGAAGCTCGATGAACTAGTTCCTAATTGACAAAGCTAAGTTTGGTCAAGAACTCAAACTTAACTTGTCAATTGCATTAAAAGCAAACAAACACCAATCCTAACTAATAATCGAACGCTCGATCATTAAAGTTAGATTATACAATTCTACAACACTAGAATTAATCAGACGCCCAATCAATTGAGGTGTTGTGTTACCACTTCACAAGACATTGAACAATTACGGATTCCATATCTCGTGTAGCAAATCACGATTAGATTAATTGACATAAGAGATCTTGCTTACATCCATAATCTAAGAATGATAATATCATTAAAACAAGAGTTGCATGAATAGAAACCAAATGATATTAAACATTAACAAGGCTCAACACAATCCTAACCAAAAGGTTACACACTCATTGTGTGAGAATATTAACTAGGAAAATAAATACAATACCTGTGTTCTTGGATGAAAGCTATGCAAGAACTAAGAACTATGATTTATGGTATCTAACTCTATGATGAAGATGGAAGGAGATGGGATAAGGGATATTACAAACAACAACCATGGCTCTCTATATATAGCCATGGATTACAAGTGAGAAGGGGACAAGCACTTCTAGGACATCATCACAAGGGATAAGGCAGCTCCACGTGCATAGCCAAAGTCAGAAAATTCGGCCAAAAGGAGAACCAAGCAGCCAAAATCGTTTTCGGTTCACACTTCAACATGCAGAGCTCGGCGCCAATCTGCTTGGCGCCGATGGATCGGCGCGGAGGCATCGGCGCCAGCCTCTGTCGTATTTTGCAGATTTCTCGTTTTTCGCTCGTTTCTCCGTTTCTCGATCCCGTTTTCGACGCGTTGTAATTTCCTTGGCATAAAAACACCATAATACGCAATTATTTAAATAAACATAATTATAAACGATAAAATACTAAAACATAATAAAATGGGTATTTTAAGCATCTAATTAATATTAATATTAGGGAGATTTAATATAAAATATATGTCGAAATACGCACTTATCACCCGCGTTTAAGAGTCCCATTAGGAACTAGGGTTGTAGATAGGTTGACAGATGAAGAATGGGCAGTGGCCTTGACCAAACATCAGCTTGTACAGGCAAACTTTCAAGCACAGAGGGAAACAATTCTCTCCCCTGCAACAAAGAGAAAATCCTCTGCCACCACTCCCAAGAAGAAGAAGAAAGCCCACAAGAAGAAAACAACAGAGGGCACTTCTACCTCTGCTACTCAAACCCAAAAATCTCCATCCACTGCAACAGAAGTCGGATCTTCTGCACCTCCTCCTCCTCAAGACAAAAAGAAGAGAAAATATAAGTCTTCTGAGGAGGGTGCCCCCAAACCAAAGAAAAGGAGGAGCAAAAAGAAGTCCAAGAAACCCCTCTCTCCATTGCAAACCATAGCAGAGGGTGCAGATATAGAAGAAGAAGCTCCTGCACAACCTCTGCAATCACCTTCACCCATCAACTATGCAGAAGATCAGGGTGACTTCTCAACTTTCCTTCAACACCAGGGTTTTGCTGATACTCTAGACACTACAGGCTGGAACGCAGAAGCCCTCTCCCATCATACCACAGAAGAACCTGACTTCAGAATCTCTTCTGACTTGGAAGAGGATGACCAAACTCCTCAAAATATTCAGGCTGCAACACCAGAGGTATTACAGAACCCCTTTCTTCAAAGAGGATTTGATGTACAACGAGCAAGCCCAAAGGATAAGGTTAAAACCCCACCAGTCTTAGGCTCAGAGGTGGTTTCTGAAGAAGAAGAAGAAGATGATCAGATAGACTACGCATCTCTACACACAGACCGTATGCATTTGTCTTCATACCATCCCGATGTACAGCAATTGGTTGGGACTCATCCCTGTTTTGATTCGCTAGGAAAAAGCCCAGAGGCTAGAACAGAGGTAGGTGTAGTGAGCCATAGAATAGAAAAAGAGGCTGAGACAATAGATGGTAAACAAGTGGTAGGATGTTCTACAGAAGAAGATGCCAGAAAAGATGTCGTAGTTAGCAGGGGCACACATCAACAACCAACTCCCAGTGCAACCCATACTTCTATTGCCGCCAGTCTAGTGGCAGAAGGCAATATTGAAAAAGAGCAGCACGGCTCGACCCTGATAGGCGGGTTTACACCCCCCCTAAATCTACCGCAAGTGTACGGGTCGAATCAAGTAATAGTACTTTAACAGTACGAGTATCGAACCAAAGGAACCAGGTGTAAAGTACCACAATGACTGTATAGATTATTAATTAGACTAACGCAAATTGATTTGGGTGGTTGAATATCGGAACACGACTAAAAACTTTAATTAATTTAGCTAAGAGAAGGAGTTGGAGGGTTGGATTCCTCAGGTAAACAATTACTTAACTCACAGATTTGACACGATTGACATAACTCCAGGATGACTGGTATAATCACAATCCATCACTATACTCTATCAAGCTATAGCAACATTCATTCAACATTTTGTATCATCATTCGATCTCAACAAAGGTAATTGAACAAACAATGATTAAAAACCCACAAAGTACGAATTATCATATTTCTATCTCAAATTCGACTAAGACATGAAGGATTAGATAAACCTCAAAACTTTTCTCAAACGTTAAAAGATTCATTAAATCAAATAATAGTTGATCGGACTATTACAAGCATTAAGAACAATCCCACATGTTTCATCCATAAGAATCAAATCGATCGTATCTACTGTAAAGCTAAATAATTATTCCAACCATGATTCAAACCAACCCCCCAACATGAACGGGTTAGTTCATATTGGGGGTTTCACAACTCAGAAAAGAAATAATAAAAACGAAAGTAAACATGTTGGTTCTAAAAGAAATGAAATCTAAAACTCCCTGAAAAGCTTAATCCTTCGATGAATGGACTCGATTCGCCTTTTGATTCTCGTATCTTGATGTTTCTAGCCTTCTTCTCGCCTTCAAAAATCGTCTTCTATCTCCCAAAATCGCCCCAAGAGAGTCTCTAAACGTAACTGCTCGATTCCCCCTCAACCCTAGCAGAAAAAGGCTTTAAAAAAACGTATCAGGGCTTTGGCGCGTTTGTGGGCGCGTTTGGAGGCGCGCTCAGAGGCGCGCAGCGCACTGGAATGTTTTACAAAAAATAAGCCTGCGCGTTTGTGGGAGCGTTTGGAGGCGCGCTCAGAGGCGCGCAGAGCACTGTTTGGTCCAAAAATCTGATTTTTCTCCTTTTTGCACTGGACTGTTGTAGACTTGCTCTGATTGCTCCAAAACTCTTCCAAAATCAATTATTCGTAAAAACCTGTACTTTCTCATAGAAACCATTAAATTCTACTATTTTTACTCGGGAACTTACAACGAACAGAACGACTTCGGGATCAAATAATGTCAGAAAACGACATTATCAACAACCCCAAACCGAGCGTTGCTTGTCCCCAAGCAAAATAGCGACACAAATAAGCATTCAACCACAATCCAAACAATCGCAATTTCGTGTTGTCGAGAATATCAATTGCGATCTCTAGTCAACTCAACAACCACCATGAATTACCTGTGAGATGGACGAACAGTGAGCAGACCTAGCTATGGAATCTAAACAGCAAAACCTTGGGAACTGGGTTTATCAGGGACCACACTACACTTAAGTGCACCTAGACTAAACACACACAGAGAGGATTTTGCCTTGACCCTACCTCACGGTTCTCTCTCTTCGCTTGAGCCCTAGGTTTCACAAATGTTGTCATGCTTTCAGAAGTTGGGTACAAGAATTCACAAAGCATGCATGAACAACAATTAAACAATAACGCACAGTTGTACACAAATTGATCTCAGAAGGAATCCATTATCAAGACTAGGACATAGAAACGTTGCTTCGCCACTCTTTACAAACTCTCCATGCTGAATTCAGATATTTAATTGGGTATGGTTGCTGCTTCTGGGTGGAGGTCAAAGGATTTATGATGCTATTTGATGATCCTCCCTTCTTTCTTTCGTTCGGGCTTCCTAACACTTCACTCAAATTCTTTAAACTGACCCCTCAGTTTTATTTAGCTCTTTTTTTTTTGGCAAAACCCTTTATGACTGATTTACTGGGTTTGCGGGTTTTTTTTTTAACTGGGGG
The DNA here is from genome assembly GCA_033807775.1 of Saussurea involucrata. Lineage (NCBI taxonomy): Eukaryota > Viridiplantae > Streptophyta > Magnoliopsida > Asterales > Asteraceae > Saussurea > Saussurea involucrata. Next base: position 116,443,691 of record CM066321.1, on the reverse strand, counting down.
GGTTACAACGGGTTTTTATTTGAGAATCTTGAGTAGTGAAAAGCAGTGGAATTAGTAGCAACCAATAAGCTTGATGAGTTCTCACATGATTTGTTCACAAAGATAGGCAGAAGCTTCACTTCTATTCCTATGGATGTCTTTGATAATGGATGCAAGTTATAGCGAGATCAGCTACAACAACGATCAAAGGACTAATGAAAAGTGTATCGAGTAGTGTGTAGTCTCTCAGAATCGAAGTTAGCACGTGTATGGCTCAACAAACTCACGGGTGGTCTCCACTAATGTCTCTAATGTGTTCAGTCGCCTAGATCCACCCTCGTGCTATATTATCCCTTCTAAATCCTTTCCCCAAAATCAGTGTCTTCGAACTCTCACACTAAATCATGCTCAACTGGTCGCCCATTCCTCACTATAAACAGGGTGATTATTCAATCCACTGAGATCTACCAATGATAGACTCGACAAATCACCCCAAACCAGAAATCACCATTGTCCCCAATGGAAACAAATAGCACACGAAATAAAATCACGAAATAGCGATACAGTACAACTAACAGTAATTATACCACCCCAAACCTAATCTCTAGATTAGGTTTGTTTTCTCACAAGGAATCATAAAACGATAAAGTTCAAGTGAAAACAGGGACCCCAAACCTTGGTGAAACCGAGGTTTGCAAAGAGGTGTTGTGTAGATACCCTTCAGGATGCACGCGCGGATCACTGTTCACATATTTCTGCCCTTCCTTCTCCTGCCTTGCTCTTGGTCATATCGGGATTGCTATCAGGGATCAAAAACTAAACACGAACACACAAAACACAAAACAACACACAAAACAAAAGAAAGCACAAAAAATATAATAAACTGACCAAAATAAAAATTAAGATTTAACCTATGGTGGGTTGCCTCCCACCCAGCGCCGTATTTTATGTCGTGGCACGACTTTCTTTCCGATCACTCCTTCGACCTTTCTTGCTCACCAAATTTCCCTTCGCCTCTATCTCTTATCTTCTCGAACATCTTGAACACTTCCCTCTCACCACCAACTCTCAAAGTCATCTCGCCTTCCTCCATGTCGATCAAAGCCTTGCTTGTGGCTAAGAATGGTCTTCCCAAGATTAACGGTATCTCAACATCTTCCTCCACATCTAGAACTACAAAATCAACTGGAAAATAAAATCTTCCAACCTTTACCAAAACGTCTTCCACGATTCCATAAGGGTACTTCACCGATCTATCTGCAAGTTGAAGTGTCATGTTCGTTGGCTTTACTTCCCTCAAGCCCAGTTTCCTGAAAATGGATAAAGGCATTAAATTAACACTTGCACCAAGATCACATAATGGCTTACTGAAATTAGATTTTTCTATTTGAACAGGGATAGTAAAACTCCCTGGATCCTTAAGCTTCGGGGGAAGCTTGTGCTGAATGATAGCACTGCACTCTTCAGTAAGTGCAACCGTGGCATGCTCCTCGATCTTTCTCTTCTTGGACAAGATATCTTTCATGAACTTGAGATAACTTGGCATTTTTGCCAGTGCCTCCGCAAATGGAATATTGATGTGTAATTTCTTGAAAATGTCAAGAAATTTATGGAATTGTTCCTCATCCTTATGTGCCTTCAGCCGATTCGGAAATGGTAGCGGTGGCACATACGGGTTGACTGGTGGTTGCTTCTTCTTCTTTTCTCCATCCTCCGGGTTTTCCTTCGTCATACCTTCTTCACCGGCTTCCTTTCCCTTATCTCTATTCTTTGACATTTCACTCTCTATTTCCTCGTCTACCTTGATGGGACCCATTTCAGTACCTTTAGCTTTAGTGTCATCAGTTAAAGGTTCTCGGGTAGGGTCTATAATCAACTTCTTTCCACTTCTCAGATAAATAGCCTTGCACTCCTCTCTTGGTATTCGTTTAGTCTGACTAGGGAATTGACCTTGAGTCCGGGATTGTAGTGCTTCAGCTATTTGTCCGACTTGTCTCTCTAGCATTCTGATTAAGGCAGTATTTTGGTCAGTTGTCGCCTTCACATTACCCACTGTACTTGTCAATCCTTCAACCGCACCTTCCATCTTTGACATGAATTTCACCATCATGTCTTCTAACCCCGGCTTCTTTTCTGAAGATTGCCCCTCATCATATTTCCTCTGATTGTAACCTGGGGAACGATAAACATTGTTAGACGAAAAAGAATTCGAAGAGTTAGAATGGTTACCATACTGCTGCTGCTGTTGCTGCTGTCCCATTGTTTCTTTAGCTGGGCCTTGTTGAGGTTAACTCCAAGAAAAGTTAGGATGTCGCTTCCATCCCTCGTTATAGGTGTTAGAGAATGGGTCATTCCTCGGCCGATTATTCTGATTCTGAACGAACTGGACTTGTTCCGGCGATTGATAGTCTTGAGAATTCTGAACATTCGGTTGCATAGTCGCTCCTCTCATTTGATTAGTCAACGCAGTCAACTGTGCCTTTATAGCCTTCAACTCTTCTGTTTCTTGCACGCTTGCAACTTTTCTAACAGCGGATCTTAGAGTGGAATAGCTATGTTCTGCCAAATTTTCTATCAACTCAGCCGCTTCTTCATAGGATTTGTTCATTAAGGCTCCACCTGCAGCAGCTGTGAGGTCGTTCTTAAATTGAGGGTTCAATCCCACATAGAATGTTTGTATAACCATCCACTCTTGTAACCCATGATGTGGACACTTCTTGAGCATTGCTTTATATCTTTCCCATGCTTCGTACAACGACTCTTGATCCCATTGGGCGAAATGGGTGATATCGGATAACAGTTAAGTCGTTCGCCCCGGTGGAAAGAACTTGTTGAGAAAAGCCGTCACCATATCATTCCATGTTCGAATCGACCCCGGTGGTAAATTCTCTTCCCAAGTAGTGGATCGGTCCCTCAATGAGAATGGGAATAACCGTATCTTGATTGAATCTTGATCCGCCCCATTTACCTTGAAAGTATTGCATATCTTTTCAAACGCGCGCAAGTGTGCATGGGGGTCTTCGGTCGCTGCACCTCCAAACATGTTCGATTGCACCAATTGAATGGTACCAAGCTTGATTTCAAAATTATTAGCAGCTATCGGATGTGCATATCCACGTTGTGCAGCGCCCATGTTCGGGTTGGCGAAATTCCTCATTGGTACCCTTTGTGGTGGCGGTGGTGGTTGATTGACATTGTGAGTGTTACCATTGTTGACGCCATGATTAACATTGTTGTTATTGCCAACACCGTGGTTGACATTATTGTTGGCGTTATGGTTGACGTTGTTCGCATTTGGAATTGGTTGACCATTACCCATGGGCAACCCTTCTCCCCAATCTTCCCCAACATTGATGTTGTTGTCGGCCATTCTGTTTTGTGCTTGTCTTCTTAGATCTCTGGCGGTCCATTCTATTTCCGGGTCAATCGGTAGTAATTCCCGAAACAGTCTTCTTCTTGGCATAAACCAAGAGGTAACCTGAAACAGAGAATATAGAATCTCAAAACCCAAAAATATATGAACCTTCAAAGCAGATTATAATAAAATAAAAACAGGGTGTCTAATGTAATAATTTCTTCAGCTAGTAGTGATATTAACACAAAACAGGTTCCCCGGCAACGGCGCCAAAAACTTGATAGGCGGGTTTACACCCCCCTAAATCTACCGCAAGTGTACGGGTCGAATCAAGTAATAGTACTTTAACAGTACGAGTATCGAACCAAAGGAACCAGGTGTAAAGTACCACAATGACTGTATAGATTATTAATTAGACTAACGCAAATTGATTTGGGTGGTTGAATATCGGAACACGATTAAAAACTTTAATTAATTTAGCTAAGAGAAGGAGTTGGAGGGTTGGATTCCTCAGGTAAACAATTACTTAACTCACAGATTTGACACGATTGACATAACTCCAGGATGACTGGTATAATCACAATCCATCACTATACTCTATCAAGCTATAGCAACATTCATTCAACATTTTGTATCATCATTCGATCTCAACAAAGGTAATTGAACAAACAATGATTAAAAACCCACAAAGTACGAATTATCATATTTCTATCTCAAATTCGACTAAGACATGAAGGATTAGATAAACCTCAAAACTTTTCTCAAACGTTAAAAGATTCATTAAATCAAATAATAGTTGATCGGACTATTACAAGCATTAAGAACAATCCCACATGTTTCATCCATAAGAATCAAATCGATCGTATCTACTGTAAAGCTAAATAATCATCCAACCATGATTCAAACCAACCCCCCAACATGAACGGGTTAGTTCATATTGGGGGTTTCACAACTCAGAAAAGAAATAATAAAAACGAAAGTAAACATGTTGGTTCTAAAAGAAATGAAATCTAAAACTCCCTGAAAAGCTTAATCCTTCGATGAATGGACTCGATTCGCCTTTTGATTCTCGTATCTTGATGTTTCTAGCCTTCTTCCCGCCTTCAAAAATCGTCTTCTATCTCCCAAAATCGCCCCAAGAGAGTCTCTAAACGTAACTGCTCGATTCCCCCTCAACCCTAGCAGAAAAAGGCTTTAAAAAAACGTATCAGGGCTTTGGCGCGTTTGTGGGCGCGTTTGGAGGCGCGCTCAGAGGCGCGCAGAGCACTGTTTGGTCCAAAAATCTGATTTTTCTCCTTTTTGCACTGGACTGTTGTAGACTTGCTCTGATTGCTCCAAAACTCTTCCAACATCAATTATTCGTAAAAACCTGTACTTTCTCATAGAAACCATTAAATTCTACTATTTTTACTCGGGAACTTACAACAAACAGAACGACTTCGGGATCAAAATAATGTCGGAAAACGACATTATCAGACCCCACCCCAAACCGACCGGGCAGAGGAAATTCTTTCTTCCTCTGTACCACTTATATCCGGGGAAACCATTCCAAGGGAGTCCTCTCCAAAGGACTTGCATTTTGTTCGTGGTCCGTCGCCCCAGACCACAATCGCCAACCTAACAGAGGAATTTGTTTCCTCTGCCACGCATACAACATTAGGTCCAAAAAGCTCTTCAGAGGAGCTGAGAGCGCACAAAGACGGAGAGACTCTAGGCAAGTCTCCGAGTCAACATGAGGATAATCTAGTACCCACCTCTGGAGTGGATCTGGACAATGTCCTTATCAGAACCTCTGTAGAGTCTGAAGCACAAGATGCTTCTGCTCGAGGATCAGAGGGAAGTCCTTCCGTTCTCAACATAAAAACAGGAACGAAAGAAGGCGTCTCAGGAACAGAGACACACTCTGGTGATAGATTCGTTCACCCAGAGGTTACACCAAGTCCACACGTATCAAAGGATGAGTTCCAAACCCTTGTCACCTCTGTGGACAACACATTGAAAGAGTTGAAAAGCTCTTTTAATTCTTTTGCAGATACAACTTCCAGGCTCTTACAAATCTGAACACAAAAATGGACACCTTGTCCACAGAGGTGCAAAACGCCTTAGCCCAGATGAAGTCAACTGCTACAACCTCTGCCACATCTGTTGTTGCTGAGTTCGAAAAAGCAACAACATCTGCCTTCCAAAGCTCTGTTAAGGATCTAATCGAAAGACTGAAAATTGAGCAAACCTCAACCTCTAAGGGCCTTACACCAGAAGACCTAAAGAAGGCCTTAGAGCAAGTCCAAGAGCATACAACAGAAGCAACTCTGGCCATGAAGCCTTCTGACTACATGACCAGAGCTCAACTCACAGAGCTTGGCCAAGGAGTTCTCGACCAGATAACAGAATTCATCAGAGCCTTCACTGCTGCCAACGCCAACTACGTCAAAGAATTCCGCAAAAGTGTCGGCAAAATGCGCTTCAACACAGAAGCAGAGGTCCATACTCTACTTGGCATCTGTGATGATTTATGCGCTAAGATGATAGCCGCGGGTGCTGTTCCGCCCAAAAAGCCTGAAGCTTCGTGCAGAGGAGAGGGTACTTCAGAAAAGGGTCAGGATGGCTCTGATGATGACTCTGACGATTCATCTGATCATCCTGAGGGGGAGAAACCAAGGGAAAAGCGACAGAAAGAGGTTTACCTGCTCCAACTCCACAATCCGCAGAACCTATATCACAAAAACCCCCAACTCAAACCCAAAGCAGAAATCAAACCACAGAGGCAACAACCACCTCTGTAGAAACCATCCCTGAAGAAACCCAAGTACCTGAAACCACTGAAGATCAACAGAAGACCACAGAGGCAATACCCACATATGTGGAAACAACCTCTGTATTCGGAGAAGATATCCCAATCCGTGAAGAACTCCAAATCCTAACATCCTCCGAAGAAGATCAACCATCCCAATCACCAGAAGAACTCCCCTCTCCAACACCAAAAACACCAGAAGCCGAGAAAACATAATCTCCATCTCTCACACCCAAAACCAGAACCAAAACAATAGCTCACAAAAGAAAATATCTGAGCAAAACCACAGAAGCCGCACCAACCAAACCCACATCCCCAACCAAGTCCTCAGAAACACAAGTGACAAAATCAATAGAGGCAACCACCACAAAAACAACAGAAGCACCCTCAGAAATCCAAAAGACAAATCCCACAGAGGAAATCCTATCTCTACCAGAGGATCTACAGTCGAAGGCAAAAGACAAAGGCAAAGGGATAATGACAGAGGAACCCAAGAAAAAGAAGCCAAAGCATCAACCAACAGAGAAATTGATGAAGATCTCCTTTGATGCTTATGTAACACCAAAGCCAGAAGAAGAAGACCGGGCTTTCGGTGCTACCCCTCTGTCAAATATACCTATTCTAGATCCCAAGGTAAAACCCATAGAGGATAGAGTGGCCCAAATAAAGAAACGATTAGATGCTCTGCGCAGGCCCATGACTCCACCTGGTGCACCTCCACCTCAAATGGAAGAAGTGGTGTACAGGTATCTCTACAACAGAACTGGCAGAGATCTTCTGCCAACAACCATTCAAGATCCCAACTTCCAAGCTGATCTCGAGAACATCTTCACAAGAACAACACCAAAGCCAAAACATCAAGTGTTCTCAGAGTCCAAAATCGACAAAGTCATATACTGTAAGTTTTCTCAAACTAGAACCACACCAAGGGTTTCCTATAACATCTACAAGGTCAAAAGGGAGGACAGAACCGTGACCGAATTCTCAGATGCTGATCTGAGAAATCTAAGTCCCTACGACCTACCCGACCTTCTCATCTGGACGAAAGAGAACTACACAACAGATGCACATAGAAGGGCATACATGGTAATAAGGAAAGCCATGCGTGAGAAACTTCTGTTATACAGCCTTGTCGACTTTCAATTAGGACGAGATCTCGGAGTAAGGAACCTAAATCTCCGACCAACAAAAGATGACTGCCCAACCTCTGCAATACCCAACTCAATCATCACAACTCCAAGGGTTGGGTTAGTTTATCAAGATCCGGCTGGGAAGACAAGATTGTTCGTAGAGATGGACTGTCAGAAGTATGCAACAAATACTTTGACAGAGTTCAGAGCAAGCCTCATGGAGCACAGAGGATCAGAGCTCATGAATCAAGCTCTCGCAGATAGACTGATAGAGGTAATCGACCAAGTAATCAACTTCAGAAACCTCTGCATCAGTTTCTATAACGAGCTCAGAGAATTAGGATTCGACAACAGAAGTTTCAACGACTTCAAAGACGCTAACGTCTGATATACTCCACAAATCTCTGTAATTTTTCTTTTCAATACAATCAAATGTAAATGCCTCTGGCATAATCTTCTATGAAAATAAAATTTTCTAGTACTTAGTCTAGAAAATTCTTGCACTTTTCAAATTTTTATTTTTCACTACTTAGGGGGAGATTGTTAGCTCCAATCTTTCTGTTTATGAAAGTAGTGAAAAATAGGCTAAGTATAGAAGTCCCCAACAGAGGCTCTGCCGAGACACCAAGAAGACCGAAGTGAAGAAACGCCAGAAGACTACTCACAGAGGACCAGACCGCAGAACCTCTATCACCTTTGACAGAGCCTCTGCGGTATACTAAAGACTTAGAAGAATCAAAGGCAACAGTCCCGCACTCAGTCAGTTGCTGGCTCTATCACTCAAGATTCTCCTATGCCAGCAGCTCCGGCACAGCATAGCAACAACTCATCCTCTGATCTTATGGAACTCATGCGCCGAAACCAAGAGCTTATGGCGCAACTCATGACAGGTTCTATGGGTATGAATTCTCAGTGCGATTCCTCTGCATCAGGTAACCCTTGGCTCTTTGACTCTGGCTGTTGTAACCACATGACACATAAGGCTGACGGGTTTGTTTCTAAGGAAACTTCCAAAATGTTCTCCTCAGTCTGTACTGCTGATGATACTCGCTTACCTGTATCCTTCAGTGGGACTGTATCTGTTAGCTCTAATCTTTCTGTTTATGAATGTAGTGAAAAATAGGCTAAGTATAGAAGTCCCCAACAGAGGCTCTGCCGAGACACCAAGAAGACCGAAGTGAAGAAACGCCAGAAGACTACTCACAGAGGACCAGACCGCAGAACCTCTGTCACCTTTAACAGAGCCTCTGCGGTATACTGAAGACTTAGAAGAATCAACAAATATCTTTCTACTGTTCCAAGATCCGTTCATCCACTTGTACAAAGACGTGCCCTGACAAACAACACGTGTCAAACTCTGATAGGGATCTGTTCAAGTTGATGTCAGCACATTAAATGAACGTCGTACCTGCTACTGTTCACACGATCTTGTCTATTGTAGTTCAGTCCTTATTGTCTAAAGTATGTCCCCTTTAGAAGTAGTATAAATAGAAGACTCATGTTGAGTTCTTCTATTAACACAATTACAATTCACGTATGCATGTATTAAGTTTCGCACAACACCAGCAGATTTCTTGTTAAATCTTCAAGTGTTCTTGGTGTTCTTCTTAAATATCAAATACAGTAAACCTTTGAAATATTTATCTATCGTCTTATTACTTATTTGATATTGTGTGATTATTCTACCTCAGCATTATCTTTCAGTTCTTTAAATACGCTTCCGCACCATATCTAATCTGAACTAACTGAAAGAAAGATCATTGTTAAGCAAAACAGGAACCAACAGTATCTACCCCCAATATTCAATTACCTGATGTGCTGCATATTCCTAATTTATCTCTAAGTATGATTTCAATTACTCAGCTTATGGAAGTTGGTCTAATCGTTTTGTTTCATCCTTCTGGTTGTGTTGTGCAGGATCCAAAGACCAAGCAGATCCTTGGAGTAGGCCGTAAAGTTGGTCGGATGATTGAAGTGGTCTACCTCCGTCTTCCCTTACCTTCATCGAATTTTATTGCTTCTGTTTCCAGTCCTCCTTCATTTGAACTATGGCATGCACGCCTAGGACATTTATCATTAGCTAGAATAAAAGTGTTAGCTAGTTCAGGATTGTTAGGAAACACTTCCTTTGAAAATGTTTCTTGTTTATCTTGTCAACTTGGCAAACATCATGCTTTACCTTTTCAAATTAATGAATTTAAATCTGTTTCTCCTTTTGATCTTATTCATTCCGACGTATGAGGACCAGCACCACACCCATCTATGGGTGGTGCTCGATATTTTATCATTTTTATAGATGATCACACACGTTTTACATGGATCTATCTCATGAAAAACCGCTCAGGTCTACTTAAAATTTATATTACCTTCGCCCGTATGATTCTAACCCAGTTTTCCAAACCTATAAAGGTTCTTCGAGCAGATAATGCTATGGAATACAAAGAATCTTCTCTCCTCTCCTTTCTGCAATCTGTAACGTCCCAAAAATTACAAAAATTACAAAATTTTTGAACTTTTAAAAATAATCATTTAATTGCATAAGACACCATTAATAATCCAAATAACCGTTTCGTTTGCAAATTTAAATAATAAACGTTCTCATTAAAACTAAACAGCGGAATTAAATTGTTTTTAAGTATAAATTAAATCTCATGACTGCAAAGAGCCCTTCGTACGCGCCAGTGTGTACCGTCACGCCTTGGAGCCACTAGTACCTGAAACTACAGTTTATAGGGAAAGGGTAAGCACGAAGCTTAGTGAATTCAACACCACATACAACACAATTATATAACACTACCCCTAAAACAGGTAGATACACATAACCAAGCATGCAAGTCTAAGAACGCATCCTAAACAAGCATACTCACACCAACCCACCTAAACAAGCATTCATCGGTCTCCCCGATGACACACGATAACCGTGCACGTATCCCTCGGTCCCACCGAGTTCCTACGCCACTCGTGTACACAATCCTCGGTCCCACCGAGTCCTCGGTCCCACCGAGTTTACACGACACCCAAGGTCCATACTAGACACAACACTATCTAGTACCACACAACAAGTAATACCACTTAGCACACGCGAGCTACAGTAATGTAAATATAACCATAGTTCTACGTAGTGAGTGAACTCACCTCAAAAGCGATGTAGAAATCTCGAACGATCACACGAGCTAGCCAACTCTAAAATCACTTCTCGACACCTAAATAAGTACTATAAAGTGTCAACTCGAAGCCCGGGATCCTTAATTATAAACATAAGATTAAACGGGTGATATTTCGCCTTTTCGGCCTAAACTGCAGGTCTGTTCGGGACCTGCTTAGCCCCTTCTAGACCCACAATTCTAGAGATCACTTTTTACAAACAGATAGGTCTAGGTCTTAGCTTTCCAGGGACATATTATACGCGTTCTAACGATTTTCCTACGATTTTATACGATTATTCTAAGATCGAAACGTAAGGCTGGCAGATTCGGACCTGCTGCAAAAACGGCCCTTTTGCACCTAGCTAGAGGCCTAACCAGGTTTTCGCTAAAACACGAAAAATGTGCCCGACACAGAATGTGAACCGTGAGCACCAGTTTCGCCTCAAACCGAGCTACGAAGGAAAATTTATGGCCGATACAAAACAGGGGCAGAACCGATATCACCACATAAAATGATAACCTTATTTTTCGTTTCGGGTTTACGCGATCGGGTCACGGATCAGGGTTAGCAATTAGGGTTTTATGGTTACAAGGGGCTGGGCTCAACCGCGCACCACCCACTGCCACCTCCGGCAGTGGTGGTCGCCGGCGGCGATGGCGGTTTACGAATTTCCGGCGAGACCACACGACCTCCTTCACCCCGCCACATACACACACACATACACACACACCCAGTCATGCTCTGGAAACTCCCGACCACACACACTGCCACCACTCGCGGTGGTGCACGGCGGCGGCCACACAGCCGGCAGCCATGGCTGCGGCGGCGGCGGTGGTGGTTTTTCTCAGTTTCTTGCGGTCGAAACGACGACGAAAAGAAAAAGGGGGAGAAGGTACTTACCTCTCGTGATCGGCACAGCAACACATGCAGCAACACACCACAGAAGTCTCGGTTCCGCTCTCAACCAATTCGCCGCTCCTCTCTCTTTCTCTCTCGCTATCGCTGGCGATGGACACAGCGGCGTCGGCTGTGCAGGTGCTCTCCGGCGGCAGCAGCAAGGAAAACGGTGGGGGGGTTTAGGGTGTTCGACGGCAGCAGCAAGGGAAGAAAGGGAAGTAGGGTTTTGGGGCGTTTGTGCTTGCGACGTGAAAAGAAACGAGAAGGGAACAAAAGAGGGGGGTCGGTTCTATATGGGCCGAACCCCATGCATGCTATTTACGAAATTACAACAACGGCCCCTGCAGGTAATTTTTTTTTACATAATAAACCCCAAAGCCCAAACTTTTAACAATGAGGTCCTTGTCGCTTAACCCCGTTAACGAGCAACGATAGGAGAAAAAAATATTTAAGGCAATAAAATAATAGGGAAAAATCCGTACCGGGACATGGGCTTTACACAATCTCAGGGGACTCTTTCTCAGTACTCCTGTCCTGGCACCTCTCCACAAAATGGTCGTGCAGAACGCAAACACCGTCACATCCTTGACACTGTTCGTACTCTGTTAATCTCCGCCAAGTGTCCAGAATGCTTTTGGGGTGAAGCAGCCTTCACGTCTGTATACACCATCAACCGACACCCGACTCCCATTCTCAATCAAAAGTCCCCGTATGAAGTACTCTATGGAGTCTCCCCTGCATATGAACTCCTCAAAGTGTGGGGTTGTACTTGCTTTGTTCAGCTGCAATCTCATGAACACACCAAACTCGAACCTCGTTCTCGATTATGCTGCTTCCTTGGCTATGGGATTGAACATAAAGGTTATCGTTGTTGGGATCCAGTCTCTAAGCGACTTCGTATATCCCGTCATGTCACCTTCTGGGAACATCTTCCCTTCTCCACGGTGTCTAAATTTCAGGACATACCCACTCCCACTACTTCCTTCTTCACAAATTCCTCCATCTCATTGGACTCACTCCAATTAGATCCCATACTCACCTCACCTCCAGTTGCTCCTCCTTTCGTCTCCTCTCAACCTGAGTCTTCACATGTGCCATATGTGCCATCTGATCATGATCAATCATCTGCACCACCTCCAAGGACTACTTCTGAGCCATTTGCTGAGTCTATGGATCCTAGCTCCTCTCAACCACAAGATGGAGTACGCCGATCAGACCGGGTAAGACAAGTTCCCTCTCACCTTCGTGATTTTCATTGCTATACCACTCTGTTGTCCAACCATGAACCCACTTCCTACAAGGAAGTTGCTTCTAACCTTGTTTGGAAGCAAGCTATGACTGAGGAACTCCAGGCTCTTGACAAAGCTAATACATGGGAGTTTGTACCTCTCCCACCGGGCAAGTCACCCATTGGTTGCAAATGGGTCTTCAAAATCAAAACGAAGTCTGATGGGTCTATTGATCGATATAAAGCACGTCTTGTGGCAAAAGGCTTCAATCAAGAATATGGCATTGATTACGAGGAAACGTTTGCTCCTGTGGCTCGGGTCACCTCGGTTCGTAGTCTTCTCGCCATAGCTGCCACCAAAAGATGGTCACTTTACCAGATGGACGTCAAGAATGCCTTTCTAAATGGTGATCTCGAAGAGGAAGTCTACATGAGACCCCCTCTAGGTATGACCTATCATCAGGGTTATGTATGTCGACTTCGAAAAGCCCTCTATGGTCTCAAACAAGCTCCTCGTGCTTGGTTTGAAAAATTTAGCAATACTGTCATTTCATTGGGGTTTTCTCCGAGTAATTATGATTCTGGCCTGTTTACTCGGACCACTGCTGTAGGTACTATCTTACTACTTTTGTATGTTGATGATATGATCATTGCCGGCAGTGACTCTACAGGTATCACCCATCTCAAACAGTCTCTCAGCTCATGCTTTGAGATGAAAGATATTGGTAAGCTAAACTACTTTCTTGGTCTTGAAGCTCTGTCCGACTCTTCCGGCATCTATCTCTGTCAAGCCAAGTACATTTCAGATATGTTGTCCAAAGCTGGGATTATGGACAACAAAGTTGCCTCTACACCCATTGAGCAAAACCTGCATCTTGCTCCCAATGTCGGAACCCCGCTGCAGGACCCTACACGGTAGCGTCAACTAGTTGGTTCTCTGGTCTACCTGACTGTTACTCGACCGGATCTTGCATATGCAGTTCATATAGTCAGCCAGTTCATGGCTGCTCTGTAACACCTCGAATTTTCGGTATGTTAAATTTTATATGAATGAGGTGATTTTTGTAATTTAAGTTAAACTATTGAATCACTTTGCAAGTTTATAACTTATGAGGGGTTGAAAGTTAAAATGGCTAAGGTTTAAGCTATTTATGAAAATTAGAAATAAAAAGGTTTGTTTGGTCATTGGTTGGAACTTGGAAGTTGAAGGTGTGAATGGTCATTTTTGAAAGTAGGTATGGATAAGTAGTCTTGAATTGAGAAATATCTCAATTCATTTGGGCTGGAATCGGTTTGGCAGCAGAGAGAAAGAAGGAGAGAAAGAAGGGAGAAATAAGAAGAATCAATCTGAAATCTTCGTAAAAATACAAAGGGTTTTGTATGTTTGATTCCAGTAGCAAGATAGTATCCATAACATAATCTGATTTCATCTAGGTGTTGTTTTGATTTGAAGTCTGATTGTGCAGAGAAGTGGGTCTAAGAACCAAAGGTGAGTTCATTCACTTTTTGCTTAAATCCATGTTTTCTGTCAAATTAAATGTTAAGACGCTTGTATAAACTTTTTTGGGACTGTATGGTTATGTTTAAAATAAGCTGAATGGAACAGACATGGTTTTGGATTGAATTTCTAAGATGCAGGCCGAAGTTTCCGGGTAAAAAGATAGTATCCGGAAACCTCTGTATGAAGGTTTCCGGACATGGAAAAGTTATCCGGTAAGTCTTGATTTTTGTAGTTACCGGGCGAAATTAGATACCGGATGGTATCCGGATTACCTTGGTTTCCGGATGTCATCCGGATTAAATATGTATCCGGTAAGAATTGTATTCGGAAAGTTGTATATCCGGAAAGCTTAGGTATCCGGTAAGTTGTGGGTATCTGGAAAGTTATGTTATCCGGATAGGTTGAAGTGTCCGGAAACTATTATTGTCCGGTCACTTTTGAGTACTCAGTAACTTTGGGTTTTGTTAAATTCTGAGCAGGGTATAATTGAAGAACTGAAATTAGCTTGAACACATCTATTATTGGATGGTAGTGCGTTAGGCTTAAAGGTTGCTTTAGTTTGATACTAAGCAGGTGTAGTATGTTATATAAATGTGATTTGCTCATACTGAATGTTATGGGAAATCTATTTGATATAAATGTTATTTGCTCATACTGAATGCTATGAGGAATCTATATGGTATAAAGGGGGAGTAGACAAAGTATAATTGTTATTCTCGTGTATCCTTTGAAATGATTGGATAAGCGAAGTAGAATTGATATTCATATATAAAGGAGGAGTAGATAAAGTATAATTGTTATTCTCGTGTATCCTTTGAAATAATTGGATAGGCAAAGTAGAATTGCTATTCATGTAGAAAGGAGGAGTAGAAAGTATAATTGTTATTCCCGTGTATCCTTTGAATGATTGAATAGGCAAAGCATAATTGCTATTCATGTTGAATGATTGAATAGGAAAAGTAGAATTGTTGTTCATGTTGGAAGGAGGAATAATTGAATAGGTAATATAGAATTGCTATTAATATAGAAACGGTTGAATAGGCAAAGCATAATTGCTATTCAGGTTGATTGATTGAATAGACGGAATAGAGTTGTTATTCGTATTTGAGATGTGGAAATATGAATTAGACGAAGTATAAGTGTTGTTTTTCCTGTGTTTTCGGCATGTTAGAAATAGGCAATATATAAGTGCTATTTCTGCTTTTGTTCTAAGGAAAAAGGTATGGAGATTGAATGTAAGTCTTTAGGCTTGATCGATAAACTAGAATCCGTGATGATTCGTAGTAGACTATTGAATATAGTGTTATGACTTTTTGAATGATAATCATACTCATGGGATGGGGTATGATTCTGTTATTATGAGATGGGTACGAGTACGGTAAGAGCGAGTGTAAGTCAAGTTTGATAAACCTTGTTTACATTGATTTAAAAGTATTATTTTGAAACTGAATGTTCTCACTAAGCGTTAGCCTAATCGTTTTAAATTATATTTTCTTACCAGGTATGAGCTCAGGGAAGTAATGGGATGAGGGAAGAGTTTATGGTGACGACAAGTTGATGTAAATTAACTCTTGTCATTATTTTCACTAATTAAGAACGTTTATGTTATGAATATTAGATGCGTAAACCCTTTTATTTCAGGTTTAAATTTATCCTGATTTTTAGGGTGTTACAATATGGTATCAGAGCATTAGTTTAAGTGAACTAGGTATGATAGTGATATACCTAGACTTAAGCTGAGATGAATTAAGATATGATGTGAGAGGTATGGGTAGAAGTACTAAGACGGGATAGTCTTAGAGTCGATGGAAATACGTGAAATTAGTACTGTAGCGATGGTAACGAGGATTCTCATGTATAATATATTCACAATTTCAATTAGCTACTGTTATTATGAATATATTACTACACAGGCATACTTGTTTCTAAATTGTTACAGTGACTAATGAACGGTAAAGTACGTTTCGTATATCTGGTTATGTGTAACCATTTCTTGTGGTTATTTCTTTGTGTTGTGTCAGAACGATGGTGAATACGCCACCAATGTCCCATAATTCTTCAAGGGATAGGGTCGTGATTGATTGGTCAGTGGAAAAGCGACCGGAGATAGTTGGAACACATGAAAGTCCACCGAGATTACCTTCTATGGGAGGAACGGACCGTCGGGTACACATAACGAGTGCTAGTACCGCTAACCCGGATATGTCGGAGTCAGCAATGGAGTTTCGTATAATGGAGAACATGACGTGAATGATGAATACAACAATGGCACAACAAACAGAAATGTTTATGAAGGCGCTGAATGATCGAAGTTCGGAGTTACGATGAACGGAGACTGATACTGGTGTAATAAATCCAATTCATAATCCTGTGATGGATGTAGACAAGAGGGTGGAAAGAGTTTGCTCATATAAAACATTTCTAAGCTG
The DNA here is from genome assembly GCA_033807775.1 of Saussurea involucrata. Lineage (NCBI taxonomy): Eukaryota > Viridiplantae > Streptophyta > Magnoliopsida > Asterales > Asteraceae > Saussurea > Saussurea involucrata. The sequence goes on along the minus strand of CM066321.1, from coordinate 116,427,234 downwards.
TAAACCGCCAGAGTTTATCGGAGCAGACAATCCAGTGACGTGTATGAATTGGCTCGGAGAGATGGAACAAGCTTTTCGAGCTTGTGAGTGTGATGAAAAGTCAAAGGTCAGATTTGGGTCTCAAATGTTACGAGGTAACGCGTTAACTTGGTGGAATGTAGTGACATCTACTATGACGGCTCCAATCTTAGATGCTATGACGTGGGAGTCTTTCAAGAAAAAGATTCTGGAGGAATATTGCAACGAGAACGAGATGGATAGGATTGAAGAAGAGTTTCGGACTCTTAAGAAGGGTACTTCGTCTGTTAGAAAGTACACTGAGTCCTTTATGGAAAAGTTAAACTTAGTGGGGCATGTGGCTCCAACTGAGAAGGAAAAGATTAAGGCTTACCTGAAGGGTTTGCCAGCTGATATGATGTCACGAGTTAGGAGTTCAAAAGCTCTAACACTTAGGGAAACGATTGAGGAATCAAAGGTTGTAGAAGAAGTTTATGCAAGGGACAAAGCAGAGAAGGCTCAAATGGGAGAGAAAATAAAATTTGAAAGTCGATCGGAACCTTCACAAGAACTGAAGTCTCTTATTAAGGACACTCAACTTGAGACTCGACCAGAGTCTAAATGGTGTCAGAAATGTAAGAATAAACATTTTGGGCCGTGTCGGGTGATATCAAGGGAATGTTTTAAATGTGGAGAGAGTGATCATCAAATAGAGAACTGTCCCATCCAAGGACCAACTTGCTATGAATGTAATAAACCTGGTCATTATCGAAGGGATTGCCCGATGCTGAAAGATAGTGGGAATAAAGGGAAGAAACCCAACATTTCAACATCAAAGGATTAAAAGTTTTCACGTGACGATGGAAGACATTAAGGAATGGATGGATACGTTTTTGGATATTGTCCTTGTTTATTCTACGAATAGGTGTATGTATATTATGTAAGTAATGCTAACTTATCTTTTGTATTTTGGTCTGTATCAAAAGTTAGTTGTATTAGTTGTTATTGTTGAAAGGTGCTTTAATGATTGAAAGGGTTAAAATAAGATCAAGTTATAGTTGGATAAAAGATTTGAGAATTGTATAGTTACCCCAAGGAGATCCGCAAAATTTTAAGTTGGGGAGTGGGTAATGTTGAAGGATATAAGATCCAGAAAATGTGGAAAGTTGAGTCTTTATTCTTCCTGGACTTTTAACTGTGATTAAGTATGTAAGACTAGAAATTAAAGGGGATATATGACATATTTTATGTTGGTATGATGTGATTCCACTTACTGAAATAAGAGTAGGTGAGAAGAACCGTTGTGTAGAAAATCGGAGGCGATCTTAGAGAGATTAGTTTAGAAGTTACGACATAAGGATGTAGTAATGTTAAAGGTATATTGGAAGCATCATCGAGGTGCTAATGTGACTTTAGAGTCGGAAGAGGATATGAAGACTAGATATCCTCACTTGTTTACCTAGCTTTGATTTCGAGGACGAAATCATTTTCAAGTTGGGGAGTATTGTAACACCTCGAATTTTCGTTATGTTAAATTTTATATGAATGAGGTGATTTTTGTAATTTAAGTTAAAGTGTTGAATCACTTTGCAAGTTTATAACTTATGAGGGGTTGAAAGTTAAAATGGCTAAGGTTTAAGCTATTTATGAAAATTGGAAATAAGAAGGTTTGTTTGGTCATTGGTTGGAACTTGGAAGTTGAAGGTGTGAATGGTCATTTTTGAAAGTAGGTATGGATAAGTAGTCTTGAATTGAGAAATATCTCAATTCATTTGGGCTGGAATCGGTTTGGCAGCAGAGAGAAAGAAGAGAGAAAGAAGGAGAGAAAGAAGGGAGAAAGAAGAAGAATCAATCTGAAATCTTGGTAAAAATACAAAGGGTTTTGTATGTTTGATTCCAGTGGCAAGATAGTATCCATAACATAATCTGATTTCATCTAGGTGTTGTTTTGATTTGAATTCTGATTGTGCAGAGAAGTGGGTCTAAGAACCAAAGGTGAGTTCATTCACTTTTTGCTTAAATCCATGTTTTCTGTCAAATTAAATGTTAAGACGCTTGTATAAACTGTTTTGGGACTGTATGGTTATGTTTAAAATAAGCTGAATGGAACAGACATGGTTTTGGATTGAATTTCTAAGATGCAGGCCGAAGTTTTCGGGTAAAAAGATAGTATCCGGAAACCTCTGTATGAAGGTTTCCGGACATGGAAAAGTTATCCGGTAAGTCTTGATTTTTGTAGTTACCGGGCGAAATTAGATACCGGATGGTATCCGGATTACCTTGGTTTCCGGATGTCATCCGGATTAAATATGTATCCGGTAAGAATTGTATTCGGAAAGTTGTATATCCGGAAAGCTTAGGTATCCGGTAAGTTGTGGGTATCCGGAAAGTTATGTTATCCGGATAGGTTGAAGTGTCCGGAAACTATTATTGTTCGGTCACTTTTGAGTACTCAGTAACTTTGGGTTTTGTTAAATTCTGAGCAGGGTATAATTGAAGAACTGAAATTAGCTTGAACACATCTATTATTGGATGGTAGTGCGTTAGGCTTAAAGGTTGCTTTAGTTTGATACTAAACAGGTGTAGTATGTTATATAAATGTGATTTGCTCATACTGAATGTTATGGGAAATCTATATGATATAAATGTGATTTGCTCATACACAATGCTATGAGGAATCTATATGGTATAAAGGAGGAGTAGACAAAGTATAATTGTTATTCTCGTGTATCCTTTGAAATGATTGGATAGGCGAAGTAGAATTGATATTCATATATAAAGGAGGAGTAGATAAAGTATAATTGTTATTCTCGTGTATCCTTTGAAATAATTGGATAGGCAAAGTAGAATTGCTATTCATGTAGAAAGGAGGAGTAGAAAGTATAATTGTTATTCCCGTGTATCCTTTGAATGATTGAATAGGCAAAGCATAATTGCTATTCATGTTGAATGATTGAATAGGCAAAGTAGAATTGTTGTTCATGTTGAAAGGAGGAATAATTGAATAGGTAATATAGAATTGCTATTAATATAGAAACGGTTGAATAGGCAAAGCATAATTGCTATTCAGGTTGATTGATTGAATAGACGGAATAGAGTTGTTATTCGTATTTGAGATGTGGAAATATGAATTAGACGAAGTATAAGTGTTGTTTTCCCTGTGTTTTCGGCAGGTTAGAAATAGGCAATATATAAGTGCTATTTCTGCTTCTATTCTAAGGAAAAAGGTATGGAGATTGAATGTAAGTCTTTAGGCTTGATCGATAAACTAGAATCCGTGATGATTCGTAGTAGACTATTGAATATAGTGTTATGACTTTTTGAATGATAGTCATACTCATGGGACGGGGTATGATTCTGTTATTATGAGATGGGTACGAGTACGGTAAGAGTGAGTGTAAGTCAAGTTTGATAAACCTTGTTTACATTGATTTAAAAGTATTATTTTGAAACTGAATGTTCTCACTAGGCGTTAGCCTAATCGTTTCAAATTATATTTTCTTACCAGGTATGAGCTCAGGGAAGTAATGGGATGAGGGAAGAGTTTATGGTGACGACAAGTTGATGTAAATTAACTCTTGTCATTATTTTAACTAATTAAGAACGTTTATGTTATGAATATTAGATGCGTAAACCCTTTTATTGCAGGTTTAAATTTATCCTGATTTTTAGGGTGTTACATGCTCCGTGCTCCGATCACTATGTCGCAGTTCTTCGTATCCTTCGGTATCTTAAAGGGACAATGTTTCATGGACTTCACTTCTCATCCACATCGTCCTTAACTCTTCGTGCATTATCCGATGCTGACTGGGATGGAGACATAACTGACCGGCGCTCTACCACCGGATATTGTTTCTTCCTTGGAGACTCTCTTATTTCCTGGCGCAGCAAGAAACAATCTCTGACAGCTCGATCTAGTACTGAAGCTGAGTATCGAGCTTTAGCTGACACTACGCAAGAACTTGTATGGCTACGCTGGTTACTATCTGATATGGGTGCTCATCAGATCTCTCCAACACCATTGTGGTGTGATAACAATAGTGCTATTCAGATTGCTCACAATGATGTCTTCCATGAGCGTACAAAGCACATCGAGATTGACTGTCATTTCACCCGTCAACATGTTCTTCGCAAGACCGTTCGACTTCTTCCAATTTCAACCATTGATCAGACAACGGATATCTTCACCAAAGCTCATCTTTCGGGGCGTTTTCGGGCTCTTGTTTCCAAACTCAACTTGGCTCATTCTTCCCCCACTTGAGTTTGAGGGGGGGTGTTAGAATTATATAGCACATATGTAAAGTACAAGGACTAGTTTGTAATTACTTGTAACTTGCTAGTATATATTTGTAGCTTAGTTCACATTATTAGGTTAATCTTTCTTTTGTAATTTCTCTCCAATATATGAAAACGGCTGCAGTTCATCACCTCTCTAATCCTTCTTGCTTGTTCATCAATTGATTCCTACATCAATCCTAACATTTGGTATTGTTGTTCTTAACGTTCTTGATATCTTTTAAGCAAAAGGTTAGCATTGATAATAATTTTATCATAATTTATTTTCTAAGATACTTTTTTCACCTATACAATCCATGTTCACCCTACACGGCTAACACGTAAGGGCGCCTACTAAATGATCCTAAGAGCATCCACATTCATCCAGGGGCGGAGCTATTCAATCACAAGGGTTAGCAGTTGCTAACCCTGAGTTTTCTTTGATATATACACATATAGATACTAATAATAATTATTTTAATAAATATATATAATGGCCAAGTTCTGCTCAGCTCAACCGTCAAGCTTGAAGCTTCCAAGTTCCAACTTAAATGCCTGGCTTTTGCCACTTGGCACTTCGTCACTATCCCTCCATAGGCATTTTTTGTTTTCCTTTTGCAATTTAGAATATTCAATTATTTTATTTGTTATTTGTTAGAAATAGGTTATTTATTTGCTTATGGTTATTTATTTGGGAATTTAATTAAAATACCCAAAGTTTGACTTTTACTTATCAAAATACTCATTTCTCTCTTGAATTTGCCAAAATACTCATTTTTTCCGCGATCACGGAAAGGGACCATTTTTAAAATATTTATCCCTCGACACACCCAATTCATTCAGTTTGGTGACTTTTTCAATTGCAATTTACACTTTCAATCCTTATACTTATTTACTTACTTTATTTTATACTTTTTACTTTCATAATTTTAATTTTACATTTAACACATATAATCGTTTATTAACTAAAATACGTTAAAAAAAATACGTTTTAATTTTAACAAGTTACACAATTATAATCGTCTCTTCGATACGTTCGAAATGAGCCCAATATTGAATTTTTTTGATTTATATATTTTAATATATATCATATACACTACATAAAAAATATTTTTTATATTTAAAATTCATTTTTTAACGTATTTTCAATTTTGTTTTACACTACTATCGCATTAACATAATAATCATATATTAACTAATTCATTAAATCGTTTTAAATTATTATTATTTGTATGTGTTTATATATATTGTGAATGGCAATAGGACAAGGTTTCACGAGAAGAATATGAAATGGGGTTTTGACAAGTTGGTATCACTGGACTCATTTAAGAATTGTGAAAATGGGTATTTGGCGAATGGTGATTCATGTGTGTTTGGAGCTGAAGTATTTGCAGTCACAGAGTATGCACAAAAGGATCGATGTCTGTCCATCACAAAGCCTCCGTCAATTTTTAATACTTAAACTTGGATCATCGATAATAAAATAAATAAAACGTATTTTAACTATAAGAGTACCATAAATTAAATAATTAACTATAAGAAAATGAATTTTAAATATAAAAAATATTTTTATGTAGTGTATATGATATATATTAAAATATATAAATCAAAAAAATTCAATATTGGGTTCATTTCGAACGTATCGAAGAGACGATTATAATGGTGTAACTTGTTAAAATTAAAACGTATTTTTTAACGTATTTTAGTTAATAAACGATTATATGTGTTAAATGTAAAATTAAAATTATGAAAGTAAAAGATATAAAGTAAAGTAAGTAAATAAGTATAGGGATTGAAAGTGTAAATTTCAAATCAAAATTTGTGTGTAGCGGGACTATTCGCGGAATATAGGATATTTACACTTTCAACCCTTATACTTATTTACTTACTTTACTTTATACTTTCTACTTTCATAATTTTAATTTTACATTTAACACATATAATCGTTTATTAACTAAAATACGTTAAAAAATACGTTTTAATTTTAACAAGTTACGTCATTATAATCGTCTCTTCGATACGTTCGAAATGAGCTCAATATTGATTTTTTTTATTAATATATTTTAATATATATCATATACACTACATAAAAATTATTTTTTATATTTAAAATTATTTTTTTAACGTATTTTAAATTTTGTTTTACACTCCTATCGCATTAACATAATAATCATATATTAATCAATTCATTAAATCGTTTTAAATTATTATTATTTGTATGTGTTTATAGATATCGTGAATGGCAATAGGACAAGGTTTCACGAGAAAAATATGAAATGGGGTTTTGACAAGTTGGTATCACTGGACTCATTTAAGAATTGTGAAAATGGGTATTTGGCGAATGATGATTCATGTGTGTTTGGAGCTGAAGTATTTGCAGTTACAGAGTATGCACAAAAGGATCGATGTCTGTCTATCACAAAGCCTCCATCATTTTTTAATACTTACACTTGGATCATCGATAATAAAATAAATAAAACGTATTTTAACTATAAGAGTACCATAAATTAAATAATTAACTATAATAATATGAATTTTAAATATAAAAAATATTTTTTATGTAGTGTATATGATATATATTAAAATATATAAATAAATAAAAATCAATATTGGGCTCATTTCGAACGTATCGAAGAGACGATTATAATGGTGTAACTTGTTAAAATTAAAACGTATTTTTTAACGTATTTTAGTTAATAAACGATTATATGTGTTAAATGTAAAATTAAAATTATGAAAGTAAAAGGTATAAAGTAAAGTAAGTAAATAAGTATAGGGGGTGAAAGTGTAAATTGCAATTGAAAAAGTCATCAAAATGAATGAATTGGGTGTGTCGGGGGACACTCCCCCGCGATCGCGGGATAAATATTTTCAAAAATGGTCCCCTTCCGCGATCGCGGATCCCAATCGCGGAAAAAATGAGTATTTTGGCAAATTAATGAGAGAAATGGATATTTTGGTAAGTCAAAGTCAAACTTTGGGTATTTTAATTAAATTTCCTATTTATTTACATGTTTATTAGTTATTGTTATGGCTTATTAATTAAAAAATGTTAATTTAAATTTGTTTTGTTTATTGTTATTGTTAATTATTAATTGTTGGGGTTTGTTACCAATTGTTAATTATTAATTTGGTTGGGTTGATGATTTAACTAATTCCATTTAGTTGGTTTGATGATTTAAAATTTAACAGTCATGATAAGTATTTAATAACGAATGTTTGATTTTTTATATTGAAAAATATGTTTTTTTAGGTGGATATTGAAGCCATCATGGATAAATTTTAGTAAATGAAAACTCGTCCAGGTTATTGTTTGAATAATATTTTATAAGTGTTTTTGCTATTTTCAAAAATTTAATATTTACTTTTTATTTTATTTATTTATAAGTGACGCTCCCCCTATACCAAGATCCCGGCTCCTGCATTCATTTGCTAGAGACTTTGCAACATGTGGATAGCAAGGTCATGCAAAACATCCTTACACTTGCTAGTTTAGCAAGGTCTTGCAAGATGTGACCCACTAAATTTAAAAATTAATACTATTAATTTTTTAAAAATTTGGTTTATAATATATTTTTATTTTATTAATTTATTACATTATATTATAATATTAACAGTAGGGACCACTTTAGAAAAAAAGTTTAGTCTTGCATTAATGTAGAAGATATTATTACAAAACTGATGTGACACTTTAAAAATGACGTTAGTCTTGCACACTGATGCAAATGGTAACAACTATAAAAGTCTAGGATAATTTCTATTATAAAACACAAATCTGACTATCCGGTCTTCATGATTTCCAAAAATTGGGGACAAAAACAAAAGTTACGACAAACCATAAGGACGATTTTTGTAATTTACTCTAAATAAATAAATAAAAAGTACGTTGGTCAGAAACAGAGACACATGGATACTTTATGCAACCTCTATCTTTTTCCGGTAAATAGAAGATATATACAGTGTGTGTATCTTGCAGCCTTTCCGCAGGTGCATTAAAACACACACTGAAAACACACACACATGGAGGTGAAAGGATTTAAAGCAGGAATCTTCCCATAATCCTTTTCTTTTTCATCACCCCCATTGCCTCCATTAAACCTCAAAAGTTACAGCTTTTTCAACAACACGTAACTCTGTGTCTGAGAATCTTGAAATTGCCTCCTTTTGAAGCTAATAATTCTTCAAGAAGACAAGTATACTTAACTATGTACGTGTATAAGTGTGTGTGTGAGAGAGAGAGAGAGAGAGAAACCCATGATGCAAATCGTTGAATTTAGGAAAACCCATTTGGGGGTTGTCGTTTTGGATTGAAGATGAAGTCAAACATACGATCATTTGACTTCATTTCGAAGACATTCTGTTTTCTGAGTGCTTAATGATTTCTGCTACGCTGTTCTTGTCGTTGTCTCTGTCTGCACATGAAATCATGTGGCTTTGATTTGGATTCCATCTCTTAAAGAAAGAATTCGTATTCGATTGGACCCACTAAGCTTCATCTTCATCGTTTGTAAGAACTCTGCTTCAAGAGGTAACCCTTCATTTAATAATCTTGAATTTTTATGAATCTTTGACCATAATTCTTCATCAACATGATAATTTGATGCAAATTAGGGTTACAAGAATCAAAAATAAGGGTTACCCATTTGATTAATTACCGTTTCTTGAAATGGGTAACAGTTAATTTCTTCAATTTCATCAAAATTTTGATTTTAATCTGTTCTTTCTTTTAGGATCTTGAACAAACCAGCCAAGAATCTGTATATATATGTAATGGTCAAGACTACTTGTTCTTGGCAATCAGTAGTTGTACTTCTTGCAGTATTGTTTGTACCCAGTCGGGGCTCCGACCCACATAATGCCTCACAAGAACAAACCCTTTTGAGGATTCAACACCTTCTGTATTACCCCCTTGTTCTTAGTAGCTGGAATAATGCCACTGATTTCTGCAACACCACCCAAACCTCATCGGTTACGGTCGTTTGTTACGAAAACGTGGTAACCCAACTTCACATAATCAATACCAATAAGTCGCCACGATTACCCGACGATTTCGCAATAGATTCGTTTTTTACGACGCTTGTTGAGCTTTCGAGTTTGAAAGTACTCACATTGGTTTCGTTGGGTCTATGGGGACGAATACCCGCGAAAATTTCCCATTTATCGTCGCTAGAGATACTTAACGTTACTTCGAATCACTTCAACGGTGTAATCCCGCCCGAAATCGCGTCTTTGACCGATCTCCAATCGCTTGTACTTGACGACAACGAGTTTACCGGGTGGATCCCGAACCGACTCGGTTTCTTATCGCGTTTATCGGTTTTGAGTGTAAAGAACAATTCGTTAAACGGGTCATTACCCGATTCGTTAGGGAGTTTGGTTGATCTTCGAGTTCTTGTGCTTTCTCACAATAATTTATCCGGGCAAGTGCCGGATCTTCGTAGTTTGACCAACCTTCATGTTCTTGACCTCGAAGATAATTCTCTCGGACCCCAGTTCCCTCGGGTCAACAATAAAATCATCTCCATTGTGCTACGAAAGAACAAATTCATATCTGGTTTACCTGAAGAATTGCGTTCGTTTTATCAGCTTCGAAAGCTAGATATAGCATTAAACAGGTTAGTTGGACCATTTCCGACATCTATACTATCTTTACCGTCGCTAAATCATTTAGACATTGAAGGGAATAAGTTCACGGGAATGCTTTTTGAGGATCTTGCTTGTAATCCCGAACTTGACTTTGTTGACTTGTCGGATAATCTTCTAGCTGGGAGACTTCCGAGTTGTCTTGTGTCTTCTGGGGCTCGGAATGTGGTTTATGACCGGAATTGTTTGACTACAAACGATGGTGATGAAGTCAAAAGTCAAAAACCGATATCGTTTTGTAGCAACGAAGCTTTGGCTGTTGGAATCATACCACGAAAACAAAAGAGCGAAAAGGGCTCGAAAACGGCTCTTGTGATCGGGATCATTGGGGGGATCATGGGTGGGATTGTGTTAGTTGGCATAGCGTTCTTGATTTTCCGGCAAGTTCATGGGCGGCAGACGGCGGTGAAAACGCCTTCACCGAGAATAATAGCGGAAAACGCATCTGGATCTTACACTTCGAAGTTGCTTTCGGATGCAAGTAAGCGTTATACTCGCCACGAAGCTCATCCTATTGTGCTTTGACTTTTTGGGTCAAACTGTTTTGTGATGTTTAATCATTAATGATTAATGTTTTCATCTTGAAGGATATGTTACTCGAGTAATGAAGCTTGGAACGCTTGGTGTTCCGGCCTATCGCGCCTTTTCGCTTGAGGAACTCGAGGAAGCTACAAACAGCTTCAATACATCTGCGTTCATGGGCGAAAGGTCTCACGGTCAGGTACATTTTGCTTGCTTCAGCAATTTTTTTCGTTTCTAATTTTTACTTAATTTGACCGATAACATGTTGATCTTGTAACATTTCATAATGTCAACCTTTTCGTAACATTTCATAAATCTTTAGTGAATGGATATCCATGTCATCAGATGTTAAAAGATCAGCAGGATTCTGGTCAAAGGCGAAGGATCGTTTGAGAAGTTGAGGTTAACGTGAGAAGTTTGAGAAGTGGATCTGAACCGTTGATCACCTTTAATCAAATGTCCTCCCATGAATTGCAGCTTAGAAGGGAATTGATCCGGTGCATCTCATCCTAATGTGCATCCATTTCTAATCCAACGGTTGATAACCGCTTCTCATGTTAACCTGAATTCTCACCGGAACCCAACCCTCTGGTCAAAATGGGTAAAAGTAGGATAATTTGCCACTTTGTTACATCGATCCAGAAAGAAAAAAAATATATATTGTTATACTAAATAGGAACTAAACCAAACTTTTATGTTTTCTTTATCTAACATAGTTTATTCTTGACTTTTTTTATCGAACATCAGATGTACAGAGGTCGGCTTAAGGATGGCTCGTACGTAGCTATCCAATGCCTGAAAATGAAACGAAATCACAGCACGCAAACGTTAACGCATCACATAGAGTTGATCTCGAAACTCAGACACCAACATTTGGTTAGCGCTCTCGGCCACTGCTTCGAGTTTTACCTTGATGACTCGAGTGTCAGCAGGCTATTTCTCGTGTTTGAGTACGTACCAAATGGAACACTTCGGGACTGTATTTCAGGTAAAACTCATTATACACTTTTAAAGTATACAATATTTATATACAACAAATACAAACTTGTAATAATCACATGAATTAGAAATTCTGCTAACTCGATATATGTAAATAGGGGGGAACAGCGGAAAAACGTTGACATGGAGCCAAAGAATAGCAGCTGCGATTGGCATAGTGAAGGGCATTCAGTTCCTTCACACGGGTGTTGGGTCCCGGTTCTTTTCGAGCAACCTGAAGATAACAGATGTTTTGTTGGATCAGAATTTTGTTGCAAAGATTAGCAGCTACAACCAGCCATTGTTAGTCGGGAATATCGACAAGGTACTATGATGTAATATTTCGTGATCGAATGATTTTAGCATCTATGTGAAACGAGTATCGTGATGTTTAGCTCATACTTGATGCAACAGGATGGCGATCGAAGTTATTTCAGCAGATTCAAAGAGAATAAGCGTACAACGGTTAGCCATCCGGAGAAAGTTTATGTGTACGACTTTGGTGTTATACTGCTCGAAATCATCTTTGGGAAACCGCTATGCACGCAAAAGGAAGTCGAGTCTGTAAAAGAACAGGTCAGTGTTCTTTAAATGTATGTTTGTTCTACAAAGATAAGTGCATGATGCATATATAGATAGATAGATAGATAGATAGATAGATAGATAGATAGATAGAGCTCAAACTGTCACTATAAATGTCCTAATAGACTGCTTTACAGAGCTTAAGTTTATAAAATCAAACAAATTATGGTTCTATATAAAAGTGTTGCAATAAGTTTATACGATGCTTTTAGACATCCTAACAAGTTTTCTATGACACGTGAGATAAGATGTCCTATTAGCTTTTTTATACGACACTTTTGAGGAGTGTCCTATGAACTTGTATTTCTACAGGCCACTTGTTTTTATAAGACACTTTTTCAAATAATGTCATATAAAAAAAACTAATAGGACATTTTATTTCAAAAAATGTCCTAAAAACTTGTTAGGACTCCTTTTACATAGGAGTTAGGACACACACTTATTTGATTCGATAAACCTAAGGGTCTATTGTTAGCAGCGTAATGAGCTTAACAGGACTCAACTTATTCGGTCAGCTATATATGACTGTTTGGTAGTAGCTTAATGATATAGAAACTGGCTTATTCAGTAAGCTTCTAGGGGGAGCTTTATGCAGAAAGCCAAGTTTTTATCAGACCTGCCCCTCCTAATTAAAGAACACGCTCCTTCCATCTATTAAAAAACTCTCCTAAAAAAATTAATCCACCCAGACAGCCTTGTCCATACATGACTTAATGGAAAACCAACCAAACATCCCCTAAGTCCTGTAAAACAATCCATTATGACATTTAGACATATCTAGCGTCCTAGAAAGCTGATTTTGTTGTAGCGTATTAATATGGGCCTTTTCCGACTTGCAGTTTCAGACCAGAATGACATCCGATGATGCAGATACAAGGGACATGGTTGATCCCTCGGTCCAGAACGCGTGTTCCGATCAATCTTTACAGACAACGATGGAAGTCTGCAGTGGCTGTTTGCTTGACGATCCAGCAGAGAGACCATCGGTGGAGGACATGCTGTGGAATTTACAATTTGCCGCTCAGGTTCAGGAGGCCTGGAACAGTAACGAAGGATCTCCGGTCTCATCTGCACAACTTGCAATCACATTGTAGTAGCGTTAAAAGAGGTACATATCAAATCATCTAAAGGACTTTCGATTGTAAAGAGTGTTAGGATCGTTCTAGCTCCTTGATTTCTTTCGAGAGTAGATAGATTTATCCGTTTATGTAAGTTTCGTAATGTTTAGATGCAAGAAGAATGTGTAATAACAAATATGTGATATCTTATCATAAAGTAAGTAATCCCACTCGGGTTTTTCAGTAATCGAAGGATGTATTCTGCTAACTTTTACCCGTTTTTCTGCGAGTTTTTTTTTTGAAATATATGATATTCATATACGGCAAATGCAACAATTAAACTCACACACCCTCCTCACCTTCGGTGAAGTTTGAACCCCTGACCCCTCCTACGAGGACAAAAGATCCCATACCGCTAGGCCAAAGGCCCTTTGGTTTTTCTGCGAGTTTTTCCTTACAAAACATCGAAGGAGTCAAAAAAAGTTGTAGGATTTTGAATTCTTGACCTTCCAACGTCCTCTTTCGATCTATTTTTTCCAACACAACCACCAAGGTTTTGGTAGAACAGGGGAGTCATCTTTGCAGGTTAGTTCCGAGACGGGGTCGTTTACTACCTGCTTACCACCTCTTACTGGCTAAGAGGTGCTGACCTCCCCGTCATGGCCGTGGCCCGTGGAGCATCCATGAAGTGGCGTCATACCCTTTTCTGCAAACTTGCAGAATTGGCTACATAATCACAGAAGTCAAGGTATGTATCTTTGTTAACTTTCGTGTAGTCGGAGTGGCCTAAAGACACTTTGATCAGTAAGAAAACTAACAGAATTACTTCGTCTTTTTTTTAAAATATATATAATATTTATATACGACAAATGCAACAAATAAACTCACACACCCTCCTCTAAATGTGAGGTTTGAACCCCCTGACTTCCTAGGAGGCCCAAAGGCTCCGATATCGCTAGGCCAAAGGCCCTTTGGTAATTACTTCGGCTTTTTAGGATAAAGAAAGCTGAATTTCTCGTTTGACAACTTCACAGACCAATGAACCCTTGAACTCCAGGGAGGTTGGGCTCTACTGAATTGTTCCTACCAAAGGGCCATTGGCCCAATAGTATTTTGGTTACCAGTAGAGCCCAACCTCCCTCGTGCCCAAGGGTTCAAAACGAGAAGCCCATGCCTAAATTCCTAAAAAGGGAAGCGTAACATTCAATATTAACGATTGATGCACTTTTGCGGGAATCCCGCTACGTCGGAAAAAAAACATCAACGGTTTCCGATGTAATTTGGTCACATTTTCCTTGGCATATTTCTATATATAGACACCTGGGAAATTGATATGTTTTTGGTAGCATTCAACACGCCAAATGCAGCAAAAATCTTGTGCTGTTTAATGTGGAAAAACCATGAAAAATGTTCTGGTCTTCTAGAAACCTTTACTTTTGATGAATAGATCCTTAGATATACTCTAAAGCACATAAATAATTGTCATAATTAGCATTTTATTTTAATTATTTAGTTTATTCAGGCTTATGTAACTAACGCTCGAAAAGCTCGTTTCTAATATTCGATCATCTCGCCAACCCCTCACGGAATTTTTGTGTCATTTCCCTTTCCATCAATTATATAACCCTGGGGTCCTAACAGTCTTTTTTAAGACTCACGGCATGGCAGAGGCAAACGGTGGTGGCACTTCATCAGGCGGTCATCGGAAAGGCGCTGGAAAGAGGGCGGTTGGAGCATCGGAGTTGGCGGCACCGCCGGAATCGGGTTTGACTCTGGCCACTCCTTGTGGAGCCTGCAAGTTCTTGAGGAGGAAGTGTGTCAATGGTTGCATCTTTGCACCCCATTTTAGCTCGGACCAGGGTGCTGCACTGTTTGCTGCGGTCCACAAGGTGTTTGGAGCCAGCAATGTATCGAAGCTCCTGATGCAGCTTCCGGTCCACTGGCGAAACCATGCGGTTGCGACCATATCGTATGAAGCTCAGGCTCGGTTGTCGGACCCTGTTTATGGTTGCGTCTCACAAGTTGTTTCTTTGCAACAACAGGTACAAGATTGCATATGACTTAAGTTTATAGGATCAAACAATTATACGTCTTATGTAAATATGTTACAATAAGTTGAAAGGTGTTTCTAGGCATTTTAACAAGTTTAACATTTTTTCAAATAATGTGGTACAAAAATATTGATAAAGCACTTCACTTCAAAAGTGTCCTATAAACTTGTTAGAAATTGTTGCAGCACCTTTAGATAAGACGCACAATTATTTGGTCCTATGGACTTAAGTCATACAAGGCAGTCTATTAGGACATTTAGACATATTTGACGTCTTATAAAGCCAATTTTGTTGTAGTGTCCTTAATTAATCCAAAGCAAACGAATATGGTATGTCTTACACAAGGTTGGATTCTGAGGGTGGGATTTTAGTATTTTAAGTAGGACGCATGATTGTTTGGTCCACTAAACTTAAGTATTATAAAACAATCTATTAAGACATTTAGACGTATATGGCCTTCTAAAAAGCCGATTTGCTCTAACGTCTTTGATGAATCCAAACCAAACGAATCCAGTATAGATTACACGAGGTTGGATCTACAGGGTGGGCTTAATCGTATTGTGTAATTGCCATGATGTTTATCGTTACAGGTAGCAGCTTTGCAGGCGGAGCTCGCAATGGTGCAGAACCAGCTGAACAACAGAGTTATGGCGGCAAACGCTCTCCAGGGACCGCTGCAGCAACCACAGGCGGCACACAACCTTGGATGGCCGCAGCCAGAGTATTCAAATGCTTCTGATGACATGATTAATATGAGCAACTTTCATGGCAATCTTGCAGGTGACCATCAGACTGCTGTTCATCTGCAGCCGAGCTTCGATCCTCCTCAATTTTCTCAACCTTATGGTCAAGTTGGGGCCCAGAATGGGGAAGGAATCGGAAACCCTTTAGCCTTTGCCAATCAAATGTTTCATTCTCGATGAATCCAATACTTGTTATAAAGAAAGTTGGAGTGTTTTGCTCATGAATTAATTGTACTTCTGCATGTCAATATGATCAAAACAAATTTCATGTGATGGTTGTTTATGAAATTCGAAAATTTGCAATTTTTTGCTTCTGTCAACAGTCATACTACAAGCAAACCACCAGTATGATCAATGCCACCGCCCGGCCTTGAATTCTATCACCACCGGCATATCTTGGCGGGGTTCGGCGGTGGTGATCTTCAATAGTGGTGGCAAGGAAGATGCGGGGGCGTAGAAAAGAATTAACAAGAAATTTTCTGGCTTTCCATTAAATTTGAAACTGCAAATTATGATTATGATTCTGTTCTATAGTTCAAAATGTGGTTACAAGACCAATACCCAACTCTTCAGCTAGCTCGTCCCATACCGGTAAAAGTATCAAAACAACTAAGAATATCGCCACCGTAACCGCTGTTCTTCTCCATGTCCCAACCTCCGTCACGTCGTTCAGGCAAGGTTTTTCCGGTGTTCTCTATCAAAAATGTAACATTGCATATCAATAAAAACTAATGTTACTGCCACTACAACAAAATCAACTTTATAAGGCGCCAAATATGTCCCTAATAAACTATTTTATAGAACTTAAGTTTATATGTCCAAACAATAGGATGCTAGGACTCAATTGGGCATCCGAACATGTTTTTTACGACACTTTTGAAATAAAGTGTCTTATTATTTTATTTTTTTATAAAAAACACTTTTGAGAAGCGTCATAAGATCCCATCTTTTTATAGGACACTTTATATAAAACACGTTTTCAAATAATGTCATATAGGACGCTTTATTTTCAATAAGTGTCCTAAAAAGTTTGTAAGGACACCCAAATGAGCCAAATCATCCTATCAACTTATTATAACACTTTGCATATAAAATCTATCTATTAGAACATTTAGACATTTGGTATCACAAAAGCCGATTTTTGTTGTAGTTTGCATTCTAGTAGGGGTAGTATGGTAGTTTAAACCGCACGGCAAACGGTGCTTAATGAACGTGTGCATCCAAAGACCACAGGAATTCGTACCTGGCATATCAGCACATACAATCCCCAAGGAAGCGATAAAGGTCCACCGAGCTGCAATCAGGAACAACACAATCAAGAACAAACTCTATTAATAGTATCGTCATTCTCATTTTCTTGGCTACAAATATGAACTCGAAAAGGTCCAACTTCAAATAAATTAAAAATGAGCAACGTATGGAGGAATTAAAAGGCGGCATACCACTCCAAACCCGAGTAATGAGTAGGTTGTCAAACCAAATCCAACAAGTGCATCCTTCCCAAAAGCACCCTGTTAGATGCATAACGGTGCCTTTTAAGGTCGCAATCGTACAGAAAACAGATTAATAGTTCAATAACCAATAGAATCAGATTTTAAACAAAAACCTGAACCACTCTTCCGCCATCAAGGCATCCGACTGGAAGCATATTGAAAGCCGAAGTAGTCAAACCACACCTGCAATCACAATTTACAATATAACGATAGGCAAACCAGATTTCGTATACCTTATCACGAAATAGATGCAACATTTCAGTACATATATATAGGCCAAGACTATTTTACAAACCAATATATATATATATTAGTCAAATATGTAAAATACACCTCAACAACAGCAATCAGAAGAATTTTGTGGACCAACATCAATGTTATCGATATTTTGTAATTATTTAGGAATGTGTAAGGAGGTAATTCTAGGAAAACTTTTTTGAAAATAGAAATGTTGCATTGGAAAGTAATAACAACCAAGAACAGTACATCACCAGCCAGCAATTACAAGTGGATGGATGGACACTGTGGCTCCATGCATTGCACTGCATACATAACAATTATGAACTGATATTAGAATCCCATTGAATATAGAGCAAACAAATTGAAAGTAACACTCAAATTAAATATTTTGAGAACCTGGGAACCAACTATTAATGTTTTATGCATGATAGAAAATTATTCATGATTAAAATACATGATGAAAATGTGAATAGTTGAATACATTCATGAGTATTCATCATGAAAAACACATGAAAATGAAATAGTTGGGTTATCAAAATATTTATGATTCTCATTTGAACCTTCCGTAGAAGTTCAAATACATTTATTTGTGCAAGAAAGGCATAATGCAACTACAATGATAGCCATAGCCAGGTGATTATGTGTTCAAATATCAAAATCGGGTTCAAACAAGAACAGTGACCAAATAAGAGAAAGCCAGAACGGACAAATCACATGTGATTCGTGAGACTTTGGCCAAGTCAACCGCTCACCCTTGTGTTGACCGTGTTCCGTGATCCCATGTGATTTCAGTGCAAAAGTACATGTGATTTGGCCGTTTTCGTGTTTTCTTGTTTTGACCTTATTCTTTTTTTAACCTCCTTCCTTCAAATATCATCCCTAATTTCTTGAAAAAAAATCATCAGAAATGGCAGAGGAGGAAGACCGAAGACATACGCATAACCGAGTGTTGCTCTGCTGATGAGTCCGAGAAGTAAAGAGCCCTGGAAAAGCATGCTAGGAACCTGCACCATATCAGCTGCAGCATCTGGTTTTGATGAAAGCAGCAGGCCAACTGCAAACATTGAAAGTGATAGTGCAGCCCCTGCAAAGGGGCCCGCTAGAGAAATGTCGACTTTTGTCCTTCTATCAGGAAGAATCGATTTAAACTGCAAGATCCGAGAAAAATATATCATTTTTATAAGAAAACTTGAACCCTTTAGAACTCTAATTATCAAGCCACGCAAAGTTGGGCTTTCCAGCAAAAATGCGCACCTGAGTGATTGCTCCAAAGCTTCCAAGAGTGATATTAGGAATGAAGAAGGGAATGCTCAACTTCACTTTCTTTGGAAAGGCAGCAAGAAAATGCCCAACTTCCTGCAGGGAATGAAAAGACAAGTTTTTGGCACCTTATAAGTTTAGACTACATGCTCGATAGCATTCTACATCACTTCACTGATGCAAAAAAAACAAAAAACTAAAACTCAAATTAAGTAAAGCAAGATAGGCCGGTCAGAGTGCCAATAAAGTAACATTCTAGATATCTTTACAGTTTTAGTATCCCGAAAACCCATAAAAAATTCTCTTCTAAAATATTTGGTGTCTTCTTGAACCATCGAATTTCGTTGCTTGTTGTAAACAAATCATAGCGTATGCAAAAGGAAGGAAAAACAAATGCTTTGTAAGGAGTAAGGACTAGTAATTTTGGACAAAAAGTGCCAAGTACAAGGGGTTTTTTTGCATTTATATATTCATAAATTGTCCAAAATAGTTCACTCTTACAAAGTGTAGCATTATTTTTACATTTATGCAAGAAACTGAGAATGATGGTATTTTGGCAACAAGAACCCAAGTATGCTAAAACAGCCACATAAGTGCATGCATCTTTGAACATTTTTGCTTCCAGTCCTAAATATAATAAGGAAGTAAGACAAAATATATATACATATATATATATATATATATTGACAAGTTCTAAAAATGGATTCTCTTACATGAAATAACTGAACCCCCAAAACTCCATATGCAAGTGGCAAGGCGGCTTCTACAAATGGGTAAAGCAGTTGCATATCTGGTGGTTCAATGGCATTAGGATCCGTAAAGTACTTAACTACCTCGGGAGGAAGATGGTTTATCTGC
This sequence comes from Saussurea involucrata, assembly GCA_033807775.1. Classification (NCBI taxonomy): domain Eukaryota; kingdom Viridiplantae; phylum Streptophyta; class Magnoliopsida; order Asterales; family Asteraceae; genus Saussurea; species Saussurea involucrata. The sequence continues at coordinate 116,407,534 of CM066321.1, read as the reverse complement.
CCAATACAAAGATAGCCATTAACAAAATGATGAAAGATTGATTCATTAAATGAGAAAAAAGTAGTTATTCATTCTTCTACAAGTAATTGCAACAATTTCATTCTTTGATTTGTCCCAAAAATGCAACATTTCCCGTTTGGGTAAGCTTGCAATTTTTACTTTTTTGCTCTTCAACAATCGTTACAATAATATTGATAAATGTTGATTTTGGTCCTGAAGATCCCTCTAGTTTGTCCCAAATCAAACGTTGCATTTATTTTGGGATAAGTGAGTGTGATAAAGTGTTCAACGAGGCATACGGTTATAATAAGATACCTGAGAGGCGATTCCTAGCTCCACAGAGGAACCAATGGTGAGAACAAACAATAAGAGAGCAATAACATACTGCCAAAGTGTTGTGGGCCCGGGTTCCGAAACCTCTTTCCGCAGCATGCCAAAGCTAACTCGTGGCCCACCACGTGGGTCCGGTCCTTCTGAGTTGGGTTCCTCTACCATGAATAGGTTATACTTGTCACCCATGATTTCAGCCAATTGACTCTGGAGTTTGGCAAAAACATCTTCTCGATTTCCCCTAAGATTTCCAAGAAAGAGAATACCCTCACCCAAGTCTCCAAATGGCTCCTCCTTTGTTACCCAAAACGTCGAATAGCCGAAAAGATGGTCCTTAATGAGCTTTACATCAGCAGGATCAACTTTTTCTGGTCCGAGAAGTTCCATTAGCTTAAAAGAGTCCACTTGAAAGTTACTATATGCTGATCCAATCGGTGAAATTGTTGGCAGCTGCAAAAGGAAAAGCTGGTGCATTAGATCTAGCACTTTGTATGCCTTTTGGTGTACATCCCAATTATAACACTTGCATTTATAGATCAACTTTTAAGACAAAAATATGGTAAAATTTGCAGTATGAACAGTATTCAGTCTTCATCCTACGATGAACTTAGCTCCTTTTAATTTCACCTATAGTGTTTCATACTTCCATAGTGTGTGATTGACTTTCCAAACGATCATTTTTGGTCTTTCATTGCAAACAAACCATTTTTATTGAGCATACATAAAACCAAAAACAAGAAACCTTGTATTTTGCAAGGATGAGCTATTTTGAACTTAAAGTGCCAGGTATGATGGGTGTCTTTTTGCATTTACATTTGCACAAATTGTTGAAAACTACTCTGTCGTGCAAACTGTAAAGTATTTATCTGGTATTTCCAAGGAAATGATAGTTACCCAAAGAAAAGTCATGATTTTTCGAAGTATATCATTCTTTCCTTGGCTAACATTTTACCAAGCTTCAGTTTGATCCACATTTTTAGTACACCTGCATCTCTTTTATCAAGCAAAACTTAGGGGTTGTTTGGTTGGTTTTTCATTAAGTCCTCTATGGATAAAGTTGTTTGTGTGGATTAACATGTTTGTATAGATTGGCAAGGTTTTTGTTTGGGAGGGTTTTTTCATAGATAGGAGTGTGCTTTTTAATTGGGAATAAGCTTACTGAATAAGCCACTTTCTATATCACTAAGTCACTACCAAACAGTCATGTATAGCTTACCAAATAAGCTGTGAGTCCCATTAAGCTCATTAAGCTGCTAACAAACAGGCCCTTAGGGGCATTTGGATGGCGCATTAGAAGGTCGGGAATTGGAATGATAATCATTGATGGTGTTTGGTTCGACCACAATATGGGAGCGGTATGATTTTATATAATGCAATCAATCATTCTGTTGTTTGGGGGTAATAACCATTCCTCCCCAATTTGGGGGGAATAACAAACTTGACCATTATATATGGTTTTCATTGCAATAACAAGTCTAATAAATTAATATAGCTTGCACAAATGAACAATACAGAACGAAATGACGAATTTAAATACTAAATTCCTCTTCACTTTTCTCCACGATCGATAGTTCTTTTTCAATTTTCTCAACATTAATGGTCCTTCGCAATGGTTTGAAAATTCAATCACCCAAAAAAACAAATAAAACTAGAACTCAAGTAAAAACTCAGAGAAACTCACCCTGGAGGAAATAGAAGCAGGCGGAGGCACCGGTTTATCGGAATCAGCCTCACCACCGGCGATAGTCTTTTCCGGCGAAACTGTTGCCAAATTTGAATCCTTAGACATATCACCGTCCTCTCCTCCGTTGCCACTACTGTCATTATTATCATCACGACCACTAGCAGAACACTCAAATCCACCAATAAAATCCTTATTATTATCACTATTTAAACCTGTAAATCTCCGCCTCTTTTTCAATAATAGCTCCCTAATACACAAAGTATAATTGTTCTTCCTACAACCAGCGTTCCTCCTGTCGTAAAGTCGAAACTGTCCGGCCAAATCAATGCGATTAGGTCTTAAACGAAACCCTAAATTCAGTGTACTCGTAAAACTACAGCTAGTGAGTGTACTCATTCCAAATTCGATTCGATTGAATGTCCTTTCTACAACGAATTTGAACAAAGGAAATCAAATTAAACACTTGAAGACCGTGATGCAATATGATGATGATGCATAACCTACAAAGTACATGGGGATGAACCAAAATGAAATACGAATTGAGTGAGATTTTGAGCGAAGAATGAAGAGGCAGTAACAGATACCGTTTTTGTTTAACGGGAGGAAGAAGCAAAAAGGATAAATCTTTATTTTGGGGAATTTTTGAAGAAAGATTCTTTATCTAGAACGATGGTCAGAAATTGTCGATATTTTATGATCGATTAACGGGGTGTTTGGGAGTGCTTATATTTTTAACTTATCTCTTTATTTCCTTATTGCGTTCCAAGGATGGAGATGAGTGTTTGGATTTGAAAAAAAAAACTGTTTATCGTGTTTCAGGAAAGGAGATAAGCAGTTTTTTGAGAAGTAACTTCAAACTGACTTTTCTGGAACGGAGATAAGTTATAAGCAAATAAGCATAAGTTAAAAATATAAGCACTCCCAAACACCCCCTAAAACCCGAGTCTCCCGGCAAAATAAAAACGAAAGTAGCCAACTTTCAAATAAATTTTAGAGGTATTTGTTTACCTCTTAATAATTTCATTAAGAGTCTGTTTAGTACATTGGATAGGACAGAACAATACAGAGATTAATGTTTCATGTTTGACAGAACTTTAACGTGAAACAGACAGGAATAAAGTGGAACAAACCTATTTCACACCCACCCCATAGAACAAAATGGAACACACTTATGTTTTATCAATTTAACTTCAAAATAAAATCTAATTCTCTTTTAAAACATAAGATACACATTATATTTTATATTTTATTAATTCTTTAAGTTTTATTTATTGTATTTTATCTAATGTTATTTGTTCTGTTATGTCAAATTCTGCCTACCAAACGTTGAACAACTGTTCTGTCATGTTATGTTCTGTCATGTTCTATTATGTCCGCATACCAAACGCACCCTAAGAGACAATCTTTGAATTGCAAAGAGGTGAATTTTGTTTGGCAAAAAATATATGTCTTTTAATGGTTCTAAAATAATTTTGTATCATAGGTTTCCCACAATCATTCAAAGCCCTAATTTTATTCCGAACAATTATCAAATAACAAAGTTTTATTTTGCACTATATCATAATAGTCTCTTAATCATTCCGACCTCTTAATCATTATGCACCTAACCATTTAGCAATTGCCAAACAGCCCCTTACACTCATTGAACTAGTTCCAGTTTTAATCTATACTACGTAACTGAACCGCGCTTCGCGCGGTGGTTGAAACAAATAGTTACTAATATTCTCAATGTTATATGACCCAAAGGTTTATTATGTAAATGGTTGTTTACCAAATGCTTATCAGGTTAAAGACGTTCACATATAATCTATTTTGATGGTTGAGAATGTTACCCAACAAAGCAAGTGAGGATGGAACTTTTATCAGTAGCCACTAACCGAATAAGAGTCTTCTCCCTCCCTTGTCGGGCTAGGAGAATGGTTTTTGTCATGCCATTTATCGTGTAAGATCTTGGTCTTTATCATGTTTAATGGATAAAATAACGGGTACACATTTTATAAACCGGCTCTAAATATGTGAAAAACTTGTTTGACTAATTTAATTTAGTTTATAAATTTTGTAAAACTTATATCCTTTTAACATTCTAAGAAAAAAGAGAGTTTTTTTATATACATATAGGACGAAATCCAGAAATTTTCTTACTAAAATCTGAAATATAAACTAAGAATCAACATATACCCATCCAAAAACATAAAATGCCTTCCTAATAAAGTAACTAACAAATGTCCATCCATAGCTCATCAAATAAAAATGAGAAAATTCTTATGAACACTTTTGCCACCTCACCTCCATATGGTTCATTTTTATATACCTTTTTATAAACCCAATTTTCCTTAAAAAGATCCTCTATATAAAATGTGACAATAATTTTGTAGGAAGCCCATGATAAATAAATAAATCATTACCCATGTTTGCATGACTCTTTCTTCCCCAAGTATTAAATCCAATAAGCTAAAACATCTTCAACTAAAAAACATCTAGGCGCATCTCATCCTAATGTGCATCCAACAGTTGATAACCATTTCTTACGCTTCTCACGTTAACTCAACTTCTCAACGGAACCCAACCCTATATATATATATATTGTTGATTACATTTTCTTTTTTAAATATTTATTTATTCTCATTTTTAGCTTTTTTAAATATTCGCTTAATTTATATATTGATTGTTAATATCATACTTTAGCAAGCATGGGTTCTTGAGGTTAGCTTAAACTGAGAAAATATTAAAAACACCAACTTCTTGATAACTTTTAAACATTGTAGACAAAGCTTATTTGGAAGTTGATTAAGCTCTCAAATCTATTAACATTATTGAATTTATCACATGGAAATCAACTTTATATTCGCTTCCCATTTTTCTTTAAAGTCATATGTGTTTGAGTAGCCTCAGACTCCAACAATCTTAATGTCTCTATTCCCTAAAAGAAAACTATACTGCATAAGTTGAATTCTTCATTTAAGAGACAAATCAGAATCTTGTACTCGCCTCTCAAGTTCACGGAATTTTGAAGCATACTACTAAACAGTCACACACACAAAAAGAATAAAAAACTTAACGTCATCCAAATAACATATGTGAATTAATAGAACCAGCTACCATGTCCAGTTCTTTCACCTCACTTTTGAAGCATACTACTGAACAGTCACGCTCGCATACAAACACATTCTAACAGGTGTCATTGAAAGTTATATTTTTAGTTGTCATGTTTGTAGTTGATTCATACATGCATTGCACCATTCTCATTTTTCTCTTAGCATTCCTAATTTTTGTTGGTAGGTTCTCTTTCGTTTGGAAGCTAAATGTTTAATTTTTCATCAAATGTAAACTTCTCTAATGTTACCTCATCATTATAATCTGATAATGATTCATTGGCCAAGGTGTTTGGTCTAATAGTGATTCAGTTGAAAGCATAGATTAATAAGGTGCTCTTGTTTAATCATGGTCCTAAAGTGCATGAATTTAATTGATTAATGACACTTTGAAATCATGTTTGTAGTTGTTTATGAATAATGCTTGTAGAAACTTGATGGTATCTATTGTTACTTTTCACACTTGTCAAGTCACTCAATGACTTGTTAAAATGCTAAGCAATTTATATAGAAATAGTAAATTACACAGGAACTGAAATGAAGAAGCGGAACTCTTATCTCCACTAAATGAAGATCTTGGATATCCTCGCCCTCAATCTCAAACAGTAAATTAACGAATGATTTGATGAAATTAAATTTATATGTACACTAAATAGTTGTTACTTCATTGGCACGAACAAAAAACACCCATATCATTGATCTAAATCACAAAACCTAATTCATGACCAATTAAAAACACAAAATCAAAACGAATAGAAATTACCTAGAAATTCAAAACAATTTGGATTACAAAAGTTGGAGCGAAAAGAGAAGGAAGTCGTACCTGAGCTAAGCTTGGGCAGATAGTTGGAGGTTAAAGAACTTAAATGGAGAAGATAGATGGTCGAAAACTCGGAGGTTAGCCTCTAAATGGAGCAGATCGATAGTCAGAAGGTTGGAGGCTAAACCATAGAGGTTAGCCTCTACATGACAAAAGACCAGCTCACAATGAACCACAAATTTTTGAGAGATAGAAAAGTCTCTAAATATTGTGTAGATACATGTAAGAAAAAATGAACAGGCGTGTAAGAATGATTTTGATGGGTCTAAATGTACTTGCACATCCAAATCTTAAAAACACAGTGAATTTTTTTTTGAATGGCAAAAAACACAATGAATGGCAAATGCATTATTGCAATTCCCACATGTCATATAAACCAAAGAAGCTACTACACATGTCATAATTAGAGTAGAAATTGTTGGTTAAAGATCATTATACTTAGAGATAATGCTACTATACTGCTTATAATTGTCTAAGAAACAAAGACATTTTTTAATACAATATTGTTAGTTAATTATCTAATTAATGGGATACCCTTTATAAACTTGAGCTTCTTTGGAGAGTATCACCTTTGGGGAGACAGATAACTCCATGAGTTTTTTTTTCTCCCAAGCATTTTGTCCCTTTTAGAAATTTCAAGTTTAGACTAAGCTATTGATGGTACTTGTAGGTTAGGTAATTCCCTATTATGCAAGATGTTGCAATGAACAATAGGTACATTTGCTATCTATATATATATTAGGTCACCAAGCTTCCAATTACATTCTTCCCATCACATTCCCCGAATATCTTGATGTTGCAATAATCAAAGGTTATACATATATGACTTAACGGAAAACAAATTAAACAATCTCTTACTCGGTTTTAAAGAAACCATGTAATAAAATCGTAGAAAATAGGGTAATCCAGACCGTACGTACCTTGGAGAAATGGATAATCCAAGACGCTAAATGCATAAATCGGTTACGTTCCCTCCTAATCCCACATGCCTCTTCCTTACCACCTCCTGTAAAATTACTTGCAACTTGTGATTTCATTTGATATATATAAGAACCCGCTGATGGGACTTTGGTGCCTGAAGATCAAACATTAGCATTAAAAATGAGAACAAAATTAACTTTCTACAAATCAAATAAAGTTAATTCAGTAAAAATAATCCTCACAAAAAATGGGATAAAGTTAAATAGAATGCCATAGATGTTTCTGTTCCCACTGATCTGCTTAATCATCGACATGTAAGAGTAGATAGAGATCGAGAGAAGAGAAGCAAAAAAACTCTATAGATGCATAGAAAGAGAGAGGCGTACCAGGTATCCTGTGAATCTACGATTCTTGTGAAGAGGAGAAGGTAGATCAAGAGATGGAGAAGAAGATAGAAGCGTAACAATAGAAGATGAAAGGATTTTGGCTTGAAGTTAATGTGAAACCTGATAACGCCACTTTTTGGCGTTATTTTCGGTTCTCAAACCAATGAGATTGGCTTGTGTTCAAGTAAAAAAGACAAGTATTTTATGGTTTATCGAGTGGAATGTGCAGGTAATCTAAAAGGCGGCAATCATCGAGAAAAGAAGCTAAAAAGAGTCCAAAACGAGTCCCAAACGAAGCCAGCGGAAGCCCGAGATCCAAGTCCAAAACCGCGGCACACAGTTTTCCAAATCGCGGCACACAGTTTTCCAAACCGCGGCACACAGTTCCCAAACCGCGGCCCATGCCGCGGCACGCACTGTTCCACGCCACCGCGCGGTTTGGCGCGCGGTTTGCTAACCGCGGCACAAACCGCGGCACAGGCTGTTTTGCGATTTTCAGCCTTTTATTCCAACTTTTAGGTCACTTTTCGATACGCAACATACGGCAGACGATCCAGAGCAGTCTCGGGGCGATTTCCGGCGATTTTTCGGAGTCATCGAGGTCACGTTAGAGAGCCGATCCCGAGTACATTCAAGACGGAACGTAGAGACGAACACGAGAGGGAGTTTTCATCACTTGTTATCACGTTTTTCACCTTTCGCATTTGATCATGTTTATCTTCGTTTTTGAATATTTTTCTCCTATGATTGAATCCACCACCGACATGAACTAACCGGTTCGTGTTGGGGGTTGGAATGATTCGGTTTTTAAGCATGTAACGAATTGACTCGAACGTTTATCAAGTTTTTTTTCCTTATTAAATGAAGCATGTGGTTTTGTTCTTAATGCTTTTGTGATCTTGGCCAGTTTACAATTGATTTGTTGATTAGTAATTAAGTTCGTGAGAATTAACTACTATATAGAACTAGGAATTGCATGCCTAAAGCCCAAAACGGTGATAGAGATATACCAAGTAAGCTTTAGTCCCATTTAAACCGTTAGGTTGACATCGAGAGATAAAATCTAGCCAATTTAACATAAATCGAGTGCTTAATGTGTTTTGGAATCCAGAAGTGAGATCGAGAGATTGAACTAATCCTTTTCAAAATAAAATCCGTTGTTATTCGAAGGAAAACGACGGTGATCTTAAAAGATTTGGGATTCATTTAGGGGATTAACTGGTAACTGTTTGAGTTGATTGGGTGCATGTGTAAAACCTGAGGATTTCCAACCCTCAACTTTTCTCTCTATCGAAGTCTTTAAAGCTGTTCTGTTTGTCTTGTGTTTGTTTGATTTTATTTTCTGCAATTATTTAGTTATAAAACCAATCCTCCAATTTCGACAGTAAGGGTGTGTTTGGTACAGGGAAATGAGAGGAGAGAAATGGAAATGGAAATGAATTCTCTTGTCTGGTAGAGAGAAATGAGAGGAGAGAAATGAGTTGGTATTTCCCGAGAATTGAGAGCCTTTGTATTTTCAGAGAATTGATTTCTCTGTATTATTCAGAGAATTGATTTCTCTGTATGGGCACGACCACCACCACCACCACCGACCACCACGACCACCACCGACCACCACCACCGACCACCGCCACCACCACCACCACCACCACCACCGACCACCGCCACGACCACCACCGACCACCACCACCGACCACCGCCACCACCACCACCACCACCACCACCGACCACCGCCACGACCACCACCGACCACCACCACCGACCACCGCCACCACCACCACCACCCACCGCCACGACCACCACCGACCACCGCCACCACCACCGACCACCGCCACCACCACCACCACCACCACCACCGACCACCGCCACGACCACCACCGACCACCACCACCGACCACCGCCACCACCACCACCACCACCGACCACCGCCACCACCACCACGACCACCACCGACCACCACCACCGACCACCGCCACCACCACCACCACCACCACCGACCACCCCCACCACCACCGACCACCGCCACCGACCACCGCCACCACCACCACCACCGACCACCGCCACCACCACCGTCGCCACCATCGACCACCGCCACCACCACCACCGACCACCGCCACCACCACCACCGACCACCGCCACCACCACCACCACCACCACCACCGACCACCACCACCACCACCGCCACCGACCACCGCCACCACCACCACCGACCACCGCCACCACCACCGTCGCCACCATCGACCACCGCCACCGACCAAGAGAAATGATTCTCTGTTGCATTTCTCTGCTGAATTCTCTGTGCTACCAAACAGGATAGTCAATTCCTATTCTCCTGACCAAATCTCTTTCTCTGCAATCATTTCTCTGGAAATGAATTCTCTGCAATTCCATTCTCTGTACCAAACGCACCCTTAATTGATATTTAGTTCCTAGTTCCTTTGGTTCGATACTCGTACTTCCGTACGTTATTACTTGATTCGACACCGTACACTTGCGGTTAGATTTCGCGGGGTGTCAAAACCCCGTGTCAAGTTTTTGGCGCCGTTGCCGGGGAACTAGTTGCAACTAATAGCACTACTATCTATACACGCTATTAGATTGGACATTTTCTTTTCGTATTTTATTTCATTCACTTTCAGTTTTTGGATTGTTGACTATGTTTTCTTCTTTTCAGGTTCCACTTGGTTTATGCCAAGGACGACCCGAAGAAAAGAGATTGAAGAATTTGATCCGGAGATCGAAAGAACCGCCCGTCGTCTGCGGAAAGAAGCTAAAGCTAAGCGAAATCTGAAATTTGAGATGTCTGACGACGAGAGACCACCTCGCCGCAACAATCCACCACCACCTCCTCCGGAGAGAGTTCCGATGCGGTCATTTGCCGATCCTAATGTGGCGGCCGCACGAATAGGCATCCAAGCGCCCACTACTGGGGCGAACTATTTCGAGCTTAAACCGAGCACCATTGTGATGGTGCAACAGAACCAATACGGAGGGACGCCAACCGAGGATCCTCACGCACATCTTCGTGCATTCGAGAGGATCTGCAATACTTTTAAGATCAATGGCATGAGTGAAGACGCCATCAAGCTGCGACTATTCGGGTTTTCCCTCAAAGGCCGAGCTGAAACATGGACTGAAAGCATCTCACCTGATTCGATCACTACTTGGGCACAGTTGAAAGCCGCCTTCCTTCAGAAGTTCTTCCCACCGAGTCGGACCGCCCAACTAATGGCGGAGATCACCCATTTTTCTCAATGGGAGCAAGAAACGCTATATGAGGCGTGGGAACGTTACAAGGACATGATCAAGAAATGTCCGCACCATGGGCTACAAGGCTGGGTCATCATCCAGACCTTCTTTAGTGGGCTCCACCCACAATTCAAAAATGATATCACTGCTGCCGCGGGTGAAGCATTGATGGATAGATCATACGAGGAAGCATGCGAGCTGATTGAAAACTTGGCCGAGCATAGTTTTTCTACACCGAGATCAGCCGTTAGAAGAGTGGCAAGTATTCAAGAGTCAGAAGAGATGAAGGAACTGAAGGCTCAACTAGCCTTTATCACAAATAGGCTGAATGGTGGAAATCTTCAAGAACCTGATCAGGTCCATTTTGTGGCAAACCGGAACCAACCGAGAAACGATCCGTTCTCGAATACGTATAACGAGGGGTGGAAAAGGCATCCCAATCTTTCATGGAATCAGCCGGGTCAACCACAGTCAGGTAATTTCCCTAACTCTTCTAATTTCTCTAATACTAACAGTGCTTATCGTCCTCCAGGTTTTCAGCAAAGAAACGAAGGACCATCCGGGGAGAAGAAGCCGGGACTCGAGGACATGATGATGAAGTTCATGTCGAAAATGGACAGCACAGTCGAGGGATTAGCAAGCACAATCAATACTGTCAAGGCGGCTACCGAGCAAAACACCGCCGCCATCAAGATCCTCGAGAGGCAAGTGGGGCAGATTTCCGAGACCTTACAAAACCGAGCCCCCGGGAAACTTCCGAGTCAACCCGAAAGACAAAACCGGGAGCATTGCAATGCCATCTACCTTAGAAGCGGAAAGGAGTTGACCAGAGATCCGGTAAGCGAGACTTCATCAAAGGAGACCGGTCCGGAAGAGGAAGAGTTCGAGATGATAGACATGGGAGAGTTAAAGGCTGACAAAGAGTTTGAGGTGAAGAACAAGAAGAAGGAGGAAGATGTGATTGATCGAGAGAAGCCGAAGGAAAAAGTGGCACCACCGGCCAAGCCGGAAGTTCCAAACGTGCCTTACCCGAGCAGATTGAAAGCGCAAAAGGATGATGTCAATTTTTCAAAATTTCTTGATGTTTTCAAAAAGCTAACTATCAACATCCCTTTTGCAGATGCACTTACACAAATGCCCTCTTTACGCTAAGTTCATGAAAGAGATTATATCGAAGAAGAGGACACTTGATCACCAGGCCACCGTTGCACTCACTGAAGAGTGCAGCGCGATTTTCCAGAACAAGCTGCCCAAAAGCTTAAAGATCCAGGGAGTTTCTCGATTCCTATTCAAATTGGCAGTTTTAATTTTAATAAGGTTCTATGTGATTTAGGGGCAAGTATTAATCTGATGCCTCTTTCTGTTTTTAGGAAACTCGGACTGGGTGAAGTGCAGCCAACGTACATGACATTAAAGCTTGCGGATAGGTCGATCAGATATCCTTACGGAGTGATAGAAGATGTGCTCGTCAAAGTTGGTAAGTTCTACTTCCCGGTAGACTTCGTGGTGATAGATATAGACGAAGATGAAGAGGTCCCACTCATATTGGGACGATCATTTTTGGCCACGAGCCGGGCTCTGATTGATATGGAAGAGGGTGAGATCACGTTCCGAGTTGGCGGTGAGAACGAGAGATTCAAGTTGCTGGAAAAGGGAAGTAGTGAAAGAGAAGAAAGAGGAGAGAAATTCGCGGGAAATCGCAAGTGTGGGCGATTCAAGTCTGCGGATATGGAGCCAAGTTGAGAACCACACAGTCGTGCCACGACTTAAAATACGGCGCTGGGTGGGAGGCAACCCACCAAGGTTAGCTTCCCTTTATTAATTGCTTATTTTTAGTGTGTTTCTTATTCCCGAAAAACCATAAAAATCGAAAAAATCGAAAAATCAAAAATAGTGGAACAGGGACATACGCGACTTGCCACGCGGTTTGCATACCGCGTGGAAAGCCGTGGGACACTCTGTTTGGTTTCTGAAACAGTGAGTTACGCAGGATGTTACGCGGCTTGCAAGCCGCGCAGCAAACCGCGGGTGTCCCCTGTTCAATTTTTTTTCGTGCAGTTTTTGTTTCCTTTCTTGCTTTATGTGTTTTCCTGTTTTTGTTTGTGTCTTCCCCTTGTTTAGGATTCTTCTCTCCGTCTCCTCCTCTAAGTGCTCAATCTGTCAAGAATCCTCCGGCCGGGCAACACAGGTATGTTCTAAATTTCTCTGCTAAAAGAGTGGTGTTTGATGTGTTGTTCTATTTTAATTGCACGAGATGCAACAAACCTAAGTTTCACTTAGGTTTGGGGTGCCTCATTTTTGAACCATCTACACACTCACATTAGACCATGTGCAAACCTCGGTTTCACCGAGGTTTGGGGTTGGCTTTTATTTGGCAAACCTAGACCACGGACTAGGTTTGGGGTACCTAGTTTTAGAAAATTTGGGTAGTCTTTTTATGCTATATATGTAATGCCTTGCCTATTCTTTTAATAACTGCACAATGAGTCGCATCACCCACGACTTTACTTGCACATTGGGGACAATGTGTGGGTAAGGTTTGGGGTTGCCCAATCGGGCCCAAGTTATGCACGTAGATTTCCTGCACTTCTGAGTGTCTAGATCAAAGTAGCTAAAATTTTTGTTTTGAATGATTGAGACCGACCATTGTGGGAAGAATCTTGTGATAGTGACGTGACCGTTAGGGAAGGACCGGGAAAGGACATGACTAAGGACATCAGTGGAGACCACCCGATAGTGAGCTTTGAGCCTAAAAGACGTTTTTCATTTCGAGGGATTCATACACTAAATTCATATACACTTTTTCGAATTCCTTGTCGTGAATGTAGAATGATCTCGCTACATTATTGCATTGAGTAGCAAAGACGAACATCGGGATATTAGGTAAGGGTATAGTAGGCCATATCGTGTGGACCTTAAGATATGATTCCAGGCATTGTGTGTTTTAATTAACCCGTTTTTAGCTATCGTACCTTTTTACCCTTCTGCATGTACCCTTAGCCCCTTTGCAGCCGAACACTCACCTTTCGTTTCTAAAAACCCATCAGTACACCCTCAGCCATGAGCCTTAGCCAACCCAATCCAAAAGTGTGTCAATCGGAAGCGGTAATGAACTAATAGAGATAGAGCAGAAAAGAGAAAATTCCGGCCAGTCATGAGAATAAAACGGGTCAATGTAACCCGAGAAGTAGAAAAGAGGACCAATGAAGTCCCAAAAAATATATATATATATATATTAAATAAACACAGTTATTTAGATATTATCTAGAGCTGAAAAATAAGAGAGTCAAAGCGACTCCAATAGTGACGAAAATGGCCAAATAATAGAGCACAAAGCTATAGAGTTCGGAACTGCCAACAATTGACACACCAAGGATGTTTGAACCATTTTACCCGTCGTTTCTCAACCATAGCCTTAGCCCCATTACAACCCGTGTAAAGACCTGGATGATCTTTTGGAAAATGCGATTACGGTTTACGACTGCCTTTACCGATATTCCTTGTCTTGCTATTTAATGTCCTTCCGAGATCAAACTTTTGGACACTTGTGCGTCTTTCAATAGAGTTGTCATGAAATTTGAGTATTATTGTACATAACCTCCGTAAACATGACAACACGAGCGATAACCTAGGTTCGAGTGCAAAGAGAGTATCCCGTGAGGTAAGGTCGAGGCAAAATGTTTTCCCTAGCATGTCTGGACTTAGTCTAACCTTAATGTAATCGGAACAGTCACGAATTCAACCCCCAATAGAAGGTCATAGATCAGACAAAGTAAAGAATGAGGCGAGAGTGAGATAGACACTCACGGGTGTGGGAAATCATCGATGCATCACTTGGTACCGATTGGGAATTGTGCAGTCATTATTATTTCACCGAGATGTGCTTTTATTCTATTTTGTCGCTAATTTGCTTGGGGACAAGCAACGCTCGGTTTGGGGTTGTTGATAACGCCACTTTTTGGCGTTATTTTCGGTTCTCAAACCAATGAGATTGGCTTGTGTTCAAGTAAAAAAGACAAGTATTTTATGGTTTATCGAGTGGAATGTGCATGTAATCTAAAAGGCGGCAATCATCGAGAAAAGAAGCTAAAAAGAGTCCAAAACGAGTCCCAAACGAAGCCAACGGAAGCCCGAGATCCAAGTCCAAAACCGCGGCACACAGTTTTCCAAACCACGGCACACAGTTCCCAAACCGCGGCACGCACTGTTCCACGCCACCGCGCGGTTTGGCGCGCGGTTTGCAAACCGCGGCACGGGTTGTTTTGCGATTTTCAGCCTTTTATTCCAACTTTTAGGTCACTTTTCGATACGCAACATACGGCAAACGATCCAGAGCAGTCTCGGGGCGATTTCCGGCGATTTTTCGGAGTCATCGAGGTCACGTTAGAGAGCCGATCACGAGTACATTCAAGACGGAACGTAGAGACGAACACGAGAGGGAGTTTTCATCACTTGTTATCACGTTTTTCACCTTTGATCATGTTTATCTTCGTTTTTGAATATTTTTCTCCTATGATTGAATCCACCACCGACATGACCTAACCGGTTCGTGTTGGGGGTTGGAATGATTCGGTTTTTAAGCATGTAACGAATTGACTCGAACGTTTATCAAGTTTTTTTTCCTTATTAAATGAAGCATGTGGTTTTGTTCTTAATGCTTTTGTGATCTTGGCCAGTTTACAATTGATTTGTTGATTAGTAATTAAGTTCGTGAGAATTAACTACTATATAGAACAAGGAATTGCATGTCTAAAGCCCAAAACGGTGATAGAGATATACCAAGTAAGCTTTAGTCCCATTTAAACCGTTAGGTTGACATCGAGAGATAAAATCTAGCCAATTTAACATAAATCGAGTGCTTAATGTGTTTTGGAATCCAGAAGTGAGATCGAGAGATTGAACTAATCCTTTTCAAAATAAAATCCGTTGTTATTCGAAGGAAAACGACGGTGATCTTAAAAGATTTGGGATTCATTTAGGGGATTAACTGGTAACTGTTTGAGTTGATTGGGTGCATGTGTAAAACCTGAGGATTTCCAACCCTCAACTTTTCTCTCTATCGAAGTCTTTAAAGCTGTTCTGTTTGTCTTGTGTTTGTTTGATTTTATTTTCTGCAATTATTTAGTTATAAAACCAATCCTCCAATTTCGACAGTCCAATTAATAGTTCTTATAGTAATTGTGATATTTAGTTCCTAGTTCCTTTGGTTCGATACTCGTACTTCCGTACGTTATTACTTTATTCGACACCGTACACTTGCGGTTAGATTTCGCGGGGTGTCAAAACCCCGTGTCAAAACCTAAAAAGAAAAAATGGAAAAATGGAAAAATGAAGGAAAAAGGAAGAGGAGAATACTGATGTGAGGAGCTGTCATGTCAACTCTAAATGATTTTGCTTTATAATATATATAGATTCAGTTATTTAAGTAATTAATTTGTAATTAACATAATTGAAAGAATATTGCAATATAATAACTAATATACAAAGCACACCATAAGAGAGTGGCCAACGATACATAAAGAGGGAAGCTAAGGCAATGGTAGTCATTGGTGAAATGTGTCACAAACCCGCATAAATGAATACTTGATTTGGGATGGGATATAAAAACGGTGAACTGTACAATTGTGTATTTTATAAAGAAAATGAGTGGTATGTTTATATATTAATATCATTTATTATTAAATAAAAAATTAATGAAATGAAATATATTTGATTATTAATGCGTATGCATCTGCTTTTAAAAAACAGGTGCTAGTTTAAATTTTCAATTTAACATAAAGTTAAATTAAATCTGTAAATTCAATAAATAAATATTATGATCTTAGTGGACATTTATAATTTTTTTTGGGTAATATGCTCTAACCGAGTAGGAGGCCATTTGTCAAACGGTTATTTGGTAAGTGGTTACCAACAAGATGCATCACCCTTAATTACCTTAATGTGTAACATTTTCGACTATCAAATTTGATTGTTGGTAAAAGTCTTAAATCGGTAAGCATTTACCGGGTAAAAGTCTTTCCCCTCACTTATTGCCTTATTGGATAAGACTCTCGTTCTTTAATATGCTTCTTGCCGGTTAAGATTCTTGTTCATTGCAAATGCTCAATCAGTAAAGTAAGTGATATCAGGAAACCTTTATCTGCTAAGCGTTTAATAACAAGTGTTTTAAATCTCTATTTTTACCAGGCCCACATGTAAGGGTTCACAAAATGTAACAGAACACTAAGGGGCTGTTTGGTTCACAGAAAGTGAAGGAATTTGATGGAATTGGAATCTCAAATTCCTTTGACCTTATTCAATTCCATTGTTTGGTTCAAGGTTTTTAAATGAATAGAATCTCAAATTCCAACCAATTCCATCAAATAGCCATTTAAACATTCCATCCTAAAGACAAGGTATTTCAATGGAATGGAATTAGATATTTTGATAATTCCAAAATCACCCTTTGCCCTACTCTCTTGTTTACCATGCTCTCTCTTCGTCTTCTCTATTGCACACAGCAAGAAGGTTCACCGGAATTGGGTTGGGAGGACGGCGTGGAAATCGGCGGCGACGGCATCAGGTCCTCCGGCGACAGCAGTTCTTCTTCCCATTTTGAAAACCAATTGGAGTCGTCTTCCCTCATTTCTACAGCGAGGCTTAAGGAGAAAGGATTAAGGAGAAACCTCCAATGAGGCTTTAGAGTTTTCTTAGAATTTTGATTTTCTTTTTAAAAAATTGTTGCATTAATTGACTACAACCTTTCATTATCTTTGTATTATTGTATACTTTGTTTTATTATTTTTTTAAGCTATGTTTTTTTTTTTCTTTAAGCTATGTTTTATTATTTTTTTTCTTTAAGCTAACAATCAATATATATATATATAAAGGAGAATGTAGGGAGAGAATGCTTATAAATCAATAACCTTTCATTATCTTTGAATTATTGTATACTTTGTTTTATTTATTTTTTTGTTTAAGCTATGTTTTATTATTTTTTTCTTTAAGCTATGTTTTAT